>QJPP01007233.1:57500-1453981 GCA_003996215.1 Jaltomata sinuosa
CCTCTTAGATGACCCAAGCAAGTCATTAAGCTATTGGATGGATACTCCTAACTATAGTTACTTAAGGTCGAGTAGTAGACGGGTGAGGCCCACAGTTCTAATAGGTTTTCACTTGAGTTTTCCGCAGCAAACCAAGTCTACAACCCACTGCAGTGAGGTTATATGTCTGATTTCTCTCTCGTATTGAGATCTTAGAATGCTATACGCAGCTCCCCTGTAAGGTTACTTTAGATAGCGGTATTTTCTGAATAAGATTGGTATCCCCATTCTAAGGTTACTTAGTACTTAGGTCGTGAGTTCCGATCTTAGTAGCCTTTATTCCCATCCCGCGTAAGAACATAGGTTTTTTCCCCTCAGTTTCTGCTCTCGTTGCTTTAACTAAAGAACTACCTTTAACTTTAAGTAGGACTCTAAGAGCTCTACCTTATAATGAGTTAGATTTCCTGCAAGAAGGAATGGTAGGACGCTAAAGAGATGGCTATGAGACTAGTGCAATCAGGTAATCGACCAAGTAATCCACATACATGATAAAAAAGCATTCCAGCCCTAGTTTATCCACTGGCATTGAAGGAGAAGAATGACAAGGTCTGCTTCCACAGTAAGGATTGTCGCTTAGTCCAATCCAAGAGCAAACAAGGGACGCCTCATTAAGCAAAAACCTGAGCTAAGAGCGGGGCAATTCAATTAAGGTATAGAGAAAGCTCCAAGCAGCTACCATTGATCAACCTTATTCAGGCACATCAATCAAAGATCTTGCTTACCGGATAACTTTCCTGGTGAAGGAGAGAAAGTTTGACAAGCTAAGAAAGTCTCATTGAAAGCAGGAAATCAGACTGTGACGACTATTTTCACTAGTTTCAATTGATTGACCCTTGGGATTGAATCTGGCTAGGGGGTGCCCTCGTAAAGACTAAAACCTCGTTACACCGAAAATAGTAGAGGTGCGACAGCGCTTTGGTAGTGAGTGGAAACTGACTTTCTGTCTGGTTAGTAGGAATTTCTTTCCTGCTAAGGGATTAGTCCAAGTTAGACCGAGAAGTAAGAGTTTGTAATTGAAGTCGGAGGGGCTGAATAGAGAAATTCTCTTCCCACGTAGTGCTAAGAAGCAAGTTCCGACAGCCTATGATGAAATAGCACAAAACAAAAAAGGGCTACGCGAATAAGAGTGTTAGTAGTTCGTGAGGCTAATTTTGAGCTAGATAGTGGATTGATGTTCACTGTAGCACTATCTGAACTTGAAGGTTAAGTTAGTGTACCATGAACTCCATCCCACATATTTTGGATGTTGTGGCATCAGTTATCTAGCTGCATTCTATTACCGGTTGACACCATTTTGGAAAACTTTGATTCCGGTTATTGCTTGTTAAATTCCGTTAGGTTCTTTGTCAAATACTAACTGATTTGAATCCATATTCTTTGGGGATCTAACTTTGGTTGTTCTTTCCTTCGAGCTAAGATAGACCCTATAAAAAAATGAGTTCCAGAAGCATCTTCCATTCATCTCGACCTAGACTGATCTTTGTTCTGATGATGATAAACCATCATCAATTTGTATAGTATATATACCCCCACTCTTTTTCATTTTTTTCTTTCTAAAAGAGGGCCTGGAACTGGGCTCTCTTCACAGCCCCTAAAGGCGTTAGGAAGATATTTAATCAGCCAACAACTTCAATCGATAGAAAAATCTATCAAGACCTAAAACAAAGAATACCATCTCCCAGGGAGTCTTTTTATTTTGCATATCTCGACTTGAGAATTCTCCTAACGCTTTTTCATCACGATTTTCTCTTCGAGAACACTCGCCTTGTCGATTCTTCCCCCCATTCCTTTTATCTTGGACATTGAGATGTTCATGCAAAGAATTATTTTCTACCCTATGTAGGCGACACAAGCTACGGAGCTGTAGACTTAAGACCTAAGGATATTTCTTTGACGGGTGATCGGGTCTTAGAATCCTCAGGAAAGTGTAAGCACATGTATACAATTTCGATTTTGCTTTCTATATATAGATATGGCTTTCTCTTGATGGAATATACCAAGCTAAATCTTCTTTTTAGAACCACAACTCAGTGAAGTAGGCGACAACTGCTATTAGGGTCTGTCTTAAGGCATTGGCTCTCTAAAAAAAGGATTTCCTATCGTTGCATGGGTTCCTTTTTGTATAAAACATATTGACTACAAATTGAACTAAAGAAAGAATGTTGACTGTTCGACAACGTGAAGACCGCAATCTCGACTTAGAATAATCAAACATCACGAGTAACATGGGCACCCCCACCAGGTAGAATAGTTGTGATATCCCCATCAAGATCTAACTCTAAGAGGATACTATTCATTTCTTCTTCACACTGCTGCTCGCTTTCGAGACTAAACAATGGAAATAATACATAACAGTCAGCCAAGTAACGATAATAAGAAAGACTAGGGTATAGCTGTTTAAATCCCCAGTCAAAATCATCCAACATCAAATTGTATAAGACCTTAGTGATTAACCCAGCGTGTGGGATCCCAACTTCCGTAATAGAACAATTAATTCCATTTTGGTCATTGGTATCCTTAAAAAAGATGAAACTAAGGGTATTACGTAGCTATCACGCACCAAGGGTGCCAGCTTTCGTAAAATTCATTTATTAGGAATAGTACCTTGTGAGGGTGCTAGATTCAAGATGAAAATAGTTAGAATCTTCCCCACTCCACCTAATTTGGCAAAGAACTCACGGTGATCTCTGGGAAAACCACACGACTGCTCCTGAAAGATAGATGAACGCATAAAACAACTATTTAACATATGCGCTAGAGCGATTAAAAGGAGAGCGTCCCTTTCACCGGGACAAACAACCCATTTATGATCAGGGTCCCCTGACTGACATAAAGTTTCAACATAAAAAGAAATCGCCTCGTCTTTGGGAATACTTAATAACTTAAGTGGGGACAATGCATACTTATCTTCTGAGATAAGAATGATTATATCACATACGCTTAAAGGGGGCAACAAAAATAGATCACCAAGTTTAGCATAGACATATAATATTGTCCGGGCAAGTTGTTGTGTGGAGAATGAATAAGGTGGATTTTTCCGTGGGTCCTCGCCATCTGAATTAATTCTGAATGAACAGTCTCTCTATCTGGCTTTGTTATTATTACAGTGTTATCTGCACCCAGCCAGTAAGTAGAGATATGGAGAGAGGGGACAACTTTGGTCGTAGGTTCGAATCCTACTTGGGGAGATTTTTTAGTTATCGCTTTTCTGACCTAGCGCTTGCCTCCGGTGGTGTCCTTCTCCTTTGTTTCTAAACTAGCAGAATCATGGGATATCAAAAGCGGTAAGTTGATTGTTGGTTTTTATTCCTCACTCTCGTATAGGTTAACTTGGTTCGTTCCATTCTTAGGGAAGGATCCACTGGAAAGACTGGAGTAGTATCTTCATTAGCCGGAAGGAATTAATCTCCACTAGCTCGAAGAACGAACAAGAAAAGGGTTACTGTTTAGGATAGATGGATGTGGCCCAATGGCTAAAGCTCTGCCAGCTTCTTGTAGACTGAACTCTCTTCTCTTTAGGCTCCGAGTTCTTTTTTGGGGGGATGGTCTAATTTACTAGTGGCAACGAAGTTCTTAAATGACTAGATTCTCCCAGAACACTAGCTAAGCTAATCATCTTAGTTCCCTTCAATTAAATCAATAAGTTTTTTGATTGATTCAGGGCGCCGCCCCCTCCTTAGAATTAGAACCCATTGAGGGGGGCCTCGGCCCGGGAAGGGGAGAATGGCCGAGTGGTCAAAAGCGGCAGACTGTAAATCTGTTGAAGTTTTTCTATGTAGGTTCGAATCCTGCCTCTCCCACTTGTGTAGACTTCAGAGAAGAGAAAAGAGGCATTCGTCGGCGTAGGAAGGCCAACCGAGCGAAGCTATTTCTTTTTTTTAGCCGTGAAGTGAAATTGTATCGTATGTTAGTTAGAGAGGTTGGCGAACTACTATGATCTATATATTTCCCATCTATATCCAATCCCAACGATAATATAAGCGAGTCACTTTCGGCCTGTCTTGTAGTCGTAGTCTTTTAGCTTATGTAGTCGTCGGCCTTCCTACACGCATGCGTCCGCCAGAATGCCTCCTTGGTTCGGGACGAAGCCAAGCCGATACATACGATAGGCGAAGGAAAGACCCCCATTTCATAGCACCTGGGGAATGCAAGTTTGATCGAGGATTGGAGAGGAGAGGTGGAAGAAAGGGCTCCGGATGGATTTAGGAGTCTTTGTGCGAGCCGTATGCGGTGAGAGTCGCACGTACGGTAACGAGGGGGGTTCGTGTCTATACGTGTAGTGTGGTGCTTAGGCATACCCACCCTATTTGTTCCATGATCTATGGGTCTACTGGAGCTACCCACTTCGATCAATTAGCCAAGATTTTGACCGGATACGAAATCACTGGTGCTCGATCTAGTGGTATTTTTATGGGGATTCTATTTATCGTTGTAGGATCCCTATTCAAGATCACTGTAGTTCCTTTTTAGGCGGCTGTAGGATGGACGCCTATAGGTGGTAGGGTAGGGTGGGTGGTACCGCTCTGCGGCCAATTTTCCTAACCGCTAAGGGCCGGGCTTAGAGAGCGTGAAACTCATCACTACCTTGTAAGGGCGTTGAGGCCATAGCATGTTACACGAAAGCGCCGCTTTCTCTGTAGTGTTGTCACACAGCTGCCTGCCTAGAAGATCAACTCGCTCTGTAGTGTTGTCACACAAGATAAGCACGCCTATGACAAAAGAAAAATGAGTTCTTTAACCTATGACCGAAGAAAAATGAGTTCGTCACCCTTTTTCACATAGGTTGAGACATGAACTCTATGTTATGTCCAAAGCCATTGCTTCCAACAATCTGCATGGAGCCAACAGCTGGAGTGGACAATGACAAATCTTCAATTTCATCTTGTCTAAGATGCTCCATTGTGTCATGAACTGCAAGTTAAGCATTGCTCTATCCTGGGTGTTGGACAAAGTTCATTATTATATATGGTGGATAAGATAGACATAACCAAAACTCTGCCTAAATCTTGAAACTGTTGAGCCACATGCTTTTTATGGGAAACTCGAGACTCTTTAGAATTGTGAATTTCTAGTTATCACACGCACTTGGTGCGCTTGACCTTCTTCAAAATTCTTTTTTAACCAAGTGTTCAAATGACACTGTTTGGGGTATACTAACTCAGCAATGACGTACTAGCTGTTAATACATAATTAACTAAATAAAAGTGTTCCCTCTATGATATCTAAGTTTTTTAGATGAGACGGTTCACACAATTCACCATAGTAGAGCAGGAAGAGGTCCAGAATTCGAGTCTTACCACCACTTATTAACAGTGGAGGTAGGAGATCCAGTTAACGAAAAGGCTAGGTTGCAGCTATTCAAGCATCTCAAAGTCTATCTATAACGATTGCTATTTCATATCGGAGCTTCTGCTAAAGGAAGTGGTGATCCCTAGCTTGAGACTCAAACTCCGGAAGCCGACCTGCCAACAGACATTGTGGGAGAATACTCTGAACCATCATCAGAAAATGTTGCTTAGCGACAACCTTGAAATAGGGTAAAGTTTGACTGCATCATGCTCTAAAGTCGGGTATTCTGTACCAGCTCAGCTAGATCAAAGACTGCTGTAAGTTGCATATTGAGTCTTAAGAATTGGGTCCCTTAGCCCCTGGATTGGTGCGCAAGCAAAAGAAGAACAAAAAAGAGGGGCCTCTGGCTTATTAAGAAACATATAAACGACATACTAAGCAGAAGCGCGTAGACTCAAAAGAAGGGAGAGGGGCGTTCAACCACTTGACTGTAAGGAGAGGTTTCAAAGAGAAAGTTTGATGTATATAGATATAGTGAGTGTGCGTGCGGGGTGTAGGTATACCACTTACGAGAAAGAAACCCAAGTCAGTAAAGTAGTTAACCAAACACACGTAACAAGTTTGTCAGTCCTTCCTCCGATGCCTCCCGTTCATTCTTCTTCATTTCATTATTTTGTTGTGTTGTTCTGTTCATAGGTCCCAAGCCCTTCTTAGAAAGCCCTCTTCCCTCTCCTTAAGTTAAGAAAAAAAGACTGCTGCTTGATTGAACTAATATTGGTTGAACCTTTCTAACTGACACCCCAATCATAATGCCACCCACGTCTTTTTTTCTTTTGAACAAGCCTTCTAAATCCAATTTTTTTTTAATTTGAGTTCATAATAACTGGCGGGTTTCATTAATGAAAAGAAAAGCGGAGGCCCGCCATCTGCTAGCATTGTGGTTTTCCATCGATTCTTTATCAATGGACCACCCTTTTTTTGAACCTTGCCAATGATCAAACTTAAAGATATGAACTGAGTGCCATTTGATGAGTAACTGAGAACAAAGGAGAGGGATATGGAAAGAATGAAGTAATGAAAGAGGAAGTCATTTCTAGTAGTAACGACTTGTCACGATCCATTGGTTCATATAGAATCCATGTCCTAGGTGTATCAAAAAACATTCTTTTCGCTAAGCGTATATAATAAAATAGAGTGAAAAGGTCAGCCCCGAAACCAAGGGGGTACTAACTAACAGTTGAGTCCTCTCCGAACCACAGGAGATAGTTGCCCATCATACGGCTCACCAACTTCACTTGCCTCTATGGGAGGCTCGCTCCGGGCAGGTTCGGATCACTTACAATACACGGGCTCTACGAAGAAAGGGGTTGGGTAGGAGCGTTTTCAATATGATTATTTTCTTGTATTTGTTCGATGAGAAATGCGAGCTGTTTTGTCCACTTTCTTCATCCCCCTCTATCAAAATGATCAAAAAGGAAGGCGAGCTTGCTTCTTATTCCCGTGTTTGATCTCTTCCATCTCTGCCTGGCTCGTTGTCACTTATGTTGAAGAAAGGTTTGGAACCCTGTAGAGAATGAAGAGGGGCCAAGGATCTTCCTCTCAACAGTGCTTTTTGAGGCTTCACTCTCCCCCCTGAATAAGTAAGGCCCCATTAAGCCTGGGCGAAGATGGGG
The DNA here is from genome assembly GCA_003996215.1 of Jaltomata sinuosa. NCBI lineage: Eukaryota > Viridiplantae > Streptophyta > Magnoliopsida > Solanales > Solanaceae > Jaltomata > Jaltomata sinuosa. The sequence goes on from QJPP01007233.1 coordinate 64,502, forward strand.
ATAAGGAGTAAGGATTGAAGCCCCCTTAGCTCTGCCAGGCACTGGACAGGGGTTAGCTCTGTAAATGTGTAGAGCCAAGTGTAGTGTGGTGTAGTAGTAGGAACTTCTAGGCCCCTTCCCGGCTACTGGATCACTCCAGTGCTTCGGGTACTATGGACCCTCTGCCATCCATTGCAGCAGAGTCGTTTCATGGGCAGGGGGGCTAAGTGCAGTTCTTTGAATCAAAGGTTGAATGAAATCGATTCTTTTTTAGAAAGGGAAAGTAGTATACGGCAATTATTCTTTATATCCGGGAAGGGGTTATTCTGCGACCTTCCACGCCAAGGAGGGTTGAAGGGATCGATCCCAATAGCCTTTCACGAGGTGCGTAGCATTCTTTATAGCCATTACGAAATCTCCCAAAGAGAAAGAGGTCTTTGCTGCTTGACTGCGTGAACCAGGTCCAGGTCTTGCTTTTGGCATTCCCATTATTGACGTCCCATCGAGTTAGCTAGTTAAGGGTGAAAGGGATGACGGAATGAATAGCATGCAAAGTCCTTGCTAGGAATTCCGGGTAACTTTCTGTATTCCTTAAAGTTACAGGTGAAGCTTACTTCCTGCGGTAGCCCCTTGGACTTTAAACTCTGAAGGGTTGGGTTCTAGTGGCAGGCTCTTGGGTCGTCCAGACCCATATCTGGTAAAAGTGGTTGCCTGGTTGTCCTCACACCCCCTTATCATGCATGTCTGTGGGAGCAGTTTGTGCTAGCGTTTTGGTGCTCGCCTTATGGTTCTCAGTCCTCTTTCGCTGAGATTTTAAAAAGAATTTTTCCCGCATCGGAACAAGACCCACTATACTAGATTTAGCCAAATCGGGTGCAGATGGGGATTCCCCAATAGATTCTATAGATTCGGATTTGGATGCCCCTGCGCATAAACATATGGATAGGGATGCCGATTCAGATGCAGCTAGAATCGTTTGAGTGATTCATAAACCCTCGTCGGGATAAACAAGCAAGGGTTTCATCCTCTACTTATGGGAATGCTACTTCGAGAAATGCTGCTTCAGGATAAACTAGATATGTTGCGAGAGAAACTGGATATTTTCCTATGGCTTGGACCCTTTCACTCGAGAACTCAAAGGGGGGAAAGAATTCTTCAACATAGTCACAAGAAGGTGGTCTACGACCATTAGATCCCTATAAAGAGGAGTAACTAAGAAGAAAGGGGTATAAAAGAATGAAAGGAATGTCTTCGATCTGGCTCTTGTTCCCTGTAGGTTTATAGCATGCTAGGCTAGCTAAGAAAGGTATTCTATCTTTCTCTTTTTGTTGTTCGGCTCGATATAATTGTTTAGAATCCTCTCCTAGCTTCCTCTTTCCATAGATATTAAGACTATAAAACGTCGATCAGAGAGCAGGGTTGTTCTAAGATATAGAAGTAGTTAAGGGCTTGACTAAGTAGTAGATATGGGATTGAGGGGCGCAGGAGTAGGGTTGTACTCTAGAGGTAATGTTATACTCCATTCTTCCTCCCGGCTTCCTTTCGATTCTCACTCTCATCCAACTGATGAATGCAATTGGAGTAGAATCGCTTTCCCTTACTAGGTTTAGGAATCTGTAATTCTTCAAGAGGACGAGACCGGATCAAAAGAAAGCTTCTTATCGAGAGACAGATTACAGCAAAAATGACTCATGAGGATAGATGGAAGCAAGGAACATTCTTTTGCGGCTTACCCGTTCTATAAGAGAACGATTCAACTGGTTAGGCGGTTTCATTCAACTGGCTGAAGCAAAGTGGTTCGTATGCCTACTTTAGCTACTTGACTAAAGGGAACGAACAACGTTTCATTTCCGGGTTTATGGATTCAGTCAGCCTCACGACATAATCAGAGTGAGGCTTTGGTTACCGGCAAACGCTTCTCCAAGACCCTCTCGAGTTTCCGGCTGTTTTTGTCATTGAAGTATTCGTCGCCCTACCAAACGAGAGAAGTAACTATCAAACTGCTTGCCCTATTGAAGTACCAAAGGTGCGCTCAGCCCGGTGACTAGGAAATGGGTTTGCCCTTGAAGTGACGAGGTCGAAAAGAGTAGAGTAGGGCTCCTATTGACTAAAGGTTGGTTCTTCGCCTTCCTTTAGAATGAAAGTTGCTATGAAGCCCCTCTCCTTACAGTCAAGTTTTAGCTCCTCTCTTCGTTCCACCCTTCCTATTGGGATAGCAGCCTTCGGTCTTTGCCTGCCCTTTCTAATAAAAAATTCCAGCTCGGCCCGGGAAAGCGCTGGCAACAACTGAAAGGAAGGGGTCCATGTAGCTGATGTGTCCGCCCCCTTCTTAGTCAATGGGGCACAGCAGGTTCGGCATCTACTACAAAAGAGAGAATCCACTTCAGATAACCACGTCTCTGCTAGGCAGAGTGTGGAATGGCCGAGAGCGAACCTTTTTGGATATATAATCCAAGTCGAGAGTAGAGTTACAGGAAAAGCCGTCTGATGGAAAACTACTTTCACGTTCGGTTCAGAGAGCACTTTTTTCGTTGAGAATTCCTCGTTCCCTTTTGTGTGAATTCCCCAGCGGCGAATTTCAAACTTGTGGGGCCCTATCTATTCCATCTCTCGAGCCCCGAAGAAAACCCCCTACCCTTCGGACTCCATATATCTTTTGACTCTATATATGTGGGCACCTGATATCTATGAGGGTTCACCCACCCTGGTTACAGAATTCCTTTCTATTGCGCCTAAAATCTCTATTTCTGCTAATATTTCACGTGTTTCTATTTATGGTTCTTATGGAGCTACATTGCAACAAATCTTCTTTTTCTGCAACATTGCTTCTATGATCTTAGGAGCACTGGCCGCCATGGCCCAAACGAAAGTAAAAAGACTTCTAGCTCATAGTTCAATTGGACATGTAGGTAATATTCGTACTGGTTTCTCATGTGGAACCATAGAAGGAATTCAATCACTACTAATTGGTATCTTTATTTATGCATCAATGACGATAGATGCATTCGCCATAGTTTTAGCATTACGGCAAACCCGTGTCAAATATATAGCTGATTTGGGCGCTCTAGCCAAAATGAATCCTATTTTGGCTATTACCTTCTCCATTACTATGTTCTCATACGCAGGAATACCCCCGTTAGCCGGCTTTTGTAGCAAATTCTATTTGTTCTTCGCCACTTTGGGTTGTGGGGCTTACTTTCTAGCCCCAGTGGGAGTAGTGACTAGCGTTATAGGTCATTGGGCGGCCGGAAGGTTGCCACGAGTAAGTAAGTTTGGGGGACTGAAGGCAGTTCTCCGTGTACCGGACACGTAGCTTACCAAATCAGTTGCGACATGGATGAGAATGCATGCTACGAAAGATAGGGTCGAGTCTGATACATCAACCGCCGTAGCGGTTGACACTCCACCATAGCGACCTCCGTCGTAGTAGAGAAAATACCGCTACAGTAGAAGTCAACATCGGTTAGCCTCCGCCTTAACGGATGACTCCACTACGGTGGTACCGCTATAGGAGAGCGGACCGCGATAGTGGAGCGTGATGGGATTTAATGCAGAAACTTTTCCAAAATAGTTCAATTTTTCTTGAAATATTTTGGGAGAAGAAGGGGACGATTTTAGGCGATTCCCATCCGCTTTTCACCATTTTTTATCCTAAAGGTAAGGAATCTACTCCTCAAACTCCGTAATATCTTTCCTATGCTATATAATTACTAGGGGTAGACTTGGGTAAAAGTTTGGGATAACCTAGGATTGTAGAATCCGGGGAAAGAGGGGATTCTAGGGTGCTAGAGTTCTTGGGTATTGTTTATAGTTAATGGGTAATGATCACCAAGCTTTAATTCTCTAAATGTATCGGTATAAACGATAATCTTAGGTGAATTAATGGTGGGAAAGCCCGGAAAGGGTTGGGATGATCATGGTTTGGCCTGGGGATTAGAATTTTTGTATAATCAGGGTAATTTAGGCCAGTTAATTAACTATAGTGTTTATGTGTTTGTTTCTATACCAAGAAGAAGCAAGGGATCCTGAAAATGGGAAAGCTCTGGCACTGTAGAGCTTAATTTTTTGAGGTAAGTGATGGTTATTGATTCATATATGCATTGTATGTTTGTGTACCTTTGTATAAGTATTTGTGCATTGCTTAGGAAATGATTTAGGAATGTCCAAAAGTCCTGTTTTCAGTCTTGTGAAATAAACTAGGTGTTATTTCTTGTTGGTTTATAAGTGTTGATTATATTGTTCATTGTTTGTGACTGTGGATTTATGTGACATTCGGTTGTCTCAGATACCACACCTGGTATGGGTATACTAACGATTGGTTCGGGTACCATGCCTGGTATGGATATACTAACGGTTGGCTTGGGTACCACGCCTGGTATGAAATATACTAACAGTTGGCTCGAGTACCGCGCTTGGTACAGGATATACTGACTGGTTGGATCAGGTATCACGCCTGGTACGGGTTTACTTATTGCATTGTGCATTTGATTTGGTTTCATGAGTGGACCGACCTATGTTTATAAATTGTGATATTGCATTTTGGTTTTTGAGAGGCCGGGTTGTTATATTGATTTGTGATTTTGGTCTTGGTGTAGACTAGAGTCGTCAATATGGGTCAGGCCCATTGGGCCGGGTTGGCCTAGCCTATAATTTAATAGGGTTGGGTTAAGATTTTTGTAGCTAATTTAAGAACATAGCATTTTAGCCCAGCCCGAATAAGCCCATTGGCCCGTAGGACTTAAGCAATATGGGTTGGGCCAGCCCGTGGGCTAAATAAAAAATAATTAAAAAATAAAATACTAAAAATAACAAAAGGAATCCAAACTCAAAGTCTACTTAAACCATCATAAATATTTAAATATTAATTATGTTTATAAAATATGTAAATATCTCTATTTAATTTGACAATATCATGTCAAAAGTTATTTAGTTTCACAGCTTATTAGGATTATTTATTTTGTGAATTTAAGAATTGATAGTAAGTAGTAACACCATGTAATATTGTCTGGTAAATATTTATGTTATTATTATTTTAAAATCAAATTTAAATTAAAAATTTATAAAAATAATAGTTTTTAAAAAATGGGCTAGCCCGTCGAGGCCCGTAGCTCATAGAGTGATGGGTTGGGCTTGATATTTTCTGAACCATCATCTTGATGGGACAGCCCAGCCTGGCCCATAAAATTCCAAAGACCATGGGGGCTGGGCCAGCCCATATTGACATCTCTAGTCCCTTGGTCCTTCTAAGGACCAGCAGCATACCTGGATTTACCGTCCATCCAGAGACAGTCGTCCAGCTTAGAAACCATTGAACTAGCTGCCGGAGAAGGGGAACTTCAACCTGTGAATTCGAACTTTTTGGTATTTTCTGTTTCTTCGGATGATATGATGGGTCAATCATTTGCTTAGACCGGGGTCTTATGTTACATGGTGAGTTTAGTCTTGGGGTAGATCGGGTTGTACGTTTAACACTTAGGTATTGTCTAGAGGGGATCCAGGGTGGGTCCGGAATATGTAATGGGGTATAATTATTGTCTATTGTGGATTGTTGATCATAGTTGTGAAAGTGGATTACATCTAGGGACAAGCTAAGGAGAGACGTGTAGTCTAGAATTACTTGTTGGCTTGTTTGCATGTTTCCTGTACTACATACTTGACTTTAGTAATGTTCATATACTGTTTATTTGGAACTGGCTGATGATCCTACATGTACACGGTAGTTGTGTACTGATACTGCACTTGCGTTTCTTTTGTGAGTACAGGAAATCTTTCGGCGGTTGACGCACGACCTCACCTGTAGGCCTAACGCTTCAAGATATCAAGGGCGAGCTGTTTGATCGAGCTGTCTTGGTTTCTTTCTTATTGGTTGTAGCCCACTTGTTTCGGGCTTAGACTATTGCTTATTTTGGGGTTGCATCCCCATACTCTAGATTTTGATAGCATTTTGGTACGATGACTTTCAGATTCTAGGGAGGGATTTTCCGTAAGTTATTTATAAAAGATTTAGAGTGTTTTGAATTGCTAGTTTATTTCTTGCATTCTGGTTTTGAGTTGTTAGAACGGTTAAGTTCGGGGTCGTTGTTGGTTCGCTCACCCAGGGGTGGATGGATGGGTGCCACTCACGGCGGTATAGATTGTGACAAAGATGGTATCAGAGCCCTAGGTTAATTGATCTTGTCGTACCAAAATAGGTCTAGTAGAGTCTTGAGGAACGGTATGGAGACGTCTGTACTTCTCCGCGGGAGGCTATAGGACTTTAGGAAAAATATCTCTTCTTTCTTCCTTCATCTTGTAACTTGATCCCAATTGGTATCTGGTGATACAAACTGGTATCTGACTATTTCACTCTTCTGTCCGCAAATGGTTAACACAAAAAAGGCGAAGCTAGAGCAGCAGTCCTAGTGGCAATCTCGGTTGTCAGAGGTAGAGGCAAGGGTAGGGGTAGAGGTCGAGGTAGAGCCACACCCGCCAAGGGTGGAGCTCAAGATGCTGCAGGAGCACGAGAAGCAACCCCTCCCTCACCTCAAGAAGAGATTATCAAAGATGTCGAAGTTATTGTGGAGGATGGTGAGGCGTAAGCGGAGGCAGCACCGGCTGGAGGTGCAGGCCTTCCCTTTATGACGCCCGAAGCATTTCAACAGGCTTAGAACTTCTTGAGTGGTTTGGTTGGTTCCAGAGCCACCCCCGCGGGTGTTTCAAATCAGGCTCTGGGCACTCAGCCAGCAGTCACTACGGCTCCTATGATGGACGCAGCTTCAAGCATCAATAATTTCTTCAGGCCAATGCTGGCCCAGTAATGACAGGAAGTGAACATGAGATGCTGACCAAGTTTCTTAAGTTGAAGCCTCCCATGTTTCAGGGTACTGATAGGGAAGACTCTTATGAGTTCATATTGGATTGCTATGAGAGGTTGCACAAGCTGGGCATTGTGCAACAACATGGGGTTGAGTTCATCACATTTCAGCTGTAGGGTGATGCCAAGCAGTGGTGGAGATCTCATGTGGAATGTCGATCATCTGTTTTGCCCTCACTGACTTGGGAGCAGTTTCACGCTCTCTTCTTAGAGAAGTATGTACCCCGTACTCTGAGAGATAGGAAAAAGGATGAGTTCTTGAATTTGGAATAGGGTAGCATGTCGGTCTCTGCTTATGAGGCTAAGTTTCATGTTTTATCTCGTTTTGCTACAAAGTTGTTGAATTCCACGAGGAGCGGGTTTGATTATTTGTGAAGGGTTTGAATATTGAGCTTTAAGTATTGTCCGTGCACATGACTTCATCAGGGAAAGGCTTCAATGAAGTTCTTGATGATGTAAAGAAAATTTAGAGAGTCAAGCAAGCGGGGCAGGCTAAAGTGTTAGCCAAGAAGCCCCAGACTGAGGGAAATTATAGTGGTTCATACTCCAGGGGCCAGAATCAGCAGATATATTCAGCCAGTCCAATTCAGTCAGCTCTGTCAGCTGCTACAGGTGGTCGTCCGAGAGCTAATTACCAGTTTTCAACTCCTAGAGGCCAGGGAGCCTCTTACACATCTGCCAGCAGGCCTGCACTTGATCGTGGTTACTTCCATTGTGGTGATCTGGGCCACTTTAAGAGGGAGTGCCCTCACAGGAAGACTGGTAATCAGGTTCAGCAGCAGTCTAAGGCTGTGGTTCCGATAGGTAGAGGTGGTTATGCTAGGGGTCGTCCACAGGGTGGGCGAGGTAACTTTCAGGGAGGCCGGGGAGACAGAGGAAATGGCGGCACATGCAGGGGTGCAGCGTAGCCGACCAAGAAAGTTGCCTGGATTGATGATCAGGCTCACTGTTATGCGTTTCCAAGAAGGTCCGAGGCTGAGGCATCAAACGCAGTGATCACAAGTACTATTCTTGTCTGTAATAGGATGGCTTCAGTACTTTTTGACCCAGGTTCTACATATTCATATGTGTCCATGAAATTTTCTATGGGTATGGATTTGACTTGTGATATCCTTGATTCCCTTATCCATGTTTCTACCTTGGTTGGAGAGTCGGTGATTGTGACTCATGTTTATCGTAGTTGCTCTGTTTTATTTGTGAGGTTGCATATGTGGGTAGACTTGGTAATTCTGGATATGTTAGACTTCGGCGTCATTTTGGGTATGACCTGGTTATCCCCTTATAATGTTGTGTTGAATTGTAACACCAAGTATGTGGCTCTAAAAATTTCGGGTAAGGGTAGACTAGAGTGGGAAGGAATGTACAGGGCCAAGTCGGTTAAGGTGATATCATTTGTTCGGGATAGAAATCTAGTGGGGAAGGGGTGTCTAGCCTTTTTGGCTCATCTCTGGGATGATAGTATGGAGTCCCCATCTATTGAGTCAGTTCCAGTTGTTTCAGAGTTTCGAGAGGTGTTTCCAGCGAATTTGCCTGGTATGCCTCCGGACAGGGATATCAGTTTTTGTATTGACTTGGAGCTGGGCACTCACCAAATTTCAATCCCTTCTTATCATATGGCTCCGACTGAGTTAAGGGAGCTTAAGTCTCAGCTTCAGGAACTCCTAGATAAGGGATTTGTCCATCCCAGTGCTTCACCTTGGGGTGCTCCGGTCTTGTTTGTGAAAAGAAGGATGGTAGTATGCGGATGTGCATAGATTACAGGAAACTGAACAAGGTCACCATCCAGAATAAGTACCCGTTACCCTATATTGTCGATCTTTTTAACCAGTTACAGGGTGCGTATGTGTTTTCAAAAATTGACTTGAGGTCGGGATATCATCAGTTAAAGATTAGGCCTAAGAACATTCCTAAGACTGCTTTTCAGACTCGGTATGGACATTACGAGTTCTTAGTGATGTCGTTTGGGTTGACCAATGCACCAGCAGCATTCATGAGTTTGATGAATGGGGAGTTTAAACCTTACTTGGATTCATTCGTCATCATTTTTATTGATGATATTTTGATCTACTCCAAGAGTAGGCCAGTGCATGTTAAACATCTCCGTATAGTGTTGGACATTTTGAGAAGTCAAAAGCTTTATGCGAAGTTCCCCAAGTGTGAGTTTTTGTTGACTTTGGTCGTATTCTTGGGGTCCAAAATATTAAGGCAGTCAAGAGTTGGGTCCGGCCTAGCTCTGTGACTAAGGTGAGAAGTTTTGTGGGACTTGCAGGCTACTATCGTAGGTTCGTCAAGGATTTTGCATCTATTGCTACCCACTTGAAAAGGCTGAATCAGAAATACATACCATTTGTATGGTCCGACAAGTGTGAGGAGAGCTTCCAAAAGCTCAAGACACTCCTGACCACGGCTTCAATTTTGTCTTTACCGATTGAAGGTAAGAACTTTATTGTTTATTGTGACGCTTCACATTCTGGTTTGGGTGTTGTGTTGATGCAGGATAGGAATATGATAGCCTATGCTTCTAGGTAGTTGAAGGTGCATGAGAGAAACTATTCGACTCACGATTTGGAGTTGGCAGCGGTGGTGTTTGCACTCAAGATTTGGAGGCACTATCTTTATGGTGTAAAGTGTGAGGTGTTCACCGACCATCGCAGTCTGCAACATGTCTTCACTCAGAAAGACTTGAACCTGAGGCAAAGAAGGTGGATGGAGTTGTTAAAGGACTATGATGTGACCATTCAGTACCATCCGGGTAAGGCTAATGTGGTGGCAGACACATTGATCCGGAAGACAGTTAGCATGGGCAGTTTGGCTTATTTGGGGTGTCCAAACGACCACTTGCTAAGGAGATTCAGGCATTGGAATCTAAGTTCATGCACTTGGGTATTTCAGAACAAGGTGCGGTATTAGCCAGTATTGAGGTCAAATCTACTTTCATAGGGGAGATAAAGGCCAAATAGTTTCAGGATTCGCAGTTGAGCAGGCTTTGGAGCAAGGCAATATCCGGAGAGTTCGGGGATGCCACGTTGGACTCTGGCGGTGTGTTAAATTTCATAGGGAGGATTTGTATTCCTCGGGTAGATGACATGATTCAGAAGGTGTTGGCAGAGGCTCATGGTTCACGGTATTCGATTCATCCGGGTATAACCAAGATGTACAAAAATTTGAGGCAACTTTATTGGTGGCCTGGGATGAAAAGGGACATAGCAGATTTTGTGTCCAAGTGTCAAAAGTGTCAGCAGGTCAAGTATGAACACCAAAGGCCCGCATGACTACTTCAAAGAATGCTCATTCCAGAGTGGAAGTGGGAACGGATAGCCATGGATTTTGTGATGGGTCTCCCCAAGACTTTGGGGAAGTATGACTCTATTTGGATCATTGTTGACAGGCTGACCAAGTCAACTCACTTCATTCTAGTCAGGGTGGATTACGATTCGCAACAATTGACTAAGATCTACGTGAAAGAGGTTGTGAGATTTCATGGGGTGCCACTGTTCATTATTTCAGACAGGGGTACGCAGTTTACCTCCAAGTTTTGGGGTAAGTTGCATGAGGAGTTGGGTACTCAACTCACCTTTAGTATAGCCTTCCATCATCAAACTGGTCAGTCGGAGAGGACGATTCAGGTATTGGAGGACATGCTGAGAGCATGTGTGATTGACTTCGGGGGTCATTGGGACCAGTTTCTACAATTGTGTGAGTTCTCATACAATAATAGCTACCACTCCAATATCGACATGGCACCGTTTGAGGCTCTATATGGGAGGAGTTATAGGTCACCTATAGGGTGGTTTGAGAAAGGCGATGTAAAGCCTTTGGGCATAGACTTGGTAAGAGAAGCACAAGAAAAGGTAAGAGGCATTCAAACCAAGTTGCTAGCTGCCCAAAGCAGGCAGAAGGAATATGTTGATCGCAAGGTAAGGGACATGGAATTTCAAATTGGTGAGCAGGTATTGTTGAAAGTATCACCAATGAAGAGAGTTATTTGTTTTGGTAAGAAGGGAAAGCTCAACCCTCGGTTCATCAGACCGTTTGAAGTTCTTGAGATCATAGGGCCAGTGGCTTACAGATTAGCACTGCTTCCCAGTCTGTCAGGTGTCCATCTGGTATTTCATGTATCCATGCTGAAGTGATACCATGGGGATGGAGACTACATCATCAAGTGGGATGAGGTGTTATTTGATAAGGATCTTTGTTATAAAGAGGAACCAGTTTAGATTCTTGATCGGGATGTCCGAAAATTGAGGACAAAGGTGATCAATATGGTAAAGGTTCAATAGAAGCATCGTCCAGTTAAGGAATCCACTTGGTAAATCTAGAAGGACATGCGGGACAAGAACCCTCACCTGTTTGAGGATACAGGTACTACTCTTTTCGCTCCTTACTTTTCATATTTTTGGGTTCGATCATTCGGGGATGAATGATGGGTAAATTGGTATCTGTTGTAACTACCGGGTCCGTCATTATATGTGAAGAATTTGTGTCAATTCTTAGAGTGACAAAACTCCGAGTTTAGGAGTTTGAAATTCTAGGCTAGGCTAGTCTCGGCTGGTTTTAGAGTAAGGTATAGTCTAGGGAAATTCGGGTAAGGATTGGGTTAAATGTCTTGATTTTAGCTAGTTTTTCATTTAGCTAAGACATAAAGAAATTCGCAGGACTTTTCGGAATTGAATTCGGGTAAGTAAAACTCCCAGAATCGAGGTTAACGTGAAGGGGTTGTTCCGGGACATCGAAAAAATGAGTGTGTTGTAAAATGGACCAATTTTGGGGACATTACAACTTTTTGTCTCGTGTCAATTGTCGTAGCGGTTGATACTCCGCTATAGCGACCTCCACCGAAGCGGAGAAAATACTGCTACAGCGAAAGTCAACGTCTGTCAGCCTCCGCCATAGCGGACGACTCCAACGGCGGTACTGCTATAACAGAGTGGACCGCTATAGTGGAGCATGATGGGATTTAATGCAGAAACTTTTCCAAAATAGTTCAATTTTTCTTGAAATATTTTGGGAGAAGAAGGGGACGATTTTAGGCGATTCCCATCCGCTTTTCACCATTTTTTATCCTAAAGGTAAGGATTCTACTCCTCAAACTACATAATATCTTTCCTATGCTATATAATTACTAGGGGTGGACTTGGGTAAAAGTTTGGGATAACCTAGGATTGTGAAATCTGGGGAAAAGAGAATTTTAGGGTGCTAGAGTTCTTGGGTATTGTTTATAGTTAATGGGTAATGATCACCAAGCTTTAATTCTCTAAATGTATTAGTATAAACGATAATCTTAGGTGAATTAATGGCGGAAAAGCCCGAAAAGGGTTGAGATGATCATGGTTTGGCCTGAGGATTAGGATTTTTGTATAATCCGGGTAATTTAGGCCAGTTAATTAACTATAGTGTTTATGTGTTTGTTTCTAGACCAAGAACAAGCAAGGGATCCTGAAAAAGGAAAAGCTCTGGCATTGTAGAGCTTGATTTTTTGAGGTAGGTGATGGTTATTGATTTATGTATGCATTGTATGTTTGTGTACCTTTGTCTAAGTATTTGTATGGTTTGCATGCTTAGGGAATAATTTAGAAATGTTCAAACGTCCTGTTTTCAGTCTTGTGAAATGAACTAGGTGTTATTGCTTGTTGGTTTATGAGTGTTGATTGTTCATTGTTTGTGACTGTAAATTTATGTGACATTTGGTTGGCTCGGATACCGTACCTGGTACGAGTATACTAATAGTTGACTCGGGTACCATGCCTGGTACGGGTATACTAACGATTAGCTCGGGTACCACACCTGGTACGAAATATACTAACGATTGGCTCGGGTACCACACCTGGTATGGGATATACTGAACGGTTGGCTCGGGTACCACACCTCGTACGGGTTTACTTATTGCATTGTGCATTTGATTTGGTTCCATGAGTGGAATGGGCTACGTTTATAAATTGTGATATTGCATTTTGGTCCTTGAGAGGCCAGGTTGTTATATTGATCTATGAGTTTGGTCTTGGTATAGACCGGGGTGTTATGTTACATGGTGAGTTTGGTCTTGGGGTAGACCGAGTTGTATGTTTGACACTTAGGTGTTGTCTAGAGGGGATTCAGGGTGGGTTCGAAATATGTAATGGGGTATAATTATTATTTATTGTGGATTGTTGATCATAGTTGTGAAAGTGGATTACATGTGGGGACAAGCTAGGGAGAGACTTGTAGTCTAGAATTGCATGTTGGCTTGTTTGCATGTTTTCTGTACTACATACTTGACTTTTGTACAGTTCATATACTATTTATTTGAAACTGACTTATATCCTACCAGTACACGGTGGTTGTGTACTGATATTGTACTTGCGTTTCTTTTGTGAGTACAGGAAATCTTTCGTCTATTGACGCACGACCTCACATGTAGGCCTAACGCTTCAAGATATCAAGAGTGAGTTGTTCGATCGAGCTGCCTTGGTTTCTTTCTTATTGGTTGTAACCCACCTGTTTCGGGCTTAGACTATTGCTTATTTTGGGATTGCATCCCCGTACTCTAGATTTTGGTAGCGTTTTGGTACGATGACTTTCAGATTCATGGGAGGGATTTTCCGCAGGTTATTTATAAAAGATTTAGACTGTTTTGAATTGCTAGTTTATTTCTTGCATTCTGGTTTTGAGCTGTTAGAACGGTTAAGTTCGGGGTCGTTGATAGTTCGCTCACCCGGAGGTGGATGAGTGGGTGCCATTCACGGCGATCTGGGTCATGACATCAAGTCTTTTCTTTTTGGGCTTTAGCCCATTGGCAAGTTTTCTTTTCTTTTTCTTCTTTTTTGGTCTTGTTGAAAACTTTTTTCTTTTCTTTTTCTTCTTTTTTGGTCTTGTTGAAAACTTTTTTCTTTTCTTTTTCTTCTTTTTTGGTCTTGTTGAAAACTTTCTCTTCATATATATATATATATTAGTTAAATGCCTTATATGGGGTATTACAGATTTACTTTTCAATTCAAATTGCAGATAAGAACTATAATGATAAATCACTAAAAAGATATGTATCTTTAATTTAAATTAATAAAAAACTTATTCTTCACCTCAAATTTAAATTGTAGGTAAGTATGATAATGATAAAGAATAAAGAAATTATATTCGTCTTCAATTGAAAAAAAAAAAGAGATTTCTTTTTAATCAAATGCAAATTGCAGATAAGCAAGACAATAATAAGGAATTAAAAGATATCATTATCTTAAATTTAAATTCATAAAGATTTATTTTTCAACTCAAATTCAAATTTCACATAATTTTGGGTAGAACGAAACTTGATAAGATTATGAAAGATTAATATTTGATTATTCAAAATACGAAGTTAAACATAATTTTAAATTATGCAAATTTAAATTTAAATTAAATTAAATTAATTTCTAAGAAAACTATCCTACTTAGTTTCCCTTAATCCTCTTCCTTTTTTTTCTTTCCCTGTTAGTTTTTTCTCGAGGAATCGTTACATTTATACTTTAAAAATGTAAGAAGCTTATCTTAATTAGGGGTTTTTAACTGAAGTACGCTTGTGCGATTTTTTAAATTCAACACTATTGTTGTCTTTCTTGATTCATGAAGAAGTAGACCTGCTTCTCACAATGTGAAGTAATTTTCTCTTCACACATCGACATCATCAAATTGTCATTGCCAAGTAGGAGATTTTCCAAATATTTTTCTCTCAATTTTGACGTTAAATTTTTGTAAGCCTCGATCTGAAGGCAAACAACAGTGGCATATTTACTAGGTTCATTAATTTACAACGTTTATGGCTCAAGATATTGGTAGTTGAGACAACAGAAAGTGGACTGAATTTTGTGATATTGATGTTATGATAAGTTTAGCTTTCGATTGAATGAATGGCTGGAGTAGCTTTTAATTTTTTATCTTCTAGCTAATTATGATACACTTAGCGTGTGTTACAATCTTAGGGATAATACTTATCACTCAGTATTTTTAACTTTAAATTCAAATTTTGAAATTAACTAGTCTAAATATTTATTTGAAATTGTGAGTAGAGAAGTGTGAGTTGCATAGGTTTCAGTTAATGGAGGAGATTGGAGAGAAAATTTGAGGAAAGTGGGGTTCAAATTTGTCACGATTCAAAATTGCATGGGTTGTGATGGCACCTACCCAAATTTAATCACGGTAGGTAAGTCAAACTCAACTAAAGTAAACAACTTAAAATAAGTCAAGATAGCACAACACAAATGTGATTTACTGAAAACAACTCCAAATATACTCAAAATAAAAAGAAAATGATACACCAAGAATCCCAAGATTCAACTGTCACAAGTATAAAAGCAACCTCTAAAACCGAATATCATAACAAAAGTACATAACTATTTGTGAAATAAATAAGACAAAATAAGGATAGATGAAGTTGGGATAGACTCCAAACTCGGGAGCTCACCACAACTTCAAAACAGTTATACCGCATGATCTCTAGCCACGAAATTTGCTCGTACCAGGATTTACATCAAAAGGATGCAGAAAAGCAGGAGTGAGTATGATTGGCATGACCCAACTATCGGATCATGCGGGCACCTACTCTAACTACCTAGTTAGGAGAATCCTTACCACCCGATTACCAATAAGTATGCGGGAGTCAATAAGAAAACATAAAATTTATCTTTATAAAAATAAAACTAGCCTCAGATCTGTGAATACAATGAAATCCTTTTTAAAATACAACGGGAGCTCTTTCCTAGGAATTAGTCTAAAAAGGTACAAGAACTACTAAGAGAAGTGGAAAAGAGATAAGGCAAAACTCCCACCATAGAAAGAGATGAGTAAAAGTTGTTGGAGATTGCCATCCTCGTCACCTGAGAAACATCAATTGATCCTGCAATCAGACCATACTAAAAAAAGTATAGCAAAAGTAGTATCAGTACAAATAACACGTACTAGTAGGCATCAATGATCGATCTGAATCCACCACATAACATCATATAAATATCCAGAAAGAACGCACACAACTTGAGAGTTATACAGTCAAAGGCCTTTTATCAACAGCTCTTACTACCCAGACATGCTACCTGTGAGTCCTATACACTCACCCCCCAAGCTTCCTCACCTTAACCTCCTGCCAAATCAGGCATTATAGAACATACCTCACTCCCTTAACTCGGTCATACCTTGACACCCCAAGACCCTCAGACTCTTCAAGTCTACCCACCTTGACAATCAAGAGAGGCACCTCACAATCGTCAGCCATGTTATCAACTAGCATAGACATTATCGTCAGTCGGCCTGTCACTCTCACTCAAGACACTAAGTCAGCAATCCTAACTACCAGTCCTTAGCCAAGTCAACACCCGTGACTCCACAATCATAGATTACACTTTACCCCCACTACACCAGTAATGGATATCCTAAAGTTATACCTCATTGTAAAAATGACCCAGACTTCCCGAGGATTCCGAAGATCATAACTATGGTAAGTAACCAGATTGCCCGGTTCACACAAAGAACTAACAGATATGAATATCAACTAAACAGATAAGTTTGATTCACATAAGGAACCAACAGATACGAATATCAACTAAACAGATAAGCTCGGTTTACACAAAGAACCAAAAAATACGAATATCAACTAAACAGGTAAGTCCGGTCTGTACAAGAAACCAATAGATACAAATATCAACTAAACAGATAAGCTCGGTTCACAGAAGGAACCAACAGGTATCAAATAAGCAGATAAGCTCGGCTCACACAAGGAATCAACAAATATGACTATCAACTAAACAGATAAGCTTGATTCACACAAGAAACTAACATATATGAATAATAAGTAAACATGTACACACATGCTAAAGGTCTTATGGTTATCCATTAGTCATAATATGCAGGAGACTAACTCTTGTTCATGTACTGTATCGATGTAGTATCTGAGCCAACCAATGAATCATAAGTACTATACCAGACGTAGTATTCGAGTCAATCAATGAATAATAAAAATTATATCAAACGTGATACCCGAATCAATCAATGAATAACATCAACCAATCCCGTTAAAATATTCAGTATACCGGTACATCCCACAATAATAATAGATATCACAAAAATCACAACCACATGATAGCATACAACACTTATACAACCAACAAGCTTTCAAAACAGATTCATTGCGTGTGATTAACACTTAGGATATCATTTATCAATCATTATTTTTTTCATGAACACGTATTGTGCAATTAATACTAATAAAACAGTTATTATGCACACATAACATAAATTGGGTTACAATAACCATCACCTACCATAATCAGATATGATTTGTCGTCCTAGCCTTGATGGTTTGTTCGAAGATTAACCCTCAGCTTATTTAATTAAGCACATTAATTCATACACCTTAGATTCTAAAGTTATTTAGGAGCGTACATTCGTCCACATGAAGTCTAACCCTTACTTAAATATACACAGGACCTCCTTACTAGCCTCATCCCTTTTTATTTTTACTAAATCGGGGATTCTGCTATTACCTAACAAACCTTATCTTTAGTCAGTACTGGATTTGAGACTTCACCTGTAATTCAATTATCCGAGGATTAACAACAATAGCGTAAACATAAAAAAACCAAGTATAAGGTCAACATCACTCATAACAGTAATCTCCCACCTTAAACAACAAGGTTTCATATGTTTTATCCATTCAAACACCGTGTTCACGGGCCTAAGCATGCAATCTCCTGTCAATCTATATCATGTCATACTTTTTCAACCCAGATCTAAACTACTCAGTTAAACCTAGCCTACTTGAACGTCAAGCAGCTGCTATAGAAGTCTGAACGCAAACTTTAACTCCGTGAAGGTGAATTCTGACGTGAAGTCAGCGCAGAATTCATGGATTTTACCCTATTCTCGTGAAAATCCCTCCTCTTCATTGCTCCCAGGCCATGAGGCACTCTAAGAAGGTTTTTAGAGCAAGTCTCGTCCTTTTTGCAACTGAAGAGGAGAAAATAAAATTATAAAATCCATTCTGAGTTACTGGTTCTGTCGTCCCGCTATAGCGACCTGCCTGCCGCTATCGCGACAACACTATAGCAGAAAAATTTCTGCTATAGTGGGATGACGTTAGTCCGATCCAAAATTTTAAATTCTAAAAAAATTTATTGTATCAACCATATTAGTTTGAGAGCGCATTTCAAAAGTTCTCGTAACTCACAATGAAGTGTCTTTTAATAATGACTGAACAGGTCGTTACAATGATCCACTTGTACCCAGTAAACATTCATAGGTCGACTGAGCTTAAGTAGTTACTATATCAAATAAAAAATATTAAAATAATCTTACACACAGAAAAAATTTAGCAGTTCAATATCAAAAATTACATGAAATATCTCAATCAAAATGACAATCCAAATGATAATGCAATTCAATGATATGGGATAAAATGCAATAACCAATGCCTACTGATATACACCTTCTGAGCATACATCGCTCCAGGATAGGACCCATGAAGGACTCACAAGGTTTATGTCACGATCCAATAATCAGTCATGATGGCACATACCCCCCTCCCCCTCCTCTCACTCCGTGGTAGGTAAGTCAACCCAACATAACTTAAAATAGAATAAGAAAATTTAGCGAAAAAAATAATAACAAAACTAAGTCTCATCAGAAATTCATAAAATAAACAGTAAAGGAGTGCATGAAACTAGAATCAGATCTCGAAGATCTGGTAGTTACTAAGTACAAGCCTTTAAGTACAGAACACAAAGAAAAGAATCTGAAAGTATTTCAAAATATGAAAAATGCATAAGACTAAGATAGAGGAAGATCCGGTAGACGCTAAGGACATCAGTTGCGACCTCAGGAATCTTCGAAGTTGATCGCAACACAAAATGCAAAGTCAACGTCCAGGAAGTGCCGGCTTAGTATCTGCACATAAGGTGCAGAAATAAACAAGAGCGTCAGACCTATTAGGTGTAGATGCCTATCACACCTATCTGACTTAGGCTGAGGATACATGCTGGAAATCACAACGGATAAGGCATCTGGCGCTTCATCATTAGCTATAGTACTATTAAGGTTTCAGGGGACAAACCTCTCTGATTGGCTACAAGCCACCCATTACAATCTATAAATAAGGAATTTCTTTCATTTGTAATGTATTTATTATTCCATTCCTGCAAAACAACATATTTTTACTTGCTCTCAAGCTTTAACTTTTTAATTACTTTTCTGTGTGTATTCAACCCTCAGTGAAAGAATTCTGACCCTCGAGGAACGTGTCAAGGACTTTGTTCTACAAATTTATTATTGCTTATTATTTTTCTTTACTCTACTTGCGTTTACGTTCATTCTTTTACCACTTAGATAATCGATTCGTCGATAATAGATCCCAAACAGAGTTAGATCTAATACAAATGTATGAAGTCAAAATCATGCATATTAAATCTCAATAAAAATAATAATCTTTAAACAAAAAGTAATAAAATTAAAAATATATATATACATAGAGTTAAAAAATCATTTCTCTCACCAAATAAGTGGAGTTCATAATTAGGGATGAGCATGGTATGATATTGAAAATTTTGATATGGTAGTTTTGATTTTAAATTTTTAAAAATACTATAGTATTGTCATACCGAATTAATTCGGGTATTTTAAAATTCGATTTTAATAGTTTGTGGTACGATAAATTGATAATCATAGTTTGTTCGAAATCGACTTACATATATACACATATAATAAAGAATTACGACTTTACCTTTTTAAAAAATATCTCAATTGTGTCATACTAAAATCTTACACATGTAGAATATTAAAAAGGAAATACAAGCATGCAATTTTATTCGTTAATCCATTACACAAAAATGACATTTCAATCAATATAGGATAGTTAAAGTTCAAACGTCTAAATAATTAGTTTTATACTAATATTTTTTTATATATTTTTCAATGTTATAATAATGTATATGAATTGTATATGTAACTATATACTTCGATATGATATTCAGTATATCGATATTTTTTATATAAATATCGAATACTGTATCGAGCGATATCAAAAATTTCAATTTCGATATGGTATTCAGTATATACCATACCTAGGGGTGTTCATAGTTCGATTTGAATCGGTATTTGATTAAAATCAAAATCAAACTAATTTAAACGATTTTTAAATTTCTAAAACCAAATCAAATAAAAAGACAAAGACCATTGGTTTATAACTAGCTAATAATAAATCGATAATAGTTAAATAACAAAAACACGAGATAACTATTTCAATTAAACATTAGGAATCAATAAATTTCTCTCAACTATCACAAGATGAATGTATTTGAATCTTCTATTATTTTTCAACACTATTTCAAAGCTTTAGCATATTTAAATTGCATAATTGTAGAGGTTACTCCATTTCACATGTCTAACATTCACAAAATTAATATACAATTTTTTAACAAAAAAAATTTAAAAAAATTATAGCGCAGATAAAAGAAGTAGACTAAAATCAAATTAATAATCAAAATAGATAAATTATTTATAAAAAAACTAATATCATATATTCAAATAATTATAAAATTTTACGTATATAATTTATCAGTTTAGTTTGATTAATTTTTCAATTTTCTTTTAGTAAAATTAAAATCAAACCAAATATTATCAATTTTTAAAATTTAAAATTAAACTAAGCCAATATCAATTTTGTAAAAGCAGTTTGATTTCATTCACAATTTAATTTGATTTGATTTTTTTAGCAACATGCATAAATATGATATATTAAAAAAATATTTATCATCTATATTATAATATATTTTTTCACTGAACACTTATAATACATTTATAATACAATTTTAATACATATTGCAGAGAATAACTTTTTAAACACATATAACACAAATTTTATTCATGAATAATACATTTATCACACACTTTAATATACTTATAATACATTATATCATTTTTTTTTATCAAACAAGCATAATACATTTTAAAATACTTATAATATATTTATATTACATGCATAATTCACTTTTAATACATAGTGCAGATTTATCATAATATTGCTATGTATTGCTATATATGATAATAAATAAAAAGTATCGCTAAAAGTAATACTCATTCCGTATCATTTTATGTGACACACTTTCTTTTTTAATCCTTCCCAAAAATATCACCTTTCTATAATTAGAAAAAATTTAACTTTGAATTTTTTTTTTTACTCTTAATTAAAATGATTTACAATCACACAAATATCAAAAGCTTATTTTAGATCATAAATTTCAAAAAAATTCTTTTTGTATCTTAAATACCGTGTTAAGTCAAAAAATATCACATAAAATAAAATTAAAAAAATAATTATTTATTAAAAAGTAATCACACAAATAATTTTTCATTAATGATAGCATGCCCACTCGTATTCAGAAATCTGAATAAAGCAGACCATTTGGAGTGAGTAATCGAAGTTGGCACCAAATCACATTCACTATGTTTTCCGATGAAAATCTTTATGACTACAGCCTCCTCTCTCTCTTCCTCATCGGACCACCCACTTTCCTCGCCTGCCAATTCCTCACCGCCCCTTATGGTAAACACCGCCGCTCCGGTTGGGGCCCCACCATTTCACCACCATTAGCTTGGTTCCTAATGGAAAGCCCCACTCTCTGGCTCACACTACTCCTCTTTCCCTTGGGCAAAAATCGAACCAATCCAAAATCTATCATCCTCATTTCTCCTTACCTTTTCCATTACACAAATCGTACAATAATTTATCCATTAAAACTCCACTTCAATCGTTGCTCTCCGGGGAGTGGTGGTTTCCCGGTGAGTCTTGCTTCGTTGGCGTTTGGATTTAATCTGCTGAATGCTTACGTGCAGGTTAGATGGGTGTCGCACTATGCTGATTGTTATTCCGATGAGTGGTTTTGGATCCGATTTGTGAGCGGGTTGGCAGTTTTCGCCGGCGGCATGGCGGTGAATGTTTGGGCCGATAGGGTGTTGATGGGCCTGAAGAGTGAAGGGGGTGGGTATAAGATACCGAGAGGTGGGCTTTTTGAGTATGTGAGTTGTCCGAATTATTTGGGGGAAATAGTGGAGTGGTTGGGCTGGGCTTTGATGACTTGGTCATGGGCTGGGCTTGGGTTTTTTTTGTATACTTTTGCTAATTTGGTTCCTAGAGCTAGTTCTAATCATGAATGGTATTTGAAGAAATTTGGAGAAGATTATCCTAGGGAAAGAAAAGCTGTTATTCCATTTTTGTATTGAGTTTTTTGGGAACTGGATGTGATTATGCTATGTAATGGCTTTCTGTTAATGTTATTATTTTTGGACTATACATGTCTATGGTTTACCTTGATATTTGACATGTGAGCCCTCTCTTGTCTTTTCCTTCGTACCAACTACCCTATATGTCTCTGTGGTTTAATTTGATATTTGACATTGAGCCTTCCCTAATCTAATTTAATTTTAGTATAAGGAAATGAATATAAAAAGATCTTCATATGTTTTATTTATCATTCTCTTATGTTATTCTTCATTAATCTCTTGTAAAAAGAGTCATATAACAACAACAACAACAAGAAGTGGAACTTGGGAAGAGTAGAGTGTACGCAAATCTTATTACTATCTCGTAGAGGCTGTTTTTGGAAGACCCTTGGTTTGAGACTTTTGAGTATAGCAAATAAGTAATATTTATAATTGACCACGGAATAACTCTTCCTTTTCGAGCTCTAATTATGAAAATGAGACAGAAATTCAATAGTAGGGCAATGTGAAATAGTGATGTTTGAACAGTTACATAAAGTGTTTGGCGTTGCAATTTCAACTGTTGGATAAACTCTCAAATGTTTGATTGAATGGACTTAAAAAGCCACCTATAGATGCATTCCGGATAACGCTATACTAGTGCGGTTGCTGGCACAAAGTTAGCCAATGCTTATTCTCCAGATGCTTCATTGCTCCAAGCATGAATGTGATGTATTGAACAATTGCTGGTTTTGTTTTTACTAGAACATTCAATAGTTGAATAATGGGGCAATTACTCTTCTGGGTTTTAGTTAACCACACATTAACATAGCCAATATTATGGAATAAGACTAATCTCTTCTCATTTGTTCGATGTTAATCGAAGCCTTAGTTAACCTTATAAGGTTCATAAAACTGTTGTGTTTCTTAGAGTTGCATACAAGTTTCAGCAGCTTTAGGATAGTTAAGAGATGGAAATGTAACTTATAAGTGAAAAAATGATAAAGAAAAAGAAAAAAAAGTCTTTCCAGCAAGGTTAAGGGTGTAGTTAAATAAAAAAACATTGTTATAGGAGTTTTAACATGTACAAATTTAGAACTCCGGGATAGTATTTTACCCTAAGTTATGTCTAGGCCTCTTGATTATTTAAATATTTGAGCAAAAATCTATTCCAACATCAAAAAAGAAATATAGTATATCAAAGATAACATATATGAGAAACTCAACCAGTAGGTATATTTGCAGCATGTTCTAACCTTCTCTTCAGACACATAATTTATACAGTATTTCGCTGCTAAACGATGTTCATTAAACGAACAGTTCAATCTAACTTAAAACTCTTAAAACAAATGTTAATTATTCTAAAGAAACACAAAACAAAATCCAGAAAAATGTGGCAGAGCCTAGTTTGAGGAAGGGGTTGCAAATTGAGTGCACCGCGAAGAAAAAGGCTCCAGCTTCTGCATGTTGGAGTAGTTTCACAGATTTATCCTTTGCAAAAGCTAGTAGCTAACCTGCATCATGGTTGAACTGCGAAGAGTCTAGAGTTATTCAATCATAGAGAAACAGCGAAACAAACCAAGAAGTGAGGAGAGATTGTACAAACTCACGTCAGGCAAAGCTACGGTTTGCATCTACATTAACTTCTACTCCTGACCTGAAGCCATTGTTATCTCCTAGCAAACTTCCGTTAGATCCTTCACTGGATTCAACGGTTTCCACAATCTCTGACTTCAGCTTCTCGTGTTTCTCCTCCAATTCTGGGAAACTCATAGCCGCTGCAAGACTTTGCTTTATTTGCAGTTCTAAGGCCTGAATTTTTGCCTTTGACTCAGCATCTGCAGTCTTTCCCGCCTTTGCTACCTCTATCTTTAACAACTCAATCTTGTTTTTCAAATCTGTGGAGCTCACAATGTCTTCCATAACCGTTGTAATTTCATTGTTAAATTCATCAATTTTTCTCTTGGTCTCAGGGAGTGATGCTGCTGAGTTGACATTCAAGCCTAGAGATTCTAAAACGCCAGTAAATTCTGTCTTCATTTCATCCTTCAGTTGCACAATTTTCTCCTTGAGCCCCTGGTCTAGATCCATATCTGTTGATACCTCAGTACTCTCGATTTCAGCCTGCAATGTATCAATCTTCTCCTTCAAATCAGGGCGATTCATGACTTCTTTTAACCTCTTATTGATCTCCTCCTTCAATTTGTTTACCTTGCTATTTTTCTCTGAGAGTTTCTGAGCTTTAGACATTTCTTGTAACATCTCAAGCTTATTCTTTAGGCTAGCATAATTTGGAGCAGAAGAAATGTTTCTGTTGAATTCGTCCTTAAGCTGGTCAAGCTTTTCCTTCAGAACAGGATGCATTGACTGGTCGTTTGAGTTCCTTGTTTTTGCAAATTCTTCTCGCGCCATGACAAATTTTTCCTCCAACCCTAAAGCCTTAGCAGCCTCAGAAAATTCAAAATCAATTTCTCTCCTTAATTTTTCTATCATCTCATTCAGGCCTGACTCTGGAATCTTTCCAGTCGATTCCTTTGCTTTCAGGATCTCTTGCTTCAATTTTTCAACCTCATCCATTAACTCCACATCCGGAATCCCAGGTGGAAGAAGAGGTTCTTCTTTCTTTTTCATGTTGACCTTCCTTTTTGGATCAATGGGAACTCCCTCCTGGAAGCCACCAAGTTTTCGGAACTTAAGCATCCTGTGCCTTAACAACTCTTGGGTGTCCATTTTCGTAAGTTCCTACAAGGATGGATTGTGTTTTAGCAACTTAGTTGAAAGTACAATTTCTAGAAATAGAGATCTTGATATACTTACATCCATTGTTTCTTCAATTGCAATTTTTATCTGCTGTGAAGTCCAATATGGATCAGCATGTGCACCACCAAGAGGCTCCTGCAACACGATATAAATCATTATTTACCACAGATAAAAGTGAATTACTCTTCTGTCTCAAATGACATTAATTCACCCAAATTACCAATTTTCAAGGAATAGTTGCAAGGCGGACAATAAGCAATATGGTGATCCAAAAGGAAAAAAAAAGATTATGAAACATTAATTATGACAAGGAGATTGCAATGGTTAGAAATTGAAAGCAACTCGCAGATGAGAAATTCACATTTTCTTCTTTTTCTTTTGTCTTTTAAATTTGATGAATAATTGGAAAAATCACAAGTAATGAAAAAGAATGAGAATTTGATCAATTAGGCAGATACAGCAATGAAGTAATATTACAGGGATGGAACCATCGGCAATTTGAAGCCTGGTTAGCTCTTGAGAAGTTATCTTGAGTTTCTCAGCTGCCTGAAATGAAATGAAGCATACTCAGCAATAGTTTTCACAGCTTTTCATGATTAACACTTCTAGTTTTTAACTATAGCAACCTTAGGAGAAGCTTTTGCGGTCTTCCATAAAATTGCTGCACATGCTTCTGGGCTGTGAATTACAAGTGAGATTTGAAATCAGTAAGCATACATCAGTATTTACTATGACAGTCAAGAACAGTATACAGAAAAGTGGGTCTGAACCAGGTAAATCAACAATAACAAAATTAAAGTATCAATACAATGGTGCATTACAACAAGATATTCACTAAATGTATTGCCTTAGCCAGAAAGAAGATTTCCCTCCCAGGTTTGTTTTTCCACAGAGCTTATTGATTTGAAATACGGTTGTGTAGTCCACCAAGATTAAGAACATTAGGAATTCAGATTCAATGGTTCAGCATTACAACAAACCAAAAAGAGATTATGCTTTTAGGGGCCGTTTGGTAGAGTGTATTAGAAAATCTAATGCATGCATTAGCTTTGTGTATTACTAATACCTTGTTTGGTATGATTTTTTTACCTATGTATAACTAATGCAAGCATTAGTTATACACTCTATTGTGTATTGAGCTATGCATTACTAATACCATGGATTTCCATGTATTAGTAATGCAATGGGTTCTAATGCATGCATTAGAATGACTAAAGACACAATTGTCCCTCAAAACACTTTTCACATCATTTCTACCATATTTGTGGAGAGTATTTTTGTAAATAATTTATTTTTTTAAGAAATTATGCAATGCATGTTATTTTTAATACACTAAACCAAACACTGCATAAGAAAAATCTCAGCATAACTAATGCAAGCATAACTAATACAAGCATTACTAATGCAAGCATTACTAATACACCATATTATGCATTATTCTTATACACTCTACCAAACGACCCCTTAAAGTATTGGTTATCTGGTGTTTTATAGATACTAGTTGATGTATTAAATTTGTTTCGGAAGTAGACATGGCCTACCACCTTCAAAATTGAAGAAGAGCTGAAACTATAATTTTATATTTTATTTATTCATTTATTTTTTTTGGACAAAAATGGTGTCTGAGCCAACTTGTGCACACCTCGACTATTCCACTAGCTACCTGCTACCTCCCACCTCCCTCATATCAGCACAGATACTGTATAACTTAGTCCACCAAGGCTTAGGTGGATGAGAAGCTGAAACTATTTTTTTTAAATTTTTTGATAACTGTGGTGTCCGGGCCAGCTTTCGCGCACCTCGACTAATTCCACGGGATACCTACCACCTCACACTAGCAACAGGTACCAGGTTCTGTCCACAAAGTCTAGGACAGATGGGAAGAAATCACCTAGTGTTTTTGTATCTGCTGGGATTTGAACCTGAGACCTCATGGTTCTCAACTCACTTCATTGACCACAAGGCCACACCCTTGGGTGCGAGAAGCTGAAACTATAAAATTGATAGGATAGTTTCTTGAAAGCTTATGATTATAAAGGATAGGATGATGGCCATCACCACATATTTAGTCTACAAGCAGTATACACATATATCTACATCCATCTCAAAATTATATCATATAACACTAATTTATTCATAGTAAAGTCAACAGTTTTAGAGGCACCTGGCAACATAGAAGACAGCATTTTCAAGCATTAACAATTTATTAGCACAACCAATAGCCAGAGCTCCACCAGAACCCCCTTCTCCCATAACAATAGAAATAATTGGAACTTTCAAACCAAACATAGTCCTCAAGTTATGAGCTATGGCTTCCCCCTGCATGCAAGCAATACAAACTATTCAGTTAGCACTAACCAATGGGGAAAAAGCATGCTACAGAAAAGTTGTGTACATACTTGGCCTAGTTCCTCTGATTTGAGGTCAGCATATGCCCCTGGTGTGTCAATGAAAGTGACAATCGGGAATCCGTGATGATCAGCATAGTACATCATCCGCAGAGCCTTCCTATAACTGTTTAACAAGTATTTTTTTCTTACTAATAGGCTCACATACTACAAAAGGGGTGGATCTAAACTCATACAAAAATATTCCAAGCTCAAACATAACGAAACCACACACATACCCATGGGGTGTAGGCATCCCAAAGTTACGTTGTATGTTCTCCTTTGTGTTTCGTCCTTTTTGATGACCCATGAACATATAGCTTCTACCATTTATTGTGCCAAGGCCAGTGACAATGGCAGGATCGTCATACCCAGCTCGGTCACCATGAAGCTCCACAAACTGCAAGTTAGGCAATTATGATTTTACGTTGTTAGAATTTCCAACAGTAATAATTACCTATGGAAAGGAGAACAGAAGCAGAGTGCAATTTTTCATTTTATTGGTAAGAAATAAAGACACTGAATTTACTTGACCTTCTCAGTAATATTAAAGACATGATCAAGGAAAGTTGGCCTGTTAGGATGCCTTGCAATATTCACTCTCTGTATAGGAGTCAGATGCGTGTATAGATCTTTTAGAGCCTGAAAAGGACAGTAAAGATGTCAGCATTACCAGCAACATTATAATGTTAGCTAAGATAATATGACCTTCGAGGTTAGTGCTAATAATAAGGTCTCAAATTCATAACCTTGTACAAACATCAAAAAAGAACAAAAAGGCAAGTGCCGCAAACACGAATATTTTCTATCATTTATCCAAGCATCCAACACAAAATTCAAACAGTAGACAGTTTTATCACAAAAGTTCAATTCTTTATTAGAGATCGGAATCTTATTGTTTCCCTCTGACCGTCCCAGATTGCTCTTGTTGTCTTCTTAAGTTCCCCCTAGCATGTGTTTGGAAAAGATACATCCTTTACAGAACATTAATGATGATGATGCACTTGGAAGGGAATTCATTAAAGGACCAACATTAGTTTCTCCATAAATGGTAATATGTACATGGATTAAGACACATTTCTAGTAATGCAACAAAAAAATTCTCATGAAAAAAGAGAAGGGCTGTCCAAATTTTGCTCTTTCTTTTCTTTGATAATGATTATACTAAAATACTATTCTTCGTATATAACATTTTTTCACAAATAGCACAGTACTGCCTAAATTTACTTAATGCGAGGATGAGATTACTAATACTTTCTCATGGTATCAAACTATCAATACTGAAATTCGAAATAATCTGAAAAAGAAGTCTACAAAGAAGATTGTGGAAACCCCTACTAGAACACACTAACACTAGTAACGTTTTCTTAATTAAGGATGTACACTAAGCAACCAAAAACCAATTTTTTGTTCTTTAATAAGTGGAAAGCCAGTTTTAGTCATTCAAACCTGTTGATATTTGTTCTCGAGTGAGATAATTTGATCACTGAAATCCAACCCAGTTTCATTTGCCATCTTTTGAACCTGCATTCGAGAAACAGTTACAATTGAAAAAATGTTCAATGTTCTATTTTGATATAAGAGATAATCTCGAGACAAGAATTATGGCATTAAGTCATGAAACCTACATCAATGATTTTTTTCTGCAGATCCATAAGAGGTTTCTCAAAATCCAATGTCACCGGCTTTGGCTTTTCTTTCAATGGCTTGAAAGGTGATAAATGACTGAGGACTCCACCCTTGACATTAAGGTCAGGATCCTCTGGCCAGGGGTACTCGTGCTTCTTTACCTTTCTAACCTTTGCAGAGACAGTAAAATCTCTCTTTTTAGAACCCAATCGTGCTCTCCCTAAGGCTTTCAATGGCACACCACAAACACCATTTCTTGAGCTACGAAGAAGGTCTGAAGCTGATGTTTTAGAAGCCAAACTTCCACTGAACGCCACAGGAGGATGTGAAGTTGAAGCCATTCTCCAGTTTCTGCAAATAGGTTAGTGTAATCAATTTCACTTAAAGAGGGGAAAGTTCACAAATTTTAGAATCTAACAGACTATAGCCATCAATGACACGTTTGTGAAGTCAACTAGCTTCAAATCAATGTCCACATTTCACTTGGATACTTTTAAGCGTACACGAAACTAACAAACAAAAAATTCACTAAACATAGTTAGACCTATCACCTAGCTATGAAGAGAAGCATATCGAGAGGCTATGTTGCTCGCATTCTCCAAAAATGTTGTCATACCATGTCGGATCCTCCAAAACTGCACTACTTTTGAAGGATCCGACACACACCCGTCGATATTTTTGATGAGTCCGGGCAACATAGTCCAGAGGCTAATCAAAGATTTAATTTTTAATGCACCCTTCAAAAATACACTCTATACAGTTATTAAATCAATCACAAACAGTTACCCTGTAGAAGCTAAGAGACTGCCGGAAAAAAACACCTAAAATTATTAACATAAACGAATAAACACCAAATTAACAGATACATCAAGGATCAGCATTTTCGAGGTAACTGGTACTGTTCTATAACATAAAGTGCACTCACATCAACACAAGAATAAGTCAACTATACCTCAATCTAAAACTAATCGAGGACCCATTTTAAGAATCCTCTATATCCATCCTGCTCTATTCAAGCACATTTCATCCAATACTGTTAAAATAACAGCATGATATTCATTGAATATAAGAAATCGCCATAATTTGACTATTTTTACACTGGATGACCAGCTTACATAAGCTGCGAGTGGGTAAAAAACACCAGCTTACGCTAATGTTCAATGCATGAACATTAGCAAGTAATAAACATCCTTACAAGCTTAGTGAATTAATTAAATGAAATCACAGGTCTAAAAACCAATCAATCAATCAGTCAACCAATCAACTATACCTCAATCTAAAACTAATGAGTTAATCCACTTTACGAATCCTCTATATCCATCCCGCTCTATTCAGGCACATTTCATCCAGTATTATTGCGTGATATTCAGTAATACAAGGATTTGTCATAATTAGACTAATTTTACACTGGAACCAACTATGCTAAGCTCATATAGATGCACAAAAACAAAAAAATTGCATGAACATTACGAAATAGAGCACCACACTAACAAGATTAGTGAATAATTAAATGAAATCACAGGTCTACAGCTAAAAAATCAATCAATCAGTCAACCAATCAACTATACCTCAATCTAAAACTAATCGAGTTAATCTACTTTACAAATCCTCTATATCCATCCCGCTCTATTCAGGCACATTTCATCCAATATTGTTGCGTGATATTAATTCATACAAGGATTAGTCATAATTAGACTAATTTTACACTGGAACTGATCCTGCTAAGCTCACATAGATGCACAAATACAAAAAAAAATGCATTCACATTATGAAATAGAGAACCACGCTAACAAAATTAGTGAATAATCAAATGAAATCACAGGTCTACAGCTAAAATCAATCAATCAATCAGTCAACCAATCAACTATACCTCAATCTATAACTAATCGAGTTAATCGACTTTACAAATCCTCTATATCCACATTCCATCCAATACTGTTGCATGATATTCATTAATACAAGGATTAGTCATAATTAGACTAATTTTACACTGGAACCGACTCTGCTAAGCTCACATAGATGCACAAATACAAACAAAAAAAAAGTGCATGAACATTACAAAATAGAGCACGATTAGTGAATTAATTAAATGAAATCACAGGTCTAGGAGCTAAAATCAATCAAATTAAACCGAAAATTGACGATCAAATGGGAGAAAACAAACCGAGAATGACAGCTCCAGATTCAGCCAAAGAGAGATCTAAGGAGTCGATGAGAAGGAGAAGCGAGAGATTTAGTATTTTTTTTTTAAAGAGAAGAGAGCATCGAGAAGATCGTCAAAACAGAGAAAAGAGGCCTTAAGTTTATTTAACAAACAATAAAAAAAATCAGTGTATGTGTAGATATAGATAAAAGCTATGTAGAAGAAGCAGCTTATTATGAGTGTTTTGATTTCGAGTTTTCGATACTTCTTATGCCGAGGACAAAAGAAAATGGAAAAAAAAAAAAAGGGAGAAGGGCAAAATGGGAAGATGGTAGAATAAATGAAAAAACCTACCAGTGTGCTTGTATTACAGCTTTTCTCGGTTTGGTCGTTGAACTGGAGTTTGAAGGGGTTTCTCATCTGCTGTGTCACTCACTTTTGTATTTTTGTGCACTTGTATAATATCCATTGCTTTTATTTTATTTTATTATTTTCTGAAATATTCATTACAATAAAATCATTTTATTTTTTATATTCATTCGAAAAAGGAAAATGAGTCTGATATAACCCTTAATTTTACGATTTATAGCTGATATACTCCTCATTATAAAAGTAGCTCACATATACCCCTACTGTTACACAAATGTCTTTTTCGTCTAATGGAAGTGAAAAAAATAATTTTAAATGTATATTTTTGATTTTTGATTTTAAAAAAAAAATCATGTAGGGGATATTTAGTCCTTTCGCAAAGTTAAGGAGTATATTTGATCTTTCTCACACATGAGGGTGTTTTTTTGCCTTCTTTAATTCAACGAATACTGAGTTTATTAAATTTTATTTTTTTACTCATCTTCTTGTAAACTTCATCTAGATGCTCCTTTCTTTTGGATGCAAAATATAAATTACAATATAGCCGCAAAAAAAATAGTTTTAAATTTTTCTTACTTTTTCTCTTTTTTCATTCACACTTCTTTTTTTCTCTCTCGTATTTTTACACTAAGGAATGAAAGAAAAAAATTAAATAAGAATAAGAAACTCAAATAATGATAAACAAATAGATTTATAAGGAAAATATTTAAAACTCAAATTAGCCGTTGAATCAAAAAAGTCAAAAAAAATCACATATGAGAAGGATCAAACATAACCCTGAACTTTGCAAGAAGAATCAAATAATAAAAAATTAAAAAGATAAATTTAAAATTAATTGTTTTCACTTTCGTTAGACGAAAAGGATATATTTGAGCAATTTGTTAATAGTAGGAATATATGTGAGTCACTTTTATAACGAGAGGTATATTAACTCTAAATCGCAAAGTTGAAAAATATAGCAGACCATTTTCCCTTCAAAAAATAAAACATTGCTTATTTTAACTGTAACAACCTAAATTGATTTTCTTTTATGTGATTTTGTATGTTATGATTATTCGTTATTGTTGGAGACGAAGGGTGTGTTCCATATGGAGAAGATTTTTTAAAGTTCTTTTTTTTTTATGTTTGGTTGGTTGGAAAATGTCTCTTTTAAGAAAATAAGTTTCTTAAAAATGAGAAAAATAACTTTTGATGAAAGTAGAGAAACAAGTTTTACAAGTGACACTCCATATTGATTATGTCTTACTCACCCTCCAACACACCTCATCTTCACCTTCACCCATGTAGCTTCTATCCCCACCACCCACACCCCTTCCCCCCACCTCGCGTAGTATTTGTTTAGAGGTAGGTTGAAAAAAAATTGAAAGATGTGATTAGACAGAATATGATACAACTTCAACTTACTGAGGACATGATCCTAAATACAAAGGTTTGGAGGTCAAGAATTAGAATAGTCGAGTATTGTCGCACCTCATGTGGAAAAGGGGGGAGGGAATAGCCTCCTCCTCTCTTCTTCTCAGTACTAGTATTATTATTTCGTAATCGCGTATTTTCTTATTTTTCAATGTATATTACTATATATTGCTTCCTTGCTTTGTCTCTTGCTATTTTGTTGTCATTTTTTTTTCAAACTTGTTTCAAAAACTCTTCTTTGAGACAAGGGTCTAGCAAAAAAACTCTCTCTATTCTACAAAGGTAGGGGTAAGGTTTGCGTATATCCTACCCTCTTTATATACTATTTGTGATATTATAATGAGTATGTTGTTATTGTTTATTGCTCTTAGAATAATATTCTCTGCTTATATGTCGAATATAAAAAATTAAATAAAAAACTCACTTATTTTTTTGAAAAATATTTTCCTCCTTACCGAACACACTTGGAACTAGAATATGTTTATTCAATAAGTGAGAAGTATAATTGCACTTATTACTTCCTGATGACAGTAAAGTGCAAACATAGTAATATATTCTTTTAAAACATTTTAGGCATATATTTATGAGCATTTTTCATAAAGTGTTATAGTTTGGACCATAATTATTAATAATAGTTATAGTTTACCTAATTACAATCCATAGCAAGAGCTTTTGAGAGGAGAGAGGCGAGTGAGAGTTTGGAGAGAGATGAAAGGATGCTAGATACATATCAATTGAAACTTAGATACACAAATCACGTATACACAAATACAAAATCTCATCTCTCTCATATTTCGATCGCCTCTCTCATATTTCTTCTAATCTCACACACATATACACATATACATATTGTATTAATACCCCTAAAATAAATACGAAGATACTTTTTTTATATAATAATTGTATCCATTTTTTATACACAAATACAATCTTATATTTTTTTTATACACATACAATTTTTCTGATACATAAATATAATTGGTTATATTGATATGTATCAATCGAAGAAGAAGAGAAGATTCAAAAACAAAGAAGTGTCTGCTACAGTCTGCTTTTTTATTTTTTCTGATACATAGATACAAAAAGCATACAATTTTTCTGATACATTGATTATATTAGTATGTATGTATCAATTGAAGAAGAAGAGAAGATCCAAAAGCGAAGAAGAGTCTGATACAGTTTGATACAATTGATTGTATCTATATGTATCAATCAAAGAAGAAGAGGAGATTCAAAAGTGAAGAAAATGATACAATTATTCAGAATCTGACGAAACCTCTCCATCTCACGAAAAAGTTTTTTTTATACATTGATACAATTGATTTTATCAGTATGTATCAATCGAACAAGAAGATAAGATTCAAAGAAATTCTGATACATAGATACAATTATGTACAATTGATACATAAATACACAAATACAATTAGTTGTATCAATATGTATCAATTGAAGAAGAAGAGAATATTTTAAAAAAAATCTGGATCAAACTTCAATAACTCATAAATTTCAGTTGTATATTTTCAAAAGTTTTAAAACTCCCAACAATGGTAGAATCCCAACAATTGATAGAATTTTGACTTCACAACAATAATGTCGTATGACTCCCAACAATGGTAGAATTTTATTTAAAAAATAAAATTCGCTAAAATTAGTATAATTATAGAGGGAGAGAGAGTATAGAGAGGGAGAGAAGGAAACACGAGAGAGAGAGGGGAGGAGAGTGGCGAGAGAGGGGGAGAGAGAGAGGAGAGATTTGCTATAAAATCCTAAGTATAGCTATGTTATGTAGTATTTTAAGGTTATAGTTATGTATAATAAATATAGTAGTTATGTTTGCTTAGTTATTTAATTTTTTCTATATTGTATATCACGATAAAAGGTATCAAATTCATATGCACATACTAATAACAAGTTATATTTATCCCTAATTTTTCTCTTATTTGAATTAAAAGATTGATTCTTACATACTTTTTTTCCTCGAGATAATTAAAGCTTAAAATATTGAGAATCACATGTGTTTAATCGAGTATCTGATCAATTTAATTATGTGCAACCTTTTGAATAACAATTTAAACAAACTTGTAGATTGATATATTAAGAAGTACTTTAACCATTAATGTGAACATTTTGTCAAGTATTTTTACACATCGATGATTCCTTTTTGGGGGGAGGCTGAAAGGGACAATTTGGGAAAAGTTATTATAAATTTAAAGGTTAAACAGTTTTGGGATAGATTAGTAGGTAGTAAGTAGTGTTATCGCATAGGAGAGACAGGGGCTAACCTCCTCTCCTCTTCTTCATTTTATTAAATATTATTTAATTAGTTATTGCTTATGTATTATTCTTTAATGTGTATTGTTATTTGTTATTGTACTTGTTTTATATCTTGCTATTTTGTTGCTTTGTTTTAGCTTAAGTCATTTACGTCTCTTTAAAGTTGTCCGCATAATTCACTTAGACATCTCAACATAGCCTTATACCTATTGAACACTTAAATCACTCAAAATGTGTCCCTATTAGACACTTTTTTAATAATTAGCCAAAAGTATAAAACGTGTGTAATAGATTGGTGGTGATACAACAAAAAAGACCAACTAGATGAGTACACATGGCAGCTGAGTCTGAAAAAATTACAACAACAACAACATACCCAGTGTATTCCTACAACGTGGGGTCTGGGGAGGGTAGAGTGTACGCAGTCTGTACCACTACCTCAGAGGTGAGGTAGAGAGGTTGTTTTCGATAGACCCCGGCTCAAGACAAAAACAGTCTAAAAATAGGCTAAAAAAGACGTAACAAAGATACAGGATAAAAATACATGATAAAACTACAAGAGACGATAGGAAGTAATATGTAGTAACAAACAACAGACAGAAACAGAGCACTGCCACAAAATACTACTACGAGGAATCCAAGAACAAGAAACTATAAGCGTAGCACTACGATTACTAGTCGGGACAACAAGGAAAAACACTCCTACCTACTAGCCTACACACACTTCTACCTACTACTCTTCTACCCTAATCCGCGTCCTCCACACCTTCCTATCTAGGGTCATGTCCTCGGTAAGCTGCAACTGCGCCATGTCCTGTCGAATCACCTCTCCCCAATACTTTTTCGGTCTACCTCGTCCTCTCCTGTAACCATCCATAGCCAACCTCTCACACTCCGCACTGGAGCATCCGTGCCTCTCCTCCTCACATGTCCGAACCATCTCAACCTCGCTTCCCGCATCTTATCTTCCACCGACGCCACACCCACCTTATCTCGGATATCCTCATTCATAATCTTATCTCTCCTAGTAAACCCGCACATCCATCGCAACATCCTCATCTCCGCCACCTTCATCTTTTGAATATGGGAGTTCTTTACTGGCCAACACTCTACTCCATACAACAAAGCTGGTCGAACCACCACTCTGTAGAATTTGCCTTCAAGTTTAGTAGGCACCTTCTTATCACACAAGACTCCAGATGCGAGCCTCCATTTCATCCACCCAACACCAATACGGTGAGTGACATCCTCATCAATCTCTCCATTTTCCTGGATAATAGACCCAAGATACTTAAAACTCCCTCTCTTTAGGATGACCTGTGTATCCAGCTTCACTTCTACGTCATCATCCTGAGTCGCCTCATTGAACTTGCACTCCATATATTCAGTCTTGGTCCTGCTCAACCTAAACCCCTTAGACTCGAGGGTCTGTCTCCAAACCTCCAACTTAGCATTAACTCCTCCGCGAGTCTCGTCAACCAAAACTACATCATCCGCAAATAACATGCAGCATGGCACCTCACCTTGTATTTGCCGCGTCAATACATCCATTACCAAGGCAAATAGAAAAAGGCTAAGGGTCGATCCCTGGTGCAACCCCATCAACACGGGAAAGTGCTTTGAATCTCCTCCCACAGTTCTAACGCGAGTTTTGACCCCCTCATACATGTTCTTAATTGATCTGGTGTACGCCACGGGTACACCTCGAGCCTCCAAGCACCTCCATCAGCCTTCACCATTATTCATCATGGCCAAAGCTATCATCCATTTCAAGCTCATCAATGACATAAAACTCCAAAATAAAAATCAATACAAAATTCATTGAACAAACCCAAAGAATTATCATCTTTAATATAAAAAATGATAAATCATTAGAATTAGTATTTTTATCTAATAATTAAGAAAATAAATTGAATTAGCAAAAGAATGAAATTTTTGACATTATCTAAGTGTAAATCTACCATCTTTCTTTTTCTTTACGTGTTTTTTCTTATTTCCACTTTAATTATTTTTTTTGTGTTTTTTTTTTGAATTTGTTCTTTTTCTTTTGTTTCGGATATGTTCTATATTTTTTTTAATTTCAATTTTATTTTATTGGGAAGAAGAGAGGGTGGGGGTGGGCCGTGGGGGATTGGCAAGAGGGAGAGGGAAAGAGACATAGATAGAGAGAGAAAGTATAAAATTTAGGTGGTGGTGGGAGAGGGAAAGAGACATAGATAGAGAGAGAAAGTATAAAATTTAGGTGGTGGTCTCCATTTTTTCTGACAAAATAATGGCGGAAGGTGGTGGTGGATCTGGAAAAAGAATGCAATGAAGAAGAAGACGAAGAAAAAAGAAATTTGATACTTTTTACGCGCCTATTTTAAGTGTAGTATACTCATTAAGTCATATCAAGGAAAAGTGTTTAAGTGGTTCAAATCTAAAATGGTAGAGGTGTTCAATAGATACAAGCTTGTGTTGAACTGACCAAGTGAATTATGCGGACAATTTTAAGGGACTATAGATGACTTAAGCCTTTTATTTTTCTTACAATCTTGCATTGCATACATTCCTTTTGAGTCAAGGATCAATCAGAAATAGTCTTTTTACCCATAAAAATAAGAGTAATTAAAGTATATGTACATTTATAAA
Organism: Jaltomata sinuosa; assembly: GCA_003996215.1. Classification (NCBI taxonomy): domain Eukaryota; kingdom Viridiplantae; phylum Streptophyta; class Magnoliopsida; order Solanales; family Solanaceae; genus Jaltomata; species Jaltomata sinuosa. The sequence continues at coordinate 102,129 of QJPP01007233.1, forward strand.
AATACAATAGTAAATATATTATTGTTGTATTGCAACCCCCACTTGTTTGAAATTGTCATCAAAAGCCTATATAATCAATTACTGCAAAATTGAGATAATTGTCATGTATTTGTTTTGTGCATTTGTGTGTTTTAATTGTATAAACGATTATAAACATTTTAGTTAGTTTACGGTACAAAAATGGTGAGTCTATAACATAGAGACAATTTTTTTTTCTTTTTTCTAGCTTTTACAACGGGGAAGATTTAAGGGTTTGGGAGAATTTTCATTAATTTTTGGACAGATTTAATATTTATATTGAGAAATTTGTCAAAATATATAAGAAAAATGTGTTAAGAATACAATAACAAACAGCTTCTTGGTGTAATGGCAGTAATGAAATCCATTTAAGCTCTGTTGCGCTCCTCGATGAAGGTTTAATAAATCCCTTCAAACACTAATAATAAATATTTTTTTATAATTTAAAATTTTAAAAATTCATAAACTTCCAATCTTGATTTGCCTCTTTTACACCCTACTTAATATTCTTATGAAATAATTTATGACATGTGATATTAAAGTGGAGATAATTATAAGTAGCAACAAATTACAAAAAGAATTTGAATAATTAAATGAAGGCCAACATACCTTTAATGACAATTTTGCTAGTAGTCAATATGTTTGTTAAGTTTAGGTCCCTATTAGGTAGGATTTATTGTTTCTTTAATGCTTGAAAGTTTGGCTGAACTTATAATCTTTTAACTGAATATATCATTTTCGATCATAAATTTTCTAAATGGTTAATTGGTTATTCATGTTTAGAAAATTGCCCACTAAAATTAATTTTTATTTTTTTAGAATTATAATATCATCCAGCTATCTCTATTTTAAAAAAAATATACTTAACATAATTAAATAAAAAAATCTCTTCTAATTGAATGTCATGTCACATTAAACTTATTTTTTTAACAATATATTTATTAATCCTTTAAGCCAACCAATTATATATTCAATAAAAAATAATACATAGAGGTCTGCTTACTCCAGTTTTAATAATTCATTTATTAACTCATTCAAATATTTTATTGTTCTTGTAGAGGCAACACTAATTGATGTTGATGAACAATTAAATATAGAAAAAAATTCTAGATACTTTCAATAGTTTGATAAATCATTTTATGCATGAAAATTTAGTGTTGCTTCAGTTTATAGCAAAATTCCTTAGTTTGAGTTTCATTCACGAGTATTTGTTTGTATGCCAACTTCTCTTCATACAAAAAATTAATTTTGCTCTATTGAAAAAATAATTAGACTAGTTCATTGAGACTGATCAAGAAGAAAAAACAAATTAAGTTAATAACAAATTTTCACCATCTACATTAACAAAAGATATGCACAACAAATTAGATCTTCAAAATACTTGATATTTTAAAAAATAAAATTCATCAATTACCTTTCTTTTAAATTTACCCTGCTCCAATAATAAAGTGTTAATTGATTAAGACATTTAAGAGAGAATAAGAAAATATTTAGACTAATATTTTTATAATTAAAACAATCAAATATCTTTTTTAATGAATATACATAAACTTTTAAAGACATAATATGAATTGGAGGGACTAATTATTTTGGGGAGATGAAAGAAATATGTAAAATTTAGTGAGATGCAACTTAGTTTCATAAAGAGTGTACTGTTAATACTATTCACTCGTAAAAAAAAATACTTTTTTTAATGAAAAATTGTATCCGTGCCTCTCATGTGATCACTTCTTCCTACCTAAAAAAATAACGAAAAAAAATCATATTTCTTTCTCTATTTTTTAATAGTACTAATTTTTAGACACGTCCTTTATACGTAATTTTTTGTTAATTAGTTTAAACTTTCTACACTACATAAGTATTCTTAAATACGCATGTGAAATATATGTTTTTCGATAAAAAGGAACTACAAATTTCAATTAGCAAAATGTCAAATGATTTTTTTAGTGAAATAAATATTAACTGCGATATATGTCATATAATTTTTTAAAACAAAATTTATATTTAGATTAAGCTTTACATTCAAAATATTTCGAGATTCGTGATAATATTTCAAAATAAATTCAAATAATAATATAACATTAAAAAAATTAATTACCCAGAACTTTGTTCTGTATTTCTCAAATTCTAAAAATATTATTTTAAGTCATTTTGTTTTCCTTTATGCTTTTTTATATGAGTAAAGAAAGTGAACAAGGTTACACATATTAACCAGGAGAGTAAGCAGAGGATTCGACATGGATCTTTAATATTGGGAAGGAAAGAAAGAAAAAAGCTAAATCATAAAGGTATCATACTGCAACAATATTGGTATTGTGATTTTTTCATTACTTATATTTTAAATTAAGAAATTATAGTAACTGTTATCGAGCCTAGGTTGCAACCTTCATGTAAAATTTAGTGACACTAGGATAACATTTGAATTTTTTGATCGCATTTTCACATATCATTTTTTTGCAATAAAGTTTTGTTAATATTTGAATAAAAATCACCATGTGTGTTGTTCACATCAGCAAAGTGCTCTTAAAACTTTGTTTCATCTCTTGTAATCATATGATGACACGCCTTGTTGTCACATGTTTAAAATTTTTGATCATGCATTAAGCTTAAGTTGGGGTACTCTATTTGAAAATATATGACATTAAAATATCTAATTGTTACCAAAATAAATATATTATACAAGTAAAAGTTGAATTTCATTTACATATTTACATATTTATATTTTTAGGCGTTCCCAGTTCTCATTTCAATTCTAGTAAAATAACCCTTAACAGAAAATAACAATAAAAAATTTAATCAAAAGAATGACAAACATGCATCTTTTCAACATATTCTAAAAACTTAAAAAGAGACAAATAAATTAATCTAAGAGAGAGCAAAAGCTGTGAAATCAGTGTAAAATCTGATTAATTTTTTATACAACAAATAAAATTTTAACTCTCGATCTAATTATCATGATCTCAAATTAACACATCCACACCCACCCACCCACACACCCACAATGTGTGTGTGTGGCAACAATAAAGAAATTAATAATATTATACAGTCTTATGGATTTATAAGCTAAGAATGATCACATATACTCTTTTAGTAATTTAAATAGTCAAGCTTTACAAAATGAGAAGTTAAGTTGAAAAACATAAGCGATTTTTACATAAATTCCCCAAAACAACATTATATATAATTAATGCAATTTAATAAGTGTTTCATAGTTGTAACATTCAGATCACCTAATTGTACTTTGGGTGAATGTTTCTATCATTTAAGTATTCTTTTTTAAAAAATTATTTAAAATTTTAATAATATTTTCTTACTGTTCAAGTTTACTTATTTCATTAATTGCGAAAAGTAAAAGATTTCCATGTAACATTATTATTATAGTGATTATTTTTTTGGCAATAAAATATAATATTATTACCACCACAAGCAAACTTCAGTACAAAGCAAACCCAACCAACCCAACCAAACAAACCAACAACGCTACTACTCTACTTTTCCTACCCCACATCTACTTATAAGCTAAACTAGTTACATATCTTGTTTATAAAGGCTATACATTTCTTTACTTGCTTAGAGCCTCTACACATATCTATCCGTGCTCTAACACTAAACTGTATTTATTTAAGAATTATGTTCGGCTGTACATTCTTCTCTCTAAAAAAAATTCAATTCCGCGCTTGCCAGACGAGGTAAATCATTGCACCATAAGCTGCAGCAACCACTTCCTTCTTGAACGAACTCCAGTGTCTTTGCTTGATCCAGTTCAAACACTGCATTGTGTCCCTAGAAGGTAGAATAACCCCAAGCCATGTAAATACCTTCCTCCTTAATATAGATGCCCAGGTACAAGTCACAAATAAATGATGTACATCTTCAAAACATTGTTGATCACACAACACACAACAAATATTATCACAAGGAATACCCATACTTCGAAGTCTATCTCGTGTTAGTAACTTCTGGTAAGCCGCAAGCCACAACACAAATCGATGCTTTGGTTGTATTAATCTCGACCATGTTAAATCAGCATTCACCAGCCTTGTACCAGTTTCTAGCATTGAGAAGTAACTCATAGACACAGAATACTTACCAGAAGGTGTAAGTGTATATCGATCCTGCAAATATCACCTTGCCATTCTCAGCTTCAACTTATTTAATTTTTTTCAGTACCAGCTGCTATCATTAGGTGGTACATGCCCCCAGAAATCCTCATCATTTTTCATATAAACTCCATGAACCCACCTGACCCATAATGCTTCTTTCTGATTTATAAACACCCAAATCAATTTACCTACAACAGTCTGATTCCACACTTTGCAGCTCCTGATATTATAGTGATTATTAGTAGCACTTATATGAATGATTTTATTATGAGATATTTTTACTATTTGGTATAAAAATATTATAAGAGTATTGTTTAAACGAAGAGCAAAATAGTCGTTCGATATTTGATAAATATTTTAATTATTGAATTTGACTTTTACTTTTAAAATAGTATAAATATAAGTTTGTATTTACTCTTCATTTGACTATTCAAATATAAATAATTCTACCATTATATTTGAATCAAAATATATTATTCATTTGTTAATTGGATCTCAGTCTTAAAAAAGACTCATATGTAATTAATTTAAAAGACTAATCCAAAGCAACATCCAAAATAATCCATAATCTGACACATCTAAACTCATTTGCTCTGCACTATTAAATACTCTCTAAAAAAAGAAACTAGAACGAATTTAAAATTTGAGAATTATACATATAAAATTTGAAAGAAATATATATAAAACTCAAGATCCAAAAGAACAGAAATACCACACAGATTCGCAGATCAATTAACCAATTAGGAAATGAATCAAGTAAACACACTGAAAAATACCAAGAATAATCAAGCCTAGACCCGAAAAATCTTTCAGTATTCATCATGAAATGCAAAACCCATAAACAAAAACAACGGAAAAGATTATTTTATTAAATCATTAGGTAATTCTTTATAAAAAACAAAATTTACAATCTTAAAAATAAAATAATTACTTGCTAGTACAAGCAATAAGAATGACCAAATAGCTTGCCCAACCAGTTGTTATCAAATGATGTGGCACAATAAATTTGACTGCTCTTTCCTTAATTAGAGGTTTCAATTTTGAGTTCAGAATATAAAAAAATACTTGGTAGAGAGCGCTTCTCACGAATGGACTCTACGCGATGCGAATGCGAATAGCCAGGCTTCAATATAGCTGCTGAACACTGGATGAAAGAAATTCATACATAAATGATTATTCAAATGTACTCAAATATAAAAGACCGTTTCAAGCTTTTTCTCAGGTTAGCTTGTCCAAATCCCGAGCCTCTAATAAATCCATCTCTATCTTCCCCTCTGGTAAGCCAAATCTTTCTAATCATTAACCCCCCATGTGAGATGACTCTAGATCCATTTCCCCATACACGTAACTATACCTGCACTTGGGTTGCCACCTGTTTTCCACCCACACTTATAAACACCACTCCTTCCTCTACTCTTTTACCCTTCAACCGCTCCACTTCCCCTTCTCTATATAATAAACTCTCACCACACAAATTCTCCTTTTAATAGACTGCACATCCACCATAGACCCTTGGGCTCTTTCAACCAAATACACCCCTACTTCCCATGGTGAATAACCCTTTGATGGTGAACAACTTGGGTTTTCGACATGTGTTCACCTCCCGTAACCCTCATTCTTTTCAGGTGCTACGCTTGTGGCTAGAAATGGGCTTAAATGGCCATGCACTGACCTTCAACATGCACATCAATGAGGAGCAGGTTTTAGTGATGATCCAAAATCCAACCCACTCGGCTCAGATCATCACAAAGGGAATGAGGTTGGGACTGCAGGCATATGGCTAGTACCATTGGGCAATGAATACACCCCCATCCCAAATACATATCAAATAGCACCAAGGAGCTCTCAAGAGATGACAGAGTTTCTCTTTTACCCACCTCTAAAGGAGGAGGTGGAGGTCATCCCTTGGATCCAACAATGTGTGACCTCGCTTTCCATGGAGCCAATACCTTGCATGCACCTCCCCCATCTTCGGTGGAACATCATGCAACCCTACCTCAGAAGCCATCTCTAGGAGACATTTTTCATGAGCAACCAGACGAGGGGGCAACACTTATGAAAGAGATGCACGAGACAGATATGGAAAGGGACAGGTACAAGTCTTTCTTCTAAAAGAATAGTTTGCAAGAAAGATTCGCATAAATTGTTCCCCAAATATGCTCAGGTACTCTTTGCAACTAAGGCCCATCATAAAACCTACAGTAGAAAGGTATGCGTTGATCATAAGTTCCTCATTGAGGGACAATGCCCTGATCAATGCTAATTTGGATTGTCCCCTCTTCATACTCCCTTTATGAATTTTCTCATCTGGAATCATACGGGGTCTCAATCCCTTGCCTTTAAAAGAAACTTTAGGCAACTGTTGGACCACCATAGGCCTGCTCTGCGGTTCTTCTTGAAACTTATTGGGAGGACCATCAATCGATACCCCAGGAATTTATTTTTTCAATGTCATCATTGTCCTTGGGATGCAACACGCATGAGGTATTGCCATACTTTGGCATGAAAATCTTCTCAATGTCTCAATAGTAAGTCTCACATCCCAAGAAATTCACTGCAAAATACAGGTAATTCTATCTACCATTGAATGTCTATTCTCAGCTATTTATGCCTATACTACTCCGAGGAATCGCTCAATCCTGTGGGACAACTAAAGAAGGTTGGTGGATTTCTGTGAGGGGCCTTGGGTTATTGGGAGAATTTTAGTGAGGTTTTGTTTTGCTAACAAAAAGTTTGGCAGCAACCCCCTGGATAACCATAAGGCAAACAGGATTTTGGGCTACTTAAACTACTGCCACATGCTAGACCTAGGGTATAGAGGTAGCAAATATACTTGGTCAAACTTGAGGAGGTCTGACCATACTATTTTAGAATGCCTAGACAAACTATCATGTAACTATGCCTGGCTGGAGACGTTGATGTGCCGGCATTCTACGGCACATTTGACTCCTTTAACTAAGAATAATCGTGAGTTTTCAAACAATCGTTATTGGTTTTAATGGTTTTTATGTTGTATCTGAAGGAAAAGTGAACAAAGATGAAAAAGGATGAAAAGTGCTACATACATGGCCCTACTGTTAAGTGTGGCGGCTCACCTAATGAGCCACCATAAGTGTGATGAGCCATCAGGAAAGCCACCAAGTCAAGGATCAATGAGGAGCTCACTGGATTGGAGTGACAGCTCACCTGACGAGTCGTCACCCACGTGACGATCTGTCATGATCCAGACCATCATGAGTGGCACTCACCCAACCTCCGGATGAGCGAACCAGTAGAGTCCAACCCATAGCCTAGTCTAACAGCCTAAAACCAGCAAACATAAATTAAACTAGAAATTCAATAAGCAAAAACCTTTCATTTAAATAAAACTGCGGAAAATCCCCTCTAGAATCTGAAAGTTATCGTACCAAACACTACCAATACTAGAGTACGGGGATGCAACCCGAAAACTTAAAATAGTAAAGAGATAGTCCAAGCCCGAAACAATTGGGCTACAACTCAAAAGATAAACACCAAGGCGGCTTGGTCGAATGGCTCACCCTTGATACCTGGAACAGTCAGGCCTACAAGTGAGGTCGTGCGTCAACCGCCGGAAGATTTTTTGTACTCACAAAGAAAACAAGCAAGTGCAGTATCAGTACACAACCATCATGTACTGATAGGATCATCAGCCAGTTCCAAATAAACAGTGTATATTGAGCACAACTAATCAAGTATAAGTACGAAAAACATGCAACAAGTCAACAGGCTCCTCTAGACTACAAGTCTCTACCTAGCTTATTTCCGCATAAGTATCCACCCTTGATAACTATAAACAACAATCATATAACTAATAAACCATTCCTTTCGTCTAGCCCAGACCCCACCCTGGGATCCCCTCTAAACAACACCTAAGTGTTAAACAGACAACCCGACCTAATCCAAGACCAACTCAATAGATATAACAAGATTCCCGGTCACTCAAGGACCACCAACCAATATCACCATTCAATAAAATAGCCCGGTCCACTCACAGAACCAATAACAGTTAATACAATGCAACAATATCAATGCAATGATGCAGTAAAATAAACCCATACCAGGCATGGTACCCGAGCCAACCATTAGTATTTCGTACCAGGTGTGGTACCCGAGCCAACCATTTGTTATACCCATACCAGGCGTGGTACCCGAGCCAACCGTTAGTATACCCATACCAGGCTTGGTACCCGAGCCAACCATTAGTATACCCGTACCAGGCGTGGTACCTGAGCTAACTGAATGTCAATAATCCACAGTCAAATAATGAACAAACAACTTGTAAATCAATAAGCAACACACCATTCAATTCACAGACTGTAAAACAGGACCCTTAGACATCCTAAACAATTCTTCTAAGCAATGTAATTTATACAAACACTTAGATAAGAGTACAAAAATATACAACATTCATAGGAATCGTAAGCCATGACCTACCTCAAAATGATCCAAGCTCTATTCAACCCGAGCTTTCTCGTGTTCCGGATTCCTTTCTCGTTCTTGGTCTAAAACAACATACAAGTACTTTGAATTAATAATAAGGCCTGCGTATTACCCGGATTACACTAAATTCCAGACCCCCAGGCCACCCATGATTATCTTACCCTTTTTCCTTGGGCTTCCCGCTATTAATTTCCCTAGTTCTATCATTTTTACGGATAAAAATAGAGAATTTAGAAATATGTGATCATAAAACCTTATTTCTAACGATACCCAAGAACTTCCATGCCTAGAATCCCCCTTCTTCCCCGGATTCTACCATCCCTAGGTTATTTCAACCTTTTCCCAAGTTTTCTCCTAGCAATTCTACCGCGTAGGAAAAGTAGTATGAATATTGGTGAGTAAAAACCTTACCTTAGGGAATAAAAACAATGGAAAACGGAGGAAAATTGCCTGGAATCGCCTTGCCCTTCTCCCAAAATGAAATTGTGAAAACTGAATGTTTTGGAGAATGTTTCTGCATTAAATCTCATCATGCTCCACTATAGAGGTCCACTCCGCTATAGCGTTACCGTCGTAGCGGAGTCATCCGCTATAGCGGTACCGCCGTAGCGGAGTCATCCGCTATGGCGGAGGCTGACCGACGTTAACTTTCGTTGTAGCGGTAATTTGTCCGCTACAACAGAGATTGTTATGGAGGAGTGTCAAACTCTATAGCCATTGACATAGGATAGAAAGTCATAAAACCTCCAAAATTAGTCCATTTTATAACACACTTATTTTTTCGACATCGCGAAATAACCCCTTTACGTCAACCTTGATTCTGGGAGTTTTACTTACCCAAATTCGATTCTGAAAAGTCCCCTGGACTGCTCTATGTGTTAGCTACAAGGAAAACTAGCTCACCACAAGATATCTAACCCAATCCTTACCCGAATTGCCCTAGACTCCACCTCGCTCCAAAACTAGCCAAGACTAGCCTAGCCCAGAATTTCAAACTCCCAAACTCGGAGTTTTCTAACTCTAAAACTTGGAAGGATTAGACTACCCGTAATGATAGACCCGGTCGTTACACGATCCATCACAGCAAATCGTCAAGCTGAGGCAAAAAAAGAGTTGACTGGAATGTTGTGACGACTCAGCTGATGAGTTATCACAGCCATGACGAGCCGTCAAGGCAACCATCAAGCTAAGGCAGAATAAAGGGATCACTGGTTAAGAGTGAAGGTTCAGCTGATGAACCGTCACAAGCTTGACGAGGCATCAAGGTAACCCGTCAAGACTGACAGCGGGATTCCGAGTCTATTTTTGGAACTTTATTTCCTAGAGTACTATAAATACCCAGTGTTAGGGTTATTTTATTGATTTGATATTGAATAATTTTTCATGTTTTTGGAATGAGTTTTGAACGAAGCAATGAGGTAAAAATGCTACTATCATCTTCTTCCTTGCGATTTCACCATTGTTGTTGGGATTTTATCAAGGTTTAAAGTGAAGTGGGTGATTTTATATTGTAAGAACATCTTCTTATTATAATGAATAGTATTGTTTTCTCCCTTTGTTTTGCAAGCATGAGTGGCTAAACTTCCCACAACTAGGGTTGTGGGAGCCATGGCAAAAGTGATGATATAAACTCCGGGTGATGTTGGGTTCGATTCGTATGCTATTCACATTGTTAATCTTGTATTCTTAATATTTTCTAATGATTGCAAACATTAGAACAAGCCTAGGTTTGATTTACTTGAACTAAGAGATTAAAATCGGGTAAATTAGATTAACAACGAGGATTCGGGACTACTAACTCCTGTCTAATGATTAATGCTTTAGCGAGATTAATCTACTTGAAGTTTTAATTGAAATGTGTAAGTGTATCTTTTCAAGTTTGAAAGAATTGAGAAGAAAATTTGTCTATTTGGTTGAGAAACATTTAGACGTAAGCATGATTCCATTTACTTCGTGTTAAGAATATGAAAAGAACTCGATTGAGCCCTAACTCGAGATTTTTACGAAGCCATGGTAAAAACATCCCTAGTTCATCTCTAATATTGATTTTACTCGTTGAAATGTGTTGTTACGTGAATTATTCAAAGAAATAATCAAAGATTGATCATTACAAACCCACCTCCTCCATTTACCGGAAACTATTGATTATTAGTCACCTAACTCACTAGCAATTTAATTTGCACCTTATTCCCTGTGGGGTCGACCCCAATCTTGGTTGGGTTCTATAATTTACAGCGACCGCTTACACTTCTTAACTGATGTGTAATTTGGGCGTATCAAATTTTAGCGCCGTTGCTGGGGAATACAGTTGTTCATTAAGTCTGGTGTGTTTAGTTGACTCTTAACTGAGGTATAATTTGGGCGTATCAAATTTTAGCGTCGTTGCTAGGGAATACGGTTGTTCATTAAGTTCGGTGGGTTTAGTTGACTCCTAGTCATACTTTCTTGATTTACTTTTATTTGTTGTTTTTGATTATTACAGGGTACAGAGTTGTGCATGCCAAGTACCTGATGTTTGAGTGAACCAATATTACCCTACGACCCCGAGCTTGCTAGAACTTTAAGGCGAAATATGAATGTACAACAATAAGAGGCAGCAAGACTCTTGCAGCTCAGCAGGCCCAACAACACTTGAATACTGATGATATTGAGGATGATATTGCGTAGGATGATGAGGCTGCAGTGGGTGATGGTAGAACGGTGGATAATGTTAATAATAATGCTTCTACCGATCAAAGGCCGCAACAGAGAGGTAGAGGTCGACAACAGCCAAGGCACTTTGCTTTGGATGATGATGAGGACCTTGACTTGGATGGAGTTGGTGCTACGGGCGCCATTTTTCTCCCCCCTTTAGCGGTTAGTGCTAAGTTCAATATCACCAGCACGATGATCCAATTACTGAATCTGAAGGGAATATTTCATGGCGTGGCTGGTAATGACCCCAACAGGCATCTAATGAATTTTGTGGGGATCTGCAAATCGTTTAAACTGCCAGGTGTGAGCCAAACAGCTATCATGCTTAGGTTGCTCCCGTTGTCTTTGTCTGATGAGGCAACACTATAGTTGACAGAGCTAACTCTGGATTCTATAACAACCTGGGGTGAGTTGAAAGGAACTTTCCTAGAAAGGTTCTTTTCTCCCTCTAGAATAATATAGTTGAGGGACGAGATTAGCAATTTTAGGCAGCAACCTCATGAGGCTTTACATGAAACCTGACTGAGGTTTAAGAAAAAGTTGACTCAATTCCCGAACCACCAATTGACAGACAATATTTTGATGCAGACCTTCTACAAAGTGCTGAATTTGGCTACCAAGCCGACACTTGATAATGCTGCAGGTGGAGCATTTATGGGGCTCACCTTTATTGAGGCCACTACTATTCTGGACTAGCTTACCAAAACAAATAGAGCCTGGCATACGCGAGATACAAAAGTAGCTGCTAGTACTTATGTTGTTGGTATGTCAGCTGAGCAGTGCAGAAAAGAGGAAGAGCGGGACCAAGACATGGCCCATTTGAAGACACAAATGGACCTGCTGATAAAATATTTATTGTCAGGAGGAATTGAGAAAGTGAAAGCCGTAGGTTCCCTAGGTAGAGAAGCTGAGTCAGAGTTCGACGAGGAAGCAAATTATTTAGGGGGTTTCCAGGCCAATGGCCAAGGAAACCAAGGTTGGAATTACCAGAAGGATAATTATTATGAGAAGGCTGGCTACAGAGAGCGAGATCAAAGAAACTGGAAAAATAAAGCTGATAGAGGTGGGTTGTATATACCACTTAGGAACCGAAAAAGAGCTAGTAATGAGGCAGGGATGTCCAAAAGGGAGAACATGTTGGCTAAAGTATTGTTAAAAGTAGAATCGACTGACTCCGGAGTGAAGGAGATGAAAACTGAATTATCATCTATGAGTCAGTTGGTAGATTCACATTCCACTTTGATCAAGCAGTTGGAGCAACAAATGAGTCAAATATTGACGTCTCTAAATCAAAGGAAGACTGGTACCTTGTCGAGTGACACCATACAAAACTCGAGGAATGACAGGAGTTGTATGGCGATCACTATGAGAAGTGGTAAAACATTATCGTAATCACATCCGGTAATTAAGACTCAGAAAGGTGATGTTGTTGCTGATGATGATCTAGTAGATGATGAGAATGTGGGTGTACCTGTTGAAAGACCCACTGTGATAGAGAATGCTACTCAAGTGCTTAAGAAGAAAAGCAAGGAAGTTGAAAAACTTCCAATGCAAATACCAAAGCTTCCTCCTCCATTCTCTCATAGGATCAAGAAAAGGGTGGAAGACGGCAAGTTCCACAAATTCATTACTATGTTGAAGCAAATATCAGTAAACATCCCTCTTGTGGATGCACTTGAACAGATGTCGGTTATGCCAAGTTCATGAAGGACTTGATCACTAAGAAGAGGCCAGTAAGTTTTGAACCAAAAGATAACCTCCACCATTGCAGTGCAATCTTGTCAAGGTTGTTGGTCCAAAAGAAAGAGGATTATGGTGCCTTTACTATTCCCTGCACCATCGAGGAGTTCAACTTTGCAAAGGCACTTTGCCACTTAGGAGCTAGCATAAACTTGATGCCGCTAGCTATTGATAGCAGTTGGGCTTGGGAGCCCCCAAACCGATTACGATGAGACTACTGATGGCAGATAGATCGGTTAAACAACTGGTGGGTATATTATACGATGTGCTTATGAAGGTTAGAAAGTTTATATTTCTGACAGGCTTTGTAATCTTGGATTGCAAGGTAGATTTTGAAGTGCCCATTATTTTGGGGCGACCCTCCTTAGCAACCGGAAGAGTATTGGTGGATATGTAGAGCAACGAGCTGACTTTCAGGTTGAATAATGAAATAGTTAAGTTCAATGTGTGCAAATCAATGAAGCAACCAAGGTACATGAGTGTCATCTCGGTTATTGATGTAGTTGTTGATTCTGGTGAAGAAGGAAATAATTAAATGGCTCGATGCTGGAGTGGTGTACCAAATTTCTGACAGCAAATGGGTAAGCCCGATTTAATGTGTCCCCAAAAAGGGAGGTATGACTGTGGTGGCAAATGAGAAAAATGAGTTGGTTCCATTAAGACTAGTCACTGGGTGGCGAGTCTGTATGGATTACCGGAAGCTCAACTCCTGGACTTTGCGAGATCACTTCCCCATGCCCTTTATGGATCAGATACTTGACAGATTGGCCAGGAGAGGGTGGTATTGCTTTTTAGATGGATATTCGGGGTACAACTAAATATCCATTGCACCAGAAGATCAGGAAGAAAACTACCTTCACCTGCCCATATGGAACTTTTGCTTTCAGACGCATGCCCATTGGTTTGTGTAATGCTCCTACAACATTCCAAAGATGCATGATGTCTATCTTTTCTGATATGGTTGAGGATACATTGGAAGTCTTCATAGATGACTTCTCTGTAGTGGGTGATGCGTTTGAAGATTGCTTGGCTAATCTGGGTCAAGCATTGCAGAGATGTGAAGATGCGAATCTTTTTCTCAACTGGGAGAAATGCCACTTCATGGTAAAAAAAAGGCATAATGTTGGGACACAAGATATCTGTGAGAGGTCTTTAGGTGGATAGAGCCAAGATCGAAGTTATCGGGAAACTACCTCCACCCATCTCAGTAAAGGGTGTTAGGAGCTTTCTTGGTCATGCTGGATTCTATAGAAGATTTATTAAAGACTTCTCCAAGATCGCTAATCCGCTGTGTAAATTGCTAGAGAAGGAGGCAAAGTTTGTGTTCAACGAAGATTGCCTGAAGGCATTTGAGTGCCTGAAAGAGAATTTGGTGGTTGCGCCTATTATAGTTGCCCCGTATTGGTCCAAACCATTAGAGGTAATGTGTGATGCAAGCGGTGTTGCGCTTGGAGCTGTCCTGGGCCAGAAAAGAGACAAACTTTTTCACCCTATTTATTATTCTAGTAAGGCATTGAATGGGGCATAAAAGAACTACACGGTGACTGAGCAAGAGCTGCTAGCAGTTGTGTACGCCTTTGAAAAATTTAGAGCATATTTACTTGGCACAAGAGTAGTGATGCACATAGACCATGCGACTTTAAAGTATTTAATGGAAAAGAAGAATGCAAAGCCCCGACTAATCTGATGGGTATTATTGTTGCAGGAATTTGACTTTGAAGTCAAAGATCGAAAGGAGTGTGAAAACCAAGTGGCGGATCACCTCTCCAGGCTCGAGAATGAAGAGAAAGTGGTAGATGAGCTGGAGATTGATGATGCATTTCTGGATGAGTATGTGTTGGCTGCTTCACTTGATATAGTGCCATGGTACACTAATTTTTACAATTATTTGGTAAGTGACATGATGTCAAAAGAGCTGAATTTCCACCAGGGGAAGAAATTCCTCCATGATGCAAGTAAGTATTACTGGGATGAGCCTTATCTCTTCCCACTGTGTGCTGACAATATAAATCAAGAGGTGCATACCGGAGGTGGAAATAACAAGTATCCTGCAAGCTTACTATTCATCCCCAGTTAGAGGTCATTATGCTGGTGATCGAACTGCCCAATTTTTTTTTACAGTATGGGTATTATTGGCCAACGATTCATGAAGATGCACATGAATTCTCCAGATCTTGTGACCAATGCCAAAGACAAGGAGCAATATCTTGGAGGCAAGAGTTGCCAATGTCCACAATCCTGGAGGTTGAGTTGTTCGACGTGTGGGGCATAGATTTTATGGGCCTGTTTGACAGTTCTTATGGTAATCGTTATATCTTGGTAGCGGTTGATTATGTTTTAAAGTGGGTAGAAGTGGTCGCATTGGCCGATAATAAAGGGAAGAGTGTGGTGGCTTTCTTGAAGAGAAATATTTTTGCTCGGTTTGGAAATTCATGTACAATTATAAGTGATGGAGGGTCACACTTTTGCAATAAAATATCCCGTGCTGCTCTGGCTAAGTATGGTGTAAAGCAACATAAAGTGGACACTCCATATCACCCAAAAATGAGCGGACAAGTTGAAGTGTCAAACCGTGAAATCAAGGAAATACTGGCAAAGTCAGTGAATGTCAATCAGAGAGATTGGGCAAGGAAGCTTGATGACGCACGTGGGCATACCGAACAACATTCAAAACGCCAATAGGTATATCCCCGTACCAACCTTTTTTGGTAAAGCTTGTCACTTACCTGTTGAACTTGAGAACAAAGCCCTTTGGGCACTCAAGAAGTTTAACCTGAGTTGGAAAGATGCATCGGAGTTAAGGTTGGAGCAGTTGAATGAGATGGATGAGTTTCGATTACGGGCTTACGAGAGATTCGCTCTCTACAAAGAGTGAATGAAGATGTATCATGACCAGAGGATTGAGAAGAGGGAGTTCAAAGTTAGTGACTTGGTGTTGTTGTTCAACTCTAGGTTCAAACTATTTCCCAGAAAGCTCAAGTCCAAATGGTCCGGGCCATTCAAAGTAAATCAAGTGTTCCCATCTGGAGTTGTTGAACTTGAAAACAAGGATGGAGAACATTTCAAAGTTAACGGGCAGAGAGTGAAGCAATATATCTGCCTCCCAGAGGAGGTAAACATCTTATCTGTGGTGTATCTTGATGAAGTATGCGTAATCAAGATACCCGCGTCATGCCGCGATGTTAAATCAGGCGTTATAAGAGAGGCAACTCATAGTTTGTTGTTGTATTATTACCTTAGTGTAGTTTCTTTTGTTGGAATTTGTTAATGCGTTTGCTTAGTGTGCAGGAAAAGAAGAGGTAAAAGTGAAGGCGATGGTCTGTTTAAGGGTGACGGGTCCATCTGGTGGGTCAGCACAGGGGTAATGAAATGTCACTCAAACCGTCAAAAAATGATTTTTTTTTGCTCAGTTCTGTTTAAGAGTGACGGCTCGTATGACAAACCACCAAGTAGGTGATGACCTGTCACACAAACCGTTAAGATAAGCACCAATTTGTGACTCTACTATTTAGTAGCGACGGCTCATGTGATGAACCGTCACACCTGTGATGATCCGTCATATAAGCTATCACAAAAGTGCTTCAAAATGTGCAACACTATTTGGGGTGACAACTCCAGTGATGGACCGTTACACCTGTGACGAGTCGTCACCCGCATCTCCAACCAGGTAAGTGACTCTACTCCTTATACGACCTGATCCGACCCAAACTGATACAATCATGGTTAGCTTGGAGCATATTAGAGGGGCTTTTATATATGGATGATAGCTTGGAGCCCGAAGGAAGCCATGGGCAACAAATGCACAAGGCCATGGGCGATCAAGATGCCATTTGGGCAATGAAGAAGGGCCCTTGTGGGTTATTTCCAAAGTAGTCACTTTTGGGCTATTTTTGTAATAGGCTAATTGTGTAAAAGCAATAACTATAACTAGATGCCTTAGTCATTTTCATACTTAGATTATTGATGATTGAATTATCTTGAATAGACTTGATATTTAGTTACTTTAGCTTAGGGTAGTGATTGGATTAAATTCCAATTGTTAGCTTAGATCGAGTGATTAGGGTGGATTCCCGAATTGCTTGTGTTATCTTCTTTGCTTGATCGATCATCGAGTTATCATCTGTGGATTCAATTTGGTTTCTCGGGCATTGGATTGAGTTCTCTTCTCCCTTGGTTGATTGTGGATTCAATTAGCCCTTCTTTCTTCTATTCTCATCCCTTTTTCTAATCTATCAATCTATCTTCAATTTGTGTTGTTTATTTTTGTGTTTTTGATATCGATTTTGATCATTTTCGATTGAGATCGTTATCACAAACCCTATAACCTTCTCATTTTCAAGTTGTAGAGAAGATTCTACCATTAAAGGAGCTTGAAGGTTTGAAAACTACAAAATGGGTCTTGAAGATTAGGAGAGATTTGAGCTAGAAGAAGTATTGGAGTTTGTTCTCTAGCTTAAGATAAAGTTACTCCTAAAATTTGAGACGATTTCGAGTTGATTTGGAGGTGTTTCAAAATTTCATTATTGTTGAGCTTGAAGAAGGTCAAGTGGATTTGTTCTTTGAGGCTAAATTGGAGCTTGAAAGTATTGGGGTTTGTTCTCTATAGCAAGGGGAGCCAAAATCTCGAATTCCGTAGAATTGGGAGCTAAAACAAAGAAGTTATGAAGATTTGAAGTTCACTTGTTCATGATGTTCTTCATAGCTTGAAGATGGAGAAAATGGGTTTATTTTCGGCTTGAAATTGAGGGCTAAAAATTATTGGGGTTTATTCGTGGTGTTGAAAGGAGCTCGTGTTTAAAATTTGGTGAAGATCGGAGTTAAATTGAGTGAGTTATGAATTTTTGAAATTCATCAATGTTCTTGGTGTTCTTCATGTGTTCTTGGTGTTCTTGAAGAAGAAGAAGTCAAAGGTACATTTGATTCAATTTTCTCAAGTCAAAGGTGTTTGTTGGGTCCACAAGTGGAATTTCAAAAAAAAAATAATTGAAATTTGAAAAAAAAAAGTCTACGTGGATGCCACGTCAACTGCCACGTCAGCAGTTGACCAGTCAACAGTTGCCACGCAGCAGTCAACTCAGCAACAGCACAACAGCCTTGTCAGCCGCCCAGCGCAGTCGCGCCACGTGGCGCGTGTGGCCCAATTTCAGAGACCAAGTGTTTCCAACACTTAGAAAAAATTTGGGGTCCAAAATTGGAAGCATTCTGTCCAAGTTTGCAAAAGTCAATTTCAGTCCCCCAAACGTATTTCTAAGTGTCAGATTTGGTCCTTTAGAACTTTTTTGACTGTCAGATTGGGTCCCTCAGAACTTTTCTGATTATCAGGTTTGGTCCATTTCTTCTCCTACACTCATTTTTCTTCCATTTCTCTACTAATTAACATCTTTAATTACTTGTTAACTAGTTTTAATCATCAAATCATCTCTTTGATTCTTAAAATTAAGCAACATAAGTAACCTTTCTACTTTTGTTACTTAATTTTCTTTGAGACCATTTTTTTTCTCTTGTGCGTTTCTTTGTGTGCTTTTCTCGTTTTATTTCATAGTTAATTTCTTGATTCAAGTCCTTTTAGTTTTATTTGAGTCGTCCTTTTTTCAAGAGTCACAAGGATCCATTCCTCCACAAGGATAGATAACCTTGAATTGATTGAGCAAAATTAGTAACACTATCAATTTGGGAAAGAAGCCATAGAAGGTGAGTTGAGAGTTCACATAAAGAGTGGCCTGAGGATTTTATTACTAACTTGTTTGCTAGTTTTGTAGGTACAAAAAGAGCTATAAGGAAGTATGTCCTCTATAGCTTCGGATCCTTATGATGATGAAATGAGAAACTATGCTTGTAGCAATGGAGGCTATGAGTATGATGATGATGGGGATTGTGGAGGCTATGATTATAGCCATGATCTTGAGCCATGTGGTGATGAAAACTACTACTTTGGAGATGGATATGAAATGAATGGGCCTTATGGCCCTTATCATGAACATAAAGGAGTAGAAGTATCTTATGATGAATTCGATAGTGAAGATGAAGGGCATGGGGGTTCTCATATTACCCACCATGGTGATGAAGATGATATGAGGTATGATGCTTTCTCCCATATGTCTTATGAATCCTTTGAGGAAGATTGTGATAAAAGGGGATGTTGTGAAGGTGAATTATCTTTCTTGTCTTGTGCTACTTCCTATCCTAGTCGAGGGGGTATAGATGTGTGGATGAAACCAATTTGAAGACGTCGTGTGGACCATAGGGAAAGAACATTCTCTACTTCTTGTAATCCAAGAACTTATGCTTCTTATCCTAATTTCAATGTGTCTTATTCGCAATATGGAAATGGTATTGGAGGTAGGATGGAAGGATCAATAGGCCATGAAAGTAGAGTGAAATCAACTGAGCCCCTTCCGGTGAGGGATCTTGAATCTTTAAGAATTAAAGAATTAGGGGATGCCAAACAAAGAGGAGTTGACAAGGTCATCCGATAGGTTGCCAATCTTAAGCCCGAGGAGTAACAAAAGATGTTGAAGAAAGTCACTCCTCATGAAGATGAACCTAAGGAGTTGCCATTGGGAGCAAGGCAAGCTACTCCTTGTGATTCTAGCACTAAGGAGTTGAATATGGAAGTCAAAACATCCACACCTTGTGCACCAAAGTGGAAGCTTGAAGTGAAAGGATCATCTAACCCTTCACAAGGGATACTTGGCACTTGTCCGAACTCCAATGAAATTGAGAGACAAAAGATTGAGAGGAGTAAGGTTGTGATAAGTGACAACTCTAGAGAAACCAAGGTGAAGACAATTATTCATATGAGCTACGAGGTAACAAAGCTAAACCTTACACTTTATTGAAAGTAAAAGATCATTGTATGGCTAGTAGCCAATTGAGTGTAAGTGATAGCTTGTATATGTGTGAGCTTAAAGAGCCTTTACCTTGTGATGATCTTGATGACACCTTATTGCATGATGATGATGACATTGTTGTGAGTGCCCAAACACTAGTTGATCCTATAGATGACTTGATTGATTCTTTTAGTAAGATCAATTTGAGTCCATCTAGTGTTAGCACTTGTGACTTGAGTGAAAATATATTGTCATGTAATGGAGGTAGTCAAATGCTAGTTGGTTATAATTATGGTAATCATGTGTGTGATTCTTTTGAGCTTGATATGCTATCAACTAGTGTTCATTGTGGTGTTGACCAACTTGCTTGTGATGATGACCTACTAATTGAGAATTTGTATGATGTGATAAATGAACCTCAATTTAGTGATGGTAATGATATAGTTGGTTATGTAGTTAGTCATGTAGGATCTTTACTTAGAGGTGATGATTTCTTAGGTGTTTATTCTATTTCTTATTCTTGTCATGAGGATCTTGAGGTAGAGTATGAACTTAGGGATAATCCCTTATTCAATGATGACATGACTAATGTGAATGATGAAGATAGTGGTGCATCTTATAATGCTGGAAGTGTAGCCACCCTTGAAGGCTATCAATTATTTGAAAATCCACTATGGTATGATAACACACTTTTCAAAGACGAAACTCTTTTCTTGAAAGATGATAGTACGTCTATTGGAGAGGTTAGTAGTCAAAAGGAAAGAGGTGTATGTTCTCTAATGACCCTTTCATTCTTGTGTGACCCCATTCTTGATCAAGGTCTTAATGCTTATGGATCTAAGGGTGATTCTATATATGGGAACACCTTGAATGAAGTTCATTTAAGTAACACCTTTCTTTACTACCTCTTTGCATATGATGATGTCCATGTATGTATGGAATTTGTTTTATATAGAGGTAGGGGTTTCTTGGGTTGGTCCATTTGCTTTTGTGATCAAAATATGTGGGTTTTTCATATCTTTGACCCCAGTAAATCCTCATGGGTGTTTGAACCCTCTTTATTTCATGATATTTCTCATAGTCGGATCCTTTGTATGTTCTACAATGCATTGATCTTATTTGACACAAAGGATAGTTGGTTGTATTTCAAATGTGTGCCTCCTTGGCAAGTTGGTATGGTTGATAAACCATGTGCTAACCCTCATTCTATGAGGATATGTTTGTTGTTTGTCCTTCTCATATTTTTGCAAGGTTCAGATTCAAGGACGAATCCTTTTGAAGAAGGGGAGGATGATACAATCATGGTTAGCTTGGAGCACATTAGGAGGGGCTTTTATATATGGATGATAGCTTGGAGCCCGAAGGAAGCCATGGGCAACAAATGCAAAAGGCTATGGGCGATCAAGATGCCATTTGGGCAATGAAGAAGGGCCCTTGTGGGTTATTTCCAAAATAGTCACTTTTGGGCTATTTTTATAAAAGGCTATTTGTGTAAAGGCAATAACTATAAATAGATGCCTTAGTCATTTTCATACTTAGATTATTAATGATTGAATTATCTTGCATAGACTTGATATTTAGTTACTTTAGCTTAGGGTAGTGATTGGGTTAAATTCCAATTGTTAGCTTAGATCGAGTGATTGGAGTGGATTCCCGAATTGCTTGTGTTATCTTCTTTGCTTGATCGATCATCGAGTTATCATCTGTGGATTCAATTTGGTTTCTCGAGCATTGGATTGAGTTCTCTTCTCCCTTGGTTGATTGTGGATTCAATTAGCCCTTCTTTCTTCTATTCTCATCCCTTTTTCTAATCTATCCCTCTATCTTCAATTTGTGTTGTTTGTTTTTGTGTTTTCGATATCGATTTTGATCATTTTCGATTGAGATCGTTATCACAAACCCTATAACTTTCGCCCGATCCGACCCAACTTGCCTTCTCCTAATCCAAATTAAAAATGGACCATTTCAAATTGAAACGGTTTCCTTTTTTGTTCCTTCTCCTAATCAAAAAACACCCCTCCAACCCAAATCCCTCAAAATCCCTTAATCCCAAACACCCGTTCCATCACCCCGCATAACTCCTCCCATTACCCAAGTCTCTCACACACTTTCTCATCCTTGATAGCCGACTGAAATAATAATTTTGACTACATTAGTCGAAGGGTGGGTTGAGTTGTTGTTGTGTCTTAGTGCTCAAGGTCAAGAAGGAAGTGGTCCTAATAGTCGAGACAAAGGTATGACTCTAATGCCCCCTCTTGAATTTGCTCATGAAATTTTGGCACAAAAGAAGAACAAGAAGTTGATATTTAAAATTGTGAGGTTTAATGATGTGTGTCATTGGTTGTGGTTGTTGTTGTTATTTGGGGTATGAAATTAAAGTGTTAAATAACATGGGTGAAGTCTGAGTACCCCATGGGGTTAAATAATTGATGGGTGGTATCGTTGTGAAATCGAATCCCAAAAGGGATTGGCAAGGTGCTAATGAACACAAATGTTCGACAAATTGCCTCAAAGAGGAAAATAGTCACTGTTTTGAGATGACGACTTGTGTGACGAGCCGTCACACTTGTGGTGACTCATCACACAAGCAGTCATAAGAGCCAAAAAAAGGCTACTTCACTGGTTAAGGGTAATGGTTGATGTGATGGGTCATCACACCTGTGGTGACTCGTCACTCAACCCGTCACACCAAAATAATGAAGTTTTTGCTTAGTATTTTCTTTTTCCTGTGTGTTCTAAACTTTTTCCCCTTGCAGGTATATGGCTCCAAAACCACAACCAAATCGTGGTGGGGCACGAAAATGAAAAAACAGGCCATCCCCGGATTGGTCGATGAATCAAACAGCGAAGCAGAAGAAATTGAGGCACCTGCCTATCAAATGAGGTTGTCCAAAAAGAAAAAAACTCAAGTCTCCCAGTCTGAAGAGCAGAGTGGGTCGTCTAGCGACGGGCCAGGGAGTGCTAGTAGTAGTGAAGGGAGTGAGAGATCCAGTTCCAGCACAAAGGATGAGAGTGGTACTGAGGCCACTAAGAACCCAGAGAAGGCGCCCATTGACACCAGTACCTATAGGTGCAAGACCGCCAATGTTAGAGAATCAATTCAGTGGGAGATCGAAGGTTTCAGGAAACATTAACTAGAGGGCCTTCTCCCAACCAATCAAAGGAGCCACCGGAGACCGATTGCTGAAAAGGTGCAAATTGTGACCTCTGACCTACCTGAATACCACATTATCCAAACTCGATTTCAAAGGTACCAGCTAGAGTGGATGAGCATGCCTCCTGGAACTTACTAACAAAAATTGTGCGTGAATTCTACGCCGGCTATTTAGTTTGTCGGGAGAAAATGGTAGAAAAAAGAAAGAAGCTTAGGGACACTGTAATAATGGACAAGTTCATTGTCTGGGGTCCTCAGGTGGATCTTTCTGCGAGGACGATTAACAGATTCCTCTTTGGTGCAGAATACACACCTCCGACTGGTATGCCTGAGCTTCTAGATAAAATGAGCATAGCAATGCAGCAAAGTTCGTGGCTAGCTCACATGCTAACCGAGGGCTCACCACCGTAGCTACTAAATTCAAGGGAAAGAATCTCGAAGCAGTCATTGAGTTTCATTGTGAAGTTTTGGTGGGCTGTTGTAAGGTACAGGTTGTTACCCACTGGTGGTGATGCTAATTTAGATGAAGCAAGAGCAGTTCTAGTGGCGAGTTTGATGGCTGGATATGACATAGACTTTGGAAAGGTGATTGCGGATGAGATGCATCTCCGAGCCACCAAGATCACTTCTTCAGTGCCATTCCCATGCCTGGTTACTGAACTTTGCAGACTTACAGAGGTGCCAATACTGAATGGCATTGATAATGAAGTGAAAGCCACTTCCAAGCAAAACATTGATATAGCAAGGGATGACACAAAGTTCAAATTAAAGGTCCATAAGCCACAAGCTTTTGAGGTTTCAACTCCGAGTACATCTGAAGAAGTTGACACCCATTCAGGTACGGAGTTACCTCTGGCTAATTTTTTACCCTCAGATGGCACAAACCACTAGAGCTACTGTTGAAAGCTCTAGTCATGCCCCGAGACCTCCTCTACCACCTAAGTACCATCTGAATCCTCAGAATTTTGCAAAAATGGTGCAAAAACAAAAGCAGCTTGATAAGCAGATTGAGGCATGGACTGGCTTGTTCAAGCCAATGATTGATGCAGCTATTAAGGAAGCATTGAAACCATATGAGGGGTTACATGCCAGAATCAATGCTATGGAGACCTGAATGGATGCTAGGCTGAACGAAATGAGAATCCCGAACCTAGCAAAGTTCAATGATGAGTTGAAAAAAGTAAAGGCTGATGTCACCGCTCTTCAACAAGAGCAAGTGCCCTATTCTCAGATGTCAGATTTCGTGGAATTAGAGGAAGCTACCATGATAGTGAATTTGATGGGCAGACCATTGAAGATAAATGAACCCAAGAAGGGTGAAGGTGAGGAGAAAAGATCAAGGAGGAGAAAGCATAAGAAGAAATCATCGAAGGATGTAGCGTTGGAGGCTGCAAGGAAGCAGTCTATTCTTGATAAGCGACTACGACAGGAGAGAGTGAGTGCCCGAGCAGGTGGGGCATCCTCTAGTGCAGTACCGGAGTCTAGAGAGACTGTGGATGTTGATGAATTGAGCACGCCGGCTGACACTGGCGTCACTATCCCGACCTCAAAAACCCCTGTGGTTTCCGCCATTATTCCAGACTCCGAAGCCTAGGCTTCACAGGTATCTCTATCCCTTTATTTGCTTATTGACTACAGTAGCATTGAGGACAATGCTAGTTTCTTTTGTTAGAGGGTAGGGGTATCTATGAGTCACCACCGAGGGTTTTTATTGCCATGTTTCTTTTCCCTCGGTGTGCTATCTAGTAGAACCAACATGTTTAGGTTGTTTTTAATTTTCGTTTGTGTTATATTGTGTTTCATAGCAAGCATGGATGTTTGATAGTTGAAATAAAAAGGATCCCCCTTCGAAAAATTTGATTTTTGTACTTATGTGTGGAAGAATTAATTGTTCTGGATCCTTGAATGTCTTTGAGTGTATGTGATTAGAATAATCTTGGTTAGGCCGAACTGTTGTTTTGATAGTTGGTAGTGGTATGGTTTCCTGGTGCCAAGTGTGTGTGAGGCTAATTGTTAGTAATTCTTACTCTGTGCATGCATCTAGAACTTTCCCGGTCTATTTTGTTAAGTTGGAAGTTAGTTGCTTAGGAAAGGATCACAATCCCTTTTTGTGTGCAGTCCACTTAGCCAATAAGACCGTCCAAATGTAAATAATACCTTTGATCCCTGTTTGAGCCATAATTGACCCTATTCTTTCTATAACCTGTCACCGTCCCTTTTTAACTTTGAATCTCTATTTTGGCCCTGGTCCCTCCTTGGACATCGTGCACCTTAACTTAGGCAATCAGCCTAAGTTGAGGGTGGCTACTGTAGAGGTAAATAATAAGAAAAAAAATAGAATGGAAAAGATTAGTTGTGGATAGAATGAAAATTGCGGGTGTGTGCCTAAGAAAAAAAGAAAAATAAACGAAAAAGAGATGAAAAAAATTTATCAAAATAAGAGGCCGCACCTGTAGCTAGAAAGAAGGGATTAAAAGGTGAATAAGGATGGACGAAGTAAAGTTAAGTTGAAATAGTAGGTCAGTGATTCTAAGGAGGGTTTAGTCACTAATCCCTAAATGTATCCTACCTATACCCGAAGCCTCTTTACAAGCCTTAACAAGTCCTATAGTGATCCTGAGCAATTGTCTGACAACTGAAATAGAATAGCAAGGGCAAGCCTATGGTATTGCATGTGCACTGTTTGAAGTCATTTGTGAGTGTGAGCGTCGTGCTTGGTCCCAAAATTCTATGTGTGAGACTTCCTTGTAGTGAGGGCATCGGGATTTTGATATCATTCATTGATTGTTGGGATAGCTGTTTGTGCATATGTAGAATACTCTCTCACATCGAAATGACATTCTTGGATCCTGACAAGTTAGCTTTTCAAAACAATTATGTAGTACCGGGGGAGCTTGATTTGAATTGCTTAAACCGTTGAATGGCCATGGATTGCTAGAAACATGTTGTGTATTTTCTTAGTTGAGTTATCCTTTTATTTTTGTTGTCATGTTGCTTGAGGATAAGTGAATGTTTTAAGTTGATGGTGTTGATGTGCCGGCATTCTACGGCACATTTGACTCCTTTAACTAAGAATAATCATGAGTTTTCAAGCAACCGTTGTTGGTTTTGATGGTTTTTATGTTGTATTTGAAGGAAAAGTGAACAAAGATGAAAAAGGATGAAAAGTGCTGCAAAGATGGCCCTACTGTTAAGTGTGGCGGCTCACTTGATGAGCCATCATAAGTGTGACGGGCCGTCAGGAAATCCACCAAGTCAGGGATCAATAAGGAGTGCACTAGATTGGAGTGACGGCTCACCTGACGAGTCATCACCCACGTGACGATCCGTCACAGCAAACCGTCAAGATGAGGCAGAAAAAAGAGTTGAATGGAATGTTGTAACGACTCAGCTTACGAGTCATCACAGCCATGATGATCCATCAAGGCAACCATCAAGCTGAGGCAGAACAAGGGGATCACTAGTTAAGAGTAACGGTTCAGCTGACGAACCGTCACAAGCCTGACGAGGCATCAAGGTAACCCGTCAAGACTGACAGCGAGATTCTGAGTCTATTTTTAGAACTTTATTTCCTAGACTACTATAAATAACCAGTGTTAGGGTTATTTTATTAATTCGATATTGGATAATTTTTCATGTTTCTGGAATGAGTTTTGAATGAAGCAATGAGGGGAAAATGCTACTATCGTCTTCCTCCTTGCGGTTTCACCATTGTTGCTGGGATTTTATCAAGGTTTAAAGTTAAGCGTGTGATTTTATATTGTAAGAACATCTTCTTATTATAATGAATAGTATTGTTTTCTCCCTTTGTTTTGCAAGCATGAGTGGCTAAACTTCCCACAACTAGGGTTGTGGGATCCATGGCAAAAATGATGATACATACTCTGGGTGATGTTTGATTCGTATGCTATTCACATTGTTAATCTTGTATTCTTAACATTTTCTAATGGTTGCAAATATGAGAACAAGCCTAGGTTTGATTTGCTTGAATAAGAGATTAAAACCGGGTAAATTAGATTAACAATGAGGATTCGGGATTACTAACTCCCGTCTAATGATTAATGCTTTAGCGAGATTAATCTACTTGAAGTTATAATCGAAATGTGTAAGTGTATCTTTTCAAGTTTGAAAGAATTGAGAAGAAAATGTGTCTATTTGGTTGAGAAACATTTAGACGTAAGCATGGTTCCATTTATTTCGTGTTAAGCATATGAAAAGAACCCGATTGAGCCCTAACTCGAGATTGTTACGAAGCTATGGTGAACACATCCCTAGTTCATCTCTAATATTGATTTTACCCATTGAAATGTGTTATTTGTTACGTGAATTATTTAAAGAAACAATCAAAGATTAATCATTACAAATCCCCCCCCCATTTATCGGAAACTATTGATTATTAGTCACCTAAGTCACTAACGACTTAATTTTTACCTTATTCCCTGTGAGATCGACCCCAACCTTGGTTGGGTTCTATATTTGACAACGACCGCTTACGTTTCTTAACTGAGGTGTAATTTGGGTGTATCAGACGTTCCCTAAAGTCTCTGTCTGTCACCTCCTTAGAGCTCACTCTGATCACTCTCCCTTCTACTAGAGCTCACAATGCATCACCCTCTTCTAAATAAACCTTTTAGAGTTGAAACTATTTGAGCGATGCACCCTCAGTTTCCTACCATAATTAACTCTACATGGCAGGATGCGAATCAAGTCCCTTTTGCGTGCTATCAAATCTTTTCGGACTAACAACTTGATTTGGAATAAACTAATTTTTGGGAATAGTTTTCTTCGTAAAAAGAAATTGTTATCCCGAATTGGAGGCCTCCAATCATTCCCCCACTACCCCACTAGTTCTTTTCTCCAAAATCTAGAATGTACTTTTCTCCATGACTTCAACGCCCTCCTCCAAATGAGAAAGAATTTTGGAAACTCAAGTCCCATGCTCAATGGCTTATTGATAGGGATGAAAACACCAAATTTTATCACCTCTCTACCCTTCAACGGAGGCGTAGAAATTGTATTACTAGTCTACGAGATAGCATAGTGAATTAGTTGTATGATAAAGATGTCATTCAAGCACACATCCTGGGTAATATAATACCTTATACACCACCAACTTAGTAGCTTGTACCTACCTTCACTCCCAAGCTACATAGCATTTTGTTCCTATAATAGCTTATGACTACTTGATAGCCACTCTAACTCGTAAAGAGCTGCTCAATGCAATCCACTCATTTAGGCCCTTCAAGGCCCCAGGACCAGATGACTTACATCCTTTCTTTTACCAAAAATACTTTCACTTGATTGGCGCATTTGTTGAGCACTTTTATTTCCAGCTTTTAGGTATTACACAATTTTTTAGGAAATTAATTCTACTTATATTTGTTTGATCCCCAAAACCACCATTGCTTCCACCATAAGTCAATACTGGCTCATTAGCCTCTGCAACACCCTTTATAAGGTGGTCACCAAAATTATAGTGAACCGGATTAAGTATCTTTTGTCAAACCTAATTGGATCAATGCAGGCGAGTTTTTTAACCAACAAATGTGCCTCCGGCAATGCAATAATAGTGCAGGAAATTATTCACTATTTCAATCATACGAAGGGCAACTCCTCCTTCATGATCCTTAAAATTGATTTGGAAAAGGCTTTTGACCGCTTGGAATAGAGCTTTATTCGGGATACACTTCTTTATTTTAAGTTCCCTCCAAAATTGGTTGTTCTTTTCATGTCTTGCATAACCTCCGTAAGGGTTTTCCTCCTTCTGAATTGGTCTGCTACTGATTATGTTACCCTTACTCGAGGAATTCATCAAGGGGATCCTCTTTCACCTTATATTTTTATCTTTTGTATGGAGAGGCTAGCTAGGGAGGTTGATAGAGTTGTTTCCCACAATTTGTAGTTGCTAATCAAAATATCTTCTAGAGGACCTGCCATATCTCATCTCTTTTTCGCTGATGATATCATCATCTGCTCCAAAATAACCAATTGTCTTGCACCATAATCTCTCGTGTATTCTCCCATTTTAGTGCACCATCAGGTTAAAATTTCAATTTCAGCAAATCTCGTGCGTACTTCTCTGTGAATATACTTGCTCATTTGGGATTGCAGAAGGTACATCTTTTGGGAGATATCTAGGCTACCCCATCTTCTCATCAAGACTTGTCAAGCAAGACTTTCACTTTCTGCTAGACCACTTCAAAAATCGACTAGCAGGCTGGAAAGGAAATTTCCTTAACCATCCAGGTAATCCTACCTTAAGTAGAGCCATCTTGAATACATTGTCCAACCATGTTATGCAAATGATTAGAATCCCTTACCAAATTATTCAAGTCATGGAAAGATATGATCGGAACTTTCCTTTGGGTACCACTCTGCTTAAGAATAAACTTCACCTAATCAAGTGGTCAACTGTTAAGACCCCTAAAGAATATGAGGGCTTAGGCATGCAGGATCTAAAGACCAAGAATTGTTCCCTTTTAGCCTCCGCTGCTTGGAGACTTTTTCACGCTCAGAACATTATGTGGGCTATTTGTCTCATCAATAAGTACCTCTACCTAGCTCCCAATTCACAAGCCCAATCTACTACTTGGAAAAGCCTCCAACTGGGTTGGTCCAGTTGCCAGTAAGGCATCCTTTGGCGCCCCTCAAACTGTCAACATATCAATTTCTGGTATGACTCCTGGCTAGGATCTAGGCTTCATTTTAAGGGCCTCATGCATGGCCCCCTCAATCTTCATGAGGAAAGCAAGAAAATTGTGGACGTTAAATCTCAGAAAACTTGGGACATTAGAGCCCTCTCCTTCAACTTCCCACCCCCACTCTTAACTCCAATGGCTAATATTCACTTCCCCTTGTATATCGATACTTGTGACCGTGCTACATAGGGGCTCACCAATAATAGTATCTCCACTGTTTAATCGTGATTCAAAGTTTTATCTTTACTACCCTCACACTCAACCAAACCCGGGCTTTCTTTATTTGCCTGCATTTGGAAACTCCAGCTACTACCCAAAATTAAATATTTCATGTGGCTTCTTTTGCATGGAAAGGTGTCTGCTGCTTCATACCTCTATCACATTTCTTGTATCCCATCTCCAAATTGCCAAATTTGAAATGACCATTCCATAGAAACTTCCCTCCATCTTCTTTTAGTTTATCCCAAAGTGGTCCCCTTTTGGATTAGCCTAAGCCTCCTTCACTATGTTCAGAACCTCTCCAACCTCAACTCTGACCCCCATTATTCACTGCATAATTGGTTGCTTGCACTGATGCATCCCCCTAAAGACACCACAACTACCCATAGGTACCTACCTCTTACTGCTTGTATACCCTACTGCTTGTGGGTTATTTGGACAAAATATAACAAGTTCTTTTTTAAAGGGAAGCCCTTTGCACTACTCCTAGACCTTGCTACCCACATAGCAATGGATTTTTGGTACTTCGTAGGAAAACATACAACTTTGCAAAGCAAAGTTTCCCTCTACATTAAATGGAACCCACGTCAGCACCCCCACCTCATGCTTAACACAAATGTTCTATTCTGCCCCTACACAAACTTTGAAGGGTTAGGTGTAGTCTTTCATATTACACTACTAAAAACAGCTCAAAAAGGGATGAATAGAAAAGCGACGGACAGCGTCGCTCCTGAAAAGTGACGAAAAAAGCGACGTTGTCCGTCGCTTTTCTATTTTATTTTTTTTTATAATTATTTTTTTACAAAAGCGACGGACCGTCTCTTTGTCCGTCGCTTTTTTGGGCGGATTTTTGCGCCAAAATTATTTATAATTAATTAATTATTATTTTTTATTATAAACGATGGACAGCGTCGCAATTATTAAAAAAAACTAAAAAACAATTTTAAAGAAAGCGATGTTGTCCGTCGCTTTCTTTAAAATTTAATTTATATTAAAAAAAATAGAAAACGATGGACAACATCGCTTTTGTCCATCGCTTTTCGGTCAATACGCGGTCAACTCATTTAAAAAAATGACGGACAAAAGTGACGCTGTCCGTCGCTTTTTAAAAAATTAAGTGACCCAGATCGGGTCACTCCTCCATTTTCCTCTTCTCTCTTCTCTCTTCTCCACTCTCTTCTCCACATCTCCACACACCTCCACACCTCTACACCTGCTGCTGCTACCGTTGCCACCGCCTCCACGCCGCCTCCTTCCTCCTCCATCATTAATTTTTGGGTTAGGGCTTATTTAAAATTCAAAGTTAGCTTTTTTTACTTTTTTTTCAATTACATTGCATTTATTTTAGGTTAATGTTAGATTAAGAATATTGTTAATTGTTATGTAGATTAGTACTTGAATTAGTAGTATTTAAAATTTTAAGTTAGGATTTATTTAATATTTTTTGTTATTATTAGTAAGTTTGTTAGTTTTGAATCTTTAAATTAGTTTTTGTCATTTATTTTAAGTTAGTGTTAGATTATGAACATTGCTAGTTGTGAATCTTGAATAATGGTTATGAACATTTTATAATTCATATAATTGAATTTGTGAACTTGAACTTGAAATTGAGAAGTTTGAACTTGAATTTGATTTTAGAATTTGTGAGTATAGTAAATATCTTAGGATCTTGATTTTAAGTATGAATTAGGTTCTTGAATTAAGCTCTTGAATTAGTTTTCAACTTTAGGTTGTTGAATTAAGTTCTTGAATTTGATAGTGAAGTTGAAAATTTTGAATTAATTTATATTGTTGAATTATAATCTTGAATTAGTTTTCAACTTTAGGTTGTTGAATTAGGATCTTGAATTTGATAGTGAAGATGAAATTTTTGTATTAGTTTATATTGTTGGGTTATAATCTTGAATTAGTTTTCAACTTTAGATTGTTGAATTAGGTTCTTGAATTTGATAGTGAAGTTGAAAATTTTGAATTAGTTTATATTGTTGGGTTATAATCTTGAATTAGTTTTCAACTTTAGGTTGTTGAATTAGGTTCTTAAATTTGATAGTAAAGTTGGAAATATTGAATTAGTTTCTATTGTTGAGTTATAATCTTGAATTAGTTTTCAACTTTAGGTTGTTGAATTAGGTTCTTAAAATTGATAGTGAAGTTGAAAATTTTGAATTAGTTTATATTGTTGAGTTATAATCTTAAATTAGTTTCAACTTTAGGTTGTTGAATTATGATCTTGAATTTGTAGTGAAGTTGGAAATTTTGTATTAGTTTATATTGTTGGGCTATAATCTTGAATTAGTTTTCAACTTTAGGTTGTTGAATTAGGTTCTTGAATTTGATAGTGAAGTTGGAAATTTTGTATTAATTTATATTATTGGGTTATAATCTTGAATTAGGTTCTTGAATTTGATAGTGAAGTTGAAAATTTTGAATTAGTTTATGTTGTTGAGTTATAATCTTGAATTAGTTTTCAACTTTAGGTTGTTGAATTAGGTTCTTGAATTTGATAGTGAAGTTGGAAATTTTGTATTAGTTTATATTATTGGGTTATAATCTTGAATTAATTTTCAACTTTAGGTTGTTGAAATTAGGTTCTTGAATTTGATAGTGAAGTTGGAAATTTTGTATTAGTTTATATTATTGGGTTATAATCTTGAATTAATTTTCAACTTTAGGTTGTTGAAATTAGGTTCTTGAATTTGATAGTGAAGTTGGAAATTTTGAATTAGTTAATTATATTGTTGGGTTATAATCTTAAATTAGTTTTCAACTTTAGGTTGTTGAATTAGGTTCTTGAATTTGATAGTGAAGTTGAAAATATTGAATTAGTTTATATTGTTGGGTTATAATCTTGAATTAGTTTTCAACTTTAGGTTGTTGAATTAGGTTTTTGAATTTGATAGTGAAGTTGGAAATTTTGTATTAGTTTATATTATTGGGTTATAATCTTGAATTAGTTTTCAACTTTAGGTTGTTGAAATTAGGTTCTTGAATTTGATAGTGAAGTTGAAAATTTTGAATTAGTTTATATTGTTGAGTTATAAATATAATCTTGAACTAGTTTTTAACTTTAAGTTGTTGAATTAGGTTCTTGAATTTGATAGTGGAAGTTGAAAATTAATTTGTATTAGTTTATATTGTTGGGTTATAATCTTGAAATAGTTTTCAACTTTAGGATGTTGAATTAGGTTCTTGAATTTGATAGTGAAGTTGGAAATTTTGAATTAGTTTATATTGTTGAGTTATAATCTTGAATTAGTTTTCAACTTTAGGTCGCACAACTTATGCCTAGGCAGACTCTGAGAAAAAATGGAAGGAAGAAATATAAAGATATGTGCAAGACGTCGAGCCTCTCAAAGAACTACTTAGATTGACTTTCTTTTAGTTTGTATTAGCTTTTTGACACTTTATTTATAATTTTGTACTTCTTTTATGTTTTGAAATACTTTGTAGGTCCTTTGGGTGGATCTTTTATGTATTTAATGAATGTTTTACTTGATATTTAGTTTCTTGTTGATGTTGTAGTTGCTTTATGAATGTTGTGGCACCAATTAGTGTTGATTTGGGTTGTATTTGAATTAGTTTTGTAAATGGCAAGTAGTGCATATTGAAAATACAGATTTTTGTAGCTGAAAAAAATGCAGAAAAGCGACAGACAGGGTCTCTTTTGTCCGTCGCTTTTCTAAAAAAGTGACGCTGTCCGTCGCTTTTCTGAATTTTTTTTAAAAAAATACTCAAAAAAGCGATGGACAGCGTCGCTTTTCTGAAAAAAAATTATCAGGAAAAGCGACGCTATCCGTCGCTTTGTTCTTTAAGTTCAAGAACAAAGCGACGGACAGCGTCGCTTTTCTAAAAAAAAGAAGAAATCGTCGCATTTTTGTTTGCGTCGCTGGCCGTCGCTTTTATAGCGACGTTGTCCGTCGCTTTTGGAAAAGCGACAGACCATTTTCCCACGGGAGTGACGCCGTCGCTTTTCCGTTATTTTTGGCCAAAAAAACGACGGCTAGTACTGGGGACTGGGTTCTTGGATTCACTGATATTGCCCTGCCAGCTTCCCCCTTGAAGCTAAACTACGTGCATTGCTTAAGGGATTGAAGCTTGCAATGGAACTACATTATTTCTCTTGGAAATCAATGTTGATGCACAACAGTTTCCTACCTTATTACACAATATGAATACTAATAGTTCTTTTCTTATTTTTGACTGCATGTGTCTATTCCGCCGCTTGGGTGTTCCAAGGGTGTCTCACATCTATAAAGAGCAAAATAAGTTAGCACATAGCTTGCTAAGATGTCTATCTCTACTGTTCAAGCCCATGCTATTACTACAACTATGTTTTTTGGGACACTCCTCCACCTTTATTGGGTATTTTGGATACTGATTGGCGAGGAGAGTTGACTACTAGAGAGGTCCATGCTACTTGGCTCACCTAATTGGAATGTTTAATAGTACTACTCGTTTCATGTTAGATAGTAATGGTGCATGGTTTGTAAATATTGAACCTTCAGCGGCTAATATGGTGGCAAGGCCACAATGACCTCTCTGTAGTTTTCGTTATGATGCAGTATAATATAATTATCGTTTGCTACCAAAAAAACGCTTAGCTTGTTTGGTTAAGTTTTGGGGGTGGGATGAAAAATGCTTATTTTTTAAAAAAGAAGTTCTTACTAAAAAGAGAGATGTTTGATCAAGTTTTTTAAAATAAAATAATATTATTACTTATTAGAGAGTAGCAGAAACTGTTTTTCAAAAGTTAAAAGAATAGCTTTCTTTTCAAAAAATATCTTAGGTCTATTATTTAAGAAAATGAGGAGGTCACCATATTGGTGCAAGGTGAATGAAATGGAGGTTCGCATCCCGAGTCTTATGTGATACGAAGGTGCCCTTAAAACTTAAATGCAAGTTCTACAGGATGGTGGTTAGACCAACTATTTGTATGAGGCGGAGTGTTAGGCAGTTAAGAACTCTTACATTCAGAAGATGAAAGTTGTGAAAATGAGGATGTTGAGATGGATGTGTAGGTATACAAAGAGAGATATGATTAGAAATGAAGATATTCAGGACAAGGTGAGAGTTGCTTCAGTGGAGGATAAGATGTAGGAAGCGAGACTGAGTCCGGACATGTGAAGAGAAGATGCACAGATACTTTAGTGCGGAGGTGTGAAAGGTTGACTATGATTTTAGAAGAGGTATATAGAGGTAGGTTGAAAAAGTATTGGGCGAAGTGATTAGATAAGATATGGCGCAGTTTGAGCTTACCGAGAACATGACCTTAGGTACGAGATTGTGGAGGACACAGATTAGGGTGGTAGGCTAGCAGGTAATAGCGCGTGGTACGCTCTGCTTATTCTTCCATACTAGTAGTCGTAGTATTACTCATGTAGTTTCTTGTTCTTAGATTTTTGTTTTTATCTGCAGCTTTCAGTACTTTGATTATCATATTTTTGTTGCGGTAACTGTTTAATATACTTTATCATGCTTTCTGTAGTATTTTGTCATGACTTTCTTTTTTATTTCTGTTATTTCCTTTCTCGAACTACTCTGATATGTTTTTCAGCGAGCCAAGGGTCTATCAAAACAGTCTCTCTACGTTCACATAGGGGTAAGGTCTGCGTGCACCTACTTTCTCCAGACTCTACTTTATGGAATTACACTGGGTATGTCATTGTTGTACTTTTTTGAAAGAAATACTCCCTCCATTTCAAAATAAATGTTATCTTACCTCTTTATTTTATTTCAAAATAAATGGCATTTTACACAATAAAAAAGACATTAACGATATCTTTTCAATTTTAGACCTATTTATATGAGAGCTTTACATAACCAAGAAAATTAAAGAGCTGCATTTTTTTTCAAGGGTGTGACTAAGCTAAAAACACTACTTATTTTGAAATAGAGTATTTAGAAATACTTTTTAAAAGTTTAACTAATTATCAATCAAAAGTATTTTTCAAATTGATTAGTTAAACACAAATTGTTTTTCATCAAAAATATTTTTTTTTAAAATACTTTATAAAAAGCACAAAATAAAACGGATTTCACTTTGTCATACTACATAAACGTGTTCTTTAACTTGATTTTAACTGACATTTATGCTCTCCAATTTTGAGTGCGTATAATTAGATACATAAACTTATATAAAATTAAATAAGTAGACACACATGTTCTACGTGACGTCTCACGTCAATTATCATGTAAGATATGTATAAACACATTATGTATTATGCCTTTTAGTTTTGTTCCCTTTTTACCGAAAAGATAAAAAGGGTGGATAAATCATTAGCCGTTTTGGAGTAAGCAGTGACTGCTCTCGTCCTAGTTACTAGTTAGTGACTTCGAATTTCATGGCGGCCGTGCTCTCTAATGGTACTGAGTTCCTTACAGTTACACTATCATTTCTGGTTCGAAAAATTATTTACTACTGCAATGATATTAGTGCCTAATTTGAATCCATTAATTTGAAATTAAGCTTCAGTTTGATTGATTAATAATGATTTTATATGAATATTTTTTGGGTACAGAAGTGGTGCTTGAGGAACTGAGACATGGATTAGCGCAGTTTGAGTTTGTTACTTCCCCAGTTGCTTCAGTTTCTGCGTCCAGTTATTACAGACCTCATCAAAGAGGAAACCCTTTTGCCGTTTGGTCTAGCGCCATTGGTCACCAAGTATTTGCTAGAATAGGACCCTCACTGTAAATTCCTCCTCCTTTTTTGTTATTTGCTACCTTGAATTCTGTTGGTACCTTTTTTTTTTTTTTTTTTGCTATTGTTCAGAAAGCGCGTAGTGGTCATTTTTCATTATATGTCCAAGTCTTAGTGGCGAGAGTTATTCAATATTTGTGCCGGTGGGAGGTAGAAGGTATCTCGTGGAATCACCGGTGGACCTATCTTATTAGGAAGGAGTGCACGGGCGCCCTTTAACTTCGGAAAAAACGCTATATATATAAATGTGTAAACACCTTGAAGGATTATCATATATTTTAAAAGGACCTCTCAAATATATCTATTGGATTGGGGCATCTGGTCATCATGCCCCTTAGGCCCTTGAGCGCGAGTGTGCGACTGGAGTTCAAGTCTCGGCTACAATAGTTTGTATTTTTGTATGGTGTTGCCTTATTCTTTACTTTAATTGGCGTATTGGTCCCCCCATCACGCTCAGATCCTGGATCCGCCTCTGTGTGAAATTAGTCGAGATGTGCCCAAGTTGGCCGCTAGTGGTGGGAGTTAGTATATAGCTTGTGGAATAATTGAGATGCGTGCAAGTTGGCCTGGACACCATGATTATCATAAAAAAAATGCTTAATCTTGAATCTGTAATGCAAGCTGCCCTCCTACGGTTTTATTTGATTTCTTGCATAAGGAGTCTGCTTAAAATTCTTCATTGTTGCATTTGCTTGTGAATTTGAGGTCCCAAAGTTAAATCTGATTATGAAGAGTAAACTTTTCCATGCTGCATATAGATGGTTGTGGCCTATTCCTTGTGACATAATGCCTTCAAGGCTTCAATCTATATTACATGGACTTGTATACCAATCCACTTATCATATAGAGTATGTGTGTAAGTATCTGGTATGTCAAATATTGTATGAGTATGTGCATAGGCGGAGCCAGGATTTGAAGTTTGTGGCATCTGGATTCTAATTTTTTAAAGTTATTCGGTTCTAAATCAATAGTATGTTCATATTCAATGGATCTTAAGTCAAATATATTTGAACTAAAGCTACTGGGTTCGGCCGAACTTGTAACCAACACTCTCCCGCCGCCCCTATGTATGTGCAGTTTTTGCTAGTATTTAGTTTATTTTTAAGAATCCCCATGAAATACCCGTACTTGTGGCATCCCTGGTGGACGCAGGTACATCAAAGAAAATAAAAGATCTATGCAACATATTAACAACAAACAGTGAAGGGCTTGAGGATTACCAACTTCAGTGCCAATTAAATTCTAAATTTATTAGAATCAAGTGCTTAATTTGATCTCACAATCGTGTGTTTTTCTTTTTCTAAATTTTTATTGTAGAGGTGGAGGTTCACCAGCCTTAAAGAAAGCAGAACGTTATTCAGTACAGAAAATAACAGGTGATGGGCGCTGCATGTTTCGTGCTCTGGTATGGAGCATTTTCTTCCCTGTCCGAAAACCAGTTTCATGTAAAGCTGTTGACTGCATAACTTTATTGCTATAAGTTTTGATGTCTTTTAGCCTTATTGACATGGTTTTAGAGAACACTTTACTTTATTGATTGAAAGGGAGAGGGATGCAAATTCGAGGAAAGATGCAACACTAACAAGAGTAAGAATAAAACTAACTGAAGCAAACTAACAACACATTTTACTGACAATGCCTTCTTACTCTGCAGAAGGTCTTCGTGTGCCACATCTTAACGGACCAAATTTCATAGACCATAAAGAAGCAAACTAACCATCTTTTGCGTGGTTTTCGGAACGATATTCATAATCTTGCATTTCTGTTGAGCCAAATACACATAATCATTGCTAATCAGGCAGAATGGCACAAATTCTTGGCTTCATTCTGCTAGCACCCCCCCCCCCCCCCCCAGAAAACCTGATTTGATTTTTTCAGAGGTGCTGGCATGCAGGAATAAGGAGTTGTCAATGACCCTGAGCAGCTTCCACCAGGGTGCCATTGACAAATAAAAATGCTGAAGCATACATTTATTGCTCTCACTTTTAAAAAAAAATTATATGTTACATATATATTAATGGTTCTCACTATTTACTTTGTAGTAAGGTATAATCTTGTTTGGTACAGCATGTCATTCGCGTTCATACTTTTAAAATAAAAACCTATGCAATCTTAACCTTCCCTGGGGTCGTTGTTCCTGAAAATGAGAGATAAGGACTTGTGTTGTCAGCCAAACTCATAAAGAATAGAAGATTACCATATGAAAACCAAAAGTATCTGAACTCAATATCCTTTTATCAGGATGAAATGAAAACTAACCCCATCAATCATGACCGAACTCTGAGAATTTTTTTTTTCTCTTTATCATCAGATTATGGGAAGTGCTCTAAATTCTCTTCACAATGGTAAAAAACTGAAAATAGAAGCACCATGAAGAAAAAACCGGATAAATGTGATCTATTCCCATTTTGTACTTCATGCCATTTGTACCTAAAATGTTTTAGTGCCTTGGAACTTTGAAGCAATAATTTGTTTCTCTGAGGAATTGGCGTTATTTCTAAATCAGGTAAAAGGGATGGCTTTCAACAAAGGCGTGAAACTTCACCCTCGAGATGAAAGAGATGATGCAGGTAATATTGACAGAAAGAGATTTGTCATCAATCATTTCTGTATTACTCATTAATTATACGAACAAGGTTAAACCTCATAGTAGCTCTCTAACTAGTCAAATTTATGAAGTTTCATTTCATTTATGATTTTTTTTCTCTCTAGGAAACTATAGCTTCCACATATTGATAAGCTCCAAAAACTTTACTCCTGATACACTAGGGCAAGTTATCAGTTCTCTTCTGTCTCATTTTGTGTGATTATTTCCCTGAAGTTGATGAAAAATCTGCCTTTTCCTTGTGTAAAAGATGAATTAAGGATGGCTGTAAAGGAGGCTATTTGTGATGATGAGAAGGAACGTCTTAAATATGAAGAGGCCTTGATTGCCATTACAGTTGAGGAATCCTTGAGACGGTGAGGCTTTATAAGCATTGAAGAACATGAAACAACTCAATTTTAGGTACCTTGTGGTAATACTAATAGTAATTCAGATATGAATCCTTTCTCAGTACTTTGATTCATTTTGTTAGATATTGCCAACGCATTGGACGATCTGATTTCTGGGGAGGAGAGTCAGAGCTATTGGTAAGCAAATTTTTAGCCCTGATTCTTCTAATCCTCGATATCCAATTGTTTTTATCTTTATCATTTAATGCCATATAACTGCCAGCAATCCATGTTTAGTTGTTTCTTAGGGAAGTTTCTATGAGATTCTCAGACATTCTTTCGGGACTATTAATTGTTTTGTCTCATTAATTCTTTCAGGTCTTCAATTGTATAATGCTTGGCAAGTCCACACTAATTCCTTTCTAGTTAATTAGGGTAATGAGATGGTTTCTAAAAATGTTTCTATAAAAGGGAATCCATAATACCCCGTTTACACATCACAAGTGGGACACATACATGCTACCTTTTTGTTCCATTTAGCTACATTGCCTCCTTATGCTGATAGTCATCTTTTCTTTCTGCATCAGGTATTATCAAAGTTGTGTTGCCAGCCAATTATGGTATACATACCAGAACAGGAGGTATTTCTCTTTGCTTCAAAGGATCTATTTCTGAAGTAGTCATAACAAGGACTCAACTA
This sequence comes from Jaltomata sinuosa, assembly GCA_003996215.1. NCBI lineage: Eukaryota > Viridiplantae > Streptophyta > Magnoliopsida > Solanales > Solanaceae > Jaltomata > Jaltomata sinuosa. The sequence continues at coordinate 142,380 of QJPP01007233.1, forward strand.
GGAAATCAAGCTTATATATTCTATCACCAATACATCAATAACATAAACTGAAGTATTTTGGGTATCTATTTTCCTTGCCAACAACTAAAGTAGGCTCTGTGAAATCTTATTCTGCCCCAGTATACTGAATTCTTAGTGCATTAGGTCTATCTAACGCAAGCCAACTGCAACCCCGGTTTTTCTTTCTCGGGGATAATTCCATTAACAAAACCCTGTGCTTTACATACTTCCATCATCTTCAAGATCCCATCTTGTGCCCTCGACATCTTCTTCCTCCTCGCTTGCTCCTGAGACTGACGTTGTTTGACAGCATCGACACCTTCCTTACCCTTACTCATTTCTTTCAGCCTTTTCAGCTTCATCTTGTCAACTTCACCAGCATCTTCCTTTTGTTGAAAAAATAAACTACATTCATCAAAAGTACATGAAATTACTTAATTCACGTATTAGGAAGTTAATGTAAGGATGCATGTATGATTTTGCTCATGAACTAGGAAAGACAGAAAAATCTAGAATTAAATTTAAGGTACATGTATTAGACTAGATATATGCTAGAAAAGTCCTATAAAGACTAGATACTGTAGTCATATTATGTTAGTCAAGTAGAGTAAAACAAAGAAGAATCAATTTCTCCACTTGTCTCCAAAGAGAAATGAGTGAATGAGAGTGCTCCTTGTCCTCTGATTTCCAACATTTGGCATCAGAGCCCCTTGTCTTGAAGGACCTTGTGGAGAATCAGAATTTTTGAAGATTCAAAAAAATGAATTTCAAAACGAAATGGATGTGAACGAGCTTATCTATTAGCCTATTATAGCTATGAGAATGCTGAGCTAGAGAAGTACGAAATTGATGAAATTGCTTTGGTTGGTGGAACTATCAAGATTTCAAACAACTTTTGAAGGATTTTTTAGGGCAAGGAGCCCAACAAAGGTGACATTCCTGATAAAGCAGTTGCTTTTGAAGTAGTTGCACGGCGACTTCTCATTAGTAGAGAGGTAGCAGATAATATTGCTTCCATGAGAAAGATAAATAAGAAAAAGCCACTCTCTTATCTATCAAAGGATTGATGGAGAGATGTTTGAGAAGGTTTCTTTCTATGAAATCCGAGAAAAAAATGAAGATGATGATAATGATGAAGATGATGGAGAGGAGATTAGAAGAATATTTGGAAGATGATTAGATTGTTATTAGAATTTTATGATCCTTGAATTCACGATTTAATTTTGTGGTTGCCATCATTGGTTTGGACGCCAATGACCATTGATGAACTTGCACGATCTTTGCAAGTTTATGAAGAAAAGCGAAATAAGTCGAAACATGAAGCGGTAGATCAAGCTTCTCAAGCATTAAGTGTTTTAAAAGAGAAAGATGAGAAGTGTGGCTTGCATCCAAGAAGCCATAGACATGGACAAAGTAGAGGAAGATCCAAGAAAGAATTTGAACTTGAGTTTGCAAAGTCACAACACCAAGTTGTGGATGTCTTAAGCAAGCCATTAGAGATTGATATCCTCCATAGTGTCTCTTAGAGTGATGATCTAGTTTAAAGGGGAGTGTTGAAAAAATAAACTAGATTCATCAAAAGTACATGTATTTACTTGGTTCATGTATTAGGAAATTAACGTAAGGATGTATGGTTTTGTTCATGAACTAGGGAAGAGGAAACAAATCCAAGGTCCATGTACTAGACTAGACACATGCTAGGAAAGTCCTATAAATACTAGATACTATAGTCATTATGTAAGTCGAATGAAATAAAAAGGAATTATTTCCTACTTGTCTTCAAGAGAATTTGATAGCGCTCGTCCTCTCTAAAATTTCCATCATCTTTGCGCACTAGACTTCGGTTGGCAACAGTGAGTGAGATATGTAAAACATACATAAATTAAGATTGAATATGAAGGCATTCTATTCTATCTTCCCAGGCTAATAAGCCAAATCTGTCCTTAGCTTCCACTCCTTTTAAAATAAAAAAATTTAACTCTTAAACAGCATGAAGCAGGGAGAAATGAAGTGGGAATAAGGTATTGATACACATATGGTGTTGAGGATATCATCCTGAACAACATTTAATGGATGACGAATGCTTAAAAGAAACACAGATGAATAAAGTGACTGAAGATGTCTCATATCTTCAGTTTGTCTGGAGTGTACATTTGTTGAGTCCACCACTTTATTCTGTCATGATTTAGTGGCCTGGGATCTACATTCATCTCTAGTTTGAATTCCTGCGCTCCTGTTGGTTGAGATTGGTTAGTATGGTGTTTGCTTCGGACTTGTCAAATCGTATATATAGGTACTGCATTTGCAGCAAGTCCTGACATAATGGGTGGAATGACGTTGAAAAGGTCATTATCACCTTAACGATGTGCTACCTAGTTGATCGATTAAGCCTAGACCATAAGACTACAATTGCAACAATATGTGTGTGTAACTGATGTGAAGTAATTCAATCCAACAACTAATCTAATGTCGCTTAGTAATCGTTGAAAGTTGTCAATCCTTTGTTTTCTTGCCTAGTAAGTACTCCATATCTAAGCTCTTAAAAGTACTCCTAAACATCTCTCTTTTTTGTTCGTCGATATTGTTTGATTTAATGTTTTCTTATGAATTTTCTGCATTTTGGCAAATGAAAATGCAGCATGGAGGAAGAGGCTCTGGTTTCATTCCTATTGCAGAATATGGAGCTGAGTTCCGTAAAGGTTCAAAAAACAGAAAGGCCAGGAAGTTTGTGAGGCTACTTTATAGTGGAAGGAACCATTATGACCTACTTGTATAGCAACTTCCTCAGTGTAATCATTTCAAAATTTTGTAGCAAGTGTTTGTGGACACTATTGTTAATCGGATGTATTTTCCTGAGCTTCAAAATTAATGCTCCCTCCGTTTTAATTTGTTTGTCTGGTTTTAATTTGACTCAGAGTTTAAGAAGTAGAGAAGACTTTTGAATCTTGTGGTCTTAAATTAAAGATATGTAAAATGCATCAAATCTTTAATTTTGTGGTTTAAACATATTATATGCAAAATTAGAATTAAGAAGCTGCCGAAAAAGATATGTATTACTTGCGTCGAGAGTGTATCGTAAGCAACCTCCCTATCTTTCAAAATAGAGGTAAGATTGTATACATACCATCCTTCATAAACTCCACTGAATATATTGTTGTTATTATCGTGGACTGTCAAGTCACATCGTGAACTACTAAAATAAGGCTTTGGGAATTTCTTTCTACAATTACTTTTTAAAATTTGCACACTTCAAATTTTCTTCTTTGTTCCATACTATTTATGCCAAATTAACTTTGTTATAGCTGTTTATTTTTCTAAAATTTATAATTGAGTATCCACTGAGCTATAACATTTTCTCTCCATTTTTTTAAATACATAATTAAATGAGTGACACTTGTTCAATATTAATTTTAAAGATTTAGATTAGATTAATTTAAGGAGCATCTCAACCATAGTTTAAATGATAAGGTTTTCAATACTCCCTAATTTTGGTACTCAATATTAATCTTTCATAAAATTTAGTTATCATCCATTCATGATTAGTATCATTAATTAAATTCAAAAATTGATAAATTTTCTTTGTCCCCTACCCAAAATCGAAACTCATTCATATAATTATAATCTTAATTTAGTTAAAAAGTATTAAATTTATGTTCAAAAATTTCAAAGTTTTTTCAAATATTCACCACCTTAATTAAATTAAAAATCATCAAACTATAATATTATTTGACTTCATGTTTCAAAACTTTATTCAATTCCGCTCATATATTCTCATATAACCAAATTAAAGAACATCAAATTAAATATTGTTTTCACAGAATATCTCAAAACGCTTTTTAAAATTAAATATTTTAATTTGAGATGTTAACTTCAACCAATTCCCAAAATGAGATGTTAACTTCAACCACATAATTTTCCTTCCCAAAATGATATGTTAACTTTAATACTAATACTAAGTAATTTTGGTATTATATTAAAAAATTAAATATTAGCATGTCCATGTCATAGATTTGGGCACGGTGTGGAATTAAATGTTACATAGTGGTATCGACATTTTTTTTTACCTACACCCACGATTATGCCAAAACATTTTAATTTATTATGATTAATTCATGAAGATTAAATAATTTTTTAAGTATTAAAGATTTTTCAAATATTCACCACCTTAATTAAATTAAGAATCATCAAACTATATTATTTGACTTCATGTTTCAAAACTTTATTCAATCTCATTTGTATATTCTCATATAACCAAATTAAAGAACATCAAATTAAATATTGTTTTCACAAAATATCTCAAAACGCTTTTTAAAATTAAATATTTAATTTGAGATGTTAACTTCAACCAATTCTCAAAATGAGAGGTTAACTTCAACCAAATAATTTTCTAACTTCAATACTAGTGTTAAGTAGTCTTGGTATTATATTAAAAAATTAAATATTAGCATATCCATAAGAAATCTTGGTATTGTATTAAAAAAGAAAATATTAGCATATCCATGTCATAGACTTGGGCACGGTATGGAATTAAATGTTATATAGTGGTATTGACAATTTCTTTTTTACCTACACCCACGATTATACCAAAACATTTTAATTCATTATGATTAATTCATGATGATTAAATAATTATATATTAACGACTGAGTTAGTTGCATTAATGGTCCAAAAATTAATACTTTCTCCGTCTATCTTTACTTGACCACTATACTAAAAATAGATATCCATCTATCTTTACTTGACCACTATACTAAAAATAGATGTCCAACAATATTTGTCCAATTTATGAAATTAAGAGATAATTTTACATTTAGTTCCTAATTTACTCTTATCATTAATTATAGTCATTTCTCTATTATATTTTTCAAGACATTGTATTTATTATTATATTCAAAGGGTGATATGGTAAAATTACTCTTCTATTTATAATTTCTTAAGAAGTGTGTAAAGTCAATAGTGGACAAGTATTGTTGGACGGAGGGAGTATTGCATACCAAAATTAGGGAGTATTGTTTAAGCCTTATCATTTTAATTATGGTTGAGATACTCATTAAAATGATCTAAGCTATACCTTTAATATTTATATCTAACAAGTGTAAAAAATAGAGAGAAAGTGAAATAGAAAGGAGTCAAATCCCAGATTAACTATGTACCAGTGGTCATCATTCAAAAGGCAGAATATTGGATTTAACTTTTATATATTTATCGTGTGTAAAAAGAAAAATGTACCCTTCTAAATTACGTAAAATATCTCCAACAAATAATCGTTCATGATAATTAAATTGGTAACCTAAAAAATAAGAAGAGTTATCTGTTATAATAATAACAATATATTCATAAGAGAATCTTGGGAGGGTGAAGTCTATGATGTTACCTTATGAAGGTAAAAAGGTTGTCTTATCTAATAGACTTTTGACTCAAATAAAGAATATCAAAATTCATAAGAAAATATATTGTCTGTTAAAATGAATTATAGTACAATACTACATAAAAAATTAGAAGAATTAATGTATACTTATGTATACTAAAAAAAAAGTAAATATTAGTCCCTTTGTTTTAATTTGTGTGTCTGGTTTTAACTTAGCACGGTGTTTAGCTTTTGAATATTCTGGTCTTAAACTAAAAATATGTAGAATATATTAAAATATTTTTTAATTTCGTGGTCTTAAAAATGTCACGTGAAAAATAAAAATTAAAGAAATGCCAAAAAAGGAAAGAGACTTTTTTTTTAAATTAATTAAAAAAGAAATTAAGACAAACAAATTTAAACAGAGAGAGTAATAAATTTGACCGGCTATTTATATAAAGATTCCTAACATTTATTATCTTATATGTTAGTATAAATTAAACTCACTTTTATTAAGAAAGTTAAATCTACTTTTATTTTAAAACTTTTTTCTTGAACACAAATTATTCCATTCAATACCCAAATCATTTCCTAGAGCAACAACAATAATATACCCAGTGTAGTCTGGTTTGAAGAGGGTAGAGTGTACGCAGTTCATATCACTAGCTCAGAAGCAAGGTAAATAGGTTGTTTTCGATAGATCTCCGGCTCAAGACAAAAATAGATTAAAAAGGATAGAATAAAAGAGTACGAAATAAAAAGTAGTAATAAAATCAACAAATAGTGACAAAAATAAAACTAGCACAAAATAATATCATAACCAATCTACCAAATATCCAAATCATTTACCTCAAAAATTTCCAGTTGAAAAGTATGAGTACTAGGAAGACTAAAATTTACTAGAAAAAATTATTACAAAGACACAGAAGAAAACAGCGCCAGCAGCCCCACATGACATTGCTTAGCTGTGATATACAGAGGGAGGAATGTCTCTGTCTTCACATTTCACTTCAATCTATTTGTTTTTTCCTTTTTACTTCAACAAAATCAATTCCAAAGGCAACACTTCTTGAACCGGCCAGCCCCCACTTTCTACTTTTCTTTCTTTTTTGGGGGTTGAAAAAATAGTGCAGAAAATAATGTCATGAGTATGTTTTCATGCTTTTAGGCTGGAAAAAGGTTGATTCTTGGTGCCACTAATACCATATCTCAACATTCATCCATTTTGCATATCTGACTAAAAAGGAAAAGATTGATTCTTGGTCAAGAAGTATACACTAAATATACCAAAGTTGTTGGCTTTTTTTATCTGTTCTGTTGTAGAAGTTGTTTTCATTTGAGTTCTTGGAGTTGGGGTTTTCTTGGTTTTGTTTGATTGTTGAAAAATGGGTTCATCTGATAAATTGTTTAACAGGCAGAGAAGTCTTCATCAGATCCTTGGAGGAGAATTTGGTAAGTCCACCTAATGCAAATTCTTGATCATGTCAGTGCTTGTTTTGATGAAGATTTTTTGTTCTTAATTTGGTTTGTCTGGAATTTGATTTTATATATTTATCACAAATGCAAATGAGTTCTTGATATGGATTGATGTGACTTTTATGGATATTGGTCTTTACTTTTTTTTTTTTTTTTTTTTTTTTGGTGTGTGTGTGGGGTGGGGTGGGGGGTGGGGGGGAATGGGGAGGGTATAACAAGGTGGGAAATCGAACCCTCACCAAGAAAGTTCAGGTAGCTAACCAACTGAGCTATTAAGATTTCCCATAGTGGTCAACTAACTGTTTGTTTCATACTTATTCAATTGGAAGTATTGATCCAATTCACAAATTATGTTTCGCAATTTCATAATCCAAATTTTTTCAATGTCTAAGTGACCTTTGGATACAAATCACGAGAATGTGTATTTGTTCTCGAATCTGTCATTCAGAGAAAAAGGATTAAATCCTTTTAAGAAACAAAGTGTTTGATTGGAATACGAATCAAACCGAAGGACCCTTTAACTATTTAAGGGATAATAGAAAATTTGTTATTGTGATTAAAGGACTTTCTTGGTAATTTTTTATTTTTGAGTTTGATCCAGTTGTAGTTTGTTTGAAACAGTTGCTGATGTTGTTCTATGGAGGCGAAAAGATGTGACAGTGGGAATTCTTGTATCAACATTGTTTGCTTGGGTGGTCTTTGAGAGATCTGGATATACACTTCTATCATTAGTCTCAAGTGTTTTCTTTCTGCTGTTCACCATTTTGTTTCTATGGGCTAAATCAGCTGCAATTCTTAACAGGTAAACAACAATCTTATGCAAATGCTTTTGTGATATGTTTTTTCTAAGTTAGCTGTATGTGGTTTAATGAGAATAGCACAAAGAGAATGGGTCTAATGATCTCACATCTCTCAGTTGTGATATACAGTTTTAATGAGCTTTGTTACTTGGTTTAATGTATTCGGAAGCATTGGTTAAGTAATTTAATCGAAAATATGGGGGTCCTCAAACTACCGTGATTTGGGTTAGAGTTTCACGCAGCTATAAAAGTATGCCAATCCCTATGAGAGGGGTTAAGTTCTTGCCATATTGACAGGTTATTTATCCGGAAACACACTGGATATTTATTTGCTTCATATGGTGATACACATCTGCTTTTTAGATACTTCTCTTCTCGGATAGGGGAAGGAAGCAAGTGCTTGACATGTGGCAAACCAAAATGATTTTACATTGTCTAAAAGTTAGAGAACTTTCATTTTTTTGTGCTCCCCTTGGGGATGAGGGGTGGAAGGAAGGAGGTTCTATTGGATGCTGAGATATGAGCTATTTCCCAATGATAAATGTAACAAAGCTTTGGTCAAGTAGCGCAAACACTTGTAATGCTCTGTTGGCCATCCTTGCTGTTTCATTTCTTATTATTTGTTTGATAATCTAGGACATCTTTTCTTGATAACGATTAGTCTATTCATTAAATCAGCATTGTGGCGGGGTTGGGGAGGGGAGGAGTGGTGCAAAACTAAAGTATTAGTATATATCAATGGTTGGTTTCTCCTCAAAGTGCAGAGATCAAACACAATCTGTCAGAACATATATATCCTGTAATTACGTAGAATGACACTAAAATCTGTGAACACGAGTATTTTGAACAATTAAGAGGGTTTTTCCTGCCATCAGAGCTTTTCAGATGTCTCTCTTTTTCAGATGAACCAAGTAATGCATAGTGATGAAGAGTGTCCGGACTCTGGACCTACTTGTGCTTTTCTGCATTTTTCGTCTTTTCCAACAGCTTAAAAGTTGTCTCATGGACATTGGCATCATCTCTTTTACTCCAACAAGACATGGAAGCATACCCCAACTCTCAAAGGCCACTGGGCAGTGCAAGCACAAATGGTTTACACTCCAAGTCATTTCTCATACATGTAGCACCTATTATAATATACAAGTCCCCTTTTTAAAATCATCCTGTGTTAAGCACTAGAACCCTTCCCAAACATGCTACATTTGTGGGGACGCTATTTTCCAACAGTTTCAAGGCCAACGGCGCGCGAAGAAATTTATAATTCCTTATTACTGTATAGTAGAACAGTTTTCTAGAGAAAAATTATCTGATTGTTCAATAGTTTATTAGCTATTATAGATGTTGGTAGTGTTGCTTGGACAAGGACTTCTATTACAGATTTTTGATGGAAAGTTTGAAGAACAAACAAATAAAACACACAGAAAAACAGCACACTAGGTGATTTCTTCTCATCTGTCCAAGCCTCGGTGGATAGAGTTACCTGGTACTTGTGCTGGTGGGAGGTAGCAGGTACCCGTGGAAATAGTTGAGATGCACACACGCTAGCCCGTACATCAAGGTTAAAAAGAAAAAAAAACACAAAAACAAGGATAGGAATGGAAAAATGTCTTGCAAGAAAGTCATCTGCTTGCCGATTCAATGAGATTAATCCTCGACCATGAACTTGGTAGCATAGAGAGGTTTCTAACCATGATGTTTTGTAGATTTCTTCATAGTTAAACTATGTTATCTTGAGACTTTTAGTGTCATCCAGAAAGGTAGTTAATGATGTTATCATCAACTTATCTAGCAATGAACCTTCTTGAATTATACTCATCGTTTTTATTAATTGAACCTTGTCCAAAAAAATTGCAACAGACCAGCTCCACCTCTGCCGCATTTGTATCTCTCTGAAGAAATGGTAAATGAAGCAGCATATTTCATCCGCAGTCACATCAACATGTTACTGTCAGTTTCTGAGGATATTGCCCTTGGTAAGGACACAAATATGTTTGTTAAGGTCTCTGGGGGGCTGATTCTGGTATCTGTCCTTGGGGGCTTGACCGATTTCCTCACGTTGGGCTACACTAGTAAGTTAATCCCATTATTCTTAATTCTGGAAACAATGCCTTCTTGACGACAGAAACTGACTTTTAAGTCCTTATATTTGCAGGTCTTGTGATTGTTCTTACGGTTCCTGCTCTCTACGAGAAGTATGAAAACCAAGTTGATGCATATGTGTTAATGTCATACAGGACATTGTGGCAGTTGTATCATAAATTTGATGCAGTGTGTGTTAGCAAGGTTCCAAGATTTAGTTTGGAAAAGAAGAAATTAAGCTAAACCATTTTCTCTGTTTTGTGTTTTGAGTTTTTCTTCAACTTTTTTTTAAATAGGGACTGGGGGTGAGGTTGTTTTGGGGTTTGTGGTTTCAATAGCCTTTTTGTCATATATCTTGGTTTCCTTCCCTTTTTTCGCTCTCACCGGAAGTGAATGGAGAGCAAGTGCTCTGAGGGGCACCGAGAAATGAGAGATTGTAATTTGCACATATACTGTGTACGTCCATCGTCCATCGTCCATTTTCCTCTTAAATGGATATGGAAGACTAATTTGGGATTGAAGCATAGTAGATCGATTGATTATGTACATCCATTTCTGGCCTTAACCAAGTTGTAAGCTTGCAACATCATTTGCCTAATAGATTTGTATAGTTGAACTAATGAATTATTCAGCAACTATTGTCAATTGCTGCTTGCTTACATTACTATTGAGTAACAGAAAGGGGAATATTGAGAACGCCTGGATGCTTCAGGAAAAAATGGTTCAAATATGTAACTTGCTGGCCTCAATGTAGAAGCTACAAATCTTGAAATGAAATCCATGCTACAGAATTTTTTACTGTATGAACAACAAGCTGGGTAATATCAGGGAAAATCATTGTTTCAGCTTTAACAAAACAACGTTGGTAGTTCAGAAAATAAAATACACTGTAGGCAAATCAAAATGTGCACTGTTTTTACAAAAGGAAGAGATATAGGAATAACTAGTCCTGATTGCTTCCGAAACTATCACGCTTTTCATGTTGCCAACCATAGCCCTGTCCATCATGACTTGTATCACCAGAGTAGTGTCTGCCCCCTCTCTGGAGTTGTGACATGTGATGAGGTAAAGGTGGGGGTGGTGGAAGGGACATAGGTTGTGGCATCAATATACCCTTGCTATCTCTGGCGTCCATCGAACTACTACCCTGTCCACCTTCCAATCCTCTGTTGCCTGAAGGCGGAGGTGGCAGGTTTGAGGGCATTACACCAGCATTCCTTCCATAGTCTCCTTGGAAAAATACTGCTCTTCCTTGAGGATCAGCAGCATTAACAAAACCATCTGGAGGAGGTTGAACTGCAGTGCGCTCAAACTGCCCAACCGGTTGCTGCCCCATATTCCACGGCCGAGGGTAATTTTCTGGATAATTCATATTTCCTGCAGCACCAGGTGGAAAACCTAGCAAAGACCCTTGTTCTGATCCCCTATCAGGAGTTGAGTCTGGCCTAGGCATCTCAAATGAAGCAGCACCATAAAATGGTTGGGCTCCATCAGGTGCAAACTGAGGATAACCAAATTGAGGAGCCAAACCTGGATTCGAACTCATAGGCACCGCAAACCCATGAGGTTGGGGCATGTGCATTGGATATTCAGGAAAAGGGGAACTCCCCATAATCCCTTGCTGCTTGTCTGGAAAGTGACCTGGGTCTGGCCGCAATGAACCCTGTGCATCAAAACCTTGCTGAGGTAATCGGTTCTGCATGCCAGGCCTTTCAAAGCCTGGAGGAGGATTACTATCAGACTGTTGCTCTAGTGGATGATTTTGGATTGAACCAGTGAAAGGTGGCTTTTGTTGCATAACAGGTCTAGGAGGCTGTTGGTCTCTAGTTTGAGAATGATGAGCTTTGTCTTCGCGATCATGTACCTGGGAACCTGAACTAGGAGAAAATATGGGCCTAGGTGGTGCTTGCACTGTAGATTCAGATGCTGCAGGTTTTCTAGCACTAGCAGATTCTGAAACGTTTCCATCTTGTTCTGCAGTTTGACGAAGGAGATCACTGTGGTTCTCATGAATATGAGATTCGAATTCAGTCTTCTTCAGGAAGGACTTGAGACAATGTGGAGCTGCGCAGACGTAGATCCCTTCCAGCATTTTAATTGTCTGAATCTTCTGAATGCGTTCATCACAGCTGAATAAAAAAATTGTAGTTCAGATTCCGTACTCATTAGATCAGCAAAACAAGTATGGAACAGGTAAAGCCAAACTAACCAACCTAGTTTACTCACAAACAATTAAGTAGCAATATAGTTGAACAAGGATGCATGAGAAGTCTCTAAATGATGCTTATCATGACAATCTCGAGTACTCTTGATGAGATTCCGAAATTTCCAGTCAGAGTTTCAACCATCTGCCATAACAAGGGCTGATGAAGCTCTTAATAGAAGCAATATCTCTCTAACTTGGAAGAGAATTCTAATAAAATGGTAATTCAACGACTAGCCCAAGTTGATATAGGATTAGACTAAAAAATCAAGATGTCAATGCCCTAGTCTACTCGACAAAAAAAAGGAAAATTCAGGCCTAACAACAGAGGTATGATACTGAAACATCACCTGACAAAATATCAATGTGATATTCAGGTTAGACTAGAACAGCCAAGAGCTAAAACATACGCCTTATAGTACTAGCAGCGTAATCACTATTTAGTTTGCAATCCTTTTTAGACTTGCCAGCTTTACATGTGAGATGTCCACAATAATATTGATACATAGTTAATATTTTATACCCTAAAGAAATGATAATGTTTACTCTTACAAATGGAGAAACAGGATGCTTACAGGTAGCAGAGAGAGTCACTCCTGGAACAATCTAAACAGAAAGCATGATCACATGGGCTCTGCAAAAAGAGAGAAGGATCATTTTGACTTGAAAGATAAGTACATATAACGGTGAGAGTGTATTCCAACAGTTCATAACATTGATGTCATCCAACATGAATCATACACCAGCTTTCAAAAGCATAACCCAGTTAGTGTATGAATACAGCCATTTTGTAGTAACAAGAATAAGTTCTGCCAGACTTGCCACGTTACACACACAAGATAATAGGAAAAGCACCAACCAGTTAGTGTATTAAACTGGACAAGTTCTTCAATAAATGCATTATCTTTAAAACAAAAACAAGTTCTGCAATATATGACATACAAAAAACAATAGGAAATCAGTTATTTTTAAAGGCTGATTAATTCAAAGAGTTGAAAATTCAATATTCATCTTTGGGTGCCACTAGATTTTGCGGATCATGTAAAAGATATGTAAAGGATTTAGTGATTTACAAGGAAAATATTTTCTCAACCAAGTGATGGCATGAGGGAGATATCAAGTAGTGGTCAATTTAAGACCCCTCATAACAGTAACTGAAGTTAGTATGGCACCAAAAAAGTGGCCAGTTTAGTCCTTTTTGTTGGTCAAAAGAAGTTTGGCTTCTTTCTAGTTTCTTTCTTTGATATTCCACCTTTTCTCTTTCGGTTTCCAGTTTAACTTACTCATGGCTTTTTCTGACCTTATTTTATTGGTCCAGCGATGGCTGATAAATTACACTGCGTCTGTGAGAAATCATTTGAATTTGTTGATATTAGTGAAGATTATGATAGATGGTTCATGCTTATTTTATTGAACATGGCAAGCTCTTCACAAGACATCACAAGTAGACGCAAAATAGATGAAAACAATCTCAGATGGGTACGCGATGCACCAAACAAGTTTCGCTGGGTACAAGGAATTTGTGTAGGATATGGGGTAGGAAAATACAAGCATACAACTACAGAGTATTTCAGAACTTTAACAACTATGGCAGATTCTACAGAGTGGTGGTCCGACCAGCTTTGTTGTATGGAGTGGAGTGTTGGCCAGTAAAGAACTCCCATATTCAAAAGATGAAGGTGGCGGAGATGAGGATGTTGCGATGGATGTGCGGGTTTACTAGGAGAGATAGGATTAGGAATGAGGATATCCGAGATAAGGTGGGTGTGGCGTCGGTGGAAGATAAGATGCGGGAAGCGAGGTTGAGATGGTTTGGCCATGTGAGGAGGAGAGGCACGGATGCTCCAGTGCGGAGGTGTGAGAGGTTGGCTATGGATGGTTACAGGAGAGGACGAGGTAGACCGAAAAAGTATTGGGGAGAGGTGATTCGACAGGACATGGCGCAGTTGCAGCTTACCGAGGACATGACCCTAGATAGGAAGGTGTGGAGGACGCGGATTAGGGTAGAAGAGTAGTAGGTAGTAGTGGGTGTAGGCTAGTAGGTAGGAGTGTTTTTCCTTATTGTCCCGACTAGTAATCGTAGTGTTACGCTTATAGTTTCTTATTCTTGGATTCCTCGTGGTAGTATTTTGTGGCAGTGCTCTGTGTCTGTCTGTCTGTTGTTTGTTACTACAAATTACTTCCTATCGTCTCTTGTAGTTTTATCTTGTTATCTTGTTTATCTTGTTTTTATCCTGTATCATTGTTACGTCCTTTTTAGCCTAATTTTAGACTATTTTGTCTTGAGCCGGGGGTCTATCGGAAACAGCCTCTCTACCTCACCTCTGAGGTAGTGGTATGGTCTGCGTACACTCTACCCCCCCAGACCCCACGCTGTGGGAATACACTGGGTATGTTGTTGTTGTTGTTGTTGTAACAACTATGGCAGATCTGTAAGAAATGAAGCATGGCTGGGGGGCCTAGACCATCTGTTATCATCCCAGAAGTTGGTATCATCGTAGGCTCTCTAGACATTATCGAGAGAATTCTTAGACTTCTAGGACATTCCTTCAGTCCCAGATTCAATCTTCACAATCAGCCTTCAAAATCCTACAGCAAAACAGCAAAGATTACTAAGTGGCCACGGGAGGATATCCAAAAGACAAAGTTGGTACCAAATGGCATCAACATCAGGAAGGAGACACCTCTAATCATAGTGCCTTTTAGGTCATTTCAATGATGCCTTTAAGCCCAAGTCAGAGGTGATCCAGAAATGGTTTGTTAATAGATGGAAGGTTAGCAGGACTCAAGATCACCCCATAAACCACGATTTATTCCTTTACATACATCCTCGATACAAGAGGCAGTGTGAGTTAAAGCAAGTGATTGGATTTGGATGAAGACGATTATCCCTGGAATGGTGGTCGTTAGTGGCAGGATTGGAACTGACAAAACAAAGAAAGGAGCATAAGTGGATCAAGGTTACGGCGTGCCGCTCCATGCTTGGACTCTCAAACAGCTCGCGGAACATAGGTGAACTCTGTGGAGGTTTCATAGCCATTGATGAAGATAAAAAGTAGAACCCACTTCTTCTGGGAAAGAATCTCTATTGATAGACGTCTTAAATTTAATCCTAGCAATCTGGAAATGGCATCATCATCGCCAATGAACATGTGAGACTTAACTCGACCAAAAAAGGGGAGAAGAAGGGTGAGCAGGTGAAACTGGTGGCAACATGTGGAAAGGTGATGCGTTATGGCTCTTTTTTCTTGAGCCAAACGACGCTACTATGCTAGGCCATGTGCCATCTGGCACAACTCACGTAGCTCCTCATGTGAGTGTTTCAAATTTGGAAGGGAAGGGGCCAACTAAAGCTTTGGCTTTTGATTTGGACCAAAGCTTAGACAAAGCTATTATAAAATAAAAGACCTGCTAAACAGCCCCAGATCTGAAAAGCCAAAGGCCCAAGTACTCACCCACATCCCACAATAAGTTTTGAGGTTCTATCTCAAGAAACCCACGAACCTTCCACAATAACATAACCCACACAAAACCTGACCTTCAATTTCAGACTCAGCTTCTTCAAACACCAATTTCAGCTCCTACACAGATGATGAGGCAGAATTCTCAACAGATGAAAGAATCATGATAAACCAACCTTCAATGATATTGATGCCTCCTCTCGCCAGCGATTAAGGCTTGACCTCCTTTCTCACACAGTCAAACCTTTTTCATGCTCTTCCTTGGTACAAAGAGGGGCAAAGTTCTCAACTTGTCCACAATCTGGCAGTTATTGAACTTCAAAGTGGACAAACATGGTGATAGTTAACTGCTTGACATGGTTATGATGATGGAGGAGCAAAGGCAATTGCAGATCTTACAAAAACAAATTCACCATCAAATTTGCAAGGACAACCAAAAAGGGAAATGGACCAGAACAGACTCAAATGTGGTATAAATTATGATGGAGTAGGGTAGAAGGACAAGGGTAGGCACCAAAAAGCATTCTCAGGATGAATCTTAAAATAGAAAGTAAGGGGGTTGAACGAGTGGAGCAAAAGAGAGATTCTCAAATCTTTGATTCACAATTGAAAAGTTGACATCATATTCCATCGAAGGAACAAAACTTGAGGTATGACATCCAGCTTAATACATCGCATTTGGGTTAATTGGGCTAAAGTAAAAGTGTGTGCTACCTAGGGGGGAATTACTATAGTAATAAGGGATACTAGACAGTGGGACTGTATGGACATAGAACAAGGAAACTATTTTATGTCATGTATGCTGGAAAGTTTGAATGAAGCTTTTCGGTAGTGCTTCACGAGGGTCTATGGCCTCACACAAACGGGAAAGAGACGAGTTTTGGGATGTGTTGGCTGCAATCAGAGGTATCAGGAAAGAAAATTGGGTTATAGGAGGGGGCCTTAATGTTTATACTCGGAAGTGAAAGATACAATTGTATAAGGAGATCCAGGGCTATGCAACGCTTTTCAAATATAATGCAGGATCTGGGCATCAATCATCATCGACCTGCCACTTTGGGGGTGGGGGGTGGGGGGAGGGGGGGCTACCTACACTTGGTCCAACTGAGAAGATATTACCCAGGCTTTGCATAGACAAACTTCTCATCTCACCAGAATGGAATGAACATTTCAAAGTTGTTAATCAACTGGCTCTTCCTAGAGTCATCTCTGGTCATAACCAATTATTCTGGAAAGTAGTGAGTTTGATCCTAATCCTTCTTACTTACAACAACAACAACATACCCAGTGTAATCCCACAAGTGGGACCTAATCCTTCTTACTTCAAGTTTGAAAACATGTGGCTACAAATTGAAGGTTTTCTAGACATGGTTAAAGGGTGGTGGCAGACTACAATATCACTGGCAATCCACACTTCATATTTATATAGGACTGGCAATCCAGGCTTTATCTTAATCTAGAAGTTAAGAGTCCTTAAAAAAATTTAACAAGCTGAAACAGGGAAGAGTTTGGTATGCTAACACAGAGAAGCAAAGCTATAGATGAACTATCAACCTAGAACAAATTGCTAAAACAGAGCCTAATCCCAACAACAACAACAAACTTATGGGGTCTGGAGAGAGTAGAGTGCACGCAAACCTTACCCCTACCTTGAAAAGGTAGAACATAGCCCAATAAGATTTTAAAAGTTTAGGATGGTGACATTAAAGCTGGAACTTCAGCAGCTGCTTAAGATTGAAGAAGATTGAAGAAGTCTCCTGGAGTCAAGATGTCTATGGCTTAAGGACGGGGATTGGGACACCAAATACTTTCAAAGAACTGAAAATTCTCATAGAAAGAGCAATTGCATTGACAAACTGATAATAGGGGGTGAAATTACAGAGGATAAAGATAAGATAAAAGGGGAAATCCTTGACTTTTATCAGAAATCACACACTGAAAGAAAGAACAAGAGGTCAATAGCAAGGTTTGATGATTTGGCCACCATCACTTTTCAGGATAACATCAATCTTGAAAGTGCATTTGAGGAAGAGTTCCTGAATCCTGACAAACATTACGTCATGTAAGGACACAAGACCAGATGATTATGGCTTTCTTCCCAAAGGCATGGCTGATCATCAAAGGGAAGTACCTAGGTCCTTAAACCAATTCCATCAAAACTGCAGCATGGTTAGGTTTTCGCTACCTTCATTGCACTTACTCCTAAAAGGAAAGGTACAATTGAAATCGGACACTTCATACCTATTAGTGTGATTGGTAGTGTATGTAAGATAGCTGCAAATCTCCCAACAGAGATACTGAAAAAGGTGATTGGCAAACTAGTCTCAGGACATTCAAAGTGCTTTCATTCAAGTCCGACAGATCATTGATACTGATTGCAAATGAAGTGCTTGACTAGAAACAAAAGACAAAAGCTCTGGAAATTGTATGCGAACTTGATGTTTGAAAGGGCTTTTGATGAAGTTAATTGATCCCATTTGTTGAATGTGTAAAATAAAATGGGCTTTGGAGAAAGATGGGTTATATGGATTAGATTTTGCATCACCGCAGTCAAATACAGTGATTGTGAACGGGAGAACTGTTGGATTCTTCTGACCACAAAAGGGCACAAGGCATGGCTCTTAACTTTTCTCTTCATTTTGGCTAAGGAGGGGCTCAGCATATTACTGAATAAGCCAGAGAACTTCAGCAGATCAAAGAATTTGAAGTTGAATTAAACTCTGGTGGAACTGTGGAGGTGTCATACCTACTTTATGCTGATGATGCTCTCATCTTTTGTGGTGCTGAGAGATCACATATTTTATATCCCAACCTCACCTTATCTATATTTGAAGCGCTCTCTGGAACAGATTAATATGCTCAAAAGCACATAATGTCATGTCAAATGATGTTCCTAAATTGGTGGAATTGGCAGGAATTCTCTGTTGCAACACTGGTCATTTACCAACAACTTACCTGGGGATACCATTAGGGACCACAATCAAATCTGTAGAGACATAAAGTGGAGTCACTGCAATACTTATCAATGGGAGGAAGACTCACTGTGGTCAACCATGTATTCCTACTCATCTGGTCACTCATTCCAATACCAAAAATGTTGGTGCGACAATTAGACAAAATCAGGAGATCATTCTTTTGGGAAGGCAACAGTAAGGGGCACAAATTCCACTTAATAAAATGGGTAACTGCCAAGATGCCAAAACAGGTAGGAGGCTTGGGAATCAAGGATCTGACAACCCACAACAAATGCATGTTAATGAAGTGGCTATGGAGATATGGACAAAGTGACGATTCTCTTCGGAAGCAAGTAGCAGAGCAAAACACGGCTCACAAAATAAGTGGTGTACTAAATTATCTAGGGCCCCTCGTGGTACTGGATTATGGAAGTACATCAGGAATTATGGATGGTTTCTCATAGAATATCACATACAAGGTGGGTTCAGGAAAATCATATCAAAATTTGGAAAGACCCATGGCTCCATAGATCACCTCTTATGCTGGATTTCCCAAATTTATTTCAAATTGCCTCAAATGTTGATTACTTCATTACACAGAACAGACAGAATCTCGTATGGGATCTACAGTTTAAAAGGAACTTTCACGACTGGGAGCTGAAGGAACTGTTGATTTTGTTACAAAACTGCAGTCCTTCACTTTCCCTAACTACAGAAATGATAGTATAAGTTGGGGAGACACAAAAAGATTCGCAATGAAGGCAGAATACAAATCTTCACTAACTCAGATTGGGAACGTTGAGCAATGGCCCTGGAAGCTCATACGGAATTACTTTTTTATTTTTTTTGATAAGGTTCATATGGGATAATATAAAACTACCCCAAAACTCAAATGCTTTCTCTTGGGCCGCAATCTATGAAGCCTGCCACAGGATAGTGTTTGCAGGAGGAAAATTCAGATAGTGAATAGATGTTACATGTGCCATCAATGCCTGGAGACCAACAAACACCTCTTCATACACTCCCCAGTAGTTGCAGACATTTGGAATATTTTCCTCTATTTTTGGACTTTCTTGGGTTATGACATACAATAGGATGCCTATGAGAGCCGGAGCTTTTGGGAAGTTGATACAAATACATCAGGAAGATCTTGAGGATGATACCAACCAGTATATGGTCAAAAAGGAATCGCTGATGATATGATGGTGTATCAATTCCCATGTACTCCGTAAAAGCTAGGTGTATTTCAAACTTATTCAGTTGGCATAATTTTACACCCGTAGGCTCCCAAGAGTGCCTCTTAGATTTTGTCAGCTCCCTATCCTTTTAGTCTAAATCTCTCTCTCTGTATGGAGCTGTTTTAATTTCCTAGTTATATGTACTTTTGATTTCTGCATCGACCGGGCGTCATTAATGAATTCTTCTTACTTCATCAGTAAAAAAAAAAAAAGGAGTGCTAGCAGGTACTAGTCTTCATCTCTCATTTGTTGGTGGAAACAATAAGTATTGAGCAGTAAGGGGTTGTTTGGTGTGAGGTATAAGGTATAATAGTCCCGGGGTAAAATGCAGGATTATTTTATCCTGCGTTTGGTTGGAGGTATTAGTTAGTCCCGAGATTATTTATCCCACCATTTATACCATAGTGATGGGATTAGTTATCCCACCATCATAACTTGTTCCCAACCAAACGGCCCCTAATAGTAGGAATATAACAACAACAACAACAACATACCATGTAAAATCCCGCAAATGGGTTACACAGACCTTACCTCTACCTCCACGACACTCTACTCGTGTACTAGAACAAATCAAAGTAGGTATGAAAAGGAAGAAAACATAGCAACTAATTAAAGGAACAACAACAACAACAACAACAACAACAATAAAATACTTTGAAATGGTTGAACATTTCTATACTCACCAGACGTCCATAAATAGCAATTGGAAAATCACATCGGACACAAAAATGTACTCGTTCACCAAGCAGGCGCCGGGACCTACGGCCAACAGTTTTAAGCAGAGATGCAGGATTTACTGAACCAAGGCTCTTGGCTACAGGAAGATCAGCTAAAACGAGGTGATCAGGACAAGCAACTGTAACAGTATCTGGAGGCAAAAACTTAGCGCCTCCACCACTCTCACTCGCCGGTTTGCTTAGCCGGATCTGAAGCATTTTGCCGAAAAATGGTTTCCAAGGGCGGCTCTAGGGTTAAGCCAGGCAGGTGAAAGCCTTGCCTTAGGCCCCTAAATAGTTAAGGCCCAAAAAAATATAAAGTAGTATGTATTTATATAATTATCGGGAGAAAAAATTACATGGAGTGTCCTCAAAAGAGAGTGGTTTCAATTTATGCCCTCATAAGAAAAGTCTTTAAAAAATACTCTTCTTTCCTTTTTATGTATAGAACATATACATTTTTGCCCCTCTACACCATAACTCTCCATGTTCATTTGTCTCTCAACTTTTAATTTTCATTTTTCTTTTTTCTTTTATCTTTTTAATTTTTTTTCTTTTTTCTTTTTTTTTCTTTTTTCTCAATTTGTTTTTAATTCTCGTTTTCTTTTTTCTCAACCTTTATTTTCTTTTTTTCTCTTAACTTTTTTTTTGTTCTTTTTTTTTCTCAACCTTTATTTTCTTTTTTTCTCTTAACTTTTTTTTTGTTCTTTTTTTTTTTCAACCTTTTTTTTTTTTTTTTTTTTTTTTTTTTTTTTTTTTTTTTTTTTTTTTTTTTTTTTTTTTTTTTTTTTTCTTTTTTTTTTTTTTTTTTCTCTTTTTTTTTTTTCTTTTTTTTTTTCTTTTCTCTTTTATTCTTCTCTTTTTTTCTTTTTTCTTTACCTCTATTATTTTTTGCTAATGAACAAAAAAAGTTGGATAATCCGCAAAGAAGATCTTCTTTCTTTGAAATCGAAGTAAACTTAAGAGCGTGCTTTGTTGTTTGGAAGCCCTTTGGAACAAGTCTTGCCTCTAAGACAAATGTTATAGAACATCTCATAAATCAAGACACAATGAGGTAGTGTCAAGCCTTGCTCGTGGGGCATAACTTGTTGTTTGAAAAATTCTTGAGCTAAGTCTTACCTCTAAGGCAAGAGTTATAGAGCATCTCATAAATTAAGACACAATGAAGTAGTGTTAACTCTTGCCCATGGGGCATAACTTATTTTTTTGGGAGGCCCTTGGGCTAAGTCTTACCTCTAAGGCAAACGTTATAGAGCATCTCATGATCAAGACATAATGTGCTAGTGTCAACTCTTGCCAATGAGGCGTAACTTGTTGTTTGAAAGTCTTTGAGCTAAGTTTTGCCTCTAAGGCAAGAGTTATAGAGCATCGCATAAATCAAGACACAATGTGGTAGTGTCAACTCTTGCCCATGGGGCGTAATTTGTTATTTGAAAGTCCTTGGGCTAAGTCTTGCCTCTTAGGCAAGCGTTATAGAGCATCACATAAATCAAGCACAATATGATAGTGTCAACTCTTGCCCATGGGGCGTAACTTGTTGTTTGAAAGTCTTTGGGATAAGTCTTGTCTCTAAGGCAAGAGTTATAGAATGTCTCATAAATCAAGACACAATGAGGTAGTGTCAAGTCTTGCTCGTGGGGAATAACTTGTTGTTTGAAAATCCTTGAGCTAAGTCTTGCCTCTAAGGCAAGAGTTATAGAGTATCTCATAAATTTAGACATAATGAAGTAGTGTGAACTCTTGCCAATGGAGCGTAACTTGTATTTTTTGAGAGGTCCTTGGCCTAAGTCTTGCCTCTGAGGCAAGTGTTATAAAATATCTCATAAATCAAGACACAATATACTAGTGTCAAATCTTGCTCATGGGCGTAATTTGTTGTTTGGAAGTCTTTGGGCTAAGTTTTGTCTCTAAAGCAAGAATTATAGAACATCTCATAAAAAAAATAAAGGTCGAAAAAATTGATTAAAAAAAAGAGAAAAGAAAAATTAAAAACCAAAGAAAAAATAAAAAAATAGAAGTTGAGAGAAAAAAATAAATATTGAGAAAAAAAGAAAAAAACGAAAAAAAAAAGACAACAAAAAATAAAGGTTGAGAAAAATAAAAAAATAAAAAATAAAAAAATAAAAAAATAAAAAAATAAAAGGAGAAAAAAATAGAATTGAGAGGAGAAAAGAAAAAAAAAGTAAAGATTGAGAAGAAAGAAAAAACGTAGAAGAAAGAATAAAAAAAAAATAAAGATTGAAATTAGCTACGCTTTGTAATTAAGAAACTTAAGCTATGGCCCTGAATAATTTAGTAAACTATAGCTATTTACGAAATTTTGTCTTTTATTAATTAACGAAATGAAAAACAACTTGTTCAATCGGCCCAAAACAACAACAAAATGAATATAGAAAGCAAATATGTGTTACTTTTAAAAGCATGAAGGTCTTCGAGTTTAGTTTTCAACACATTTAACCACTCGTCAATTCGACTTCTTAGAAAAATTAATGCGAATTTTACTGAAGGACAGTCAAAGTGATCGTGCACGATGTACGACTGGTAATGTGAGCGCGTTGCGCCAAGCTAATTTTCTAGATGTTATGAGTGTTAAGTCCATATTTTATAAGTTTAAGTTGGGGGTACATTAAGTCACTCATCTTGGATGACTTAAGGCTTATTTTCTATCAAATTCTCCCCTCACTTCCATCTCCAACACCGAGGGATGTTCTTCCCATGTATCTCGAAGTGCTTCTAATCATTCTTATGCCTCATTTGTTTTCATTAAGATTAAGATGTCTGAATCTCAATGCACATCTGAATAATAAAGATATTGTCTCTAGATCTGAATACTGAATGATTAAGATTGTTTATTCTTCAATATCTGAATGGGCATAATTTATTTATTTATAAATATAATATATATACAATTCAAATAAAAAATTAATTATATATTAAAAAAAATACTTAATTTAATAAAAAAAATTATGATTTGATTAAAAAAACTGAGACATTTATGTTTGTTACTGATGATGAAGATGGTTTGTAATGGTGGTGGTGATAGTGATGGTGGTAATGGTTAGTGTTAGTGGCTTGTAATGTTGGCGGTGAAAATTGTAATGGTAGATGTGGTTGGTGTTGTAGTGGTTGTCATAATAGTGGCAACTGATAGTGTTGGTGGTGATTTTGTGATGATGAAGTTGGTTAATATTAGTAGTTAGCGGTGTTGATGGTGGTGACTGAAGAATGTGTGGTAGTTGGTGGCGATTCTAGTTGTGATGGTGGAGGTGGTTGGTAGTAGGGATTGACCGTACTGGTGGTAGTGATTGATAGTGGTGGAGGCGGCATCGACGGTGACAACGGTGATTGTGGTGGCTGAAGAATGAGTGGTGGTTGACGGTGTGTTTATGGTAGTTGGCAACAGTGCTAATTGTGATGGTGAAATTGGTTAGTAGTAGGAATTGACCACACTGATGGTGGAGGTGGCGATGATGATGGTGACAATGGATATAATTATAATGATGGAGGTAGTACGGGTGGTAATAGCTTATAGTAGTGGTGGTGATTGATGACGGTAATGGTGGTGGTGGTTGTGATGATAAAAATGATAAGTGATGGTGACTGGTGATTGTGATGTGGTGACAAATATTATCCATACAAGATTAACTCTTAATGGTATTAAGACCCATTTCGACTAATTAAATGCTTAAATCTTAATGACCTAAGGTCCGAACCATTCAGACTCAGATCTCCATTAAGTGCAAACAAATAAGGCCTAAATCTCTAATCACGAATTCTTAACAAGATTCTAACGTCAAAAATCCTCCTCCTATCTTTAGTGAAATCAAGAACTCGCCTCTATGGTTTAAGACTTGATTTTGAGCAAGACTTGTCATATATCAGAGAGATTATACTCTCTTCCACATCAAGGTAAGCATATTCTCATGATTTTTTAGTGATTCTAACATATGATTATATATTTGATGCAAGAATCTACGATCAAAATCTTAGGGTTTCTAAGAAAACTCAACTCAAGATTCAAGAATGAACTTTGGGGATTCTTCAACGTTAGAGTTTCAATTAGAGCGATTCAAGGTATGTAAAGCAACTAAGTGTGTGAGCATCGTTGTTCCTCCCCACAATTCATTTTACATGTCTATTTATCTCCATGAACTATCAAATTGTGTCGATAACCCATGTTTTCTAAGGACATCCAATCGTGAGCCAATTGGGCCAAAAGCTCTGTACAAAGACCACACTTTAAAAATGTGCTTTTAGATACTTTTGGCAATATTTTTCAAGCGTTGCCTAGAATTAATGTGACCGTAGGACAAAAATATTGTAGTGTGTAGATTTAATTAAAACTCATGATCTCCTATGAATTATTTGTCTATGATTATAATTATTCGATTCCATAAGCCCCGTGAATTTTATGAAAAATATGATTTTTCCTTCAAGGGGTATGTTAAATATTTTTTTACAAGGACTTATTTATAACATATATATGATTTGAGCCAAGGCTTCACAATATAATTTTATGAACTATGAATTGACCCAAGACTCAATAGCATGATTTTATGAACGATGAATTGAGCTAAGGCCCCATGACATGATCTCTATACAATTTATAATTTTGATCGAAGGCTCCATAAACTAATAATGGAGTAATATTAATTATCGAGCGGGTATGAGTTCAGATAATGAATGCCCAAAATTACACATGTCAGTGTCGGATATGAAAATATCGGCCCTCAGCTCTGGATGACTTCTTCATGTTTCTCGATGTGAATGATTATACATGTTTCATGTTGTTATATACAAACCTAATCGACCCACCCGACAATTGTGGTTAGATGTTCAGCCGATCGGGCATAGATCGAATTCACACAAATTGTGGTGTATATATGTATTTATGTCGGTAATCTAAGAAACTCCCTTAAAGAAAGAAATAATTTATGAAAGATGATTTTTGTTCAAGGCCGGCCAATCTCATGATTTTTAAAGCTTATGATCTTCCGTTATGTTCTATTTACTCATGTTTCATTCAGTCATTCTATATACAATTCAATTTCATAAGTACTTACTTCTTCTTTGTCGGAGCGTTGCATTTTAAATGATGCGAACTCAGGTACTCAGGATGATCGAGTAGCACGTTAATTAAGTTCTATGTTCAGCTATTGGTGAGCTCCATTCGTTCTTAGGGCATAATTGATAAGTTTTAAATATTTTTAAAGTTTGGATCATATTGGGGACTTGTCACAGTAAATAGTATTTAGTCATGTTAGAGGTTTCATACATTGTCCATTTAGTATGATCTTATAACACCCAAGCAAATTGTGAGTTTGAAAAAAATCTTTATTCTTCTAATTTTTCTGGTTGTTGTTTTCAATACAGAAAGATAACATAGAATTCGTGTGATATTGTACAAACTCCTAATATCTAGCCTTTGATCTTTCCCAATCATTGAATTTGCGGCTTAATTTTTTTCAAATAATGATGCTATTCTTATTGCAGAGGATCAAGAATGCTATCGGAGATGGAGAAATTTCGAGGTTAGATTTTGATAAAAGAGTTATACAAACTATCGGTTTACCTTAAACAATTCTAAAACTTTAATTATTAATTTAAAAAAGCATGAAGGTTCTTAGAAATATTGATTGAACTTCTTACCCTTAATTAAAAGACTCTACGATAGACAAAATTATTTTTTTCAAAAAAGAAATAGACGATCTATTTGGACAAACTCAAAAACCTAAAGCTCATTTTGACAGCAAACAAAGCTTGTGTGAGTATAATTTGCATAGACAAAATTATCGTTTACTATTTTTTTAAAATAATTGTCATTTAATTATTATCTTAATATTTATGACTTTGAAACTAATAAAGTTATAGTTATTAAGTATTTACTTAATTGTCTCCCCTAACATTTTGGAACTTTATATGACTAGATTTTCTATGTTAAACATTTCTAATTTGAATTAGGTAAAATAAATTAATTTCTGACTTTAAAATTAATTGAGAGTTATCTCATTTATTTTGCGTCAATACAAATCTTTCCTCTTTGATTGGGTTTGAATCGGTTAGCCGTGTATTTATAGTATCAAAATTTTGTATGTGATAACAAATTTTATAGCTAATAGGTCTTTTAATCAATTGAATGAAATACTCTAAATTGTTACGTAGAAATGGAACTCTAATAAACATTAATTTTGTGATACCAATTTAGATGCAAACACTATAAGACATATTTTGGTAATATAATAATTCCATCCAGAGATTGGGTTGACCCCAAAGAACTTCTTGGTAAAGAGTATCTACCGGCTACCAAGCGTAAATCTAAATTAGTCGGGCCAAATATCAGGTACCTAAAGCCACCCAAAAACAACAAAAACAAATCAACAAGAAGCATACACAGCTCAAGCTCAATCTTCATTGTTTATCATTGTAATCAATTGTATAAATCAGTAATAGAATCCCCTTAGCAACCAAAAGGAAGAAAAAACACTTTGCAGTCTTAGAATAGTAAAGAGAAAAGAGTTCCCTTAAAGGGGAAAACTAACGCTTCTGAGCTGATTTCTCATAGTTTCTATGAGTTCTCCAATGGAAAATTATTGACGAAAAATGTAAAAAGCGGAATATTGAAAAATATCTTTGTTGATTCCATCTTCTAATGGTTGCTGAGCCAATCCATGTTTAATGTAAATTAGTAATCCTCTGCTTGATGATCCATCCACCCCCCTCTTTGACATCAAGCTGATTCTAAACTTTTAACGAACTTCTTCGCCTGCCAAAAAAATAAGAAATAAAGGGTAAGCCAACTATTCTTTAGGAATTTCATCAAAAGGACAATGGAACGAAGTGTTGCCAAGTGAACAGTTAAAAACAGGAAGCAACTGGAAATTGCGAAAGCCTGCTGGTCTGGAATAGTAATCTGGCATAAAGTTTTATAAACAATTATGAAATGGAAAAGAATTTGCTTTGCGAGGAATGTGGTTCCACTCTTTACCTGCTCCAATGTCAGAAACATAATCACATTCCACGATCCCAAGCGTCCAAAATTTGGGATAAAGCCTTTATAGAAAGCCAAAGGTCCCTGCAAACATAAAGGCCAGAAGAGAAGTGTCATTTTTAATGTCATTAGACATAAAGGTTGCTATTGGCAAGGAACTGAATGCACAAACAAAAAGCTTATAGCAGTAAGGAAAATTTGTGATAAAAGGGAAATGAGAAGTTATTGTTTTATTTTAGGTAGGGTTCTTCATTTTGTAAGAAGTCAAGATCAGTTATTTAAACAAAAAGACTAAGAGGAAAATTTATGTCTGCAAAACGGCTGGATTCTTCAATAACCAATAGAAAGGACAGATAATGAACTCACATCATTCTTCAATGTTTTGACAAAACAATCAAGAGTATTTTTGTACGCGGAATCTCCCATCATTCTCGACTTTACCTGCATCCACAGTTTACCATGTCAGTGCTTCATGGCTATACAAGAATAATCAACAAAACTAATCTAGTAGTAGAATTTTACAAAGTCCATTGGTATTGCAACTTTAAAAGGATGAAATGTTAAGAGATAAAAAATTGTCATGTAAAAGATTAGAGTATTGAATAAGAATCACCTATCACCAAAATATAAGAAGCATTTTGGTGATTGGTGAACTGATTAAGAATGCGGATTTGAAAAAAAAAAAATTGGTATTACCATCATACAAGACCAAGTAACAAGATATCAGTATTGTTGATCCCAGTTGTACTATGTTTGATTCCAGGAAGGGGAAGGAAAGAGCGCAGAAAAGAAAAACCAACCGGTTTACCTCTCCCTAAGTGAATTATCTATATTTGCTTCCGATTCTTTGTACAGTTTGAAGAGAAGTACAAGAGACAGGCTCCCACCCAATTCCCTCTTTATTTATTTTGTTTACTTGCAATCCTCTTTTAAATACATCCCCTTACACCTCCAATGTTACTGCTAATCCTCTAATCCCTCCTCCATTTACCCAGCCAAACACTAGAGTTTTATTAATGTGCAAGCACTGCACAATAATAAAGAAAATTCATGAGAAGAAGACTTCAAATTCACAAGATGATGGTGTTTGTCTAACAGGCTAGATATTGACTTTTTCATGAAAAAGGAGATTATATGCATAACATTTCCCCTATTTGACCAAGAAGATCCTCTATTTAGGTAAGAAGATCTAAAATATTAACAAATAAATTACTGAATCATGGGTTGCCATCAGAAAGGACTAAAAGGAAAGCAATTTCAAATAATAAGGAACATAGGAGATACCACATCAACAGGGGACCCTATGCAAACTGCAAAAAAACCAGCTCCAAGCCCCGCAATCAAATGAGTAACAACATTATCTGTGAACCCAGGAATCTTGAGAACGGCCTGCACGGAAATTTTTAATGAGCGAAAAGTCAAAAGAATGACAATGTAAACATCCAAATCCAAGAAAACACCACAGTAGACAGTCCGGAAAATGAGGTGACAATAAGAAATTTATGATTTCTCTACCTCCTTCACTTGATCATAACTCGCTAATTCAGCTGCATTGATGATGGCATTCCGCCCAATATTGGGTCCAAGACCAGTCCACAGAGCTCGAACTCCTTCCTAAAATGAAGATGTGGTAGAAACGAAATGCAAAGAGGTTAAGATACGAGTTAAAATAGGAGTCTTTTTTTCTGGGGAAAACTATGACTCAACAATGAGTTGCCTCAAATTTTCACTAGCGAAACCTGTTCTATTTTCATTATTTTGCAAATGCTCCAGTAAGCTGCCAGCCTTGGGGATTTGATTCATTTAAATGAAATGGAAATTTTCATAATTTCCTAACATTTCCAGGAGAATGGGAACTACATAGAGAAGAAAAGTACTACCTTTTTTCTCCGAGAAGGACAAACAAATACACCAAAGTTAGATGGAGAAGGAGTCGAACAAAGAATCAGTCACCAAAGAATAATCTAATGAATGAATCCTTGGGAAATGTTGGT
This sequence comes from Jaltomata sinuosa, assembly GCA_003996215.1. Lineage (NCBI taxonomy): Eukaryota > Viridiplantae > Streptophyta > Magnoliopsida > Solanales > Solanaceae > Jaltomata > Jaltomata sinuosa. Next base: position 171,636 of record QJPP01007233.1, read on the forward strand.
CTCCAATTCTAGGGACATAATAGTTGTTAAATGTAACATCCTAAAGGCACATATTTTTGCAGGTTGCCTGCCCGCTTGATTGGTAGACATTGTGGGACTTTGAATAGCAACACGGATTTAATTGTTTAGGTAGTATTCAATTTCAATTCAAGGGACAACTAACTTGCAAGTCATGATTCAAGTACGTGTGCACAATTTTGCAGCCCCGCCTGCCGTTAGTTATCATGATTTAGAAAATAACTGAGCTAGACAAGACAGATAACCTGTTTCACTATTGTTGAGTAAGCATTTAAAGCTCCAGAATAACGCCTTGGCACACCTGCTGGTAATTTTCCTTCAGCTTGAAGGCGTACTTTAACTAGATCTGTAGGATTTGCAACTGTAATGCCCAATGCACCTATTTGATAAGAAATCACCAAGTTACTTTAGAATATATTGAAAGATCAAACAGTAAAAAGAGCAATAGTAGGAAAAACAGAAGGTATGTTATTCATAATCCATACATTGAACTTCTATAATCTCTGTCCGGATGTTTTCTTAATGGAAACAAAAGCTCCATTGTCTATTTATTCTTGAGAAAAGTGATAATAAATGCAAAGCTTCTAAAAGGCTCACCAGTTGTAAGTGCAGCAAGTATTTTCTTTGACAATGGCACATCCCCAACATGATCTTTGCCACAATATAAGTTTTTAACCTGCTCGCCAAGCAAATAGTCTATAAAAGGCCAAAAATCACAAAATGGACTTGTAGCTGTTTGTAAGCTAAAAAAGATAACTTACAGGTTCATACATCCCAATTCGAAGACCTCCGTATATACATTGACGATGTAACCCAGGTACAATACCCTTCCACAGTGACGCTACTCCTTCTTCCTTTGCAATGGTTCCAACAGTACCTAATAATCCCCTATATTTAGGTAAAGCTATTCCATCCCCTTCAACTGCCTTCTTTTGAAGCTGAAGTCTAACTTTAGCAGTATCCAATGGTAAAGTACACGCCTGGAGAATAGAATTTTGTACGAAGCAAACAAGATTAACAGGCGGTGAAGGAATCATTAGCAGGAACAATAGCATGGGATGCACACTCCGAAACAATGTAATACATGTCTACATCATACATTCCAGATGACCCAAAAGATGGCATGAAAACTTAACAAACCTCATTTCCTACAACCTTAAGCAATACATTGTTCTTTGAAAACCACGTACATGATCAAGGCCTAGCTTCATTAAAAGAAAAAGAAAAAAAACTGATTCCTCCAAAATTAAGCAAGACGGTTATTCCTCCAAATTTTTACAAGTGACTTTTTTTAAAGCAAGAAATCTTGAGTATAAATTTCTTTTGTACCATCATAACCGTGTTTAAAGGTCATCTGGTATTCCCTTTTCCTTTCTAACAGATGCTATAGTAAGGTGATTAATCTCTTAAACAAAGACAGAACAAATAAAGCACAGTATGCCAAAACAACAACATACCCATGTAATCGCACAAGTGGGGTCTGAGTAGGATAGTGTGTGCGTAGACCTTACCTCTACCTTAGGAGGTAGAGAGGTTGTTTCTGATAGAGCCTCCGCTCAAGAAAGAAAAAACAGGAGTGAATAAACCAAGACAAAATACTAAACGAGGCATGACAAAGCATACTGAAATAGATTGCACTTAATACAAACATAGCTATACTTCTTTTGAAACCCAATATAATCCCACGAAGTGGGGTTTGGCGATGTTAGAGTGTACGAAGACCTCACCTCTACCTGAGGTAGAGAGGTTGTTTCCAATATACCCCCGGCTCAAGAGAAAAAGTCCAAGACAATCCAGAAAAAGTAGAAGAAATAGCATATAGTAACTGGACAATAACTACAACAACATAATGTGATAGTCAAAGGACAACACAACAGATAATAACAGATATCGAAGGACCAGAACCTACAGGAGCAATACTACCAGAACCTACAGGAGCAATACTACAACTACTAGTATGGACGGATAACAAGACAACACACTGCTATCTACTAGCCCTCTACCCTAATCCATGTCATCTACATCCTCCTACCTAAGGTCATATCTTCGGTAAGCTGAAAAAAAACATGCATTTGGAGATTAAAATAAAACTTAATTTGACCAATAAAGCAACCCAGTAAAGGATTTACCAGTGGATTATAAATTTAACAGCTCAATGGGGATCATTCATAAAAAGGCAATTCCCAAAATTGAGAAACAAAAAATAAGAAAAGAAAACAACCCCATTTTGATTCGAAGCATAAAAAAATCTTTGCAACAGATATAACACTGATTGAAGAACAAAAAGGTATTCCCTCCGTCCCAATTTATTGCGGCACCTTTTGAATTTCGAGATTTAAATAAATTTATCTTTGCCCTTCCAAGTGTTTATAGTACTTTTTAGGTAGTTTTCAAATATATAAATTTTATTTCGATTTCATGTCCAAACTTAAAATGGTACAGAGGGAGTAAAAACAAGATTGGAAAAAGGGGATGGAAGTAAACCTCAGCAAAACAAGCAGCGAAGGCGCTACTAGCGAAAATTCCGGCGAATGAGATGTCCGATTTGGTGCCGTGATCTCCCCCCATAAGTAAGTTTGGCAAAGAAGAAAAAGGGGGAAACAAAAAGGAAGATCACACACAGTAAGAGTCAATACAAGAAGTTGAAGAAAGAGAGAGAGAAATGGGTATGTGGAAAATGGGGGTTATTTTAAAGAGAGAAAAAAATGAAGGATCGGATGTGGGTGATTTTTGCAGAGGGAATCTCGGGAAAAGCGAAAATGGGGCTGCTGCTAATGCTATGGTTTTCCTACGCAACGGCCATTGTTCGTCATTTATTACGTACTAGTACAAGTATTTCATTGGGTCTGCGCATTTCTTGCTTGGTCAGTCAGCACTAGTCTCTTTTCTTTTCTGCTGGTTACCTCATTAATTCTTCAAAGTTTTGCCTCATCTTTTGAGATTATATATAATTTAAGGGAAAAAGTGTTGATTAATCTTCCAACTTTGCAATTTAGAGCTGATCGTTTAAAAAGTGTTGGTGTGTGAGCATTTTAATATTAAATATATCATATATATTCATCAGTTATATTTGTACTATTTACTTTGATAGAATTTGATGTCTCATTAGTCATTACACACATTAGTTGGTGAAAGAAAGAAATAGGGTATTATCTTTTTTGTGTTAGTGAGTATAAATTAACAAGAATGTGATCAATTAATTTTGGTGCAACTAAGTCCGACAACGGAATCGGGAGCTACCGGTATCGGTTCCGGTCCGGTGGACTCCGGTTCCGTCCGGTGTAGGCGCTGACTGGTAGGGATAACGGGACGGAAGGGAGAAATTTACCGGATCGTCCCGGTACCGGTCCGGTTCAATCCGGGCGGGAAACTAATTTTTGATTATTTTTTTTTTTTTAAATTAAGTAGCCGTTGGGTTAGACGTTGGCAACGGCCAGTGGGCCCCACCCAACGGCTATTTGAGCCAAAATACCCCCTACCCCCCAAACTTTTTTTAATACCTCAAAGTTTTTAAAAATACATTTTAGTCCTAAATTTTAACTATAAAACCCCCCCACCCCTTCATTATTTACTACACAAAATTTCTTCTTCTTCATCTACTCTCTCAACTCTCAATCTTCTACTCTTCTACTATCTATTCTCTAATAGTCTAATAGTCTCTATTAAATTGTTAATTTTATTAGTTGAATTATTTTGGAGCAATCTTCAAGTTTCATCTATCAATTTCGGCTTTTGGTTATACACGTCTGCTTTTACACAGACGTTTGGTACATTCGTTCCAACTTTCATCTCTTTACAAGTTTATTTTTTTGCATTTAATTTTCGTATTTATTTATTTACTTACTTTTAATATTTTAATATGGAATCCGGTGATAAAAATGTCGGCCAAGGTAAAAAAATACTTTTTGGTAGGTTGACTAATGCAGTAACCGGAAAAAGTAAAGTCGGTAGTTCTTCTAAATCCAAATCTAAAACTAGACAAGTTCAATTAAGAATAAATACGGATGATTTTTACACATGTTGATGAAACTCCTTTTAATATTGATAGCAATACTCAATTAGATCATGAATCTTTACAGACAAGTTTTGGTATTTTAATGAAGAACTAGATGAAGAAGTAGAATATGATAATGAATATGATGGTAATGATACTTATGATGATGATGAAACAGAGCCGCCTACGGCTACTAGTCGCACTCTCACTCCCACCCCCGCTCCTACTCCCCTTGTACACCTTACTAGGGCTAAGCCCAAGGCTGAACGTCCTAAAAGATCTATTGTGTGGCAATTTATGACTCAAAATGAGGATAAAACTCAAGCTATTTGTAAAAAATGTAAATATATTTTGAATCATAAAACTACAGGAAAGTCGGGTGGGACGGGACATTTAAAAAATTATTTGATGGGATGTTGTAAAAATGAATTTTTGCAAGCTCAGGCTATAGTCGATGCAATAAAACATGGTACTCCCCTTCCCGATGCATCTGTAGGAGTAGGGGCCTCTAACATGATCCAAACACAGTTAAACCCTTCTAATGTTTCTGACCCTAGTACACATCGCAGTTATAGTAGAGAAAGAGATCTTGAAGAATTAGCTAAAATGATTGTTCTTTGTGGTTTGCCTTTTAGTTTTGCTGAAAATTCTGGTTTTGTTCATTATATTCAAATAGTGTATAATCCTTCTTTCACAGGTTTTTCAAGAAATACTATTAAAAAAACTATTTTTGATTATCAAGAACAACATGTACAATATCTTCATTGTTTATTTAACTATAATACTTGTCGAATGACTATCACTTCTGATATGGGTCGTAGTTCTAATGGTAACGATTATTTCACTATTACTGGTCATTGGATTGATGAAAATTGGAACATGCAAAAAAGAATTTTAGATTATAAATGTTGTGAAATGCTGAAAACCGGTAGTTACATAGCTCAAACTATTATAGATGTTTTAGAATTTTATGGAATTTGTAATAAAATAATTAGTGTCACTCTTGATAATGCTTCTAATAATACAAATGTTGTTGATAAACTAAAACCGATAATTTGCCCTATTTATAATGACGGTTTTCATATTAGGTGTGCTGCACACATATATAATTTAATTGTTAGAGATGGTATAGCAATGTATAATAATGGTTGTATAAAATGTGAAGCTGCATGTCATTTTATTTTTAAATGTCAAGTAAAATCTAGACGTGTAGAGTTTGAACGCCTTTGTCAAGAATTTCAACTTTTCCCTAGAAAAATTTCAAAAATGGTGTCTACTAGATGGAATTCTTTATATGAAATGCTTAAAGTTGCTTATGAATATAGAAAGCCTTTACAAATGGTTTGGAATGCTCATAATTCAGATAATGATTATAGAATTACTGACACTGATTGAAATGAAGTATATGAACTTAAAGAATTTTTAAAAGTTTTTTATTTAGCTACAAAATAAATATTTGGACTTTATTATCCAACTATTTGTTCAGTTTTACCAAATATATGTGCTATTTATGATAAAAAAATTCAATACAAAAATATTTCACGGTTTAAAGAGTCCATTAAGACAATGATTAAAAAAATTAGAAAATATTTTTTTCCTATTCCTCAAATTTATTTAACTGCTTGTTTATTAAACCCAACTTACAAAGAAATAGGTGCAGCACGAATGGTTGAAAGAATATATTCAAATTTAGATATTTTAGATATTATATATGAGCAAAATAACCAAGGTGACGAAGCTGACAAAATACCTAGTTTGTCCGATGTTAAAGATAGCATAAGAATTGAAGCTAGAAAATTGAATGACTTGTATAATTCTAGTAGAATAAATGATGTAGTACGTAATGAAGAACCTACAAGTTCTAGGCGTAGATATTCAAATGAAGATGATATGATGGAAAATTATCTTGGTCTTACTTCTAATGAAAGGAATGATTTTGATGAATATCTTAATCAGGGAACAAAAAGCATTAAGGATGCACAAGGCAAACCTCAACTTTAGGAATGGTGGAGGACTCGCGGCAAGTCATTTCCAAAACTTCAACCGGTGGTTCGAGATTTGCTAGCTATTCAAGCATCTTCAGTAGCATCGGAGGGCGTTTTTAGTGCAGCAAGATATCAGATTGGGGAGCATAGGTATTCATTAGCATCAGACATCTTGGAGATATCGGTATTGTTTAGAGATTGGATCAATGTCGAGCGAAGGAATTATGGGCGTCCTAGTTTACCTGCCTAATTTGAATATGATATTGATAATATTTTGGTAAATTCTAGTGAAGACGGCATGGATGCATTGGAGGATCAAGCACAACAACCACTTCCAGAAAATGTTACCAAGGAATTGTTAGAAACTCTACGTCAAGACTATTTCCAAGGCTTCAAATATTAGTATGATAGTTCGAGCCCTAATTCAAACAGAACCCTTCCTAGAAGGTGGCCGCGTAGATTAGGTCCTTTTCTAATATTTGTAATACAAATTATATTATTTAATTTTTATGAATAAAATTATAAGCTATTCGCTTTAATTTTTTTTAATTATTGTCTTCAATTTAATACAAGTCTTTTTTTATATATTTCAAGTTTTAAATGTTTCAAACTTAAGTTACAATTTAAAATTTAAAGTTTGATATAGTTTAAAAGGTTTCAACTTTCAAACTTAAGTAAGTTAGTTATAGTTTGAAAATTTTAAATTTAAACTTTTAAGACTTAAGAGTTTGAAAATTTAAACTTTAAGATTTTAAAATTTGAAATTTAAACTTTTAAGACTTAAGAATTTGAAAATTTAAACTTTAAGATTTTAAAATTTGAAATTTAAACTTTTAAAACTTAAGAGTTTGAAAATTTAAACTTTAAGAGTTTAAAATTTGAAATTTAAACTTTAAGAGTTTAAAATTTAAACTTTTAAAAAAGTCTAACTTATTAATTTTAAAAAGTCTAACTTTTAAAAGAAATATTAATAAGTTTAAAACAAGTTTTCAATTATAAACAATCAAGTTTTTAATTTAACTAATTTTATTTTATTTTTTAAAAAGGAAAAATCCGGTTAACTGGTCCGGTCCCAGTTAGTACCAGTCCGGGACAAAATAATGGTACAATGCCGGTATTACCGGTACCAGTATGGTTCCAGTTCCGGCCGGCACCCGGCTGTTAGATGCCGATACCGGTCCGGTACCAGTTAATACCGGTCCAGCAGTGTCGGATCCGGTTCCGTCGCCAGCCTTAGGTGCAACTCTTGTAACCATCAACTCTTTAATACCCCCATTTTACCTCATTATGTCTTGTAACTATTGTAACATTCCAGTTTACACCAACAATTTTAAGGAGATTTAAGCCCAATGCGGCATAATCTACATCGATCCAACAGTATCACTCTTGACTTGTCCCCCAACCCAACAACGTCGTGTGACTCAAACAACTCCGGATTAGTTGAAGAGTCCAAAGCTCCATCAAAAGAACACAATCTTTCAACATATAATTACTCTCTTTTGTATCGTGAATATAGTTGAAAACTTAGAATATATTATTTGTCTCAACTCTCTCTCTCACTATTCTCACCTCACTACATACTACATATTTTTCTACACTTCACATAATTCTCATATTTTTTCACTATTTTTCTTGTACATAATATAATGCAAGACCACCACTATTTATAGGTGAAGAATTTTTTCTTGTAATCAATAGAAAGAATGTGGGTAGTAAGGTAGATGAATGAATGGTTAAGAGGTTACATAAATTACAAGCTAAGGCATAATGAGGTAGAATAATGAATTAAAGGTTATAAGAGTTATCTAAAACTAATGGCACTAATAACCATATTCTACCACCACTAACTAATGCAAATTAATATTATTATTTTAATATTAAAATGCATTCTTGCACCAACATGAAGTGACTCACGTATACTCTCCTACTATTATATAAATGGCTCACATATACTCTTTTTTCTTAATGAACCAACATTTAATAAATCAAAATTTTATATATGAAGCTAAGGATGAATAAAGGCAATAATATATTTACAAGTTGATCAAAATCATTCACTCCCATGTGGTTTTGACCTAATTATATTATTAATTGTTGGAGTTTAGAATAATGAATAAAGCAGGCTTTATTAGATAATAATGATTCGATGGAGCTTGCACATATGCTGATTAGATCCTCATTCATCATCAGCATTTTATTAGGGAGGCATAAGCGTTAATCTTTCCTATCGAATATATACGGCTTGTCATACATTCAAGGGTCATTGTGAAGTCCACCTGTTTCACACCGTAAATTTGTTACCACTCAATTCTTATTAAGTTTTAATTATTTTATTTATTTTATAATTTTTTAGTATCTAATAAAATTACTTCATTATTTTTTTTATTATGACTATATATAATATATTAAATTAAAAAATACTTTTAAAAAATAATTTAACAATATAGGAGAAATTTAGACAAATGACCATTGTGTTAAATTTCTTATAGAATATATAGGTTTTTTCCCCTAAATTATAAGTGGACTATTTTTTATATAAGAAATTTAACACACTGGTCATTTGTCTAATTTTCTCCTATATTGTTAAAGGGAAAAAAACTTATATATTCTATATTAGATAGAAAATTATAATGTATACCACAAGATTCTAGTTTTCAATACCTACCATATATTTTCTTGCAACATTTACCAACTTAATAAATACAAAATAAAAAACAAAAAAAGGAAAAAGATTTAAAAAATGAAAATAGAAAATAAAGAAAAAAAAGGCAGGCTCAACAAATTCCCTTAAAAAGGGCTTTAGGAGATCAACCAAGCCAACAATCTCATATATCTGATTTTTTCTTGTTTGATGTCTATTATATTTAGGATAATTTTCTCTTTAAAAAATAATAAATCAATAATTTTTATTCATAACTTAGAATTGTAAAATTAATACTTGTTAAAGAAAAAATTTATGTGTTTGTATATGAACTATGTATAATTCTATCAAATGTAGATGTAATTTATTTATTGATTTAATGTTATATTAAAACTGATTTCTTGTTATGATTGTTGAAACATTCATGAGAATCTAGTGATATATCATTTTCAAATACAATAAGATAGTATTATAAAGTAGTAACAGACTGTGTATATATTTTGGTGTCACACTGTATGAAAATTAATTTCTAGTTATGTTTGTTGAAAGATTCATGAAAATCAAGTGATATACAATTTTCAGATACAGTTAGATAGTATTATAAAGTAGTAGTAACAAACTGTGTATAAATTTTGATTTCATGTTGTATGATAAATGATTTCAAGTTATGTATGTTGAAAAAGAAATGGGAATCAAGTGATATACGATTTTGAAAATGGAGTGGAGATATTCTGTGGAAGAAAATGGAGAAAAAATCTATGTTCAATGTATGTATACTATAGTCATTAAATTAATCAATGAATATTAGCATAGAATGTCTTAGATAATATCACACAAAAATCACATATATACTTGAAATTATTCATTTTGATGTGATTTATTATAATCTATAATGAATTTTAGAAGAGAGAAGAAAAATATTTATGAATTGCAGAGAAAAAAAATTAATTTAGTTGAATAATGATAATTGTAAATCCCTAAATTTAAGCCTACTAATTCAATTAAAAAATAAAATTTGGATAAATAAAGAAATAAGACTAAGAGAGAGAAGAAAGATTTTATTTTGTAATTATCTTCCTTAATTACAATGAGTTATTTAGTGGATCTCATTTTAGATTTATTCCTTAATTAAGTAGCATTAAAAAAATCATAATTAAATACAATAAAAAAATAATAACTAATTTATTATAATCTATAATGAATTTTAGAAGAGAGAAGAAAAATATTTATGAATTGCAGAGAAAAAAAATTAATTTAGTTGAATAATGATAATTGTAAATCGCTAAATTTAAGTCTACTAATTCAATTAAAAAATAAAATTTGGATAATAAAGAAACAAGACTAAGAGAGAGAAGAAAGATTTTATTTTGTAATTATTTTCTTTAATTACAATGAGTTATTTAGTGGATCCCATTTTAGATGTATTCCTTAATTAAGTTGCATTAAGAAAAATCAGAATTAAATACAATAAAAAAAAGAATAACTAATTTTTAGATTCTGGTATGACTTGTAATTAAAAAAGTTCTTTTAGTAATTAGGAAAAAAGTGATGTATTTGGTGTAATAAAGAGTCTTAAAGTATTATCTAGGATGATTTTCTCTATAATTTACCACCTAAAATGGCCATTCGATATACATGCGATTTTATTAGGAGTCCACTTATAATTGATAGTATATATATACTTGCAAAATACATGCGACTATCTTTTTTTTGAAATTTTTTTTGGCGTTGAACATCTTATCTCCTAATAAAGTGTTTCAACTAAACACTTTTGATTCATTTTTTTTAAATAAAATTATACATATTTTCATTCGTTTATTAGATAAAATATTAAAAAACTAAGAATACGATGAATAATAAAATTGATCAATTTCAAATAGTACAAAGATAAAGTTGATGTTTTTTCCGTTTCAATTTGATAAACTTCACTTACCATAGACTTTTAAAATTAAACAGTGACACCAAAAATCTTACTTGTGCAAATCACTCCATTAATATTTATCCCTTCGCAGTTAGCGGGAAAAAAGAGCATTTGAGCGGGAAAGCATTGAGACTCAGCATTAGTATTAAGATTAAAAAGAAACCCTAAAAGAAAAGTAGCTTTCCTCAATCCTCAGTACTCAAACAAGAACAAATCAACTGTCCATTAAAATGTATTTTTCCTTCTTCTTCTTCTTTACAACAGCTCCCATTTCTCTTATATTCTTTGTCAGTGAATTATATGGTTTAATTTCTACCCCTTAAAAGGCCACGAGTTTCAATTTATTTGTCTGGTTTTAACTTGATTTGAAGTTTAAGAAAGTAAAAATACTTTTGAATCTTGTAGCTTTAAACTAAAGATGCGTAGAATGTACCAAAATATTCTTCCATCTTTTGGTCTTAAATATATCACGTGTAAAGTTGAAATTAGAGTTGCCAAAAAAGTAAAAAAACATTCTTTTTGAAATGAATTAAAAGGAAATTAAGACAAACAAATTGAAACGGCGGGAGTACTAGCTAAGAATTTAACCACATGTTTGAACTCTACAACAGACAAAAGTTTGCTATTTAAATTGAAAAGTGTATTTTCGACATGCTCAAGAAAAATGGTTTAAATAGAATAAAATGGTTAGTAAGGATTCATATACCCAACCCTAACTAGTTAGAACAATGGCGTAGTTGTTTATCTTATGCTGGCTTGGTCTTATGTTTACCTTTGGTGTTGTCATTTAGTTAATGGTGGTATTAGGATGTTCTTTCGCGTATATAATGCGTGTTTATGTTATTATGATCATCCCCTGCATAATTATTTGTTGATTTAATATAATGTAGAACATATTTGCAAATACAATAGTGTGCAAGAAAGCCAGAAAATCATTTTACTCTCGTTATCTTGGTTCTCGACTAATTACTGATAACTTGGATCAGCAAGGAGCTTTAAAATGGAAAACGAGGAAGAATCTAAGGTTGTCTTGAAGCTTTTGGTGGATGAAAAGAATGATCAAGTTGTTGCAGCTGAAGCCAAAGTAGATTTTGTGGACATATTCGTTAGCCTTCTTACTTTACCACTAGGAACAATAATACGACTCATTAAGCAGAGGCTGGAGTTGTTGGTTGTATGAACAACTTGTACCAAAGTGTTGAAAACCTCAGTGTGGAAGATCTGTTCATTGAGCATTGCAAAACCATGCTGCTAAATCCAAGAAATTCCTATCCAAAGAATTGCATGAGGTTGAAAGTGAACGTAGATGATTCAGGCTCCGAGAAATATTATACTTGTTCAGATTGCTCAAAGAAAAGATGTCTCTCAAAGCAAAGCTATTTTATGAATGTTGAGTGCACATGTAATGGGAAGTTTAATGAAGAGCATTCTTTCAGAGATTATTATGGAAAAACTAGTCGTAATAAGTACGTATTTCTCATAGGAGGGATATCATATCTAATCAGTGACGATTTGCAATTCAAGTGTGCTTCTCCAAGCTCTCTTTTTCAGATGCTTTCTAATGTTGGCCTGAGTGATATGAATCAGATTAAGGAGATGAATGTAGAAGTTGGCAGGAACGAGGTAATGTCGTTTACCATCCGATTAATTAAGAGAATTAGTGATTACAACATTCTTAATACAAAAAATTATGCTTTCTGCTAATATGTTTGCTTTTACATGTCTTACTGTGATTTTCATAGATTGTCATTTGCAGCTAGTAACATGATTCTTTTCTCGACCACTTAGGTGATTCATCTACTTGCTCATTCATTTATCTCAAGGACTCCCTTGTCTGATGTGTTTCTAACCAAGCAAAATCAAAAAAAGGCAAGAGTAGACACTATACCAATGTCCGAGTCTGAAAATTTGTCGTCCATTTCTGAAAATGGAACCAGTAATAACACCAAGAAATCGGAGCTGAAGCTAACACTAAGGAAGTCTACAAACAAGGTGTTGTGTGCAGAAGCAGGCAATGATTTTGTTGATTTTCTTTTCAACTTCTTGACCATTCCTATAGGATCAATTGAAGATGCTCTAAAAGGGAGTTCTGGGATGGGATGCATAGATAACTTCTATAAAAGTGTGGAGGCTTTAGATTTGAAATGGTTCAATATGCCTCCATATGAGAAGAATGATAGGTTCAGAAACGATAGGAGTCTTAACGACAACCTTAAGAAGATATTACTGAAGCCCTATGTTGCCCCACATCATAAATCTGAGTATCAGCTCCTGCAGATTTCTGAAGGAAAACCAGATTTCTATGACATGTATGATCCAAGGCAATGTATAAGGGGTGGTCGTGTTCACAAATTTCAAAAGTTTGCAAAGGAACCCTCCCTTTTCTACGTTATGGACAATTTGGAAGTGAGACCTTTGTCTTCTACATCAGCTATTTGCTTACTCCAAGAATTAAATGTTCCCTTGAATGATATTGAAGTGCAAATGATCAGTGTTGACGGAAGCATTGAACTTGCTGAAGGCCTCTTTGACATCATCATCATCAGCTTTGACAGAGGGCCTAAATCACAAGTTGAAGAAGCTTATAGACGAAGATATGAAGTGTAACGCGAAGAAACTTTGTCGTGCTGGTAATTAGCAAACACATAGATAACTCTCTTGTCTAGCTTCTTGTGTTTTAGCCTCAAAACTTGGTGCCCTGTGGCCTGTATATCAAAGCCTTGATGCAGGGTCAAGTATTTGGTTTCCTCAATAGATGATTAGTGCATGAAGTTAATTTTGTCCTAGTTTTTTTTTAAAAGGTAGGGGCCGCGCGAACGCAGGCCCTGCCACAAATTATGACGTAGGCTCGACCACTTGGGCCGACCTTAGGCGGGCACCTCTCCAAAGTACAATGGAGGTCACCAGCCTAGGCCATGGGTCTTATTGATCACCCATTGACCCCGTTCTAGTTGATAAGAGGGTAAATGTAATTACCTGTCATCAAGCCACTCTAAAAGTAACTTCAGGGCTCTTGTTTTTCCTGCCTCACAATGAATCTTTATATTGTCCTCAATATTCACATTAAGTTATGCGGGAATCTATATATTATGCTAGTATTAGCTTAAGTGGGGATAAAATATATAGGATAAGACTGTGTGTTAGCAATACAAGAACTAAAGTATAATTTACTTCTCTGCATAATAATCCCTTTATTATTATATAACAATTCTTTAGTAGTACTAGTAGATTTGCACCTATGTCCACCACTGTTTCAATTTTTTCTGTCATATGCTGTTCTTTAGCATCAGGTGCCAATGCAATATTCTTTATTTTTTAATCTTCTTGTGTGTCATTTCTTGGATTGAAATTCTCATTCGGGATATTTTGTTTATTCACACTGTTCGATTTACTTCAAGATAATTGGCTTGCCTATTATGAACATGAGAATCGAGATTTTCATAAGTAACGGGTTATTAGGTTAATGATTTTTAAATAGTAATTTGTTTTATTGGGTTATCGGTTCGATTTTCGAATTTAAAGTTTTGATTATTGTTATCTCCCAAAGATGTGTGTTTTATGTAAGTTACCTATAAGATTATACAAAAATTACCTTTTTATCTCTAATTATATAATAGTGACTTTAGATTTTAAATACAAACCCTATTTTCTTTCGCATTTTATAGTTATTGACTTGATGCTATTGTTTTTTTTCTGAAGTAGTTGGCTTGGTTGGGTGTGATAGGTAAACTGTGAATTGATCCTATTTTTTTTTTGGACAGATTATTATAATGTTTCTGCATCAAAATTTGCTACTTAACTAGAAAGAAAACAAATTTGTTTTAGCAATAACTTATTTGAATTTGCTCCTCCTTGTAATTTATGTAGACTTTTATGCATAAAAGCAATATATATATGAACAAATGAAAACAATAGAAAGTAAAAAAAGAGATGAGTATTTTCTTATCGGTTAAATCGAAAACTGAATCGTTAATGACAAAAAATTGATTAACCGCAAAAATCATTAACAAATATCTTATTGAATTGATTATCGATTTAACGTGCTTACAAATCAAAAATCAAAGTCAAGCCAATAATATTCAAAAATCGAACCGAATCAATAAACTTTCCTAAATGGAAGGATCCTATTCATCTCAGTATCCCATCCTTATCCAAATTTTTCAAGAAAAAAAATGTTCGAAGTTATTTCTCTACTCTTGTGTATGATTAACACTACCCTTAAGTTTGATCTTCGTTAGGGTGAAGGGTAAAAGTGGAATTTTTCGCCTAAAAACGGGACTAATATTTGACAAACTTAATCTCAATAGTACAACATCAAATTTGACAAAATTCTCTTAGAAAACATGGTAGGTAACTCAACACAATAGGTTAAATTATACAACTCGTACATAAATTCTTACTCTATGAGTAAATATAATTTTAAATCTATACGAACAAATTTTTGGCACATAAATTGTTTATTTCGAATAGGACAAGTGTTGGAGAAATGATCCATTTGGGCGTGAAATTCCTTCTCGTTTCGGTCCATTCGACTAGTCAATGCTGGTAAGCATTTCATTAGTTCGATGGATTTTCCGTTACCAGAATCAGTGATGTTGTTTTTACCACGATCCTCAATCTTGGTACCATGAGACATTTCTTCTCATGGCGTCTCCAGATTAAGTGTGGTTTTTTCCATCTCTTGTAAACTTTCTATTGCCCTCTGCAGACCTTCCAGAATGGCAAAGATCCTTGTCAAATCATCCACTAAATCATAGATCCGGGCTCAATGACTACTTCCGCCACACCCCTTGGGGCGTGTTTTTTTAAGCGAATTTTGGTTTTTATTAATGATAGAAAAACTCAAATAGGAAGAAAACAATTAAGAAGAGTCAAACCTTACCTTACTAATCCTTAAGAGTTAATAATCTCATCTAACTAACAACATGAAGAAATTACGAGCTAGAAAGGACTAAGTACTCTATAATCATCACAGAGTTTAGAATACACTCTATGACAATATTACATATATATATATATGAGAATACTTAAATAATGAAAAGATATGAAAGAAAAGAAGAGAGTAGAGTTATTAACCTCAAACTCCATTTTACAAAATATGAATTTAAAATTATAGATGGCCCGTCTAAAATAATTTGACAAAGTTGAAACTTGTCTTCCTCTTCCGCTCTATCCAAAATGTGTTGATAACTCATTTTTCGACCTATTGGATCTTGTTGATGTAGTTGAAACGTGCTGCTTTTTTGCTTTGCCAATTTCATTGGTAGTTGCCTTAGAAAAACCTGTGCCAACAGTTTTTCCATCCCAACTATGATTTCTACCGTGAAAATTATTTTTGTTTTTATATTTTCCACTTCTTTGTTGTCTAGGAAAAATATCTGCATCTCAATCTTCCTTTGCAAAACAGTGATCCAACATATTTTCTTCCTCACCTTCTTCTAAAATATCTTTACCAGCATGTAGACTAGCAAAAGTATCTGGAGAAAGAGTGCTACTACCTATACCAGTCGTGTGCTGATATTAATTGGCTGCAATTTCTTGAGACTCAATCTGATCTTGTGATCAGGGGCGGCTCAATAAGATCGGTGGCCTAAAGCCAACTTTACCAGGAGGCCCCATTCTTTGTACACAATATTTTATTTTGAAAAAACTTAACATCCCTCCTAAACTAGAGGTCTAGAGTTCGAGTTTCAGTTTAAAAAAATCTTGTTAGAGAGTGCTTTTCTCTCTAATCGGTCTTACGCATCTCAAAAATGAATTAATCGAAATAATTTAATACATATATCAAACACAATAAAAAAAATTGGGGCCGCCAAAATTGGCTGCCCTTCCCCGGATCTTGCGCATAGCAGGAGCTTTAGCACATCGGGCTGCTCTGTCAGTCCGATAGCTCCTTATTAAAGTGTAGGTCCTTTTAAGTACTTTAATGGTACTACAAGTATTAATAATTTAATTCATGTAAAAAGGGAGCCAATCTCTCATATTTTGGATCAGAGAAAAATTTGTTTTATCAAAACAAAACAATTACAATAACAGATTATAGATGCAAGAATGTTCATATTAAGTAAAACAAAGACAAAATCTTCACCAAGTATATGTTTGCATCACAAAAAAAACTATATAAGAGGACACAAAATTGGTAGCATTACCAACTAATTTCACCTCATTTGACTAGGAAATATAAATGAACTAGCAGATAGTAAAACTTTTCCAGTAAGCAATATAGGATTATCTTAACTTGTCTAGTTCTATGTTAGCTGTCAACATACCGCAAACCCTCTTCCTTTACACGGACTTGCCACCGATAATACAAACTAGAATAATAAATTTTGTATAGCCACCAAATCAAACATTGTGATGGCGTCAACTCTTGCTCTTTTTTTTGTTTTCTCTTGGGCAGAAACACTTCAGACAAGGGAGTCTTTGAGATGAACGAACGGGCAAGTAGATTAATTACCTAAATGGTCGAGAAAAGGATCACGTTACAAGCTGTAAATGTCAGTCCACGAAAATAACAGTAAAACGTATAAAAGCAACTGTATCACCAGAAAGCATAATTTTTGTAACAAGAATGTAAAATCATATATCTTTACTGGAATTTTAACTCTATCTCCCATACTTTTCATTGCACTTTCATCAATCACTAAATCACAGCGATGCTAAATTAATCGTTAAAACATTTAATACCTGATTGAGGAAACCTCCAAAATTGGTGTACTAATAAACTACAACTAAGTGATCCATATCTGATTCAGTCTGCAAACACTTGATGTACATGGGGCCAAGTTTTGAGGCAAAACACAAAAAGCTAGACAAGAGAGTTATCTATGTGTTCGCTAACCAGCCCGACAAAATTTCTTCACATTACACTTCACATCTTCGTCTATCTGCTTCTTCAACATGTGGTTTAGGCCCTCTGTCAAAGCTGATGAGGATGATGTCAAAGAGGCCTTCAACAAGCTCAATGCATCGGACTCGCCAACACTGATCATTTGCACTTCAATATCATTCATGGGCACATTTAGTTCTTGCAGTAAGCAAATAGTTGAGGCAGAAGACAAAGGTCTCACTTCCAAATTGTCCATAATGTAGAAAAGGGAGGGTTCCTTTGAAAACTTTTCAAACTTGTCAACATAAGCACCCCTTACAAATTGCCTTATATCATACAAGGTATGAATTTCTGATCTTCTTTCAGAAATCTGCAGCAGCTGATACTCAGATTTATGGTGAGGGGCAACACCGGGCTTGAGTAATATCGTCTTAAGATTGTCATTAGGATTTTCCCTACTTTGGTATCTATTCTGATTTGGAGGCATATTGAACCATTTCGAATCTACAGCCTCCACACTTTTATAGAAGTTATCTATGCATCCCAACCCACAACACCCTTTTAGAGCATCTTGAATTGACCCTAAAGGAATGGTCAAGAAGTTGAAGAGAAAATCAATAAAATCGTTGCCTGCCTCTGCACACAAGACCTTGTTTGTAGACTTTCTTAGTGTTAGCTTCAGCTCCAATTTCTTGACGTTATTGCTGGTTCCATTTTCAGAAATGGACGGCAAATTTCCAAACTCGGACATTGAGGTAGTGCTTATTCTTGCTCTTTTTTGATTTTGCTTGGGTAGAAACACATCAGACAAGGGGGTCTTTGAGATAAAGGAACGAGCGAGTAGATGAATCACCTAAATGGCCGAGAAAAGAATCATATTACTAGCAATCTACGAAAATCACCGTAAAACATGTAAAAGCAAACATAACATTAGAAAGCATGTTTTTCATATCAAGAATGTAGAAACATAGATGCCTTTGTAAATAAGTATTGCTAAAGGACATTACCTCATTCTTGCCAACTTCTATATGCCTCTCCATAATCTGATTCATATCACTTAGGCCAATACTAGAAAGCATCTGAACAAGAGAGATTGGAGAAGCACACTTGACTTGTAAATCGTCAGAGATTAGAAATGATATTCCTTCTTTAAGAAAGACATACTCGTCATGACAAGTATTTTCAACTAAATCTTTCAGAAACATCTCTTTATCAAACTTCCCATAATTAGGGACACATGGGCACTCACCATTCATGAAATAGCTTTCGTTTGAGCAATCTGGACAATCATAATACTTCTCGGAGCCTGAATCATCTACGTCGATTTTCAACTTCATGCAATACTTTGGACAGGGATTTCTTGGATTTAGCAGCATGGTTTTGCAATGATCTAAGAACAGATCATCCTCACCGAGGTTTTCAACACTTTGGTACAAGTTGTTCATACAACCAACAACTCCAGCCTTCGCTTTAATGAGTCGTATTATTGTTCCCAGTGGTAAAGTGAGAAGGCTAACGAGTATGTCCATAAAATCTACTCGTTCAGCTGCAACAAATTGATCCTTCTTTTCATCCACTAAAAGCTTCAAGACAAGTTTCCATTTTAAAGCAGTTAACTGGTGAACCTAGTTATGTCAAGAACCAAGATAACATGAATAAAATAATTTTCTGGCTTTCAGTTGAAGTAAAAAGAAGTAAGCAATTATATTTGCAAAGATGTTTTCAAAAATATATTAAATCAACAAACAATTATGCAAGGGATGATTATAACAACATAAACACGCATTCCAGATTCATTATATACCTAAAGGCACATCTTAATACCACCATTTATTAAATGACAACGCCAAAGGTAAATGACCAAGCCATCATAAAATAAACAACAACTATGCCATAGTCCTAACTAGTTTAGGTCTGGTATATGAATTCTTACTGACCATTTTACTTTATTTAAACTCATCTCATGCCAATATCAGACATGTCAACATATGATCATTCACAACAATTTTGAAGTTCAAAACTACTGGAGTAACTCGTGTTTAGGGGCAGAGCTAAGTCTTGAAACCTCTTCACCGAAAAATTGTCGAGCGCAAATAGGTAAAAATAATTTATTTTAGTTATGCATAAATCATTGAATCTTGTATAGTAGCAAATAGGGTAAAAACAATTTATTTTAGTTATCCAGGCTTATGTGCATCTTCAGTAATCTGCCAAAGAACCTGCTAACTGGGATTTAAACCACACATTTTCAAGCCATCCTATGTCTAAATTACACTAAATTTAAATAACTTGGCCCTCATATTCTAAGCCAATCATTATTTTCTTTTACTGCACATTTTACACAACACTCCTTGTTAATGGTGCACACTTGAATACTGATGGATAATAGGTCCACCCCTCTACACTTTTCAACTTAAATAGCAAACTTTTGTCTGTTGTAGAGTTCAAACCTGTGGTTAAATTCTTAAGGCTTTGATGTACATGGGGCCAAGAGAGTTATATATGTGTTTGCTAACCAGCACGGCAAAGTTTCTTCGCGTTACACTGCACATCTTCGTCTATCTACTTCTTCAACTTGTGATTTAGGCCCTCTGTCAAAGCTGATGATGATGATGTCAAAGAGGCCTTCAGCAAGTTCAATGCTTCCGAGTCGCCAACACTGATCATTTGCTCTTCAAGATCATTCATGGGCACATTTATTTCTTGCAGTAAGCAAAGGGTTGACGTAGAAGACAAAGATCTCACTTCCAAATTGTCCATGACGTAGAAAAGGAAGGGATCCTTTGCAAATTTTTGATATTTGCCAGCATAACTACCCCTTACAAAATGCCTTACATCATACAAGTCATAAATTTCTGATTTTCCTTCAGAAATCTGCAGCAGCTGATTGTCAGATTTATGGTAAGGGGCAACACCGGGCTTGAGTAATATCATCTTAAGGTTGTCACTTTGGTAACTATTCCGCTTTGGACGCATATTGAACCATTTCGAATCTTAAGCCTCCACACTTTTATAGAGGTTATCTATGCATCCCAACCCAGAACTCCCATTTAGAGCATCTTCAATTGATCCTAAGGGAGTGGTCAAGAAGTTGAAGAGAAAATCAACAAAATCATTGCCTGCTTCTGCACACAAGACCTTGTTTGTAGACTTTCTTACTGTTAGCTTCAGCTCTATTTTCTTGGCGTTATTGCTGGTTCTGTTTTTAGAAATGGACGGCAAATTCTCAAACTCGGACACTGTGGTAGTGCCTAATCTTGCTCTTTTATGGTTTTGTTTGGGCAGAAACACATCAGACAAGGGAGTCATTGAGATAAATGAACGAGCAAGTAGATGAATCACCTAAATGGTAGAGAAAAAAAAATCATATTACCAGCTGCAAATGAGGTCTTGTAAATAAGTAATTGCTAAATCTCTTAAATGGATTGTAAAGGACATTACCTCGTTCGTGCCAACTTCTACATGCATCTCCTTAATCTGATTCATATCACTCAGGCCAACACTAAGAAGCATCTGAACAACAGAACTTGGAGAAGCACACTTGACTTGTAAATCGTCAGAGATTAGAAATGATATCCCTCCTTTAAGAAAGACATACTCGCCGTGACAAGTATTTTCAACTAAATCTTTCAGAAATGTCTCTTTATTAAACTTCCGATCACATGGGCACTCAGCATTCATGAAATAGCTTTTGTTTGAGCAATCTGAACAATCATAATACTTCTCGGAGCCTGAATCATTTACGTCGACTTTCAACCTCATGCAATACTTTGGATAGGGATTTCTTGGATTTAGCAACATGGTTTAGCAATGTTGTATGAACAGATCTTCCTCATTGAGATTTTGAACACTTTGGTACAAATGGTTCATACAACCAACAACTCCAGCCTCTGCTTTAATGAGTCGTATAATTGTTCCCAGTGGCAAAGTGAGAAGGCTAACGAGTATGTCCATAAAGCCTACTCCGGATTCAGCTGCAACAACTTGATCCTTCTTTTCATCCACCAAAAGCTTCAAGAACACCTTAGGTTCTTGCTTGTTTTCCATTTTAAAGCAGTGAACTGGTGAACTTTCTACTTATGTAACAAGTTCCTAGCTGATCCAAGTAATGAGTAATTAGTCAAGAACCAAGATAACGTGAATAAAATAATTTTCTGGTTTCCAGTTGAAGTAAAAAGAAGTAAGCAATTCTTCAGGTAACATGGACATGGGGTCACGAATAGGTTAAGAAATTAAGGGAACATGACACAAGTTTTTCCAAGCCATTATATTTGCCAAGATGTTTCTAAAATATATTAAATCAACAAACAATTATGCAAGGGATGATTATAATTACATAAGCACGCATTCCAGATTCATTATATATACCTGACGAAACATCCTAATTCCATCGTTAATTAAATGACAACACCAAGGGTAAACATTAGATCAAGTTCAACAACAACTACACGTTAGTCTCAACTAGTTACGTTCAGCTATATAAATCTCCACTGACCATGTTACTCTATTTAAGCTCATCTCATGCTGTTACAGAATAATGTATTTAGACATAATATTGTATATAGTTCAGAATATGTAATGATTTTGTAGTAATTCTTAGGATTTAGTTACCATAGTTAGAATCCTTTTCTCATGTATTTAAGTAACTGATTCTCTCAATAATAGAGATAGAATTTCCTCCATTATCTTGTTATTCTATTTCATGGTATCAGAGCTTTTCCTTAAGTGGGTCTGCTACTTCGCTGGAATTTGGTCTTTGACTTGGTGTCACCGGAGTTTGGTGACAGTTTAGCATCGCCGGAGTTCTGTTGTTGTCGGAAACTGGAAAGTGACCAAATTCCTGATTTTGATCTATAACTTTCCAGAATCCCTTGTCCAAAAATTGTGTGGGTGAGTCTCACGCTCCGGCAGAATAAATCTGAAATAACCCCTTCCTACAACGTGTGGCTTGTCAACTTTAGGTCTGGATATTTTGCTCCAGCATCGCCTTGAAGTTTCCGACCTATTGGTGGTGGTCCTCTGATCAACGAGCCCCGTGTTGAAGAATTATCACCCCGAATCAGGTTCTATTCATCTTTCTTGAACAGATTTTCAATTCGAATCTGTTTTTCTTTTCCACTACAGTTCATGTGCTTGATACTAGATAAGTGGATATTGGGTTGAAGAGAAGCTTACGGTTGATTCTGTTTCCCTTAGAAATCTGTTTTCTAGTTTGACTCCTTTGTCCCTTAGTAATTGACTGTTTCCGTCTGAAGAGAAGTTTCACACCTGAAGCTTTTCTATTTTTGAAGCATCTGAAACTTTCTGTTTAAAGTTGTCTGTGTTGTGTCAGGAGTATCAAGATATTTGGTACAAAAATTTGCTGGCTTCTTTTGTCATATTTTGAGTCTTGACAGAAAAGAAAATGACTGAAAATATTTTAGTTACCACTGATGTATTTGCTAAATTATCTCGATATCAGAAATCACTAAAGAAATCTTCTTCAGTTACTGCCCTTGCCAAGTCAGATAAAACATGTCTTATCTCCTCTTCAAATAAATGGGTGATTGATTCTGGTGCTACAAATCATATGACGGGTAATCCTAATATTTTTTCTAGCTTTCGATCTCACAAATCACCCTCTCCTGTAACCGTAGCTGATGGGTCAACCTATAACATTGTGGGATCTGGAACTGTTAAACCAACGTCCTTTATTACCTTGTCCTCTGTGTTAAGTCTTCCAAAGCTTGCCTTTAAATTAATCTCTGTGAGTAGATTTAATCTAAATTGTTGGATGTCATTCTTTCCTGAACATTGTGTACTTCGGGATCTTATGACAAATCGAATTATTGGTAAAGGACATGTATCTGATGATCTCTACATCCTTGATGAATGGGTCCCTCGCTCTGTTGCTTGCTCTAGTGTTACATCTCCGTTTGAAGCACATTGTCAGTTGGGACATCCTTCTTTGCCTATCTTAAAGAAGCTTTGTCCTCAGTTTCAGAATGTCTCTTCACTGGAATGTGAGTCCTGTCATTTTGCAAAACATCATCGCAGTCCGTTAAGTCCAAGGGTTAATAAATGAGTTGAACTTGCTTTTGAGTTAGTTCACTCTGATGTTTGGGGACCATGTCCAGTTGTGTCAAAAGGTGGATATAAATATTTTGTTACCTCTGTGGATGATTTTTCTCGGATGACGTGGATTTACTTTATGAAGAATCGGTCTAAAGTGTTCTCTCATTTTTGTGCTTTTTGTGCTGAAATTAAAAATCAATTTAATACTACTGTACGCATTTTGAGAAGTGACAATGCTAAAGAATACACGTCAGACTCATTTCAATCTTACATGAGACAGCATGGGATGCTTCACCAGTAATCTTGTTTGATACACCCTCTCAAAATGGAGTTGCTGAAAGGAAGAATAGACATCTACTTGAGACACCCCGGGCACTATTGTTTCAAACAAAGGTTCCTAAACAGTTTTGGGCTGATGCAGTTTCAACAGCTTGTTTCTTGATTAATCGCATGCCATCTGGTGTGCTTGCTGGTGATGCCCCTTACAATGTCCGCTTTCCAAACAAGTCATTATTTCCGGTGGAGCCTAGGGTGTTTGAAAGCACATGTTTTGTTCGAGATGTTCGACCATGTGTTACTAAGCTGGACCCCAAGGCATTGGAATGTGTTTTCTTGGGTTATTCTCACCTTCAGAAGGGGTATCGGTGTTATTCTGCTAAACTTGGCAAATATTTGGTGTCAATTGATGCGGTATTTTCAGAGACTACACCATTTTTCTATGCACCTCTTATTTCTACAAGTCAGGGGGAGGAAGATGAGTGGTTAGTCTATCGAGTTACTCGTTCTTTGACAGAACAATCAGATGTTGTTCCTCCATCTACTAGTTCTTCTATTGACCACCACTCGACTATTGAGCCTCCAACACCTGGTCCATCTGCGTCAACAAGACCACCAATTGTCCAAGTTTATTCGAGGAGGCGAGAAACTAATGATCCTCCTCCACCTGATCCTCCAAATAATCTTGACCTTCCTATTGCTCTTCGAAAAGGTACACGCCAGTGCAAATCTATATATTCCATTGCTAATTTTGTTTCTTATGACCACTTGTCTCCTGCATCTAGTTGTTTCATTGCCTCTCTAGACTCTATCACCGTCCCCAAAACAGTGAAGGAAACCTTGAATCATCCTGGATGGCATGATGCAATGCTTGAGGAGATACATGCTTTAGATGAAAATCACACTTGGGATTTGATGGATTTACCCAAAGGAAAAAAAGCAGTAGGATGCAAGTGGGTCTTTGCTGTCAAAATTAATCCAGATGGCTCTGTGGCGAGACTTAAGGCCAGACTTGTTGCTAAGGGATATGCTCAGACTTACGGGATAGATTATTCAGACACTTTCTCTCTGGTGGCCAAACTCACATCTGTTCGGTTGTTTATTTCTTTGGCCGCCTCTCAATATTGGCCTTTACATCAGTTGGACATCAAAAATGCATTCCTTCATGGTAATCTTCTTGTAGAAGTGTATATGGAGAAACCATCCGATTTTGTTGCTCAGGGGGAGTATGGGAAAGTTTGTCATTTGAAAAAGTCTTTGTATGGCCTGAAACAGAGTCCCCGTGCCTGGTTTGGCAAATTTAGCGAGGTAGTACAAGCGTTTGGACTAAAGAAGAGCAACTGTGACCACTCTGTCTTCTACAGACAATCAACAGTTGGTATTATTCTTTTGGTTGTTTATGTCGATGATATTGTCATTACAGGAGATGATTATGTAGGAATTTCTTCTCTTATGTCATTCTTACATACCAAGTTTCATACTAAAGATTTGAGGCAGCTAAAATACTTCTTAGGAGTTGAGGTAACAAGAAACAAAATGGGGATTTTCTTGTCTCAAAGAAAGTATGTACTTGATTTGCTTGCAGAAACGGGAAAGATGGCAGCCAAGCCAAGTAGTACACCAATGGTTCCTAATGTACATCTTACAAAAGACGATGGTGATCCTTTTGATGATCATGAGAGATACAGAAGGTTAGTTGGAAAATTGAACTACCTCATAGTGACCCGCCCAGATATCGCCTATGGAGTTAGCATTGTCAGTCAATTTATGTCGGCACCTACTGTCAAACATTGGGTAGCTTTGGAACAGATCTTATGTTACTTGAAAGGAGCTCCAGGACTTGGTATACTATATGGCAATCATGGGCATACTCGCATTGAATGTTTTGCAGATGTTGATTGCGTTGGATCTAGAATTGATAGAAGGTCCACTACAGGCTATTGCGTCTTTGTTGGAGGGAACTTGGTATCATGGAGGAGTAAGAAATAAAGCGTTGTATCTCGATCTAGTGCAGAATCCGAGTATAGGGCTATGACTCAATCCACATGTGAAATTCTATGGATACATCACCTTTTAGCTAAAGTTGGTATGATGCCTTCGTCACCAACAAAACATTGGTGTGATAATCAAGCTGCTCTGCACATTGCCTCGAATCCAGTATATCATGAAAAAACTAAACACATCGAGGTTGACTGTCACTTTATCCGCGAAAAGATTCAAGAGAACATGATATCCACTGGTTATGTAAAGACAGGAGAGCAATTGGGTGATATATTTACAAAGGCCTTAAATGGAAATCGGGTGGAATATATTTGTAACAAGTTGGGCATGTTTAACATATATGCTCCAACTTGAGGGGGAGTGTTACAGAATAATGTATTTAGACATAATATTGTATATAGTTCAGAATAGGTAATGATTTTGTAGTGATTCTTAGGATTTAGTTACCATAGTTAGAATCCTTTTCTCATGTATTTAAGCCACTGATTCTCTCAATAATAGAGATAGAATTTCCTCCATTATCTTGTTATTCTATTTCACATGCCAATATCATACAAGCCAGCATAAGATCATTCACACCAATTATTGAAGTCCAAAGCTTGTGCATCTTCACTAGTCGGTCAAACAACTTGCAAACTGGGATATGAAACCACATATTTTCAAGCAGTTACTCCTATGTCTCAATTTTCAGTGAACTATTACTAGCTGGTGACCCAAATTTTTTTCCTCGATTGTAAATTATGAAAGATTATTAAGTTATCTTTAGCTATATAAGTTGTGATTTATAGTTCTCTTACACAAAATTTAAACATTTAGAAACCTAACTTTAAATAGCTTGACCCTCTGTATTGTAAACCAATGATTAATTTTCTTTGATTACACATTTTACATATCACTCCTAGTTAATATTCTGTTTTCACAACCTATAAACCCCCAAGAGACTGGGTCAATGGTGCATAGTTCAATACTTGGTAGATAATGGGTCCACTTAGGGGTACTTATCGGGCGGTTCAGTTGGATTTTTGTGCTTAACAGTTTGGCTTATTGTTATCGATTTTTAACATACTAATCCCCTAACCCGACCAATAAGACATGGGTTGGTTTATTCCGTTCATCAACAAGGTAGTGATTGTTTTTCTTCTGTTGCTCAGACTATTCTCATTTCACTTGCATTGGCGTTATATAGTGTACAACATTTGACTTAGCACATTTTTCTTTTGATAGTCGTGATGTCGAGGCCAACTTACGCACACCTCGACTAATTCCACGTGATACATGTCACCCCCTACCAATAGCAGGTACCATGTAACTCAGATAGGAAGAAATCATCTACTGTGTTTTTGTCTCCATTGAAATTTGAACCTGAGACCACATGGTTCCCAAACCATTTCAATGATCACTAGGCCACACCCTTGGGTGCGACTTGGTACATTTCATGATAATTAAAACATGGACAACATTGTGACTCTTCAAAAAGAAAGTAAAAATGGAAATTGGTTGCTTCTACTAAACCAAATAAGGAACAAGTGAACATCCAACAAAAAAGCAAAACAAAATGGTCAAATATATGGATAAGGAAACGCAAAAAATTTCATCATACAATTCAACCAACTTTGAATGGTGCTGTAATGGTATTTAGAAAGCATATGTACTTACTCTCAACTTAATCAATCTAAGTGCTAATGTACTAATTATGCCATACTTGAACATTGCAATATCCACCTTCCCTCTGTTTTTAAGCATGCAATAAAAGTCAAATGAGGAAGAAAAGGGGATCTTGGTTGATCTCAAATACTTTATATACATAGGGATATATTTGTAAATTTAATCGATAAGGAACATGAGTAAACCATACCCCATACAGTAAATTATAAAATTCCAAACCCTTCCCCAACCATTAATCCAACAACAAGAACAACATACCCAATGAAATCCCACAAAGTGGGGTCTGGGGAGGGTAGAGTGGACACGAACCTTACCTTTACCTTTTGGAGGTAGAGAGTCTGTTTCCGAAAGACCTTCGGCTCAAGTGAAGCAAATCAAAGTAGTAATAGAAAGGGAAAAAAAGGGCAGTGAAGAAAAATATGGCAACTAATAAGAAAACAGTGTGGAACCGTAACATAAACAATAAGGTGCGACCACCTAAACATAGTAAAAGATAGATGATAACAGATACCAAAAGCCAAAGACTACAAGAATAGGCTAATACTACAACAGATATAATGCTTTAGACTACCACCAAACTACTACAAGAATAGGTTAATAATGTGGTTGAGTTATCAGTTATGGTTCGATTTTGAACAACCCTAGGTCTGCTACTCTACACTATGTTTCAATTTATTTATTTTACTTTACTTTTTTATCAATTTCAAAAAGACTATCTCTTTACTTTTTCAAAAATTCTTTAATTCTAACTTTTCACTTATACAAGACGACGAGATTAAACGAAATAAAAAGAACTTGCAGAAGAAAAAGGAGGAAGGAGGAGGAAAATTTACGTTTTATGGACAGGTGGATTTCTTCTTCAGTGAGCAGGGATGAAAGCTACTCTTGTTTAAATTAGGGCTTCTTTTAAATGCTACACCATTCTTAATGCTAATGGTTTCCCGCTTAAATGGTCTTATTTCCCGCTAACTCTTGATGTTATGCCACACAAGGGGCAAATATTAATTGGATAATTTCAAATATGTATAATAAAATACTTCTTTCATTTCAAATTGATTGACCTATTTTGATTTGACACGGAATTTAAAAAAATAAAGAAAAACTTTTAAATTTTGTGGTCTTAAATTAAAGATATGTGGAATGTACCAAAATGCCCTTTAATCTTATGGTCTTAAATATGTCATGTGGAAAGTTGAAATTAAAAAGTTACTAAAAAGGAAAAGAGTCATTCTTTTTTAAACGGACTAAAATAGAAAGTAGGTCAAACAAATTGAAACGGAGGGAGTAATTAGTTTACAATAAATATAGCCAAATTTCTTTACAAAAAAATAGCCCAAAATGAACTAGCCACAAAAAAAATTACAAAAAAATAGTCGCATGTATATGTAATGTATCGATAATGTTTAAAAGTTATGTAATGTATCGATAATGTTTAAAAGTTATGTAATGTATCAATATTATATAAATGGTGTATAAAAGTGTATCGATATTATATAAATGATGTATAAACGTATATCAATATTGTATAAATGGTGTATAAATATGTGTCGATATTGTAAAAATGATATTTACATGTGTATCAAAATAGTTACGTAATGTATTAATATTGTATAAACGTGTATATACGACATATAATGTACGCACTGCCTAATTTTTTCAAAACTATTATACATATAGTAATATACGAACATATCATATTGTACGTCTGATGAAATCAAATTATTTTTCCAAAATAATAGCCTCAAGTAGCCACAGTAGAGCTGTAATGGGCAGAACAAGCAGATCCATTTGCAATACCTGGTGCCTAATTTTTTCAAAACTATTTCTAAATTTCTCCTTTAATTAAATCAACTTTATTATATGCTGTATTAAGGCGGATAACATCATTAGAATCACAAATCTGTATTATTACTAAAGAAACAGTAAAAGAAGCCAAGCAATCAGAGAATGACTGCTCTTGCCGGAAAATGGTCGACAACAACTGCCGGAACTGTCTGATGAAAGAGGTGTGGAGTCTCTTACAAAATGTCGGATTTAAATCATCAATTTGCAAGTCTAATTGGAGGAGCTCACCAGATATCCCCTCAGGTGAACGAACACACATTCATAAATGTGGTAGAAAATTCGAGCACTAAAAAGATAGAAGTGAGGGTAATTATCGAATTAAATTTTCGATGCGAATTCGAATTAGCAAAAGCAAGCGAAGAATATATCGACTTGTCAAATGCCTGCCAGAAGTGTTTGTTGAAAAAATAAAAAGATTATTCACTAATAAAGATTTTGGGCAATGCTGCAAAGAAATGCATGAAGGAAAAAAAATACATGTTGTACCATGGCGAGAAAAAAGAAGAAGAAGAAGCGAGGCAAAAGAAGAAAACAAGGGCGAATCTGTTAGGATATACTATTAATCATGTGGTTTAGCTATAGTATTATGTTTTTATCATTATGTAAAGACTGAATATTTTATTTATTTGATTTGATAAAATTTCTATTAAATAGATCATTATGCCTACATGTGTGTCTTTTATTTATATAGTAGACAATTTAGTGTATGGAGTTATTTGGCTCATATACGAAAGATTAAAATTGTCGGTCCTTATAAGTTATAAATATATGTTCACATCAAAAATGAAGTTGGACAGACATCTTGATAATTGTAGCACAAGATTAGATATAATTTGATCTTGATTATGGGAGTGGTTCCATTCCAACTTCTTGTGCTAGTACGCTATTCGTGCGTATTGAACGGACCAAGTAGAGAAGCTTGTTTAATTTTTGAGTATTTATATAACACCTTCTCTAGAATCATTAAATGAACTTATACTCTTAATCTTGATATAATTATTATGATCAATGTAATTTATTTATCATCTTGATCTGTCAAAAGGTGAGACCCTATCGTGGATCAATATATTCCTGATAGATTGGACGATAATAAATCACATTTGTGAAATAATAATTAGTTGATAGAATCCATGTCTCGACCTTGAGATTGATGATACTCCTTTATGATTGCTTATAAGTTTTCATGTGAAACCCCTGCAGGTGGATTATATATATCCGTCATATGAAGTAAATTAAGCATAGTAATAAAGGATTAAGTTAATCAATAAATTAGATTATCAGATAGAAATGGTCCTGCAGACTCTGCCTGAAAGCTATCAGTAATTTTGCTTGAACTACAATATGAACAAAATGGATTTGTCCCTTGCGAAGTTGTTGAATGAGCTACAAGCGGCTGAGACTATAATCAAGCAGCAAGCTCTCCCTGTGGCATTTATGGTTGACAGACCTTCATCTTCTAAGCCAAGAGGCGGACAGAAAAAGAAGAAGCCCCGAAAGGTTCAGGCCCCTAGAGTTACACATGGTGCTAATGGTGGTGTAGCTAAGCCGAAAGGCAAGTGCTTTCACTGCAAGCAGCCTGGTCACCACAAGAAGCAATGCCCTGGCTACCTAGCCAAGGTGAACAAACAAGGTATTTC
Organism: Jaltomata sinuosa; assembly: GCA_003996215.1. Lineage (NCBI taxonomy): Eukaryota > Viridiplantae > Streptophyta > Magnoliopsida > Solanales > Solanaceae > Jaltomata > Jaltomata sinuosa. The sequence continues at coordinate 202,502 of QJPP01007233.1, forward strand.
TTATTTAAATGTCGTTAAAACTGTTTTAGCGGCTGTTTCTACCTAACTATGGGCTATAGATTCGGGAGCCACTAATCATGTCTGCACTTCTTTGTAGGGGTTTCAGAAAACGCGGTGGCTAAGTGAGAATGAGGTTTGCGTGTTTCAAGCCAATGGAAATCCAGCACCAGCCTTAGCTTTAGGGAATATTTCATTTTCGTTTAGTGATTCTAGAATTCTGTTTCTGAAAGACGTTTTTTTGTACCTTCTATAAGAAAGAATTTGCTTTCTGTTTCTAAATTGATGGATGCTGGATACAATGTTTATTTTGCTAATAATTGTGTTGTTATTAAGTTTAATAGATATTTTATTTATAAAGCTCTTAGAATACATGATCTTTTTGTATTTGAAGTTTCTCACAATATGCTACAACAAACCGAACTAAACAACGTTGATAGATCACTTAAGAGAAAACGTATTTCAGAATTGAGTGAAACTTATTTGTGGCATTTACGTCTAGATCATATTAATTTAAATCGGATTTCACGATTGATTTCTGATGGACTTTTGAGTTCATTGAAAGTGGAGGCACTTCCAACCTGTGAATCCTGTTTAGAAGGAAAAATGACCAAGAGACCCTTTCATTCAAAAGGAAATAGAGCCGGAGATAAGTTAGAACTAATTCATTCTGACTTGTGTGGTCCAATGAATATACAAGCAAGGGGTGATTTTGAGTATTTTGTGACTTTCACAGATGATTACTCAAAATACAGATATATTTATTTATTGCACCGTAAATCTGAATGCTTTAAAAAATTCAAAGAATTTAAGATGGAAATGGAAAAATGACATAATAAATATATCCAAACATTACTATCTGATCGTGGTGGTGAATACCTTTCTTCAGAATTCATAAAATACTTGTCAGAATCGAGAATTACCTCTCAATATTCTGCTCCAGGAACACCACAACAAAATGATGTAGCAGAAAGAAGAAATAGAACTCTTATGGACATGGTTTGATCGATGTTAAGTTATTCAGACTTGTCTTCTTCCTTTTGGGGGTATGCACTAGAAATAACAAATTATGTTCTAAACATGTTCCTTCAAAATCAGTACCTTCAACCCCAATTGAATTGTGGAGTGGGCGTAAGCCTAGTCTACGGCATATTCGAGTTTGGGGATGTCCAGCACACGTGCTAAAAGGAAAAACTGATAAAATTGGAATCTAGAACAGAATGTGCATTTTTATTGGATACCCAAAAGGAACGAAGGGTGGTTTATTTTACTGTCCTAAGGAACAGAAGGTAATTATTTTGACAAATGCCAAGTTTCTGGAAGAGGATTATTTAATGAACCATATTCCTAGAAGTAAAATTGTTTTACAGGAATTAAACAATAGAATAACATATAATGAATCACAAGAACGAATTCCTCAAACTGTTATTGACATACCACCGTGGCAAAGTAGTGGGAGAAATGTCAATATGCAAGAAGTTGCACAAGAACATATGCCTGACATCTCGCTACCTCAAAGTAGTGGGAGTAATGTACAACAACCTGTACTTATGGAAGAAGATGTTCAAGGTGTTCAAAATTTGGTTTCAGAAGTAGCCGATACTGTAGTGACTAGTCGTCGTAGTGGGAGAGTTATTAGAAAACCTGTTCAGTTAATGCTTTTGGGAGAATCATACGATAGGATCCCTGAGGAGCCTAATACAGAACCCCTTAATTACGCCAAAGCACTACACGACCAAGATGCTGAAATATGGATTACTGCTATAAAATCTGAAATGGAATCTATGTACTCAAATCAAGTCTGGGATCTTGTAGAACCACCTACAGGAGTCAAACCAATTGGATGTAGATGGATCTATAAGAAAAAGAGAGGAGTGGATGGTAAAGTGCAAACTTTTAAGGCTAGGCTTGTTGCGAAAGGGTTCACTCAAAAAAGAAGGAAATAATTATGAGGAAACCTTTTCGCCGGTAGCCATGCTTAAATCCATAAGAATTCTCTTATCCATTGCTTCCCATTATGATTATGAAATTTGACAAATGGATGTCAAGACGGCTTTTCGTAATGGGAGTCTTGATGAGTTCATCTATATGGCACAACCAGAGGGTTTCATGAAAAGCGGAAATGAACACATGCCGTGTAAGCTAAGAAAATCCATTTATGGATTAAATAAGCATCTAGGGCATGGAACACCTGTTTTGACACTTCGATTAAGACCTCTGATTTTGATCAATGTTAAAACGAGTCATGCATTTATAAAAAGTGGGATGGAGATAAAGTGGCATTTCTGATTCTGTACATAGATGATATCTTGCTCATAGGAAATAATGTGAGCATGTTGAGTTTAGTTAAGGAGTGGTTGTCCTCACGTTTTGATATGAAAGACTTGGGTGAAGCGGCGCATATCCTTGGGATCAAGCTTATGTGAGATCGCAAACAAAGGATGTTAGGCTTATCTCAAGTACTTTATATCGATACAATTCTTGCAAGGTTTAGCATGCAAAATTCCAAAAAGAGATTTCTCCCTTTTAGATATGGAATTTCCCTATCGAAGGATCAGTCACCTAAAATAACTGATGAGATAGAGAGAATGAAGGCGGTCCCTTATGCTTCTGCAGTAGGGAGCCTCATGTATGCAATGTTATGCACTAGATCTGACATCTGCTTTGCCGTAGGCATGGTTAGCAGATTCCAATCTAATCCTGGGCAAGAACATTAGACTGCTGTAAAACATATAATTAAGTACCTGAAAAGGACTAGGAATTATATATTACTTTTCCACTCAGCTGATCTTGTACCTATTGGGTATACAGACTCAGACTTCCAATCAGATAAAGACTCTAGAAAATCAACCTCAGGATATGTGTTTACTTTAAGAGGTGGAGCCATAAGTTGGAGAAGCATCAAACAAACATGTGTTGCTAATTCAACTATGGAAGCCGAATATGTTGTTTAGCTCGAAAACTTTCTGAAAGAGCTTGGAGTGGTTCCTTCGGTTCAAGCACCACTCACACTTTATTGTGATAACAGTGGTGTAGTTGCAAACTCAAAAGAACCACGAAGTCATAAAAGAAGCAAACACATTGAGAGAAAATATTACTTAATTCAGGACATAACTCAAAGGGGTGATGTGAGAGTTTTGAAAATAGAGTCGAAGAACAATCTGGCAGACCCGTTTACAAAGAGTTTGACACAAAAGGCTTTTGATCAGCATGTGGAAGGAATGAACGTTAGAATTGTGAATGCATGGTTATAAGTCTAAGTGGGAGATTGTTAGGATACACTATTAACCATGTGGTTTAGCTATAGTAATATGTTTTTATCATTATGTAAAGACTGATTATTTTATTTATTTGATTTGATAAAATTTCTATTAAATAGATCATTTTACCTACATGTGTGTCCTTTATTTATATAGTAGATACTTTAATGTATGAAGTTATTTGGCTCATACATGAAAGATTAAAATTATCGGTCCTTCTAAGTTATAAATATATGTTCACAATCAAAGATGAAGTTGGACATACATCTTGATAATTGTAGCACAAGATTAGATATAATTTGATCTTGATTATGGGAGTGGTTCCATTCCAACTTCTTGTGCTAGTACACTATTCGTGCGTATTGAACGGACCAAGTAGAGAAGCTTCTTTAATTTCTGAGTATTTATATAACACCTTCTCTAGAATCATTAAATGAACTTATACTCTTAATCTTGATATAATTATTATGATCAATGTAATTTATTTATCATCTTGATCTGTCAAAAGGTGAGACCCTATCGTGGGTCAATATATTCCTGATAAATTGGACGATAATAAATCACATTTGTGAAATAATAATTAGTTGATAGCATCCATGTCTCGACCTTGATATTGATGATACTCCTTTATGATTGCTTATAAGTTTCATGTGAAAATTCTGCAGGTGGATTATATATATCCGTCACATGAAGTAAATTAAGCATAATAATAAAGAATTAAGTTAATCAATGAATTAGATTATTAGAGATTTAATTTAATTGATTAGTATCGGTAATTCTAACATGGGGAGTTAAATAAGATTTAATGTTGGATTTTGAAATTAAACCAAGGAGTGCAATTACAGATTTTTAGTGAAATAATCCGTAATTTATTATGGTAGGATTAATTCAATCAATTTACGAATTAATACCATAATTGAAAGCCTCTATTATTAAATCTGTGGTCCCTACTATACCAGATTAATTAAATGAATTTTATGGAAAAGAAAATTAAAACATTCTAGAAGCAGTAATTAAATAGTTTTTACTGGACTTTTGGAATAATTTAATTTTATTTAATATACACGTTTTGAGAGAAGATAACTCTCCCAAGATACGTGCAGATTTGGTGGAGAAAATCTCCCACGTTTTCAACTTTCAGTTGTGAAAAAATGTGGATAAAAGGGATTTGAACCTTCACGGTTCAATCATTCACTTTTCATACTAAATCTGACTTGCCCACACAAGTCAAAGAAAAAAAATTCAAAGAATTAGTCTGTCTTTAGTAGAAGACTGCAGACCTGAAGACTACTACCTTTGACGATCTTTGTGAAAGCTTCAACAGGTTAGTGAATCCTTTCACGAATTTACATTATCTAGATCTCTATGTAGGTTATGTGATCCTGTGTGAATGCTTCCGCTGTCATATTTCTAGCAGAATCGTCAATTATGATATAAAGTAAAACTTGACATAATTTTCCCAATATTAAATGGTTTACTTTAATGGATGATTTGGAGTGATCTGCACAAATAGGATTTTTGGATGTCCATTTAAGTTTTGACCCTATTAAAGAAAATTGCAATTTGATCCTTGCTAACTTATCACACTTTTTTTTAAAAATTTAACTAGAGGTGTATTTTATTAAATTAATTTTATTAATGATATTTTGGAACTCTAAATTTGATTTGAGTACTACTACTTTATGTAATTATTTCATACTAAAGGTAGTATGATAATGACGTAATAAAACTCTCTTGATCTGTGAAAATAGACAAGTAAATTAACATCTATTTTTAGTATAGGGATCAAGTAAAATAAAACGAAGGGAATACAATCAATATCCTATCTAACTGCCAAAATTTAATTAATGGGCAAAACGTATCTTATTATAATAATCGCAAAGATTTTTGACCAAATTTAACGAATCGCTATAATTTGACCATAAATCCTGGAGAATTTCGAATTGATGGCAAAAAATTGTGGCAGGTAATTGTGGTCAAATTTGACGGATTGTCAAAATTATGACCACAAATCCTGATAAATTGTCAGGATTGACCACAAAATCCCTAGCGAATCATTATAACTTTCTCTATAAAAATTTCACCAATACTTTTTTGCTTCAAAATTTGTCCAAATTAACTCTAAATACTCCAAATTTGATTTACAACTTTCTAATACCAATCCCTCCATTTTTTAATGATTATATTCAACTCAAACCTTGTAAAATCGATAAATGGCCACTGTATCTTCTACAATATATATATTTTTAATTTAATAAAAATTCAACTATAATGTTCTTCAAAATATTCAATTAAATCGATCCAAATCATTAAGGATAGACAATATAAATTCAATGAGAACATTACCCACTAAAGTTTACTACAAATAAGCAATGGGAGGAGAAAGGATGAGGAGAAGACGGGAAAATGAAGAAGAGACGACATCTCTCTCAGAAAAAAGGAAAATAAAAAATGAGAGAATCCTGCTTTAAGGTGGAGGAAAAATTATGTTCGAAATCTTTTTTTTTTGCACAATTTTTCTTAACATGGTCAAAAATAAAATATCAATCCTTAAAAAAGTTATCCCATGTAAATTCCCCTTGATTTTGTTATATTAACAATACAAGAATTTAATTTTATCCACTGATAATGCAAAGTAAGAGTTTTTTTTTTTACATTATTATGTCATTTAAAAGTAACAATATACAACAATCTATAATAAGTGAATTTTATTGATTAAAAAAAAGGAAAACATATTCCATCTTTATATTTGTACTATTCGAGATTGATCAATTTTGTTATTTATTTCCCTTTTAGTCCATTCATGTCCTACCTTTAGCAAATCATTTGATATTTTCCCTTTCCGTTAGTATAGGAGGACTCCACATGTCCAAATTTTTTCGAGAAAAAAAATTCAAATTTACCTCTCTTATCTTTGCCTATGATTAATATTACCCTTGAAGTTTGATTTTCGTTAGGGGTCAAGGGTAAAAATAAATCTTTCCCCCCCCCCTTAAGAAAGAGCAAGATTAGACAAATTAAGTTGCTCAATCTCAGTTTAACAAGCTTCTCTTAGAAAATATGATAAGTAACTTAACACAATAGGTTAAATTGCACAAATTGTATATAAATTCTTACCTTGCGAGTGGTATATAATTTTAGATCTACACAAACAAATTTTTGGCATGTATTTGAGGTCTAGAGCCACTGGTTCGAGTGTTGGAGAAACAAAAGTACTCGACTCAACCTTTTGTTTTTTGTTAGACGACTCAACTTAAAATTTTTGGGGCGTCATGGATTTTGTTTTGTTGTTTATCTATTGAGGTCTGGAACCACTGGGTTCGAGTAATATGGATTCACATCATAAAAATCTCATTGTCAGGTGGGTCTTAGTACTCCATGCTAAAGAGGATCCCTTTCTGAAGGTTTCCACTCAATGGCATATCAAGAAAAGAGCTTAATTCAATTCCCTTCGTTAAAAAATTATACCACATAATATTTTCTTGGATATATACATTGTGGAATTCTTTTGACATGAGGAAATCTGTTAATATGCTTTAGAGATGCAAGAATATTATCTTTAGTTTCTCATAAATAAGACTAATTCCTACTTCATCAAATATATGTTTGCATCACCAAAAGAAACTTTATAAGAGCATTACCAGCTAATTTCACCTCATTGAACTAGGAAATCTAAATGAACTAGCAGGCAGTAAAGAGTTGTCCAGTAGGCAATACAGACAGGATTCATCATAACTTGTCTAGTTTTATGTTGGTTGTCAACGTACTGCAACCCTCATCCTTTACACGGGCTTGCCACCGACAATACAAACTAACATAATAAATTTGGTATAGCCACCAAACCAAAGTTGCTTTGTAGTTTGAAGCATTTTAGTCCTCTTGTTTCTGTTTATTCAAGAAAGTGCTCAATGCAAGTGTTAAAGCAGATGATGAAACAATAAGGAAACCATTCTGGCTCCAAATCTTTCACGCCATCATGAAGCAGGAAAAACTGAGCCCTGGAGTTAATTTTGGAGTGGCGTGCAGTAACGCCAGGGAAACAAATTTACCCTTAACCAACTAAAAGAAAATTAATTTCATGGGACTAATCATCTATTGAGTAAATCTCTAAAAGATGTACCTGGAACCAAGTTTTGAGGCTAAACATAAGAAGCAAAATACAATGAAAGTACTGCAAAGAGTTATAACATGTGTTTGCTAACCAGCCTGAGAATTTTTTAATGTGGCATAAAGAGTGTGCTCACTCTTTTGCAAGCAAGTGAGACGCGAATTATATGAAAAAAAGCTGACCAATATTTGACACTTGTCCTTTTTTAATTGAAAATTTTACAATTCATTAATACACATAACTATTAACATTAAAACTTATATATTTTTAATTATTTTTCTTTTTTACTCCTCACTTTTAACCTTTTTTTTCTCTTTTATTAATTTCTTATTTTTTCACTTTAAATTAATTTGAAAAAGTTACGTGTATTTTTTTAAAAGAATAATTAAAAATAAATAACTTAAAGTGTCCTTTACTTTTAAAGTTTGATTTTTTTTATTTGATTTCCTTCACTTTTTTTGGTATCCATTAAAAATTAACTTATTTTAAATACAAGATATTGTAATTAAATTTGAAATCAAATTCAATGGTAAGGCAAAGAAAATAAAAAGAAAAAATAAAAGCAATAGGAAAAGAAAGCATTGAAAGAAGGTAAAAAAAATAATAAGAAAAGAAAAAATAAAAAATAAAAAATATTTGTGTATCTGAGAAAATTTTAAATACAAGGAAAAAAAAATAAAAAAATTATGTTTATTAACTTATTCTAAATACAAGGTAAAGAAAATAAGAAGAAAAAACTAAAAAATCAAAAAAATAAAATTATACACGTGGCGGTGCGTGTATATCACCAGTCACCACATCTAATAGAATTGGATTGTGGCGTAACGTCAGCACGTAAGGTGCAAAGATATACATAAAAAATAATTTAAGGGGGTAATAGGACTCTCTTTTAGCTTTGCATCTTTTCCATTCGGTCCAAGAACTAAGAGCGGTCGAAGTCATGTCTCAGGGAATGGGCTTGAAGGCTAGTGGTCATATTACTCGTCTACCGTAAAGATAGTGTGTCGCTGAAATTTTGATCATAATTCAAGCGGGTACTTATGCATTTTCTCTCATATTTATAACTTATGAAGGAAGAATACCAACAATGCAAATTTTCAATGAATAAATATAATAAAAAGTTAGAATAATAAAATTAAGCTCAAGAATTTGATAAGTTGATGTAATGATATCAAAATAGTGTTGCGTTGCTTCAAATTTTAGAAAAGCTCATATCTAAAATTTGGGATTGTTTAAAAGAAATTTTGACAAATTTTAGAATAGCTCATATCTAAAATTTGGGATTGTTTAAAAGAAATTTTGAGTTGGTTGGGATTAAAAGAGTCCATTAGCCATTATTTTTCAAGATAAATTATTGCAATGTATAAGTATTGTATAAACAATATATATGAATGTATACATCTCTGAAACATAACTATACATCATATATACACGATTATACACTATTTATATAATATCAATACATTACGCATATATTACATAACTATTTATACAATATCCATACATTACATATACAACTTATGGTATGTTATGATTTTAAGAGGAAAGGTCATTAATTGTCAATAAAAGAGGGGGTGAACATTCATGTTTCTTGTAAGGTCAAACTCATACTCGATGATCATTTCTTTCTTCTTCTTTTTTAGTGGTTTATATGTTTTGATACATGTATGCTTCTTTGGTGATGTTAGGTCAAGAATATTGGATACATTGAGAAGTTGTGTTTATGGTAGCGACATGACTCTTGTGCTATTTTTTTTTAATGTAAAAACAAACTTGACTATATTTGTTGAAAACTAATTACTTTATTATATATTTATAAAATTTTCCAAAAATCAACTTTCTTGTCTTTGGTGAAATTTTAACCCTAATCTGTCGAGATTTTCATTTCAATTTCCATTAACGACCCAACGAAACCATTGGTGCAGAATTGATCATTCAGATATATAAGCAACAACAATATACCCAGTGAAGTTCTACACGTGGAGTCTAGGGAGAGTAGATTGTACGCAGACTTTACTACTACCTCGTGGAGGTAGAGAGGTTGTTTTCAAGAGACCCTCGGCTCAAGTGCAACAAATTCGAGTACAAGAAGAAGAAAATAGTGAAGAAAGCAAAGCAGTTAATAAGGAAAACAATACAAAGCCTACACGAATGAAACAATAATAGCAACAAAATAATATGATGATCGAAATACAATAGACAACATATGAGGATAGATATCAAAAGCAAGAATTACAAGGATACGACTAATACTACGACATACACCAACAACCCTAACCATCTAGAGTCAACATAACACTCTACTCTCTACTAACCTTCTGCCCTAATACGCGACCTCCACTCCTTTCTATCTAAAGTCATGTCCTCGGTAACATGAGTTGATGAATAATGACCACTAGAAAATGGACATGAGAGAGAGAGAGAGATGGTACCACTCAATTAAAACCTATGAGAAGAAAAATAAAATAAACAGTTTCAATAACTAAAAACTAGGTGGAAAATATAAAAGTTCATCACTAGGGATTTCATCATGTGCCACTAGAATGTGAAGCAGACACTCAGTTTGAGTGGCTCATTGAGACTATTGAAGGAAAGTTGAGAGCTCAGTTGCAGGGAAATGGATTTACCAACTAGGAGAAGAATTAATGTTGTGGACTAGTCAAACAACAGCAACAACAACCACCCAGTGTAATCCACAAGTGGGGTATGTTACAGTAGGATGTATGCAAAACCTTACTCCTATCTTTGTGAGGTAGAGAGGTTGTTTTCGATAACCGTTAGCTCAAAAGAAAGGTATCCAACACATCCATTGAAAAAAACCTCTTAAACTGGTAGAATTAATAAAACTACAAAACAGTGATTCATAACTGATCCAGTCTGGAAACACTACTCAAGTCTGCGTTACGGTTTTGATGTACATGGGGGACCAAGTTTTGATGTTAAACACAAGAAACTAGAGCAAGTGAGCGTAAATACAATAAAAGTACTGCAAGAAGTTATACTTGTGTTTGCTAACCAGCCTGAGAAAATCTCAAGTTACACTTGACATCTTCATTGATATGCTTCTTCAACTTGTGATTTAGGCCCACTGTCAAAGCTGATGATGATGACACTAAAGAGGCCTTCAGCAGGCTTAATGCTTCTGACTCGCCAACACTTATCACTTGCTCTTCAACATCATATATCGGCACATTTAGCTCTTGGAATAAGCACATAGTTGGTGCAGAAGACAAAGGTCTCACTTCCAAATTGTCCATAAAATAGAAAAGGGATGGTGCCTTTGCAAACTTTCCAAACTTCCGAGGGTATCTACTCCTTACAGTTACAGGTTCCCTTGGGTCAAAGAAATGAGTTTCTGCAGTTTCAGAAATTTGCAGTGGCTGATTCTCAGATTTATGGTAAAGGGCAATACTAGGCTTGAGTAATATCTTCTTTAGACTGTGATTCTCCACACCTCCATAACCATTGATATTTGGATATGTATTGAACCATTTTGAGTCTAAAGCCTCCACACTTTTGTACAGGTTATCTATGGATCCCAAACCAGAACTCCCGTTTAGAGCATCTTCAATTGATCCTAAAGGAATCGTCAAGAAGTTGAAGAGAAAATCAATGAATTCATTGCCGGCCTCTGCACACAAGACCATGTTTGTGGACTTTCTTAGTGTTAGCTTCAGCTCTAGTTTCTTGGTGTTACTACTTGTTCCATTTTCAGAAATGGATGACAAATTTCCAAACTCAGGCATTGTTATTGTGTCTAATCTTGCTCGTTTTTGTTTTTCCTCAGGAAGAAACACATCGGATAAGGGAGTCTTTGAGATCAATGAACGTGCAAGTAGATGAATTACCTAAATGGTCTAGAAAAGGATCATGTTACTAGCTGCAAATGACAATCTATGAAAATCACAGTAAAGCATGTAAAAGTAAACATATCATCATAAAGCTTAATGTTTTGTATTAAGAATGTGGTAATCATTCATTCTCTTAATTAATCGGAGGGTAAAGGACATTACCTCATTCTTGCCAACTTCTACACGTATCTCCTTAATCTGACTCATGTCACTCAGACCAACATTAGAAAGCATCTGAACAAGAGAGCTTGGAGAAGCACATTTGAATTGCAAATTATCACTGATCAGAAACGATATCCTCGTTTGAGAAATACATACTCATCAAGACAGGTATTTTCAACTGAATCTTTCAAGAACTTCTCGATATTAGTGATCCCTCCACAATGACACTTAACATTCATGTAATAGCTCTTAAATAAGCAACTGCAACCTGAGCACTGATAATACTTATCGGAGCCTGAATCATCCACGTTAACCTTCAACTTCACGCAATATTTTGGATAGGGATTTCTCGGATTTAGCAGCATGGTTTTGCAATACTCTGTGTACAGATTTTCCTCGCCAAGGTTTTCAACACTTTGGTACAAATTGTTCATACAACCAACAGCCCCAGCATCTGTGCTTTAATGAGTCGTATTATCGTTCCCAGTGGCAAAGTGAGAAGGCTAACGAGTATGTCCATAAAATCTACTTTAGATTCAGCTGCAACTACTTTATTTTTCTTTTCATCCACCCAAAGCTTCAAGAGAACCTTGCTTTCTTGCTCGTTAGCCATCGTAAAGCAGTTAACTTGTGAAGGCTCAAATCATTAGCAAACTACTAGCTGATCTGAGTTAGAATGTAATCAGTCCAGAATCAAGATAAGGGTAAAGAAACTGATTTCTAGCTCTCAAAGTAAAATATCTAAAAGTTTGTTCAAGAAAGGAAAGAAGTACTTAAACTAGATAGCCTAGATATGTACAAGGGGACACAAACATTTTAATTTTAACAATTAAGGGTACAAATATTTTTCTGTAATACCCAAATCAACAATAAGCTCCCGTTTGACCATAGATTTTCCGAGTAAATTTGACCAGTTTTTGAGTAAAATTTCACTCCATTCACAAAATTCCAAATTTTTTTCGAGTAGAATGCATGTCCAAACACAATTTCAAGTTACAAAGACTATTTTTCAACACAAATTCAAAAACTCATTTTTTTTTTCAAGTTTCAACTAAATCTATGGCCAAACGCTAGCTAAGTTATCCGGGATAACATAAACACACCTGCCAAAATGAATATATACTAATAAAACATCCCAATACTACCATACATCCCAAGCACCAAGGCCAACACAACATCACACAACAATTTTACAAGTCCAGAAGTACGTACTACTAAAATATTACTTCCAAAAGCATACATAATATATCATCAGAAACCTGCAATTTAATAACACTCCATTTATCTCATTTTACAACAACAACAAATATGTAGTCCCATAGAATGGATCCATATATCTCATTTTATTTTACTAATTTTTATGAAGGTGTTGTCCAAGTCCACGGCACTAAGTTCAACGAAGGGGGTGTTGGGTTTTAGAAATGAAAAGTGAATGGAAAATGGAGGGAAAATGAAATTTCACTTTTGCTTTTGTAAAGAGCATGTGTACCACATTGGTGATGGAAAGGAATTTTCAAGTGTTTATATTGAGAAACACTTCCTCATGGTATTAAAGGGGTTGAGAAAAAGACAAGCCTCGTGCCGTCGTCGGCTCGGCTTTGGCTTTGGCTTTGTCAAAGATCAATCGAGAGATTATCTTTTTGGACAAAATTTATTTGAACTTAATTATTTAAGCCAAAATTCTAACCCAAAATATTTCTCCATGTGCGAGCCGCACTTCGGCTTGTGTGAAACGCACATGAGTGGCACGTCAAAGAGACGCAACTTTTTGACTCACTATTTCGTGACATGCGAAGAGACATGCGACGCGCACAATGGCTTGTGCGTTTCGCACATCACGTCCAGTTCTGGCAAACTCACTGGTTTCATGTGCGATGGACGTGCGACGCGCACTTCCTCTTGTGCGAACCGCACATCGTCCCGTCGTATCTGAAACAATGCAACTTTTCTGAACCGTTGCTTCCTTTCTGAAGCAGTGCTTTTTGGCTATAAATATCTGATTCTTCCTCAGATATGAAGCGCGAAATTAAGTACTATTAGAGTACAATATTGTTAAGTATACTTCTACATTTCTTCATAAATTCAAGCGTGATTTACTACCGTTGAGTGGTTCGCTGAGCAATAGAGTTTGAGGTACCTCTATTCTATCGTTATTAATCATTCTATCCTGGGAGGATATATTCCATCAACCTCGGGTGCTTGAGGAGAATAATTTCCTGAGTTCTAGGATCGTTAGGGGTGTTTGATAAAATGCTTAAATGATCTTACCATGAACACTCGTGCTAATACTAGTTTCGTATGACATGCATTCTTGTAGATTGAAGTCGTACAAAATTTGTGAATCTTGTAGTATCCGTGAAAAGGCGATATTAAGATATGTAAGGTAAACCTTAAAACTTGAATTTTTCATTGTCTCTAATAGAGTCATGTTCCCTCTAACGATGCCTTCCCATCTCATGCATGAGTCATTTTGGTTTCTGTATCTATGGAATTATGTCATATATACACTCAATGGTTCAAACACTATGAGCTTCATGAATTTCCCTTTCATATCCGTGGTTCCGTACTTGATTTTGCATCGGTGATACTTAGTTTACTTTAAATGTTTTTCTCATGATCCCTTTAAAAGCTTTCTATTATTACTTATGTCTCACATGATTTTTTAAGAGTTTCCACTTATGCTTATGTAGGTAGATTCCTAAAAGATTGAGGCTGTAAAGAATTGGCTAAGTCTCATAACTCCAACGGAGATACAAAGTGATTGATGTGGTGTATCAACTTGCCGCGATATTAAATCAAGCGTTCATAAATTGATGGTAATAATATGATGGGCTAAAAAGCCACACTATTTAATGCTTATGAAATGGCCAATGAGCCGTATATTATTAAATATTTTGAGAGTGTCGTTTGGTTAGTCAAGAAAGCGTTTGTCCAAGTGTCTTATGTTTTCTCTTAATTGGGATACATGTTACAGATTCATTGCTAGCAAAAGTTATGAACATGTCTCATCAGTACTCCAGCAAGGTGGTGAGCTGACTTAGTTGATCAGGCTGAGATCAGACTCTATATTTGCATAGGGTGATTGTCAAATAACTAGATTAACTTCCACTGAAGTACTTTATGTTTAATTATACGTCTCAAATAGATTTATAACTTATGTTACAGATTTCTACCTTCTTCTTGGTTGTAGCTCTTGATAAAATGATTTCTTTTTGTTTATTTCCCTCATCACTTGTTATCCGGTGATGTTTTATCTTACGAGTGCTATTCCATGGTACTCACGTCCTTTTTGTTGGAGCCACTACATCATATTTATGATGCAGATACAGATTCTCAAGATGACAAGACTCCACGCTAGGCATTCCAATCCCTACCTTCTAGTTGTCATTGATAATCCCCACTTGTCATCCGGGGCATCTTGCTATGTTATTTAATATTTTTGGGTATGTCAGGGCCTTGTTCCGTCACTTCTATTCATACTTATGAGACTTCCTAGATTATTATGTCCATGTAATGATATCTTTCTTTTGTAAAAATATATATATCTTTCATGTGCCTTATATGGCATTCTTGAATATGTTGTTTTTGAATCCAACTGTTCCATGTTATAAACTATGCTCTAAGGATATTTTATCGAGATATTTTCCGTAATACGCTTTTATGTACGCCCTTCATGTTCATGAGTCCACGTAGAATTGTTCCGCTATAGATTGAGTTAAGATACAAGATACCGAGTGTTGGTTCATATCTTGTCAAGGTTTGAGGCATGTGGTAGCTACACAAATATCTATGATGTCAACGGATTTCGTGAATTTTTGGTGGAATGGAGGATTGTAATTTTTTCTGTTTCTCGAGGTATCATGACAGATTGAGAGGCTCGACTAGAAGGAATAAGTACATAAATCTTGTGTTATATCTGGTAATCCTATATAATATCCAAATTGGATTGAAAACTTCCTATTTGTGAAAAAGAGAAAAAAAAAGGGGTGGAGGTGGTGGGTGGTGGGTGGGGGTGGGGGTGGGTAGGGGGTTAGTTGTCTAATATCTTTCTCGTTTGTTGATACCTCAAGGAAACTCTAACAACCAAAATGGAGTCAGGAAGCTTTAATTATTGAATCGCTTCCTTGCTTTAAATCATAATTTCCAAAAAAAAAAAAATCTTAAACTTTGTGCCGACCTACATAAACTGGGTATAAATTTTCACATGAGTTATGTTAGTATTAATATGAAAATAATTTTATTTCATAAACTAGATGTTGTATTAATTTCAGCAAAAAATAAGGGTTTTTATTAATATATATTATGAAATTAACTATAGAACAAATTGACTTTTATTTCTGAAGTAAAAAAGTGAAATTTAGTAATCAAATGTATAAGTTAATGACGTCGAATAATGAAATGATGAAAAAAAATAAAAATTAGAACAACAATAATTGTCTCATGTAAGTAATTTTATTAATACCTTCAAAAACATGTTTACACAATTAATAAAAATAAAGGATATAATTTCTATATTACAATTTTGAAAATACCTCGTTAATGGAAATCAAAACTAAATACATGCAAAATTAATAGAGAATAATATAGATAGTTGCTTAATAGTATATATTTACATAACTTAAGTGCATTATGTGAAAAACTAAAATATGGTAAAATAATTTGAGCCTTGAGGAAATAACTAAAGTTTCGAAAGTTTCCATATTTGGTCCAACTAGTAAATATTGTTAGGTTTAGGAAACTTCCATAATTCACCTTTTCCTAAACAAATTCGGAAAAGGTTAATGTATGGTATACTATATAATAGTGCACTTAGTAGTCTCTTTACACACTACTCTTCTTGATTTGTTTCATCCATAGTATTGATTATAGAGCTTAGGGTTACTATTTCGTGTGCAATAGTTAACTATGGTGATGATTTATAATTCTCAGCCTAAATCCCTACCATGCACTGAGAAGAATATGATATGCTGCAGAAAGAGGAAAATCTCGTCGGATATTAATGATGTTAAGGAGTTTGAGAAAGACAACAAGATCCTAATTCGGGCAGCGATGCTAAAGAAGCGTTACGCTAATGTGATCTTCAAATCCCAACAAGTAGTTCTTGGCAAAGCGTTTGATGAAAAAGAGATGAAGAAGAAAGCGAAGTTGTGGGAGGAGCAATTGCGAGAAGAGGAAGGCAAGTCGCAGCGGGAAAAAGATAGAGAAGTGGCTCGAATTGCTATTGCGAGCATCAAAAGAACCGTTGATTTTGATGATGGTCTTCAAGCCGAAAGAGATTTGTTGGCCATTATCCGTCATGATAGATCAGTGAAATTATAAAAGAAAAAAAGGGTAGATCAGTTGATTGATATTTGTGGAGTAATGTATAGTATACTATTTTTACTTTTTCCCATGTAACAGTTTGTTGGTGATCATAAGAAAAGAAAGTGGATTATCCCTCTAGTTCACAATTTAATTAGGTTGTGTTGGTGTTCCATGACTTATTGTGAACTCTATATATGTTCATCAATTTGTCTTCTTTTGTCATGAAAATACACACTAATTTTGAATGATCATCGACTTTTGGAGGTCAAAATTACTAATACTATGTTAACTCAACTAATATATACCATCACTAATAGGTTTAAATACACGCACAAAAGCGATGATATTGAGAATCATGAATTAAATTCGGACATAAAAGTTTTTGGGTAGATCGACACGAATGGAGTAGAAATCAACAAGGCCACCTTATTGTGAACTACGAGTTTGTTCATTGTATTGACAATATGAGTGTTGTTCCTCTGTTATATATTTGTCGTTGACACAAAAATGATATATTGCCATATATATATATATATATATTTTGATGAGTATAAAAGTAGTCTTTGACGACCCAAATAAAAGTAAATTAACGAACGAAATGGAAAGAACATAGCAAATAAATTTACTTTGAAGGGGTTTGGCAATTCCATAAGATCTATTCACGAATGTCTTCATTTTAGGAAGAATGAGATGAAATATCATGCGTGTAACAGAGTTACCTGGTACCTATTGCTGATGGTGATAGAAATTAATAGCAGCAAAACAAGAAAATATGCAAGGGAAAGTGTTCTGTATCAATTCTGCAAATACTCTGTTACAAGAGTCTTAAATACATGAAAACTAGTAAACACACGTTTATCCTCCTGAAAAAACTGAATCTAAAACTGACTCCACTACTCCTATAGCCTAAAGACTAGGAAACAACTTATTGACTCCTAAACAAACGCAACAAACTAACTACTAACCCCAAAGCTGATCACGTGCCAACATTCCCTCCCTTAAACTGAAACATCTTTCAGTTTAATTTGCAAACACCAAGCTGATCACGTAACTTTAGGAAGGACACTGGTTTTAGGGGCTTAGTGAACATGTCTGCGACCTGCTCTTCACTTCTGCAATAGATAAGGCTAATCTTTGCATCCTTAGTTAGATCACGCAAGAAGTGATACTTCACATCTATATGCTTACTTCGTCCATGTTCAACTGGATTCTTTGAAAGATTAATGGCTGAAGTATTGTCATAGTAAATTGGCGTTGGTCCGTCCTGCTTAAACTGAAGTTCTTCAAGAATATTCCTCAGCCAAACAGCTTGACAAGCACATGACGTTGCAGCAACATACTCTGCCTCGGTAGTCGACAAAGTAACAATAGGTTGTTTCTTTGAAGACCAAGAAACAACTCCAGACCCCAGCATAAAGACATATCCTGATGTACTTTTCCTGTCTTCAAGATTTCCAGCATAGTCACTATCAGTGTAACCAACCAAATCTCCAGCTGCTTTCTTCTTATAACAGATTCCAAAGTTGCTGGTACCATTCAAGTACCGCAGAATCCTCTTGGCAGCTTGTAAATGCATTTCTTTTGGACTCTCCATGAACCTGCTAATGAGGCTTACAGCGTGCATAACATCAGGCCTTGATGCTGCCAAATACATCAAGCTTCCCACGATTTGCTTGTATAAAGTGTTGTCCACTTTTCTACCTTCAAGTTCTTTGACGAGCTTCAGACCCTTCTCCATTGGTGTGCTCACAGAGTTGCAATTTTTCATCTGAAATCTTTCCAGAATATCTTGCACATATTTCTTTTGAGAAATAAAAATGCCATCAGCAGATTGATTCACTTTTAGACCAAGAAAATAATGCATTACCCAAATCCGACATGTCAAACTCAACCATCATGGACTTCTTAAAATTCTCAATCATAGTCATATCACTTCCGGTGTAAATTAAGTCATCCACATATAAACACACCATTACGACCCCTGCACCCTTCTTTTTTATATAAAGAGTATGTTCATATGGACACTTTCGAAATCCCTCCTTTGAAAAATAAGCATCTATACGACTATACCAAGCTCTTGGAGCTTGTTTTAGTCCATACAAAGCCTTTTTCAATCTAAACACTTGATTCTCAGCACCAAATTTCACATAGCCAGGAGGTTGTTCGATAAATACCTTTTCTTGTAGCTCACCATGTAGGAAGGCAGACTTTACGTCCAACTGGAAGATTTTCCAAGCATTTTGAGCAGCCAAAGCAATCACCAATCTTATGGTATCTAACCGAGCAACGGGAGCAAACACCTCTTCATAGTCAACACCATATTCTTTCTTATAGCCTTTTGCTACTAAGCGAGCTTTGAGCTTGTCGACCTCTCCGTTTTCCTTCAACTTTGTTTTGTAAACCCATTTGACACTGATGGTTTTCTGATTTTCCGGAAGGTTTGTCAAACTCTCAAATATCATTTCTTTCAATTGATCTAATCTCCTCATCCATGGCTTGCTGCCACTTTGGATCTTTGACGGCATCGGCAAATGAGATAGGATCACAATCTGAAAATAAAGAAAAGTGACTGACTGTATTTCCAGATTTATTAATCCCATATACCTCATAATCTTCCATCCAGATCGGTGCACCTCTGCTACGTTGAGGACGTTCATTGTTGAACTGAGCATCACTTGATTCATGTTCAACACCTCCAGCATCTTGAACTGTTGGAATTGCTTGTGAACTGATCTCCAAAGGTCATTCTGGTTCTTCTTCCTCTTCAACAGAAAATGGAATATGTTGAAATGAACTGTTATCGCTCCAATTCCAGATTGCTTCTTCATCAAAAATAATATCTCGGCTAATAACAATTTTCTTGGTAATAAGATTGAACAAGCGATAAGCTTTTGATTTGTCATCAATACCAAGAAAAATACATTTCTGACCTTTATCGTCCAGCTTCTTCCTCGTAGCATCTGGAATGTCTGCAAATGCTATACACCCAAAAATCCGGAAGTACTCAACATTCGGTTTACGCCTGCTCCAAGCTTCATGAGGTGTCATATTTCGAATAGAGCTGGTAGGACATCTATTCAATATATGAATGCTCCAACGAACTGCTTCTCCCAAAAGACTCTTGGTAAGCCACTTCTCTTCAAAAGACTACGCACCATATCAAGAATTGTGCGATTTTTCCTTTCACACACACCATTCTGTTGAGGTGCGTAGGCTGTTGTAAGGTGCCTTTTAATTCCATGCTTCTCACAAAATTCTACAAATTCTTGTGAGTTGTATTCGCCACCCCGATCAGTCCGCAAGCACTTAATTTGACAACCAACTTCATTTTCAACAAGCACTTTAAACTTCTTAAAAGTTTCAAATGCTTCAGATTTTCCTCTTAAGAAACAGACCCATGTATTTCTGCTATAATCATCAATGAAGCTAATGAAATAGCGTTTACCTCCACTAGATGTAGGACTTATCGGACCACAGATATCTGAGTGCACAAACTCCAGCACCTTCTTTGCCCTCCAAGATTTGCCTGTCGAAAATGGTTCACGGTGTTGCTTGCTAACTACACACTCTTCACATACTTCATCAGGAGATTCAAGTTGTGGAAGGCCCAACACCAACTGTTTTTGCTTTAAGAACTTCAAGCTTCCAAAATTTAAATGCCCATAACGAAAATGCCACTTCCAGGCATCCTCTTTCACTTTTGCAGAAAGACAAGACTTTATGGAGTTGTGAAGATATAAAGGGAACAAGTGATTTGACGACATGTTAATCTGAGCGATTAACCCCAAACGAGGATCTCGTATCTTGCAAACTCCACCTTTGATATTAAGCTCATATCCCTTTTCTTGAAGCTGCCCAGCACTCAATAAATTTGTCTTCAACGTAGGGACATAAAACCCATCATCTATGGTATGAATGGAGTTGTTTTTGGTTGAGACTTGTACCTTCCCTTTTCCCATGGCAGAGACCATTGAGTTATATCCGAATCTCACAGTCTCTTGAAAAGCTTCATCCAACTCTGAGAATGCCTCTTTCTACCCACACATATGATTACTGCAGTCGGTATCGAGATACCATAAATGAGTGGGAACTTTCTCTTTGGAAGTATATGCCATCAAAAGTGAAACCTTTTCTTCTTCTTCCTTCTTTTCCCCATCTTCCTTTGTCTCTGCAAAGCTAGATCTGCCACCACGATTCCTATTTAAGTTGGTACGACACTCAGATCGATAGTGTCCAAAGCGATGGCATCGATAGCATTCAACTTGAGACTTGTCACGTCTATTTTCATTTCCCAGAGAATCGCCAGCTCCGCTCTTCTCCTTTTTGTGGTGCCAATTTTTTCCCTTCCATTTGGCTTTCTCCTGATCTGTTCCTTTCGAAGACGTCACTGCCTTCAATGCTACTTCATCCTTGTCTTGCAGATTTATTTTCTGCTCATGAACCAACAAAGAACCCTGCAACTCGTCAATAGAAAGAGTATCGATATCTTTGGATTCTTCAATGGAGCAAACAATATAATTGAACTTTGCTGTCATTGAGCGAAGTATTTTCTCAATGATGGTAACATCCTCCAGTTTTTCTCCATGAATTCGCATTTTATTTGTGATAGCCAACGTCCTAGAGAAATAATCTGTTACCGACTCACCACCTTGCATACGTTGAGCCTCGAACTCACCACGGAGTGCTTGAAGCTGCACTCGTTTCGCCTTCGCCGTTCCTTGATACTTCTTCTTCATGGAATCCCATATTTGTTTAGAAGTATCCTTGCAAAGAATGGTTTCCAGTATTGAGCGATCAATAGCCTGAAAAAGGTAATTCTTCGCTTTGAGATCCTTTAACCTTAGACCGTCCAACTCTGCCTTCTGTGCTTCCGACAAGGCAGTACCAGTGGTTGGCTCTTGCATGCCAATACTGACAACTCGCCAAAATTCTTTGGACCTAAGGAAATTCTCCATCAACATGCTCCAATGGTCGTAATGACCATCGAAGCGCGGAATAGCGGCCTGAACAAAAATTTCAAAGGCCATCGTTTGCTGCTGCAATAGTACTACAAAAAGAATAAAAACTCTTGCTGGCTCGGATACCAAATGATAGAAATTAATAGCAGCAAAACAAGAAAATATGCAAGTGAAAGTGTTCTGTATTAATTCTGCAAATACTCTGTTACAAGAGTCTTAAATACATGAAAACTAGTAAACAACTGAACACGTTTATCCTCCTGAAAAAACTGAATCTAAAACTGACTCCACTACTCCTATAGCCTAAAGACTAGGAAATAACTTATTGACTCCTAAACAAACGCAATAAACTAACTACTAACCCCAAAGCTGATCACATGCCAACATGGGAGGTGGTAAGTGTTGCGTGAAATTAGTCGAGGTGTGCAAAAACTGGCCCAGACACCACGGTTATCAAAACAAAAAAAAATATCATGCGTGTTATCTTTGTAATTTTGTGCTCGACTATTTGGAGTTTCAAATTACATAAAAATCCCCAAACTCTTGTTTAGACATCGCAGTGGGACGTTATTTGTTAGTCTTGTTCTTAATAAAACAGATATTTCAGAAAAAAGATAGTGAATTAAACATTAATTTTTTATCTATGAAATCGCATTCCTAAGTTAGTCTCAACCTATTTCACTTTTGTCTTTCACACGTCATTCAGGTTCCGGACTCGGGGTCCGGCCCCTATTTGTTTCTTCTCAAGTTCATAGATATTTCCTTGTATTTGTTGATGATTACTCTAGCTACTAATGGGTGTATCCTGTTTCATATAAATCTGATGTTATTAATGTGTTTCATCAATTTCGAACTCTTGTTGGACGATAATTTAATACACATATTAAAGCTATTCAATCCGACTGGGGAGGGGAGGGGAGTTTCGTCCATTATCACCTGTTTTATACAAACTCGGCATCATCCATCGCATATCATGCCCACACACTCACATGAGCCACTAGTTTGCTTTCTCATAGCTCCACCACTATGCGTTATTGACGATTTGCATTGGTGTCAGCCGTATTTCTTATTAACCGGTTAGCTTTACCAGCTAATTTAACCTCATTTGACTAGGAAATCCAAATGAATTCATCATAGATTGACTAGTTTTATATCAGTTATTAGCTTACCACAACCGTTTTCCTTTATCTGGACTCACAACCAGCAATATAAAAACTAATAGTAGAACAAATTTGGTATAGCCACCAAGCCAAGTTGCTTTTGTAGTTTGTAGCATTTTAGTCCTTCTCTTCTTTCGGTGTATTCAAGAAAGAGCTCAAGGCAAGAGTCAAAGCAGATGATGACCGGATTAAAGCTGCCTGCAACAAGCACCGTGCCTGCATAGAAATCACGGTGTCATCTTTCGTTTGGATTAAAGCAATGCAATTAGGTTGAGTCAAGAAATTACCTCTGCCTTGCCAATGGAGATCATTTGCTCTTCAATGTCATATAAGGGCACATTTATTTCTCTGAGTAAGCCAAAACTTGATGTAGAACACATAGGTTTGACTTCCAAATCATCCGAAACAATAAACAAGGAAGGTGACTTTGTTAATCTGCCAAATTCACTTTTGCCACCACTTATGTCCCTTGGATCTATAAGGCTAGGATCTCCAAATGCCACAGAAATTGGAAGCAATTGACTCTGGCATTTATGTCTTGGTGCAACACCAGGGTTGAGTAATCTGTTTTGGCAATAAGGAAACCATTCTGACTCCAAATCTTTCACACTTTTGTACAAGTTGTCTATGCATCCTAGTCCAGAAATCCCATTTAGAGTATAGATCACTGATCCAATAGGAAAAGTGAGGAAACTGAACAGAAAATCGACAAATGAATCCTTTGCTTCAGCATACAGTATCTTGTTTCTAGACTTGCTTAATATTAGCTTCAGGTTTATTTTACTGGAGTTTCTAGTTTGCAGGTCAGGAAATACTTGAGAAATTATTGGCTCACGCATGATGTTGCTGTCAACTATAGCTTGCTTGTTCATAAACACCTCAGTTAAGGGAGATTTTGAGATCAATGAACAGGTGAGCAGTCTTAATATCTGGACAGAGAAAAACGAGGAAATGCACGTCAGATAACATCAAAAAGAGGAAGAGGGAATTCCTAATAGCATTAGATGTTGCAATATTTTTTTCCCCTTTCTATAACCTTAAACTGATTTCTCACACCTTCTTATTCAAAGATTACCTTTCATCCGAAGGTGCTTTTACTGTCATTTTATTAGGATATCCTCTGAATCGAAATCTTGCAATATGCGCGCCTATGTCTTCAAGCGGTGTTACATACAGTACAGAACACATTCACTCTTAAACTGACATACCATGTTTCCACATTGTGTTGTGCTACATTGTCCATGTTTATCTTTTTTTTGCTATCTGTATATCTTCTATGCCTATTTTTAAACTTATCTCTCTAAGTTGAGATAATTACTAGTATTAGTTGAGTGACCATCTGATAAATCAACACCATGGATTCATTACTCTAGATTGCTTGTTGAAAATATAGCAATAATAGAAAAGACAAGATCCTTACCTCCTCCTTGCCAACTTCCACAGACATCTCCCTTATCAGATTCATTTGGCTGTAGCCAAGATCAGAAAACAGGTGTACAAGAGAACTTGGAGAACCAGGCAACACTCTTAAGTCATCACTGATTATAAACTCTATTCCTCCCCTCAGAAAAACACCTGAATAATCATTTGTTGGATTTCTAATATCTGAAAATATCTCCTTAGTTGTCCTCCCTCCACAATAACAATTAACATTTACTAACCAGCTCTTGTTTAAGCATTTTTCATTAGAGCATTTGAAGTACTTGTTGGAAACTGAATCATCTATGTTCACTTTCAACTTGAAGCAATCTTCAATGCATGGATTTCTTGGATTTAAAAGGATTGACTTGCAATTTTCTGTGTAAAGATGCTTAACATTGAGATTTTCAACACTTCTGTATAAATTGTTCATACAAGTAGAAATCTTTGGCATTGGCTGGCTGTTTGTTAGTCTGATTATTGTTCCAATTGGAAAAGTGAGGAAACTGAATAATATATCCACAAAATCCCTGTTGGCTTCAGCAGCAATAACTCTTTTTTTCTTGTCATCTACCAAAAGCTTAAGAGGAACTTTGGATTCTTGATCATTAGAAGCCATCTAAATATTGCGAGCTAAAAAATCTTTTTATTGATCAAATGTTTTAACTTAGGAATGGAAGTGAAAGGTTTGTAGGAATATAAAAAGGTGTGTTTCTTATGATAGAAGGAAAGAGTTTGATGCTAATTCAGGTTTTCTTGGCTTTTCATTTTCATTTGTGTCCCTATAGTTTACTCCCTCCGTTTCAAAAGAAATTATCTATTTTCCATTTTAATTCGTTTTAAGAAGAATGACCCCTTTTTTTTTGACAGCATTTTAATTCTAACTTTTTACGTGACGTGTTTAAGACCGCAAAATTAAAAGTCATTTGATACATTTGATTTAACTTTAATTTAAGATCATAAGATTCAAAAGTCATTTTAATTTTCTTAAACTCCTAACCAAGTTAAAACAGACCATTCATTTTTAAAACGGAGGAAGTAATTGAAAGGGAGAATAACTCAAATAGTCACTCATATAAGTTATAAACTCAAAATAGTCATATTTTATTTTGACAACCTCATTATAATCAACTTCTCCATGTTGTTTTACTTTTATTAGTCAATCTACATAGTTTTAGTGATTGTAGAATTTTGACTTTATTTACGTACTTGTAGGGATAAGGATAAGTACAAATCTTATTTATATTTATATTCTTTTAAAAAAGATAAATTAAATGGTTATAGGTCTATATTTAGTGTATAAGAAGTTATAATTAATGTATAAGATATACATATAAATTATACATAGATTATGTAGTAATTATTCATCAATTATACACTATATATCTATGTATAATGTTTACAAGTAACATATATTAATTATACACTAAATATATTCATATAACTATTTAATAAATAAAAACTATTTAATTTACCTTGTTTAAAGGGATATAAATATAACTAAGATTTATACATATCCTTATCCCACAAATACATGGATAGAATCAAAATAAAAAATAAATAACATGTAAAAGTTGGTTATAATGAGTTAACAAAATAAAATATGATTATTTTAAGTTTAAAGCACATATAGACGGCTATATGAGTTAATTATTCTAATTGAAATATGGTGACATCAAAGTAAATGCATTTCTTAAGAAAGAAGGAGAGGTTAAGGAGAAAAGTTTAAGTGCGAAAAGGCAAAAGAGTAAGTTAACAAATCTTTTTCTAATATTTCCATCTCTAGGAAGTCGGATGTATCAACAGTAAAATTCTATTATTTGGCTGAAAAGGAAAATATTTTCTTAGAAAATGTTATCTTGAAAAATAAGTGATTTCTTACTATTTTTAATATTTGATAAATAAATAAAAAATTATTTTAAAAATACTTATATATAATTTAGCAAGAAAATATGAAGGTGGAATGAGGTGTGGAGCGAAGGTGGCTAGTTAGGATAGTCAAGAGATGGAGAAACTTTTTAAGAAAAACTATCTGATAAAGCGCAATTTTTCGAGTTTAATTTAAAGTGCACCTTGCTCTTTCTTCTTTCTTTTTTTCAGGTCGAAAATTTCAATATTCATTATGGTATTTGATGTAAGTGTTTTAAAATTTTGATATTTAATACGATATTCGATATATAGAAATAGAATATCGAGATATCAATATCGTAACGAGATACATATTATATATATATTATATATATATAAGATTATAATAATAAGAGATAATGCATAAGTATCCCCCTAAACTATAGGTGAAATCCCAGCGACACACCTTAACTATAGAGGGTCCTATTACCCTCCTAAACTATTTTAAAGTGTAATAAATACACCTTTTAGTGATGAGGTGGCACAGAGAGTGTGCTCACTCTCTTGAAAGCAAGTGAGAGACGAAAACATAAAAAAAATCTGATCATATTGGACACATGTCCTTTTTTAATTGGACATCTTATAATTAGTTGGTACACATAATTATTACTATTAAAACTTATACATATTTAATTATTATTTTTTCTTTCTTTGTAAAATTTATTTTCCTCTTCACTTTTATTTTCTTTTTTCTTTCATTAATTTCTTCTCTTTTCGCTTTTACTTAATTTGAAAAAAAACGTATATATTTTTAAAAAAATAATGATTCTTTCAAAAAGTGACCTTTATTTTTTGCATTTTTTAAAGTTTAATTTCCTTTATTTTTTTGGTATTCGTTCAAAATTAACATATTTAATTACAAGGCATTTGAAATTAAATCCATAGGAAAGACAAATAAAATAAAAGCAATAGAAAAAAAATGAAAGAAGGTAAAAAAAAAATTACGTATATTTGAGCAAAATTTAAATACAAGGCAAAGAAAACTATAAAAAAATATATCTTTTGGAAAATTTTAAATATAAGAAAAATAAAAATAATATTCTTTACGTGTATTGACTTATTTTAAATACAAGGCAAAGAAAATAAGAAGAAGTTTTTTTAAAAAAAAAATTAAAAAAAAAAATTTGAAAAAAAAAACCATTTATATACGCACCACAACTAATTGGATTGGGTTATGACTCTACGTCAGCACATAAGGTGCAAAGAAATACAGAAAAAAAAAGTTTAGGGAGGGTAATAGGAACCCTGTATAATTAATATGTGTCGCTAAAATTTCACCTATAGTTTAGGGTGATACTTATGCATTATCTCTGATAATAACACACTTATTTTCTTTTATTATAGCATCTTTTAAATATTTTGAAAATATGGAAAATAATATTATGACCAAGAGCCATTTCAGAATAATTTACATAGTCCTAATATTTAGGATGTCAAATTAAACAAAATCTTACCTGATAAAAAATCTTTCCTTAATTGACCAATTATAGTCTTATATATATGGACTTTAAAAATGCTTCTAGACTTAACACTCTTGTTTGAATAGTTGTTACGTATTGTTTCATAATGTATTGTATTGTGTTGTATTGTATCGTATTATATTATGTTAATGAATACAATATTTGAATAAAATTATATCATTTTTCATCGTTATATAATCTTACACAATAATTTAAAGGATAAACATTCAAGAAAAGTAGAGTATAAGCTAAGGTAGGACTACTATAAAAAAAAGTATGATAAAAGGATAAAATAGAAATATTAAATAATAAGTAAAAGATAGAATGAGAAAAAAATATATAAAGTAATGACACGATTACACCAAATCAATCATTACATAAGTAGGACTTTTCGTTGTTACCTAACAATGAATTTTAATGATAGGATACAATGAAATTTAAGTAACAATCAAAACAAAAATGATATTTAAACTAACAACACAATACAACACCATAGATAACTGATAGAGAATATGCAGCGGAAGCATTCATCATTCACATAACTTACATAGAAAACTAGATAATATAAATTAAAACGTGAATAGAGATTCACTAATCTTTCGAAGCTAAAACAAAGCTCGTCCAAAGTATTGATCTCCCGGTCTATGGCCTTATACTAAAACCAGATTACTTTATGTGGGCAATTATGACTTTTTTCTATGGAAGATGGATGAACTCCTTGGTGAAACTTCTTCCTTTTATTCACGTTTTTCAACTGATAGTTGAAAACGTGAGGGAGTATTTTTCTCCAATCAAAAAGATTTGCACGTCTCTTTTGTCAAAACGTGTTTCTAGAAGCTCAGTAAAAAAAAATTTACTGCTTCTGGGATATTTTTTTTTAAAAAAAATCATTTGTTAATCTGGTATAGTAGGGACCACCAATTTAATAGAAGAAACTTT
This sequence comes from Jaltomata sinuosa, assembly GCA_003996215.1. Lineage (NCBI taxonomy): Eukaryota > Viridiplantae > Streptophyta > Magnoliopsida > Solanales > Solanaceae > Jaltomata > Jaltomata sinuosa. The sequence continues at coordinate 231,028 of QJPP01007233.1, forward strand.
CAATTATGGATTAATTCGTAAATGAATGAATTAATCCTACCATAATAAATTACAGATTTCACTAAAAAATTGTTATTACACTCCTCAGTTTAATTTTGAAATCTAACACTAAATCTTATTTAACTCTTCATATTAGAATTATCGATACCAATCAATTAAATTAAATTTTTGGCAATCTAATTCATTGATTAATTTAATCCTTTATTACTATGCTTAACTTATTTCATGTGACAGATATATAATTCACCTGCAGGTTTTCACATGAAAATTATCTCAAGGTCGAGATATGGATTCTATCAACTAATTATTATTTCACTAACGTGATTTATTATTGTTCAATCTATCAGAAATGTATTGACCCATGATATGGTCTCACCTTTTGACAAATCAAGATAATAAAATAAATCACATTGATCATAACAATTACATCAAGATTAAGAGCATAAGTACATTTAATGATCAAGAGAAGTTATATAAATATTCAGAATATAAACAAGTTTCTCTACTTGGTCTGTTTAATACATACGAAAAACATATTAACATAAAAAGTTGGAATGAAATCACTCCCATAATTAAGATCAAATTATATTTAAGCTTGTGCTACAATCATCAAGATGTTTGTCCAATTTTATCTTTGATTGTGAACATAAATTTATAATTTATAAGGATCGACAATTTTAATCTTTCGTGTATGAGCTAAATAACTTCATACACTAAATTATCTACTATAAAAGTAAAGGACACACACGTTAGCACAATGATCTATTTAAAAGAAATTTAATAAATCGAATAAATAAAATAAACAGTCTTTATATAAGGATAAAAACATAATACTATAGCTTAAATCACATGGTTAATAGTATATCACATCAATCTCTCACTTAGACTTACATTCATGCATTCACAACTCTAACGCCCACTCTTTTCACGTGCTTATCAAAAGCCTTCTGTGTTAAGCTCTTTGTAAACGGGTCTGTCAAATTATTCTTTGACTCAATCTTCAAAACTCTCTCACCCATTTGAGTTATGTCCTGAATCAAGTGAGATTTTTGCTCAATGTGTTTGCTTTTCTTTTTTATGACTTTGTGATTCTTTTGAATTTATAATTGCACCACTATTATTACAATAAAGTGTGAGTGGTGCCTGAACCGAAGGAACCACTCCAAGATTTTTCAGAAAATTTTTGAGCCAAACAGCCTCCTTAGCCGCCTCAGAGGCAGCTACATATTCGACCTTCATGGTGGAATCAGCAACACATAATTACTTGATGCTGCTCCAACTTATGGTTCCACCCCGTAAAGTAAACACATATCCTGAAGTATATTTTCTAGAGTCTTTATCTGACTGAAAATTTGAGCCTGTATAAGTAAAAGATTACATGAGTGAAAAAACAATATAGATAATCCCTAATCCTTTTTAGATACTTGATTATATGTTTTACCACAGTCCAGTGTTCTTGTAGGATTAAACTGAAATCTGCTAGCTATACCTGCAACAAAGCAGATATCAGGTTTAGTGCTTAACATCACATACATGCTACTCCTTATCGCAGAAGTATAAGGGACCGCCTTCATTCTCTCTATCACATCGATCGTTTTAGGCGACTAATCCTTTGATGGAGAAATTTTATGTCTAAAAGAAAGAATTTTTTTTTTTAAATTTTGCACGCTAAACCTTGCATGAATAGTATCAATATAAAGTGCTTGAAAGAAGCCTAACATCCTTTGTTTGTGATCTCGCATGAGCTTGATCTCAAGAATATGAGCCGTCTAAGTCTTTCATATCAAAACGCGAGGGCAATCACTCTTTGACAGAATTCAACATGCTCACATTATTTCTAATGAGCAAGATATCATTTACTTACAGAATAAAAAATGTTACTTTGTCTCCATCCCATTTTTTGTAGATGCATGACTCATTATTACATTGATCAAAGTCAAAAATCTTAATTGAATTATTAAAATAAATATTCCATGCCATAAATGATTGTTTCAATCCATAAATAAATTTTTAAAGTTTACACATGTGTGTTCATTGTCACTTTTCATGAAACCCTCTGATTGTGCCATATAGATGCACTCATCAAGGCTCCTATTAAAAAAAATGTCTTGACATTCATTTGTCAAATTTCATAATCATAATGAGCAGCAATGGATAAGAGAATCCTTATAGATTTAAGCATGGCTACCGGCGAAAAAGTTTTCTCATAATCTATTCTTTCATTTTGAGTGAACCCTTTTACAACAAGCTTAGCCTTAAAAGTTCAAACTTTTTCATCCACTCCTTTCTTTGCTTATAGATCCATCTACAACCAATGGGTTTGACTCCCATAGGTGATTCTACAAGATCCCAAACTTGATTGGAGTACATAAACTTCATTTCAAATTTCATAGCAATAATTCACATTTCAGCATTTATATCGTGTAGTGATTCGGATAACTAAGAGATTCCATATTAGGCTTCTCGGAAATTCTATCATAAAATTCTTCCAAAAGCGTAAATCGTAGAAGTTTTCTAATAATTCTCTTAGTACGGCGACTAGTCACTACATGATCTTCTATACCCCTTTGATCTTGTGGCTAAATCACAGGATCATTTTTGAAAACTAAATTTGAAACGTCATAAATATTTTCCTCCATTGTGGCAGGTTTCTCGACATTACTATCACTACTTTGAGATAGCGAGATATCAAATGTTTGTTCTTGTGCAACTTGTTGTCTCTTGACATTTCTCTCACTACGTGGATGAGTGGTATGTCAATACTTGTTTTAGAAATTCATTCTTGTAGTTCATTATTTGTTATTCTATTGCTCAATTCTTGTAAAATAAATTTACTTCCAGAAACATGATTCATTAAGTAGTCCCTTTTCAGAAATTGGACATTTGTCAAAATAATTACCTTTATTTTGTTCCTTTGAACAATAAAATAAATTCCATTTTGTTTCTTTTAGATACTCAATAAAAACTCACACCTCCATTTTAGATTTTAATTTATCAGCTTTCTCTTTTAGTACGTGTGCTGGATAGCCCCAAACACGAATATATCACAAAATTGACTTGCGTCTAGCTCATAATTTTGATGGAGGAGGAACCAAGTTCAGAATGCAATTAGTTGTGTCTAATGCATAACCCAAAAGAAAAAAGGCAAATTTGAATAAGTTAACATTGATCTAATCATTTTCATAAGAATTCTATTTTTTTTTTATATCACACCATTTTACTGTGGTATTTTTGAAGCAGAATATTGAGAGGTAATTCCTGATTCTGATAAATATCTTATGAATTTCGCAGAAAGGTATTCACCATCGCGATTAAATTGTAATGTTATGATATATTTATTATGTCATTTTTTTCATTTCTATCTTAAATTCTTTAAATTTTTCAAAGCATTCAGATTAAGTGCAACAAATAAATATATTCGTATTTTGAATAATCATTTATGAAAGTCACAAAATACTCAAAACATCCAAACACAACAATCAAATTTGAAAAAAAGTGTTTCTTTTTAATGAATGAATAATATTAAATTGTCTTATATAAAAATATGGACGCTTTGATTTGCAATAATTTGTATCATCATAAAGTATATGAAAATGAAATTACAAATCAAATTAAATTGTCATTACTAAATAAATATATTATAGTAATTTGTGATGCTTCTTGTAATTTTTAATAAACCTCAGAATGCCAATTGAATTTGTATATTCATCATTATACTCATGATAGTTTATGCAATTAGATAAAAAAATATATCTGATAGCGTATAATACATCGCTCCACTTATGATATTGAGCAAGAAACCTTGCTTTCTTGAGTTTCTCAATATTTGCATCAAGATGTTCATTAATAGAGTCATAGAAGTAGAGGACTTTTTTCGATTTCTAAAAAAATGGGGTATCGTATATTTATTTGGATAAACTTTTGAATTCAATGAAACTGTTAGATAATTTTGTTGAAGATGATCCATACATGTAAATAAATCACTACAAGTCCAAGGGCGGATTAAGAAAACTTGCATTTGATTTTTCGAATCATATTTGATAATAATTTTTTTCACAATATTTACCAACTTTAGAAAGTCTTTCCTTTGAGCCTTTGTAATATAAGACTCAAATTTCTTACATACAAGAAGATTAAATAATTTAGGTCACTCCCTAAATACGAATCTTGTTTACATTGGATAAAAGGTCATTTAGGCCATTGAATGAAATGTTAAATTAATTCTTCAACTAATTACCTTCCTCTTTTAACATAAATTTGCAAACACATTGTCCGCTTCAATCATCACTCAGTTTGCTATATCGTCATGAGAACTCTTGCCTTCTTATATGCACGGAAGTGCTTGAAAAATTGACTAAAGAAGACACAAAATAATAGAAATAATAAAATTAAAACTACAAATAATTTTTAAATAAGAATTACAAATTAAAAATAGAAAAAACTTACAAACTAATATTCCTCAAATCTACACCAGTGTTGATGCATGCAGACCCAAAATTTTAAATTCTTATTCTTCTGAATACAGTTATTCACAGTAGAAATATGTTCAATGAGAGCCACTTAACTTAACATCAGTTTTGCACTTGGTTACGTAGTAACCAAAAAGGAGAAAGAACATTGTTTCGCGGATTCTTGTCATCACTGCTGAAAAAGCCATTTTTATGTAGGCATTCATCGGGTCCGAGATTATATACTGTTGCAGAAACTGAATCGAAGGGGTTGGTTGAAAGGTAATGATGGTGTGATTGGCTGATTGGTTAGAAGGTAAGGATAGCATGATTAACTAGTTTTGGGGCTCTTGGATCATGGGCCAGAGCTACTTGAATTTAGCCCGCTGAACATCATTTGGATGAGCTCGGATCCTTTGCATGATTTCATATGCCTTTGACGGGCTTTGAATTTGGACAGATCTGGAGGGCCTTCTTGCATGGACTTCGGCTTGCTTTGATGATGGGCATGCTAATTGGAAATAACCAATTGGGTTTACGACGAAACCTAGAAATCGATCACCAATAATATAAAAAAAATATTATAATTATTATTTGAGAAAGGTAACAATACAAAAAATGATAATACCCGATTCAATTTGAGCACCTCTGGAGGATAGACCTCAACAGAAAACTGAAGAGTAACGGCAGCAAGTGATTGAGTTCAGTAGTTCCTCATATAAAATTATTGACTCTAGAGATATAGTAATATGGAGAAGACAAAATTATTTCAAGCACTGACAGAACCGGAAGCGCCGCTTCTTTCAAAGAAAGGAGGACGGGTTATTCACATTTTATTTGATGGTCAGAGGCGAATTAAAAGTTAAGCAGTGGAAATTCTAAAGATTCCCTGGGGGGGAAATAGAGATGTCTCCTACGTTACCCATAATATGTGGAGTGGTTACATAAGGGCAAATAAATTAGAGTAGATTGCTCATAATTTATGCCAGACAGTTTAACTGTTACTTTAATAATGTCTAAAGATCCATTATAATGACATATAAAAGGGTCTTTAAGAAGGAAAAAATAAAAACGATACTGACTATGAATGAGATTTAAACAAAAGACACAATTTTTTTAACAACACTACAAATATTAAACACAAATATATAAGCAAAAATAGTGGTAAGAAGAAACGTACATTAGGAAAAAATATCAATGAAGTAAAAGGCGAACCACGAACAACAAAGTCTCACTCATCATTTTACCCTGCCGTAAAAGATAATTTAAGGTTGAATCATGAACGTTTTAGAAAGAACCTTTTTTACATTTGATAAAAGGTAGTTTAGGCCATTCGACAAAAAAAAAAAGGAGAATGACTAAGATTTATATGTAATTATTCTAGTTTATAGTTATGTATTCAAGGAAATATTTTTTCAAGTCAATAAAATGTTTGTAATTTGTTGCAATACAATACCTTGGTTCTTGTTTAATTTTTTTTATTAGTATATAATAAACTTTAAACTAATTTAATTTAAAATTTTAAAATATCAAACAAAGTTCTACAATCATTTAACTAAAAACTTATCAACTTGAAAAGAAAATTTACTATATTTCTAATGTCATGATTATATAAGAAAATAATTAAATTTATAAATATCAATTGTAATTTTGTAATACATGTAGAATCAATTTTCTAGTGGTTATTAGAAGACTTTTGATGAAGAATTAAATTAAACAATACTTTTGAGATACTGAAATAAAAACTTGAAAATATAGATAAAAAATATAATGCATTCTTATGTCGCTCTAAAAGAAAATTATAATTTTTTATATTAAAAAGACTTGAAAATGGTATTTAATTTTATATAATATATAATTTTTAATTATTACAAAATAAAAAGTTCTATTTTTTTTTATATTTTAGTTTGGGTTATCAAAATGAGTGAGCAAATTCAGTTAAGTTTCTATCTCTCATTATTTAGTACATCTACTTATTCGTTGATTTTATTTTTTCTTGTTCCCGTACATCTTTTTTTTCTATTTATGATTGTGTATATATATATATATACACTTTTAAACTCCACTTTTTAAAATTAATTAATTTTTTTTGTCTATGAAAAGAAATGTTGAATGAATCAATCTTTAAAAGAGTATTTATAGCTTTACATCCAAAAAATTTAAAAAAATGAATTTTGAAAAAGATACATGAATTTTATTAAAAATATTTGTGATTTCTTATTATGCTTTGGCTTTAGGCTATTGATTGTATTGAGACGCCTCTAAATATCATATGGATTAGCGTGGGCGGCTCAACAAAATTTGTGGCCTAAATTCAATTTAAAAAAGAGGCACTGCAATTTAATTAATAAAATTTTATATATGTTTATTTAATTATTTTTTTTGTAATTATGGTGTATGAATCATCTTGTACGTATATTAAATATTCATTCGACTACATTTTAAGTTTTCACCATCGTAATATCTGATTACTAGTCTACTCATCAAGATTTAATCAATATTTTTATAAGTAATACCTAAGACTAAAATAATATTTTTATCAATAAATTCTCTTCATTTAATGATCTTGTACTACTAAGTAGATGTTAAAATAATTTTACACATTTGGAATAGTTCTAAGTCTATTTTGAATTGGATTAATGGCTTAATCTACTCTTTATAAAAAATAATCAACTCTAAAATATTAGAAGAGACTTTGTTTGTCTTTCTATTATAAATATCATCATTAATTATTTTTTCGTATATTGTATGCTTATTAAAAGATTTAAGTAATTCGATTGTCCTAATTTATGTGATTTTTTTACTTATCGAGAATTAAATTACATAAATTTTGAATATATATTTTCTTTATATTAACATGAGAAAAAAATATAATATATAGTACTTATTGTAATAGTTTTTGAACATCTAAGTTTTAAAATATTGTAATGATATGACCTATTTAGCTTCAAAAATTAGTCAAATTAACTGCCGAAAAGTGAAAAGTGATACATGAATTAAAATGGAGAAAGTGTTTATTAAATAACATTTATTTATTTCTAAATAAACTCTATGACATTACCAAAAGACATTACAAGAAAGTGGAGATACGACGACATTATATAAATGTTGTATTAAGGTGTTTAAATATCACAAATTCGTTTACCAATATTTAATTTACATTTGCAATAAATGTCGTAAATTTTAATGTCGAGAATTTTTTTGACATTAAGGTAAATGTCGGTAACAATTTGTGATATTTACTTTGCGACATTTAGGTAAATGTTGAAAAAAATTGTGATATTTACTTTACAACATATAAGTAAATGTTGAAAAGAATTTGTGACATTTATTTTGCAACATATAGGTAAATATTGAAAATTGCGATATTTACTTTGCAACATATAAGTAAATGTTAGAAGGAATTTACGATATTTATTTTTAATATTTAGATAAATACCGATAAAAAGTTTCTGACATTTAAATTAAATGTTAGTAAAAAAATATGTACGACACTTACTTGTGGCCTTATAAAATGTCACATTGAAATTTTTGACGTTTTAGTTAATGTCAACAAATAAAAATATCAAATATCATAAAAATTAGTGACATTTGCAAAATATCACATTAGTAATTTCTACATTTAGATCAATGTCGCTTTCAATTTTTTTAAAATATCAACAAAAATTCTCTATATAATTTTTCTCATAACACAAATATTTATACTTAATTTGTACATTAAAAAATATCAACTTTTTATAACAAACCTGAAACATATATAAATCAAATGTGTTCTAATATTATAACCAAAGAACAAAATAGCAATATAATAAGTATTCTGTAAAAGTTAAATGATGTGAACTCAAATAATCTATTCTATCTCAAGTAAAATTAAAATCCAATTAAATACAGTAATTTCAACATGAAATCAACTTAACTCCCAATTCAAATAAATTAAATTCTCAGATCAAATCTATAGTAAAGCTTTATGAAACAATCAATCTACAAGTCAAGCTTTCGAAAATAATAATTGACCTAAATTTCTTGAAAAACTCTGCATAAGAAATTCATATAAAAATAAATTATAACGGTGAAATAAAGGAAATTATTTCCTCTTCAACTAGAATAAATTGGGATATCAAAAATAGCAAATTGGATTAACATTTTTTTTGGTCGAAAGTAAAAAGTTTTATTTCAACCAGTGAACTTTTTCGTACAGCTAACTCTGTTATACTCCAGAGTCAGTTCTCATGAGCTACCTGGACAGTTTTTTGACAACAATACAAGTAAATTATAGCGTACACAGGGTATCTAGTTAACTTCTCTAGGATGCAGTTCCATTTACACATAGATTGGCCTTTAATATGCAACTGCAAACTAATGTCTCTGATGAGTTGGATGTTGAACTTGCTCTTCATTTGAAATCTTCTAGTGTTCCTCTCGCCCCACACATGATAAATAGTTGCTGCAAAGAGGAAACCCAGCACATTTGTATGAGGCCTTCTCCTATGGATCTTGCTGGTAAGCCAAGTCACCTCTGATATCCAGTCGCCTACTTGATGTGAGATGTTCATCCACTGTAAAAGGGTCTGCCAAATGAACCTGGTGTATGCACATTCAAAATAAAAATGATCAAATGATTCCATGACAGGGGCGCAGCATAACACACAATCAATGGAGACATGAATACCCCAAGCTGCTAGTCTATCAACAGTGGTCAGTCTTTGGTGAAGTGTTAGCCACAAAATAAAGTGATGTCGAGGCATAAGTCCTGGCGTCAAACTCAGGTTCCTCCACTGGAATTTTGGATGTTGAGACATGAATGAGAAGTAGAGCTTCTTAATACTAAATTTTCCTCCCATAGAGAACTGATTCAAGTGTACAATAGGATCCAAGTGGGGGAACCAGTCTCTAGCATCAAATACCTTCCTGATGAGCCAACAAGCTTGTTTGGGAGTGTCCATTGTGACCAGGCACCTAGACTTAATGTAGAAGTTGTGTATCCATTTGACCCATAATGTGTCTGTTTTTTAGTGATAGCCCATAGTAGTTTTCAAATTGCAGCCCTGTTCCAGCGACCAAACTCAATAACATTCAGCCCTCCAACTATTTTAGGTAGGCACATAGTATCCCAAGCCACAAGTGCTTTGTTGGACTTGTCCAATCCATAAAAACACCCTGCAAGTATGTATTACCAGTTGAATGATCTTTTTGGGCAATAGGAAAATCTGAGCCCAATAGGTTTGCATTTCAAACAGTACACTTTTAATGAGTTGTAATCGACCACTATAGGATAGTAACTTGGAAGACCATCATCTGATTCGAGCCACTATCCTCTCAACTAGAGGAAGACATTGATGTATGTTTAGCTTCTTGGAGGATAAGGGAATTCCTAGATATTTGAAAGGCATTTCTCCCAGGCTAAACTTTATTTCACTTAGAATCTGATCCCTGAAAGCAGTAGATACCCCAGCCACATAGAAGGAGCTCTTCTCCAAATTGTCTTGTAGTCCTGAGACTGTGGAGAAGTGTTCATAAGCTTGCAATAATAATTGGATAGAAACTTTATCTGCCCTGCAACACATGATCAGGTCATCTGCAAAACATATATGAACCAGTTGTAGTCTAGAGCACTTGGGATGATAATTGAAATTCGGATTATGTCGCAATTATTTCAGGGACTTATTTAGATATTCCATCACTAACATAAACAGATATGGGGACATGGGATCCCCCTGTCTAAGTCCCCTCTTAGCTTGAAAAGTTGTGGTCTGACTTCCATTCATCAAAATAGAGTACCTAACTGTAGTGACACAAGTCATGATCCAACTAATCATATTTTGTGGAAAGCCATACTCAGTCAGTACTATTTGTAAGAAACCCTACTCCACAGAGTCATAGCCCTTTCTAATGTCTATTTTCATAAAGCATCTAGGTGAGACATGCTTTTGAGTATACCCATTGACAAGCTCATGCGCCACCATAACATTGTCTAAGATACTCCTCCCCTCTATGAAAGCAGACTGAGATGCTCCCACTAAATAATCCACCACAGGTTTAAGCTTGGCAGTTAGGATTTTGGCAATCAGTTTATATATAGTGGAGCAGCATGCAATAGGTCAGAATTCTCTGACATGGTTTGGAATGGATATCTTAGGAACTAAAGTAATAGTAGCACAGTTGATACTCTTTACTAATCTCCCATTATGAAAGAATTGTAGTATAGCTGTTGTTACCTCTTCTCCAACACTGGACCAATACTCCTTGAAATATTCTGCTGGAAAACCATCTGGCCCAGGGGCCTTGTCATTAGGCAAGCTATGTAGTGCTTGTAGCACATCATCTCTAGTTACCTCCTTGACCAATTGTCTCTGGTGATCAACAGATAAGCATGGCCCATCTTTGGCAATATGTGGATCCAGACATGGTAATTCGGGAGTTGTTGTGCCTAGCAACCTTTGGAAAAAATTAGTGAATTCATGTTAGATGAGTAAAAGGTCAGTTAATCTGTCATCTTGGTCATTACATATTGAGGAAATTATGTTCTTAGCTTTTTTGGCCTTCAAGTGAGCATGAAATTTTTTGGAGTTGGAGTCCCCATGTGCTATCCAGACAACTCTTGATTTCTGTCTCAAAACTTGTTCATGTATGCCATCTCACTTCTGTATTTCTAGGATAGTCTGCTTTTTTGTTGTGATTAAGTTAACATCAAACATATTGTTCTCCAGGTCCTGTTGGATTCCTTGTAATTTTCCTCTTAAGCCTTCTAACTTGATCTCAAGGCAGGACATCTCCTTGTTCAGAGTCTTGGCCTGCAGCCCAATCCTCTGCAGCTTGATCCAAACTGAATACATAGCATGTACAGGCACAGACTGTGACCATACTTGCCTCACAATGTCCTTAAACCTGTCATGTTTCAGCAACACAAGGGCAATCTAAAGGGCCTTCTTGTGGCTGACAAAGGCACACTTGTGTTGACAATAATAAGGGAGTGGTTTGAGCATTCAGGATGCCCAAACAGATCTTTAAACTGACCATATTGCATCATCCAAGCAGCATTGCCCAGTGCCCAATCAATCTTGTTGTAGATTCTGGCAGCAGGCCCTCTTTTGTTACACCAAGAATACTCACATCCTCTTCTGGGAAGATGGCCCAGACCAAGATCTTCTATGCAATCCACAAAGTCTTGACCCTCAGTCTGATGAATTGGTGCCCTATTAAGTCTGTCAGTAGCTTCTAGACAAGTGTTGAAGTCACCAAGTATGATCCATGGAACCAGCACCTCTAGAGTCCTGTGTATGGCTCTCAACTGCTCCCATAAGGCCTTTCTATCATTAGTTGTATTGTAGCCATAGACAAATGTAATGTAGCCTTTGAATTGAGACATGTGATCCTCAACATAGCAGTTCCCTAACTGAGGTTTACAGTCAAGTATAGTGACTGCTACATTCATAGGTTTCCAACAAATCCATACTCTACCAGTTAAGTCTTGAGAATAATCTGCATAACATTTCCAGTCACTCCCTAGACCCTGCCTAATTTTATCAGCTCTATTTTATTTTATTTTCATCTCCAAACATCCTATCAAATCAACTTTATTCTTTAACAGAAAGAGTTTGAGTTCTTTCTGTTTGTAGGGCTGGTTCAGCCCCCTAATGTTCCAAGAGCAAAATATCATATTACCCCCTTCAAGGGCTGCTCAGGACCCTTTGCTTCTCCAGTGTCAATGGTGATTCCAAGTGAGCTGAGAGTATTCCCACTACCCGAGGTCTGGCCTTTGTCCCTTTGTATGGCTGCAACCGTCCCTATATCCTCATTGCTAGCTGTGGCCACTTCTTTATCAACCTCAGGATTGTCCACCTCACCTATTGGAAGCCCGGGTTTGAGAGCACCCATTGTATTTTGAATGGAGGTTGAGGCTTAGAGGCAGCAATTTCCTCCGGCTCTAACTGCTTATGCTTTTTCTTCAAAGGGCAATGATCTGTCGTATGTCCCAAGATCAAGAAATCTTGGCAAAATTCGGGCCACCAATCATAATCAAGCAGTTGAGTCTTAACCTGACCATTAGGTTCTTCAATCAACATCTGTTCCGGGAGTGGTTGAGTTATATCAAGTTCGATCAATATTCGAGCATAAGAGATCCTCCCTTCTTCTGCAGTTAACCGATCAGTACATATTGGTTTGCCCAGGTAGCTAGCAATGATACTCAAGTTCTCTGTGACCCAATATTGCACAGGCAAATTAGGGAAGGTTACCCAGAGGGGCACCTGCTTCAGTGATTCCTCCCCCATTTGGAAGTTTGGCGTCCATTGTTTGAGCACCATGGGGCGGTAATCAAAGGTGTATGGACCATATTAGAGCACTTTCTGTCGATCAGCTTCATTCGCAAAACGAAAGACATAGTATTCATCCTCATGGAGGAAAACCCTTGGAGTTTCGACGAAATGCCAAATCGCATACACGAACTTCAACATCTGCTTGAATGGTGGGTTTTTCCCAACCACATAGCCTACAACACACATTCCCATTGCTTGGTCTGTTGGTCTAGAGAAGTCGGGTTTAATTTGACTACTTTCACCCCTTGTTTAAGGACAGGAGGCACAAAATTGAGCTATTTACCTCGTGGTGGAACTCGATTCTCCGTAACCTCTATTGTTGGTGTAATCCCAGTGGAGAAGGTGAGCTTCCGTTGTGCCATACCACCGCTCTCTTCTGGGCTCAGTACTGGTAATTTGGGTGGTAAGGTTTGCTGAGATTTCATTTGGATGCCTTTTGTCGAGGCTTGAAAAGCCTTCGACCCGCTACTAGCACCTTCCACCCATTCATGAAGCTGGATAGTAGGTAGCGACTGAGGAACCCCATTTTTCGGCGTAACAATTCGCTCCGTCACATCCGGTGTAGCTACAAATGTATGAATAGGGGTAGCCTTTGCCGGGATATTGTTCTTTGCCGGAATATTGGTCTTTACCGGTATGGTTGTGAGTTTATTTTTGGTTTTACGAGCCATTTACCGGCAAAGGTGTACGTTAGCAGACGTCGCTAAACTTGCGCCTCACCAGCTCTTTTCCTTAAATTGGATTAACATTAAATACTAATAAAAATATGAGACCCTTAATTTTGGAGGCCTAAAGCAATGGCTTTAGTTGCCTCCCTCTTGGGCCGGCACTTTGGGTTAGTTGGATTTGATGGAAGAATTGAACTTACTTTGACGTGCCGTTATGGTAGGATGCCTCGTGGGATAAGTTGGAGCTGAAGAAAGAATTGACATACTTGAGAACTACAAGTCTACAACATAAAAGAAGTCTTGATGCTTTCTTTTTATTGCATTTTTATGCAATTATATATAATATCTATACTTTTTAGATTTATCATCTTGGTTAATTTTCTTTGAAATAATACTTGTAGTATATTTTTAATATGACGATAGATTATTGATCAAATTCTTAAAATCTAAATATACACTACGGTCCTCATTTTGATTGGTGCCGACATTAGACTAAAATCAAAATTATGTTTTGGCTCATTTAAATTTTTTTTTTGTAATTTAATAGTTGCACAATATGAGCAAGTATATTGGATATAAGTGATTACACCTTATTTGGTATATTCTTTACTTGATACTCCCGACTATAATACTTGCACATAGATAGGAATGACAATGGGGCAGGCACGGGATAAACTCATGTAAATTCGCAAAGATATCAATCAGTCCCGCGCCCGTCTCGCCTAGCAAAACAATATGTTTTCAACTCTTGAAATTCGCAAAGATACCAATCAAATTCTTGAAAATCCTAAGTCAAGTCCATAACCAAACACAAATTTTCACTTTGAATTCGTATTAATATAATCCAACTGATATTGTGATATTGTGAGAGGGATGAAGAGTCGTTAATGAGAAGTGAAGAACCAAGAGGCAAGTTGGGCCGAAAGTAGCGAGTTAAAAAATTAGACCCACACCCACAAATTTTTTATTTTTTTTTCTTATGTCAATCCGTTCCACACCGCTTCACACTCGCATATATCTAAATTCGCACCACACTGCATATGTCTAAAATCGTCCCATCCCACTTCTGCTCCGTCTTATTGCCATTCCTACACATACATAAGATCTATAAATTTTATGGTGGTTGTCTAAACATATGTTTTGAAACCTTCTCAAAACATGAAGTAAATTATTTCATCAAATGTTGGGCCCTTTCATTTCTAGTATTATTAATTATATTATAACCATGTCATATTTGACACTGTCACCAAAAAATTGGCAACCGCCTGCATTAACATTTGCATGACCACACATATGCTTCTTCTCTGATTCATACTGGCTAGAAAATTATTACTATTATTTTTTAAATTTTTTTAGCTTTTTTAGGAGCTTTCATCTATTTTCCTTTTTTTGAGATTTGAACCTACAATTTCAAATTTAGAGGGGAAGAATGTTTATTATCCTAGCAATCCTTTTTTATCTCGCTAGAAAATTAAAAGTTTAAGAAGACCTTTTTAATTTAATATTTTGTTCATGATATTTTACCTCTTAGCAATAAAATAAAGTTATAATTTTTTTTTTCAAATCGAACAAACAAATTTAAAATCCCAGCCCCTACCTTGAGGGTGGGGCTGTGGAAATTGAGAAAAATGATTAAATGAGGGGGGGAATGCAAATACCTCCTAAGTATCTGAAAATTGGGGTGACATTGTGGAAGAAAAAGAAAATCACTCTTACCAAGGGTGTGTTTGGTATGGAGAAAATATTTTTTAATTTTTCATGTTTAATTGATCAATATATTTTTAAAAAAATATTTACTTTAAAAAACATGATTTTTTTAAAATGAGAAAATAATTTTCATAATGGAAATAGAGAAAACAAGTTTCATAAGTATCTTCTAATTTCATTGTCTCTCATTGTCTCCTCCCTACTCACCCAACGTTCCCAAGTCTCATCTCTTGACCATTCCACCCCCTCCATCCCTCAAACCCCCACTCCCCATCTCATCTCATTCTCATAATATTTTGCTAACTTATATAATTACATTTGAAATAGGCTTAATACATAATCAACTCCTTAAACTTGTCAGAATATTTCATTTAGACACTCGAATTAAGTCATGTTTTAATTGAACACCTCAACTCCTAATAAAGTGTTCCAATTAGACACTTCTAATTCAAAATTTGAAAACACTTTTGCGCGTGTTTTTTTCGTCTATTAGATAATTAAGTTAACCACATAAAATATGTCATCTCTTTTAATTAATTATGCATATTAACCTCAAGTAGAAAATGTCTGTAATTTTACGGCTTATTGAGGCTAATGCATATAATTAAAGAAAATGACTTATTTTATGTGATTAACTTAAATACCTAATAAACAAATGAGAACACATGCAAAAAAAAAATTCAATACAAAAAGAATTTCAAAATCTGAACTGAAAGTGTCTAATTGGAACACTTTATTTGGAGTTGAAGTGTTCAATTAAAATATGACTTAGTTTAAGTGTTTAAGTGGAATATTCTGATAAATTTAAAGTGCTAGTTATATATTAAGCCTTTGAAATGTTAAATTTACTTACATACTCCTATCAAATATTATGAAATAAATAAAAAATTCATTTATTTTTCAAAAAAAAAAATTCTAGGAAATATTTTCCTTTCTTACCAAACACACCCCAATCTTGCACATATGAATTTCCACAGGCTGTGCCAGCAATGATCTAAGACCCCACAACTATCTACATATCTTACAGTACGACTATCTACTTTCTTCTTCATTAAGGCATAAATTGGTTATATATCATGTGGGGTTGTATGTTAAAATCCACAAAATTCGAAGTTTGATCCTTCACTTTCCGAGTCTTAAATTCTTAGGAGCAATGGAAGCCCCACTGTTGTCAGGTTACTCTTTCTCCATCGTCATTAAAGCTTAAAGATTGAATCTTTTATGTCAGTTTCTGTACCCTTTTCTTGTTTTAACAGTTTTATATAGCTAAGTTGCTTTATGCCCTTTTCTTGTTTTAACAATTTTGCATAGCTTCATTGCTTAAAGCTTGAATCTTTTCTGGGAATTTTATTTAACCCTTTTCTTGCTTTTCCCTTTTCGCATACCTTGTATTCTGAAGCTTGAATTTTTTTTATAAATTTTTTATACCCTTTTATTGTTTTTCCTATTTTTGCTCAGCTTCATTGCTTAAAGCTTGAGTCTTTTCTCTAAAAATCCTATACCCTTTTTTTACTAGTCCAATTTTGCATAAATTGTTCAAGCTGTGGAAATAGCATCTCACAGAAATATAGGGTAAAACTGCTAATAATAGACCATTGTGGTCCGGCTTTTTCTGGACCTTGGACATAGCAGGAGCTTTAGTGTATCGAACTGCCTTTTTTTTCTTAAAGATTGAATCTTTTCTCTATATATCCTATACCCTTTTATTACTAGTCCAATTTTGCATAAATGGTTCAAGCCTCGTAAACAGACTCTTGTAAAAATGTAGGGTAAAACTGGTACAATATACCCTTGTTGTAGGGCCTTCCCGAACCCTGCACATAACGGGAACTTTAGTGCACCACTGCCTTTTTTTTTCATTGCTTAAAGCTTGAATCTTTTCTGTCAGTTTTTAACCCTCTTCTTGATTTACTCTTTTTGCATACCTTAATTGCTTTAAGGTTTAAACTCTTATTCAATTCTTTCTTGCTTTTCCCTTTTTGCATAACTTATTTTGGGTGCATGTGACTCAAAAAGCAGGGAAAGCAGCAAGCGAAACAGGTCAAAGAGGGAGTGAGAGATGGGGTTCATATGAGTATGTGGGAAGGGCGGGCTCTGTGATTCCCACAACTTCCTTAGCCGGATCAGAAGTCAGTGTCGATGAGATTCGCTCTGCTACTTCTATGTCAGTTCCCTACTCTCCTTCTCTTCATGCCCCCTTGATCAGCTCTCCTCAATCCCAATCCCAGCCACAGTTTTATGGTAAGTTCCCCCCAAACTCAGTCAATTAATTCTTACCGGCTTATTCTATGTGGAGTTCTATATACTACCTCCATTTTGTATCATATGGTAGTGTTCGACTGAACACAATTTTTTTATAAAGAATGAGAACTTTTGGCATACAGAAAGTACTCTTAGAGTTAGTAGTATAGCAGTACGCCTTTTTGGAACAGACGAAGAAGGAATGAGTAACATATAAAATGGAACGGATGGAGTAACTCTTTTAGTTTGCTGAGCAAAAAAGGTCCTTAACCTTTGCTTTTAGTTTGGCGCTATTACAGTTTTACTTGATTTGCTTGGTTTATTAAAATGTACAACACTTTTAAATTGTTTTCTAGCTTAGGTGCTTTTCGGTTTATTAAACATTGTAAGAGGTAATCCTACCGTCACCTTTGAGTTATGAGCTTCTGATAATAGTATTAAGATGGAGCTAAACACATCTTCTCTAATATGGGCTTGAGTCTTGACAACCTACGTTTTACCCAACTTATTTGGGGATTCATAGTAGTAGTAGTAGTTGTTCTGTATAAACCCATACCGGTATGGTACTTCCTTATTCATGGTTGCTGTTGGTTAATAGTTAATACCATAAATGTCTGGCCTTATGACTTGCATTAAGCTTCACCACCATGGTTCTTATGAAGTTTCAGGGTACACTAAAGCTATCTGGATAAGCTTTTACTGTCTGATTTTGGTGGATGATAGGATGTTGGTGTCTTCACTAAAACGAATGTTCGTGCCCTTTTGTTTTTTTCATTCGTAAATCTCACAACTGTGATTAGATCACTTGCACGGCACAAGTGGTTTCCTTGCTCTAGAGTATGCATATGACTTCCCTGCAGTATCGTCACTATGTCTTATTTGTAACATCTTGTTAGAAAATAAATGATATTCTCTCTTGTTGCAGAGCAAGGGATTGCTTATCAGGGTGGGTACTATGGAGATGCAGGTGAAACTACCGGTGATCTACGGAGGTAATTACATAGCATTCTCCTTAGCACTGGTCTTTCTTGGGTTACATAGGCTATACTGAGCATTTGAAATTATTTCCGTTAATGGTTGCGCTCGATTAACGGTACAATATAAGGAACTTACAAGTAACGAGAAATACAAGGAACTTACAATATTTGAATAACAATATAAAGATCATTTCCATATGTTTCTTGATTTCCTGTAGTTTTAGCATGTGTGTGTATATTTTATTCCTTTTTGGCTCTTTGATTTTGCTGTATGGTTGTTTTTGCAACAGCATCTTGATCAACTAAATTTTTTGGCAGGCAAGTGCTAGACGAGGTCGAAGTACGAGAGTTGCTTATAGATCATGTTGGCCATCGCTGCTGTTGGGGAAGTCGTCCAGCTCGGACCTGGAAGATTCATGCAATTGAAGACTGCAATGTCTATGTGGGAACTTTGGAAACTTTCACGGAAGAGAGAGATACAGTTGTAGAGAAGGAGCTGTACTCTGGTGGCAGCATTGAAGGAAAGGACAAGGGGCCTGAAACAGGAATATGGGAGCTGGATTTAAGGTCTGAGTTTCCTGTTTTATTTGTACCTTACAAGGAATCGAGGCTGAGAATTCCACATTCGGAAACTACTGAGAAATGTTCAGGTAATAGACATGGTTCGTTGGATTGTGATTTCGCATTGTTAATAGTATAACAAAATAATCACTTAAAAGAAGAATATAATAAAATGTACTTGCCTTTCAAGTCACGTTCTATTTCTTGTGTTACTGTTGTACTGTCTATGTAATCTTTAACATATTTCCTTTCATGACTTTTGCTTATTTGCTTCACAGGTTGTGATGGTCGAGGCAATATAGTTTGTCATACTTGCAATGCAGATCAAGAGCCAGGGTTTTACAAGGAGGGTCAAATGGCCCAGTGTCCGACTTGCTATGGAAGGGGTCTAATTGCTCATAAGGATGGATCTGACACAATGTGAGCTTTTGACTGATTGTTAACTGCTGCACTAATTTTTGGCATTTCCTGGTCTAGTTTATTCTTTTTTCCTTGACTAAGTATAGATGAAAGACTGGTAACTCTCGTACTATTTTATATCTAAGTTTCTTCTCTTCTATGGAAACAAATGCAAATCCTTGAGGTGTCTACAAATCCTCGAGGTGTCCGACTGTGGTAAGCGATTACTGAAAACATCTTTTTTCCTCCTTTTACAGATGCCTGAATTGTAAAGGTAATGGAAAAATTCCTTGTGCGACTTGTGAATCTCGTGGCCTCATCAAATGCCAAACATGCCAAGGTGGTGGTTCTCTTTTGACACGGAAAGTAGCTGTTGTTAGATGGTAATCCATCTTTACTTTTGATTTATTATTACTCAAATCTTTAATGCAAATTAATATCAAGGAAATCATGAGGCTATCAACTGACGTCTAACTCCGTACAAAATACCTAGTCCTTTGATATTAACCATAATCAGTACATGAGCTAATTTTGGCTTTCAGTAGAAAGCATTGATCAATCGTGTAAACTACTGAAACTTTTAAGAGATATTTTGTGGTTTTGGATTGTAATTAATCCGGCATTCTGTATTTCTTGTGTTGGACTCATTCTGCATATTGCCGGACAGAATTTAGAACATGGACCTCAAATATAATCCCTTTGTGGTTCCATAATACTTGAGTCCAGAAGTGATGTCTGTAAAGCACTTGCCTACTTTGACACAACTGTATGTGATCGAGCGTGAAAGACTAGGACTTTGGTCATCGTTATAGCAAACAGTATCTTATCCTTATGATTTGAGGTATCTTCTAGATTCTTTTGTACTGATGTAAAGGGTATGGATTAACACGGTGTGCAAATCTGACATGTTTTATTAGGAGGACACGTTCAACCCGGAAAGTAAACGCTACAAGTGGAGCAGCTTCTGTTCCAGATGATGTGTTTCACAGAGCAAAGGGAGTTCAGTTGTGCAATAACCAAGCTTACCAGTGCACACCAGCTTACTTTGCTGATTCATATTTCCTTAACAAGTTCTCGTCTGAAGTAATTGCAGAAAGGCCTTCTATACCTACTACTGCAAGGATCATATGCGAGCGCCACACCATCTCAGTTGTCCCGGTGACTCGCGTGACCATGACTGATCGTAACCGCTCCTTCAGCTTCTATATTATTGGAAATGACAGAGAGGTTTATATGAAAGACTACTACCCTTCTAGGTTTTGTTGGGGTCTTTGCCCTTGCCTGGAATGGTTGAAGTTATAATTGAAGAACTGGATTTGTTTTCATCATTGGTCTGTGTGTTTGTCCCAAGAGTTCAAGGGGAGAACATGTTGGTTTTTGTGTAGAAGAATATGTTGTATGCTTTGCACTTGTTCCCAAAAAAGGAAAAAATAAAGGTTGTCTTCCTATCAATAATGTCATAATTGTTTTACTATTCTGTTTCCAAGCCCATATGCTATTTTCATTCTCTCTATACAATATGTTAGTTAAGAAACTAATGTTGCAACTAATGTTGGAATAAGATTCAAAATTCAAATGAGAAAATATTCTTCTCTAAATGAAAACCAAAAACAATTTTCTGCAAAAAAATTTTTGAATCTGGATTTAATTTTTTATAAATATGATTTATACATTCAATTTTTAAAAACTAGCAAAATCACCCAATTTAATTTTCACAACTCGACTAGTTTGTTTATACATTAATACAAATAGGAAACAACATTACGACTCAGCCAGGAAGCTTCATGTAATTTGAACATTTCAAAGTTCCATATATTATTGGACCTTAAAGACCTTGGAAGTACCACCATTTCGTTCCCAATATATAAATGCAATAACCAAAAGAGAATCGAAGTTGTCAACACATAACCAAACATAAGAAAAATCTTGACCTAGGGTTTACAAATCAAAAAAGAATCTGTACAAATCAAGCAAATAATAGTAGATTTTAGCAATTACCCTAAAAAAATATCGACGTTGTTATTGGTGCCGCCTAAAGACACGCTCGATTTACAGAATTAAAGACTATATGCCTATGAATAGATAAGAGTTGAGGAAGAAGAGGAGTAGAAGCTGATTGTTTTGGGAATTTTATCAGGGGAAAAAGTAACTACGGTGGTTAGCATTTACTTGGTTGGTAGGTGAAATGAATGGGGTGACTTTTGTTAAAAAAAAAAAAAAGAAGTTGGGGTAATATTAAAAAATAAAATAACGGTTAAAAGTGAAACGAAAATAGTGAAAACAACCATTGAGGTGTTTTCTAAAATTTCAAATACAACTTTAAATTGTATTTGGTATTTTTATGGTCAAATAAAGATTTTAAAATAAAATAAATTAATATTCTAAATAAAATGAATAATATTCATGACCAAACAACTCCTTGAGAAACTTTCCTCTAGTCTTTTGCAACTTAAAATAATTGCTTGGTAAAAACACTTGGCTCTTCAATTGGCTTTAATGAATGACATTTTTCTTTGACAAATGAGAAGAAAGAGATTAAAGGGGCTAATAAAAATATCAACTGATGTTATCATTGTCACAAGTAGAATAAAGAGTTGTTGTCTATGTTGGATTAATCACTGCGAAATAATATTAAATATTTTAATTTAGCTTTCCTATAGATTAAAATTAAAATTTAAGCGAAGCGGGTTGAAAACTAAAACGAAATACTATGCGGGACACGGAAGAAAGTTGAATTTTTTTTGTGAATTAAGTCACATCCGTTTCGTTCCATTGCCATCCCTAATCCTAGATGTGTGATGAATAATTAGGAATTAATGTACGTTATAAGATCAAAATTCATTCTTTCAAGTTAGACATTGAACCAACTGATTCGACCAAATTTCAATTCAAAGAGCCTTTTAGAAGTCAGATCCTTTAATACTAGAAACTCTTCAATAAGGGGTCGTTTAGTAGAGTATATTAAAGAAACTAATGTATGCATTAACTTTGTGTATTATTAGTACCTTGTTTGGTATACTTTTTTAGTCTATGTATAATTAATGCTTGCATGCTTATATTAGTTATACACTCTATTGTGTATTAAGTGATGTATTACTAATACCACAAATTTTGATACATTAGTAATACAAAGGATCTCAACACATGTGTTAGTTTGATTAATGACATTACTACCTCCTCAATTCCCTCTCAAAAGTCAAAAACATTTTCCCAATTTCCTTTTTTCGTAGTCGTTTGGCCATGAGAATTTTTTACTTTTTAAATTATTTCACTTTTTTTCGAAAATAGTGTTTGGCCATAAAAATTTCAAATACAACTCCGGAGTTGTATTTGGAAAAGTGAAAACATTTCACTTTTTTCCAACTCACTTTTTCCACTTTTTAATTTATTTTTTTTGAAAAAATCCTAAATTTTTTTATTTTCATTAAGTAACCCCATTTAAATTATATTTCATTTTTAAATCATATTTTATGTTTTTTAAAAATATATATTTAAGATCTAGATAATTATTGCAAAAGTTATGGCCAAACACAACTCCGACTCCAACTTTGAAAATTCCAAAAAAAGTAAAATAATTTTTGGTTCATGTATTATGTTTTAAGAAAGTTGCTCTCTGCCTCTCTCTTCTCTGTGATTTGCCAATGGAAAATCAATGGTGATTTTTCTCTTTCTTTCTTTTTTTTTTTTTTTTTTTTTTTTTCTCAGTTCCTTTTTTTTTCGTTTTTCTCGGATCCTTTTTCTTGTTTCCCAGTTCCTTTCTTTTTTTTTCGTTTTTGAAGCAATAGTAACAATCAATTACTTTCATTTTGGAAAAAAAAAAGAGCCAATAAAATTTTAAAGATAAAAAATTCTATTGCAAAGGAAGTGTACTAACTAAAACTAAAGTGTAAAGGATATTTTTGCAAACATAACTAATGCAAGCATGACTAATACAAGTATTACTAATGCAAGCATTACTAATATACTCTATTCAGCATTATTCTTATATACTTTACCAAAGGACCCCTAAATGTATGCAATGTAACTTTACAAGTGGATCTGAAGAGGGTGGTGTGTACACAATTTTATCCTTATCTTGTTAATGTAGAATCACTTTTTTCGATAGATTCTAGGCTCAAGTAAAAGATAACAAAATCAAGTATAAGAAAACATAGTAGTGAAACAATCATGCTAAAATATATACAATGAAGAAGAAAACAGTAGCAACAACAAATACTACGATAATCGAAGCAAAGAAAATAACATGTAATAATAAAATCAAAAATTAAGACAATAATAAAAACAATATTGATAAGGGAAACTAGACAATGCTCGACTATCTATCGACCTTCTACTCTAATCCCCGACCTCCATATCCTCCTATCTAGGGTCATATCCTCGATAAGGTGCAAGTGTGTCACATCCTATCTAATCACCTTTCTCCAATACTTTTTTAATCTACTTCTACCTTAATTTTCTTATTTTTGCCATAACCAACTTCTCACACATCCTCGTCGGATTTTTTTTTTTACATTACCATCAAATATATTTATCAAATCACACTACTACCAAACTTGGTCACATGTTACTTAAATTAAACATGAAATGCTGCACTAATACAAATAACCCCACGTAGATTAAGTGAATCTAAAGTAATTCAACACATTACAGTGTGAATATTCATAGGTTTTGGAAGTTGCTAGGAATGTCACATGAGTGCCACTTGCACATAAAAATATTCAGCAGCCCTGCAATTTGACACAACTTCACGTGCTAATAATAGTATTCTTTTCTCTATAAGTATACTTACAAAGCAAACAAAATCATTGAGAGTCTACCATCTTACGTTGACTGAGCCTTCTCAAGTCAACAAAGTCATCATCAAAATAATATATATACTCATCCATTTTAATTTATTTAGCTTATTTTAACTTGGTATGAAGTTTAAAAAAATAAAAAAATTAAAACTTATAAATATTGTGGTCTTGCATTAAAGATACTCCCTCCGTCTCATATTAATTGGTCATCTTACTAAAAATAATTGTCTCACAGATGTATTATCCATTGGGGTTTGAACTCTAGTTCAACAATTCCAAGGGATTTTAGGATTCCTTTCATGCCATTGAGCCAACCACTCAATTTCTTATGAATTTCCATCTGCAAATACTCATATTCTTAATATATTTTTCATATAATTATAGAATCTACGGTAGCAGGTGGGGGTGCCTGGGAACCCCCACCCGGTACTGTGGATCCGCCCCTGGTCTCATATTAGTTGTCCACCTTATTAAATTAAGAGAGAATTAATTAATTTTTTCTCATATTGCCTTACAATTAATTCTTCTTGAAAGTGTGAATACTTATTTATAAAGTTTCAAACTTTTTTTAAGGGGTAAATTAGTAAAATTAACTTCTTATTTATGATTTCTTAAGATGCTTGTAAAAGAGAAAGTGACCAACTAATATGGGACGAAGGGAGTATGTGAAATGTATCAAAATGCCCTTTAATCTTGTGATCTTAAACATTGCTATGTGAACAGTTAGAATTAAGGAATTCTTAAAAAAAAAAGAGATCATTCTTTTTAAAATGGATCAAAAAAGAAAGTAGGTAAAACAAATTTAAACGAAGGGAGTAATTCGATTCAAGACAAATTATATTTCAAATGCTTTGAATAGTTCCAATATTTGTTCTTTATTTTAAACATTACTTACTTTATTGAATATTTAACTTGCATTTACTAATTTTTTATTTAGTTTGTGTTGTTTCCTTTCTCCCACCTTTACGTAAGAATATTAGCAAATATCCCTATATATACGCTTTAACTCTTAAGCTGTTCATTGTCTTACTCCAACCATCACACTAATTTTTCCCTCTCTTTAGCCGTGTGATCTTTAGTCGAAAGCTATTTCTTTTATTCTCTCTTCTCACTTCTTGAAAACATCTTTTTTCACTTTATATTACATTCATATATACATCAAAAACAATGTTTTCCCTTTCATCTATGCAATCTAACACTATTCAAACTCAATCATCTTCATCCCTATTCTTCGATCATTACCACCATCACCACCATGATTTTCATCGTTCGACTATTTTAGCTCGACCATCACGTCATAACCACCGCCTAGTACACTTCTCTTCCCGTGCCCAAATTGACGACTTAATTACTACCACCACCAGCAACAATAACTACGTCTCGATTCCAGGTCTCGATGACAGTCTAATTAGAATTCACGATTTTTCAAAATCATCGAGTCTCATGAAAATCGAAGAAAATACATCATTATCACATCCCTTCTCATCAAGTTCCAACAAGAAGCTCAAAATAGCTATTGTAGGCTTTGGCAACTTTGGACAATTCATTGCCAAGGCCTTCATTAAACAAGGTCATATTGTACTAGCTCATTCTCGTACTGATTATTCACTCATAGCACAATCCCTTAATGTCAACTTCTTCAAAGATCCCAATGACTTATGTGAGCAACATCCTGACATTATATTATTTTGCACATCCATTAATTCCCTCGAACGTGTCATTCGTTCCCTTCCCATCCAAAAGCTTAAGCGTAACACACTTTTTGTAGACGTACTATCCGTCAAAGAATTTCCAAAAAATATTTTCCTTCAATCACTACCTCAAGAATTTGATATTTTGTGCACTCATCCTATGTTTGGTCCAACAAGTGGTAAAGACAATTGGAAGGGACTACCATTTATGTTTGACAAAGTTAGAATTGGACAAGAAGAGTCAAGGATTCAAAGGGTCAACAATTTCATTAACATTTTTGAGTTAGAAGGTTGTAGGATGGTTGAAATGAGTTGTTGTGAACATGACAAGTATGCTGCTGGCTCACAATTTATTACACATACCATAGGAAGAGTGTTGCAAAAACTTGGGACAGAAACAACTCCTATAAACACAAAAGGGTATGAAAAATTGTTGAATTTGATGGAGAATACAACTACTGATAGCTTTGATTTGTATTGTGGTTTGTTTATGTATAACAATAATTCTATGGAGGTGTTAGAGAAATTGGATGCAGCATTGGAGAGTTTGAAAAGAGAATTATTTGGAAAAGTTCTTGAGAAGTTAGAGAAGAGGGTAGAAAAGGAAAGTAGGCTTGCTTTACCTACTCCCTATTTCTCTAAGAATATTGAAAAATTGGAAGTTGTGAAGAAGGAAGAGGCTCTTTCTTGATCCTAATTGAAATGCAAGTTGGTCATTTTTTAATGTGTTTTACAATCTAATGGTTGATTTTGTTCAATAAGAGTTGATATAGATTACTCTCTTCGTCCCATATTATTTGTCCATATTATTAAAAATTACGGTACAAAGTCAAAATGGAATTAATTGAATTTTTTCCATTTTGCCCTTAGATTAGTTCTATTTGATAGTATAAGTATGGTAAAGCTACAAAAATGTTCCTCCATTATTAATTTTGATATTGATGGATAATGAACATAAATATAGAGTGTATTAAAAAGAGTTTTAAGTGTAAATTAGTAAAAATACTCTTCTTATTTATAATTTCTTAAAAAGCGTGTAAAGAAAAAAGTAAACGAATAATATAGGACGAGAAAGTACTTGTAGTTTGAGTATAGTTTTCTTTTTCAGCATCTTGCGGCATGTTTAGAGGGTGTTTAAATAAACTTTTAAAACTGGTCATACTAGTTATAAAACCTTTATTAATTTATTTAGACGTATAGTAAACATTAAAAGCGTTTATAAGTTAATTATTTATAAGTCAAAATCAATCAAAAGTAATAAGTTAAGTCACCCATAACTTATGATTTTACAATTTATAAAAACTTTTGTCTTGACTAATTCTTTTATAATTTTATCCCTAATATCTTTTTTAATATCTAAAATACTCTTCCTAAAACAAGCACAACTTCTAACTATATCTCAATTCTATTTTCGTTATTCGTTCCCTTCTATGTAAAAATATTTTAAAATTCATATTTTTTTATAAATGATTTTAAGGACATTTTAGTTATTTTAACACAAAAGAGCTTATCGACATTTTTTTTTTAATGAAACACACCTAAATACTTTCTATCAGTTTCAACATTTTTATTCGAAAATACTTATTTAATCAGTTTCTACACTAAAAGTGTTGTTCATGATACACTGATACCAATTTGCCAAAATCACGTAAACTGCTACTAGAAGAAATTTTATGCTACTAGAAGAAATTTTACGCCTCAATAGAACTAGTAAAGTAAGACATAGCCCCTTTATTTTCACTTTTTCCTCTGAGTTTCATTTTTCTTATACAAACTAAAAGCTATCCTTAGGCATCTCGTCTAGTGAATTTGATTTAAAAAAAAAGATTTTTTTGTAGCAACACTAATTCAAATAGCATTATTTTTTAAAATCACTTGGAATTCATAAATAAAAGAAGAGAAAAGAGAATTGAAGTGGATAAGAATATACTATCTAACATCTCCCACCTTTCATAATAACTATAACTGTTACTCAACATCCAACAACCACACTGGATTGGGTTGAATGTGTCTTTTTGTATATATAGTCAATATATGTGGTCCTCTTGTCGTAGCCAAACGTTGATCAAAGTCTTACGACACCATTTCGTCAAAAATATTACTCCATCTGTTTTAATTTGTTTTCCATATTTTTACTTGGCACGAAGTTTAGGAAAACAAAGAAGATTTTTGAATCTTGTGGTCTTAAATTAAGTTATATCAAATGTATTAAAATACCCTTTAATTTATGCTTGTGGTCTTAAACATGCCAGGTTAAAAGTTAAAATCAAAGAGTTGCTAAAAAGAAAAAAATACCAATCTTTTTAAAATGGACTAAAACTTAAAGGGAAACAGAAAAAAGTCGATAATTTGTCGCTAAATAGAATTAGCGACAAATTTTATTGTTTAGCTATCAAATTTGTCGGCCACTAAATCCTATTTTTTTAAGTAGTCTTAGTCTAAAAAGGTGAAACTAAACCAAACTAAGCCTCATTTAAAGAGAATCACTATTTAGTATAATTTCTAACGAGTCTATTATGACCCAAAATCGAAGAATTAAAAGCTACTCCATCCAAACCACTTTATTTGTCATTTTTACTAAAAATAAATGGTCTAAAATAGTTGTCATTTTAAAAAATCAATATATAATTAGTTGTTTGTTTTCACTTTTACCCTTAGTCATAAATATGGAGAGATATTAATATAGTGTAAAAGAGAAAAATATTAATTACTGAGGAGTAATAAATAAGAATAGTTTAGTCAAATTACACTTTAATTAATATTTTTCTTAAGACATGTACAAATAAAAAAATGACAAATAAAGTGTTCGGAGAAAGTACAACTCAATTTAATTAGATCGTCAGAGATGGACGCATTGCTTCATAACATGTCGGATGGGTTAAATGTGAAGAGTGTCTTTATTGTTCCGTGGACGGTTGACAATATTTTTTCCATCCACATACGTGATTGCAGTTGTAGCATGGATGTTTTTTTTGTGATAATTGCATGTGCACGACATTCTTAGATATTGTGTGAGCTTAGTTCAGGAAAAAGTCTCACATCGACAAAATATAAGAGAGCTGTTGGATACATAAATAAGCGACTTTACATCCTAGTGAGTCGATATTTTTAAGCCTTGTGAACTTAGGCCCAAAGGCAAATCTCAGCAGGGACGCAAAGTCCATAAGAGGAGGTGCATGTGACACCATAATGATACTGAGGCTATAAGTATGTTCCGTTCTTGAAAGTGAATCCATGTAAGACTCTGCTTAGGAGTCCAATGTTAGTAAGAAAAGGAAAACTTGGGGAGCAAGTGTTTTAGTTGTAATTAAGGAAAACTTAGGGGGCAAGTGTTTTAGTTGTAATTAAGGAAAATTTAGGGAGCAAGTATTTTAGTCATAATAGGTTTGTCTTAAATATAGAGGCATATACATGTAATAAAGAAATTTTTTGAATCTTGTGATCTTAAATTAAGTTATGTCAAATGTATTAAATTGCCCTTTAATTTATGCTTATGGTCTTAAACATGTCATGTTAAAAGTTGAAATTAAAGAGTTGCTAAAAAGAAAAAAATACCAATCTTTTTAAAATGGACTAAAAATTAAAGGAAAACAGAAAAAAGACGATTGTTTGTCGCTAAATAGGATTAGCGACAAATTTTATTGTTTAGTTATAAAATTTGTCGGTCGCTAAATCCTATTTTTTTAAAAGTTGTCTTAGTCTAAAAAGGTGAAACTAAACCAAACTAAGCCTCATTTAAAGAGAATCACTATTTAGTATAATTTCTAATGAGTCTATTATTAGAGCACACAATTTAAACACACAGCGAAAGCATGTTACGGATCACAATTTTATATGATTTACAGATAATATAAACTAAAAACAAAAATTAGAAAGTACTTACTTGTTGAAACTTTCACAGATTTTGCTCAACGGCGTGAGATTCAGAACTACAACCTTCTACTATTTTCGGATTAACTTTTCTAACCAAAACTTGAGTTGACAAGTAATTTTTTTCAGAAGAAAAGATGGATGATCTTTTGTAAGAACTGGCCCTTATAAACACAATTCCTCTGTTGAAGGAATTGAAGAATTTGGGCATTTTTTTCAAAAATTAAGCTTGAAACGTTTATGTCATTAAGACCACATTTAAGGCAAAAACGTTTCTGCCTTTTATGACATATATTTAATAAGGAAAATATTTAAATTAAATAGTAATATTTAGTAAAATATTTTTCTATTTCACCGCACGTTTCATTTAACCACGCCTTTTTTTTTCAAATTTGATTAATTAATCAGGCAAGGGACCACATTTTTATTAGTTGAGGCTTTCAATTATGATATTAATTCACAAATGAATGAATTATCATACCATAATAAATTATAAATTATTTCACTAAAAATCTGTAATTGCACTCCTCAGTTAATTTTGAAATCCACCATTACACCTTATTTAACTCTCCATGTTAGAATTACCGACACCAATCAACCAAATTAAATTTCTGAAAAATTTAATTCATTGATTAACTTAATCCTTTATTTTTATACTTAACTTATTTCACAGGACGGATATTAAATCCACCTGCAAGGTTTTCACGTGAAAACTTATAAGCAACCATAAAGGGGTGTCTTCTATCTCAAGTCCGAGACATGGTTCTATCAACTAATTATTATTTCACTAGTGTGATTTGTTATTATCCAACCTATTAGGAATATATTGACTCATAATAGAGTCTCACCTTTTAATAGATTAAAATAATAAATCAAACTACGTACATAGATCATAATAATTATATCAAGATTAAGAGTATAAGTACATGTAATGGACTAGAGACGTTGTTTACTAATATTCAGAATATAAACGAACATCTCTACTTGATCCGTTCAATACATACGAAATGTACTAGCACAAGAAGTCAAAATATTACCACTCCCATAATTAAGATCAAATTATATTTAATCTTGTGCTACAATCATCAAGATATTTATCCTGTTTTATCTCTGATTGTGAACAATAATTAATAACTTATAAGAACCGATAATTTTAATCTTTCGTGTATGAGTTAAATAACTCCATACACAAAATTATCTATTGTATAAGTAAAAGGACACACATGTTGACACAATGATCTATTTAAATAAAGACTTTATTAAATTAAGTAAATAAAATAAATAGTCTTTACATGGATTGAAAATATAATACTATAACATAAATTACATGGTTAATAATATATCCTATCAATCTCACACTTAGACTTATAACCATGCATTCACAACTCTAACATCCATTTCTTTCACATGCTTATCAAAAACCTCCTGAGTTAAGACCTTTGTAAATGGGTCCACCAAATTGTTCTTCGACTCAATCTTCAAAACTCTCACATCACCTCTTTGAGTTATATCCCGAATCAAATGATACTTTCTCTCAATATGCTCACTTTTTTTATGGCTACGTGATTCTTTCGAGTTCGCAACCGCACCACTATTATCACAATAAAGTGTGAGTAGTGCTTGAACTGAAGGAACCACTCCAAGCTCTTTCAGAAAGTTTTCGAGCCAAACAGCCTTTTTAGCCGCCTCAGAGGCAGCTACACATATTCGATTTTCATGGTGGAATCAACAATACATGATTGCTTGATACTTCTCCATACTATGGATGCACCTCCTAAAGTAAACACATATCCTGAGGTAGATTTTCTAGAATCTTTATCTGACTGGAAGTCTGAATCTGTATATCCAATAAGTACAAGATCACCAGAGTGAAAAACAAGCATGTAATTCCTAGTCATTTTCAGGTATTTGATTATATGTTTAACTGCAGTCCAATGTTCTTGCCCAGTATTAGACTAAAATTTACTAACCATGCCAACAACAAAACAAATATCAGATCTGGTGCACAACATAGTATACATGAGACTTTCTACAACAGAAGCATAAGGGACCGCCTTCATTCTTTCTATCTCATCGGCCGTTTTGGGTGACTGATCCTTTGATAGAGTAATTCCATGCCTAAAAGGAAGGAATCCATTTTTGAAATTTTGTATGCTAAACCTTGCAAGAATAGTGTCGATATAAAGTGCTTGAGATAAGCCTAATATCCTTTGTTTTTGATCTCGCATGAGCTTGATCCCAAGGATATGAGCCGCTTCTCCCAAGTCTTTCATATCAAAACGTGAGGACAACTACTCCTTAACAGAATTCAACATGTTCACATTATTTTCTATGAGCAAGATGTCATCTACGTACAGAACTAAAAATGCTACTCTGTCTCTATCGAATTATTAAAATAAGTATTCCATGCCCTAGATGCCTGTTTTAATCCATATATGAATTTCTTAAGTTTACAAAATTTGTGTTCATTGCCACTTTCCATGAAACCTTTTGGTTGTGCCATATAGATGCACTCATCAAGACTTCCATTTAGGAAAGTTGTCTTAACATCCATTTGCCAAATCTCATAATTATAATGAGCAGCAATGGATAAGAGAATCCTAATGGATTTAAGCATAGCTACCGGCGAAAAGGTTTCCTCATAATCAATTCCTTCTTTTTGAGTGAACCCTTTCGCAACAAGCCTAACCTTAAAAGTTTGCATTTTTTCATCCACACCTCTCTTTTTCTTATAAATTCATCTACAATCAATGGGTTTGACTCCCGTAGGTGGTTCTACAAGATTCCAAACTTTATTGGAGTACATGGACTCCATTTCAGATTTCATAGCAACAATTCACATTTCAACATCTTTATCTTGTAGTACTTCGATGTAATATAGAGGTTCTGTATTAGGATCTTCAGGGTTTCTATCGTATGATTCTCCCAAAAGCGCAAACCGTATAGGTTTTCTAATAACTCTCCCACTACAATGACTAGTCACGACATGATACACTACATCTGAAACAACATCTGAAACTACATCTTGAACACCCTGAATGTTTTCCTCCATAATTGCTGGTTGCTCGACATTACTCCCACTACTTTGAGGTAGGGAGATGTCAGGAGTTTGCTCAAGCGCAACTCTTCTACAACCTCTTGCCTATTGATATTTCTCTCACTACATGAACGCAATGATATGTCAATAATAGTTTGGGGAATCGTTCTGGTGTTTTATTATTCGTTATTCTATTGCTTAGTTTCTGTAAAGCAATTTTACTTCTAGGAACATGGTTCATTAAATAATCCTCTTCTAGAAATTTGACATTTGTCGAGACAATTATCCTTTGTCCTTTAGGACAATAAAATAAATCTCCTTTCGTTCCTTTTGGATATCCAATAAAAATGTATAGTTCTGTCCTAGATTTTAATTTATCCGTTTTCCCTTTTAGCACATGTGTTGGACAACCCCAAACTCGAATAAGCCGCAGACTAGGATTGCGCTCACTCCACAATTCCGATGGGATTAAAGGTACCGACTTTGAAGGAACCAAGTTCAAAATATAATTTGCAGTTTCTAATGCATACCCCAAAAAGAAAAAGGCAAAACTGAATAACTTAACATTGATCTAACCATTTCCATAAGAGTTTTATTTCTACATTCTGCTACACCATTTTGTTGTGGTTTTCTCGGAGCAGAAAATTGAGACATAATTCTTGATTCTGATAGGTACTTAATGAATTCAGCAGAAAGGTATTCACCACCACGATCAGATCGTAATGTTTTGATATGTTTATTATGTCGCTTTTCCGTTTCTATCTTAAATTCTTTGAGTTTTTCAAAGCATTCAGATTTATGGCGTAGTAAATAAATATATTCATATTTTGAGTAATCATCTGTGAAAGTCACAAAATACTCAAAATCACCTCTTGCTTGTATATTCATACGACCACACAAATCAGAATGAATTAATTCCAACTTATTACCGGCTCTATTTCCTTTGGAAGGAAAAAGTATCTTGATCATTTTTCCTTCTAAACAGGATTCACAAGTTGGAAGTGCCTCCACTTTCAATGAATTCAAAGGTCCATCAGAAACCAACCGTGAAATCCTATTTATATTAATATGATCTAGACGTAAGTGCCATAAGTATGTTTTACTGACTTCTGAAATACATTTTCTCTTATTTAATTTATCAATATTAATAAGTTCTGGTGATTGTATCAAATTATGAGACACATCAAATACAAACAGATCATCTATTCTAGGAGCAGAAAGTATAAAACGCTTATTATGCTTAATAATTATACTATTATTAGCAAAACAAATGTTAAAACCAGTATCTATTATGCTTGAAATAGACAATGAATTTCTTCTTATAGAAGGCACATAAAGAACATTATTCAAAACCAAAGTTCTAGAAGCATCAAACAAAAAGGAAATATTTCCTATAACTAAGGCTGGTGCTGGCTCCCCATTTGCTTAAAACACGCTAACTTCATTCTCATTTAGGCGCCGTATTTCCTGAAATCCATACAAAGAATTGCAGATATGATTAGTGACTTCCAAATCTATAGCCCAAAACTGGGTAGAAACAACCACTAAAAAGTTTCAACGATATTTAAAAAAGAAGTACCTTGTTTGTTCAGCTTGGCTAGGTAGCCTGGAAATTGTTTCTTGTGATGACCAGGTTGATTGCTGTGATAGCACTTGCCCTTAGGCTTAGACACACCACCATTAGCACCTCCAGGTGCAAAACCTTACGGGGCTTCTTCTTTTTCTTATTGCCTTTCGGCTTAGAAGACGAAGAAGAAGGTTTGTCAACCATGAATACAGCAGGATGAGTTTGTTGCTTGATTATAGATTCTGCCGCTTGCAACTCATTCAAAAGTTTTGCAAGGGATAAGTCTATCTTATTCATATTATACTTTAAGCGAAACTGCTGAAAACTGTCTGGCAGAGTCTGTTGGACCATCTCCACCTGAGATTCCTTATCAATAACTGCACCAAGTATTTCCAGCTCGTTTAACAGACTCATCATCTTAAGAATGTGTTCTCTTACCAATGATCCTTCAGCCATTTTAGTGGTTGATAACAAAAATACAACAAACAAGAAGAAACGAAGGAAAAGATATGAGAATTAATAACTAGGAATTGAAATTATGGGCAACAAGGGGCTAAAACCCTCACCTCCCAATTGATTCCAACAACTAGATACTAATTCAACTCAACTAATCAAGGAAACCTAAATGAAATCCACAAGTGGGATACCTTACCCTCTCATCCAACCTTTCTTCCTCATCCCCCGAAGCTACTCTCTCCCCTTCACCTTTATCCCCCTCTCCCTCACTTCTTTCATTATGCTCATCTTCCTCATCGGTTTTATACCCATCAAGAAAAGCAACAATTGTCCTTCTATTAGGACACTCACTAGCAATATGTCCCCTCCCTTGACATCGAAAGCATTGGATGGTAGAGGGTCGAGGAAAGTTGGGTTTTTCAAAGTTACCTCCTTTCTGCTTGTCATTCCCTTTGGCTTTGTAATCAACCTTGACATGAGTGTCTTGACCACTACCTTTAGATGATTCTTGAGGAGTTGGGGTCTTCCACTTATCATTGTTTTTACTCCATGAGGAAGTTGAAAAATTCTTGGCCTTGTATGTCTTCTCATCTTTCAAATCCATTTCGACCTTAGAGTCATCATGGAAAGCTGCTTCAAGATTCTCATAGTGTTTAAGTCTCAAAGGCTTCAAGATATCGGGCCTCAAGTTTGCCATGAATCGTATCACCGTATATTGCATATGCTCCTCAAGCTTGGACTTCATTCTCAAGTTCTCAAATTCATCATAGTATTCTTCAACACTCTTGGTACCTTGCCTAAGCATATACACCTTCTTGAGAGCTTCTTGGTAGTAATCCGGAGTTAAATACCTATACTCCATTAGACCAACCAACTCTTTCCAAGTGGGCAACTCATAGAGATGACGACTCTCTCGTTCCCTCCTCTTGGATTCCCACGATGTGGAAGCATATCCCTCGAATTGAGTGAGGGCATACTTCGCCTTCAATGATTCCGAGATGTTATTAGTAAGAAAATCCGTTCACTTTGTAGTTTCCATTCAAGAAATTCATCCGGGTCACTACTTCCCTTGAACTTTGGAAGTGTAACCTTGATCGTGTTCAATCCCCTATCTTGATCATTCTGTTCTCCATACCTAGCTCCTCTATTCCCCATCCTATCTCCTCTATTCCTCATCCTATCTCCTCTATTCCCATAGCGTTGACCTCCTATTCCTTGGTCCCACCCTAAGTCCCGAGGCTGGACTCCTTCCCTTGGCCCTTCATAGTCATCTCTACCCCCATGCTCCCAAAACTCATCATTATTGTGAACTTCATTCATGTCGTCATAGAGAGGATTTTGAAATTGGTGGTTTGGGTAGGGTGTTTGTGTGGTGTTTTGTGGAGGTGATATGTAGGAATCATGTAAGGATGCATTTGATGGATTTTGGAGTGGAGTTTGGTATAAAACTTGGTTTGCCACAAAAGGACGGTTCTCTTGTGGAGGGCGATAGGGTTGTGGATGTGGATGTGGATGTGGTGTTGGTTGCCTTGGGTAGTTTGGAGGGTTGTTTGTTTGGAAGGTGGGTTGTTGGATGTTTCGGGTTCGATTTTGTGGAGGGTAACATAGTTGGTGAGCTTGCCCCGGAGTAATGGTGGTGGATTGCACCGATGCTCGCCTTGCCTCCTCATTTTCGACTTGGAGTGTCTTCCCTCTATTCTCATTTTCCACCCGTACCAACCTTTCCTCCATACCTCCTAACTTCCCATTCATTTCCGCCATTTGTTTAGAGAGGTGTGCAAGAACCTCCATGAGGTTCTCCGAGCTCTCCCCAACTGGACTTGCACCGTGGTGGGACATGGCACCTACAAAACTCAACAAGCAAGGTTAGTAGTAAAAGGCTCACGTCCCTTGTATGTAACTCTCAACTCACCTCCTGTGGCGTCGTCTCAAAATTGGTAGTGAACTAGCTCCGCTCAATCAACTCAAGGTCACCTATCCTTTGTGGAGGAGTGGATTCTTGTGACTCTTGAAAGAAGGACGACTTGAAAGACTCTAACGGACTTGAATCAAGGAATTAATCAACGAAAACAAGACAAGAAAAGAAGAAGGAAGAAGCACGAAAGAATTCGGACTCAAGAATTAAGTAACAAAAGTAGGAGAAACTACTTGTTGTTGCTTAATTTGGAGAATCAAAGAGATGATTTGATGTTTAAAAACTAGTTAACAAGTAATTAAAGATGTTAATTAGTTGTTAAATAGTTGAGAAATCTAAGAAAAATGAGTGTAGAAGAAGAAGTTTGAAGTTCCAACACTTAGAAAAAAATTGGGGTCTTAAAAGTTCCAACACTTAGAAAATTTTTGGGGTCCCAAAATTTGAGACCCCTAAAAAAAACTAAGTATGAAAACCTGCAGAAAAAGCCCTCTGAAGTTGGTCTCACGCGCCTGGGTGAGACTGGGCGTGGAATTTTTTATTTTTTATTTTTATTTTTTTAAATTCCACTTGTGGACCCAATAAACATCTTTGACCACTTTGACTTGGAAAAGTTGGATCAAACGTATCTTTTGGCTTCTTCTTCTTCAAGATGTTCTTGATTAATATCAAAAACACCTAGAACACCAAGAACACACACTAAACACCAATTCCTTCAAATGAGCTCGGAATTGACTCAAATTTTAGGATTAGCTTCCCCTTAACGTAGGGAACAAACCCCAATGATTTTTAAGCTCCAATTTCTCCTTAATCAATAGACCCACTTTCAAAGTTTGTAAAGCTTTAAAAGCTCAAAACACTTTAATGGAAACTCCACTTCTACAACTCCAAATCGCACGAAATTTGAAATTTAGACTCAAAAAATACTAGGGAACAAGGATCTAGTGTCAAAAACAAGAAATCAAACAAGAAAAATTTTCGGATTTTTTTTTTTTTTTTTTGGATTTTGAAGATATCAAATTCCCAAGACTTAGATTTGTGGAAACAAATCTAAATCGAGCTCTGATACCAAATGATAACGGAAATACAACAAACAAGAAGAAACGAAGGAAAAGATATGAGAATTAATAACTAGGAATTGAAATTATGAACAACAAGGGGCTAAAACCCTCACGTCCCAATTGATTCCAACAACTAGATACTAATTCAACTCAACTAATCAAGGAAACCTAAATGAAATCGACAAGTGGAAGATCTTCGATTAATTAAGTAAAGAAGTTAAACTAACAATCAAGAGAGTCACCCTAATCACTCACTAATTCCTTAAGAGAATTACACTAAGTCTTACACTAGCAACTACAAGTTTAGAGTATCAATCTTCAATATGCAAAAAACTCCCTTCCAAAATGAAGAAAAGCTATTACTTATACTAGAGAATAAGAAGACACTAGCTATTACAGTTTTGCCCTTAATGAAGTAAGGGCCTTGTTTGGTTGCCTTCTTTTGGGAATTCTTGAATTCCTCCTTCCACCTCACTTTAATAGACCACCCACACATTGTATGCTTTTCTTTGGGATTCTTCAAGCTTCTCCAATGCTTCCCTTTTCATGAACATTGCTTGAAGGTCTAGGAGCTCTTTATCTTGACTACGTGTGAAAGGCCTTGAAGGATAAGTGCCATCCAAGATAGTATCATCCATGCTTTCCAATCTAGTATCAGTGGTTAAGAGGAATTTTATGGCCGTCTGCTTTGCAGCACGATTCTTCTCACCGAACATCTCTTTGAGAGATTCAAGCATATCGTAAGCAGAGGTCATGAACTGATGTTGATGCTGCAAGACATTCGCCATGGAGGCAAGAATGTAGCATCTTGCCATCTCATCAGCCTTAACCCACTTATCATAAGCTTTGACCTCATCATCAGTAGGGTCCGCTGGTGTCACGCCTCGAGGTTACCCCCTAGACGTAACATGGGACTTGGGGCCACAAGGATTCCAAGCTAACCCCTTGGTCATAGCATTCTTAACAAAAGATAAGCGGAAGCAATCTAAGATAGAAACTCAAAATATCATAAATAGAAGTCAATTACGAAGTACAACTCAGAAATCGTCTCATAAAGTCTATGTCTGAAAAGCCTCTACTATTATCATAGAGAGTTGTTGGGACAACACCCCCAACTAACTCGAACATCTGAAAATAAAGAAGACATAAAACTGAGGTGGAGCCTAGCCCTCAGACTATGAGGACTCACAAATAGCTAAGTAGGAGTGGCCGGATCTCTAGCAATAGATCTGAGTAGGAACACCTGAGTCTGCATTATAAAAGGATGCAGTGCAATATGAGTTAGTACTATGGAATGTACTAAGTATGTGACCAATGCATGAACATGGTGAAAATATGCTAAGTATACTGAAATCATGCTTTTAAAGAATAACTGAATGCAATGACTCTAAAATATCATAAGTCAAAGCATAACCATAAGTAATAAAGTCTGAAATCTGATTTAGAGTCAAATGCAACTTTAATCATGAACTGTTTCTGTGGGAGGTTCTATAACCGACATAGACCATGTGAGCTACATGGAATCCGATGTATACGCCCCATCGAGAGGACCTAGTGTACCTTGCAAGGGGTACAAAGGCATGACTGTAACGTGATCACCTGAAACTGATGCACAACACAGGACTTAGAACCTACGGAGGCAACGTAGTTCTGGGACTCATGGGTACTCTCACCCATCCAACTTGGTGCTAATACTACTCCCAAAAATATACATATAGCTCATATAATACCAATGACATATCTGATGCCAAAGCTTTTCAAAACCAATGACAGATATGATGTCAAAGCTAAGAAAGAAATCAATGACATATCTAATGCCAAAGCTAAGTAAAAAACCAATGTCATATCTAATGCCAAAGCTAAGTGAAAACCAATGACATATCTAATGCCAAAGCTATTTTGAAAAGCAAAAGACATATATGATGATATGCAATTCAAAGTCATAATCTGAAGGCTTAGCTTAGCCATAGCTCAAAATATGCTTTTCATACCAAATTCATACTTGAAGAATCCATGCAGTTTCATAAGTTCATAAGTGCCATGATAGCTAATCATGCTAATTTTCTCTTGAAAACATATAAATTCATGGGTTCATGCTAGAAATCCACTTTCATGCTTGGGCTTTCAAAATCAATGAAAGAATCATAATCAAATCATGAATAATCAATAAGAAACCATGAATTTAAATATAGAAACTGATTTTTATAAACTTTCCCCAATTTTGGTTCAAAATCCTAGTTCCATAACTTCATAATTCAAATTCATCAGTTGGAGATTTTGGGAACAAGGGTGGAAGAAACCCATTTCTAAAGACCCACATACCTTAGATGAAGATTACCCACTTCAATGGAAAAGATTTGGAGACTTGACGTGGAGCTTGGCGACTTGAGCTTGAAGAGGGAGAACTTTCTTCTTTGAGTGAGGAATGAGGAGCTTAGGATAGACTTAGCATAATATGGGTGAAAACCCTTTTAAAAGTAGTCAAAACGACTTCACTTAATACATAATAGGGTGGGAAATGACCAAAATGCCCCTGGGAAATAACTTGAGAAAAGCTGGAAATTTGTAGACTTTCAGTGACCACGACTCAGGACACGAGTCATGGTTTGGATGACGAGTCGTGCATGGCAGTCGTAGAACTCAGGCTAAGAAATCAGTCTGCAGAAGATTTTCCATGAGTTAACAGGATGACTCGTGGAAGCTTCCACGAGCCGTAAGGTTGAGTCGTGGAAGTCAGGGAAAATGATTGGCCTCTGATGGAGTTCCACGAGTCAACAACAAGACTCGTAGAAAGTTCCACGAGTCGTGGTAGTGACTCGTGGAAGTCAGTACGGAAGTTGGTCCGCAGGCACGATTCCCTTCCACGACTCATGGGACCTTTCACGACTCGTGGACCTAACTCGTAGACCTGAAACTTGGATTTTTCTGAAGTTTTTAACTTAGATAGCGGGGTACATGTACGGGGTGTTACAATATCCCCCCTTGGGATCATTCATCCTCGAATGAAGGCTAGACAAGGGAAACTGAGGGAAAAACAGCCCAACCAAACATCAAAACATAGAGATCAATGGGTAATCATAAAACCAGAACTTTTCAACCTGAAAACATGATAAACTAACTTCGTAAAACATGGATGCATGCTAAAATCATGATAGGAACTGACGGAGAAGAATCGGAGGGACATATTAAGGAGGAAACTAGTACCTCAAGCTGGAAATGAATCAGAAGGAAAGAGATAAGGATATTTGGCCTTCATGGCCTCCTCCGCTTCCCAAGTAGCACCCTCAACAAGCTGATTCCTCCAAAGAACTTTTACCGAAGTGACTTCTTTGTTTCGCAACCTCCGAACCTGACTATCAAGGATATCCACGGGAACCTCCTCATAGGTGAGACTATCCTTCACACCTACATCTTTCAAAGGAACAATCAAGCTCGGATCACCAACACACTTCTTCAGCAAGGAAACATGGAAAACTAGATGAACCGCTTCCAACTCCGTTGGTAACTCCAACTCATAAGAAACATTACCAACTCTCCTCGAAATCCGATAAGGACCTACAAAACGGGGACTAAGTTTTCCTTTCTTGCCAAACCTCATTACACCCTTCATGGGTGACACCTTAAGGAAAACCCAATCATTAACTTCAAATTCTAACTCCCTTCTCCTCACATCCTCATAAGATTTCTGTCGACTCTGAGAGGTCTTCAACCTTTGCCAAATAAGCTGAACTTTTTCCATAGTCTCATGCACAGAATTTGGACCAATCAAGGCTGCCTCACCAACCTCAAACCAACCAATAGGAGATCTACACCTTCGACCATAAAGTGCCTCATATGGAGCCATCTGGATGCTAGAGTGAAAGTTGTTGTTGTAGGCAAACTCGATAAGAGGTAAGTGATCGTCCCAATTTCCCTTGAAGTCAATAACACAAGCCCTCAACATATCCTCCAAAGTCTGAATAGTGCGCTCGGCCTGGCCATCCGTCTGAGGGTAAAAAGTTGTGTTAAGCTTCACCTTAGTACCAAGACCTTTCTGAAATGATCTCCAAAACTGAGATGTAAACTGAGGACCTCTATCCAAAATGATAGACAAAGGAACACCATGCAATCGAACTATCTCCTGAATGTAGAGTCTGGCATAATCATCCGCGGTATCCCTTGTCTTAACAGCCAAGAAATGGGATGACTTGGTCATCCGGTCGACAATCACCCAAATGGAGTCGTGTTGCCTTCGAGTACGAGGCAAATCCGTAATAAAGTCCATATTGATTGCTTCCCATGTCCAAGTGAGAAGGTCAATATCCTGGAGAATACCACCAGGTCTTTGACATTCCACCTTTACCTGTTGACAGTTGGGACACTTAGCCACAAACCCGGCTATGTCCTTCTTCATACCATTCCACTAAAAGACTTTCCGTACATCACAGTACATCTTGGTGGCACCCGAATTAATAGAGTATCTGGAACTGTGAGCCTCGAACAAAATCTGCTGTCTCAACCCATCAACACTTGGCACACACAAGTGACCCTGATAACGAAGCACACCATCTTCCCCTTGGGAGAAAACCTCAACCCTTTGCTGACGAACTGCACCCTTAAGCTGAATTAGAATGGGATCTAGGTCTTGCTTGGCTTTCACCTCAGCCACTAAGGATGATTCAACACCATTAGTCACAATCACACCACCCTCGATTGAGTTCATAAGGAAAACTCCCAACCGAGCGAGTCTATGAACTTCATTAACCAACTCCTTCTTCCCATCTTCAATGGAAGTTAAACTTCCCATGGACAATCTACTCAAAGCATCCGCCACAACGTTGGCCTTACCCGGGTGGTAAAGCACACTCATATCATAATCTTTAAGGAGTTCAAGCCATCTCCTTTGTCGCAAATTTAATTCCTTCTGAGTGAACACATATTGAAGACTCTTATGATCGGTGAAAACATCCACATGCACACCATACAAGTAGTGTTTCCAAATCTTTAAAGCAAAAACCACGACCGCTAGCTCAAGATCATGAGTGGGATAGTTCTTCTCATGAGTCTTAAGCTGTCTAGAAGCATAAGCAATCATATTACCACGCTGCATCAAAACACAACCCAAACCAATTCGAGAAGCATCACAATACACAACAAAATCATCTAAGTTCTCGGGTAGAGCTAACACTGAGGCTGTAGTCAATCGGGTCTTCAATTCCTGAAAACTTTTCTCACAAGAGTCGGACTACTGAAACTTAACCTTTTTCTGAGTCAATCGGGTCAATGGTGAAGCAAGGGAAGAAAACCCTTCCACAAAAGCAGGCAAGTGCTTGGTAAGCCAACAACCTAGTGAACCGGGTGGGTCACTCGAAGAAATGAGAACACCGAGCAAGTATCGGCATACCTTTGATCAGTTGAGCGAGAGCCCTTCCATACGGGACTCTCGGATCACTATGGACGACTTTCGAAACCTTCTATAGTAACCAGTCAAACCCAAAAAACTTCTAATATCGGACAGAGAAATGGGTCTAGGCCAGTTCTTAACTGCTTCAATCTTTTGAGAATCAACCGGAATACCATCACTAGTCACAATATGACCCAGAAAAGCAATAGACTGCATCCAAAACTCGCACTTGCTAAACTTAGCAAACAACTGTCTATCCTTGAGAGGTTGCAACATAACTCTCAAGTGATCCGCATGCTCCTCCTCACTCCGAGAGTAGATGATGATATCATTAATGAAAACAATCACAAACATATCTAAATACTATTTGAACACACGGTTCATCAAATCCATAAAAGTTGCAGGAGCATTTGTTAGACCAAAAGACATAACAACAAACTCATAATGACCATATCGAGTCCTGAAGGCTGTCTTCGAGATGTCATGTTCCCGAACCGAAGCTGATGATAACCGAATCTAAGGTCGATTTTGGAGAAGAATCTAGCACCCTGAAGCTAATCGAACAAGTCATCAATCCTCGGAATGGGATACTTATTTTTTATTGTGACCTTGTTCAACTGACGGTAATCAATACACATTCTAAGAGATACATCTTTCTTCCGAACAAATAAAACTGGGGCACCCCAAGGTGAAATACTAGGCCTGATGAAACTCTTATCAAGCAAGTCTTTCAGCTGATCTTTCAACTCCTTGAGTTCTGCGGGGGCCATTCTATAGGGAGGAATAAAGATAGGATTCATATCCGAAAGAAAATCTATCGCAAAGTCAATTTCCTGCTCGGGAGGGACTCTGGGCAAATCATCGGGGAACACTTCTAGGAATTCATTTACAATAGGAACATACTGAATAGTCGGGGTCTAGGACTCCGTGTCCATAACCCAAACTATATGATAGACATA
Organism: Jaltomata sinuosa; assembly: GCA_003996215.1. Taxonomy (NCBI): domain Eukaryota; kingdom Viridiplantae; phylum Streptophyta; class Magnoliopsida; order Solanales; family Solanaceae; genus Jaltomata; species Jaltomata sinuosa. The sequence goes on from QJPP01007233.1 coordinate 275,076, forward strand.
ACCCTTAGAAATTATCTTTCTAGCCTTAAGATAAGATATGAAATGACCCTTCGAAGAAGAGGGACTACCTTGCCATTCTAGGACAGGTTCATTAGGAAACTTGAAACTAACCACACGAATGCGGCAATCAACTGAGGCATAACATGCATACAACCAATCCATAACAAGGATAAAATCAAAGTTAGTCATCTCCAACTCTACTAAATTCGCTGAAGTGACTCTATGAAGGATTGAGATCGGGAAATTTTGGTAGACTCTTTCGACTAGGACTGACTCACCAACAGGGGCAGAAACATAAAAGGGTTCTAAAAGAAATTCAGGACGAATCTCGAACTTACAAGCCACATAAGGGGTTATAAAATATAAGGATGCACCGGGGTCTAACAAGGCATACACATCAAGAGAGAAAACTTTCAATATACCGGTAACCACATCGGGAGAACTCTCCTAATCTTGTCAGGAGAACATAGCATAGAGATGGTTCTTGCGTTGACCACCAGAACTAGAAGTTGCACCCTGAGAGGCTGGTCTACCTCCTGAAGCTGCTGGGGTAGACTGAGTCATACCTCCCTGTACCTTCCTTACTGAAGGACAATCCTTAATACGATGCCCAGGCTGACCACAACCAAAGCAACCCTCTCTACTGGATAAACACTCACCGGGATGATTCTTCCTACACCTGGTACAAGGAGGAAAAGAAGACCCCTTTACACCACCACCCTGAGAATAAGAGCCTGCACCTCTACCGGGCTGATCATGGAGGGGCGTAGAGGCCTGAGAAGGAGCACTAGCAGAAGAGTGAAAAGGCCCTGAAGACTTCTTCTGGAAAGATGAGCCATGTCCAAAACTGGACCTCTGATGGCTAAAACCCAATCCCTCAGATCTACCTCTCTTGTTCTCCCTAGCAATCTCCCTAAGCTTATCTCCCTCAATCTAATGGGCATGAGTCATGAGTCGAGAGATGTTCATGCCACTCAACAAAAAAGCAGACCTACACTCTTTCTTCACCATATCCAAAACACCATAGATGAATTTGCTCATTTGATCATGCGGGTCTGCTACCATGGAGGGAGCATATCTAGACAACTGAGTGAACTTCAAACTATACTCTTGCACCAACATCGAACCCTGTCTCAAGTTCACGAATTCCTCCACTTTCGCTTGCCTCAACTCCTAGGGTAAGAACCTATCAAGAAAGGCTCCCTCAAAACACTCCCAAGTCGTGGGGATCGCGTCCCTCACCCTAGTCTCCTTTCATTGCGTGAACCAAATATGAGCCACATCCTTGAGTTGATAGGATGCAAGCTCCACACAATCAACACCCGCTACTTGCATAACCTCAAAGATCTTATTCACTTCATCAACAAAGTTGAGCGGATCCTCTCCCACTTTCGAACCCCAAAACTCCAGTGGGTTCATATGGATGAAGTCACAAACTCGGGCCGCTACCCCACCTTGAAGAGGAGCGGGGGCAGGAGCCTGTTGATTTGCCAAAGTCTGAGATAGCAAATGTATAGAATTCCTAAACTCATCATTTGTGACATCGGGAACTGGAACTTGAGGAGCGGCATTCCGAGCGGCTCGGGGAGGCATAGCACGTCGAGGAGGCATAATCTGAAAAGCATAAGATAAGGATTAGAGGAATATTAGATCTAAGCTCTATCGCACGATGTGATCATGAAAGAAGTGAAGTTTTTTTTCTAAGACACCTCATAACTTTCCTTTCATATGTGTGGCGCGCTTCACACACATGAAAGAGACTCTACTCGATGCGGCTTTCAGACATCCTAGGAATCTTGAACCTAAGGCTCTGATACCAAGTTTTTCACTCCCCGAGGTTATCCCCTAGACGTAACACGGGACTTGGGTCCACAAGGATCCCAAGATAACCCCTTGGTCTTAGCATTCTTAACAAAAGATAAGCGGAAGCAATCTAAGATAGAAACTCAGAATATCATAAATAGAAGTCAATTACGAAGTACAACTCAGATATCGTCTCATAAGGTCTATGTCTAAAAAGCCTCTACTACTATCATAGAGAGTTGTTAGGACAACACCCCCAACTAACTCGAACATCTGAAAATAAAGAAGACATAAAACTGAGGTAGAGCCTATCCCTCAGACTATGAGGACTCACCAATAGCAAAGTAGGAGTGGCCATATCTCTAGAAACGGATCTGAGTAGGAACACCTGAGTCTGTATCATAAAATGATGCAGTGCAATATGCGTTAGTACTATGGAATGTACGAAGTATGTGAGCAATGCATGAACATGGTGAAAACATGATAAGTATACTTGAATAACTGAAATCATGCTTTTAAAGAATAACTGAATGCAATGACTCTAAAATATCATAAGCCAAAGCACAACCATAAGTAATAAGTCTGAAATCTGATTTAGAGTCAAATGCAACTTTAATCATGAACTGTTTCTGTGGGAGGTTCTATAACTGACATAAACCATATGAGCTACATGGAATCCGATGTATACGCCCCATTGAGAGGACCCAATGTACCTTGCCAGGGGTACAAAGGCATGATTGTAATGTGATCACCTGAAACTGATGCCTAGCACGGGACTTTAAACCTACGGAGGCAACGTAGTTCTGGGACTCATGGGTACTCTCACCCGTCCAACTCGATGCTAATACTACTCTCAAAAATATACATATAGCTCATATAATACCAATGACATATCTGATGCCAAAGTTGTTCAAAACCAATGACATATCTGATGACAAAGCTAAGAAAGAAACCAATGACATATCTAATGCCAAAGCTAAGTAAAAAACCAATGACATCTAATGCGAAAGCTAAGTGAAAACCAATGACATATCTAATGCCAAAGCTATTTTGAAAAGCAAAAGACATATCTGATGCTATGCAATTCAAAGTCATAATCTGAAGGCTTAGCTTAACCATAGCTCAAAACATGCTTTTCATACCAAATTCATACTTGAAGAATCATACATGCAGTTTCATAAGTTCATAAGTGCCATGATAGCTAATTTCCTCTTGAAAACATGTAAATTCATGAGTTTTTCATGCTAGAAATCCACTTTCATGCTTGGGTTTTCAAAATCAATGAAAGAATCATAATCAAATCAGGAATAATCAATAAGAAACTATAAAAATATAGAAACTGATTTTATGAACTTTTCCCAATTTTGGTTCAAAACCCTAGTTCCATAACTTCATAATTCAAATTCATGCGTTGGAGATTTTGGGCACAAGGGTGGAAGAAACCCACTGCTAAAGACTCACATACCTTAGATGAAGATTACCCACTTCAATGGAAAAGATTTGGAGACTTGACTTGGAGCTTGGAGACTTGAGCTTGAAGAGGGAGAACTTTCTTCTTTGAGTGAGGAATGAGGAGTTTAGGATAGACTTAGCATAATATGGGTAAAAATCCTTCTAAAAGTAGTCAAAATGACTTCACTTAATACATAATAGGGTGAGAAATGACCAAAATACCCCTGGGAAATAACTTGAGAAAAGCTGGAAATTTGTTGACTTTCAGTGACCACGACTCAGTCCACGAGTCATGGTTTTGATGAAGAGTCGTGCACGACAGTCGTAGAACTCAGGCTAAGAAATCAGTCTGCAGAAGAGTTTCCATGAGTCAACAGGATGACTCGTGGAAGCTTCCACGAGCCGTAGGATTGAGTCGTGGAAGTCAGAGAAAATTATTGGCCTCTGATGGAGTTCCACGAGTCAACAACACGACTCGTAGAAAGTTCCACGAGTCGTGGAAGTGACTCGTGGAAGTCAGTACTGAAGTTGGTCCGCAGGACTGGGATCACGAGTCCCTTCCACGACTCGTGGACCTGAATCGTGTTCCCTGAAACTTGAATTTTCTGAAGTTTTTAACTTAGATAGCGGGGTACGTGTACGGGGTGTTACAGCTGGTTTCATTGGACATTCCTCAAACAACACAAACTTGAAACCCTCAGCAGTAAGGACAATATCTAAATTTCGTTTTCAGTCTACATAGTTAGGTCCTTCCAGTTTATTTTGATTCAGGATGGAGGTAAGGGGATTGAAAGAAGTCATTGTTAATCTGAGATATTAAACAGATCATTAGACATGCTAAAATAAACACATCACACATATAATCATGCACATAGAAAGTTAGATTCGTTAGGAAAACTTAACTATTCAAGCAAATATACATGCGATGTCCGATATGTTATCCCTTAAATAAAACAGTACCAACTCAGTTAGAGTGCAAATCGTATTTAAGTTAGATACATATCATATTGCATATAATCTCTGATACCAATTGTTAGAGCACACAATTTAAACACACAGCGAAAGCATGTTACGAATCACAACCTTACATGATTTACAGATAATATAAACTAAAAACAAAAATTAGAAAGTACTTACTTGTTGAAGCTTTCACAGATTTCGCTCAACGCCGCGGGATCCAGAACTACAGCCTTTTACTATTTTCGGATTAACTTTTCTAACCAAAACTTGAGTGGACAAGTAATTTTTTTTAGAAGAAAAGATGGATGATCTTTTGTAAAAACCTGGTCCTTATAAACACAATTCCTCTGTCGAAGGAATTGAAGAATTTGGGCATTTTTTTCAAAAATTAAACTTGAAACGTTTATGTCATTAAGACCACGTTTAAGGCAAACGTATTTCTGCCTTTTATGACATATATTTAATAAGGAAAACGTTTATATTAAATAGTAATATTTACTAAAATATTTTTCTGTTTTACCACACGTTTCATTTAACCACACCTTTTCTTTTCTAAATTTGATTAATTAATCAGGCATAGTAGGGACCGCAGATTTATTAGTTGAGACTTCCAATTATGATATTAATTCACAAATACATGAATTATCATACCATAATAAATTATAAATTATTCCACTAAAAATCTGTAATTGCACTCCTCGATTTAATTTCAAAATCCACTATTACACCTTATTTAACTCTCCATATTAGAATTACCGACACCAATCAATCAAATTAAATTTTAAAAAAATTTAATTCATTAATTAACTTAATCCTTTATTTTTATACTTAACTTGTTTCACATGACGGATATTAAATCGACCTGCAGGGTTTTCACGTGAAAAAATATAAGCAACCATAAAGGGGTATCTTCTATCTCAAGTCTGAGATATGGTTCTATCAACTAATTATTATTTCACTAGTGTGATTTGTTATTATCCAACCTATTAGGAATATATTGACTCATAATAGAGTATCACCTTTTAATAGATTAAAATAATAAATCAAACTACATAGATCATAACAATTATATCAAGATTAAGAGTATAAGTACATGTAATGGACTAGAGAAGTTGTTTAGTAATATTCAAAATATAAACGAACATCTCTACTTGGTCCGTTCAATACATACGAAATGTACTAGCACAAGAAGTCAGAATATTACCACTCTCATAATTAAGATCAAATTATATTTAATCTTGTGCTACAATCATCAAGATATTTGTCCTGCTTTATCTCTGATTGTGAACAATAATTAATAACTTATAAGAACCGATAATTTTAATCTTTCGTGTATGAGTTAAATAACTTCATACACAAAATCGTATACTGTATAAGGAAGTTCCTAATCCTCCAGAAAAAGGAGAAGATAAAAGAATAAAAAATTGTGCGGAAAAAAAGAAGAGATGCAAAATTAAGAGAAGTAAGAAAGTGCAAAATTGTAACTTAGGGGAGTTTCAGTTGAAAAAAACGAGTGAGTTGTCACAAGAAAAGAGAAGAGAGGAAGACAAAGAAAGAGTGAAAAGAGAGAGAAAAGAAGTTGGGGATCACTTAACTTTGGGTAGTTGGCCACAATAATCACTCAATTTTGTTTTGTCTTTCAAAAATCACTCAACTTTGAGTAATTGACCTTCATAGTCACTCAACTTTGTTTTGTCTTTCAAAAGTCACTCAATTTTGCCAAGTTAGCTTTCATGGTCATTGTTAATATAATTTTTGTATCTACTTAATAATGTGAAGGCGGTAAAATTTTAGAAAAAAAAATATTTTAAAAAATTAAAATTAATATTAAGTTCTCAGTTAAATCTTTTATTTTTATTTTTTTATTCTTAAATTTATTTTGGTTTTTCTTGTTATTCTTCACTAATTGAATTTAATATGGTGTTGTCTTGAATATAACTATTTTAAAAATGTTACGAGATATACAAATAGTCAAATTTGTATTTTTTATAACTGACTATATCATCTTAGCTTAGTAGCCCATAATTTTTATTTTATTTTTCTCTCGCGCTATTTTTCATGAATTAAATTAATAAGGTATTGTTTTAAAAATGACTTTAAACATGGTAATGGATATATTTAAATAGTCAAATTCGTGTTTTATGTAACTGATTATATTTAGAATGGTATATTTATATTAAAAAATTTATTAAATATGTGCAAGTATAAAATTTAGAACCTAATTTTTATCACTTGAAATAGTGATTTTAAAATTCAGAACTCATAAAGTTAAAATTTGACTTCAGCTGCTCCATACTTCGATTACATGCAATTACAGCCTCAAAATAAGTCTCGATTAAATTGTGTCTGGTTAGGATACAAATTTAAAATTATTAAAAAGTAAAAATTATATGAAATTGAATGTAGCACTAAGATTTGGTGAAATTTTGACTTAATTACTCTAGTTGAAAATGATAAGGAGATCAATTTTATGGTGTCATTTTAGTTACATGATTTATTTACAGAATTTTTTTATGTTAAGATGTACGAATATCAGTAATATATATATATATATATATATATATATATATATATATATATATATATATATATATATATATATATATCAATTTATCACTGGTCCCAGGATCATTTTCTTGCTAAAACTTGTGTCACGGGGAATTTTAATGTTAAAATGTAGGAAAATCATAACATAAAATTCAAGAGATTTTTTATTATATCATTCTTATTCATTAAAATTATAAGTGGTTATTTTGTATTATTTCTTCTATATGTAGTTTATCTACGAGCATGGTGGAGCCATATTTAAAATACAAATTTGATTATTTGGGTGTATCCCACTAATATATCTAAGGTTATATTTAAAATAATATCTTATTTATTTAATTAATAAAAATTAACGCGAAAGAAAAATAAAATAAAAATTATGAAATTGCTCAGATAAGATGATATAATCGGCATAGAAAATGCAAATTCGACTATTTAAATATATCTTGTAACATATCTAAAATATTTATATTTAAGACAATGTCATATTAAATTCGATTAATGAAGAATAACAAGAAAAATAAAAATAAATTTAAAAAAAGAAATAAGAATACAAAATTTAACCGAAAACTTAATAATTAAATATTAATTCTAAAATTTTAAAAAAACTTTCATAAAAATTTACAATTGTAATATCATTAAATAGGTACCAAAAATTATATTTTGGGGAATACTGACTATAAAAGCTAACTTGACAAAGTTGAATGACTTTTGAAAGATAAAACAAAATAGAGTGACTTTGGAAGCTAATTACTCAAAGTTGAATGACTATTGAAAAATAAAATAAAGTTGAGTGACTATGATGGCCAATTACTCAAAGTTGAGTTACCATCCAAGTTTTTAACTCGAAAAAAAACAAGAGAGTTTGAGTGAGCTAACTCTTATTCTTGCACTAGCACTAATATGACTTCTTCTTGTTCTTCTTTTGATTTTGCATTTGCTTTTGTGTAGGTACTCTTGGGAAGGAACAAATCAAAAAAGCAATCTATGATCTAAATTCTTTAATATTTGGATTTGTTAGTTTTCTTTATTTATCCAATGTTTGTGAAATTCTTTTGAACCAAGTTACTTTATTTAGAGAAATAATATTTGTTAATTTTGATAATGTTTGGCAGTATCATAAGAGGATTCAATTTGATGCATGTTATAGAGATACTTGATTGGTGCATGGACAATCTTGTGCATTGCCTTCATTAACATACTCCCAACGGGTTCTTGGTTGACAAGATGATTTGGAGTGCTTAATTAGTGAAATCAAATTAGATATGTCAGTTTTATTGCTTAAGCATATTGATGTTTAAAAATCTTGTGAATATTTCTTTCTTCTTTTCCAAGTGAGTACTGAATTATTTGAGAGAACGGTCTTTATAGGATTATATGATTCTTTGCTATATCATAAGAGTTTACGTTTGGTGCATTGTCAGTGTACAAGATTTTTTACACTATCAGGTAAATTTAAAGATAATTACCATAATTTTCTTAAGTAATATTTGTACCTTTTTAAAAATTGCAATTATAAGCTTAGAAAAATATTAAAGGTAATTTGAATTCTAATTATACTATAATTCATATTCTTTCCTAGTTTTACGACTATTTCTTTTCCCATTCCACCACTCTTCTCTCTTTATCCGTATTGTCATGGCAGCTAGCAGTTCTTCTCTTTTTTTCTTATTCCCTCCGTTTTCTTAAAGTATTTCGTTCATCTATCATTCTTTTGTTTCAAGAAAATTTAATTCATGACATTCAAGAATAATAATAATATATAATCAGAAAGATGATTTGAAGAAGATTTAAATGAGATACAAGATGGAAGGAATTATCTAAGAATTTTTTCGTGTTCTATGGGAAATACAATAATGAAAAACGAGATGAACACTTCAAAAACACTTGATTTTTCATGACAAAATACCAATAAATCCTAAAAACAAGAAACAAAATAAAAATTTATCCAAAAAAGTTAGCTTTAGTTTTAGATATGAAAAGATAATTGAAATAAATGGGTATGTATGTGGGTAGAAGAACGAGAAATTAAGAGACGCAGATGGTAGTTAAAAAAGTCAATGAAAAAGAAAATAGTTGGACTATTTGTGGACGAGGAAAACGGAGGGTGAAGGAGAGAGATAGAGAAGAAAGAGTAAAATATATATTAGTAGTGTTTAATTTATTTTACCCAAAAGAAAATAATTATAATATTAAAGAAAGACTTGATAACCTGTAATAGCAAGTCAATTTTACCTGATGGTATAAGAAATAAATACACTGACAGTACACCAAACTTAAACTCATATCATAAGTGTATGTGTTCTAAGAAGGAAAGGTTTCTTGCCAAAAAAGAAATCCAAATTATACCTGAGAGAAAATGAGTCATATAAAGTTCTTGAAAGGATTGGAAACAATGCTTACAAGCTTAATCTTCCTGGTTCAAGTTAGTGCTATATTTAATATTTCTAATCTTTCCTTATTTAAAGCAGACGTGAATTCAAGAATGAATTCTCTTCAAGCATAGGGTAATGATAGTATCCATGGAAGCTCTACTCTATTGAAGTACAAGGATGAAGTTTTAAAAATTCCAAGGAGATCCATGACAAGATCTCAAACCAAGGAGTTCAATGACAAGCTCCATGAGCTTCAAGTAGATAAAAAAGAGTTTTGTTGGGGATGAGGAGAGCAAAGCCCAAGAGAAATATATTGTACAAATGCTACAACTATTTGGTGACCCAATTTGAAGTCCAAAAAGAAGAATATTGGGGTCCAAAATTCAGCTCTTAAAAGTCCAAGAAAAGAGAGGTCCAAATTTGCCTAAGTTCAGTCAAATCAAGAAGAGATAAAAGTCAACAATTATGGTCTTTAAAAAGGGGTTGATTGATGTCCAATGAAGATTCTAAATGAAGGAGTTTTTTGCAAATTTATGCCATGAATCAGCCACAAAAGAGAATGCTTTCTGCCCAAGTTGTGAGAGAAGACTAGTCAAACTTTCGAAGATTGTTAAGATTATTTTCCTAGTTGGATTTTACCTTGTTTCCCTGTTTAGCTATAAACTGTTTAATATTTTTATTGTTCTATTAAAGGATTTCTATTTAATGCTTTCCTAAAACTACTTAATTTGTTCCTAGTTAGGCAGTACTTTATTTTCTTTCTAGTCTAGAAATTACCTTGTAATTTTCTTTCCATGTTTTGACTGCCCCTTTAACTTGTCCTAAGGGGACTTGGACGTTCTCCCCATACTCATATAAATAGGAGTGCTGTTTTGGGACTCCTTGCAAAAAGGACACTTTGAAAATTCAATTAGGAAAAGAGACACAAGTCTTGACAAATTAGCAAAAGGGACACTTTTTATGACATCGTCAATTTAACTTTAAAAGCTAACAATCCTAGCATACAAGTCTTGAATAATACAATTTAGTCTCTTAGCTGAAAATACAAATTAGTCCATATCCAACACACACACACTAGTTCTGGGAACGTGCGTTGCACGTTTAAACACAAAAGAAATCTAAGCAAATTTTCGGTAATTGATCAAATAGGATGAATAAATATATTTCTCGACAAAACTTACAAACAAAGCAAAATAGATGTACATCCATCAATTCGGACCAAGCGTTTAAAAGTATTATCCGACTTCACAACTATTTTTTCTATTGCATTTAATCTGCAAGGGAACTACAAGAAGCAAAAAGAAATAGCTATTAGGGAAAAATATTGTATCATGACCATTACCGCGATTCATTATCCGAACCTAACCAAATAATTAAGCAAATATCAAGTGCTATTAAAAGTAAGATTGTATCATGGCACAAAGAAAAATCTTGTGAAGCACACATGATATTTATAAGCCAAAAATTTGTATAAAATACAGTAGAATCTGAAAAGTCATGTTGGAGAGATATCATTAAAATACCTTTTGAATTTATAGTTACCCGTTACAAAAGAATGAAAGGATAGATACATTAAATAAGAATTTAATTCTCAAAAACTATTAAATTTGAATGTGCAATTACTACTGATTCTAATACCAAGGAATTAAAGATACACCTAAAGTGCCTAGCCTATATCCTCATGGCTAATTCATGGAACAATGTAATTAGGAGTCTTTTTATCTTCTTGATATTTATAACTTATACAATTTAATACTATTAATTCACCATACAACATGAATAAATTATAACTACAAGAATTTGATAAATCTGATATTTGCATAACGTGATCAATATGAAGAGACAAAAAGTTAATTACTCCAAAAGGTAAAATTAATTCTATAACTCAAAATATTTTGTCAAGTTTTAAATACTTAGAAAATTAAATAGAAGGCTACAGTATAATTTAAAATATTAATATATTTAGTATAATATGATATCATCATTATTTAATATTTAATTAATTAGACATTTTATTATTTTTATTTAGTGTAGGGGTAAAATAGTAATCTGACTTTTCACTTTGGAGCTTCTCACTTTTAATATAGTATGATATATAAAACTGATTTTATTTATAAAAAATAAATACAAATCTTTCTTCACAACATCCTTTTTTTTCTCCATTTTTGTTCATTTGAGCTTCTATTTTCGATAATTTTTGTCCTTTTCAGGCCCTTTTGTTCATTTTTTGGTTGCCATCGGAGAAATTACACCCTAGTACTATAATTTTTTTCACTCCAGCTTTCAAATCACACTACCATTGTTCATAAACTTTCAAATCAGTCCCACCTTTTTGAAAGAGATTCTAGCGTCAATATATATATATTTCAGCACTTCAGGTGTACTGTAAAATCATCAATCTATTTCATTAGTTCGATGATTGTTGATAAAGCTTTCAGTTCTGGTCTGACAATTATTATACAGATATTTCATCAGTCATCGATCGTTATAGACCACAGTCACAATCTAGGCATCGATCAGGTATAGACCACTATGTTAATCTAGTTATCGATCATCTAGCTCTATAATGTCTATTTAAATATATGTTGTTGATGGTGGTGATTTCATGGGTGAATGAGAGGAGACTCCTAAATGTTGAAATTGAAAATATGTGAGTAAGATGACAATGCCCATTATCCTTTGTTGCAATGATTCATATAACAACTTGATTGCAAGCATAATGGAGTGTGAAGAGTTAGATTGCGATCCAAGCGACTTTATCATTAGTTATGTGATAAATGGGAGGAAAAAACATATTTATCATTCATAAAGAATAATAGGCACGTGAAATTCTACATGCTAGATGTTGTTGTCGATGATTGTAGGCCTATTTTAAAAATTAATGTTGTTGAAAGATCTTAGAAAGAAGCTTCGACATCATCTCCACCCCCACTTCCGCACCCGCCAGTCGATGTTGATTCAATAAAATACAAGGCATGAGTGATCGTGCAATGTATATGGATGATCATCAAAGTGTTGAAGATAAACAATTATTATGAATATAAGAATTTAAATCTCTACGACATTTCAAATGTTAGTGTTTATATTTTTTATTTTTGCACACTAATTCATTGCTCTTAAATAATCAATTATAGACTCTCATGATATAAAATCCATCCTAATTGTGTATTATAGACCATCACATTGTATACCTAAAAGGGACAGAAATTAAAATGACAAATTCATAATTGAATATTTGATAATATACCACAAAGTCTATAATCGACTATAGTCATTATAGATCCTAGAACATGTGTTCAGTCTAGCATCGATCATATAAATATATAGTCAATTAATAGTATGACTAAAAAAATATAAAATTAAATAAATTAAATTAAATTACCGTCATCAAACATTGTAAAATAACTTAATCACATCATATGCGAGTCCACACCAATTGGATACATGATCAAAAGGGTATAAAAAAGAGCAATGGTTGTAACAATCACTTCCTCAGAAAATAAACTTGATGTTTGAAAAACATTACTTGTCCTAAGACCCCTTACAAATAATGCTTGTTCTAAGACCCATTTGATCATATATCCAATTATTGTGGACTCTCATAGGACCATATAAGTTGTTTTACAATGCTTGAATGATTTTAATTCACATAATTTAATTTAATATATTTAATTATTGCCTTTTTATAATCATATACCAGTCCTTGTCTATATAGGTATTAATAAACCACCTCTTCTATGCTACTCTAGAAGCTTTATCTATACTTGCACATTCAATCAGTCTAGCATTGACCATATGAATAAATAATCCATCAATAGTATGACTAAAAAAGATATAATTAAATAAATTAAACTAAATTAACATCATTCAAATATGATAAAATAACTTAATCACATTATATATGAGTCCACACCAATTGGATACATGATCAAAAGGATATAGAAAAAGATCAATGGTTGTAACAAATATCTTCCTCATAACAAACTTAATGTTTGAGAAACATTACTTGTCCTAAGACCACTCACAAATAGTACTTGTTTTAAGACTTATTTGATCATGTGTCCAATTGTTGTGGACTCCCATAAAACCATATAAGTTGTTTTGCATTGCTCGAATAATATTAATTCAGATAATTTAATTTTTTCCCCCTTTTTAGTCATATCTTAATGCTTTAAAACTATTAGTCATGACCTAAGACTCATTTGATCATGTCCAAAATTAATATGAACTCTCAAATAATATTTAGTCATAGTTTTACAATATTTGAGTTGTGCTAATTCTCTTAATTTAATTAATTATAGTCCTTTTTAGGCATATACAAGTGCTTGTCTATATATTCTATTGGTCAATTGCAGACTGCTCACAAGGCCGATTTATGATACTTCAGATAGCAGACTAGTTTATATATGTAAAGTAGTCGATAATTGACAAATAATGTAGTTAAGTAGAAACTATATATCTGTTGATAATTGATATGAGTCGATTTATGATATACTTATTCATAGTCCATTAGTGTCACACTCCGAGCCGAGGCCTTGGACGTGGCATGCACCGACACTATTGTTAGTACGAGCGAATATTCTGGCATATCACATGAGCATGAAACTATAATAATTAACAAAGCGAAAAATAATATGAAGTTAAAATATGATCCCTTAAAGGAGAAATATTTTCATCACAAGCCATTAAGACTATATAAAGCTTATTAAACTGAAAGTTATAAATCTAAATTCTGGAAAACAAGATCAATAGTCTGACATCTGACATAGTCTGTGAAGCCTCTATTAAATGATAAAAATCTGCCAGGACAAGGCCCTGATATACCCTCAATACTGAAATAAAATATAAGAAAGCCAATGCGTCTAACTTGCACCCCGGTGGAAAGGAGGCTCACCAATAGCAGAAGATACGGATCCTAGCGGTGCGCCTGACCACAGACTTGAGAGCCTGAACCTACATCATAAAATGATGTAGCGCCAAAGATGATCAACACATAGAATGTATTGGTATGCAAAACCACAAAAGGAAAAATAGTAAATCAATAAAGTACAATAGCCCAAACTGAAGTCATATTTGGCAACTTAAAGTGAATTAATTCTTTTAGTTATTTATGGGAGCAAGTGGTGAACTGACATAAACCATCATGTGAGCGCATGGAGTCTGATCTCGGCCCGATCAACTAAGTCATCCTATACCTTGCCGGGCATAGGACATGACATGACATGATTTGCTAGCAAGGATCCATAATTATTCCTTTCGGGATACATGAAGAAAAAAGAGTTATTTGACTTGCGAAAAGATCTCTATCCTACGTCAGCAAACGTAGTTTCCGGCATTGGTCATTTTATACTTATGCCTTATCGGTCAACCAGCTAACTCCCTTAAGCTCATACTGTAAAATAATTATTTTATTGATCATTAACCCAAATTTTTAGCCTTACCAGTCCAATGTTCATGATTTAGCCCTGTTAGGTTCGTATCATAAGTTTGCCACTTTAAGGCTCATATCGGAGATTTAATCATGCTAGATTCGTACCCACCATATCTTAAATCTTTTAGTTGAAAACGACGCCAACTCTCTGACCAGGCAAGAAGTCACGTTTGGCAATGGAAAGTGTATCACACCGAAAAGACACACATGAATAGGAGACACAAGTAGCAAAATTATTATCTATAATTGGTCTACTGTAACCATGTAGCAGAGTAGTTCACCAATTATGGAAGTACTAATATTTCGCAACTGATTGCAAATAGTATTGCATTACCAACAAAAGAAACATTGTACTGGAACTAGAAAACTGATTTCAAATATACAATACCAACAAAAGAAACATTATACTGGAAAAGCAGAAATATGGAAAGCTAAAATCTCATCTGCACAGAATCATTGGTTTAAACATATCAACCATGAAAGCCTCTATACAGATCTGCTATAGTCATTCAGCAAATTTTTAAGAATCAAAATAGTAAAATCTTGATACACTACTTCAATATCCCATGTCCCAGCACTCTATGAAACTAAGAAGCAAATGAGTGGTTTTAGCAAAGGTTCGTCGTTCATATCATAAACAATTGGAGTTTACAGTGATATCTTAGCAAAATAACAAAAATTCAAATCCATAGTTATAAGGAAATCAACAGAAAGTCAATCATAAAGATCATAAGCAAAACAGTTCCTCCGCTAACTAGTTCCCAGATCAATGAAAATTTCAACAGAAGGTGTAGTTGCTTCCAAAATTCCATTGTTTTTAATAGATTACTACAAGATATATAAATTACATAGGTTTATCAATGTATAACGTTTGTAAATCTGGCAACGATTCACAGAATTTATGTAATTCACAACATTTAACGAATATTCATAAACTAGTGAGTTTTCTTTTCCAGATTTCCCATAAACTTATAAAAGGACTCAATTGATTGATGAAAATAGGGAATTCCTTCAACCGTAGACCTCATGAGAGTAATTTAAATTGGAGGGGAATAAAACTTGAAGAATAAGATGAAGGAATTAGTTCTACATACCTCAAACGTTAGGAGAACTAGCGATCGGAAGTGAGGGAATATTAGGCTTGAGGCTTTGAGTCGTCTCTTTGATTTCTTGCGTCTGTTTTGGAGAAGAAGAAGAGAGGAATGTTGAGTGATGAAATGGCGTATGAAATCAGATGGAAAGGAGGGTTTTTTAGTCATTTGGGGTTAAGGAAAAAGGAAAAGATGAGATTGTCCCTAAAGGAGTTTAATAGCCGATGGGGCTACCTATTTGGATTGTTTCTCCTCTTTTGATCCCATAGTTTAATCCCATATGACCTCCAAAACATATATGAACCATTTCACGCTGATTTCCAACTAAAGTCAAAGCACTAAATGCTCATTTACGCAGTCATAACACTTCAACTTGCAACTACAACTTAAACTTAAAACGTGGGGTGTAACAATATCTCCCCCTTGGGATCATTCATCCTCGAATGAATATCATGGACTCATGGAAAACTCTACGCACAGTAATTAGGGAATGGGACTTTTACCGATGAACTTTTCTTAAGCTTTATAGGTACCACCATAACAAGCAAGTTTGGAAATATCCCACCAAGAGAAAACATAAGCACGAATCACACATGACAGTAAACATAAACACACACACAAAAAAGATGGGGTTTCTATGGAATATTATCTAAACAACGCGGAATGAATTTAGGAAAAATCGTAAATATGAATTAAAATTTCTACCTTCAGCGCTCCACTCTTGAGGAGTGAATAAGTGAGGATACCTTGCCTTCATATCTTCCTCCGATTCCCAGGTAGCTTCCCAACCTTTTGATTTCTTCACATCACCTTTATAGAAACAATTTCATTGGTCCTCAACTTACGAACTTGACGATCCAATATCTCAATGAGAATTTCTTCATAACTCAAAGAGTCTTTCACACTGATATTTTCTATAGGAACTATGAGCGAAAGGTCCCCTACACACTTTTTGAGCATGGAGACATGGAACACTATGTGAATAGAAGCTAAGTCCGCAGGCAACTCTAACTCATAAGAAACTTTCCTTACTCTTCTCAAGACTTGGTAAGGACCAACGTACCGAGGACTAAGCTTCCCTTTTTTCCCCAAATCGCATAACACCTTTCATAGGTGAAACTTTCAAGTATACCCAATCACTCATATCAAACTCCAAATCCCTACGTCTCACATCTGAATATGACTTCTAGCGACTCTGTGCAGTCCTTAACCTTTCCCGAATAACCTTAACCTTCTCCATAGCTTGGTAAACAAAATCCGATCCTAACAACTTAGATTTGCCTTCGTACCAACCTATCAGAGATCGACATCTTTACCTATACAGGTCCTCAAATGCTGCCATATGAATAGTGGAGTGATAGTTGTTATTATAAGAAAACTCTATAAGAGGCAGGTGATCATCTCAGTTACCTTTGAAGTCTAAAGCGCAAGCCCTCAACATGTCCTCTAGTGTCTGGATGGTACGCTCCGCTTGGACATCAGTCTGAGAGTGGAAAGCGGTACTCTGATTCACTTGTGTCCCTAAACCTTTCTGAAAAGACCTCCAAAAGTGAGCAGTGAACTGGGTGCCTCTATCCAAAATAATGGACACAGGGGTCCCATGCAACCTGATAATCTCCCGAATGTACAACCTAGCATAATCCTCGACAGAATCTATCACCTTAACAGGCAAGAAATGGGCTGACTTAGTCATCCTATCTACTACTACCCAAATCGAATCATGCTGATAGCGAGTACGCGGTAGACCTGTTATGAAGTCCATATTTATCATCTCCCACTTCCACTCTGGAAGGACTATATTTTGGGCCAAACCACCAGGACTTTGGTATTCAACTTTAACCTGCTGGAAATTCGGACACTTAACAACAAATTCGACAATATTTTTCTTCATGTTATTCCACCAATAAATTTCTCTTAAGTCATGGTACATCTTTGTGGAGCCCGAATGAACGGAATACCTGGAGTGGTGCGCTTAGGACATAATCCTCTCTCGGAGCCCATCAACATTTAGAACATATAATTTATTTTGATACCTTAAAAACCATCTCCCCTTTGCTCAAAGACATAACCCTCTGGTTGCAAACCTCTTCCTTCAGGTATAACAAAAATGGGGTCATTGTACTGTTTCTCTTTAACTTCCAACACCAAAGATGATTCAGACGTATTTTTAACAACTGCACCACCATTTTTGGAATTTATGAGTCGGACTCCTAGATTTGCAAGCCGATGAATATCTTTTGTGAGCCCTTTCTTTCTTCCCTTCACATGAGCAAGACTCCCCATGGATAACCTACTAAGTGCATCTGCAACCACATTCGCTTTACAATGATGATAAAACAAACTCATATCATAATCCTTAAGCAACTCAAGCCACCTCCTCTGCCTGGGATTCAACTCCTTTTGAGTAAAAACATATTGCAGGCTCTTGTGGTCAGTGAAAATATCAACATGTACCCCATAGAGATAATGACGCCAAATCTTCAAAGCGAACACCACTGCTGCCAACTCAAGATCATGAATTGGATAGTTCTTCTCATGGTTCTTAAGCTGTCTGGAGGCATAAGCTATGACCTTACTGTTCTGCATCAAAACACACCCGATATCGACTCTCGAGGTATCACAATGGACAACAAAACCATCTGTTCCCTCTGGTAGGGTCAACACAGGAGCAGAAGTCAACCAAATTTTCAACTCTTGAAAGCTCTTTTCGCATGCTTCGGACCACTGGAAATTAGCTTTCTTCTGGGTTAGCTTTGTCAATGGAGCGACAATAGATGAAAAATCTTCCACGAATCTTCTATAATAACCATCCAAGCCCAAGAAAATCCTAATCTATGTTGGGGTTATGGGTCTGGGCCAATTCCTCACAACCTCAATCTTTTGAGAATTCACCTTGATCCCCTCACTGGTAACAACGTGACCAAGGAAAGCCACTGAATCTAGCCAGAATTCGCATTTGGAAAACTTAGCATTCAACTCATGGTCTTTAAGTGTCTGAAGCACAATCCTAAGATGGTTGGCATGCTCATCCTCACTTCGGGAATAGATCAAAATATCATCAATAAAGACAATCACGAACATATCAAGGTACTGCTCAAACACCCTATTCATGAGGTCCATAAAAGCTGCATGAGCGTTAGTCAAACCAAAGTACATGACTAGAAATTCAAAGTGACCATACCGGGTTCGAAAAGCTGTGTTCGGAATATCACATTCTCTGACCTTCAGCTGATGGTAGCCAGACCTGAGATCTATTTTAGAAAAATGCCTGGCACCTTGGAGCTGATCGAACAAATCATCTATCCTGGGAAGATGGTACTTATTCTTTATAGTTACCTTGTTCAACTGGCGGTAATCAATGCATATATGAAGGGAACCATCCTTTTTACGCACGGATAAGACAGGAGCACCCTAAGGGGAGACACTAGGTCTAATGAACCCCTTATCGAGAAGATATTTTAACTGCTCCTTCAACTCTTTCAACTCTGTAGGTGCCATTCTATATGGAGGAATAGAGATAGGCTAAGTGTCGGGAAGAACATCAATCCCAAAGTCTTTTTCTCTATCAGGAGGGACTTCGGGGAGATCTTCAGGGAAAACTTCTGGATACTCATTAACAACAAAAACTGACTGGAGTGATGGAACTTCTATTTTGGAATCCTTGACCCAGACTAGGTGATAGATATACCCCTTGGAAATCATTTTGTGAGCGTTAAGATAAGATATGAATTTGCCTTTAGGCACAACTGGGCTACCCTTTCACACCAAAACTGGCTCATCAGGAAACTGGAATGTGACTACCCTATTTCTACAGTCAACGGTGGCATAGCACGAGTATAATGAGTCCATACCCAAAATAACATCAAATTCCACCATGTCCAACTCAATCAAGTCAACTACGGTGTCTCTATAGAGGATAGTTACTATACAATTTCTATAGAGTTACCTAGCAATAATAGATTCACCAACAGGAGTAGAAACAGAGAAAGACTCGAGAATTTGTTCAGGGTAGATCCCAAATTTCATGGCAACATAAGGGTTTACAAAGGATAGAGTGGCACCAGGATCAAGCAACACATAAACATCATGAGAGAAAATTTGTAACATACCAGTAAAAACATCAGGAGAAGCTTCCAAATCCTGGCGATTGCCCAAAGCATAAAAATGATTTTGAGTTCCGCTGGTTTCGAAAGTAGTACCTCGACCCGCTGGGGCAGCCAAAACAGAAGATTGGGCTCTATTTCCCCCATTGGCTTTCCTTGCTGATGGGCAATCTGCCTGAGTATGGCCCAGCTGACCACATCCATAACACACACCCTTGCCAAAGCGGCACTCTCCCGGGTGCTTCTTTCTACAAGTGACACACGCAGGATATGATGGAACCCACTGACTACCACTTCCCTGAGACTGAGAATTTTGGACTCTGAAATTTTGATTAGTATGAACCCGATGGTCAGTCTTAGGCCTGGGTGAAGGCGCACTAGCCGAAGATGGAGCAGGTCCAGATGACCTCTTGTGAAAGAAAGTCCTGTTTCCATTTCCTGACCGCTGCTGATTAGATTCAAGACCTGCTGACTTTGCCCTCTTGTTTTGAAATTCCTCTCTATCCTTCTATTTTTCCTCCTCGACCTGCTGATCATACACCATTAATCGGCCTATATCCATATCACTTACCAATAATGCCGCCTTGTACTCCTTCTTTACATGTTTTGCAACTCCGAACACAAATTTCAACATCCTAGCCCTCATTGTTGACACCACCTCTGGAGCATATCGTGACAACAGAGTGAATTTGAGCCTGTATTCTCTCACACTCATCTTTCCTTGATTCAATTTCACAAACTCTTCCACTTTGGCCTCCTTTAGCTCCTGCAAAAAAAATGGTCAAGGAACGCCTCCATAAATTCATCCCATTTTGCATGAGGTGCCTCTTCACCACGAGAAAACTCCCACTATTTATACCAAATACTAGAAACATATTTCAGCTAGTAGGAGGCAAGTTCAACCCCCTCTGTTTCATTAGTATGCATAACCCTCAGAATCTTCTGAATCTCCTCAATAAAATTTTGAGGATCCTCATCAACCCTGGACCCTGTAAACTCTGGTGGATTCATCCTGAGGAACTCCTGATATCTAGAGGTGTCGGAGGAGTCATGAGAACTGGAGCCTGTAGGGCCTGAACGGCTGGTCTGAGATGCTACAATCTGCGTGAGCATCTGAATGGCTTGTCTGAACTCAGAATTAGTAGCATCAGTTCCGGGAGGCTGAGTAGATGACCTGGGACCCCTCACAGGAACTGTTGGCACATGAGGAGCCTCAGTACTAGCATTTTGGCCAGAAGCGCGGACCCTATTCCTAGTCTGCATCACATGGCTTGGAGGCACTACTGTAGCATTGGTCCCAGTAGGTATCCTAGCATTGGTAGCAGTCCTCTGGCTAGCTGTTCTTTTTGGAGGCATGATCTGAAACAAGCGGTAAGCACGGATTAGAATAATTTCACAAAGTTAAACTTTATCGCACGAACTACAGTATTTAAGAATGGGAAACAATTCTTAAATGCCCTGTAGCCTCCTAATTATAAGTGTGGTGCGCTTCACACCCATAATTAGGACTCTACTAGATATGTCTTCACAGACTCCCTAGGACACTTAACCTCTGGGCTCTGATATCAAGTTTGTCACGCCCCGAGCCGAGGCCCTGGACGTGGCATGCACCTGATACTATTGCTAGTACGAGCGAACGTTCTGGCATATCACATGAGCATGAAACTATAATAATTAAACAAAGCAGAAAATAATATGAAGTTAAAACATGATCCCTTAAAGGAGAAACATTTTCATCACAAGCCATAAAGACTATATAAAGCTTATTAAACTTAAAGTTATAAATCCAAATTCAGGAAAACAAGATCAATAGTCTGACATCTGACATAATCTGTGAAGTCTCTACTAAATGATAGAAATTTGCCGGGACAAGGCCCTGCCTGGTATACCCTTATTACTACTGAAATAAAACATAAGAAAGCTAATACGTCTAACTTGCCCTCGGTGGAAAGGAGGCTCACCAATAGCAGAAGATACAGATCCTAGTGGTGCGTTTTACCATAGACTTGAGAGTCTGAACCTACATCATAAAATGATGTAGTGCCAAAGATGATCAACACATGGAATGTATTGGTATGCAAAACCACAAAAGGGAAAATAGTAAAGCAATAAAGTACAATAGCACAAACTGAAGTCATATTTAGCAACTTAAAGTGAAATAATTCTTTTAGTTATTTATGGGAGCAAGTGGTGAACCGACATAAATCACCATGTGAGCGCATGGAGTCTGATATCGGCCTGATCAGCTAAACCATCCTATACCTTGCCGAGCATAGGACATGGCATGACATGATTTTCTATCAAGGATCCATAATTATCCTTTTTCGGGACACATGAAGAAAAAAGAGTTATCCAACTTGCTGAAAGATCTCTATCCTACGTTGGCAAACATAGTTTCAGCATTGGTCATTTTGGACTTATGACTTCTCGGTCAACCAGCTAACTCTCTTAAGCTCATACTGTAGGATAATTATTTTACTGATCATTAACCCAAATTTTTAGCCTTACCAGTTCAATGTTCATGATTTAGCCCTATTAGGTTCGTGTCATAAGTTTGGCACTTTAGGGCTCATATCGAAGATTTAATCATGCTAGATTCGTACCCACCATATCTTAAAACTTTTAGTTGAAAATTACGCCAACTCTCTGACCAGGCAAGAAGTCACGTTTGGCAATGAAAAGTGTATCACACTGAAAAGACACACATGAATAGGAGACACAAGTAGCAAAACTATTATCTATAATTGGTCTACTGTAACCATGTAGCAGAGTAGTTCACCAATTGTGGAAGTACTAATATTTCCCAACTGATTGCAAATAGTATTGCATTACCAACAAAAGAAACATTGTACTGGAACTAGAAAACTGATTTCAAATATGCATTACCAATAAAAGAAATATTGTACTGAAAAAGCAGAAATATGGAAAGCTAAAATCTCGTCTGCACAGAATAATTGGTTTAAACATCTCAACCATGAAAGCCTCTATACAGATCTGCTATAGTCATTCAGCAAATTTTGGAGAGTCAAAATAGTAAAATCTTGATACACTACTTCAATATCCCATGTCCCAGCACTCTATGAAACTAAGAAGCAAAAGGGTGGTTTTAGCAAAGGTTCGTCGTTCATATCATAAACAATTGGAGTTTCCAGTGATATCTTAGCAAAACAACAAAAATTCAAATCCATAGTTACAAGGAAATCAACAGAAAGTCAATCATAAAGATCATAAGCAAAACAATTCCTCCGCTAACTAGTTCCCAGATCAATGAAAATTTCAACAGAAGGTGTAGGTGCTTCCAAAATTCCACTGTTTTTAACAGATTACTACAAGATATATAAACTCCATAGGTTTCTAAATGTATAACATTTGTAAATCTGTCAACGATTCATAGAATTTATGTAACTCACAACATTTAACGAATATTCATGAACTAGTGAGTTTTCTTTTCCAGATTTCTCAGAAACTTATAAAAGGACTCAATTGATTGATGAAAACAGGGAATTTCTTCAACCGTAGACCTCATGAGAATAATTCAAATTGGAGGGGAATAAAACTTGAAGAATAAGATGAAAGAATTAGTTCTACATACCTCAAACGTTAGGAGAACTAGCGATCGGAAGTGAGGGAATATTAGGCTTGAGGCTTTGAGCCGTCTCTTTGATTTCTTGCTTCTGTTTTGGAGAAGAAGAAGAGAGGAATGTTGAGTGATGAAACAGCGTATGAAATCAGATGGAAAGGAGGGGTTTTTAGTCGTTTGGGGTTAAGGAAATAGGAAAAGATGAGATTGCCCCTAAGGGAGTTTAATAGCCGATGGGGCTGCCTATTTGGCTTGTTTCTCCTCTTTGTTCCCATAGTTTAATCTCATACGACCTCCAAAACATATATGAACCATTTCACGCTGATTTCCAACTAAATTCGAAGCACTAAATGCTCATTTATGCAGTCATAACACCTCAACTTGCAACTACAATTAAACTTAAAGCGTGGGGTGTAACAATTAGACTTGTGCAAATTGAGATTTGAGGTTTGAAGTAAGGGGTTTGGAGTTTAAGGTTTAATTTGGTGTCTACTAGATATCTATATTTTTTTTAATTTATTATAGATTATTTATTTATTTTAGTCAAATAGTTGTGTAGTTCATATATATCAAGTGGTTAATTATTGACAAATGATGTAGTTGAGCATAAACCATATCTGTTGATAATTGACACTAGTCAATTTATTATATACTTCAAATAGTAGTTTAATTTATATATATCAAGTAGTTGATTATTTACAGATGATGCATTTGAGCAGAAATCATATCTGTTGATAATTGACGCAGATGGATTTATGATATACTTATTCATTATCTATTAGACGGGTGTGAATTGAGGTTTGAATTTGAGAGAAGTAAGGGGTTCGGTATTTGAACTTTGAGGTTTAGAGTTTGGTGTTTACTAGACGTCTTTCATTTGCTTTTATTTATTATATAACATTAGAGTTTTATTTTGACCCATAATTTCTTATTTTTTAAAATTATTTGAGTTTATACGTAATAGAGTCATTTGTATTTAAAGGTATTTTTGAAAATAAATAAAAACACGTAAAAATAAAGATAATATAACATCTTCATCATATACTCCCTCTGTCCCATATTAGTTGTTCACTATACTAAAAATAGTTGTCCCATATTAATTGACCACCTTACTAAATAAAGAAAGCATTAATTAAAATTTTCTCATATTACCCTTGCAATTAATTCTTTTTGAAAGTGTTCACATTTGTTTGTAAAGTTCCAAAGAAGTTTTTTAAAGGGTAAATTAGTAAAATAAGCTTCTTATTTATTATTTCTTAATATGTGTGTAAAAGAAAAGTGTGCAAATAAAATGGGACGGAGGGAGTATAAGGGAACACAAAAAAGCTTTCATCTATAAAAATTCAAAAAATTTCTTTGCATTCATAAATAAATTAAAATTTTTGCAAACAATTATAATAAAAGAACTAATCTATTAGGGGATCGGAGGAGAGCGATGAGTTCATCAGTCTCTTTTCCGAGCCTTTCGCTTAATTTTTTTTTGGTCAATATTTTAAAAAAAAATTACACTCATTTAAATTTTAAGTCCTCCTTATCTATTTGGGGCCACAAACACCTTTTTTCACTTTTTCAATTGAGGTTTTGAATCAAATGTATTTTTTCCCCTCTTCTACCTCAAGAATATTGGATCAAATGTGCTTTTTTTTTTATCTCAAGAACAAATGAAGATCCTCAAGAACACTTGAACTTTTAAATTTTCAACTCCTTCGAACTTCACGAAACTTATCCAAATTTTAGGATTAACTTCCCATCGAGCTAAAGAACAAACTCCAATATTTTTTGAGCTCGAATTCAACCTCAATCTTCAAAATTCATTTTCAAGTTCTTCAATAAAGACATACGAATTAACACAATCAAAACCCACCAAAACATATAATGATAAAGAAAGAAAGACAAAAATTGATTATGTATTAATTTCATGAGAAGCTTATTTTGTTGTTGTTAATAACATGGGTTGAATGAGAAAGAAACAATGATCTTCATCTTCATCTTGACCCAAAAAAATTAAGATTTTTTGTGCGAAAAAAAAAATCATTATCGAGCTGTGTAGAGGAGAGAGAAATGTGTTTGTGTACATTTTAGAAAAAGTGCGAGGGGTCTAAATATATTTTAAAGGAGTTGTCAAAGTTTATAAAATGTTAAAAAGGACCCTGATCCCACCCCTTTTCACTTTTCAGATTTGAAACTCTAAAAATTAAATGGAAAAAAGATTTAGTGTCTTTTTTTCTAAATAAAGTTTTCAAAGTATCCCTCTTACCAATTCCTCTCCGATTTTTCATTCATTAAGAACACAATAAGTTGATATTAATAATATTTTGAGAGTTCTTTTGAATCTTGTGACTTGTACTTTGAGAATTTATCTTTCAACTTCTACTAGTTTCATAGTGCAAGGTATAAGGTAACTTTTTCGTGTGATTTTTTTGAATCCCTTTTGGTACTCTTTAGAAGGCGATTAGTTTAGTCATATTAATTATTGTTTAAAGTTACTCATAAAGTGATCAAGATCCGAATCTATCGTTCTGATTCATTTTCTCAAGTAAAGGTGTTAGATTTCTTTTCATAAATCTATAGGTTGTTACTTGAATCTTATCAAGGCTTTTGAACATCACATCCTTGGAAAATCTATGATTGTTACTTCGAATTTCTCATATCTATATAAGAAATTCGAAGGAACAATCCAATAATTTCCAAAGGATATGATATTCTAAAGACTTGACAAGATCCAAATAACAACGAATAGATTTATGAGAAGAAACCTAACGTCTTTATTTGAGAAAATGAATCAAAATGATAGATTCAAATCTTGACCACTATATGAGTAACTTAAGAGAATAATTAGTATGAGAAAACTAATCACCTTCTAAAAAATACCAAAAAGAAATCATATGAAAAAATTACCTTATACCTTGAACTATCAAACTAATAAAAAGTGAAAGATAAATTCTCAAATTACAAGTCATAAAAATTCCAAAGAACTCTCAAAATATTATTAATATCAATATAACATGTTTCTAATGAATGAAAAAAGCACTCTTATTTATAGAAGTAGGAGAGAACATCCAAGTCCCCTTAGGACAAGCTAAAGGGGAGATCAAAATATGGAAAGAAAATTACAAGGTAATTCCTAGATTAGAAAGGAAATAAAGTACTTCCTAACTAGAAACAAATCAAGCAGTTCTAGGAAAGAATTAAATAGTATTAGGAAGGCCTTTAATAAAACTAGGAAAATATTAAATAGTTTATAGCTAAACAAGGAAACAAGATAAAATCCAACTAGGAAAATAATCTTAACAATCTTTGGAAGTTTGACTAGTCTTTTCTCAGAACTTGGGCAGAAAGCATCCTCTTTTGGGGATGATTTTTGACCTAGATTTGCAGGAAATTTCCTTAATTTAGAAGCTTTATTGGACACCAATCAACCCCTTTTGGAAGCCCATAATTGATGACTTTTATTGCTTCTTGATTTGACTGAACTTAGGCAAATTTGGGCCTCTTTCCTTGGACTTTGAAGAGCTGAATTTTGAACCACAATACTCTTCTTCTTGGACTTCAAATTGGTCCACCAAATAGTTATAGCATTTGGAAAATTCATTTTCTTTGGGCTTTGATCTCTTCTTCCACAATAAGACACTTTTGGATTTGCGATTGAAGCTCATTGAACTTGTCATTGAACTTGTCATTGAACTCCTTAATTTGAGATCTTGTCATGGGTCTTTTTGGAGTTTCTAAAGCTTTATCTTTGTACTTCAATGGAGTAAGCTTCCATGGATGCTATTAAGGAATACTGTTCTTCTTTTCCAAATGAGTATTTGTCACGATCCAGACCGTCGTGAGTGGCACCCACCCAACCCCCGGATGAGCGAATCAATAGAGCTCAACTCTTAGCATAGCCTAACAGCCTAAAACCAGTGTGCAAAAAGTAAACTAGCAAACAACATAAATAAATCAACTCTATTAAAATATAACCTGCAGAAAATCCATGCCTAGAATCTGAAAGTCATCCTACCAAAAACATCTACCAACACTAGAGTACGGGGATGCAACCCCAAATGAAGAAATAGTCTAAGCCCAAAACAAGTGGGCTACAACTCAAGGGATAGAAATCAAGGCAGCTTGGTCGAACATCTCACCCTTGAAATCTCAAAGTGTCAGGCCTACAGGTGAGGTCGTGTGTCAACCGCCAAATTTTTTTTTGTACTCACAAAAAGACAAGCAAGTGCAGTATCAGTACACAACCATCGTGTACTGGTAGGATCATCAGCCAGTTTCAAATAAACAGTGTATGAATAGTACAGAAGTCAAATAAGAGTACAGAAACATGCAAACAAGTCAACAGATATTTCTAGACTACAAGTGTCTCTCTAACTTGTCCCCACATGTAAACCACTTCTACAACCATGATCAACAATTCACAATAACAATAATTATACCGCGGTACATATCCCGGACTCACCCTGGATCCTCTCTAGGCAACACCTAAGTGTCAAACATACAACCCGGTCTACACCAAGACCAAATTCATAGATCAATGTAACAACCCGACCTCTCAAGGACCAAAATGCACAACCACAAATTATAAATACAACCTGGTCCACTCAGAGAACCATTAGTAAAGATGCAACAATTCAATAAAGTAAATCCGTACCAGGTGTGGTACCCGAGCCAACTGTTAGTATATCTCATACCGGGCGTGGTACCCGAGCCAACCGTTAGTATATCCCGTACCAGGCGTGGTACCCGAGCCAACCGAATGTCACATAAATCCACAGTCACAACAATGAATAATCAACACTTGTAAACCAATAAGCAAAACACCTATTTCATTTGACAAGACTGAAAAACATGATTTTGGACATTCTTAACCATTTCCTAAGCAATGCATACCACACAATTACTTAGACATGAGTACACAAACACACAATGCATACAGAAATCAATAATTATCACCTACCTCGAATAATCAAGCTCTACAGTGCCGGAGCTTTCCCTTTTTTTAGGATCCCTTGCTTGTTCTTGGTCTAGAAACAAACACATAAACACTATAGTCAATTAACTGGCCTAAATTACCCAGATTATACAAAAATCCTAATCCCCAGGTCAAACCATGATCATTCCAACCCTTCCCGGGCTTTTCCGCTATTAATTCCCTAAGATTATCATACATTTAGCGAATTAAGGCTTGGTGATCAGTACCCATTAACTATAAATAACACCCAAGAACTCTAGCACCCTAGAATCCCCCCTTTCCCCAGATTTTAGCATCCTTGGTTATCCCAAACCGTTTTCCAAGTCCACCCCTAGCAATTCTATAGCATAGGAAAGGTATCACAGAGTTTGGGGAGTAGAATCCTTACCTTTAGGACGAAAAACAGTGAAAAACTGGTAGAAATCGCCCAAAATTGCCCCCTTCTTCTCCCAAAATGAGTTGCAGAAAAACTAAACTATTTTGGAAAAGTTTCTGCATTAAATCCCGTCACGCTCCGCTATAGCGGTCCGCTCCGCTATAGTGGTACTGCCGTAGCAGAGTCGTCTGCTATGGCAGAGGCTGACCGACATTGACTTTCACTATAGCAATATTTTCTCTGCTACGACGGAGGTCGGTATGACGAAGTGTCAACCGCTACACGGGATAAAAAGTCGTAAAATCTCCAAAACTGGTCTATTTTACAACACACTTATTTTCTCGATGTCCTGGAACAACCCCTTCACGTCAACCTCGATTCCGAGAGTTTTACTTACCCGAATTTGATTCTGAAAAGTCCCCCGGACTCCTTTATGTTTTAGATAAAAGGAAAAATAGCTCAAATCAAGACATCTAACCCAATCCTTGCCCGGATTTTCTTAGACCATATCTTGCTCCAAAACTGGTCGAGACTAGCCTAGCCCAGAATTTTAAACTCCCAAACCCAGAGTTTTCTAACTCTAAAAGTTGGCACGAATGGTTTACCCATAACGATGAACCCAGTCGTTACAACAGATACCAATTTACCCATTGTTCATCCTCGAATGATCAAACCCGAAAATATGAAAGTAAAGAGCGAAAGGAGTAGTACCTGTATCCTCAAACAGGTGAGGGTACTTGTCCCGTATGTCCTTCTCGATTTCCTAAGTGGCTTACTTAACCGGATGATGCTTCCATTGAACCTTTACCATGCTGATCACTTTTGTCCTTAATTTCCGGACATCCCGATCAAGAATCAAAATCAGTTCCTCTTCATAGTGAAGATCCTTATCAAGTAACACCTAATCTCACTTGATGATGTAGTCCCTATCCCCATGGTATCGCTTTAGCATGGATACATGAAATACCAGATGGACACCCGATTGACTATGCGGTAGCGCCAATCTGTAAGCGACGGGCCCTATGATCTCAAGAACCTCAAACGATCCGATAAACCGGGGGCTGAGCTTGCCCCTCTTACCAAAATGCATAACTTCCTTCATTGGTGACACTTTCAACAATACATGTTCACCAACCTGAAATTCCATGTCCTGGATCTTGGGATACACATATTCATTCTGCCTGCTTTGGGCAGCTAGTAACTTGGTCTGAATGCTTCTTACCTTTTCTTGCGCTTCCCTTACCATGTCTACGCCCAAAGGCTTTACATCGCCTTTCTCAAACCACCCTATGGGTGACCTACAATTCCTCCCATACAAAGCCTCAAACGGTGCCATGTCAATACTGGAGTGGTAGCTATATTGTATGAGAACTCACACAATGGTAGAAACTGGTCCCAATGACCCGTGAAGTCAATCGCACATGCTCTCAGCATGTCCTCCAATACCTGAATCATCCTCTCCGACTGACCATCAGTCTGAGGATGGAAGGTTGTACTAAAGGTGAGTTGAGTGCCCAACTACTTATGCAACTTACCCCAAAACTTGGAGGTAAACTGCGTATCCCTATCTGAAATAATGGACAGTGGCACTCTATGCAATCTCACTATTTCTTTCACGTAGATCTTAGCCAATTACTGTGAATTGTAATCCACCCTGACCAGAATGAAGTGAGCTGACTTGGTCAGCCTGTCAACAATGACCCAAATAGAGTCATACTTCTCCAAAGTCTTGGGGAGACCCATCACAAAATCCATGGCTGCTCTCTCCCACTTTCACTTTGGAATGGACATTCTCTGAAGTAGTCCTGCATGTATTTGGTGCTCATACTTTACCTACTGGCAATTCTGACACCTGGACACAAAATCCGCTACGTCCCTTTTCATCCCAGGCCACCAATAAAGTTGCCTCAAACTTCTGTACATCTTGGTTACACCCGGATGAATTGAATACCGCGAACTATGAGCCTCTGCGAACACCTTCTGAATCATGTCATCAATCCGAGGAACACAAATCCTTCGTCTAAAATTTAACACACCGCCCGAATTCAACATAGCGTCCCCGGACTCTCCGGATATTTCCTTGCTCCTAAGCCTGCTCTGCGAATCCTGAAACTGTTTGGCCTTTATCTCCTCTATGAATGTGGATTTGATCTAAATACTGGCCAATACCCCACCTTGTTCTGAAATACCCAAGTGCATGAACTTGGACTCCAAAGCCTGAATCTCCTTAGCAAGTGGTCGTTTAGACACCCCCAAACAAGCCAAACTGCCCATGCTAACTGTCTTCCGGCTCAATATGTCTGACACCACATTAGCCTTACTCGGATGGTACTGAATAGTCACATCATAGTCCTTCAACAACTCCATCCACCTTCTCTGCCTCAGATTCAAGTTCTTCTAAGTGAAAACATGCTGCAGACTGCGATTATCAGTGAACACCTCACACTTGACACCATAGAGATAGTGTCTCCAAATCTTGAGTGCAAAGACCACCGCTGCCAACTCTAAATCGTGAGTCAGATAGTTTCTCTCATGCACCTTTAACTGCCTAGAAGTATAGGCTATCACATTCCTATCCTGCATCAACAGAGCACCCAAACCAGAATATGAAGCATCACAGTAAACAATAAAGTCTTTACCTTCAACTAGCAAGGACAAAATAGGAGCCGTGGTCAGAAGTGTCTTGAGCTTTTGGAAGCTCTCCTCGCACTTGTTGGACCACACAAATGGTATATCTTTCTGTGTCAGCCTTGCTAAGTGGGTAGCAATGGATGCAAAATCCTTGATGAACCTACGATAGTAACCTGCAAGCCCCACAAAACTTGTCACCTCAGTCACCGAGCTAGGGCGAACCCAAATCTTGACTGCCTCAATCTTCTGGGGATCTACCATCACCCCCTTTTCTGACACTACATGCCCCAAGAATGTTACTGAAGTCAACTAGAACTCACACTTGGAGAACTTCGCATAAAGCTTTTGATGTCTCAAAATGTCCAACACTATACATAGATATTTAGCATGCTCCTCCGTACTCTTGGAGTAGATCAAAATATCATCAATGAAAACGATGACGAACGAATTCAAGTAAGGTTTAAACACCCCATTCATCAGACTCATGAATGCCGCCGGTGCATTGGTCAAACAAAACGACATCACTAAGAACTCCTAATGTCCATACCGAATCCGAAAAGCAGTCTTAGGAATATTCTCGAGCCTAATTTTCAACTGATGATACCCTGACCTCAAGTCAATTTTTGAAAACACCGACGCACCCTGTAACTGGTCAAACAGATCATCAATACGGGGTAGAGGGTACTTATTCCGGATGATAACCTTGTTTAACTGCCTGTAATCTATGCACATCCACATACTACCATCCTTCTTCCTTACAAACAATACCGGAGCACCCCAAGGCGAAGCACTGGGATGGATAAATCCCTTATCTAGGAGTTCTTGAAGCTGAGACTTAAGCTCTCTTAACTCTGCCGGAGCCATTCGATATGGAGGAATGGAAATTGGGCGAGTGCCCGGCTCCAGGTCAATATAGAAATCGATATCCCTGTCCGGAGGCATGCCAGGCAAATCCGCTAGAAACACCTCTCGGAACTCTAAAATGACTGGAACTGACTCAATAGAGGGCTCCACACTATCATCCCAAAGATGAGCCAAAGAGGCTAGACACCCTCTTCCCACTAGCTTCTTAGCCCGAGCGAATGATATTATTTTGGCCGGCCTAGACCTGTACACACCTTCCCACTCTAGCCTATCCTTACTCGAAATATTTAGAGCCACAGTCTTGGTGTTACAATTCAACATAGCATGATAAAGGAATAACCAGGTCATGCCCAAAATAACATCAAAATCAACCATATCCAGAATTACTAAGTCTACCCAAGTATGCAACCCCACAAATACAATCGAACAATTACGATAAACATGAGTCACAATCATCGACTCTCCAACCGAGGTAGAAACATGGATAGGAAAATCAAGGACATCATATATCAAGTCCAGACCCAACGCAAAACTCACAGACACGTAATAATATGTAGAACTCGAGTCAAATAGTACCAAAGCCATTTTATCACAAACAAGAATAGTATCTGTGATCACCGCATCTGATGCCTCAGCCTCGATCCTCCTTGGAAATGCATAACAGTGAGCCCGATCATCTATCCGGGCAACTTTCCTGTCCGGCTGCGCCGCACCCCTACCCGCGCCGTCGTTCCCTCTGTCTCCCGACCTCCCTGAAAGTTACCTCTCCCACTCTGTGGACGACCTCTAGCATGACCACCTCTACCTGCCGTGACCACAGCCTTAGACTGTTGCTGAACCTGATTACCAGCCAGCCTGTGAGGGCATTCCCTCTTAAAGTGGCCCAGATCACCACAATGGAAATAACCACGATCAAGTGTAGGCGTGCTAGCAGATGTGTAGGAAGCTCCCTGGCCACTAGGAGCTGAAAACTGCTGATTAGCTCCCGGACAACTACCTGTAGCAGCTGGCAGAGCCGGCTGAATAGGACGGGTTGAGTATACTTGCTGATTCTGGCCCCTGGAGTACGAACCACCATAATTTCCCTCATTTCGGGGCTTCTTGGCTAACACTTTAACGTGCCCCGCTTGCCTGACTCCCTCAAGTTTCTTTACATAGTCTGTCACTTCATTGAAGCCCTTCCCTGAAGAAGTCATGTACACAAACAATACATGAAGCTCAGTATTCAAACCCTTGACAAACAATCGAACCCGCTCCTCCTCGAAACCCAACAAATGTGTAGCAAAATTAGACAAGGCATGAAATTTTGCCTCATAAGCAGAGGCTGACATGCTACCTTACTCCAAATTCAAGAATTCATCCTTTTTCCGGTCCCTCAAAGTACAATGTACGTACTTCTCTAAGAAAAGAGCGTGAAACTGCTCCCAAGTTAGTGGGGGTAAAATAGACGACCGACACTCCACATGAGATCTCCACCTCTGCTTGGCATCACCCTGCAGTTTCAAAGCATTAAGTAAAACTTTTTACTTCTGCTATAAAACTGTCATATTTCACAAATATTATAAATGTATCTCTAAAGTTGCTTGTATTGGTGTTGAAATATAGTTACTTCATGGAAATTATTCCTCACTACCGTATGGAAAGAATTGTCTGATTTCACAAGGGTGAGAAGTATATCTATTAGTTACTTTTACCAATATTGAATCATAGTTATTTAATAGAGTTAGTTAATAAACTTCCTTGTAACTTGTTGAGAGGTCAATCATATTCTAGCAAGAAAATCACTTTCCTTCCTCTTAATTTTCTTATCTGGCATATTTTCTAAATAATATAATTATAGTATTTCTCGAGAACCAAATAAACCAAGAGGAAAATAAACGAATTAACATGAAGACTAGTGAATACCCCACCCCCCCTCCCTCCCCCAACAAAATAAAAAAGAAGAGGATCATCTATGACATTAATCAAACTTTCGAAGAATACAAAATCACAAAGCAAAAAAGTTCTATTTAAAGGTTGGAACGAAAACACAATTACAGAGAACATGCAAAGTAGTATTTACCTCAAGTGTTATAGATATTTCCTTGAAAATGGCACAAAAAATCTTCAATCGTCTACAAAATCATAAAATTATAATTTAACCATCTAGTAAATAGTACAAAAAATTGTCATATACTAATACATAGTTATATAGGAGATTGGGGAGCAGAAACAAGTATTGGACTCTGCATCCTCACATACATCAAGTATCAAAATCTATAGAGTGAACGAAGTTCACACAAAAAAACATTAATACACAAAGAAGTATATGCAAAAGATAATTAAATTCAATAAAGCCATAGAAATGCCCAAAGTCACTGAAGAAAAAATTATCAGGTATAGATTTAACCATTGTAATATAAATTATATAAAACAGAACTAGGCAAAACCATTGTAATATAAATTATATAAAACAGAACTAGGCAAAATCTGTGGAATAGTATTCTAAAACAATTTTGTTCATGAATAGGAATCAAGTAGAAGGAATGAAGCTTCTAGACACCTTAAGAGTCCAATAAGTAAGCCTAGTTCATATCCTCTTCATTCCACATTCACCCTTTTCACTCCAAATTTTTATTCTTAAATAAAAGATCTAACTGTATAGAATGATAACAACTTCACATAAAGATATAATCTATGATAGATTATAATGGAATCTCATCAAAATCAAACTTTGAAACCAAAAAATATCACATAGAAAATAAATATATGATTTATCACAAAAAAGAAAAAAAATGTGAATTGTCATATATACATGCACAACATGAAGGTGATATATAGTTTCAATTTCAGAAGATATAATCAAAATAAATTAATTAGACTATTCTACAACGAAAAAGGCATCAGTTTTTTGGGTCCAACTTTTTGACATCCAATTTATTAACATACATCAGGATTAAACCATTATAAATCAAAAAATTAATGTAAGGAAGATTTGCACTTAGTAAGACTTATTCACAAATTCTCTATTTTTTAAAAATAGAGATCAACACTAACCGGATATGAATCAAGTGAAATGCTTTGGTTGTAATGAAAGTTAATGAAAAAGAAGGGGGAAAGGGGAGGAATGGTAGGGACTATTTAATAGAATACTTAGATTATGGTAATTAAGATTTATGAATTCAAGATAAGAACAACTTTAAAATAAGAGACTTTAGTAATAAATAGTCCAACACTAAGGATAGTAACAAATCAAGATTCAAAAATTGCAGGATAGTAACAAATTTAAAACAAGAAATTATAACAATTCAAGATTTAAGAATTGAGGAAAGGAATAACCTTAACTAATAAAAATCACATAAAAACAACGACAAGCATGGGTATGAAGATATGAGGAATGCATCCTCTTGTCATTTTAATATAATATTTAGTCTATAACATACAGAGGAAAAGACATCTTTCTTGAGAATCTTCATACTCGTGTCACTACTATTATGGCTCTTAAACGTTATTATTGATGAGTTTATACTGAAGTGTTTTTAATCCTTTTGTCTTTAGCCTAACAGACTTGTATTCTCCTTAAATTTCTTGTGTTTGTGCTAGCTCTGGATTTGGCGGGGGTATGGTGTCCAATAATGAAAATTTCATGGTGATTTTCTCATCTAGTATCATTTCGAGCTATTATATATCTTTTGTACCCATTTAATAAAGTTGTGAGAAAAAAACTTTTTTAAAGTTCAATAAAAAGAATTGAATTATAATATCCTTCAACCTAAATTAGTCGATCACAAAACTCAAATTTTATATCGAACACCTTTAAGATTTCACATTCATATTTGGTAAACTACATTTAATAATTTAGGAGCACATTTTCCTATTGTTTCACAATTTCAACCAAACTTCTAGTACATTCATGCAAGCAAAAAATTTCCCACCATCCAAAAGATAGTGAAATGAAAACTAAATTGTATGGGACTAAGCAAACAAGCATAGAGTCAATTACAACAAGATAACCAGTGATGAAAAAAATACCTAGTTAAATTCTTTATTTCTACAAAGAATTAATTTGAGAAACGGTTAAAAGAACCTTATATCTTGTTATGAAATTTTGACTGTGTAATTTCTACCTAGCATCTCTTCATACGAATAGACAATTAAAGCAATAAATTTATAATGTAATCCCAGTCAATATCTAATACAAAAGAGATGATTAATTATAAACGTAAAAAAAAAGATTTTGAGCCTAACTCAACTCTAAAAGTTAGCTCATGACGGACCACAAAAGATGTGGGAAAATCAACAATCAAGAGACGCTAGTGGTATATTTTAAAAGATATGAATCTTCTCAACTTTTAAAACCTTAACCAATACTAATACAAAAGAACTAGTTTACGTGCATCTAAGAATAAAGCAATTCTATAACCCTAGTAGGGAGAGGGGGAGTTGGACGGTATATTGGTACCACTACTAGATAAACTCTCAATTATTGAGCTAAAGCATTTTGTATTTTAGAACTTCATCACCCAATATTTTTCTATTTCTTTCAGCCCTCTTAAACAATTATTTCACTAGTATTCTCATCATATCAAAAACGTTCCAATCAAAAAAAATTCACTTTCAAGCAAATTATTTTTATTCTTCTTTTTTTTCTTTTCATGTCACATTCTTTCAAAGAGAGCCTTCTCATCACAAGTAACTATCATTGGCCACCTTTTTTACTTTATCATTCCTTTTCTTCAAATTTAATAATTTCAACACAGTCTAAGCTACAATGATCAAGGAAGTGGGGTGCAAAGACTAAGGATTCAATAAAATGATCAAAGCAAAAATAAGGCTACCAAACAAAAGGCTACAAGCTCGAAGGGCTAACTAGTGATAAAAATATCTGAAAAAGGCTAATTTTCACAAGACATATCAAAGAAAGCCTGTTATCAGTTTTTAAACAAAGAAACACTTTTTGTTTTGCTTCAACAACATGTAGGAAAAGTTCTAGACTAAGACATAAAATATAGAATATACAAGAAATCCTCACCTATCATGGCACAAGTATCAATCAAGATAAATTAATTCTACTTCTAAGACATACAAGGTCATAACGAACTATAAAATAAAAATAAGATATATACAGAGTCACTACCTTGAGCCTAGGTGTCAAAAGGTTTGCTATTTTATTTTATACTCAAGCACTCAAAGGAAAGTACTACTCAAGATCACACCTAAATTTCTAGTATCAAACAAGTCAAAAGGTCTTTTTTTTTCTCTCCAAAAAAAATTACTCCTAAAACAATAATAAAATAAAATGACTATAATTCCCTCAAGAGGATCAAAATTCATCTATCGTAGGAAAAAGTCTCTACCTATGATTAAAAATAAAAAAACCTACTACCATAAATAAAAAGTTACCCGGTTCAAAGGGTCTCCCCTCAGAAAAGAACTGAGGTCATAAGAAAAATCAAGGGGTGGATGAGATATGCCAGTTAAGAAACTAAAATAAAAATTAAAAAACTAAAACAACAAAATATTTGTATTTTCTTATACCAAAATAAAATAAAATTCTATGGCATACTCATCCTTAACCTCACAAATATTGAAAGAATTCCACCCAACATTTAAAATCATACTTTGTTCCAAAGCAATTTATAGCAAAAGATGAAGAACAAAGGTTAGAGATACTCCCTGAGGTCCTCTAGAACCTAGCTAACAACATGTTTCCTCAATTTTTATCAAGGGTCGTGCGATCCTACCCTTACGCTCAACCATGCTTCTTAGCTTTAAATTCGGGTACTATGACTTTTTCAAATCTGCACAAACAATAACAAGACAAGAACGTGACACTATAAAAAATAAAAAATAAAGAAGCTACTACAACAAGTTGGGTTGCCTCCCAACTAGCGCTTGATTTATTGTCACGACACGACATCATCAAGTTCACCACTTTTCCTTTCATTTTAAAATTATGAATTACATCTCTAACTTCTTCTCTAATTTTTATCTACGCTCAAGGGGCGGTGGTATAAATCTAAAGGAACCAAGCAATTGATATCGCATTTTGCACTCCTAGGCCCTAAAGTGAGGAATGCAATTTTTTTATTCCGGCACAATAAATTCAAAAATATAGGCACTTTGTTCCTTATCTCGAGACTCTTTCATAGGATCAGATGGCTAGATTACTATCTCTCTATCTAAATACAATGTGAAAAAATAATTGGAATGAAACCCAATGCGCTCTAAGTCATGAATTGTATTATTATTTATATCTTCATGTTCACTCACACTAAAGTCTTCAAAAATAATAGTATCTACTTCTCCACATAACTCTAGTGTAATTTATCAACATTGGCAACATCAATAAAAGTATAGTCGAGTAGCTGGCCCTCCAATTTCAACTCCTTAATTTGGCTTGTAAGTATCTTTTCCTCCTCACACAACTCATAACTAAATTGTTGTACGTTAAACGAATTAACTTTTGCACTCAACTCATCTTTTAGGTTGGGGACGAACGATGGGTAAATTGGTATTTTTATTGTAATAACTGAGTTCATCATTACGGGTAGACTTTTCGTGCCAAGTTTCAAGTCAGAAAACTTCCGGATTTGGGAGTTGGAATTTCTAGGCTAGGCTAGTCTCGGCCAGTTTTGGAGCGAGGTATGGTCTAAGATAATTCGGGTAAGGATTGGGTAACGTGTCCTATTTTTAGCTAGCTTTCTATTTAGCTAATACATAAAGGAGTCCGGGGGACTTTTCAGAATAGAATTCGGGTTGGTAGAACTCTCGATATCGAGGTTGACGTGAAGGGGTTGTTCCGGAATGTCAGGAAAACAAGTGTGTTGTAAAATAGACCAATTTGGGGGACTTTATGACTTTCTATCTCGTATCAACCACTGTAGCGGTTGACACACCATCATAGCAACCTCCACCATAGTGGAGAAAATACCGCTACAGCGGAAGTCAACGTCGATCAGCCTCCGCCATAGCGGTCGATTCCACTACGGCGGTACCGCTATAGCGGAGAGTGATGGAATTTAATGCAGAAACTTTCTCAAAAATAGTCAGTTTTCCTCAACACATTTTGGGAGAAGGGCAAGGCAATTTTGGGCGATTTTCATCAATTTTCCACTAATTTTCGTCCTAAAGGTAAGAATTATACTCCCCAAACTCTGTAATATCCTTTCTACGCTATAGAATTGCTAGGGGTGGACTTGGGGAAAGGTTTGGAATGACCTAGAATGGTAAAATCTGGGGAAATAGGGGATTCTAAGGTGTAGAAGTTCTTGGTGTTGATTATTTCATTAGATTATGATCATGTGACCTTAATTCTCTAAATGTATGCATAAAAATGGTAGGAATATATGAATTAATGGTGGAAAAGTCCCGGAAAAAGGTGGGATGATCATGGTTGGCCTGAGATTTGAGATTTTTGCATAATTCGAGTAACTATTAGGCCATAAGGATTGATTTTGGTTATTGTGTGTTGTTTTAGACCAAGAACTGGCAAGAACTTTGGGAAATAGAAAAACTACGGTTGAGTAGAGCTTGGAATATTTCGAGGTAGGTGATGGTTATTAATTCCTGTATGCATTATATTTTCGTGTACTTTTGCTTAAGTACTGTATGAGTTGCATGCTTAGGGAATGATTTAGGAAAGTATAAGTGTCCTGTTATCAGTCTTGTGAAATGAACTAGGTGTTATTGCTTGTGGGTTTAAAAGTATTGATTGTTCATTGTTTGTGACTGTGGATTCTGTGTAACATTCGGTTGGCTTGGGTACCACACCTGGTATGGGATACTAACGATTTACTCGGGTACCACGCCTGGTACGGGATAACAAACAGTTGGCTCGGATACCACGCCTGGTATGGGATACTAACTGGTTGGCTCGGGTACCACGCCTGGTACGGATTTATTATATTGCATTGTGCATTCTTGCGATGGTTCTATAAGTGGACCGGGTTGTGTTGCTGAATTGTGATGTTGCATATGGTCCTTGAGACGCCGGATTATTATTATATTTTACTGTGAGTTGGTCTTGGTGTAGACCAGGTTGTATATTTAACAGTTAGGTGTTGTTAGGGGAATTTCAGAGTGGGTCCAGGCTAAGTAAAATGGAATGTTTATTGTGTTGTCATTGAATAATGTCAATGGTTGTGAAGTGGATTACATGTGAGGATAAGCTAGGCGGAGACTTGTAGTCTAGAGATATCTATTGGCTTGTTCACATATTTTCTGTGCTTTACTTGGCTTTAGTTACTGTTCATATACTGTTTATTTGGAATTGGCTGTGATCATACCAGTACAAGGTGGTTGTGTACTGATTCTGCACTTGCGTTTCTCTTTTTGTGAGTACAGGCAATCTTTCGGTGGCTGACGC
Source organism: Jaltomata sinuosa (assembly GCA_003996215.1). Classification (NCBI taxonomy): domain Eukaryota; kingdom Viridiplantae; phylum Streptophyta; class Magnoliopsida; order Solanales; family Solanaceae; genus Jaltomata; species Jaltomata sinuosa. The sequence goes on from QJPP01007233.1 coordinate 315,602, forward strand.
GCGACCTCGCCTTTAGTCCCAGCGCTTTCAGACATCAAGGGTGAGCTGCTTCGATCGAGCTACCTTGGTTTCTTTCTGTTTAGTTATAGCCCACTTATTTCGGGATAAACTCTTGCTTATTTGGGGTTGCATCCCCGTATTTTCTAGACAATTTGGTATAATATTTTGGTACGATGACTTTCAGGTTCTAGGGAGGATGTTTCAGCAGTTTTATGAAATAGTAGTTGATATTTTATTGCTAGTTTATTTTATGCTTTGGTTTTAAGCTGCTAGGATGATTAAGTGTTGGGTCGGAACTGGTCCGCTCACCCGGGGGTATTGGGTGGGTGCTACTCACGGCGGTCTGGGTCGTGACAATTTTCCACCCGAACGAGCTCGCTGAAAAAATGCCTGGTGTGAAACAGATTCTCACTTGAAATAGTGAGAAGTTTCTCAATTTTTCCATATGAAAACATTACTAGTTTTTTTTCACCGGTTTAATTAAAATATCTGTGAAAATAGCCACTAAACAATTTTCACTGAAAAATTTCAATACGAAAATAGTGATTTTTTAGTAGTGACATCCCACCCGAGGTGGGAACTCAACATTAGTAAACTTAACTCAAACTTGGTTGAATGAAAAAAATTGGTGGTGACTGTTCTTCGTTAAATGAGGCTTTCGCGATGTAAATTTGAATTAATCAGTTATATAAATTTCAAAATCCAGATGCTTGAGTGTTCTCAAAAATATCTTGAGATGGGCGTAGGAGTTGAGCGTAACATTTCATCAAATATCAAGAAGGTATATATCATACAGATCCTCTTGCAGACAATAAAAATCCCAACAAACACTAATTGAGATACCATATCATAAAATACAAGAACAAAATCAATATTTAGTTTCTTCATAATTCCTCTGCTTAGTTTTATTTGTGGAGTCCCATTACACTTACAAAGATGGTCTTTATTCACATCACTTGGGAATTATATATTCAAGGTCCTACAAGGAGAACAAAAATATAATACTCCTATGTGATTATGATGGGATTTGGACATTTGTCCTTCAAATAATTATAAAGTACCAAGTCCTGTTCCTACCACATGGAACAAAGAGGCAGCAAAATAGTATTCACAGCCATATTCAGAGCAGCACAAGCAATAATAGCGGGGTCATTTGGTTTAAAGACAAATTATTGATTACGTTAAGATTAGTTATGTTAAGATTAAATATTTTGATATTATTTTTTACTGACTGTTTGATTTATTATATTAAAAATAATATCTATGGCATAATTTCAAAGAAAGAATTTATTTATTTATAAAAATACCTTCCACTTTATTTAGTAGAAAAGAGATTTAAGGGACCTCAAGGTATTTGTATCATTTTCATTATTTTATTTCGAGATAACTAATTTTATTACTATTATGTCATCTTCTAGCAAAAATAACTTATTTCGGTACTAATTACTAATCCTGATATAACTATCACGCTCCGAGACCAGGCCCTGGACGTAAGGGGCAATCCAGACCAATTGAGACCCGAGAAGACCCCTTAGCATAACATCATGAGCGTTAAAATAAACATTTGCAAAAAAAGGACTCATTTGAGAACATCATTTAAAACATAATTAAAAATTTACTAAGTGTTGGGAACAAAATATTTAAACAACATCTGCATAAATCTACGAAACCTCTAACATAAGGAAGAAATATCTATGCTGGGACATGACCTCGACAATACCATATAACAGAAACCAAGTTCTAAAAGTAAGGATTTAAACCGCCTTCCGAAAAATGAAGGGCTCACCACTTTCTAATGATGTCCCGAATGATCCTAACGTTGCACAGAATCATGAGAAAGTGTCTCGAAACCTATATCATGAAACGATGTAGCGTCTGAGGACGGTCAGTACGAGGAGTACTGGAAGTGGGAGAGCCACGTGCAATTGAGGGGTGTCGGTCGACACCCCTTCGTTCAGAAAATTATACTATGTAGCTAGGTGAAAATATTTTTTTATGTATATATCTTACTTATTGACACCACTTGACTTCTTCGTGAATTTACTTCTTTATATTCTGACACCTCTTAGTGAAAATTCTGACTACGCCACTGAGTACTGGTATGCAACACAGAGGAAGGGACATAACAGTTTATAAAGCAAGTAATAAGAAACGTAACGTAAATTATGACAATAAAATATGAGGCAAATACTCAAACATCAAATAAAAATCATTTATTACATACTTCTGAACTAGATAATTTAACCGACATGTCATGCATAGTACACTATGGACTATGTGGGTCCGATCAACGCTCGACCTGCTGAGTCCCAATCCATATTTACCGCATGAACCGGGATCCTTCTGTATATAACAGCATAAATGCCTACATAAATCATTCTCGTAGAGGAGAAACATAAGGTAGTCCAAATAAGGAGCGAACCATCCCCTACATCAGCAAAATATAAGTTTCGAGTAATGATCCCCCGTCCGAATCATACCTTCTCGGTTAACCATCTAATTCTCTTAAGCCCATCTTTAGCATTTCAAAAACATTTAAGCAAAACGTTCATTAGGGACTGTTAATATTCTTGAGGCATTCGTAAATTAGTATCGTCATACCAAGACTTGAAAGTCATACATAAATATATCATGCCATCATCGTTCATATATTATTTGTCCCACCATTTTAAAAGATTAAATCACATTTAACATATCCCTCAAAGGTTGACAATTTCATAAATAGCAAACAACGATACTTTCAAAATCGTGGGATGTAGAAATCCTTTTCTTTTTTGTCAAAAGCCAAGATTTAAATAGTAAAATAATTTACAAAAAGAATCATAACTTCTTGACTTAAATCTGTCCCAACAAACTTTTCATATAAGTAGGGTCTCATATTTCAAACAATAATCTCAAATCTCCAAGAAATTCATAACCAAAGAGTAATTTCATAGGCACGGGTTTGCAAACGTTAAGTAAATCTTCCTTTCGAAACCATTCAACAACTCACATTCAAAGTTCGCATAAAACCACTTTCACAGTTTAGAAATTAACCAATAATAGATTTAGGTGAAAGAGGATTGTTCAACATACCTTAAACGTTTGGAGGATTAGTGATCAAAAAAGAGGGAATTAGACTTGATTCTTGAGCCAAAACCCTAGAAGTTCTTACGCTTGCTTTGGAGAAGGAGAAGAAGAATTTTGAGAGGTAATAGCATATGAAAATTCTGATGGGGGAAAAGGATTTTTAATCAATTGGGGGTAAAAAAAAGTGGAAGGAACGAAATTGCCCTTAAAGGGGTTTTGCAGGCCAAAGGGCGCACTAAAAAAGGGGTTGCAGGGATCGCATGCTAAGGAGGATGCTTTGCATGCCCAGCAGCATGCAGTGCCTTGCCTGTGCGCGCAGACGCACGCACTCACGTACGCTTTTGGCCTCGCTTTGTTGTCTCGTCATGCACAAAGTTACCTTGGAATGCTACCTCCACAACATATATATATATACGAATCATTTCAAGATGATTTTCAACTAGTGCTAAGGCCAACCAATTCATTTATAATCCGAAAAGGCAAGGCTAATCTATACGAATGCGAAGACATTTTTTCGGGGTGCTACAATAACTTATTCAAGAATTAGTAACTAAATAAAGGATAGGACAATACTAATTTTTTTTCCAAGATAATTTATGTTTGTCTAGCATATCAAACGATCCCTAAATGTACATATTCAATAACTGATATACTTAACTTCTGTGGTGTTACAGGACATTACATCATTAAAAGCTTTTACTAGATATTATGTGTGGAACCATTAGCTTTATGTTTTACGGTAAAGACCCGTTTGTAATCAATCAACTTTTTGTCTGGCGATGATGTGAAAAGTTCTCAAGTCTTATTTTTATTAGAATTTTATTTCTTTAATCATAGCTTTTTCCCATATAGAATCTCCAAAAGCTTCCCTCTAATTTTTAAAAATGAACGCAGAAGAAATAGACAAGAAAAAAGCTCATTAGAAGGGAGGCAGAGAATTATAGGAGACCAAATTAGATAAAAGGTGTTTGGGGTCAAATCTGACTCATTTCTTTGAGTGGTAGGCAAATTAATTCATTAGTAAATTTAGATAACTCACCAATAGAAAAAGGTTCGCTTTAACAGATTGCATGATAGCTTCTTTTACTTCTGCTCTATTTTTTCTTGAGTAAATCTACAAAATCAAGTCTATCTAAGCACCTAATAGTCTCTCCTAATTCCTTTTTCCAATTTCACTTTCTCTTGTGATAATGGTTTCAATGATATATCTAGGAAAGACATCCCATCTTGTTTATAACTCTCCATTTGAAGAGGTGATAGTGTAATACTAAAACATGACTCTTATTTTTAAAAGGTAATATAATATTGTTCATGTTGACGAAGGATCTCCTGAAAAAAGGATGATAACGTTTATATTTTTTCTGTGCTAAAAAGTACTCAATAAAAACACATCTAAAAGCTCTAGGATCAAAACTTTCAGAGTTCCAAATGTGAACAAGACAGACACGCCCAAACACTTTTGGAGGAATAATATGTTCATTCTTATTCTTTAAGGCTTCTAAGGACTCTGAAAATTGAGGATTTTAATAGGCATCATATTGATAAGATAGATAGCTACTAGAACAACATTATCCAGTATGATTTTAGTAAATGAATGATAAACAAAAAGCATCTTGTCACGTCTAACAAATGCTTATTTTTTCTTTGAGCAACCCCATTTTGTGCACAACTATAAAGATAACTAGTTTGATGAATCATCCAATAAGCTCCAAAGGTTTTATCCTTGTATTTTGTTTCATTGTCAATTTGAAAGACCTTTGTCTTAGCTTTAAATTGAGTACATAATATTTTATGAAATGACTGAAAAGAGGAGAAAACTTCATGTTTGGCCTTTCACAAATATACCCATGTCATCATAGTGCAACAATCAATAAAATTAACAAACCTTCGACTATCAGACAATGAAACTATTTGAGTAGGATCCCATACATCAGAATGAATAGCTGAAAAAAGAGTAACCAAATTCTTGTAAAAATAGTCAATTGAAATCAATTATTTTTTCTATCACAGCCCATCTTTGAAATTAAATCAAATTGAAGTATAATTGAGATAAATTGATTATCTTATTAGTTAAGCTTTTTTTGACTTTAATGGAGTAAAATAATATTTTCAAAAATGGACTTTTTATAGTAATACTTTAGGATGATAACTAAAAATCTGTACTTGATTTGAAACACTTATTTTTGGCATAAATTGATTTTAAGTTAATAAACATGTTTTAAAATAATATATTATTAATTTATATAGACATATTTAATACTCAAAAATTATGTAAAAATATATGATATATATTAGGGTATTTTGCCAATTGATATGGAAAAATAAAACCAAAATTACTTGAGAAAATATTTTTGACCGTATAAAATAGTCATTTTACTTTGTTTGAAATTCATAAAGCTTGACTAATCCTTGATCTTTTAGTTTCCCTTTGAGGTTGGCTTAATATTCGAGTGATCGTGCATGGCTAAACCATTCCTTTTAACAGTGAAACAAATATAAACAAGCAGTGGATGAGTTCGGTGTTAAATGTTTGTGTATTTGTAAAAAGATGCATTCTTCCTTAATCAGATTGAAATTTGCCAGTGTATACTCATTAATGGTACTCCTCTCCTGGTCTCATCGCGAAGAAAGAGTTGATCGAGAAATCCAAAAATCAATGTGCATTGCTGACTGCTTCAAATTAAGAGCTTGTTTTCCCCAAAGTCCCCTGGGGAAATAGTAATATTCACTAGTCCAATATCAGCATACATTAGTATGTGCTAATATAAAACTAGTTTTCATTATAAATTGTAGATGTGTTTGGATCGTCTTAGTTTGCTCGTTCATTATATTTGTACTGGCTTCTCCATCGACTAAATAAATTCCAATGTTCATGGGTCAAACCAAGGCTATTCTATATGCTCGTTGTCGTGGGGCTGCACTTTGATCCATCGACTACTTAGCCTCAATGGATCATCGAAGGCATCTCTCGAAGAATTTTGCAGAATGTAGCACTTGATTAAGTTCAAACTATTGATAGAAAATAAAATGCATCATTCAAATAGTAAGTGTAGAGGAAAAGATATCATTCGAATTATGAAATTTCTAGCATTTTTGCATGGACGTAACCATAGGGTAACTTGTGTCTGCCCATGTTGTATTCCGAAAATCCCCTGCATCAAGAGGTAGTCAGAGTAGCATTGTTTCAACAAATGCAATAAATTGAGCACATGTTACGTCAATTGTTGTAATTGGATCCAAATAACCTCTAGGATATAAGTGATGGGGTCCTCGAACACAGCAAACCATAGGATTAGACTCTAGAAATTTTTGAATGATGATTTGTATAAGGGAAGCATCGAAAGAGACAGTTGAGTGTCCATTTTGATGTACTATCGATATATTTATCCTAGTGAATAACAATTGTATGCCCCGATTTAGTGGAGCAGGAACAAATCTTAGGCCCTATTGTTGAGAAGCAGAATAAGAACAACTTACAAAGATATAACAGAAAATGGTTAAAAGCCCCCCACCCTATTAGTCAATTATCAATTGCATACCTATATTTCACGGGGTTCCTATTACTCCACAGAAACTTTTATTTTCATAATTTTGTAACCCTTAAACGCTGACATGTCCAAAAGAATCAGATATATGTAAATGTTTATATACGCGCTCTGAATACCACTTTTTTCCTTATTATTTTCTTTTTTCTCTAGACAAACTCAACAATTACTCTACCATCAAAAGAAATCCCAAAAACTCCATGTAAACCATCCAACTAAGTCACAAATTACCCTCTAGACCTAATGAAATTGTCAAAATACGAATCCGATTTTGTTATCCCAAACTGTTGACTTTGATCAAACTTTCCAAAAGTTAAGCCTCCAAAACTGAAAATCTTATCTGAAAATCGTTCAAGACCTTGATAATCATGTAACCCATCCCCCAGTAACTAATGACATACTAAAGCTACGAAAATGGTCAAAATAAGAAATACAAATAGAAAACACAAAATGACCATGAGGATCGTTACAACTTATATATAGATATATGCTCCTTATTTGACTTTCCCAAATAATTAAAAAACAAATATCTTTTCAATATTTACTTGATTATAGGAGAAAAAAGAGTTTTCTAATATTATACTCCACGAAATTCGCCTAAATTTAAGGACATTTTTTGGAGTAGAAGATTTACTTATAGAAAAGTGAAAGTAAAAAATCAAAATATTTTGAAATGAGAGAGTACATAGCTGTAAGATACTACACGCTTATGACAATTCACATAAAAGAGGTAATTATATCAAGAACTATATGAAGCAACAATGGTAAAGGAGGTATTCAAAATCCAAAAAAATATCCATAAAAACCAAATTAGTTTGATATCAACCACTCAAAATCTGCAACATGAGTACCAAGTTATGTATAGCTTCAAAAAAGAATGAAAAATGCATCAAACTTACTAAACCATAAAAATTAAAAGTCCATTGTTTTTCTCAAATTGAGAATGGTTCCTTATTTTCAAGTTTAACTTAACCCTGTTGATCTCAATCAAAATAGCTAGATGCCCAATGATGCCACCAAAATCAGTTCGCCGATCCCGAGCTAAGTTGATTAGTTGTAGCCCTGCGACCAAGGAATGCATGGATTCTCAAAGTAAAATGGCCAACCATTGATACTCTCCTCTTGCAAATGGGGCAAGTGTTCTCGATCTTGTTCCAATCTTTGATGCAACCAATATGGTATATATGGCCACAATCAATTTTTGCAAGTTCTTCTCCGTCATGATACTCATCCTAAGACATACATGACCCAAAAAAAGGTTGGTTAATCAAACTTAAGTAAGCTTACAGACTTTACGGAGCGAAAACTACAAAAAAACTAAAATTAGCTACGAACTGCATCATTAATTTGTTGCTAAATTGCTCATACGTAATAGAATTTATAGTAATTCGTCACTAAATAGAATTAATAATAGATTTTATTGTTTATCTACAGAATTTTTCTGTCGCTAATTCTTGTTTCTTTAGTAGTGGGGTTGACGGAGGGGGAGGGGATTCTGAAATTAGGTACCCCTTACCAAGCATATGCTGCAGTGCTCCTTGGTCTTAGAACCTGTTGAATTGGTTGCCTCGTACTTATGCAAATTAACGTTTAATAAAGGAGATCTTGCTCTAAATCCAGCACGAGCATGCTCTCCAAGTTCCAATACGGCCTAAAAGATAAAGCACTATGTGAATATCATCCATTCAAAGAAGACTCAAGTGTGTTGTATCAAACACTATCTTATTTGTTACCGAAGCATGAAACATTACCTGTTGGCAAGCCCTATGCAGATTATTAAAATTCTGCCTATGAACTTCAGCTTCACCCGGTTCATCTTCATTTTCCTGAAATGTTGAACTAACTTAGGAGTAGACTCACCGAACACCATATCAACTAAAAGATTTGCATGACAAATATATAACGACAGATGATTCTAGCCTTAGCTTTTGGTTATACCAAAGTGAGAAGGAAATCTACAACAAGATCTTCTTTCCTTTTTTGTTCTACTTTTAATGAGAAACAACCTCTAAATTGTGTTAAATAACCCTTCACAATTGCTCTTATATTGGTACAAACAGAAAGTAGACGGTATAGAATGACACAAATCTTATACAATCAAGTGAAAGAAGTTACTCAAGCAAGCATATAAAGTTGAGATGGTAATCCAACATTAGTTCCATGCAAAATTAGGTTGAAAGACATAATTAAATAAATAGAAATGTGCATAAATTTTTAGATAAGATGGTCACACATTATAATATAGTAATAGAGCAAGCAGAGGTCCGACATTTGAGTCTCACTGCCATCCATTATCAAAAAAAAAATTCACTTGCTTGGTCCATGAAAATAACCACATGTGAGGGTGTGTGTTGAAAGACAATTGAATAAATAAAAGTGCACTCTCTCTAATAGCTTAAATTTATAGATGAAGTGGTCACATAATTTCTTCGGCAACTATAGAACTAACAGCTAAAAACTGATAAATTTATCGTTTTATATGCAACTAAACATGTGCACATGAAATTAACCTCAACTGAAAGTTCACATCATTCCAATACATAATTATATAGACATAATCGACATATAGAATTGGCATTGGCATTTTAGTTTGAGAAAAGTCAAGGTAGAACGCTAACTTCGTTTACGATTTATTAGTTTTCAATTAAGTAATGTTCTGTATTTTATTTGGGCATAATGTGAAATTTAAGTCATTGAAAATATAAGGAAATCTACCGTCTAGGTAAAAAGAAAGTGCACAACCCTGTAAAAACATTTTCATGAAAAATACGATAATTAACCTTTTACAAATTAATCATATATAAATGCTAAAAAGGTAAAAAGAAAATAAATAAATAAATAGATTTAAAACCAAAAAATACTTAAAAATTAGCAATACTTTAAGAATCATCAATTATTTAACATATTTATAGTTTATGCAACTCAGCAAGAAATTATTGGACAACAATAATGAAAAAAAATTGAGAAAGTAATTTTTTCTAAGCGACAAATATATAAACTACTTAATAGTTTACGAATAGCGAGAAAATACTCCGGTAGAAAATGTTGGTCATCTCTAAATCCTTTTAAAAAAATTAATACCCACAATGAGCCCAATTCTATTTAGGAACAGATAGCTAAATAATATTGAATAACTAAATTAGAAAACATAAGTACAACCTTAGTAAAGTGAGAAAACTTAACTGGAATAACAATTTGTGTATTTGGGTTGACCACGTCTGTTGTTATCTCTCCACTAACCATATTAGCAGATACAGGAGCATGAACATTTTCAAGCAAGGAGGTCGAGGTGGAGCTCCCATCATCATTAATAGTTCCATTGAAGGTTACATTATCAACATCAGATGTGAAGCTCTCCATCTGAGATGCAACAAAAAATAATAAGTTATTTCATAGAATGATTAGTTGAGATTTTGAAATCTTCTTCACTAATAGAAGAAAGGTATCTTTGTGGAGAGTTTGAAAATTTCTTTGGAACATAATTATGAAAATCTTTTTCTGGACCAAAAAATATATTATGACATACAACATATATGTCAATGTACACATGCACAGACAATTAAAGGTAGACTTATATCTCAATGACCAGAACAATATGTAACGAGAAAAACTTCATCATCAAAGAAATCTAAATTAAAATATAAAAAAGGTAGATATACTATTAAAGGGTTAAAACTAACATGCACAACTAGGTTAGTATTAATCCAACTAGGTCAACTCTAAATCCCTTGGTTGGTGGGAGGACGGAAAGCAAAGAAAACCTAAAACTTCTCTGGAAATAATTATTTTACCTTTTTTTTATAAAAATAGAAGATAAATCATAAATACAATTTGAAAAGTGTTATACCAACCTAATTCAAGTAAACACACCAAGAAGTGAAAAAAAAGGGCAAGAAGACAACACAATCTTAACTTAGCTACTTGGTTATGCACGATTTAGAGGCGTTATTAGTCATTAAAGTGTCGAAAAAGAGCTTATGTATGCTTTGAAAGTTTGGCATTAAGAAACTGATCCTATACTTATACCAGAATAACAAAATTAGTTGATGCATAACTATAAAGAGAACCTAACGTTTATTACTAAACATGCATTCTCATTTAGACGTTACTCCTTATTTTCCACTTCTCCGTTACTAAAAAAGCTACTATTTCCTATTTGAATGACCAAGTAAATTTTAATTGATTTTGAAATGAGTGTGTTATGCTTTTTAATTCAAAATTCATGATTAATGATGTTTTTTGTGCTTTGCGGTACATAGATTCTACTATAAAAAATTAATATAATAATAGTTAACTCAATAATATTATAGTTAGTAAGTTTAAGCTTTTCAGAAGGAATAAGTCTATAATAAAGCAGTTTCAAAGCATTAAGTAAAACTTTTTACTTCTGCTATAAAACTGTCATATTTCACAAATATTATAAATGTATCTCTAGAGTTGCTTGTAGTGGTGTTGAAATATAGTTACTTCATGGAAATTATTTCTCACTACCGTATGGAAAGAATTGTCTGATTTCACAAGGGTGAGAAGTATATCTATTAGTTACTTTTACCAATATTGAATCATAGTTATTTAATAGAGTTAGTTAATAAACTTCCTTGTAACTTGTTGAGAGGTCAATCATATTCTAGCAAGAAAATCACTTTCCTTCCTCTTAATTTTCTTATCTGGCATATTTTCTAAATAATATAATTATAGTATTTCTCGAGAACCAAATAAACCAAGAGGAAAATAAACGAATTAACATGAAGACTAGTGAATACCCCACCCCCCCTCCCTCCCCCAACAAAATAAAAAAGAAGAGGATCATCTATGACATTAATCAAACTTTCGAAGAATACAAAATCACAAAGCAAAAAAGTTCTATTTAAAGGTTGGAACGAAAACACAATTGCAGAGAACATGTAAAGTAGTATTTACCTCAAGTGTTGTAGATATTTCCTTGAAAATTGCACAAAAAATCTTCAATCGTCTACAAAATAATAAAATTATAATTCAACCATCTAGTAAATAGTATAGAAAATTATCATATACTAATACATAGTTATATAGGAGATTGGGGAGCAGAAACAAGTATTGGACTCTGCATCCTCACATACATCAAGTATCAAAATCTATAGAGTGAACGAAGTTCACACAAAAAAATATTAATACACAAAGAAGTATATGCAAAAGATAATTGAATTTAATAAAGCCATAGAAATGCCCAAAGTCACCGAAGAAAAATTTATCAGGTATAGATTTAACCATTGTAATATAAATTATATAAAACAGAACTAGGCAAAATCTGTTGATAGTATTCTAAAACAATTTTGTTCATGAATAGGAATCAAGTAGAAGGAATGAAGCTTCTAGACACCTTAAGAGTCCAATAAGTAAGCCTAGTTTATATTCTCTTCATTCCACATTCACCCTTTTCACTCCAAATTTTTATTCTTAAATAAAAGATCTAACTGTATAGAATGATACCAACTTCACATAAAGACATAATCTATGATAGATTATAATTGAATCTCATCAAAATCAAACTTTGAAACCAAAAAATATCACATAAAAAATAAATATATGATTTATCACAAAAAAGAAATAAATGTGAATTGTCATATATACATGCACAACCATGAAGGTGATATATAGTTTCAATTTCAAAAGATATAATCAAAATAAATTAAGTACACTATTCTACAACGAAAAAGGCATCACTTTTTTGGGTCCAACTTTTTGACATCCAATTTATTAACATACATCATGCATTAAACCATAATAAATCAAAAAAATAATGTAAGGAAGATTTGCACCTAGTAAGACTTATTCACAAATTCTGATAAAAATAGAAATCAACACTAACCAGATATGAATCAAGTGAAATGCTTTGATTGTAATGAAAGTTAATGAAAGAGGAGGGGGAAAGGGGAGGAATGGTAGGGACTATTTAATAGAATACTTAGATTATGGTAATTAAGATTTATGAATTCAAGATAAGAACAACTTTAAAATAAGAGACTTTAGTAATAAATAGTCAAACACTAAGGATAGTAACAAATCAAGATTCAAAAATTGCAGGATAGTAACAAATTTAAAATAAGAAATTATAACAATCCAAGATTTAAGAATTGAGGAAAGGAACAACCTTAACTAATAAAAATCACATAAAAACAACGACAAGCATGGGTATGAAGATATGAGGAATGCATCCTCTTGTCATTTCAATATAATATTTAGTCTATAACATACAGAGGAAAATACATCTTTCTTGAGAATCTTCATACTCGTGTCACTGCTATTATGGCTCTTAAACGTTATTATTGATGAGTTTATACTGAAGTGTTTTTAATCCTTTTGTATTTAACCTAACAGACTTGTATTCTCCTTAAATTTCTTGTGTTTGTGCTAGCTCTGGATTTTGCGGGGGTATGGTGTCCAATAATGAAAATTTCATGGTGATTTGCACATCTAGTATCATTTCGAGCTATTATATATCTTTTGTACCCATTTAATAAAGTTATGAGAAAAAAACTTTTTTAAAGTTTAATAAAAAGAATTTAATTATAATATCCTTCAACCTAAATTAGTCGAGCACAAAACTCAAATTTTATATCGAACACCTTTAAGATTTCACATTCATATTTGGTAAACTACATTTAATAATTTAGGAGCACATTTTCCTATTGTTTCACAATTTCAACCAAACTTCTAGTACATTCATGCAAGCAAAAAATTTCCCACCATCCAAAAGATAGTGAAATGAAAACTAAATTGTATGGGACTAAGTAAACAAGGCATAGAGTCAATTACAATAAGATATCCAGTGATGAAAAAAATACCTAGTTAAATTCTTTATTTCTACAAGGAATTAATTTGAGAAACGGTTAAAAGAACCTTATATCTTGTTACGAAATTCTGACTGAGTAATTTCTACCTAGCATCTCCACATACGAATAGAAAATTAAAGCAATAAATTTATAATGTAACCCCAGTCAATATCTAATACAAAAGAGATGATTAATTATAAACGTAAAAAAAGAAAGATTTTGAGCCTAACTCAACTCTAAAAGTTAGCTCATCACGGACCACAACAAATGTGGGAAAATCAACAATCAGGAGACGCTAGTAGTATATTTTAAAAGATATGAATCTTCTCAACTTTTAAAACCTTAACCAATACTAATACAAAAGAACTAGTTTACGTGCATCTAAGTAAAAAGCAATTCTATAACCCTAGTAGGGAGAGGGGGAGTTGGACTGTATATTGGTACCACTACTAGATAAACTCTCAATTATTGAGCTAAAGCATTTTGTATTTTAGAACTTCATCCCCCAATATTTTTCTATTTCTTTCAGCCCTCTTAAACAATTATTTCACTAGTATTCTCATTATATCAAGAACGTTCCAATCAAAAAAAATTCACTTTCAAGCAATTTTTTTTTCTTTTCATGTCACATTCTTTCAAAGAGAGCCTTCTCATCACAAGTAACTATTATTGGCCACCTTTTTTACTTTATCATTCCTTTCCTTCAAATTTAATAATTTCAACACAGTCTAAGCTACAATGATCAAGGAAGTGGAGTGCAAAGACTAAGGATTCAATAAAATGATCAAAGCAAAAATAAGGCTACCAAACAAAAGGCTACAAGCTCGAAGGGCTAACTTGTGATAAAAATATCTGAAAAAGGCTAATTTTGACAAGACATATCAAAGAAAGACTGTTGTCATTTTTTAAACAAAGAAACACTTTTTGTTTTGCTTCAACAACATGTAGGAAAAGTTCTAGACTAAGACATAAAATATAGAATATACAAGAAATCCTCACCTCTCATGGCACAAGTATCAATCAAGATAAATTAATTCTACTTCTAAGACATACAGGGTCATAACGAACTATAAAATAAAAATAAGATATATACAGAGTCACTACCCTGAGCCTAGGTGTCAAAAGGTTTGCTATTTTATTTTATACTCAAGCACTCAAAGGAAAGTACTACTCAAGATCATACCTAAATTTCTAGTATCAAACAAGTCAAAAATACAACTTGAAAAATGTTATACCAACCTAATCCAAGTAAAAATACCTAGAAGTGAAAAAAAGGGGCAAGAAGACAACACAATCTTAACTTAACTACTTGGCTATGCAAGATTTAGAGGCGATATTAGTCATTAAAGTGTCGAAAAAGAGCTTGTGTATAAGCTTTGAAAATTTGGTATTAAAAAACTGATCATATACTCTTACTAGAATAACAAAATTAGTTGATGCATAACTATAAAGAGAATCTAAAGTTTATTACTAAACATGCATTCTCATTTAGCCATTACTCCTTATTTTCCACTTCTCCGTTGCTAAAAAAGTTACCATTTCCTATTTGAATGACCAAGTAAATTTGCATTGATTTTGAAATGAGCGTGTACGTAATGCTTTTTAATTCAAAATTCATGATTAATGATGTTTTCTATGCTTTGAGGTACATAGATTCTACTATAAAAAATTAATACAATAATAGTTAATTCGATAATATTATAATTAATAAGTTTAAGCTTTTCAGAAGGAATAAGTCTATAATAAAGTAATTTCAAAGCATTAAGTAAAACTTTTTACTTCTGCAATAAAACTGTCATATTTCACAAATATTATAAATGTATCTCTAGAGTTGCTTGTATTGGGGTTGAAATATAGTTACTTCATGAAAATTATTCCTCACTATCGTTTAGAAAGAATTGTCTGATTTTACAAGGATGAGAAGTATATTTATTTGTTACTTTTACCAATATTGAATTATAATTATTTGATATAGTTAGTTAATAAACTTCCTTGTAACTTGTTGAGAGGTCAATCATATTCTAGCTAGAAATTCATTTTCCTTTCTCTTAATTTTCTTATTTGACATATTCTCTAAATAATATAATTATAGTATTTCTCTGAGAATCAAATAAACCAAAAGGAAAATAAACGAATTAACAAGAAGACTAGTGAACACCCCCCCACCTCCCACCAAAATAAAAAAGAAGAGGATCATCTATGACATTAATCAAACTTCCGAAGAATACAAAATCACAAAGCAAAAAAATTCTATTTAAAGGTTGGAACAAAAACACAATTGCAAAGAACATGCAAAGTAGTATTTACCTCAAGTGTTGTAAATATTTTCTTGAAAATGGCACAAAAAATCTTCAATCGTCTACAAAATCATAAAATTATTATTCAACTATCTAGTAAATAGTACAAAAAATTGCCATATACTAATACATAATTATATAGGAGATTGGGGAGCAGAAACAAGTATTGGACTCTGCATCCTCACATACATCAAGTATCAAAATTTATAGAGTGAACGAAGTTTAGACACACAAAAAAGTATTAATACACAAAGAAGTATGTGTAAAAAATAATTGAATTCAATAAAGCCGTAGAAATGCCCAAAGTCACCGGAGAAAAATTTATCAGGTATAAATTTAACCATTGTAATCTAAATTATATAAAATAGAACTAGGCAAAATCTGTTGAATAGTATTCTAAAGCAATTTTTTTCATGAATAGGAATCAAGTAGAAGGAATGAAGCTTCTAGACACCTTTAGAGTCCAATAAGTAAGCCTAGTTCATATCCTCTTCATTCCACATTCATCCTTTTCACTCTAAATTTTTATCCTCAAATAAAAGATCTAACTGTATAGAATAATATCAACTTCACATAAAGATATAATCTATGATAGATTATGATCGGATCTCATCAAAATCAAACTTTGAAACCAAAAAATATCACATAGAAAATAAATATATGATTTATCATAAAAAAAGAAAAAAAAATATGTGAATTGTCATATATACATGCACAACCATGAAGGTGATATATAGTTTCAATTTCAGAAGATATAATCAAAACAATTTAATTAGACTATTCTATAACGAAAAAGGCATCACATTATTGGGTCCAACTTTTTGACATCCAATTTATTAACATACATCATGCATTAAACCATAATAAATCAAAAAAAATAATGTAAGGAGGATTTGCACCTAGTAAGACTTATTCACAAATTCTGATAAAAATAGAGATTAACACTAACCCGAATATGAATCAAGTAAAATGCTTTGACTGTAATGAAAGTTAATCAAAGAGAAAAGAGGGGAGGGGGGGATGGTAGGGATTATATAATAGAATACTTAGATTATGGTAATTAAGATTTATGAATTCAAGATAAGAACAACTCAATTTAAAATAAGAGACTTTAGTAATAAATAGTCAAACATTAAGGATAGTAACAAATCAAGATTCAAATATGGAGGGATAGTAACAAATTTAAAACAAGAAATTACAACAATCCAAGATTTAAGAATTGAGGAAAGGAACAACCTTAACTAATAAAAATCACGTAAAAATAGTGACAAGCACGGGTATGACGATATGAGGAATGCATCCTCCTCTCATTTCAATATAATATTTAGAATTCTAACAAAACAACCCTTCTGGTTATTTCGTTCTCTATTTCTATTTAATAGGATCCTGAAGAAAAGAATTTTATTTTCACCGAGCTAAAACAATATGTTGATATCTCTAGTAAATCAAAGTCATTGTTTAATAGCTACTTTGCTTCACTTTCTTCTTTATAATTTTTTTTTTTGAAGATTTAGACATACAAAGGAAAATACATCTTTTTTGAGAATCTCCATACTCGTGTCACTACTATTATAGCTCTTAAACGTTATTATTGATGAGTTTATACTGAAGTGTTCTTAATCCTTTTGTCTTTAGCCTAACAGACTTGTATTCTCCTTAAATTTCTTGTGTTTGTGATGGCTCTGGATTTTGCGGCGGTATGGTGTCCAATAATGATAATTTCATGGTGATTTACACATCTAGTATCATTTTGAGCTATTATATATCTTTTGTACCCATTTAATAAAGTTGTGTGAAAAAAACTTTTTTAAAGTTTAATAAAAAAAATTGAATTATAATATCCATCAACCTAAATTAGTCGAGCACAAAACTCAAATTTTATATCGAACACCTCTAAAATTTCACATTCATATTCGGTAAACTACAATTTAATAATTTAAGGGCAAATTTTCCTATTGTTTCACAATTTCAACCAAACTTCTAGTACATTCATGGAAGCAAAAAATTTCCCACCATCCAAAAGATAATGAAATGAAAACCAAATTGTATGGGACTAAGCAAATAAGCATAGAGTCAATTACAACAAGATGTCCAGTGATGAAAAAAGTACCTAGTTAAATTCTTTATTTCTACAAGGAAGTAATTTGAGAAAAGGTTAAAAGAACCTTATATCTTGTTACGAAATTTTGACTGAGTAATTTCTACCTAGCATCTCTACATACGAATAGATGATTAAATCAATAAATTTATAATGTAATCCCAGTCAATATCTAATACAAAAGAGATGATTAATTATAAATGTAAAAAAAAATTAGATTTTGAGCCTAACTCAACCCTAAAAGTTAGCTCATGACGGATCACAACAAATGTGGAAAAATCAACAATCAGGAGGCGCTAGTGGTATATCTAAGAGTGCCCGCCGGACCGGAACAGACCGGTACCGGAATGAACCGGACCGGTTCAACCGGTATGGGTACCGGATTCCATCCCATTCCGGTTGAAACCGGAATGGACCGGTATCGTACCAGAATGGTACCGGAATGGGCCGGACCGGTTTACCGGAATGGTTTTTTTTTTTTTTTTTTTTAATTTTTTTTTAATTTTTTTATTTTGAATTACATTTTGAATTTCAAACTTAATTTTCAAGTGATAACTTATAACTTAAAAGTTTTTATAATTTATAACTTAAAAGTTAAATAGTTAATTATGATTTAAAATTTTTTAACTTATATAAATTATATTTGAAGTTTATTAGTTTGTTAAAGTTTTTTTTTTAAAGTTTTTTAATTTATAAGTTTTATTTCTTTTAATTGAAGTTTGATTAAGTTTATAGTTTATATATGTTTTCTAAGTTATATATTTGAAATGTTTTAGTTTGTTTAATGTTTTTTATTTTTTTAAGTTTTCAATTTATAAGTTTATGTTTTGAAGTCTATTAGTTTATGTTTTAGTTTATTTTTTAAGTTTTCAATTTATAAGTTTGTTGTTTATTTTTTTAAGTTTTCAATTTATTAGTTTATGTTTTCAATGAATAAAAGTATAAAACTATAAAAGTATAAAACAATGATAAAAATTAAAAAAAAATCAATTTATTCAAAATTTCAAACTAATATTACAATTTACAACTATTAGTAAAGCGCCTAATTTACGCAGCCACCTTCTAGGAAGTTCTGTTTCAACTAAGCGCGCCTAATTTACGCAGCCACCTTCTAGGAAGGGTTCTGTTTCAACTAAGCCTCGAATGTAATACTAATAGTTGTATAGATTTATAAATTTATCTTCTAAACTTTGTAAAGTTTCAGCTTCTTCAACCTCAATTCCTGGTAAAGTTGCTTGACGATCTTCAAGTTCAGCGCCATCATCACTATCAAATCCAATGAGGTTATCTATGGCTTGTTCTGCTACTTTTTGCAACTTTGGTCTTCCAACGTTTCTTCGCTCGGCGTTGATCCAATCTCTAAACAACACCGATACCTCCAAACTGTCTTCTGCCAAGGAATATCTATGGTCTCCAATTTGAAATCTTGCCGCGCTGAAAGCTTGCTCCGAAGCAACTGATGATCCTTGAATAACTAGCACGTCTCTCACCATCTTGCTAAGTTTTGGAAAGTGTTCTTCACGAGATTTCCACCAATCCAATAGTTGTGGTATGCCATCCGTAGTTGGAATATTATCAACACTCTGTTCAAGATACTTAGAAAATTCACACTTATTAGAAAAATCAAGACCAAGTTGTGATCTTGTTTTACCATGGACACCTGATCTCGACGTAGAAGTTTGAGGGGCATGATCAAGATTTTCTAAGGTCACAATATATTTGTCATACATTTCCTTAGCCAAAATTGTAATACTATCTTGACATGTTATTAAATCCGGTGTTTCTTGTGGTGAAATATCTAAATTAGTATAAATTTCTCTAACTAAAGCTTTTGCACCAACTTCTTTATATTCCGGGTTAAAAAGAATTGCAGTCAAATAAATTTGTGGAATAGGAAAAAAATATTTTTTAAATTTTTTAATCATAGCTTCAATAGAATCTTTAAAATATGAATTTTGTTTATACATAGCAAAAATGCATGAAATATTCCAAATATGTATTAAAACTAATAGTAGGATAATATGTTCCAGAAAAAATTTTGGTAGCATCAAAAAATGATTTTAAAAAGAATTTAAGTGCTTCTACTGCATCCCAATCACTGTCCGCAAGTTTATAATCAGGATAAGCATTATGACTATTAAACATCATAGTAATATGGTTTTTATACTTATAAGCAACTTCAAGCATTTCATAAAAAGAATTCCATCTAGTTTTAACATGTTTTGGAACTTTTCTAAATGGAACTTCACACAATTTACAAAAATCTTTATATTGTTGAATTCTACTATTATTATTCATATGAAAAATCCAAAAAATTGCATTTTCAACTTTATCAATACAACTATCAAATACCCTAATACCATCTTTCACAACTAAATTTAATATATGTGCACCACATTTGATATGAAAAGCATATTTACTAATTGGACAAAGTCTAGTTTCTAGCATAGTCATAGCATTTAAATTAGCAGAAGCATTATCTAAAGTAATACTAATCACTTTATCAGTAAGATAAAAATGTTGTAAAATTTTTAACACACTTGAAGCAATATAAGTACCAGTTTTTTTGTGTTCACAAATTTTATAAGCGATAATTCTTTTTTGCATTATCCATTTATAATCAATCCAATGTGCAGTAACAGTTAAATAATCAAATCCGTTAGGACTACGACCCATATCAGTGGTAATAGAAGCCCTACAATCCATCATATAAAAATATTTACGAAGATATTGCATATGTTTTTCATAAAATTCAAAAATATCTCTTTTTACCATGCTTCTTGTAATACCTTCAAAACTGGGATAAAATGTATCCCGAATATATCTTATAAAACCATCATGTTCTCCAAAATTAAAAGGCAAACCACAAACAACAACTATTTTAGCAAAATTTTCACGATCACGGTCCCTATTATAGGGCCGTTGTGAAACATGACCAGCAGGATTTGAAGGATTTAGTGAAGTTTGAATCATGTTTGACCCGCCAACAGAAGGTCCAACGCTAGAGCCAGCATCACCTTGACTAGCTAGATATGCTTGCCACTCTCTCGGATGTTTCTTAAGCAAATGAGTTTTTAACCCCCCAGTCGAACCTCCACTAGCACCAGATACATATTTCCAACTTTGTTTACAAATACGACACGTAGACACAGTTTTTTCTTCATTTAAAAAACAAAATTTCCACACAGCTGATTTTAAAGGACGTTGTGGTTTGGTCTTACCCCTCACTGGAGCAATAGGGGGAAGATCAGCTCTAACTTGAGGATTATCCTGAGTTGGAGCTTGGGGAATAGTGGGGGCGGGGGCAATAAAGGGACTAGTCGGTGTATCAGTTTCTTCTAAATCATCATCCTCATGCATTTCTACTTCTTCATTTAATTCATCTTCTAAATCATTATACATTCTTTCATAAGCTTCGTTGGGAATAGGGTCATCCGTAGTAAATGGAAAATTAGTTTCATTAACATGCGTAAATTCATCTGTATTAAATCTAACTTGAGGAAGAGCAGGGCGGAGAGAAGAACTAGAAGAACCACTACCTATTTTACCCTTCACATAACTTTTTGTTCTTGAAATAATACCTTTTTTACCGGATTTTTTTTGAGATGGATCCATAATATAATAAAATATAAAATTAGCAAATTAAAATAAACAAATCACAAGTTCACAAATCACAAATTCACAAATAAATCACAATTCACAACTAATAAACAAGAATAAAAATTTAAAAATTAAAGAGTGGAACGAATATACCAAACGTCTCCCGTAAAAACAGACGATTATAACTGAAATTTGAAGAAGATTGCTCCTCCAAAATTCACCAAATTATACTTCACTTGCAAAATAATAAGAATAATTATAGAATTTGTAAATATTAAGAGATGAAAATTGAGAGAGAATGAGAGTTGAATGGATGAATAAAAATTAAAAGGGGAAGGGGTATTTATAATGAAAAAATAGGAGGGGGGTTGTTGGGGGGGTACTAGGGGGTGCTGGGGGGGCTAGGGGGTGCTGGGGGGTGGGGGGTGGAGGTGGGGGGGCTAAAATAGCCGTTGGGTGGCTGAAATAGCCGTTACCCAACGGCTTTAAACGTTTAAAAAAAAATAAAAAAAAATTCGTTGACCGGTTGACCGGACCGGATCGGACCGGATCGGACCGGACCGGATCGGAACCGAAACCGATTTGTCACCGGTACGAACCGGTATTGGTTTGCCGGTATGGATCGGTAATTCCGGTCCATTCCGGTACCGGTACCGGTCCATTCCGGTCAATTCCGGTACGTACCGGACCGGTATGGACCGATACCGGTACCGGAATGGACCGGAATGGTACCGGTCCGTACCGGTCCGGCGGCCACCCTTAGGTATATCTACTTGGAAGCTTCAACATCTAAATTAATTCTTGAACTCTAGTACCTAACAAACCAAATAAGGGTTGCTACTCTATCATGGTTCCATCCCTCTCTTTCTCTAATTTTATTGGAGATATTTTAAAAGATATGAATCTTCTCGACTCTTAATACTAATACAAAAGAACTAGTTTACGTGCACCTAAGAAAAAAAACAATTATTTAACCGTAGTAGGGAGAGGGGGAGTTGAGCTAAAGCATTTTGTATTTTTGAACTTCATCACCCATTATTTTTTCCAGCCCTCTTAAATAATTATTTCACTAGTATTCTCATCATAACAAGAATGTTTCAATCAAAAAAAATTCACTTTCAAGCAAATTATTTTTATTCTTCTTTTTTTTCTTTTCATGTCACATTCTTTCAAAGAGAGCCTTCTCATCAGAAGTAACTATCATTGGCCACCTTTTTTAATTTATCATTCCATTTATTCAGATATAATAATTTTAACATAGTCTAAGCTACAATGATCAAGGAAGTGTGCAAAGACTTAGGATTCAATAAAATGATCAAAGCAAAAATAAGGCTACCAAACAAAAGGCTACAAGCTCGAAGGGCTAACTAGTGATAAAAATATCTGAAAAAAGGCTAATTTTCACAAGACATAGCAAAGAAAGCCTATTATCATTTTCTAAAAAAAGAAACACTTTTTATTTTGCTTCAACAATATGCAGGAAAAGTTCTAGACTAAGACACAAAATATAAAATATACAAGAAATCCTCACCTCTCATGGCACAAGTATCAATCAAGATAAATCAATTCTACTTCTAAGACATACAGGGTCATAACGAACTATAAAATAAAAATAACATATATACCGAGTCACTACTCTGAGCCTAGGTGTCAAAAAGTTTGCTATTTTATTTTATACTCAAGCACTCAAAGGAAAGTACTACTCAAGATCATACCTAAATTTCTAGTATCAAACAAGTCAAAAGGTCTTTTCTTCTCTCCAAACAAGAATTACTCCTAAAAAAATAATAAAATAAAATGACTATATATAAACGACCGGGTCCATTGTTACGGAAAAATCATTCGTGCCAATTTTTAGAGTTAGAAATCTCTGAGTTTGGGAGTTTGAAATTTTGGGCTAGGCTAGTCTCGGTCGGATTTGGAGCGAGGTATGGTCTAGGGCAATCCGGGTAAGGATTGGATTTGATGTCTCAATTCGAGCTAGTTTTCCTTGTAGCTAACACATAAAAGTGTATGGAAAACTTTTCGGAATCGAATTCGGGTAAGTAGAACTTCCGAAATTGAGGTTGACGTGAAGAGGTTGTTCTGGGACGTCAGAAAAATAAGTGTGTTGTAAAATGAACTAATTTAGGAGATTTTATGACTTTCTGTCCCGTGTCAACCGCCAGTCTGTCCCGTGTCAACCGCTATGGCGGTTGACACTCTGCCATGGCGACCTCCGTTGTAGTGGAGAAATTACCGCTACAGCAGAAGTAAATGATGGTCAGCCTTCGCCATAGCGGATGACTCAACTAAGGCGGTACCGCTATAGCAGAGCGGACCGCTATAGCGGAGCGTGATGGAATTTAACACAAAAATTTTCCCAAAATAGTTCAGTTTTTCTTGAAATATTTTGGGAGAAGAAGGGGGCGATTTTGGGTGATTTTCATCCATTTTCCACCATTTTTCATCCTAAAGATAAGGATTCTACTCCCCAAACTCCGTGATATCTTCATATGCTATAGAATTGCTAGGGTTGAACTTGGGAGAATGTTGGGATGACCTAGGAATGGTAGAATCCGGAGAAAAAAGAGATTCTAGGGTGCTAGAGTTCTTGGGTCTTGATTCTTGGTAATGGGTAATGATCACGTAGCCATAATTCTCTAAGAGAATCTGTAAAAATGATGAATTTAGGTGAATTAATGGTGGGAGAGCCCAGGAATGGGTGGAATGATCATGGTTGGCCTGGGGTTTGGAATTTTTCATAATCTGGGTAATTTGTAGGCCATAAGTATTGATTTTTGGTTACTGTGTATTTGTTTCTAGATCAAGAACAAGCAAGGGATCCTGAAAAAGGAAAAGCTCCGGCACTATAAAGCTGTCTTATTTGAGGTAGGTGATGGTTATTGATTCATGTATGCATTGTATGTTTGTATACTCATGTCTAAGTATTTGTATGGTTTGTATTGCTTAGTGAATGATTTAGGAATATCCAAAAGTCCTGTTTTTCAGTCTTGTGAAATGAGCTAAGTGTATTTACTTGTTGGTTTACAAGTGTTGATTGTTCATTGTTTGTGACTGTGGATTTATGTGACACTCGGTTAGCTCGGGTACCACGCCTGGTATGGGAAATACTAACGGTTGGCTCTGGTACCATGCTTAGTATGGGATATACTAACGGTTGTCACGGGTACCATGCATGATGCAGGATAACAGTAATGGTTGGCTCGGGTACCACACCTGGTATGGGTTTACTTTATTGTATTGTTGCATCTTTATTAATGGATCCTTGAGTGGACCGGGTTGTGTTTATGAATTGTGGTTGTGTATTTTGGCCCTTGAGAGGTCGGGTTGTGACATTGCTTTATGAGTTTGGTCTTGGTGTAGATCGAGTTGTTTGTCTGACACTTAGGTGTTGTCTAGAGGGGATCCAGGGTGGGTCCGAGATATGTAACGAGGTATAATTGTTATTGTTGTGGATTATTGATCATAACTGTGAGGTGATTTACCTGTGGGACAAGTTAGGTAGAGACTTGCAGCCTAGGAGTACCTGGTGACTTGCCTATGTGTTTCTGTACTCTTACTGGATTGTTGTACTACTCATACACTGTTTATTTAAAACTGGCTGATAATCCTACCAGTACACTATGGTTGTGTACTGATACTACACTTGTTTGTCTTTTTGTGAGTATAGGAAATCTTCTGGAGGTTGACGCATGATCTCACTTGTAGGCCTGACACTTTGAGATATCAAGGGTGAGCTGTTCGACCAAGATGCCTTGAGTTCTATCTATTGAGTTATAGCCCACTTGTTTCGGGCTTAGACTATTTCTATTTTTGGGGTTGCATCCCCGTACTCTAGCTTTGGTAGATGTTTTTTGTACGATGAGTTTCAGATTCTAGGGAGGGATTTTCCGCAGGCTATATTTTATAGAGTTGATTTGATTATGTTAATTGCTAGTTTACATTTCTGCACACTGATTTTAGGCTGTTAGGCTATGCTGAGAGTTGGATTCTATTGGTTCACTCATCCGAGGGTTGGGTGGGTGCCACTCATGGCGGTCCGGGTCGTGACAAAGATGGTATCAGAGCCCTAGGTTCGTTGATCTCATCGTACCAAAAAAGGTCTAGTAGAGTCTTGCGGAATAGTGCAGAGACGTTCGTACTTTTCTTTGAGAGGCTATAGGACTTTAGGAAACTATCTCTTCTTTTTTTCCATCGTGCTATAACTTGATCCCAATTGGTATCTGGTGATACAAATTGGTATCTCACTCTTTCACTCTTCTGTCTGCAGATGGTTAACACAAGGAACAATGGAGCTAGATCGGTGGTCCTAGCAGCGGGCCCGACTGTCTGTGGTAGAGGTAGGGGAAGGGGCAGAGGACGAGGTAGAGCCACACCTGCCAGGGGTGGGGCTCAAGATGTTGCAGGAGAACGAGAGGCAACCCCTCCCCCACCTCAAGAATAGGTTGTCGAAGATGTGGAAGTTGTTATGGAGATGAAGGAGCACGGGCGGAGGCAGAGGCGGCATCGACGGGAGGTACAGGCCTTCCTTCTATAACGCCCGAAGCATTTCAGTAGGCTTGGAACTTTTTGAGTGGTTTGGTT
The DNA here is from genome assembly GCA_003996215.1 of Jaltomata sinuosa. Lineage (NCBI taxonomy): Eukaryota > Viridiplantae > Streptophyta > Magnoliopsida > Solanales > Solanaceae > Jaltomata > Jaltomata sinuosa. Next base: position 341,610 of record QJPP01007233.1, read on the forward strand.
GGTGCTGGAGCCATACCCGCGGGCGTTGCAAATCAGGCTCTGGGCACCTCAGCAACAGATCCTATGGCTTCTAAGATGGATGCAGCTTCAGGCACAAGTGACTTCTTCAGTCCAATGCTAGGCCCAGTGATGACAGGAAATGAACATGAGATGCTGATCAAGTTTCTCAAGCTGAAACCTCCTACGTTTTAGGGTACTAACAGGGAACATGCTTATGAGTTCATACTGGATTGTTATGAGAGATTACACAAGCTGGCCATTGTGCAACAGTATGGGGTTGAGTTTGTCACATTTCAGCTGCAGGGTGATGCCAAGCAGTGGTGGAGATCTCATGTGGAGTGTCGGTCGTCTGTTTTACCTCTACTGATTTGGGAGCAGTTCCACTCTCTTTTCTTAGAGAAGTACGTACCCCATACCTTAAGGGACTGAAAAAAGGATGAATTCTTGAAGTTGGATCAGGGTAGCATGTCAGTCTCTACTTACGAGGCAAAATTTCATGCCTTGTCTCGTTTTGCTACATAGTTGCTGGGTTCCGAGGAGGAGCGGGTTCGGTTATTTGTCAAGAGTTTGAATACTGAGCTTCAAGTATTGTCTGTTCATATGACTTGTTCAGGGAAAGGCTTTAACGAAGTGGCAAATTATATGAAGAAACTTGAGGGAGTCAGGCAGGTGGGGCAGGCTAAGGTGTTAGCCAAGAAGTCTCGGAATGAGGGAAATTACGGTGGTTTGTACTCCAGGGGTCAGAATCAGCAGTTATACTCAGCCCGTCCTATTCAGTCAGCTCTTCCAGCTGCTACAGGTGGTCGTCCGGGAGCTAATCAGCAGTTTTCAGCTCCTAAGGGCTAGGGAGCTTCTTATTCATCTGCTAGCAGGCCTGCACTTGATCGCGGTTGTTTCCATTGTGCTGATCTGGGCCACTTTAAGAGGGAGTGCCCTCAAAGGCAGACCGATAATCAGGTTCAGCAGCAACCCAAGGTTGTGGTACCGACAGGTAGACGTGGTCATGCTAGAGGTCATCCATAGGGCGGGCGAGGTAACTTTCAGGGAGGCCAGGGAGACAGAGGGAATGGCAGCGCGGGAAGGGGTGTGGCGCAGCCAGCCAGGTAGGTTGCCCGAATTGATGATCGGGCTCACTGTTACGCTATTTTAGGGAGGACCGAGGCTGAGGCATCTGATGCGGTGATCACAGGTACCATTCTTGTCTACGATAAAATGGCTTCGGTATTATTTGACCCAGGTTCTACATATTTTTATGTGTTTGTGAGTTTTGCGTTGGATTTGGACTTGATATATGATATCCTTGATTCCCCTATCCATGTTTCTATCCCAGTTGGAGAGTTGATGATTGTGACTCATGTTTATCGTAATTGCTCGATTGTATTTGTGGGGTTGCAAACTTAGGTAGACTTAGTAATTCTAAATATGGTCGACTTTGATATTATTTTGGGCATGACATGGTTATCTCCGTATCATGTTGTGTTGAACTGTAACACCAAGACTGTGGCTCTAGAGATTCCGGGTAAGGATAGGCTAGAGTGGGAAAGTGTGTACAGATCTTAGCCAACCAAAATTATATCGTTCATTCGAGCTAGGAAGCTAGCGGTGAGAGGGTGTTTAACCTTTCTGGCTCATCTCTAGGATTATAGTTTGGAGTCCCCATCTATTGAGTCAGTTCCAGTTGTTTTAGAGTTTCGTGAGGTGTTTCCAGCGGATTTGCCTGGCATGCCTCCGGACAGGGATATTGACTTTTGTATTGACTTAGAGCCGGACACTCATCCCATTTCCATTCCTCCGTATCGTATGGCTCTGACAAAGTTAAGGGAACTTAAGACTCAGCTTCAGGAACTCCTAGATAATGGATTTATCTGTCCCAGTGCTTCGCCTTGGGGTGCTCCGGTATTGTTTGTAAAGAAGAAGGATGGTAGTATGCGGATGTGCATAGACCATAGACAATTAAACAAGGTTACCATCCAGAATATGTACCCTCTACCCCGTATTGATGATTGTTTGAACAGTTACAGGGTGCATTAGTGTTTTTGAAAATTGACTTGAGGTCAGGGTATCACTAGTTGAAAATTAGGCCCGAGGATGTTCCTAAGATTTCTTTTCAGACTCGGTATGGGCATTATGAGTTCTTAGTGAGTTGTTTGGTTTGACCAATGCACCACGGCATTCATGAGTCTGATGAATGGGGTGTTTAAATCGTACTTGGATTCATTCGTCATCATTTTCATTGATGACATTTTGATCTACTCCAAGAGTAGGGAGGAGCATGCTGAACATCTCCGTATAGTGTTGGACACTTTGAGACATCAAAGGCTCTATGCAAAGTGTTCCAAGTGCGAATTCTGGTTGACTGTAGTTGCATACTTAGGGCATGTAGTGTCAGAACATGGGGTGATGGTAGATCCCCAGATGATAGAGGCAGTCAAGAGTTGGGCCCGGCCTAGCTCTGTGAATGAGGTGAGGAGTTTTGTTGGGCTCGCAGGTTAATACCGGAGGTTTGTTAAGGATTTTTCATCCATTGCTACTCACCTGAAAAGGCTGACACAGAAAGATGTACCATTTGTGTGGTCCGACAAGTGCGAGGAGAGCTTCCAAAATCTCAAAACACTTCTGACCACAGCTTCTATTTTGTCCTTGTCGGTTGAAGGTAAAGACTTTATTGTTTACTGTGATGCTTCACATTCTGGTTTGGGTGTTGTGTTGCTGCAGGGTAGGAATGTGATAACCTATGCTTCTAGGCAGTTGAAGGTGCATGAGAGAAACTATCTGACTCATGATTTAGAGTTGGTAGCGGTGGTCTTTGCACTCAAGATTTGGAGACACTATCTTTATGGTGTCAAGTGTGAGGTGTTCACTGATCATCACAGTCTGCAGCATGTTTTCACTTAGAAGGACTTGAATCTGAGGTAGAGAAGGTGGATAGAGTTATTGAAGGATTATGATGTGACTATTCAGTACCATCCAGGTAAGGGTAATGTGGTGGCAGACGCATTGAGCCGGAAGACAGTTAGCATGGGCAGTTTGGCTTATTTGGGGGTGTCCAAATGACCACTAGCAAGGGAAATTCAGGCATGTGAGTCCATGTTCATGCACTTGAGTATTTTAGAACAAAGTGGAATTTTGGCCAGTATTGAGGTCAAATCCACATTCATAGAGGAGATAAAGGCCAAACAGTTTTAGGATTCGCAGTTGAGCAGGCTTTGGAGCAAGGCAATATCTGGAGAGTCAGAGGATGCCACGTTGGACTCTGGCGGTGTGTTAAATTTTATAGAAAGGATATGTGTTCCTCGGGTTGATGACATGATTCAGAAGGTGTTGGCAGAGGCTCATGGTTCGCGATATTCAATTCATCCGGGTGTAACCAAGATGTACAGGAATTTGAGGCAACTTTATTAATGGACTGGGATGAAAAGGGACATAGCTGATTTTGTTGTCTAAGTGTCAGAATTGCCAGCAGGTAAAGTATGAGCACCAGAGACCTGTAGGACTACTTCAGAGGATGCCCATTCCAGAGTGGAAGTGAGAGAGAATATCCATGGATTTTATGGTGGGTCTCCCTAACACTTTGGGGAAGTATGACTCTATTTGGGTCATTGTGGACAGGCTGACCAAGTCAGCTCACTTCATCCCGGTCAGGGTGGATTATAATTCACAGCAATTGGCTAAGATCTACGTGAAGAAGATTGTGAGATTGCATGGAGTGCCACTATCCATCATTTCAGACAGGGGTATGCAGTTTACATACAAGTTTTGGGGAAAGTTGCATGAGGAGTTGGGCACTCAACTCAGCTTTAGTACAACCTTCCACCCTCAGACTGATGGTCAGTCGGAGAGGACGATTCAGGTATTGGAGGACATGCTGAGAGCATGTATGATTGACTTCGAGGGTTGTTGGGACCATTTTATATCATTGTGTGAGATTTCATACAATAATAGCTACCACTCCTGTATCGACATGGCACCGTTCGAGCCTCTGTATGGGAGGAGTTGTAGGTCAGCGATTAGGTGGTTTGAAAAAGGCGATGTAAAGCTTTTGGGCATAGACTTGGTAAGGGAAGCACAAGAAAAGTTAAGAGGCATTCAGACCAAGTTACTAGCTGCCTAAAGCAGGCAGAAGGAATATGCGGATCGCAAGGTAAGGGACATGGAATTTCATGTTGGTGAACAGTTATTGTTGAAAGTGTCACCAATGAAGGGAGTTATGCGTTTCGGCAAGAGGGGCAAACTCAACCCCCGGTTCATCGGACCGTTCGAAGTTCTTGAGATCATAGGGCCCGTTGCTTACAAATTGGCACTGCTGCCCAGTCTGTCGGGTGTCAATCTAGTGTTTCACATATCCATACTAAATTGATATTATGGGGATGGGGACTACATCATCAAGTGGGATGAGGATTTACTTGATAAGGATCTTCGCTATAAAGAGGAGTCGATTTTGATTTTTGATGTCCAGAAATTGAAGACAAAGGTGATCAGTATGGTAAAGGTTTCACATATCGGTATGTTCATGGGAAGAATCATTCGGTTGAGGAGTCCACTTGGGAAACCAAGAGGGACATGCGGGACCAGTGCCCTCACTTGTTTGAGGATACATGTACTACTCTTTTCACTCTTTACTTTCTCTATTTTTGGGTTTGATCATTTGGGGATGAACAATGGGTAAATTGGTATCTATTATAATGACCAGGTCTGTTATTATGGGAAAATCATTCATGCCAATTTTTATAGTTAGAAAACTCTGGGTTTGGCAGTTTGAAACTTTGGGCTAGGCTAGTCTCGGTCTAATTTGGAGCGAGGTATGGTCTAAGAAAATCAAGGTAAAGATTGGGTTTGATGTCTTGATTCGAGCTAGTTTTCCTTGTAGCAAACACATAAAGGAGCGGGTAAGTAGAACTCTCGGAATTGAGGTTGACGTGAAGGGGTTATTTCGGGATGTCAAAAAAATAAGTGTGTTGTAAAATGGACTAATTTTGGAGATTTTACGACTTTCTGTCCTGTGTCAACCGCTACGGAGGTTGACACTCCTCCATGGCTGCCTCTGTTGTGGTGGAAAAATTACTGCTACAGCGGAAGTCAACGATGATCAGCCTCCACCATAGCGGACGACTCCGCTATGGCGGTACTGCTATAGCAGATCAGACCACTATAGTGGAGCATCATAGGATTTAATGCAGAAATTTCCCCAAAATAGTTTAGTTTTTCTTGAAACATTTTGGGAGAAGAAGGGGGCAATTTTTGGCGATTTTCATCCGTTTTCCACCATTTTTTATCCTAAAGGTAAGGATTCTACTCCCCAAACTCTGTGATATTTTCCTATGCTATAGAATTTCTAGGGGTGGACTTTGGGAAAGGTTGGGATGAACTAGGAATGGTAGAATCCGGAGAAAAAAAAAAGATTCTAGGGTGCTAGAGTTCTTGGGTCTTGAATCTTCGTAATGGGTAATGATCATGTAGCGATATTCCTCTAAGGAAATCCATAAAAATGATGAATTTAGGTGAATTAATGGTGGGAGAGCCTGGGAATGAGTGGAATGATTATGGTTGGCCTGGGGTTTGGAATTTTTCATAATTCGGGTAATTTGTAGGCCATAAGTATTGATTTTTGGTTACTGTGTATTTTTTTCTAGACCAAGAACAAGCAAGGGATCTTGAAAAAGGAAAATCTCCGGCATTATAGAGCTTGCTTATTCGAGGTAGGTGATGGTTATTGATTCCTGTATGCATTGTATGTTTGTGTACTCATGTCTAACTATTTGTATGGTTTGCATTGCTTAGTGAATGATTTAGGAATGTCCCAAAGTCCTGTTTTCCAGTCTGGTGAAATGAACTAAGTGTATTTACTTGTTGGTTTACAAGTGTTGATTATTCATTGTTTGTGACTGTGGATTTATGTGACATTTGGTTGGCTCGAGTTCCACGCTTGGTATGGAAAATACTAACGGTTGGCTCGGGTACCATGCCTGGTATGGGATATACTAACGGTTGGCTCGGGTACCACGTCTGGTACATGATAACACTAATGGTTGGCTTTGGTACCACGCTTGGTATGGATTTACTTTATTATATTATTGCATCTTTATTAATGGATCCTTGAGTGGATCGGGATGTGTTTATGAATTGTGGTTGTGTATTTTGGTCGTTGAGAGGCCGGGTTGTGACATTGCTTTATGAGTTTGGTCTTGGTGTAGATCGGGTTATTTGTTTGACACTTAGGTGTTGTCTAGAGGGGATCCAGGGTGGGTTTGAGATATGTAACGAGGTATAATTGTTATTGTTGTGGATTATTGATCATAACTGTGAGGTGGTTTACCTGTGGGACAAGTTAGATAGAGACTTGTAGCCTAGGAGTACCTGTTGAATTGCCTATGTGTTTCTGTACTCTTACTGGATTGTTGTACTACTCATACACTGTTTATTTGGAACTGGCTGATGATCCTACCAGTACACGGTGGTTGTGTACTGATACTGCACTTGTTTGTCTTTTTGTGAGTATAGAAAATCTTTCGGCGGTTGATGCACGATCTCACTTGTAGGCCTGACACTTCGAGATATCAAGGGTGAGCTATTCGACCAAGCTATCTTGAGTTCTATCTATTGAGTTATAGCTCACTTGTTTCGGGCTTAGACTATTTCTATTTTTGGGGTTGCATCCCCGTACTCTAGCTTTGGTAGATATTTTTGATACGATGACTTTCAGATTCTAGGGAGGTTTTTTCCGCAGGATATATTTTTTAGAGTTGATTTGATTATGTTGATTGCTAGTTTATATTTATGCACACTGGTTTTAGGTTGTTAGGCTATGCTGAGACTTGGACTCTATTGGTTCGCTCATCCGAGGGTTGGGTGGGTGTTACTCACGGCGGTCTGGGTCGTGACACTATAATTCCCTCAAAAGGATCTAAATCCATCTATCGTAGAGAAAAGTCTCTACCTATGATTAAAAATAAAAAAACTACTACCATAAATAAAAAGTTAACCGGTTCAAAGGGTCTCCCCTCAGAGAAGAACCGAGCTCAAAAGAAAAACCAAGGGGTGGATGAGATATGCCACTTAAGAAACTAAAATAAAAATTAAAAAACAAAAGCAACAAAATATTTTTGTATTTTTTTATACTAAAATAAAATAAAATTCTATGGCATACTCATCCTTAACCTAACAAATATCGGAAGAATTCCATCCAACATTTAAAATCATACTTTGTTCCAAAGCAATTTATAGCAAAAGATGAAGAACAAGGGTTAGAGATACTCCCTGAGGTCCTCTAGGACCTAGCTAACAACATGTTTCCTCAAGTTTCATCAAGGGTCGTGCGATCCTACCCTTATGATCGACCATGCTCCTTAGCTTTAAATTCGGGTACTATGACTTTCCCAAATTTTCACAAACAATAACAAGACTAGAACATGACACTATAAAAAATAAAAAATAAAAAATAAAGAAGCTACTACAACAAGTTGGGTTGCCTTCCAATTAGCGCTTGATTTATTATCAGGACACGACATCATCAAGTTCACCACTTTTTCTTCCACTTTGAACTTATGAATTGCATCCCTAACTTCTTCTCTAGTTTTCTTCTATGCTCAAGGGGCGGTGGTATAAATTTAAAGGAACCAAGCAATTGATATCGCATTTTGCACTCCTAGGCCCTAAAGTGAGGAATGTAATTTTTTATTCTGGTACAAAAAATTCAAGAATATAGGCACCTTTTTCCTTTGATGACCGGTTCCGTCATTATGGGTGAAACATTCGTGTCAATTCTTAGAGCTAAAAACTTCGAGTTTGAGAGTTTGACATTCTGGGCTATGCTAGTCTCAACCAGTTTTGGAGCGAGGTATGGTCTAGGGAAATCTTGGTAAGGATTGGGTTGATGTCTTGATTCGAGCGAGTTTTCCATTTAGTTAAGACATAAAGGAGTCCGGGGGACTTTTCGAAGTCGAATCTGGGTAAGTAGAACTCCCTGAATTGAGGTTGACGTGAAGGGGTTGTTCTGGGATGTCAGAAAAATAAGTGTGTTGTAAAATGAACCAATTTTGGAGATTTTACGACTTTCTATCTTGTGTCAACCGTCGTAGCGGTTGACACTCTACCATAGCGACCTACATTGTAGCAGAGAAAATACCGCTACAGCGGAAGTCAACGTCCGTCAGGCTCCGCCATAGCAGACGACTCCGCTACGGCAGTACCGCTATAGTGGAGAAGACCGCTATAGCGGAGCATGATCGGATTTAATGCAGAAACTTTCCCAAAAAAGTTTAATTTTTCTTAAAATATTTTGGGAGAAGAAGGGGGCGATTTTGGGCGATTTCCACCATTTTTTGTCCTAAAGGTAAGGATTCTACTCCCCAAACTCCATAATATCTTTCCTACACTACAGAATTTCTAGGGGTGGACTTGGGGAAAGATTTGGGATAACCTAGGATTGTAGAATCCAGGGGAAAAAGGGAATTCTAGGGTGCTAGAGTTCTTGGATATTGTTTATAGTTAATGAGTAATGATCACCAAGCTTTAATTCTCTAAATGTATCGGTATAAATGATAATCGTAGGTGAATTAATAGCAAGGAAGCCCGAAAAGGGTTGGGATGATCATGATTTGGCCTGGGAATTAGGATTTTGTATAATCTGGGTAATTTAGGCCAGTTAATTAACTATAGTGTTTATGTATTTGTTCCTGGACCATGAAAAGCAAGGGATCCTGAAAAAGGGAAAGCTCCGGCACTGTAGAGCTTGATTATTCGAGGTAGGTGATGGTTATTGTTTCCTGTATGCATTGTATGTTTGTGTACCTTGGTCTAAGTATTTGTATGGCTTGCATTGCTTAGGGAATGATTTAGGAATGTCCAAAAGTCCTGTTTTCAGTCTTTTGAAATAAACTAGGTGTTTTTGTTTATTGGTTTACAAGTATTAATTGTTCATTGTTGTGACTGTGAATTTATGTGACATTCGGTTAGCTCGGGTACCATGCTTGGTACGAGAATACTAACAATTGTCTTGGGTACCACGCCTGGTATGGGATATACTAATGGTTGGCTCGGTTACCACACCTGGTACGTGATACTAACTGTTGGCTCGGGTACCATGCCTGGTATGGGATACTAACTGGTTGGCTCGGGTACCACGCCTGGTATGGGTTTACTTTATTGTAATGTTGCATCTTTACTAATGATTCCCTTAGTGGACCAGGTTGTGTTTTTGAATTGTGGTTGTGCATTTTGGTCTTTGAGAGGCCGGGTTGTTATGTTGATCTGTGAGTTTGGTCTTGGTGTAGACCAGATTGTATGTTTGACCCTTAGATGTTGTCTAGAGGTTATCCAGGGTGGGTCCAGGACATGTAATATGGTATATTCATTGTTTATTGTGGATTATTGATCATAGTTGTGAAAGTGAATTACATGTGGGGATAAGCTAGGGAGAGAGTTGTAGTCTCGAATTACCTGTTGGCCTGTTTACATGTTTTCCTGTACTATTACTTGACTTGTGTATTGCTCATATACTGTTTATTTGGAACTGGCTGATGATCCTACCAGTACACAGTGGTTGTGTACTGATACTGCACTTGCTTGTCTTTTTGTGAGTACATGAAATCTTTCGGCGGTTGACGCACGACCTCGCCTGTAGGCCGGACACTTCCAAATATCAAGGGTGAGCTGTTTGATCAAGCTACCTTGATTTCTATCTATTTGAGTCGTAGATCACTTATTTCGGGCTTAGAGTATTTCTTTATTTGGGGTTACATCCCCTTATTCTAGTTTGGTAGTGTTTTGATACGGTGACTTTCAAATTCTAGGGAGGATATTTCTGCAGGTTATTTATAATAGAGTTCGCTTATTGATATTGATTGCTAGTTTACTTTTTGCCTATTAGTTTTGAGATGTTAGAACGGTTAAGTTCTGGGAAGTGATGGTTCTCTCATCCGGGGAGGTGGGTGAGTGCCACTCACAGTTGTCTGAATTGTGACAAAGATGGTATCAGAGCCCTGGGTTCGTTGATCTCGTCATATGAAAATAGGTCTAGTAGAGTCTTACGGAATGGTACAGAGACGTTTGTACTTCTCCGCGAGAGGCTATAGGACTGTAGGAAAAATATCTCTTATTGCTTCCTTTGTGTTGTAACTTGATTCCAGTTGGTATCTAGAGATACAAATTGGTATCTGACTCTTTCACTCTTCTGTCTGCAGATGGTTAACACTAGGAACAACGGAGCTAGAGCAGCGGTCCTAGCAGTGGGCTCGACTGTCAGGGGAAGAGGCAGGGGTAGGGGCAGAGGTCGAGGTAGAGCCACACCCGCCAGGGGTGGAGCTCACACTACTGGAAAATGGGACTATTGCAACACCAAGGAAATCGTTGTTATAGGCCTTAAAACTGTTGCAGTCATACTATGGCAACGGGGGTTATGCCCGCCCCACTAGCTCGAGTGTCCATAGATCTATGGCAACAGTTCCTTATAACAGTCCACTAAACCGTTGCTTAAAATGCACCTATTGCAACTGTTATTCATCCCTCTATAACTGTAAATTTATATATCAATTGGAACAGTTAAAACCGTTACAATTGATAATTTACAATGGTTGTATTGTCTATGTTGCAATGAAAAAAAGAGATTAATTGCAACGGTTATTATAGTCTTGCAACAGTTATTCTGCCTGTTTTGCAATGAAATTTTTAGCTCAATTGCAACGATTATTATTGTTTTGGAACAGTTATTTTATCTATGTTGCAACGAATTTTTTAGCTCAATTGTGATAGTTAATACTATTATTGCAACGGGTTTCCACATTAACCAAAAATGCTATAGCAACGGTTATATTTTACCAATTGTAACAGTTCTTATATGTTCCAACAATTGGTAGCCTGTGCTTTAGAAAAAACTATTGCAACAGTTCTCTTTGACTTATTGGAACAATTCTTATATTTGAAATCACGAAATCGTATATACCACGAAATATGATAGTTACTTAACGAAACTGAATGATCATATTTCAAAATATAGGATCAGTCACATAATATCATCCGCCATAAGCTCGAAATATACAAAACAACCTAGTCATAATGTGTCATCCGCCATAAGCGCAAAATATACAAAATATCAGTCTTACTTATCCATATATAGGTAAAATATAGACAGTTGGCATATGCATGTTTCAACTCTACAGTGAACAAAAAGTGAAGAGCCATAATATCAACAAAAGAGCAAAGTTTTGACAATTTGCAACTAAATCTCTCAACTACCTTCTTCATCAATGCTTTCATCATCTCCTTGATTAGTATCTCCAACTACAAAAGTCGATAAGTATAAGTTATGAATAAATTTTAATTAGTATCTGCTGAAACTTCAATTTTAGTCAAAGATAGGCAGTGAGATAAAAGGAGAAAGCCAATAAAATTTTCTTCAATGTGTATCTGAGAGAACTTTACAACATGAAAACAATATCTAGGTTCCCGAAAACTTTGAGACAATAATTATATGGGTTGTTAGTCAATCCCACAGTTTATAAACATCCAGAAGTTATACAAATATTACCATCTCAATTCACAAATTCAGAAGTTAAAAGTTTTGATTGGAGTTGCACTATAATTGCCAATGCATGTTAAGTACCAGCAAAATACTATCACAACGATGTAGTTTAACATACTATAAATGTGAAGGTCAAATGCAAAACATACTTCAACACTTAAAAACAATGGTCAAGCTTTTAACAGATGCATTACAAAAAACTTCTATCCTCCTGTCCCACACCATAGTTCTGCCAAAGTACAAATTTTGAACTTAAATTTGTATATCAAAAAAGTATAAACATCCAAAAGTTATACAAATATTACCATCTCAATTTACAGGTTCAGAATTTAAAAGTTTTGATGGGAGTAGCACTAAAATTGCCAATGCATGTTAAGTACTAGCAAAACACTATAACAGCGATGCAGTTTAACATACTATAAATGTCATGGTCAAATGCAAAACATACTTCAACACTTAAAAGCAATGGTCAAGATTTTAACAGATTCATTACCACAAACTCCTATCCTACTGCCTCACACCATAGTTCTGCCAAAGTACAAATTTTAAACTTAAATTTGTACATCAAAAAAAAAAAATTTAAAGTTCAATTACTCAATAAAGCTTAGTAGCAGTTCAATTACTCAATATAACTTTGAAGGCCAAGGCTGATGAGGTCTTACATTTTTAAGCAAACTAACTTTAGATACTATTCAAGATACAGTCAAAACACTAACTACCTTGCAAACAGATCAGCTTATCCCCTTTAGGAAACATATATATTCAGTTTTTAAAAAACACAATTAAAGCATCACCTTTATAGTAGCATTAGGTTGTTGAATTTCAAAATTCAACATGATATAAGTAACTTTTAAGAGCTCATTATGTTGCTAAAAGTATTCATTACCAAATGTATGTATGTAAAGACACATACTAAACATACTTCAGTTAGGCAAACACTTTGAAAATAAGTCAAGAGATGGGACATCTTACATCACATTTACTCCATGACATGGTTTGGATTTTTAAGGGATTACACTATAGTGTTAACTTCAGAACACAACCATATAATTTGACCTTGAATTTGACAACATAATCATATAACTAATTTTCAAATGCTATCGTCTTAATTTTCATAACAAAACCATATAATTTGACCTTGAATTTGACAACATAATCATATAACCAATTGCCAGAACAATATCAATCTTACTTTGCATAACATGACCATATAAGTTGATAACATAACCCTATAACTATATAACCATTTCTAAAACATAACCATACAACCATTTTCATAATATAATCATATAACCATTTCCAGAACATAACCATATAACCATTTACAGAACATAATCATATAACCATTTTATTTGACAACAACTTTGTGACAGTTGGCAGATGTATCAAACCAACCAAAAGCGAGAATTGAAAGAAAAATATTTGCCAGCACCTTCCAGAATTACAGCTATGAATAATTCTTAGTATCAATAATTATAAGAAAAAGGAGAAGAAGAATAAAATAAAGAAGGAGAAGAAGAAGATGAAAATTTGGAAGAAGAGGAGAACCATACCTTGGTTGTTTCTACTGGCAGACAACCGATTAATCGGTTGGATATCTTCTTGTTGTGACTGATCACAAGTTGTTGCCAATCTGTCAGCATCCAATTGAATCCCAGGGTACATAAGATTAAGTCATTTAAGGATGTCAATCGTAACTTCATGACAGATGCTCCTTTTTTGTTATTCTAATTTTTCCAGCATCCTATCTTCTAAGTCTTCCAATTTTTGTTGCATCTTAGTAGTAGCACTTGCAGAGGTTTCAAGATTTCCCTTCCTTTTCACAGCAGTTTTAGTTACTCCTCGCCTATATAATCTCACAAATCCTGGATGTTCAGGTCCCAGGATAGCTGCACAAGCATCAAGATTGACTGACATCTTCAGTTTGTTCATGACTTTGAACTTTCTCCATTTCAGCCTACAAGTCAAGTTTAAATGACGAGAATTCAATTAAATCAAACTGAGCCTATATAAGAACAACTAAAGAATGTCAACAATAAAGATTAATAATATAATTTTATTGATCGTATCCTCATCAGTGTCCTTGTATGCTCGCCCAACTTTTCTTTTTCTTGTAGCCACAAAGATTTGTTTAAGTGAAACTTCACCGGGGGTTTCCTTCTCTTTTTCCTAATTACATAAAATTTAGTATCAACAAGCTTGTAATGACAGTCAAAAATCTTGTAATGACAGCAAGCTGATATTTAATGAGAGATTAAGAAGAGAACAAACCAATTGATTACGTATCATAGCAAAACTTATTTTACCAGCAGTATGTGGATTCTTTAAAATTTTTCGATTCTTGGTATTTGTTTCACTCATTTTCTACAAATAAATGAGCCATCAAATCTACTTAAACAATAAATCAAGAATAGTTAAGTGAGTCAATACGAATATAAATAAACTGAGTGATCAGATTCACAATGATCATACAAAACTGTCTTACTACAGTTTTAGAATGGTGTGTTTCATTATATTATGATCTAACATATCGATATAAATAAAATAGAACAATCTTAAAGTGTGCATAATCTAACCTTGAACTCGTCGGAGTGCCAATATTTGAGAAGATCCTTGAAATTATATTTTGAAACACCATCGAGCTTTTTTGCTATTCGAAGTTCGTCATTATCAAAGGTCTTAAAGTGCTTCTTATACAAATGATTCTTGTACTTCCTCCGAGCAGATTGAATTCCATCCAAAACCCACTCCTTTCCAGCATCAGAAATATCATATTTCTCCTACAATTTGTTCTTTGGGTTAGTAATACAAAAAGTACAAAATGGTCTTAACCAAAATCAGAAAAGTAAGAACTCAAACCAGAGTATATTCCCATAAGTCCTTTTTTGTATCCACATGATTCCCCTTGTGTATATATAAAGGGGACAAAGCATTGCATTTCTTGCCAAAGTTTCAAGAAAAGCACTGCTACAATTTCTTTCGTTGTTTGTACCTATTCAGAACAATGAGTTTACGATCTTTTTGCGCATGTACATGCTGCATTATTGAAGTTTAATCATCTGCCTCCATCCAATCCCAATCAGTATCATGATAATCATCCTCCTCTTCTGATGTTTCTATAATTGCATCTTCTAAATATTGTGCATCAAGTGGCATATCAATAACATCAACAGGGATATCTTCTCTTGATCATCTAATGTCATCATCGGGTAATCTGTTCAAGGGACTAATGTCTTTAGTCTCCCTCCAAAATGTCTCTATATTAGGACAATTTTCTTCCTCAAAGTCATACAAATCGACAGGGACTTTATTTCGAGAATAGTAAACATCCATCTCAGTTGGATCCTCTACATAGAAAACTTGATGCACTTGAGATGCCAAAACAAAAGGGTCATCCGTACTACGTAATCTATTGAAGTACACACGGGTCAACCCATACTCATTTTTTTCATTATGAAACCAAGAACATCTAAATAGAACAACACCAAAAAAACCATAATAATCAAGTTCAATAATATCTCCAATAGCACCATAATACATATCCTCTCCATTAATGGGATTCTGATCTCGGGCACTAGCAAAACTGTCAGTTGTCGCAGCCAAAGACACTCCACTATTTTGAGACTTTCATGTGGAATCTCATTTTAATGTATGAAATGGGTATCCATTAACAAAGTATGCCCTATAGCTTCTAGTTGCCACCCTATTAGGACCTTTAGCTAGCCATCTTAACTGATTAGGAACTTCAGCAGTTTTAACTTTCTCTTTTAACCAATTGCCGAATTCTTGACTATGAATCCTTGCTCTTGTCCATGCATTTTATCTAATACTACCCTCAATTAAAGCCTTATTTTCCCTTCAAGTATGAATAATTCAAATACAACCATTAAACATTTATATTGAATTTTACAATAACAAATATATAAAGTTCAAAACATAAAGACTTACTTGATAAAATTCTCTACTTGTTCATCTCCAGTATTGAACAGAACATATCGATGTGCTTCACTTGCTAACTGTTAATCAATCTTCAAAGCCTTTCCTTTTGTTTTCTTCTCTTTTCCAATTGGATGACCTATCTTAGGGAATATAGTTGGTAAACATGTTATGGTCATTATGAGTTCCTGGTGATGTCTTTTGGGTTAACTAATGCCCCCGCAGCCTTTATGAACTTGATGAACAGGGTTCTTGGCCCGTATTTGGACTCATTTATGATAGTCTTTATAGACGACATCTTGGTATACTCGCGTAGTAGAGATGAGCATGAGCAGCACTTGAGGGTTATACTCCAGACTTTGAGAGATCATCGGCTTTATGCCAAGTTCTCAAAGTGCGAGTTTTGGCTTGAGTCAGTTACATTCCTAGGACACATGGTGTCTAAGGATGGGATTAGGGTTGACACGGGAAAGATTTTTGCGGTTTGTGATTGGCCTAGACTTACTACTGCTACTGAGGTCCGCAGCTTTATTGGGTTAGCAGGTTACTACAGACGGTTTGTTGAGGGATTTTCTTCCATAGCAGCACCCTTGACTATGCTGACTAGGAAGGATGTCCTATTTCAGTGGTCGGACCAGTGTGAGGATAGCTTCCAGAGGCTTAAGGCCTTATTGACTTCAGCTCCAGTTTTGACTTTGCTGGTTGAGGGTCAGAGCTTATCCGTGAACTGTGATGCTTCTGGGGTTGGTCTTGGTTGTGTGTTGATGCAGCAGGGTCGAGTAATAGCATATGCGTCGAGGCAGCTGAAGGTTCATGAGCGCAACTACCCCACTCATGACTTAGAGTTGGCGGCGGTAGTTTTCGCGCTCAAGATCTTGAGGCATTACCTATATGGAGCTCACTGTGAGATCTTCACTGATCACCGTAGTCTTCAATATATCACGAGTCAGCGAGAGTTGAACTCGAGACAGAGGAGATGGGTCGAGTTACTGAAGGACTATGACTTCACTATTCTGTATCATCCGGGCAAGGCAAACGTGGTAGCGGATGCCTTGAGCTGGAAGGCAGTGAGTATGGGTAGCCTAGCTTCTCTCTCAGTTTTAGAGCGACCGTTGGCCTTGGACATCCAGTCCTTGGCTAACCGTTTGGTTAGGCTTGACTTGTCAGATCCTAGCAGAGTTCTTGCCAGTATTGAGGTTCGTTCTACTTTGATTGATCAGATTCAGAGCCGTCAGTTTGAGGATCAGCAGTTGTGTGACCTTCGTGATCGGGTTGTTCAGGGTGAGACCAGTCGGGCTAGAAAGTCAAGGTCAAGGGGGTACCTGATGGCTCAAACAGCTGCGGGTACTGAGCCTGCATATCTCTCTCGGTCTCCCAGGTAGCCTCCTTGACTGGACGGTGCCTCCACTAAACCTTAACAACCGGGATCTCTCGAGACCTCAATCTCCTGACATCTCTGGCCAAAATAGTCGTTGACTCCTCAACAAAGGCTAAACCCTCACCCAACTGAACTGAATCCCACTGCAACATATGAGACTCATCTGGGACATACCGACGCAACATCAAAACATGAAATACAGGATGTATAGATGAAAACATCGGAGGCAAGGCTAGCTGATAGGCAACGCTACCAACCCTCTGAAGAATCTCAAACGGCCCAATGTACCTGGAGCTAAGCTTGCCCCGCCTACCAAATCTCATCACGCCCTTCATGGGCGATACACGGAGAAACACCATGTCACCGACACTAAACACCAAGGCATAAAGCCTACAATCAGCATAACTCTTCTGCCTGCTCTGAGCTGCCCGAAGTTTGTCCTGAATCGCTCAAACCTGATCTAAGGAATCTCGAAGAAAATCTGTAGAAGTTTTGTCCACGAGACAAATGATCGATTCAAAAGTTTAAGAATAGATTTAGCAATTGAAGCCCAAAATTGTCTTTATATAAGTGTACCCAATCAAAATCGATGAAAAACTAAATTGACAAAAATTTCAGTCATGTGTGTTTCAATTTTTTATGTATGCTTGCACTTTCAACCATATGTAAAAATTGGCTAAAATTTTAGTTATGCGTGTCTAAATTTTGTTGCCAGAAAAAAACCGTTCTTTGAATTTTAACAATTTAACACCAAAATTTATTCCAAATAAGCTTTCATGTACATCTTCTCCTTCTAGAGTGGAAGAATCTTTTGGCACTTGTTGCAATTGTTCCTCCGCAACTTCTGTTACCACAGTGGAAGAATTCATATCCACGTGTTGAGGTTATTCTTGAACAGCTTGTGCTATGAGAGTGGATGAACTCTGAGTCACTCATTGCAATGGTTGTTGCACAGCCTCTAATTCTACAGTGGAAGATTTCTGAGTCACCTGTTGAATTGCTTTCTTCACAACTTGTTCTTTTACATTGGAAGAATTTTGAGACATTTGTTGCCCCTGCTTCTGTATAACTTGTGCTTTCAGAGTGGTGGATTTTAGAGGAGACATTCGAGGCACTTGTTCCTGTAAAGGTTGTTCTATCAGAGATACAGACTTTCGAGGAACTTTTTCCTGTATAGCTTGTGCTTTCAGAAGGGAAATCTTTCGAGGAGACTTTCAAGGTACCAGTTCGGCATAGCTTGTGCTACTAGATCAATAGAAGAGTTTGGACACAAAATTTGTTCACCACTTCTCAATGATGAAAGCCGTTTGCAAGCCATGGTTGAAAGACTTTCTGCCGCCATGTATTTCCTTCCTTTCACATTATCATTTTTTCTTGGAGTCATGATTACTGAATCTACTAAAATAATACTACACATAAGCATCATACTTATAAAGTGATAATTGTAGTCCAAGTTTTGAAAATTAAAAAAAATAGTGCAAGAGACCTAAATTTGAATCAACAGGTGCAATCTTTCTGAGCAATCAATATGCAGAATTTAACATACAGTGAAAGTGTTATCTATCATCCCTTTTCAAAATAAGCTTAAACTCGTTGTTCCTATATTAAGCTGTGGCCTAGATCTAAAACCATCAAACCAACCTACCGGTGATCTGCAATGCCTGCCATACAAAGCCTCGAAAGGTGCCATACCAATGCTCGAGTGGAAGCTATTATTATAAGTAAACTCAGCCAAAGGCACAAACTGATCCCACGAACCTCCAAAGTCAAGAACACAGGCCCGAAGCATGTCCTTCAGGACCTGAATGGTCCTCTCGGACTGGACATCTGTCTGAGGGTGGAAAGCGGTACTAAGATGAACCTCTGTACCCAAATCTCACTGAATAGCCCTCCAGAACTAAGATGTGAACTGAGTGCCACGGTCTGAAATGATAGAAGCTGGGACCCCGTGCAATCGAAAAATCTCACGAATGTAGATCTAAGCTAACCTCTCCGTGCCATAAGAAGTATGAACTGGCAAGAAATATGCTGACTTAGTCAGCCTATCAACAATCACCCATATGGAATCAAGCCCATGAGAAGTACGAGGCAAACTAACAACAAAGTCCATAGTAATCCCTTCCCACTTCCACTCTGGAATGGGAAGTCGCTGCATCAAACCACCAGGTCTCATGTGCTCGAACTTAACCTGCTGACAGTCCAAGCACCGAGATACGAAATCCGCTATATCCCGCTTCATACCACTCCACCAGTAAAGCTGCCTCAAGTCGCTATACATCTTTGATGTGCCAGGGTGAATGGAGTATCTAGTACAATGTGCCTCATGAAGTAACAACTGAATCAAATCACTAATCCTGGGAACACAAAGGCGACTATCAAACCTCAAAACCCTATCTGAATCTACATCTCAATATTTTAAAGTAAATTTAAATGTGCTTGCCTTCTTCTCTTTCTCTTGTTCAGCATCCTCATCATCCTAATCAAATTGGTACCTACTGAATCTTGTCTTCACTCCATCATGTAGGTATCTCGAACAAAAGGTCAAGCACTCTTGGGCAACAAACCCCTCTACAATTGATGCTTCCGGATTAAATCGATTACGAACAAAGTCCTTCAACTCACACAATTCTCTCTCCATAGGATACATATAACGAAGATGATTTGGACCCCCCAACTTAATTTCATCTACCAAATGGATAGGCAAATGCTCCATTATATCAAAAAAACTTGGAGGAAAAACCTTTTCAAGCTCACATTCAACTTCTTTGATTTCAGCCTGCAATCCCTCTATATTTGCCCGCTTTATAACCTTACCACATATGGCTTTAAAGGAGTTTCCCAAACTAATCAAAACTACTGCAACATTCTTGGGCAATATTTTTCGAACTGCAATTTTGTCAAGTAATGCATCATAATATGAGCATCATGGCTTTTATAGCCTGATATTTTCATATTTTCCACGTCTACATGCTTTGATATATTTGAGGCACACCCTTTTTGTAATTTGACATTCTTAAATACACTGCAGAATAATTTTTTTTCTTCTGGTTTCATGGAAAAACAGGATTTAGCTAAATAAACTTTTCCCCTTGAATTATCTTTTACTGGATGAAGATCCTTCCTTATCCCCATTTCTTGCAAGTCACAACAAGAGTTAATGTGATCCTTTGACTTTCCTATTATATCCAGTAAAGTAGCAAGCAAACTTTCAAAAAAGTTCTTCTCACTATGCCTCAAATCCAGATTGTGCCTCAACAGATTTGTAGACTAATATGGTAATTGAAATAAGATGGATCTTTTCTTCCATGGACCCTCAATAGTCCGACGCCTTATCTTTTGTCCCTTTCCAAAGACATTGTTGAAATCTTGTAACTTTTCAAGCACTTCTGTGCCCGACAGTGGTGTAGGTGCAGGTCTATGATCCTCCGCACCATTAAATGATTCTTGTCTCTACGTAATGGATGATCAGGAGGTAAAAATGCCCAATGACCTAAGTAACACATCTTACGACTATGTTTGGGGTATTGAGATCATGTGTTATAGTTACAAGTTGGGCATGACAATTTTCCCTTAGTGCTCTATTCGGAGAGTATTGCTAGCGCTGGAAAATTACTAACTGTCCATAATAAGGCTGCACGCATTTGAAATGTTTTCTTTGAATGAGAATCATATGTTTCTACCCCCATTTCCCATAGCTCATTCAATTCATCAATTAATGATTGTAGGTACACATCAATATCATTTCCTGGAGAATATGGACCTGGAATGATTATTGACAGCATTATGTACTCCAGCTTCATGCAAATCCACAGAGACAAATTATAATTAATCAACATAACTGGCCATGTGCTATTGCTCATGGTTCGAAATGGATTGAACCCATCACTTGAAAGACCCAATCTGACATTTCGAGGATCATTCGAGAAGGTTGGATGTAAAGAATCAAAATGCTTCCAAGCTTCTCCATCAGCAGGGTGTCTTAAATTCCCATCATTAGGTTGTTCAGTAGCATGCCACCTCATTGAAACTATTGTTTCAGCACACATAAACATTCTCTGAAGCCTAGGCTTTAAAGGACAGTATCTCAAAACCTTTGCGAGTATTTTAGAGGTTGCACTAGTCAAACTGTCACCAACATTAGTCCATCCAGAAGACCCACACATAGTGCAATTATCTGCCTCTGCCTTGTCTTTCCAAAATAGCATGCAATCGTTAGGACATGCATGTATTTTATCATAACCAAGACCTAGATCTTTTATCATCTTTTTAGCCTTATTGAAAGACTCAGGAAGTTGAGCAAAGGGAAAACTTCTTTTAACAAGTCTAACAGATCTGAAAATGCCACATTACTCAATCCATGTAGGCTTTTAAGTAAGTATAACCGAATGACGAAGCTTAACTTGCTAAACTTCTCACACCCTGGATATAACTCTTTTTTCCCTTCTTCGATAAATCTGAAAAACCTTTTTGCATCTTCAGATAGTGCATCTCTCACTCCTTCTCCATGCCCTGCATCATCCTCTATATTTCTAAAAGTATCATGAAGCAGTCCATCAATATCATCATGACTGTTACAATCTTCATCGTTACTGCTTGGATGTGATGCATTAGAGGATACTCTTTCCCCATGAAAAATCCATTTGTTGTATCCTTCAACAAATCATTTTGCAAATAAGTGATCCTCCACTAAATTTCTGTAACACCAATATCGATTCTTGCAATCCTCACAAGGGCACAATATTTTGTTTCCTTTAGAAGCTCGTTCAAACCCTTTATCAAGAAAATCCTTCACTCCATTTATGAACTCATCAGAGCTTCTTCTTAGACTCATCCAACTTCTATCTAAATTATTCATAGTAATCTATGTGACACAAGAAATCAAAAAAATTATGATTTATAATAGACTATGAAACATAAAAGGCAACAATGTTCAGCAAGCATAATATCATTTTCATCAATCACTTTACAGTATTACACATTGTTACACCAAAAACAAGATAAATTAACAACTAGGAAATCAGTAACTTAAAGTTTCAGAGATGACACACTAGCAAACAAACAGTTCAGTTAATGTTTGCATACTTCAAGAAAAGACATTTTTAGACTTCAGTTTTTTGAAAAGACAATGGTGGTCATTTTTTTAGTATGAAACTGATACATTTTGATCTAATTTTATTTATCAAGACATAACTAGATGCTACACTTTCTTATAATAGACATGTACATTTCTAAAGGGGTGGGCAGCATTCCAGTAGATACAAATACAAAATCTTAGTCATAATAACATCAAAGTAGCTTAACGAAGACATTTTAAAGAAAAAAACTCTCAAGGTAATAACTAATTATATTAAAATAGCCATAAGTTTATCATGCTTCACAAATTTATGTTGTCAATGACTTATGGACATTCGAGAAAGGAGAGATAGTCATAGAAACTATTATCAGAAAATAAAAAATCCAGGTTTAACTCACACTACCAAACTTAATAGCTCATGCCTCAGAAAAGCCAACATCAATAGCATGAGAGATATGATCTACCGTGAACAATTTCCCATACCTACTATCAAAATTTAGTCACAACATACATTATCACAAAACAAAAAGAAACAAAGATAAATCACACTACCAGATTTATTAATAGCTTATGCAATATGAAATCCAACATCAATGACAAGAGAAATATGGTCTAGAGTAAACAATTTCACTACAGCTACCAATAAAATTAAGACCCACAGTAGCAACACTTTAAACAAACTTAGATTAATATACATTGAGATGCACAGATTTCAAGAGGGAACAATTGAGGGTTCAACTAACCAGATCAAGAATTCATTGGATCAGCGAACAAAAATTACTTGCAAATCTCCGACAGATGAAAGTTCTTCTACAGTCAATCGATAAATGATGAAACTATGGAAAATGTGAGTTGTTTGGCTGCAAACATGAAATAGACAAGGGAAGTGATTAAAATTACCATGTTCAAGTTCTAATTAAAATACTTGTGACATGAAAATAGTAAGCAAAAACTTTATACAATCAAAATAAGAATAAAGTCTATCTTGCTCGGACTTTTCTAGAATATCAGTGTGTATAAGTGTAAGATCCTCCACAAGTAGTGCATTTTTGAAGGATCGAACACAAGTAGAGTTATATTTTTGGACAGTTCGAGAAACAGAGAATAAAATACTTGTCATATGTAGATTTCCATAAATAACAAGAGACCAAATTACATTCAACTGACAATTAGAAGCTTTACATCCATGCCAAGCCACAAATACATTACATATAAATTTTGGCAAAAGGATAAACTAGTTCAATATTTTCTTTTGAATATCATTTTTGTCAAGGCCCAAAATCTGAGTGAGGCATGACATGATAACTAATGTATATTGAATTTGACTGAGTAACCAATTAAATAAGGCTAACCATACCCATAAAAATATATGTCACAGTTTAAGATATTACACCGACTCAATGAAAAAATTGTCAGTGAAGGGAATAGTCTTGAAAAGAAAATACTGATGCCTATTTTTAAAAACTTAAAAGAATACTTGACCAAATAGTCCCTTTTTAATAAAAGACCATTTTTCAGTTAAGTCTTCAGCAAAACATAGCCAAAACCAGTAGATGATAATTCAATAAAATAGATTACACACTTAAGCAGATACACTAAGTAGATGAAAGAGATGACACACTAAGTAAACCAATAGCTTATCCAAAACCAGTAACTTAAATGAAAGGGATGACACACTAAATACAGACAGCCTAGCTAAAACCAGTAATATAAACAAAAGAGATGTCACACTAAATAAACCAACAGCTTAGCAAATGTTTGGACACTTCAAAAAAATAGATTCCACAATTAACTTTTTTGAACAAACAATGATCATTTCTTACAAAGAAGCTGATACATTTTAATCTAATTTTATGAACATCCGAGAAAGGTGACACACAAACTATTATCAAAAAACAAAAAGATACAGTTTTAACCCACACCACACTAACTTAGTAAATCATGCATCAGAAATTCAAGATCAATGGCAAGAGTAATCTGATTTACAACAACCAATTTCACCAAAGCTGCCAATAAAATTCAGTCACACAAATCTATTATCAAATAATAAAACACTACCAGATTTATAAATAATTAGTGCAATAAAAAATCCAACATCTATGTCCACATTGAACAATCTACCAATAAAATTCCATCAACAACAAATTAAGATCACACACACTAGCTATTTAATAACACATACAATAGCAAAATCTCACAATTATACCATACCTAACAACAATGAATTAAGACCAAAAACAATAGCTAATTTAATAGCAAATGCAACAGAGAAATCCAATAATTATACTAGACCTAACAGTAACAAATTACAACCAACACATAGCAGTAACTAAATAATACATGCAACAGAGAAATTCAACAATTTTACCACACCTAACAACAACAAATTAACACCAAAACAAAGAAACAACTAAATCATACATGCAACGGAGAAATCCAATAATTTTACCACACCTAACAATAAAAATTAACACCAACACACAGAAACAACTAAATCGTATATGCAACTGAGAAATCCAAAAAATTTACCACACCTAACAACAACAAACAAACACCAACACACAACAGCAACTAAATTCCAATAGCAAAATCCAACAATTTCACTAACTCTAAAATAAACAAAGTAACGTCCACTCACAGTGACAATCTAACAGTATATGGAACAAAAAAATCCAACATTTCACTAATCCCATAGCGTAAAACATGAAGATAAAACAAAATATTAAAGAAAAATACCTTCAAAGATTAAACTTGTTGAAGAAATTCTAAGATTTATCAGTTCCAGCTACAGTCACAAACAGATTTAGCTAAAATCTCAGAGATTTAGCTTAAAATGATCCAGCTCCAACTATAATAATCAAAACACCAACTAAATTCACACAAACCCTCAAAGAGATTAGAGGGGTTCACAGATTTTAGCTCCTAATACTCAAAAACAAGCAGAGATTAGCACAAATCTGAGAGCATTGGCTCACATTTGCAGTAAAGCTAAGGCTAGAGAAGAGAGAAGTTTCGATTCAACCTAGAGAGAGGTTAGAGAGATGAGAGAGTGAGCTATTTATTGTCTGATGAGTGTAGTTGCCAAAATGAGCCAAGCTTAAAAGAGTTTGTTTCTAAATTGTGTTTTAAGAAAAATAGAAAAATAAAAGAAAAACATTTTTGTCATTGGCGGGTGACCAAAATTATTGAGGGAAAATATGGAGGGAATTTGATGGATTAATTAATCGTTCCAATAAAAAAAAAAATTAAACAACCGTTACAATTAATGCTTTTAGCATAACAACGCACAAGACTGTAGCTATAGGTAGTCCTATTGAAATGGTCATATATTAATGGCAATGGTCATATGGCTAAATCATGTCAATAGGAACCAAAACTTTTTTCAACGGTCATAACCGTTGCACTAGACTAGTTATAGCAACGGTTTTGAAATAGTTACTAGCATGTCTGTTCCCATAGGCCCAATTTCTGATAGTGTCAAGCTGTTGTAGGAGCGCGAGAAACAACCCCTTCCCCACCTCAGGCATAGGTTTTCAAAGATGTGGAAGTTGTTGTGGAGGATGATGGGGCGCAAGAGGATGCAACACCGGTTGGAGGTACAGGTCTTCCCTCTATGACGCCCGAGGTATTTCAGCAGGCTTGAAACTTCTTGAGTGATTTTGTTAGTGCCAGAGCCACCCCCGCGGGTGGCATTTCAGCAGGCTCTAGGCACTCAACCAACAGTCACTACGGCTCCTAGGATAGATGCAGCTTCAAGCACAGGTGATTTCTTCAGGCTAATGCTAGGCCTGGTAATGACAGGAAGTGAACATGAGATGCTGACCAAGTTTCTCAAGCTGAAACTTCTCATGTTTCAGGGTACTGACAGGGAAGATGCTTATAAATTAATATTGGATTACTATGAGAGGTTGCACAAGCTGGGCATTATGCAATAGCATGGGGTTAAGTTCATCACCTTTCAGTTGCAGGGTGATGCCAAGTAGTAATAGAGATCTCATGTGGAGTGTCACTCATTTGTTTTGCCTCCCTTGACTTGGGAGTAGTTTCATGCTCTCTTCTTAGAGAAGTATATGCCCCGTACTCTGAGAGACAGGAAAAAGGATGAGTTTTTGAATTTGGAATTGGGTAGCATGTCGATCTCGGCTTATGAGCCTAAGTTCCATGCTTTGTCTCATTTTGCTACACAGTTATTGGGTTTCGAGGAGGAGCGGGTTTGATTGCTTGTGAAGGGTTTGAATACTAAGATTCAGGTATTATCTACGCACATGACTTCTTTAGGTAAATGCTTCAATGAAGTCGTAGATTATGTAAAGAAACTTTAGGGAGTCAGGCAAGCTGGGCAGTCTAAAGTGTTAGCCAAGAAGCCCTGAAATAAGGGAAATTACAGTGGTTCGTACTCCAGGGGCCAGAATCAGCGGGTATATTCAGCTCGTCCTATTCAGTCAGCTCTGCTAGCTGCTACAGGTGATCGTCCGGGAGCTAATCAGCAGTTTCCATCTCTTATAGGCCAAGGATATTCCTACACATCTGCTAGCAGGCCTGCACTCGATCGTGGTTATTTCCATTGTGGTGATCTGGGCTACTTTAAGAGGGAGTTCCCTCATAGGAAAGCCAGTAATGAGGTTCAGCAGCAGCCTAAGCCTGTGGTCCCAGCAGGTAGAGGTGGTCATGCTAGAGGTCGTCCACAGGGTGGGCGAGGTAACTTTCAGGGAGGCCGAGGAGACAGAGAGAACTGCAGCGCGGGTAGGGGTGCAGCGTAGCCGGCTAGGGAAGTTGCCCGTATTGATGATTGGGCTCACTGTTATGCATTTCCAAGGAAGACCAAGGCTGAGGCATCATATGCGATAATCACGAGTACCTTTCTTGTCTGCGATAGGATGTCTTCGATACTATTTGACCCAGGTTCTACATATTCTTATGTGTCTGTGAGTTTTTCTTTGGGTTTAGACTTGATATGTGATATCCTTGATTCCCCTATCCATGTTTCTACCCCAATTGGAGATTCGGTGATTGTGACTCATGTTTATCGTAATTATTCTATTGTGTTTGTGGGGTTGCATACTTAGGTAGACTTTGTAATTCTAGATATGGTTGACTTTGATGTAATTTTGGGCATGACCTGGTTATCCTTTTAGCATGCTGTATTGAATTGTAACACCAAGTTGATGGCTCCATAAATTCCGAGTAAGGATAGGCTAGAGTGAGAAGGAGTGTACAAGGCCAGGTCGGTCAAGGTGATATCGTCCGTTCAGGACAGGAAGCTAGTAGGGAGAGGGTGTCTAGACTTTTTGGCACATCTATGAGATGATAGTGTGGAGTCTCCCTCTATTGAGTTAGTTCCAGTCATTTCTATAATGCCCCAGAACTTCCAAACCCAGACTTAACTCAGAAAACCAAAAAATAATAATAATAAAATTTTCAACTATCACTAGAACACTCCCACGAGCCTTGAACAGTCCACGAGTCATGGACTGGACTCGTGGAACAAAGATCAGAGGACTGCTCCTCTGAAGTTGGACCACGACTCATGATCACGGTCCATAGAAGTTTCCACGGACCATAGATGCCATATGGAAACCCTTTCCAGTAGCCCAGCTTTAAGTCTTCAGGAACCACGAGTGGGTTCCATGACCTGTGGAAGCTTCCACGAGTCGTGAACCCAACTCGTGGAACCAAACTTCAGAGAGCCATAAATTTTATCCCAGGAACCACGAGTGGGTTCCATGACACGTGGAAGCTTACATGAGTCATGAACCCAACTCGTGGAAGTTATTCCAGTAGCTCATATTTCCTTCTCAGGAACCACAACAGGGTTCCACGAGCCGTGGAAGTTTCCATGAGCCGTAGAACCCGTCTGTGGAACCTGAGATGTGAATTTTCCAGCAGCTTTTAAGTTAAGTTCTCAGGGGTATTTTAGACCCTTCCTTTCTATTTTGGCTCCGACTATAAATAGCCTTAGGCTTATTTTATTAAGTCTAATCCTCCAAAACAAATCAGATTCTCTAAGTTCAATTCTAAAAAAGAAAAGAAGTGTCTTCTCCAAATTTCCAGGCCTAGGGTTCTCTCTTCCAAGCTCAACTTCAGATTTCTTGCAGGGATTTTCATCCACCAGGTATGTGGGTATTTCATAAGGGTTTAGCACACCCTTATGCCCAAAACTCTCATCTTTTTACAGTATTTTCCATGAATTTAAGAACTAGGATTCCTACCCAATTATGCAAATCCTTCTAGTATTTAGCTCTCATGATCCTCACATGATTTATATCATGTTCTATAGGGATTGTAGTATGTTTTAACTATTTGCTTGATCTTTCACCATGACTTGCGAAATCAAGAAATTTGCCCTAAATTGTAGGATTTTCTAAAGTATGACATTTCCTTTAAAAGTCATTCCATATTATTAGTATGAGCTTTAAGAGCATAATTTAACTATTTTTTAGTCTACTAAAGTATTTCAAAAAAATAGAGATTTTAGACTAGTTTAGTCCTATCTCAGAAAACTTAGGACTCCAGTTTTAACGAGCTATCAGTCTTCAGTTTAAGAGTAGTGATAGTACCGAGTTGGACTAGGGTTCATCATACTCTTAAGGTCCCAAAACTACGTGCCAACATAGCTTTATAAGTCCCTTCTGTTGGGCATCAAATTTAATAATCACGCCACAGTCATGCCTTTATACCTTGGCACGGTATATTGGTTCCTCTCAATGAGGAGTATACATCGGACTCCACATTTAGCTCACGTGGTTTATGTCGGTTAATAGGCTCTCCCACAGTGTTAGTTTCATTTAAATGCTTTGGGCCCTCAGTTATATTTACTTTTAGCTTTCGGCATGTTTTTCAGATTACTCTTGCATTCCAGCTATTTATGCTTGATTATATTTTGGGCCTATGTACTACAATTTAGTTCAGTTTACAGTCTTTCCTATATTTTAGCATATTTACTTTTCAGTCAGCATTGCATATCTCTCATACTCAGTACATTCAAAGTACTGATGCATACTCTATGTGCTACATCCTATCATGATGCAGGCTCAGGTTATCACCTTCAGCCTCGCGATTAGCTTGCCCTGGTGCCACATCAGTGACAGATAGTGGTGAGTCCTCATCATCCGAGGACATACCTTGTACATGCTTTTTGAGTAGTCAGTTTTCTTTACTTTCAGTATTTTAGAGTTAGCTAGGGACTTGTCCTAGCAACTCATCAGTATTAGAGGCTTTTCAGACATAGAGTCAGACTCAGTCCATTTTGGTTGTTCTGCTTTGTAGACAGCTATTTGTTCAGATATTCTATTCTCAGTTGAACTCTTTTTAGATTATGCTATTTATTTAGTTATGCTTTCGATTATTTAGAATTATATTTAGTATGCTTGTGATATGCCAGTTTCAGGGTTAGCTTGGGGTCACTTGTGATCCTAGGTCCTGTGTTACGCCTAAGGTCTAGTCTCGGGGCATGACAAACTTGGTATCAGAGCATCAGGTTCAAGAGTCCTAGGATGTCTGAAAGCTGCACTAAGTAGAGTCTCTCTCATTGGTGTGAAGCGCGTCACACTTATGAGGGAGAGGCTACGAAGTGTTCTAAGAAAAACTTCACTTCTTTTGCTATCTTTATCATGCGATTGAGTGTGAATTAACTTCTCCCTTCTAATCTATTGTGATGCATTTTAGATCATGCCTCATCGCAGAGCTAACGCATGCAGTGCTAACGCAGTTCCTCCAGCCCCGGACCATGAGGTTACAAATAGAGAGTCCCATAATGCAATTCAATTGTTGGCTCAGACAGTTGCCAATTAGGCTAATCTGTGGGCCTTAGTTCCTGTGAACCCCGCTGGTGGATCAGCTGCAGCTAGGGTTCATGATTTTGTTTGTATGAATCCTCCAGAGTTTCTATGGTCGAAGGTTAGTGAAGACCCACATAATTTAATTGATTAGATCAAGAAGATTCTTAAGGTGATGTAAGTGACTGGTACTGATAGTGTTGAGTTAGCATCCTATCAACTAAAGGATGTGGCTCACATCTGGTTCACGCAGTGGAAAGACAACAGGGGTGCAAATGCAGCTCCTGTGACATGGGACTGTTTTACTAGAGCTTTTCTGGATAGGTTTTTCCCTAGAGAGTTGATAGAGGCTAAGGCCCAAGAGTTTATGATTTTGAGGCAGGGGTCCATGATAGTCCAGGAATATGGGCTGAAGTTCACTTAGCTCTCCAGGTATGCTCCATATATGGTAGCCAATCCAATGGCTCAAATGGGCAAGTTCTTGTTTGGAGTATCCAATATGGTAAAGACAGAGTGCAGGAATGCTATGCTATTAGGGGATATGGATATCTCTATACTGATGACCCATGCTCAGTAGGTTGAGGGGGATAAGCTCAAGGAAATGGCTAAGGATAACAAAAAGGCTAGGACAGGTAACTATGACTATTCTCAGCAGAGGTCAGGCAGTGGGAGTCGCTCGCAGTTTCAGCAGAGGTCCGCAGCCCCAGCGCCATCATCATCTAGTACTCCATCTCCTAGGCCTCGACAAGACCATAAAAGAGGAGCATCAGGCTCTAAGTCTCAGGGCAGTGTTGAAGGTAACCATACTTTTCCACCATGCCCAAAGTGTGGTAAGAACCATCCGAGTGAGTGTCTTGCTGGCAGAGAAGAGTATTTTGGTTGTGGCCAGCTCGGTCATAGGCTGAGGGACTGCCCCTCTTCCAAGCAGGGACAGGGAAGTAACAAAGCTCAGTCTACTACTTCAGCAGCTCCAGCAGGCCGCCCCACTCAGCAGGGTTCCTCGTCTAGTACAGGTGGTGGTCAACGTCAGAACAGATTATATGCTCTTCAAACTCGATAGGACCAGGAGGATTCTCCCGATGTGGTCACGAGTACGTTGCAAGTCTTCCATTTAGATTTTTATGCACTGTTAGACCTAGGTGCTAAACTTTCCTTTGTAACTCCTTTCATAGCAGTAAACTTTGGTCTCAGTCCAGAAATCCTCCTAGAACCCTTCTCCGTCTCTACTCTAGTTGGTGACCCAGTTTTTGCTAGACGGGTATACAGAAATTGTCTTGTCACAGTTTCCCTGAAAGTCACCTCAGCAGATCTTGTAGAGTTAGAAATGGTAGATTTTGATATAATTCTAGGCATGGATTGGTTACATTCCTGTTATGCCTCAATCGATTGTAGAACTAGGATCATTTGGTTTCAGTTTCCTAATGAGCCAGTCTTCGAATAGAAGGGTAGTAACTCAGTGTCTGTAGGTCATTTCATCTCCTACCTTAAGGCTAGAAAAATGATTTCCAAAGGGTATATCTATCATCTTGTTAAGGTTAAGGATTCAAACTTCGAGACCCCAACTCTGGAGTCAGTCCTAGTGGTGAATGAGTTCCCAGAAGTGTTTCCAAAAGATCTTCCTAGAGTTCCTCCCGAATGAGAAATCAACTTCGGAATAGATCTCCTTCCAGATACCCAGCCTATTTTGATTCCTCCTTACAGAATGGATCCACCTGAGCTTAAGGAATTAAAAGAACAGTTAAAAGACCTTCTAGATAAGGTCTTCATCAGACCCAGCATCTCTCCATGAGGCGCTCCAGTGTTGTTCGTGCATAAGAAAGACGGTTCTCTCAGGATGTGCATTAACTACCGTCAGTTGAACAAGGTCACAATCAAGAATAAATATCCCATCCCCAGGATTGATGACTTGTTAGACCAGCTTCAGGGCGCTAGTTATTTCTCTAAGATAGACCTCAAATCCGGCTATCATCGGCTCAGAGTCAGAGGTAGTGACATCCCAAAGATAGCCTTCATGACTCGGTATGGTCACTATGAATTTGTAGTTATATCTTTTGGACTAACCAATGATCTTGTAGCTTTCATGGACTTAATGAACAGGGTATTCAGATAGTACTTGGACTTGTTCGTCATTGTCTTCATCGATGACATCCTCATTTATTCTCAAAATAAGAAGGAGCATGCGGCTCATCTGAGGGTCATTCTGCAGACTCTTAAGGACTGCCAGTTATTTGCCAAGTTCAGTAAGTGTGAGTTATGGTTGAAATCAGTTGCTTTTCTTGGTCATGTGGTGTCTAGTGAAGGCATCCGAGTTGATTCTCAGATGATTAAGGCAGTAAAGGACTGGCCCAGACCCACCTCTCTGACAGACATCAGAAGTTTCTTGGGGTTGGCTGGTTATTACAGGAGGTTTGTAAAGGGATTTTCATCCATAACTTCCCCATTGACCAAGTTGACTCAGAAGAAGGTCAAGTTTTAGTGGTCAGATGAGTGTGAGAAAAGTTTCTTAGAACTGAAGACTAGGTTGACTACAGCTCCTGTATTGACTCTACCAGATGGGTCAGATGGTTATGTGGTTTATTGCGATGCATCCAGAGTCAACCTAGGGTGCATTTTGATGCAAGAGGGTAAGGTCATATCTTATGCCTCCAGACAACTTAAGGTCCATGAGAAGAACTACCCGACTCATGACCTAGAGGTTGCAGCAGTTGTATTTGCCCTAAAGATTTGGAGACACTACTTGTATGGTGTTCATGTTGATGTGTTCATAGATCATAAGAGCCTCCAGTATGTGTCCACTCAGAAAGAGTTGAATCTTCATCAGAGGAGATGGTTTGAGTTCCTCAAAGATTATGATATGAATGTGCTCTACCATCCGGGTAAGGCCAATGTAGTGGCTGATGCTCTCAGTAGACTGTCTATGGGTAGCATATCATATGTTGAGGAAGAGAAGAGAGAATTAGCCAGAGATATTCATCGGCTTGCTCACTTAGGAGTTTGCCTTATGGACACGTCAGACGGTGGTGTGATAGTCCAAAATGGATCAGCATCTTCACTAGTAGCAGAGATTAAGGAGAAATAGGATAGCGACCCTATATTGCTTTAGTTGAAGGGTGTAGTTCATCAGCAGAGAGTTGAGGTTTTCTCCCAATGGGGAGATGGCATGCTCCGTTATCAGGGTCGCTTATGTGTTCCTAAGGTGGGGGAGTTGAGGCAGCAGATCCTTACAGAAGCCCATAATTCCAGATATTCCATTCATCCAGGTGCCACTAAAATGTACCATGATCTATGGGAAGTCTATTGGTGGAACGGCATGAAGAGTCACATCATAGATTTTATGGCGAAGTGTCCCAACTGTCAGCAGGTTAAAGTAGAACATCAGAAACCAGGAGATATGACTCAGGAGATTAGCATTCCTACTTGGAAGTGGGAAGTGGTCAACATGCATTTTATTATGGGATTACCTCATACTCACAGACAGCATGACTCTATTTGGGTGATAGTGGACAGGGTCACTAAGTCAGCTCACTTCTTGGCAGTCAAGACCACAGATTCAACAGAGGATTATACCAGACTCTACATCAGCGAGATAGTCAGGTTGCATGGGGTTCCCTTGTCTATTATCTCAGATAGGGGTCCTCAGTTTATATCTCATGTCTGGAAGTCCTTTCATAAAAGTCTTGGTACTCAGGTGAATCTTAGCACAACATTTAATCCGTAGACAGATGGTCAGGTAGAGCGTACTATTTAGACCTTGGAGGACATGTTGAGAGCTTGCGTGATCGATTTCAAAGGTAGTTGGGATGATCACCTACCTCTCATAGAGTTTGGCTATAATAATAGTTTCCACTCCAGTATTCAGATGGCCCCAAATGAGGCACTCTATGGGCGTAGAGTGTCACCCATAAAGGGGGTGATGAGATTCGGCAAGAAGGAGAAGATCAGTCCCAGGTATGTAGGTCCTTACAGAATCCTGAAAAGGGTTGGTAATGTGGCTTATGAGTTAGAGTTGACAACAAAGCTACAAGTGGTTCATCCAGTCTTTCATATTTCCTTGATGAAGAAGTGTGTGGGTGATCCAGCATCGATAGTACCCTTAGAGAGTGTGGCTGTGAAGGATAGCCTCACCTATGAGGAGGTTCCAATGGAGATTCTTGACCATAAGGTTCGTAGGTTGAGAAATAAAGAAGTCACCTCAGTAAATGTTTTGTGGAAGAATCAGTCCATAGAGGGAGATACTTGGGAAGCAGAAGCAGCCATGATGGCCAAGTATCCTCACCTCTTTCACTCTGCTTCAATTTCAGCTTGAGGTAATAGTTCCTCTCCAGTATTTCAGTTAAATCTTGCATAATTCAGTATTAGTACCTTGTTCCCTCAGTTATCCTTGCATTTCAGCATATTTGTATGTTCATAGAACTCATTTCAGTTATATATTAGTTCTAATACTCAGTTGTTAGGGATTGCAGCTCCTTCCCTCAAAACTCAGCTTGTTTAGCCTTCATTCGAGGATGAATGATCCCAAGGGGGAGATATTGTAATGCCCCAGAACTTCCAAACCTAGACTTAGCTCAGAAAACCAAAAAACAATAATAATAATAATAATAATAATAATAATAATAATAATGAAATTTCCAACTGTCACTAGAACCACGAGTCACTCCTACGAGCCATGGAACAGTCCACGAGTCGTGGACTGGACTCATGGAACAAAGATCAGAGGACTGCTCCTCTGAAGTTGGACCACGACTCATGATCATGGTCTGTAGAAGTTTCCATGGACCGTAGATGCCATCCGTGGAAACCCTTTCCAGTAGCTCAGCTTTAAGTCTTCAGGAACCACAAGTGGGTTCCATGACCCATGGAAGCTTCCACAAGTCGTGAACCCAACTCGTGGAACCAAACTTCAAAGAGCCATAAATTTTATCCCAGGAACCATAGTGGGTTCCATGACACGTGGAAGCTTACATGAGTCATGAACCCAACTCGTGGAAGTTATTCCAGTAGCTCATATTTCCTTCTCAGGAACCACGACAGGGTTCCACGAGCCGTGGAAGTTTCCACGAGCCGTAAAACCCGTCTGTGGAACCTGAGATGCGAATTTTCCAGCAGTTTTTAAGTTAAGTTCTCAGGGTTATTTTAGACCCTTCCTTTCTATTTTGGCTCCGACTATAAATAGTCTTAGGCTTATTTTATTAAGTCTAATCCTCCAAAACAAATCAGATTCTCTAAGTTCAATTCTAAAACAGAAAAGAAGTGTCTTCTCAAAATTTACAGGCCTAGGGTTCTCTTCTCCAAGCTCAACTTCAGATTTCTTGCAGGGATTTTCATCCATCGGGTATGTGGGTATTCAGTAAGAGTTTAGTTCACCCTTATGCCCAAAACTCTCAGCTTTTTACAGTGTTTTCCTTGAATTTAAGAACTAGGGTTCCTACCCAATTATACAAATCCTTCTGGAATTTAGCTCTCATGATCCTCACATGATTTATATCTTGTTCTATAGGGATTGTAGTATGTTTTAACGATTTGCTTGAGTTTTCACCATGACTTGAGAAATCAAGAAATTTGCCCAAAATTGTAGGTTTTTCTAAAGTATCACATTTCCTTCAAAAGTCATTCCATATTATTAGTATGAGCTTTAAAAGCAGAATTTAACTAGTTTTTAGACTACTATAGTATTTCAGAAAAATAGAGATTTTAGACTAGTTTAGTCCTATCTTAGAAAACTTAGGACACCAGTTTTAATGAGCTATTAGTATTCAATTTGGGAGTAGTGTTAGCACTGAGTTGGACTAGGGTTCAATGTACCCTTAAGGTCCCAGAACTACGTGCCAACATAGGTTTATAAGTCCTCTCTGTTGGGCAGCAGATTTAGTGATCACGCCACAGTCATTCCTTTATACCCTGGCATGGTATATTGGGTCCTCTCAATGGAGCGTATACATAGGACTCCACGTTTAGCTCACGTGGCTAATGTTGGTTTATAGGCTCTCCCACAGTGTTAGTTTCAGTTAAGTGCATTGGGCCCTTAGTTATATTTACTTTCAGCTTTCGGCATGTTTTTCAGATTACTCTTGAATTCCCGCTATTTATGCATGATTATATTTTGGGCCTATGTACTACAGTTTAGTTCAGTTTACAGTCTTTCCTATATTTTAGCATATTTATTTTTCAGTTAGCATTGCATATCCCTCATACTCAGTATATTCAAAGTACTGATGTATACTCTATGTATTGCATTCTATCATGATGCAGGCTCAGGTTCTCAGCTTCAGCCTCGCGATTAGCTCGCCCCGATGCCACATCAGCAATAGACAGTGGTAAGTCCTCATCATCCGAGGACATACCTTTTACATGCTTTTTGAGTAGTCCGTTTTTTTTACTTTCAGTATTTTAGAGTTAGCTGGGGACTTGTCCCAGCAACTCATCAGTATTAGAGGCTTTTCAGACATAGAGTCAGACTCAATCCATTTGGGTTGTTCTGCTTTGTAGACAGCTATTTGTTCAGATATTCTATTCTCAGTTGAACTTTTTTTACATTATGCTCTTTATTCAGTTATGCTTTCGATTGTTTAGAATTATATTCAGTATGCTTGAGATATGCCAGTTTCAGGGTTAGCTTGGGGTCACTTGTGATCCTAGGTCCTGTGTTACACCTAGGGTCTAGCCTCAGGGCATGACAGTTTCAGAGTTTCGAGAGGTGTTTCTAGTTGATTTTCCTGGCATGCCTCCGGACAGGGATATCGATTTCTGTATTGACTTGGAGTAGGGTACTCGCCCAATTTCCATCCCTCCTTATCGTATGGCTCTGGCAGAGTTCAGGGAGCTTGAGTCTCAGCTTCAGGAACTCTTAGATAAGGAATTTATCCTTCCCAATGCTTCATCTTGGGGTGCTCTGATCTTGTTTGTGAAAAAGAAGTATGGTAGTATGCGGATGTGCATAGATTACAGGCAACTGAACAAGGTCACCATCCGGAATAAGTACTTTCTACCCCGTATTGATGATTATTTTGACCAGTTATAGTGTGCATCTGTGTTTATGAAAATTGACCTGAGGTCGGGATATCATCAGTTAAAGATTAGGCCTGAGGACATTCCTAAGATTGCTTTTCGGACTCGGTATGAACATTACGAGTTCTTAGTGATGTCATTTGGGTTGACCAATGCACCGGCAGCATTCATGAGTTTGATGAATGGGGTGTTTAAACCTTACTTGGATTCATTCGTCATCATTTTCATTGATGATATTTTGATCTACTCCAAGAGTAGGGAGGAGCATGCTAAACATCTCTGTATAGTGTTCGACATTTTGAGACGTCAAAGTCTTTATACAAAGTTCTCCAAGTGTGAGTTCTGGTTGACTTAAGTAGCATTCTTGGGGAATGTAGTGTCAGAACAGGGGGTAATGGTAGATCCCCAGAAGATTGAGGCAGTCAAGAATTGTGTCCGGCCTAGCTCTCTGACTAAAGTGAGAAGCTTTGTAGGACTTGCAGGCTACTATCGTAGGTTCGTCAAGGATTTTGCATCCATTTCTACCCACTTGACAAGGCTGGCATAGAAATACGTACCATTTGTGTAGTCTAACAAGTGTGAAGAGAGCTTCCAAAAGCTCAAGACACTTCTGACCACGACTCTTATTTTGTCTTTGCCGGTTGAAGGTAAGGACTTTACTGTTTATTATGATGCTTCACATTCTAGTTTGAGTGTTGTGTTGATGCAGGATAGGAATGTGATAGCCTATGCCTCTAGGCAATTGAAAATGCATGAGAGAAACTATCCAACTCACGATTTGGAGTTAGCAGCGGTGGTGTTTGCACTCAAGATTTGGAGACATTATTTTTATGGTGTCAAGTATGAGGTGTTCACCGACCATCGCAGTATGCAATATGTCTTCACTCAGAAAGACTTGAACCTGAGGCAGAGAAAGTGGATGGAGTTGTTAAAATACTATGATGTGACAATTTAGTACCATCTGGGTACGGCTAATGTGGTGGCAGACGCATTGAGCCAAAAGACATTTAGCATGGGCAGTTTGTTAAATTTGATTCTGGCAGTGTGTTAAATTTGAGAGGAAGGATTTGTGTTCCTCGGGTTGATGACATAATTCAGAAGGTGTTGGCAGAGCCTCATGGTTCGCGGTATTCGATTCATTCGGGTGTAACCAAGATGTACAAAATTTTGAGGCAACTTTATTGGTGGCCTGGGATGAAAAGGGACGTAGAAGATTTTGTGTCCAGGTTTCAGAATTGCCAGCACGTAAAGTATGAGCACCAAAGACTTGCAGGACTACTTCAGAGAATGCCTATTCCAGAGTGGAAGTGGGAAAGAATAGCCATGGATTTTATGTGGGTCTACCCAAGACTTTGGGGAAGTATGACTCTATTTGGGTAATTGTTGACAGGCTGACCAAGTCAGTTTAGTTCATTCAGGGTGGATTACAATTCGCAGCAATTGGCTAAGATCTACGTGAAGGGGATTGTGAGATTGCATGGGGTGCCACTGTCCATTATTTCAAACAAGGGTACGCAGTTTACCTCAAAGTTTTGGGGTAAGTTGCATGAGAAGTTGGGCACTCAACTCACCTTTAGTACAACCTTCCAACCTCAGACTGATGGTCAGTCGGAGAGGACGATTCAGGTATTGGAGTACATGCTGACAGCATATGTGATTGACTTCGAGGGTCATTGGGACCAGTTTCTACTGTTGTGTGAGTTCTCATACAATAATAGCTACCACTCCAGTATCGATATAGCATCGTTTGAGGCTCTGTATGGGAGGAGTTGTAGGTCACTTATAGGGTGGTTTGAGGAAGGCGATGTAAAGCCTTTGGGCGTAGACTTGGTAAGAGAAGCACAAGAAAAGGTAAGGGTCATTCAGACCAAGTTGCTAGCTACCCAAAGCAGGTAGAAGGAATATGAGGATCGCAAGGTAAGGGACATGGACTTTTAAATTGGTGAGCAGGTATTGTTGAAAGTGTCACGAATGAAGGGAGTTATATTTTTTGGTAAGAAGGGCAAGCTCAGCCCTCAGTTCATCAGACCATTAGTATTGCCGCCCAGTCTGTCAGACGTCCATTCGGTATTCCATGTATCCATGTTGAAGCGATACCATGGGGATGGGGACTACATCATCAAGTGGGATGAGCTATTATTTGATAAGGATCTTCGCTATGAAGAGGAACCGAACCGGTTTTGATTCCTGATCGGGATGTCCAAAAACTGAGGACAAAGGTTATCAGTATGGTAAAGGTTCAATAGAAGTATCATATGGTTGAGTAAGCCACTTGGGAAACTGAGAAGGATATGCGGGAAAAGTACTCTCACCTGTTTGAGGATACATGTACTACTCTTTTCGCTCTTTACTTTTCATATTTTTAGGTTTAATCATTCGGGGACGAACGATGGGTAAATTGGTATCTGTTGTAACGATTGGTCTATCATTATGGGTGAACCATTCATGCCAATTCTTAGAGTTAGAAAACTCTGGGTTTGGGAGTTTGAAATTCACGGCTAGGCTAGTCTCGACTAGTTTTGGAGCGAGGTATGGTCTAGCGCAATTCCGATAAGGATTGGATTAAATGTCTTGATTCGAGCTAGTTTTCCATTTAGATAAGACATAAAGGAGTCCAGGGGACTTTTCAGAATCAAATTCAGGTAAGTAGAACTCCCGGAATCGAGGTTGACGTTAAGGGGTTATTCTGGGAGGTCAAAAAAATAAGTGTGTTGTAAAATGGATCAATTTTGGAGATTTTACGACTTTTTGTCCTATGTCCTCCGCCATATCAACCTCCATCGTAGCGGAGAAAATACCGCTATAGCGAAAGTCAAAGCCGGTCAGCCTCCACCATAGCGGACGACTCCCCTATGAAAGTACTGCTATAGTGAATAGACCGCTATAGTGGAGCGTGATGGGATTTAATGCAGAAACTTCCGTAAAATAGTTTAGTTTTTCTTGAAACATTTTGGGAGTAGAAGGGGCGATTTTGGGCGATTTTCATCCATTTTCCACCATTTTTCATCCTAAAGGTAAGGTTTCTACTCCCCAAACTCCATAATATCTTTCCTACACTATAGAATTGCTAGGGGTGAACTAGGGGAAAGGTTTGGGATAACCTAGGATTGTAGAATCGGGGAAAAGGAGGGAATTCTAGGGTTCTAGAGTTCTTGGGTATTGTTTATAGTTAATGAGTAATGATCACCAAGCTTTAATACTCTAAATGTATCGATATAAATGATAATCTTAGGTGAATTAATGGCGGAGAAGCCCAGAAAGGGTTGGGATGATCATGATTTGGCCTGGGAATTAGGATTTTGTATAATCCAGGTAATTTAGGCCAGTTAATTAACTATAGTGTTTATGTGTTTGTTTCTACACCAAGAACAAGCAAGGGATCCTGAAAAAGGGAAAGCTCCGGCACTGTAGAGCTTAATTGTTCGAGGTATGTGATGGTTATTGTTTCTTATTTGCATTGTATGTTTGTATACCTTAGTCTAAGTATTTGTATGGCTTGCATTGCTTAGGGAATGATTCAGGAATGTCCAAAAGTCCTGTTTTCAGTCTTATGAAATAAACTAGGTGTTTTTGCCTGTTGGTTTACAAGGGTTGATTGTTCATTGTTGTGATTGTAGATTTATGTGACATTCGTTTAGCTCGGGTACCACGCCTGGTATGGGAATACTAACGGTTGGCTCGAGTACCATGCCCGGTATGGGATATACTAACGGTTGGCTTGGGTACCACGTCTGGTACGGGATACTAATAGTTGGCTCGGGTACCATGCCTGGTACGAGTTACTAACTGGTTGGCTCGGGTACCACGCCTGGTACGGGTTTACTTTACTGTATTATTTCATCTTTACTAATGGTTTCCTGAGTGGAACGGGTTGTATTTCTGAATTGTGGTTGTGCATTTTGGTCCTTGAGAGGCGGGGTTGTTATGTTGATTTGTGAGTTTGGTCTTGGTGTAGATCGGGTTGTATGTTTGACCCTTAGATGTTGTCTAGAGGTGATCCGGGGTGGGTCTGAGACATGTAATACGGTATATTCATTGTTTATTGTGGATTATTGATCATAGCTGTGAAAGTGGATTACATGTGGGGACAAGCTAGGGGAGACTTGTAGTCTAGAATTACCTATTGGACTGTTTACATGTTTTCCTGTACTATTACTTGACTTGTGTACTGCTCATATACTGTTTATATAGAACTGGCTGATGATCCTACCAGTACACGGTGGTTGTGTACGAATATTGCACTTACTTGTCTTTTAATGCGTACAGGAAATCTTCTTGTGGTTGATGCACGACCTCACCTGTAGGCTGGACACTTCCAGATATCAAGGGTGAGTTGTTCGATCGATCTACCTTGATTTCTATCTATTTGAGTCATAGCCCACTTGTTTCAGGCTTAGACTATTTCTTTATTTGGGGTTGCATCCCCGTACTCTAATTTGGTAGTGTTTTGGTACGGTGACTTTCAGATTCTAGGAAGGAAATTTCCGCAGGTAATTTATAATAGAGTTGGCTTATTGATATTGATTGCTAGTTTACTTTTCGCACATTGGTTTTGAGTTGTTAGAACGGTTAAGTTCTGGGAAGTGATGGTTCGCTCATCCGGGGGGTTGGGTGAGTGCCACTCATGGCGGTCTGGGTCATGACAGTTTCTTATCCCGAGACTCTTTCATAGGCTCAGATGGCTAGATTACTATCTCGCTATCTAAATACAATGTGAAAAAATAATTGGAATGAGGCCCAATGCGCCCTAACTCATGAATTGTATTATTATTTACATCTTCATGTTCACTCACACTAGAGTCTTCAAAAATAATAGTATCTACTTCTTGACATGACTCTAGTGTAATATCTCAAATTGACAACATCAATAAAAGTATAGTCGAGTAGTTGGCCCTCCAATTTCAACTCCTTAATTTGGCTTGTAAGTATTTTTTCTTCCTCACACAACTCATAACTAAATTGTTATGCGTTAAACGAATTAACCTTTGCATTCAACTTATCTTTTAACTTGTGTGAATATCCAAGCCAAATCTGTCAACATCTTAAATGGGCTTCACTCGTTGTTCTATCAAGTGTCTCATCCAATATGTGATTATCTCATAGAGATTCCCAAATTGATCTAATTATTTTCCTTCAAGGATTCATACTATCAAAAGCACAAGGATTATTAGGATTTTTGTTATAAGAACTCAGGGTAGGGTAACAACAATTGGGACAACTTATCTAATGACCATCACAAAAATCACAAGATTGAGATGGTACACACTACTCAATCTCGGGAATATATTTACAATGTTTCCATAAGTGGGGTCCTTTATAATAAGGACAAGGATCAATAAAATAGAAACACCTATCATTCCACACTTTTTCATGCAAAGATGTCATATCAAGAAGAGTAGTAAATATTACACATAAAAAAATGTATACAAAAAATAAAATAAATACAAAAAAACGTAAATAAATAAAATATATATATAAATAAACAGTTAATTTTGAATTCTCCGATAATGGCATCAAAAACTTGTTGCTTCCAAATGTAGACGCAAGTATACGTGGTCGTACAAGTAATAAAGTGACTCAAAGAGCCAAATGTCAAACCTACAGGAACTCATGATTAACTATTCACTAAATTAAACTAGTTCTAATTATCCAAACAAGCTATAGATCCCAAAGATATAGGTATGAATTCACTAAACTAAAAATAAAAAGTAAATAACTTGTGAACAA
Organism: Jaltomata sinuosa; assembly: GCA_003996215.1. Lineage (NCBI taxonomy): Eukaryota > Viridiplantae > Streptophyta > Magnoliopsida > Solanales > Solanaceae > Jaltomata > Jaltomata sinuosa. Next base: position 384,020 of record QJPP01007233.1, read on the forward strand.
TTAACCAAATGAAGAGCAGATTTTTATATAATCAATGAGATAAAATCGATCTAGGATTCTAAATTTCGCTAACAATCATGTTGAGTAATCAATTTTATCGACTTGCTTGACTATATTAGTTATTAATTCACGAGGTTAATTGTATGATTATGGCTTTTCGAGCCTCCAATTGTCTATTCACATGTACTTCTATGTATATATCCTTCTGATCAATACTGAACATGCAAATGAAATAACTTCTCCCATTTTATTAACCAAGTAAGGAAATCTAAGTATATTCCTATCCTAGTCACAAATCAAGTCTTTATTTTACTAAAGAAGAGATCTTACTCCCTACTTTCTTCATTATATCCCATGATTTCTCTTCTGAGTTCAGAAAGAAAATATAGATTTATTTCAATGGAATTCAACCAAGAACATAAGAACAACTAATATGATAATCTTCACAAATCGAATCAAGAGTTTATTACAATAATTATGAATCTACCATATTCTAGAATGGGAAATTTAACTTCACATAAACATAGAAATATTACTACAAATCATCCAAATAAAAAGGTAAAATTAAATAAGTGAGGAGAAGAAAAGATAAAACCAAAATTCTTTGGCCTCCACGGTGACTCCTAGATCTTCTTAGGTCCAAATTTCCCTAAAAATTATTCTTATGGACTATTTTTTTATGCATAATCTAAAAAATTATTGCTCAAAATGATAATAAAAATACTAAATGTGAAGCAAATAATGATTAAATATACTCCCTGCGTCAATTTGTTTGGCCTACTTTTCTTTTTAGTACGTTTCAAAAAGAATGTCTCTTTTCTTTTTTAGCAACTCTTCAATTTCAACTTTTCACATGGCATGTTTAAGACCATTGGATTAAAGAAAATTTTGGTACATTTGACATATCTTTAATTTAAGACCACAAGATTTAAAAGTCTTCTTTAATTTCTTAAACTCCATGCCAAGTCAAAATAGATCAAACAAATTGAAATAGAGGGAGTATGTATTTTTGGCCTCATATCATTCCACTCTCAGTAACGAGGAATGTAGTAAAACTCACCATCAAACGTGAGAGTGTTACTCCAACTAGTCTCTCCATTTATGATTTATCGTCCCAAGCATGGTAAAGAACATGCAGTATTTTTAGTACGATAATTAGGGGAGAAAAATACCCACGTCTTGGATGGACGACTGTTATATTCAAGAGTCAAATCATCTAAATCATATAGATTCCCCAAAGAAGGCCACGGAGTAGCATATTGGCTAGCTAATAGTATACCAACAGGCAATCTTGTCTCTACCTTGCTATCCTTATGGTTCGATAATATAGGTATCACAACTTGGAGGAAGAAGACACTAAATCTCTTTTGATCTTAATCTTCCATTTCCAGTGATAGTGAATGGGGGGAACTGTAAGCATTTTTCGATACGGTTAGTCACTTTTGTTATCTTGTATACATTGAATTATTTTTTTCTTTTCTCTTTTCACATTTGTTCACGTAATTAAGGCATCTAAAATCAATTTTATGACTTAATTATAATATTAATTTTAATATGTGTATGTATGTAGTGACTATCTTTTTTTGAATTCATATCCCTCCTTTTGCATTTATATTTTGCTCTTTCAAATTTGTGGGATTTGGAGGTTTACGTAGCCTTATGTGTTGAAGCTAGCTATATTACTCTCTTCATGATACTAGTGAGCAAGTTCTCTTTTTTTTTCCCACACATTGCTATTTATGTCTAGATAAAAGATAAGAGGGATTTTGTGAAGGGATTCAATTTTCTCTACTCTATTATAGGATTGATTTCTCAGATAGTCACTAACTACACTAATAGTTATTATTTCAGATTGTCTTATTTCTTATTGATTTCAATTTTATTCAATAAAGAAAGTGACTAATTTTGAGATAATAACTAGTAGTTGAGTGATCACTTGAAAAATTAAATCCTCCATAAGATCAAACAAAGAAATAATCCAATATATTTATTGGTAAATTTCTCTGTGATACAATCAATATGTTGCTGAGATGAGAAAAAAGGACATAAAAATTTGTTCATTTTTTAGATCAAGCAGCAACCACTCGAAGCAACTTCCTCCTTTTGGATCAAACAACAATCTTTTGGTTATAAAAATAGTTTCTAATCTGTTGAACAACAATACAAATACTGAGACAGTTTCCTCAAATGATGAAAATGACAAAGTACTTTCTCATGAAAGGCAGTCTGCAGACGATAAAGATAGTGAAATTGATTTAGAGAAATGAAAAGGCTCTCGAAATAGACAGAGAACTTCTTCAAACACTTCAAATAAAATAAATGTACAAAGTAGAAAAGAAAAGATTGTTAATATTAGCAATGTGATGTTGCATGAATTACCTTCTCTAGGATCGAAAAGGGCCACTGATCAAACATCTAAGGAAGGTGAGGCAAATTTGGCAGAAAATAGTTAGTGTGATTTGCATGAGAATATTAAAAATGATATAAAGCACCGTAAAATTCAAAAAGTGCGGTTGATAACTGACTTGTTCATTGGAAAAGTTAATTTGGAGAGGAGTTGTGCGAATGCAAAAACCATTTTCAGTGAATACTATGCCCATTAAGCCAGATACAGTTGTTGCGCCTAAGGATAAGGGTATCAAGATTTTTTAGAAAGAGAGGAATATATCTCAAGAAGACGAATGCAGGTCAGGGATACATAACTTAGATGGTAAGATGGCTAATAGTTTTAAGGTGTTTAATTAAAATCAAAAAATACGAGTAGTTATATGGAAATTAAGTTATTGATTCACGTACAAGAGAAAATGGATCTGGTAAAGAATAATGTCGTCTACAAAGTGGTAGAAAAAGTGTGAAAATTAAGCATACATGTCACAAGGACTCTAGAATAAGTAGAAAGAAACATAAGCAACAGGCTCAAGTTGTTGGTAGATGTTCTCTTCAAATTCCCTTGGAAGGAAAAGCCAGTGGTCTTGGCACTAGTGGATCTGGTGCTAATATTCTCATTCAATCGTCTCATCTAGAAAAGGAGTTATCTTATAAAGAGAAATTATACAAAACTCTAAGAAACATCAGTGGTGCTCAGAAACATGTTGGAAATGATGCAATCCAAAGCAAGAGCATAACAAATTGGCCATTGACTCTACAGAAGGGCAAAAAGAGTTGTGATCCTCTCAAGTCAAATGTGGTTGAATCAAGTCAATCTTCACGAAAAGGAGTAAACCCTCTTCTAAGACAACCAATTATGGTTTAATTAGGTCAATCATGGAGGAAAAGAGTTATTGACCTCAACCAGAGAATTGACCTCAATCACTTGAAAAATATTTAGAGCTCCCCAAATATGCTTCAACGGGGAAATCTTCAACCAATGGCACGTCTTGGTATTATCTTTGAGAATTTCCACTTTTGCTGAAGAATTTTTTTCCTCCCTCGGCACCTTTCAACCTTTTTGTATTTTTTACTATTGTAGTTGAAGGATTACTTACCGTTAGCAAATTGCTTAAAATGCATCTAAGAGATATTACTTTTATCACTTAAAACATTTTTTTTAAAATGTTTCTTGCCTGCTAATAAATTGGACATTAATGCCTTGAAACTATAAGTAAAAGCATGGTAAGTTGTTGCAATTGTTGTTACCTAACTAATTGGCTAATATTTTGTCATGTCAATTCGTTGTAGTTTACTTGCAGAAAATGCCCTGCCCTAGGAACAACATAAGCCTTAATAAAGTTCAAGCTCATTCTGTAACGACCGGCCCTGGTGTTATGTTAATTTTTCCTGATTTTGTAAATTAGAAAAAATGGTTAAAAATTCATTCGGGGTAAGTAGGGTGACGTCATGGAAAAATTCTAATTTTCGGAAATAATCTGGGCTGACGTCACTCCGCTATAGCGATAATTATTCTGCTATAGCAGAACCACTGTAGCGGAGGGACAGACCGCTATAATGGAGCTACGGGAGGCAGTAGCATGTGATGGGATTTTATTAAAAAGTCTCCTCCTCAGTTGGAAAACATACGAGGGTTCCTCCAAAAAAAAACCTCTCATGCTGCTCCAAGGCTGGAAAATCTTGAGGAGGAGGGCTCATGGCTAAAGAAACGCAGAACAACGGATTCCATGACCATCATGCAGCCGGGAACGCATTCACAGAGCCAAAAATGCATTGTTGCAGCTGCTTGGCGTCCAGGTAGGCTAGGTTTCATAAGTAGTTAGACCTGTTTACTTTTCATACTAGTTGTATAGTGGGAACGGAGAATCCATGTTTTAGGCCTCCGAGCACAGAGTCTGGCAGATTCGGGTTTGGTTTTGTTGATTTGGGATGTACGGAGTAAATGGCTGGTCTTGTGATTGTGTTATGTGGTTACATTATTCATATTGGTGTGATATCTTGATAAATTAAGGGACTAGTATGTCGGAAAGGTTCGGGGAAGTGCTTGGGAGCCACGGGAAATGGGAATAGGAAACTCCTAGGTAGGGTTTCAGGATGTTTGTGGCTTGAGACGTAGTGGCGGTCATGCTAAAGTAAGGAAAAGGAAATTGGGTAGCTGCGTATATGATTAATTTAAAAATAAATCACTCGTTACATGTTCTAGAATAAAAAGGGTGAACCAGGGATAGTCTTCGGACGGGATTTGATGGTTAGTTGTTGTACCCGGGAAAAAGGGGTAGGTGATGGCTTATGATTTCTATAAATGTTGTATATCCTTGTACTCATGTCTAAGTGTTTGTATAAATTATATTGCTTAGGGGAGTTGTGTAGAATGTCTAACGTTCTTGCTTTAATGTCTGTGATTCAAGGGTGTTTGCTTGTTGGTTTACAAGTTGTTTGATCATCTATTTGACTGTGAGTTATTGACATTCGGTTGGCTCGGGTACCACACCTGGTACGGGTATAACAAATGGTTGGCACGGGTACCACGCCTGGTACAAGAATACTAACGGTTGACTCGGGTACCAAGCCTGGTACGGGTTTACTTTATTGCATACTGCATTGTGACTATTATATTGCATGGACTGATATTGGTTCCGTGAGTGGACCGGGTTGTTTTATTCAAAGGTGATAATTATTATTAGTTCCTTGAGTGAACCGGGCTGTTGTGGAATTGTGATGTTAATGGGCGGTCCTTGAGTGGCCGGGAATTTCTGTTATATTTTGTTGAGTTGGGCTTAGATTAGATCGGGTTGATCTTTAACACTTAGGTGTTGTTTAAAGGGGATCCCGGGGTAGGTCCGGACTATGTAAAAGGGGCGGTTAATTACAATTATATATATATTATCGTCTTGAGTGTGTCATTAGCGATCGGAAATTACCGGTGGTAAATAAGCTAAGGGTTGGTCTTGGTGTAGACCGGGTTAGTCTGTTGACTACTTAGGTGTGGGTAGAGGATCCTTGGAGGGTCCGGGTCATGTTCTGTAAAGATATTTAGATGTAACTCTAGTGTTGCCAATAAATGTAGCAATGGTTGCTGGGTGAATTTCATGTGGGGGCTAGATTGGGAAGAAGACTGAGAGTCTGGGGTTATAATTTCTAGCGGTTGCGATCACATTAGAAGGTTTACTGGTGATCTGTGAAGGGCGCCGAATACTGATAAGTGAATCCACGAGTATAAGTGGTTGAGTTGGGTAGTTAGCCGGGTTAATATATGGATGTTAGTTAAAACAACTGACTTAGGAAAGGGAAAGGCAGTCCAGGCATGAACACGGACATTTGTGAAGGATAAAGTGACTTGGGAAGTCTAGGATTAGGTGACTTAGGGAGTCTAAGGTCATTGTGACTAGGAAGTCTTGAGAATGGGGGAGTTGGCAGCGGGAGAACGTTGGAGGATGGGAATCAAGCTATGTAAATTACATTCATGTTTTTCCCTATTTTCTTATATGATGGTAGGAGTGGATTCGGGTCGATCGATGATGCCTACCACTACGTGTGTTTGTACTGACTCTACTCTTGCTATACCTTTTGGTATAGTCTGGTTACATGTTGGTGATGTTTCATAGGTCTACGGCGAGGAGGTCTCCCGCAACTTCTGTTCTCGATTTCCATGGTGGAAGTTGGGTCTTTTTCTCTCTTTGTGTCATCTTGTAGTATCTCTTGTACCTGTTTAGACTAGATCATAGGGAGAATATTTTCAAAGTTTTAAAGGTCTTTCGCAAGTTCTTAGTAGTCTATTTTTCCTGAACATTCTATAAAAAGAGATTTCTCACATATAAAAATATGGTTTGATTTAACTGGATTATTTTAATTTCCGCATGTTACCGGTTAGATAGGTGGTGAGGGTTCATTTATCAAGGTAGTTAGAGTAGGTGCCCATACGTCCCGGTAGGTTGGGTCATGACAAATGGTATCATAGCCTAGGTTATCGGTCTCCCAGTACAAGAGTAAAATATCGAATAGAGTCCTACAGATTAGCGTGTTGACGTCCACATCTAATCTTTGGGGAACTATAAGGCATTCTAGGAATTGTCACCCTTCTTTCATTCTTTCGTGCGGTTCGTACTTGCTTGTGTGGGTTGAGTCCAATTGGTATCTCTCAATTCCGATTGGTATCTCAGCAAGGTAAGGGAGGTCACCGTACTTCAGTTATGATAGGACAAGCAAGAGGAATTGGAACCAGGAAGATTCCAATTGGGATCTGGCCTGAGAGGCTGTGGTGAGCATGGACAGTCGGTTAATGGTCACCCATGGTACAAGTGAAGGTGAAACTTGTGAATTAAATTGATTATGATTGATTTGGTTGTGACTTCAAATTGAATTGTTGTGTGTACAACTTTGTGTGACTTAATTGAAATGTGTGTGGATTGTAATTAATGTGCACGTGGATCTTACGGAAAGTCATCAAGAGAAAAAGTTTGAGTGCCTTAGACTGTGTCGGTCTGTTGAATGTCTTGATTTGAAGAGAGGTACTGCATTTTAGAAAGGGCTTATCATTGGTTAAGATGATAAGGGATTGGGAACTGTGACTGTAGGGAAGCTTCGATTTCAGGTCAGTCAGAATTTGGTTGGGAACCATGGAAACAAGGGAGTCATTAGTGTGTACTGGCAGGGTGATATTACCGGGGAACAATTAATTGTTGTAAATTCCTTGTAAATTTTGGTGTGTCTTATGATATGTTATGCTTGATTTTAATGTGTTTGGTTCCAGGAATGGTCTTGAGGGTGGTTTAAGACCATGATGGAACTTACAGGTCGGGACAGTGGTAACCAGGAAGGGGGGAAGAGTGCATTTAGCTGGAAATCAAATTCTCTATACTGTTACCGTCGGAATCGCTATAGTGGAAGACAACCGCTATAGCGGGACCGCTATTGCTGAAAGACCATCCGCTATAGCAAATGTCAGCGAGGTAGAAGCCTGCTCTGTTTTTCCCCTATTTTTCATTCCTTCCCGGGGGAAATATAAAAGCAGTAATAAGTTACGGATCTCGGTATAAATCAAGGAAAGCATGCTCTAATTAACATAGTGTGCATATAAGGGAAATGGTCTAGAGATAAGCATCCATGTGCGGTAATAAAAAGGGGAAAAGGAAAGGGGGTAATATTGTCTAACAAGCCCCAAACGGAGGCAACCCAAACAGTAGTAATCATGTAATAAGGGGGGGGGAGTCCTAGGCCTCATCCTCGCTCAGGAAGGGGAACTCCTGCACGTCCTTGGGAAAGAGGGTGGGGAGCTCCTGACTTGGGGGAGCACAATAGAACATAACCTTGATGGTCTTCCACATCCGGGCAAACATGCGTCCCGGGAGCGTCTCTTCCTCTTCTCTTCTTCTAACTCCCTTCGGAGTGCTGCAAGTTCCTGAGTGGATGGGTGAGGGGTTGTGCCTCCGATGTTGGGATCCTTCATGAACCTCCGGACAGCTACCATATTTTCCTCCAGCTGGGCTCTAGAGATCGGGGGCTGGGGCTGGAACTGGGAAGGGGTAGGAGTGTCATCATCCTTATCATCATCATCGGCCTCCTCCACCGGCTGACTGCTCCTTGCCTCATCTATCTTCCTCTTCTTCTTGGAGATGTCCTTCACCCGGACAGGTTCATAGGGCTCATACATGGCCACCTTTGCATGCGTGGGGTCCTGAGGCACACTGGCTTGCGTACACAGCTCCGAGACCAGCCCAGGTAGATAAGGGCCCTTCCTGTTACCACCGTATAATTCCTTCCACTCCAAGATGATCTGCTCCCCCACATTCATGATAATCCCCTGCATGGCACAAGCGATCACCAAAGCTCGGGAATAGGTCACCTCGATCTGGTTTCCCGATGGATGGATCCTCCGAGACAACAAGTTTAGCCACCTCCTAGCCACCTCCTAGCCTCGGAGGAGTAGTAGAGACTAGTAACTCCCTCGAGGATGACCCAGTACACCTTGTTCCTGAATGCGGGGTCCACCAGAGTATTTCTTAGCCAAGTCATGTCCCATAGCCGAGCCTTAGCCATATACGCCTCATTGGAGACGTGGGGCACCCCTAACACCTCATTAATGGTCCGGGAATCCATGGGAACGTCCACCCCTCGTAGATAGATGGTAGGATTTGTCTCATTCCAGCGGACCGTAGAGAGGATGGCATAGAACTCCTGCACCCAGCTGGTTAGCGTGGGAGGAGGAGCCACTAGCAAAGTGTCCAACCCAAACTCTCGAACCCAGCGGTGGAAATCAGCCGCTTTTCCATCTACCCCAGTCATTCGGCATCCTCTCTCATAGCAGAAGCTGAATTTCTGGTAATCTCTGAACCTCTCCCGACTAGCTTCGTCGGGGAATCGCTTATATTCATATTCATGCACTTGTTGTTCGGCCATTTGTTTTATCCTGCAAAGGTAAGAAGGAGACGGGATTAGAAGAGTAATAGAATGCAAAAGGGAGGAAACATTTTCTAAGTGTTGGCTTGGGAAGGCCACTATTTTGCGGCCTTCCGCTATAGCGGATGGTGCATCCACCATAGCAGAACTGCTATAGCGGAGGGGTACCGCTATAGCGAGACCGCCATAGTGGAGCCCAACTGCTATAGCGGTCTTTATTGTCCCAGACCTTCAAGGGGTGCATCAATGGCACCCCTTGGTCCAAAACTCCATTTTCGTCATTCCAAGTCCAGATCTACCCACCCAAGGTGCCCCATTACTGTTTTCTATAAATATTTGGGCATGATGACCCCTATAAGTCGCCCTAATCACTACTTTTGTTCAAGGATAACCCTTCACCTTCCCACCCATTTTTGGCTCATTTTTGGCCAACAATAGCATAATCCTTACGCCCAGAATGCCTTGGAGGCATTGTAAACGTAAGGGAAACATCCATGCTTTGAGAACTCGACAAAAATCCAACCAAAAAGTTCAAGTTCAAACCCACTTCAATATACTACAAGTTCCTAGTTTTCCACCAATTCATGTACAAAATCATGCAAGAGAATAAGGGAAGGATGGATTACGATTATTACCTGGCAATTTCGACGTTGGGAGTGGGATGATCGGGAGAGAGAGTAGAGTTTTTGAAAGGAATCTGGGGAGAATGAGGGGAGAAATCCGTTTCTCCCCAATTTTAATTTGTTGCCAACCGTTATAGTGGTCGTCTATCTACTATAGTGGGACCGCTATAGTGGTGTATTGTCCGCCCCAGCAGACGGTTCAGTCAGTTATCGGTAAGGGAAAGTTCTCCCGGGTCTTTCCAAATTCATCCATCCCAACATGATACGAGGCCCTGGATTTCTTGGGTGCTCGGAGCGGGAACACGTGTAATTATCCTTGTGAAACTCGTGAATTCTTCGTCGGGACGAGGCAAGGATAAATCTTTCCTTGGGGCTGTAAGAGTCCCGGGTTAGTTTCTCTCCTCTAGTCTTATTCGGGATCGTTCGGGGATGAACGAGGGGTAAATTGGTATCTGTTGTAACGATCGGGCCCGTCGTTATGTTAATTTTTCCTGATTTTGTAAATTGGAGAAAATGGTTAAAAATTTATTCAGGGTAAGTAGGGTGACGTCATGGAAAAATTTTAATTTTCAGAAATAATCCAGGCTAACGTCACTCTGCTATAGCGGTAATTAATCTGCTATAGCAGAACTGCTATAGCGGAGGGATAGACCCGCTATAGCGGAGCTACGGGATGCAGTAGCCTGTGATGGGATTTTATTAAAAAGTCTCTTCTCCTCAGTTGTAAAACATACGAGGGTTCCTCCAAAAATACCCTCTCATGCTGCTCCAAGGCTGGAAAATCTTGAGGAGGAGGGGTCATGGCTGAAGGGACGCGGAACAATGGATTCCAGGACCATCGTTCAGCTGGGAATACATTCATGGAGCTACAAATGCACCATTATAGCTGCTTGGCATCCAGGTAGGCTAGGTTTCATGAGTAGTTAGACCTGTTTACTTTCCATACTTGTTGTATAGTGGGAATGGAGAATCCATGTTTGCCTCTGGGAATAGAAACTGGCAGATTCATGTTTGGTTATGTTGATTTGGGATGTACGGAGTAAATGGATGGTCTTGTGATTATGTTATGTGGTTACACTATTCATATTGGTGTGATATCTTGATAAATTAAGGGACTAGTATGTCGAAAAGGTTTGGGGAACCGAGGAAGTGCTTGGGAGCCACGAGAAACGGGAATAGAAAACTCCTAGGTGGGGTTTTAGGGATGTTCGTGGCTTAAGACGTTGTGGCGGTCGTGCTAAAGTAAGGAAAAGGAAATCGGGTAGCTACGTATATGATTAATTTAAAGAGAAATTGCTCGTTACATATTCTAGAATAAAAAGGGTGAACCGGGGATAGTCTTGGGACGGGATTTAATGGTTCGTCGTTGTACCCGGGAATAAAGGGTAGGTGATGGCTTGTGATTTCTGTGAAAGTTGTATATTGTTGTACTCATATCTAAGTGTTTGTATGAATTACATTGCTTAGGGGAGTTATGTAGAATGTCTAAGGTTCTTGTTTTACAGTCTGTGATTTAAGGGTGTTTGCTTGTTGGTTTACAAGTTGTTTGATCATGTATTTGTGTAACGACCGGGTCCATCATTACGGGTAGTCCAATCATGCCAAGTGTTAGAGTTAGAAAACTCTGGGTTTGGGAGTTTGAAATTTTGTGCTAGGCTAGCCTCAGCCAGTTTTGAAGCGAGGTAGAGTCTAGGGAAATTTGGGTAAGGATGGGTTTAGGTGTCTTGTGTTAAGCTAGTTTTCTGCATAGCCAAGACATAAAGGAGTCTGTGTGACTTTTTGGAATCGCATTTGGGTTAGTAAAACTCCCAAAATCGCGTTTGACGTGAAAGGGTTGCTTTAGGTCATCGGGAGAAGCAAGTGTGTTGCGAAATGGCCAAAACTGGTAGATTTCCGGACGTTCTATCCATAATGAGCGCGGTCAGGCACGATAGCGGCCATCGCTATAGCGGTGGAAATTACCGCTATAGCGGTGGTCAACCCACTTAAGACCACTATAGCGGCAGCCTACTGCTATAGCAGGACCGCTATAGCTGGCCGACGGGGTTTTAATGTAGAAACATTCCCCAAAACATCAATTTTTCACAAGTTCATTTTGGGAGAAGGGCTAGGCAATTCTAGGCGTTTTTCCTCATTCTTCCGTCAAAAAACTTTCCTAAGGTAAGGCTTTCATTCCCCAAACTCTGTAATACGTTTCCTATGCGGTAGAATTGTTAGGAGGAAAATTGGGGAAGGGTTGGAATGACCTAGGGATGGTGAAATTTGGGGAAGGAATGGGATTCCAAGCATGTGAGTTCTTGGGTATGGATTAAAGTACATTATTATGATCATAGGTTGTTTAATTCCCTGTTTAATCCGTAAAAAGTGATAAAACTAGGAGAATTAACGGTGGAAAAGCCTGGAAAAAGGGTGGGATGATCATGGGTGGCCTGGGGTTTGGGGATTTGGTATAGTCTGGGTAATGTGCAGGCCTTGTGTGTTAATTGTATGTATTGTGTGTTATTTTTAGACCAAGAACGAGAAAGCATTCCGGTAAAAGGATGCAAAACCACGGATCCAGGCCTGCAGGACCGCCAGGACTGCCTCCACGGACCCAAAAATGCACGGTTGCAGCTGCTTGGCACCCAGGTAGGCTAGGTTTTCATGAGTAGTTAGACCTGTTTACTTTTCGTACTTGTTGTATAGTAGAAATGAAGAACCCATGTTTTAGGCCTTCGGGTAAGGAGTCTGGCGGATTCGGGATTGGTTGTGTTGTTTCTAGGATGTACGGAATGGCTGGTCTTGTAAATGGTATTATGTGTTCAACTTATTCATATTGTCGTGATAAAATGATGGGTTGAAGGACTAGCATGTCGGAAAGGTTCAGAGAACCGGGAAAGTGCTTGGGAGCACGGGAAACGAGAATAGGAAGCTCCTAGGTGGGGTTTCAGGAATATTTATAGTTTGAGACTTAGCGGCGGTCTGGATAAGGTTAGAAAAAAGGGAAGTGTGTCGCATGCTTGTGTGTTTATCTAAAAAGGGAAATCGCTAGTTACATGTTAAAATAAAAAGGGGCAAACCGGGAAATAGTCTTCGGACGGGAATTGATGGTTCGTAGTTGTACCCGGAAAGGGGTAAGTGGTGGCTTATAATTTTCTGTGAATGTGTATATTCATGTACTCATGTCTAAGTGATTGTATGAATTACATTGCTTAGGAAAGTTGTGTGGAATGTCTAGGTTCCTGTTTACAATCTGTGATTGAACGGTGTTTACTTGTTGGTTTTACAAGTTGTGTGTGTTCATATATTGACTGTGGTTTGTTGATATTCGGTTGGCTCGGGTACCACGCCTGGTACAGGTTACTAATTAGTTGGCACGGGTACCACGCCTGGTACAGGTTACTAATTGGTTGGCACGGGTACCACGCCTGGTACAGGTTACTATTCGGTTGGCTCAGGTTCCACGCCTGGTATGAGTTTAAATTATTGCATCTTGCATTATTTCATTGATCATTGTATTGCATTGGCTGATATTGGTTCCGTGTGTGGACCGGGTTGTTTTACTGAATGTGATACTTGATAATAGTTCCGTGAGTGGACCGGGTTGTCTATTTAAAGGTGCTATTGTTGGTGGTCCTTGAGTGACCAGGAATTTTGAGATGTCTGTTAAGTTTGGTCTTGGTGTAGGACGAGTTGTTATATCATGTTATGAGTTTGGTCTTGGTGTAGGTCGATTGTTATATCATGTCATTTGTTGGTCTTGGTGTAGGTCGGGTTGTTATGTCATGTTATGAGTTTGGTCTCTGTGTAGGTCGGGTTGTTATATCATGTCATTAGTTGGTCTTGGTGTAACTGGGTTGTTATATCATGTTATGAGTTTGGTCTTGTTGTAGGCCGGGTTGTTATATCATGTCATTAGTTGGTCTTGGTGTAGGCCGGGTTTTTATATCATGTTATGAGTTTGGTCTTGGTGTAGGCCGGGTTGTTGTATCATGTTATTAGTTGGTCTTGGTGTAGTCCAGGTTCTTACATCATGTTATGGGTTTGGTCTTGGTGTAGACTGGGTTATCCTGTTAATACCTAGATGTGTTAGGGGGGATCCGGGTGGGTGCGGACTATGTAAAAGAGGTTATTAGTTCATGTGTTATTGTCATTAAGTGTACTAATGACGGTCAAGGATTAGTTGTGTTAATAAGCATAAGGATGGGTCATGGGGTAGATCGGGTAGCCTGCTGAACACTTAGGTGTGGTTAGAGGATCCTTGGAGGGTCCGAGTTTTCGGATGAGAAAGGGATTCAAACATAACTCTGTTGCGGTCATTGAAAGTGTCAATGGTTGCTAGGTGAGTTACATGTGGTTTGTAAATATAGGGGAAGACGGAGAGTCTGGGCGTGGTTATTGGTTAATATAACCAGGTGGTAAAGTTATCCTAGAGGTCCAGGAAAGTCTGGAAAATGGTATGTAATACTTGGGTATAATATGGGTTTGGTTGGGCAGCTAGCTGGGTCAAGTCTGAATATTTAGTCAAGGTAGTTGACTGGGGTAAAGGTTAAAGGTGACTTGGGAAGTCTACGTGATAAGGTGACTTGGGAAGTCTACGTGACAAGGTCACTTGGGAAGTCCTAGATGTCAAGGTCAAGGTTAAAGGTGAAGGGGGGAGCTATAATGTTTATTTCATGTCTTTCCCTATTTTTCTTATATGATGGTAGGAATGGATTCGGGTCGACAGATGATGCCTACCAGTACGTGTGTTTGTACTGACTCTACTCTTTCTATACCTTTTTGGTATAGTCTGATTGCAGGTTGGTGATGTTTCATAGGTTCACGGCGAAGAGGGTCTCCAACAACTTCTGTATTCGATTCCATGGTGGAAGTTGGGTCTTTTATTTTTCTTATATGATGGTAGGAATGGATTCGGGTCGACAGATGATGCCTACCAGTACGTGTGTTTGTACTGACTCTACTCTTTCTATACCTTTTTGGTATAGTCTGATTGCAGGTTGGTGATGTTTCATAGGTTCACGGCGAAGAGGGTCTCCAACAACTTCTGTATTCGATTCCATGGTGGAAGTTGGGTCTTTTATCTCTTGTGTCATCTTGTAGAAGCTCTTGTACCTTCTTAGACCAGATCATAGGGAAGGGTGTTTTTAAAATGTTGTAAAGGTTTTTCCGCAATTTCTTATGTAGCCTATTTATGAACAGGAAAGGATTTCAGTTATGTATAAAAGGAAGGGCTATTTTCACTACTTCTTATTTTTTCGCAATTACCTGTTGGATGAGGGTGAGGGTTCTTTTATCTAGGTGATTAGAGTAGGCGTCTGCACGGTCCGCTAGGTTGGACCGTGACAGATGGTATCAGAGCCTAGGTTACCAGTCTCCCAATACAAGAGCAAAATGTCGAATAGAGTCCCGTGGATTGGTGTGTAGACGTCCACATCGAATCCTAGGGAAGCTATGAAGCATTCTAGGAAACATCTCTTTTCTTTTATTCCTTTTTGTGTGGTTTCATTACTTACTTGTATGGTTTGATTCCAATTGGTATCTCTCGATTCCAATTGGTATCTCAACAAGGTGAAGGATGTCATTGGACTCAGAGTACGATAAACAAGCAAGAAGGATTAGAACCGGGAAGGTTCCAATTGGTATTTGGCCAGGGAGGCTATGGAAAGTTATGGATGGGTCGACTAATGGTCATCCATGAGGCGAATGAAAAGTAACAAAACTGATTTGGTTGACTGTTTAAATTTGAGGCTTGAGGTTGTGCATTGATGTTGATTGAATGACTACAAATGTGTGGTGTGTAATTATTTGATTGGATGTGAATGTCTTGGTCCGAGAGGGGTCATAACTTGAATTGGTGTGCTTTGGTTGATAATTACTTTTTGTGTACTTAAAATTGGTTTGTAAAGTGGTGTCACTTTTCGGAATTGGGCTTGCCATTGGTAAAAATGGTAAGGGGACAAGGCATATGATTGTAGGGAAACTCCGGTTTCAGGACAGTCAGGATTGGTTAGGAACCATGGGGGAAAAGGGGCTATCATTGCTTGATGGCAGGAACTGTGGTAAGGAAAATTTAGTTCCAGCTTTGGAAACTGTGATTGTTTTAAATAATAAATTTCGATATGCCTTAATTGAAATTATTTGCATTACGTTCAGGTATAGGCTTACCATTTATATAGATGGTAAGGGAACAAAAAGGGATTGTCCATGTAGGAAAGCTCCAGTTTTAGGACAATCGGGACTTGGTTGGGAACCAAGGGAACAAGGGAGTCATTAGTATGTAATGGCGGGAGATACTGTCGGGAAGCATATGTTGTTGTTATTTATTTTATTTCATGAGGTATCATGTTGATTTGCGATGCGATAATGCCGAGAATGGTCTTGAGGGTGGTTTAAGATCATGGTGGGATTTACAGGTTTAGACAGTGGTAGCTGGGAAAGGAATGAGTGCTTTTAGCTGGAAATAAAATTTCATGTGCAGTTACTGTTGGGACCGCTATAGCGGGATTTTTACCGCTACCGCGGAAGGGCGCGGGGCAGAATGCCTTCCCTGCTTTCCCTGGTTTTTCATGTCATTCCTGAGGCATGTAAGGGCAATGGTTACATTATGAGCTGCTATGTGAAACAAGGAAATAGTCTATAGGACTAATATAGTATGCATATAAGGCATTTGGCCTGAAATTTAGCATCCATGCGCGATAAAATGGAAAAGGTAGACATGGTAGTCTGGGGTATTGGTGAGTTTGTGATTGACCATTGGTGGGTATAGTCACCCATGTAGAATTTGGTAAGATGACCCGTAATTGACTGAGTAGTGTTGGACACTATTCAAAGGTTATGAGGGTGATTATTGACCGGTTTATTATTGATGATCCTTAGTGGTAAGGTCAATCTAAAGAATGGGGTTATTAAAATGGATTCTTTAGCATTTTGTCTCTCGTTTTTACCATGATAATATCGAGTGTTACTGCTCTTTGAGAGGTAGGGGTGTACCATTTTTAGCCTCGGCTAGGGTGTAAGTGCCCAGGTAGAGTTCCCCCTAAGGTGAGAGTTGACAAAATCTCAGGCTAGGATGGAGTTCGGGTTTGTAGAACTTCGAGTATAGCGGGAAAGGGGTCGCCGTGGTGGGATCTAGTTCCCTTGGCATGGAAATTGTTTGGGTTAGTTCGTTGAGTTTCTTCTGCTCCAGTGTTTCGATGAGGCTCCAAATTTCTTGGACCCGCGGGGAGGGGTAATCTAGTTGCCCTGTGCAGCTCGAAGGAAGTAATTCCTTGATAGAGCAGAGGTGCGTTAAATTTTTGGCTGAGTTGGGTATACCAAGGGATTGGGAGGTTTCCGATGGTTTGCGTAAGGTTATGTTATGTTGTCATGATAGAGCAATAAGATTGAAGGACAGGCTTGTTCTCTCCCTCCGTCGTAGAGATCGTTCGGGGACAAACGATGGGTAAATTGGTATCTATTGTAACGACCGGGTCGGTCGTTATTGGTAGTCCAATCGTGCCAAGTGTTAGAGTTAGAAAACTACGAGTTTGGGAGTTTTAAATTCTAGGCTAGGCTAGCCTCGGCCAGTTTTGGAGTAAGGTAGAGTCTACGAAAATGCGGGTAAGGATGGGTTTAGGTGTCTTGTGTTAAGCTAGTTTTCCGCATAGCCAAGACATAAAGGAGTACGGGAGACTTTTTGGTATCATATTTGGGTTAGTAGAACTCCCGGAATCGCGTTTGACGTGAAAGGGTTGCTTCAGGTCATCAGGAGAAGCAAGTGTATTGCGAAATGGCCAAAACTGACAGATTTCTGGATGTTCTGTCCATGACGAGCGCGGTCAGGCGCGATAGCGGCCACCGCTATAGCGGCAGCCTACCACTATAGCTGGCCGACAGGGTTTTAATGCAGAAACATTCCCCAAAACATCAGTTTTTCACAAGTTTGTTTTGGGAGAAGGGCTAGGAGATTCCAGGCATTTTTCCTCATTCTTCCATCAAAAATCTTCCCTAAGGTAAGGCTTTCATTCCCCAAACTCTGTAATACATTTCCTATGCAGTAGAATTGCTAGGAGGGAAATTGGGGAAGGGTTGGAATGACCTAGGGATGGTGAAATTTAAGGGAGGAAGGGGATTCCAAGCATGTGAGTTCTTGGGTATGTATTAAAGTATATTATTATGATCATAGGTTGTTTAATTCTCTGTTTTATCAGTAAAAAATAATAGAACTAGGAGAATTAATAGTGGAAAATCTCGGAAAAAGGGTGGGATGATCATGGGTGGCCTGGGGTTTGGGGATTTGGTATAGTCTGGATAATGTGCAGGCCTTGTGTGTTAAAGGTATGTACTGTGTGTTATTTTTAGACCAAGAACGAGAAAGGAATTCTGGTAAAAGGACGCGAAAACACGGATCCGGGCCTGCGGGACCGCCAGGAATGCCTCCACGGAGCTAGAAATGCACAGTTGCAGCTTCTTGGCACCCAGGTAGAATAGGTTTTCATGAGTAGTTAGACCTGTTTACTTTCCGTCTTTGTTGTATAGTAGAAATGGAGAATTCATGTTTTATGCCTCCAGGCACGGAGTCTGGCAGATTTGGGATTGGTTGTGTTGTTTCTAGGATGTACGGAATGGCTGGTGTTGTGAATGGTATTATGAGTTCAACTTATTCATATTATCGTGATAAAATGATGGGTTGAAGGACTAGCGTGTCAGAAAGGTTTGGGGAACCAGGAAAGTGCTTGGGAGCACGGGAAACGGGAATAAGAAGCTCCTAGGTAGGGTTTCAGGAATGTTTATTGTTTGAGACTTAGCGGCGGTCTGTCTAAGGTTATAAAAGGGAAGCGTGTCGCATGCTTGTGTGTTTATCTAAAAAGGGAAATCGCTAGTTACATGTTAAAATAAAAAGGGGCAAACTGGGAAATAGTCTTTGGATGGGAATTGATGGTTCGTAGTTGTACCCGGAAAGGGGTAGGTGGTGGCTTATGATTTTCTGTGAATGTGTATATTTATGTACTCATGTCTAAGTGATTGTATGCATTACATTGCTTAGGGAAGTTGTGTGGAATGTCTAGGTTTCTGTTTACAGTCTGTGATTGAATGGTGTTTACTTGTTGGTTTTACAAGTTGTGTGTGTTCATATATTGACTGTGGTTTGTTGACATTTGGTAGGCTCAGGTACCACGCCTGGTACAGGTTACTAATTGGTTGGCACGGGTACCACGCCTGGTACAGGTTACTAATTAGTTGGCATGGGTACCACGCTGGTACAGGTTACTATTCGGTTGGCTCGGGTACCATGCCTGTTACGGGTTTACTTTATTGCATCTTGCATTGTTTCATTGATCATTGTATTGCATTGGCTGATATTGGTTCCGTGTGTGGACCGGGTTATTTTACTGAATGTGATACTTGATATTAGTTCTGTGAGTGGACCAGGTTGTCTATTTAAAGGTGCTATTGCTGGTGGTCCTTGAGTGATCGAGAATTCTGAGATGTCTGTTGAGTTTGGTCTTGGTGTAGGCCGAGTTGTTATATCATGTTATGAGTTTGGTCCTGGTGTAGGCCGGGTTGTTATATCATGTCATTAGTTGGTCTTGGTGTAGGATGGGTTGTTATGTCATGTTATGAGTTTGATCTTGGTGTAGGCTGGGTTGTTATACCATGTCATTAGTTGGTCTTGGTGTAGAACAGGTTGTTATATCATGTTATGAGCTTGGTCTTAGTGTAGGCCAGTTTGTTATATCATGTCATTAGTTGGTCTTGGTGTAGGCCGGGTTGTTATATCATGTTATGAGTTTGGTCTTGGTGTAGGCCGGGTTGTTGTATCATGCTATTAGTTGGTCTTGGTCTAGGCCAGGTCGTTACATAATGTTATGGGTTTGGTCTTGGTGTAGACCGAGTTGTCATGTTAACACCTAGATGTGTTCAGGGGGATCCGGGTGGGTTCGGACTATGTAAAAGAGGTTATGAGTTCATGTGTTATTGTCATTAAGTGTACTAATGATGGTCAAGGATTAATTATGTTAATAAGCATAAGGATGGGTCTTGGGGTAGACCGGGTAGCCTGTTGAACACTTAGGTGTGGTTAGAGGATCTTTGGAGGGTCTGGGTTTTGGGATTAGAAAGGGATTCAGACATAACTCTATTGCGGTCATTGAAAGCGTCAATGGTTGCTAGGTGAGTTGCATGTGGTTTGTAAATATAGGGAAGACGGAGAGTCTGGGTGTGGTTATTGGTTAATATAACCAGGTGATAAAGCTGTCCTAGAGGTCCAGGAAAGTCTGGAAAATGGTAGGTAATACTTGGGTATAATATGGGTTTGGTTGGGCAGTTAGCCGGGTCAAGTCTAAATATTTAGTCAAGGTAGTTGACTGGGGTAAAGGTTAAAGGTGACTTGGGAAGTCTACGTGACAAGGTGACTTGGGAAGTCTAGGTGACAAGGTGACTTGGGAAGTCCTAGATGTCAGGGTCAAGGTTAAAGGTGAACGAGGGAGCTATAATGTTTATTTCATGTCTTTCCCTGTTTTTCTTATATGATGGTAGGAATGGATTCGGGTCGACCGATGATGCCTACCAATACATGTGTTTGTACTGACTCTACTCTTTCTATACCTTTTTGGTATAGTCTGGTTGCAGGTTGGTGATGTTTCATAGGTTCACAGAGAAGAGGGTCTCCAGCAACTTCTGTCTTTGATTCCATGGTGGAAGTTGGGTCTTTTATCTCTTATGTCATCTTGTAGAAGCTCTTGTACCTTCTTAGACCAGATCCTAGGGGAGGGTGTTTTTAAAATGTTGTAAAGGTTTTTCCGTAATTTCTTATGTAGCCTATTTCTGAACAGGAAAGGATTTCAGTTATGTATAAAAGGAAGGGTTATTTTCACTACTTCTTATTTTTCCGCAAGTTACCTATTGGACGAGGGTGAGGGTTCGTCTATCTAGGTGATTAGAGAAGGCTCCCGCACGGCCCACTAGGTTGGGTCGTGACAATTTGTCTTTGAGTTGTTGACATTCGGATGGCTCAGTACCACGCCTGGTACGGGTATAACAAATGGTTGGCACGGGTACCACGCCTGGTACAAGAATACTAATGGTTGGCTCGGGTACCACGCCTGGTATGGGTTTACTTTATTGCATACTGCATTGTGATTGTTATATTACATAGATTGATATTGGTTCCGTGAGTGGACTGGGTTGTTTTATTCAAATGTGATAATTATTATTGGTTCCTTGAGTGAACCGGGCTGTTGTGGAATTGTGATGTTGATGGGCGGTCCTTGAATGGCCGGGAATTTCTGTTATATTTTATTGAGTTGGTCTTAGATTAGACCGGGTTGATCTTTAACACTTAGGTGTTGTTTAGAGGGGATCCCGGGGTAGGTCCGGATTATGTAAAGGGGGAGGTTAATTACAGTTATATATATTATCTTCTTGAGTGTGCCATTGGCGATCGGAAATTACCGGTGGTAAATAAGCTAAGGATTGGTCTTGGTGTAGACCAGATTAGTCTGTTGAATACTTAGGTGTGGCTAGAGGATCCTTGGAGGGTTCGAGTCATGTGCTGTAAAGATATTTAGATGTAACTCTAGTGTTGCCAATAAATGTAGCAATGGTTGCTGGGTGGATTTCATGTGGGGGCTAGATTAGGAGGAAGACTGAGAGTCTGGGGTTGTAATTTCTAGCGGTTGTGATCACATTAGAAGGTTTACTGGTGATCTGTGAAGGGAGCCAAATACTGGTAAGTGAAGCCACGAGTATAAGTGGTTGAGTTGGGCAGTTAGACGGGTTAATGTACGGATGTTAGTTAGAACAGCTGACTTAGGCAAGGGAAGGGCAGTCCAGGCATGAACACGGACATTTGTGAAGGATAAAGTGACTTGGGAAGTCTAGGATTAGGTCACTAGGGGAGTCTAAGGTCATTGTGACTAGGAAGTCTTGAGAATGAGGGAGTTGGCAGTGGGAGAACGTTGGAGGATGGGAATCAAGCTATGTTAATTACATTCATGTTTTTCCCTATTTTCTTATATGATGGTAGGAGTGGATTCGGGTTGACCGATGATGCCTATCAGTATGTGTATTTGTACTGACTCTACTCTTGCTATACCTTTTGGTATATTCTGGTTGCAGGTTGGTGATGTTTCATAGGTCCACGGCGAGGAGGTCTCCCGCAACTTCTGTCCTCGATTTCCATGGCGAAAGTTGGGTCTTTTTCTCTCTTTGTATTATCTTGTAGTAGCTCTTGTACTTATGTAGACTAGATCCTAGGGAGGATGTTTTTAAAGTTGTAAAGGTCTTTCGCAAGTTCTTAGTAGTCTATTTTTCCTGAACATTCTATAAAAAGAGATTTCTCACATATAAAAAAATGGTTTGATTTAACTGGATTATTTTAATTTTCGCATGTTATCGATTGGACGGGTGGTGAGGGTTCATCTATCTAGGTGGTTAGAGTAGGCGCCTGCACGGCCCGGTAGGTTGGGTCGTGACACATTCATATATAACTATACTGTAGAGAAATCAACGATCTCTGAAGGTTATAGAAAGAGGAGCGTCAACTTATGTACCACCAATGGTTATTATGGAGATTTCCAGGAATCATAAAGAAAGGATTCATCCCAGACCTAAAATCGAGCACTTCCATAGTTAAATCCTGTATCAAACAGTTTTTTCCTCTTTATGCAAATGTAAATGCTTATGTTGGATTCCTTAGAGGTAGTATTGTGATGGCACAGGTTCAGAAGAAACAATTCAAACTATCAAATGTAGTGCAATTTTATGCTCCTGTCCCAACTGTATGGGGGTTATAGCATGACAAAGGATCAAATCTAGTATTGTTACATTTGCATAAACATAGCGTTTCAACCTGATAATCCATAGAACTATCATAATTGGGAAAATCATAAACATGGACAAAGTACCCCCTGGCTCCCTTCAAAAAGGGAGGATTATAAGCGACATTAAAAATATGGATTTAAAGAGAGCGGAGCATATGAGAATCAAATGTATGGGGTCTTAGAATCCTTTCTTCAGTGAGGGTATGTCAGCATCATAGTTTCTCAGACCTCAAGAGAGACCTTTACCCCCTGTAACATCCACCCACTGTTTGGCATGGATGGAAATTCAAGTATCTTCAATGGATCCTTTTTGTCTCATCATCAATTAAAGGAGCCCTTTGGTGTACATATGGGTGGTTTTACTGCAGGAAAAATCTCCCAACAGAATGTTTCTTCCTTTAAGGGTAAGATTGAATTCCTAACATGTCCATATAATTTATGCATTTATTATTACTTCACACAAATAAAAGGTTGTTGATCTAAGAGATCAAGTTATATCTCTCGGATCCCAAGAGAAAAAAATAAAGGCTCATGCACTTGCATAACATGGTGGAAGAAAATTGCAGCAGCTTGCGTCTTCAAGTGGCCTCCTGCACACCACTAGAGATCCTAGTCCTAAAGTTGATCCAATGCAGGATGATAATGTTTCTAAATTATTGGACATGGGGTTGTAGTACCCCCTAAAGCTGTATTTCCTGTTAGTAAAATTTCTAAAAAGGATCCTTCTTGCCTTTTTAACTAAAATCCCACTGACGTTGTGGATGCTGATGATTAGAGGTACTTCAAACCTGATGAGGATCAACAAATTCAGGATAGGAGCTCATTGCGGGAGAGACCTGGAGCTGTTATTAAGTTGGATGGGCGACAGAGGCGGAAGAGAAAGAAAAGGTGAGAGAGAATACTTGTTGGTTTGAAGAGTCAATTCTGCTAAGAGCATAGTAGTTGTTGATCCAACTACTGTTACCAAAAATTATTTTCTTGATAAGTTTTTATCCTTGTTACGCAGACAGTTTAATGAGACAAATTATCTTTGATCTTTATTTTTTGATTTTCTAGTATATGTATTGATTCTTTAATGTTAGGAATGAGCTAGGTGACTCTTTAAGCTTCTCCAGTTAGTGGGAAGGATTTTTTTTTTTTGCTAGGTGATTCTTTAAGCTTCTCTATTTGTTTTTGTACTCCCTCCAATCTTCAATATTACTTTGTTTATTTCATTTTATGTGAAACTAACTTGACACAAATTTTTAAACATTTAGTCTTAAATAGTGGGGGTTGTAGTACAAAAACAAATGCTTTCCACTAACTGGAGAAGCTTAAAGAGTCACCTAGCTCATTTCTAACATTAAAGAATTAGTACATACACTAGAAAATCAAAAAATGAAGATCAAATCTAATTTGTCTCATTAAACTGTCTGCATAACAAGGATCAAAAAATATCAAGAAAATATATTTTGGTAACAGTAGTTGGATCAACAACTACTATGCTCCTAATAGAATTTACTCTTCAAACCAACAATCGGCATTTTCCCTCGCCTTTTCTTTCTCTTTTGCCTCTGTCAAACATCAAATTTAATAGCAGCTCCAGGTATCTCCTGCAATGAGCTCTTATCCTGAATTCATTGATCCTCAGCAGGTTTAAAATACCTTTAATTATCATCATCCGCAATGTCAGCGACATTTTAGTTAAAAAGGCAAGAAGTATTTTTTTTAGGAATTCTACTAACAGAAAATACAGTTGTAGGGGTACTACAACCCCTAAGTCCAATGATTTAGAAATATTATAATCTTGCATTGGATCAACTTTAGGACCAGGATCTCTAGTGGTGCGCAGGAGGCCACTTGAAGACACAGGCTACTGCAATTTTCTTTCGTCAAGTTGTGCAAGTGCATGAGCCTTTCTTTTTTTCTCTTGGGATTCGAGAGATACAATTTGATCTATAAGAACAACAACCTTTTCTTTTTGTGAAACAATAGTAAATGCACAATTAATATGGACATGTTAGGAATTCAAACTTACCATTAAAGTAAGAAACATGTCGTTGGGAGATTTGCCCTACAGTAAAACCACCCATAAAAACACTAGAGCGCTCCTTCAAGTGATGATGAGACAAAAATGGTTCATTGAAGACACTTGGATTTCCATCCATGCGAAATGGTGGGTGGATGTTACATGGGGAAAAAGGTCTCTCTTGATGTCTGAGCAGCTATGTTGCTGATATACCCTCACTGGAAAAAGGATTTAAAGACCTCATACCTTTGAATCACATATGCTCTGCTCTCTTTAAATCTATAATCTTAATGTCTCTTATAGTCCTCCCTTTTTAGGGGAGCCAGGGGTAGCTTGTCTATGTTTATGATTTTCCTGATTGCGATAGTTCTGTGAATTATCAAGTCGAAACCTTATGTTATGTGCATCAGGTAAGAATATGAGATTTGATCCGTTGGCATGGTGTTGCCCCCATTCGGTAGGGACAGGAGCAGAAACTTGCACTATATTTGATAATTTGCATTGTTGCTTCTGAATTTGTGCCATCATAGTACTACCTCTGAGGAATCCAACATTAGCATTTACATTTGCATAAAGTGGATGGAAGTTGTTTGATCCAGGATTTAACCATGGAATTACTCTATTATGGGTCTGGAGATTTATTCTTTCATCATGATTCCTAGATATGTCCACAATATCCATTGGTGGTACATAAGCTGATGGTCCTCTTTCCATAACTTTCATAGGTCATTGATTTCTCTGCGGTATAGTTACATCTGAATGACCTTGAACTTCATTAAAGTTTATGTTATTTCTAGCGAGAGGCATTTCCTACAAGTAAACCTTATTGAATAGACAGGACAGAATATTAGCTAATTAGTGTTAGGTAACAACAATTGCAATAACTTATCATGCTTTTGCTTATAGTTTCAAGGCAATTAATACTTAATTTATTAGCAGACAAGAAACATTTTAAATAATTTTTGGTATGTAATAAAAGCAATATCTCTAAAATGCATTTTAAGAAATTTGCTGATGTAAGTAATCCTTAAATAACAATAGTAAAAAATACATAAAGGTGTGAAGGGTACTGGCGGGAGGGGGGAAAAATCAGCAAAAGTGAAAATTCTCAAAGGTAATACCAAGACGTACCAATTGTTGAAGAATTCCTCGTTGAAATAGATTTGGAGAGCTATGAATATCTTGCCAGTGGTTGAGGTCAATTCTCTGGATAGGTTAATCTCTCTTTTCCACCATGATTGACCTGATTGAACCACAATTGGCTGTCTTACTAGAGGATTTACTTCGTTTTGTGAAGATTGACTTGATTCAACAACGTTTTACTTAAAAGGATCACAACTCTTATTGACCTTTTATAGAGTCAATGGTCAATTTGTTATGCTCTTGCTTTGGATTGTTTCATTTCAAACATGTTTATGATCACCCATGAAGTTTCTTAGAGTTTGGTATAAATTCTCTTTATAATAAAACTCAGTTTCTGGCTGAGATGATTGAATGATAATATTAGCACTGGATCCATTAGTGACAAGACCATTATTTTTTCCTTTCAAGGGGATTTGAAGAGAACATCCACCGACAACTTGAGCATGTTGTTTATGCTTCTTTATACTTACTCCAGAGTCCTTGTTACATGTATGCTTAATCTTAACACTTTTTCTACCACTCTATAGACGATATTAATCTTTATTAGATCCATTTTCTCCTAGAGGTGAATCAATAACTTCAATTTCATAGAACTATTCACAGCTTTTAAATTTTTAAGAACCTTAAATCTATTATCCATCTTATTATCTAAGTTATTCATCCCTGACCTGCAGTCATTTTCTTGAGACATATTTCTCTCCTTCTGAGAAATCTTGATACCCTTATCCTTAGGCGCAACAACTGTATCTGGCTCAATGGGAATAGTATTTGCTGAAAATAGTTCTGCCTTCTCACAACTTCTCTCCAAATTGACTTTTTCAATTGACAAGTGAGTCATCAACTGCACTTTTTTAATTTTATGGTGCTTTAGATCATTTGCAATATCCTCATGCAAATCACACCGACTATTTTCTGCTAAATTTGCATCACCTCCCTAAGATGTTTGATTAAAGCCCTTTCTCGATCCAAAAGAAGGTAATCCACGTAACTTTACATAACTCATATTAACAATCTATTCATTACTATCGAGTACTTTGGTTTGAACTAAAGTATTTGAATCAGTTCTCTATCCATTTTGAGAGACTTTTCCATTCTTTAAATCAATTTCACTATCTCTACCATCTGCATATCGTCTTTAATGAGAAAGTACTTTGTTATTTCCATCATTTGAGGGAATGTGCTCAGTATTTGTACTGTTGTTCAATAGATTAGCAACTATTTTTATAACCAAAAGGTTGTTGCTAGATCCAAAAGGAGGAAGTTGCTTCGAGGGGTTGCTGCTTGATCTAAAAAATGAACAATTTTCATGTCCTTTTTTTTCGTCTCAGCAACATATTGATTGTATCACAGAGAAATTGACTAATAAATATATTGAATTATTTCCTTGTCTGATCTGATGGAGGATTTAATTTCTCAAGTGATCACTCAACTAGTAGTTATTATCTCGAAATTAGTCACTTTCTTTATTGAATAAAATTGAAATCAATAAGAAAGATGACTTTCTGAAATTAGTGTAGTGAGTGACTATCTGAGAAATCAATCCTCTAATGGAGGGGAGAAAATTGAATCTCTTCACAAAATCCCTCTTATCTTTTATCTAGACATGAATAGCAATGCGCTAAAAAAATTAGAATATGCTCACTAGTATCATAAAGAGAGTACTACAACTAGCTTCAATACATAAGGCTATGTAAACCTCCAAATCCAACGAATTTGAAAGAGGAAAATACAAATGCAAAGTGTAACGACCAGACCCGTCGTTACCTTAAGAATTGGAAATCGAATATTTTGGGAATTAAATTAATGTACGTTTTTTAAAGTAGCGTGAGGTAAGGGGAAATTTCTGTTTTAATTGAAATGACTCGGGCTGATGTCACTCCGCTATAGCAGTAATTATTCTGCTATAGCGGGACCGCTATAGCAGAGGGCTAACTACCATAGCGGAGTGACGAGAAACAGAAGCTCAGAAACGAGATTTTATTAAAAATCTTCTCCTCCTCAGTTAGAAAACATACGAGGGTTTCTCCAAAAACCCTCCCATGCGGCTCCAAGGCTAGGGAATCATGAGGAAAAGGGGTCATGGCTGGAGGGACGCAGAATAGTGGATTCCAGGACCATCATTCAGTCGAGAACGCCTTCGAGGAGCCAGAAACATGCAGTTACAGCTGCTTGGCATCCAGGTAGGCTAGGTTTTCATGAGTAGATAGACCTGTTTACTTTCTGAACTTATCGTATAGTGGAAATGGAGATTTCATGTGTTAGGCCTCCGGGCACAGAGTCTGGTGGATTCGGTGTTAGTCATGAGTGAGCTAAGGTTTGATTGGATTAAACTGTGGATTGATGTAGTTAATTGGGGCTCTTTATGTTGTCTTGGTATACTAAAAATGATAGACTCAGGGACTGGGATGTCGGAAAGGTTCAGAGAATCGGGAATTGCAAAGACAACTAGGTGGGTATGAAAAGGGAAACTCCTAGGTGAGGTTTTGGAAATGCAAAAGGCATGTTAAGAAATCATTATTTGCTACGGGCTAAGGGTGAAAACTTGTATTGTTGTTATCTATGTATGTCCCAGATTAATGGGGTGGTTAAATTATGTTAAAAAGGGGAAACTGTTCATTATGTGTAAACAAGGGTGAGTGTGTTTAGTCTTCGAATGAATGTCAAGGTTCAACTATATACCCGGAATAGAGAGTAGGTGATGGCTTGCGATTCCTGTGATTGTTGTAAGTTCTTGTACTCTTATCTAAGTATTTGTATGAATTGCATTGCTTAGATGGATTGTGTAGAATGTTTAAGCGTCCTATTTTACAGTCTGTGAGTTGAACGGTTTGTACTTGTTAGTTTACAAGTTATGTGTTCATTATTTGACTGTGGATTGTTGACATTAGGTTGGCTCGGGTACCACACCTAGTACAGGTATACTAACGGTTGGCACGGGTACCATGCCTGGTACAGGTAAACTAATGATTGGCACGGGTACCACGCCTGGTACAGGTGAACTAACGGTTGGCACGGGTACCATGCTTGGTATAGGTATACTAATGATTGGCATGGGTACCATGCCTGGTACAGGTAAACTAACAGTTGGCACAGGTATCACGCCTGGTATAAATTACTAACGGTTGGCTCGGGTACCACGCCTGGTACAGGTTTACTTTTATGTATCATTGCATTGTTATTGATTGCATTACATTGACTAGTATTGGTTTCGTGAGTGAATCAGGTTGTTTGCTGAATTGTGATATTGATTGGTGGTACTTGAGTGACCGAAATTCTGCTATATCTATTGAATTGGTCTTGGTTTAGGTCGGGTTATTTGTTAACACTTAGGTGTTGTTTAGAGGGGATCCTAGGGTAGGTCCGGGCTATACGACAAGAGTTGTGTTGGCTTTGTTATTGATTTTGATCATAGTTATAAAAGTGATTTACATGTGGTTGATAAACTAGGGAAATGGCTGGAAGTTTCACATGGTGTGACTAGCGGGTAATATCCTGGGAGGAGTTGTTTAGGGATACGGGGCAGGTCCGGGTTACTTGTGTATAGTGGGTCTGGAATGACAAGGTCTGGGTTATTCCTAGATGCATAGTCATGGGGGTTGACTAGGTCAATGGGGAGGCAGTTAGAGTTGGATTTAGCGGTTGGGCTAAGGGTTGTGTGACTTGGGAAATCTAAGGGTTGTGTGTGGCTTGGGAAGTCTAAGTTTAGCCTGACTTGGGAAGTCTAAAGGTAGTGTGACTTGGGAAGTCTAGGCTTAGTTATGTTTTGGAGAACCATAGAAAGAGGGGGTTGGCAGTAGAAGGAATAGAAAGGGTTGAGGTAAGGGGTGCGAGTGTACGATCGGTGAGATCGGATCCGGTAAGGGGAAAGGGGTGAAGGATGGGGTTACCTTGTTTATTTTCGTGCTTTCTCTATTTTCTTATATGATGGTAGGAATGGATTCGGGTCGACCGATGATGCCTACCAATATGTGTGGTTGTACTGACTCTACTCATGCTATACCTTTTTGGTAATAGTCTGGTTGAAGGGCTGGTGGCGTTTCATAGGTACATGACGATGGTGATCTCCAACAGCTTCTGTCCTTCGATTCAACGATGGAAGTGTGTCTCTTTTACATGTTCTGTAAAATCTTGTAGTAGCTCTTGTACTTGTTTAGACTAAGTCCTAGGGAGGGTGATTTATATTCAAAATGTTTTCTATTTTTAAATGTTGGAATAATAAGGTTTTCATAATAAAAGGAAAGGCTATTTTTACTACTTCCTATTTTTCACAAGTTACCTATTGGACAAGGGGTAAGGGTTTGTCTAACTAGGTGGTTAGAGTAGGCGCTCGCGCAGCCCGGTAGGTTGGGTCATGACAGATGGTATCAGAGCCTAGGTTGCCGGTCTCCTAGTACAAGAGCAAAGTATCGAATAGAGTCCTACGGATTGGTGTGTTGACGTCCACATCTAATATTTGGGAAGCTATGAAGCATTCTAGGAAAAATCTCCTTCTTTCATTCTTTCGTGTGGTTGTTTACTTGCTTGTATAAGTTGGGTCCAACTGGTATCTCTAGATTTCAATTGGAATCTCAACAAGGTGCAGGAGGTCTTTGTACTCCGGTTGCGATAAGACAAGTAAGAGGAATTAGAACCGAGAAGGTTCCAATTGGTATCTGGCCTGAGAGGCTGCGGTAAGACATGGATGATCGGCTAATGGCCATCCATGGGACGAATAGAAGGTAAGATTATATGGCTTGAATTGGTTGTGATTCGACTTGGTGGTAATATAAAATTGAATTGATTGTGTTGTACAATTCTGGTGTGACTTACTTGGGATGTGTGTGTGTGTGAATGGATATTTGTTGTGCATGAAGAGTCTGCAGGAAGCCATTTAAGTGAAAAAATTTGTGTGCCTTAGACTGTGGTAATCTATTAAATGTCCTGATTTAAAGAGTGGTTTTGCATGTTAAAAAGGGCTTATCATCGTTTAAGATGATAAGGGATTGGGAACTGTGACTGTAGGAAAGCTTCAGTTTCAGGACAGTCGGGACTTGGTTGGGAACCATGGGAACAAGGGAGTCATTAGTATAATGGCGGGGAGGCATTGCCGGGAAATAACTATTGTTGTGATTTCATTGTAATTGATAGTGTGTTATGCCTGTTTGTGATACGTTCAATGCCAGGAACGATCTTAAGGGTGGTTTAAAACCATGGCAGGATTTATAGGTTCGGACAAGGATAACCGGGAAAGGGGATGAGTTCATGTAGCTGGAAATCCAATTTTCTGGATTGATTACCGTCGAGTCTGCCATAGAGGACAGTACCTCTACGGTGCTTCCACTGTAGCGGATTTTTCTCCTCTATAGCAGATCCACTGTAGCGAAGTGGCATCTTCCATAGCGGAGGTACGAGAGGCAGAAGCCTGCTCTGTCTTTCCCCTACTTTTCATTCCTTCCCGGGGCAATATAAAAGCAGTAATAAGTTATGAATCTCAGTATAAATCAAGGAAAGCATGCTAAAATTAACATAGTGTGCATATAAGAGAAATTATCTAAAGATAAGCATCCATGTGCGGTAATAAAAGGGGAAAAGAAAGGGGGAAATATTGTCTAACAAGCCCCAAACGGGGGCAACCCAAAGCAATAAGAGAGTCTAGTAAAAGGGGGAGGGGGAGGTCCTAAGCCTCATCGTCGCTCAGGAAAGGGAACTCATGCCTATCCTCAGGCTCGAGTGCAGGCAGCTCCTGACCCGGGGTACCACAAGAGAACATAACCTTAATGGTCTTCTACATCCGGGCAAACATGCGGTCCCGGGAGCATCTCTTCTTTTTCTCTTCCTCCAACTCCCTACGTAGTGCTTCAAGTTCCTGAGCAGATGGGTGTGGGGCTGCACCTCCGGGGTTAGGATCCTCTATAAACCTCTAGACAGCTTCCAAATTCTCCTCCAGTTGGGCTCTAGAGATCGGTGGCTAGGGCTGGGAAGGAGCAGGGGTGTCATCATCATCATCATCGTCGGCCTCCTCCACTAGTTGGCTGCTTCCTGCCTAGTCCAGCTTCCTCTACTTCTTGGAGACCACCTTTACCCAGACAGGGTCAAAGGGTTCGTCCATGGCCACATCCAAGTTGGTATGGTCCTCAGGCACTCTAACTCGCCTGCATAACTCATACACCAAACCCGAAAGATAGGGGCCCTTCATGTGACTCCAGTAGAAGTCCTTCCATTCGGAGATAATATGCTCCCCCACATTCATAATGATGCCTTGCATGGCACAAGCAACCACCAGGGCTCGGGCATAGGTCATGTCGGTCGTGTTACCAGATGGGCGGATCCTCCGGGATACCAAGTTGAGCCACATCCTAGCCTCCGCAGAAAAGTAGGTGCTAGTGACACCCTCAGGGCTAACCCAGTAAACCTGATCCCTGAACGCTGCATCTACCAGAGTATCCCTCAACCATGTCATATCCCAAAGCCTCGCCTTGGCCTCGTATGCAGCGTTGGAGACGTGAGGCACTCCAAGCACCTCGTTGAGAGTATGAGCATCCACTGGAATATCCCTTCCTCAGATGCGGATAGTGGGGTTGGGCTCATCCCAATGGACTGTACGGAGAATGGCATAGAACTCCCATAACCATCCTGTCCGTGCGGCAGGGGAGCTACTAGCAAGGACTCCCAGCTAAACTCTCGAACCTTACGGTAGAAGGCGGATTCTTTTCTGTCCACCCTGGTCATCTTTTAACCCCTCTCATAACAGATGCCAAACCTCCGGTAATCCAGAAATCTCTCCCGACTAGCTTCATCGAGAAAGCGTTCATAATCATATACGGGCAGTTGTCCTCCTTCAGCCATTTGTTTGAATAACCTGTAATGTAACAAGAGTTGGGTTAGAACTCAATAAGGCATAAGGGGTTCAGAAAATGGGGGAAAAAAATTCTAAGTGTTAGCTTGAGATGCTACTGGTTCGCGGCCTTCCACTATAGCGAACGATCATCCGCCATAATGGAACTGCCATAGCGAAAAATATCCACTGTTGCGGAACCCGCTATAGCGGTATTCATCATCCCCAAAGCTTCAAGGGGTGCGGCAATGGTGCCCCTTGGTCCAAAACTCCATTTTGATGTTCCAAGTTCAGATCTACCTACCCAAGGTACCCCATTACTGTTCCCTATGAAATTTGGGCATTATAACCCCTATAAATTGTCCAAATCACCATTTTTGTTCAAGAACAACCCTTCACATTCCACCCTCATGGCCTATTTTTGGCCAATAATAATGCAATCCTTATGTCCAGAACGCCTAGTAGGCATGGTAAATGTAAGGGAAGCATCCATGCTTCGGGAATTCAATAAAATCCAACCAAAAGTTCAAGTTCAAAAACCCACTTCAATATACACACAAGTTCCTAGGTTTCTACCATAATCATGTCTAAATTCGTGCAAGGAATTAAGGGAACAAGTAGAAACGAGTCTTACCTGAGAATTCCAATGTCGGGAGTGGAGTGATCGGGAGAGAATGGGGTGTGTTCGAAGGGAATATGGGGAGAATGAGGGGTGAAATCCATTTTTCCCTTATTTAAAAACTACTGTCAAGCGCTATAGCAGTTGACGGACCGTTGTAGCAGAAGTGCTATGGTGGAATAAAAATCAGCTAAAGCAGACGGAAATCCAAATTAGGAAAGGAAAAGTTCTCCCGGATATTTCGAATTCGTTGCTCCAACATTAAGCGAGACCTTGGATTTTCTTGGGTACTCAGGAATTTCACATGTGGGTTTTCATGGGTAATTCAAATTCTCCGAGGGAGTGGGATCGTCTAATCTTCCTCAAGTCGACGTGACTAATTGAGGAAGGCTGGTACTTTGCATAGGTTCGTAGATTACATGGTCAATTGGGACGGTGAAAGTCCCGAGCTAGCCTCACTCATCTTGTCAGTATCCTAGGATTTTTCAGGGATGAACAATGGGTAAATTGGTATCTGTTGTAACCATTGAACCCGTTGTTACCTTAAGAATCGCAAATTAAATTATTTTAAGAATTAAATTAAAGTACGTTGTTTAAAGTAGGGACGTAAGGGGGAAATTTCTATTTTAATTGAAATGACCCAGGCTGACGTCGCTCTGCTATAGCGGTAATTATTCCGCAATAGATGAGGGCTAACCGCCATAGCGGAGTGACGAGAAATAGAAGCTCAAAAACAGGATTTTATTAAAAAGCTTCTCTTTTTCAGTTAGAAAACATACGAGGGTTTCTCCAAAAACCCTCTCATACTGCTCCAAGGCTAGGGAATCATGAGGAGAAGGGATCATGGCTGGAGGGACGCAGAACAGCGGATTCCAGGACCATCATTCAGCCAGGAACGCCTTCATGGAGCTAGAAATGTGTGGTTGCAGTTGCTTGGCATCCAGGTAGGCTAGGTTTTCATGAGTAGTTAGACCTGTTTACTTTCTGCACTTATCGTATATTGGAAATGGAGATTTCATGTATTAGGCCTCTGGGCACGGAGTTTGGTGGATTCGGTGTTAGTCATGAGTGAGCTAAGGTTTGGTTGGATTGAACTGTGGATTGATTGTAGTTAATTGGGGTTGTTTATGTTGTCTTGGTATACCTAAAAATGATAGACTCGGGGACTGGGATGTAGGGAAGGTTTGGGGAACCGGGAATTGCAAAGACAACTAGGTGGGTATAAAATGGGAAATTCCTAGGTGAGGTTTCGAGAATGCGAAAGGCATGTTAACAAATCATTGTTTGCTAAGGGCTAAGGGTGAAAACTCGTATTGTTGTTATCTATGTATGTCCCAGATTAATGGGGTGGTTAAATTATGTTAAAAAGGGGAAACCGTTCATTATGTGTAAACAAGGGTAAGTGTGTTTAGTCTTCGGACGAATGTCAAGGTTCAACTATATACCCGGAATAGGGGGTAGGTGATGGCTTGCGATTCCTGTGATTGTTGTATGTTCTTGTACTCTTATCTAAGTATTTGTATGAATTGCATTGCTTAGAGGGATTGTGTAGAATGTCTAAGCGTCCTGTTTTATAGTCTGTGAGTTGAACGGTGTGTACTTATTGGTTTACAAGTTATGTGTTCATTATTTGAATATGGATTATTGATATTCGGTTGGCTCGAGTACCACGCCTAGTACAGGTATACTAACGGTTGGCACGGGTACCACACCTGGTACAGGTAAACTAATGGTTGGCACGGGTACCACGCCTGGTACAGGTAAACTAACGGTTGGCACGGGTACCACGCCTGGTACAGGTATACTAACGATTGGCACGGGTACCATGCCTGGTACAGGTAAACTAACAGTTGGCACAGGTACCACGCTTGGTACGAATTACTAACGGTTGGCTCGGGTACCACGCCTGGTATGGGTTTACTTTTCTGTATCATTACATTGTTATTGATTGCATTGCATTGACTAGTATTGGTTTCGTGAGTGAACCAGTTTGTTTGTTGAATTGTGATATTGACTGGTGGTCCTTGAGTGACCGAAAATTCGGCTATATCTGTTGAATTGGTCTTGGTTTAGGCCGGGTTATTTGTTAACACTTAGGTGTTGTTAAGAGGGGATCCTAAGGTGGGTCCGGGCTATACGACAAGGGTTTTGTTGGCTATGTTATTGATTTTGATCATAGTTATAAAAGTGATTTACATGTGGTTGATAAACTAGGGAAATGGCTGTAAGTTTCACATGGTGTGACTAGCGAGTAATATCCTGGGAGGAGTTGTTTAGGGATCCGGGGCAGGTCCGGGTTACTTGTGCGTAGTGGGTCTGGAATGACAGGGTCTGGGTTGTTCCTGGATGCATAGTCATGGGGGTTTACTAGGTCAACGGGAAGGCAGTTAGAGTTGGATTTAGCGGTTGGGCTAAGGGTTGTGTGACTTGGGAAATCCAAGGGCTGTGTGTGGCTTGGGAAGTCTAAGGTTAGCCTGACTTGGGAAGTCTAAAGGTAGTGTGACTTGGGAAGTCTAGGCTTAGTGATGTTTTGGAGAACCAGAGAAAGAGGAGGTTGGCAGTAGAAGGAATAGAAAGGGTTGAGGTAAGGGGTGCGAGTGGACGATCGGTGAGATCGGGTCCGGTAAGGGGAAATGGGTGAAGGATGGGGTTACCTTGTTTATTTTCATGCTTTCCCTATTTTCTTATATGATGGTAGGAATGGATTCGGGTCGACCGATGATACCTATCAGTACGTGTGGTTGTACTGACTCTATTCTTGCTATACCTTTTTGGTATAGTCTGGTTGCAGGGCTGGTGGCATTTCATAGGTACATAACGATGGTGATCTCCAGCAGCTTTTGTCCTTCGATTCCATGACGGATGTTGTGTCTCTTTTACATGTTCTATAAAGTCTTGTAGTAGATCTTGTACCTGTTTAGACTAGGTCCTAGGGAGGGTGATTTATATTCAAAACTGTTTTCTATTTTTAAAAGTTGTAATAACAAGGTTTTCATAATAAAAGGAAAGGCTATTTTTACTACTTCTTATTTTTCGCAAGTTACCTGTTGGACAGGGGTTGAGGGTTCGTCTAACTAGGTGGTTAGAGTAGGCGCCCGTGCGGCCCGGTAGGTTGGGTCGTGACACAAAGGGAGGTATATGCATTCAACAAAGATAGCCAATACATACATACACATCTTGGAATAATATATTGTAATTAAGTCATAAGATTGATATTAGATGACTTAATTAAGCGAACAAATGGGAAAAGAAAAAAGCAACAACTAATTCAATGTACACAAGATAACAAGGGAGACTAACCCTATCGAAAAATGTTGATAGTCCCGCCATTCATTATCACTAGCAATGGAAGATTAAGATCAATAGATAATCCAGTTTGTATCAGTTCTGGTCCTGATGATTTCAATACACTTGCCTCATGACAAACTTCTTCAACTGATATCGCCATCTTCTCCATCTAACTAAAAAATAATTGTATAAAATCAAATTACAATCAGAAAAATTTGTATATATATATATATATTATTCGTATTGAAACTCAAACAAATCGTGACAGATATATATAGATCGACGTGTGTTTAATTTGTATGCACCTGTAAATTCAAAAGTTATATGATACAAATCTAGTACATTTAATGCAATAGTAATGACATGATTAACACACATTAATACACTCTATTTTAGTGAATTAAGTGTGAAAGCCTTTAATGGAATAAATTCTAGAAACTCTAATTCTCAAATTAGTTCTTTTCATCAACCTATCATTCAATCAACAAGTATTATAATGGAACAAATGCGTCACTAATTTCAAACCGCTTTAGGATTTTCTAAGCAAATTTAATTAAATTGAAAAGGTTAGAATGACAAAGCCTCCTCATCAAAAAATTTAAATTTTGCATAAAAATCATTACAACACAATTAAGCTCTGCCAAATTCATATCAAATTGAAGCCAAAGTCATTCATAAAAAATGCCAAAAGCTAAATAAGGGTTTCTCATGGTGCCGATAATTTTGATACACCCAAAGCATAAATCACGTTGACAAAAAATCAAAGCTTTAACTAAAATCATAACCATATGTAAAACAAAACCCATAAGGGAAGTACAGGAAGAAATAAAATAAAACAACCAGAACAAAAGAGAAAAAAATGACACCACAAAAAATATTTCATTTCAAGAGAAGTCATAAAAAATAATTAGTTGGTAAAGAAATCAACAAAAAATGAAAAGCAAATTAAATAAAAAAAACAATTGAAAAAAAAATAATCATAAATGAAGAGAACCTTTCACCTAAATCAAGACCACAAATCATAATAAAACCCACTTTACGACCCATAAAATTTTTCCACAACTGACAAAAGTCACCAGCTTTTGACACAAAATTAAAAATTAAAGTCACCTAGAAAGAAATCTTGAATTAATTCGAAGCTGTTGGAATGAAATTCAAGTCGAATTGAAGAAAAAAACCTAAGCTTTGTGATCAAAGGATATAAGATTCTAGAGACGGAAAGAACACTCAGACAGATAAGAGAAAGACAGATGAGAAAGAAAGTATGACAAAAAAGAGAAAAGACTCTTAAGAAAAAAAAGAAATGAAAGAGAAAATACACTAATATAAAATTAAAAGAAAAAGAAGAGGTTTGCATAGGCTCGAGTAAAGTGTCGAGGCTTTAAAGTCTATTTTCTCTCTCTATTCTCTTGTAATATATATCAGATTACGTGTATATCTCTCCTCAAAATTTTCATGAATTGGACCAAAAAAAATCATCACCCTCCACCAACTTGCGAAAACTCTAGTTAAAAAAAATATAGAGAATGTCCTTTTTGACTCCGGATGCGAGTGAGGGGGTGTGCCATATGAAAAGTTATTTTTATAGACAAAATTGAGGAATAAAACCCCTAAATATTTGTGATTTCGGTAATAAAATGAAAATAAAAAGTGAAAAGAGTAGAAAAATAACTCAGATTTTTTACTCGTTTAACAAAACTAGTATACGTACCCGTGCGATGCAAGGATAATATTAAAGAAACTAATTATATTATATGTTATGCGCGAACATATATAATTATACACTTGTCTAAATGAAAAAAAAATCATTTAAATTAGTATATCAATGAGTGAGACCTTTCAGTTCATGAGTTTTTGTTGCATATTTGTGATGTTGATTAGCAAAGCATGTGTCTCAACACTTCTAGACACATCTTGGATACTCGAACAATACACTTGTACTTTTTATGTTCATACATCAACGAAAGCAAATTTTTCATTGATGGTCATATTGCATTTTTGCTCGAAAATTCTGAACAAAGAGCAAGAATTGACACAAATTTATCATAAAATTTCAAGTTGCATAGAGAATCAATCTTACTTGAATTACCTATATAGAATTAAATTTATACATATATATAGAGGAGGGTTTTAGACTTCATGATGTGACATCTCTCTATGACCTCTAATTGTATTTATCTTTTTTCTCATTTTTTTGACCATTTTTTCTTCATTTTAATATCTCAAAAAAAATTATATTTAATTACTCAACTTTTCACCTTCCACCATTATGTATCTTTTTTGTTACATATAGATGTGCATTGAAATATTTTTCCACCCAACCTTCATAATGCTTATTTTTTAATTATATATAAGGGTTAGAGAATTATATATATTAAATTAATAAAGAAAATTAATAAGGGTTAGAGAATTATAGTTGAACCACGTGATTATTGGAGTACAATTTTATCGAATGAAATTCACAAATAATCAGTTTTTAATCCCTCCGTCTGAAAAATAATCAGTGTAATAAATTATTCTCTTTTCCCTTTTTTTTTGTTTAATTCATGATCCTTCCTCCTCGAAAAAGTAAAATTGGAAAAATTAATAAGCATATTCCTTTTACTAAAAAAAAAATTAATTGGCACACTTTCAATAAAGACTTCCCTACTAAGTTTTTATTTCACTCTCAAAAGACCGATAGAAATGAGAAAAGTCATCATGTTAATTGCTCAACAATCATATTTAATTCATATTATTATTAATACAACATAATTACCCATTATCTATTCCCTCAATTGTAACTTACATCTCATTTAAATTTATTAAACCTCTTAATTATTAAAAAAATTATTTAACCCATTGTAATCTCTTATGGCTCAAATATTCTGACAAAGAGGACTACATGCCTATAATCTTTCTTCACCTCATTTTTTTATGTGATTTGATTTGATTAAATCTCAAGTAGTGAATAATAAGATAATTATTTTGCTATCTGTTTCTCTCTGATTTATTAATTTTAATAATTGAAAATATTGTGTGTATTTTTTGTCTTTGTTTGAAGCTTTTTGTTAGTTTGTCATGTTATTTTCTACATTTTGTTTATAATTTTCATATTTTATTGATGGGTTATTGTTTTTTGTTGGTTGACTTCCTATTTTTTTACAAGTTGATGACAAGTGTTGCATCAATCACTACATTTTGAGAAGAGTAATTTTTTTCTTCTTTCTCCTCTATCTTTATTTTGAGATGATAATCTTAATAGCTTAATGAATGGTGTAGTTAGAGACCACTGAACATCATCATTTAGAAGGTGCCAATAAATTTTTATTTCTTAATTTTTCTAGTTATGCTGTACATATATATATATATTGTTAAAAGAAAGAAAAACAAAGAAAATGACTAAAATGTATCTTTCGCATATGAAAAGAGCAGCCTGTTTTTGATGATATATATGGAGATTCTATAAAGCGAGGGATTTATGAGGTAATCCAATTTTCATAATGTTAACCTAATAATTCAACGGTTTGAAACTTTTTTAAAAAAATAAAACAAAGGAAAGTTCTTGAAAGGAAATAACAGAAATTTGAAAGCAAGAATTTGAGAAGTTAATCATTTTAATTTAAACTTCAAGTAATTGTCTTTCATAACTCTATGCTAAACAACACTGAAATTGAGTATTTACTCCTTTTTTCTATTATGATGTCTCTATGTATTTAAAGTTGTTATGATAACTCTAAATATATTTATTCATTTTGTGTAATTGCATTATTGGTCTTTTTAACATTTAAAATATATGTAATGTATAGGTTGATGAACATTATCATTATCTTTTGTTTAAGGTAAAATCCTTTCTCATGTATATGCAACCTTCCTATAGATTAATATATTGATTCCCTTTGTTTTAATTTTTCTCGCGTGATAGAAGTGAAATCTAGGAAAAAATAGTATTGACAAAGATATTTTAAGTGACGAACTTAAGATGTTTAAGAAAATAAAAGAAAAAACCACTTTAATTTCCAAGATATTTCAGAATTTTTATCTTAACTTAGAGGAAGAATTTACTTCATTATATTTATATTTTTTTATTTGTTTGTTATTTTTTTATTTTCTGTTTTTTCTTATTCAAGTTCACATGTAGTAAGTTAAATTGATTGTTCTTTATTTAACTTGGAATGTTTCTCACATATTTTCTACCGAAGAACCTCATATATGGGATACTGAAAGAATTATAATGAGGATAGAATCATAAATAAATATGTAATTAATAAAGATTAATTTTCTTCAATAAAATATATGAGAATTGAGATTAATATTTAATCATATGTTGATTTTGTTTTAATAATCGCGCGAAGTACGGTCAAGTACACTAGTGGATAATAAATACGAAATGCTCAAAAATAATTAGATCAGTCGTCTAAAACTTTATATTTAAAAATATTACATTTTAATGTTGTATTCTTTTGTTTTGGCCTACTAATCATCTTTCAAGTTATTAGTAGCAAGAAGAATATAATATTCAATTAGTATCATCATTGCACTATTAAAATAAATTATAACGTGTTGTCACCCTTTCCCATTGTGAAGATTTTCATCTCCCCTTAAAAAATACTATTATATAATCTCCGAGAAAGATAATTATATTATATTCAATTAAAATACAAAGTCACTATTTTTTTATTATCATTTTATTATTTCTTAAAAGCAAAGAATTTACGTAAGGACAAAACACTTATTTCTCTCCGTTTCTAAATAAGTGGTTATTTAGCCTTTTCATTTTGTTCCTAAATAAGTGGTGTTTTAGATAATCAATACGACATTAATGATGTTCTTCCAATTTTACCTTTCTTTAAATAAAAAAAATTTTACTAAACCAATAAACTACTAAAGAGTTACATTCTATTTAAAGTATTTATTAAGGGCAACTAGGGCTGCCTGCGCCCAAAAGCGATGATTCACTTGTCCCCTTGTCCATAGGGACCTAGTAAAAATATTCTTTGTATTTTAGGAATGAATAATTTCATAAGGGATATGCCCAAGCTAAAAAGATCACTTATTTAAAAACGAAGGAAGTAATATGTAAAAGACTTGTTAAAGAAAGATATATTCTGATAATTTACTAAGAACCTAGAACATGATCAATTGTTTAGAATTTTGATTGTATGAGGTTTTAAAATTTGTTGTAGTGTAATCTCTGATAGAAAAAAGAGATATAATAAAAGTTTTTGCCTCTCAAGATCACTGGCGGATGCAGGATTTTTATTGAGGGGGTTCGAATATAAAAAAGTAAATACATAAAAATTATAGGATGAAAAATGGAGTTGGGAAGGGGAAGGAAAAATTAATCTTAACCCGCTAAATCTAGCTCACCTTCTTATACCCTGTTATGTGTTTATTCCTATTTTTACCGTTTTTCATTGATCCTTCTTTAAGTTTATTGTATTTTTTTTCATTCACTTTGCACAATGTTCTATTATATTTAAGTTTTTTTTCTTCTTCCAAATTACGTCCCTTCAATCATAATTCTTTGAAAAAGTGTAAAAATTGAGTTACTAAATGGCATCGTCGATTTTTTTAGTTCATTTAGTTCAATTTCCAAGTTCTTTTATAAGAAAAAAATATAGATAATTAACAAATCAAGTAAGTTTAATTTAGTCCAATTTTCTTTCTCGAGAACAAAATTTTTTTAAAAAAAAGGGAAAAAAATGCCATAAAATAAAATAAAAAAATAACTTTGTTTTGGTGATATTGATAAAAAAGATCTTCACAATTTTTAAATTTCTTTAATTCATTAAATTTAATTTACTTTATTTTCTAAAATAGTTTTCTCTCTCAATTTCAAGTTTAATAATAATTTTTTGTTTTCTTAAAAAGGTATCTTCGAGTTAGCACATAAAAAGAAAATTAAGTAAAAATAAAATAAACAATAGAGATATAAAGAATAAAAATATAAAAAAGGACGTGGAACAAAAATAAATTAGAAAGAAAAAAATAAGAACAAAAAAAAAGAAAGGAAAACCTTAATAATAAAGCTGCACAAATTGAGCCTAAAAATTGGGATTTTGAGCCCAAAAGGGAGCCCAAAGACCTGTGCTCAAGACAAAGCAAAAAAGAAAAAAATACAATGCTAAAGTGAGGCTTGAACCTACAACTTCAAGTATAAAACTGAACCCTCTAAGCCAGAGAGCTAAGCGCTTCAGTTGTATTAAAGGGGTTCATTTTAATAAATATAATCATTATATTTGAATTTTGACCTTACATATACGGTGTAATTTTTTGATGAGGGTGAACCTCCTCCCTTTCATGTAGATTCGCCCCTGCTCGAGACAGTAATTAAAGAAAATTAAAAGTCACCATTCTTTGATTACATTTAAATATTTCTAGTGGATATTTTTTATTTTTCTTCTCAATCATGTGGTTCGTGTAATTGAATTATATTTTCTGCTTTGTCAAAGGCACTTTAATCATTATAGCTGCAATAAGACAACATTTTCAACGTCGTAGGTTGAACTGCACAATTTGAGTGAGCCTCAATTTTGGCTTATGAAGAGAAAAATTGAAACACACAAAAAATTAGTTAAAACCTTTAGAAATAGTTGAATTATGTTCCTGCAAAATATATATATATATATATATATATATATATATATATATATATAAGAATTAGTGTCAAATAAAGATTTGAGAGAGTAAAATTGTTTTTTCCACCAAACATAGAAGTGTAGTTTAATTCTTTATAAATAACAACTTATAATTGTGCATCATAAATTTTAGCATGACGAATTGTGTAATCATTAATTACTGACATTGGTAAGTGACCCAAAGTAATTTGATTATAATTCAATTTGTGACGATCATTAGTAGAAAGTTCACATTCTTCGGTTATTAATAAATAATTTGTGAAAATCCTATAAGATCCGTTTGTTCTTTTTTCTCTGATAGATAATCATGTCGGCACAATAAAAAAATGAGGGAGCTAATCTGCTTATTTGTGCAGGCGAAGACCGCTCGACATATTTTCAGAAGTATAGTTCAATTCTTGCACCATAAAATTTAACATGAAGTTTGTGTCTATTTTTTCTATTTATTTATTTTATGCAGTTTGTGTCTAAAAAGAACAACGACACTGTAGATTCTAATATATGCTGAACGGCTTTATAAAGAAAATGAGTGATCATATTCTCATGCCCAGAGTCCTCAAAAGAAGTGAAGGTCCACATTTCATATTTTCATCTTTTTTAATTTTTAGTAGACTATGGATTAGATTTAGAGATGATTTGAATTGGCTTATTTTAGATGCTCTTAAGCCAAAATAACTTTTAATTATTTTTGTAATGTTTGAATAAAATTAAAAAGTGCTTTTAATATCTTATTTTTAAGTTAAAATAATAAAAATAAGCCAAAAACCATAAGTTAATTTATAAGTCATAAGCTATAAGCCCATAATCAAACTTCTAATGTGAAACACAAATAAAAATTCATATTCTTGTCCAAGTCAAGACGATGGTCTTTTCACTTTTATAGCTTATTCATTACAAATAAAAAATCAGTCTTAATGTGAAATTAGTGGAAAACATATCCACGTTGAGAAAATTTAGTGTTGAACCACATTGAGATACAATTAAAGAATGAAATTACTTGCAAATAAGCAACAACTTTAGTTGCACATTAAAGCAAATATTACTCCAAGAAGATTCAAAATTGAGGCAATTGATTTCGCACAATCACAAAGAGTTAGTAGTATAAAAGAATTCTAACATTTCATAGAAAAATAGAGGGTCCTATTTGGCACGTAATATCACAATGATATGAAGCAAAATAGCATCAATATCTTCGACTGTCTCCCAAGAAACCCCTCCAATAAAAAAAATTCTATCAAGAAAAATATCATTATATCGAAATAACCTATATATTGTAAGCAACATTCATGCATTAAACATATAAAATTCCAAAAATTAGCCATAACACTTCAACAAAGAGTGACGTGTACAAACAGGGGCGGACCCACGTTTAGCCTTGCGGGTGCTCGAGCACCCATTGACCCCGATGAAAACTTCGTATATTTATATACAAAATACTGGTATATTGATATAATATTTGCGCGAGCACCCATAGACCGAAAGCTCTGTTGAGTGTGTTGGTTCAGAGGTTGTAGTTAGAGCGTGCTAATGTGCCCTTTGTCTAGGGTTCGAATCCTGCTAGCGTTATAGTTCTTCTTTTTTGTTGAAAACGTAACTTCTTCATACTTTTTGACTATTTTTTGTACCTTTTCACTGTTAACTTTTCTCTTTTATCTTTCTTTATTGTTTTAACTTTGCTCTTTTATATTTCATTTGCTAACCAAACTACGAAAAATACTAGTAAGCTTCTAGAAAGAAACTTTTCTTGGCTAGCAATTTTATGTTAAAGAAAGTGAGCACCCACGATCTTCGAATCTTCAAACCGACACTGTATACAAACCTTGAAGAAAGTACCATATCAAGGTAAGTATAATTTTAATATGAAAAGGAATATATTTTTGTAATGAAGAGAAAGATACTT
Source organism: Jaltomata sinuosa (assembly GCA_003996215.1). Classification (NCBI taxonomy): domain Eukaryota; kingdom Viridiplantae; phylum Streptophyta; class Magnoliopsida; order Solanales; family Solanaceae; genus Jaltomata; species Jaltomata sinuosa. The sequence goes on from QJPP01007233.1 coordinate 428,604, forward strand.
ACTCCCTCTCGCCTTACCTTCATGGAGTTATAGACAGAGTAATCAAGAGGATGAACATTTCCTATTTGAATCCAAGTAAATGTGCTTTGACTTCTTAAATGAATGTGTAATGCTTTCTAATTTAAAGTTTGTGATTAATGATGTTTTTTTATTTTTAAAGTACATTTAATAATATTATAGACATTAATAAGATCAAGTTTTTCTGAATGAAAGAGTATAATAAAGCAGTTTTAAAGTTACAACTTTATTAATTAAAGCTATTTAATTTTGTTCCAGAATTATCATATTTCACAAGGATTTTAAATGCATCTCTAGTGTTACTTGTATTGATATTAAATTATAGTTATTTTATGAAAATTATTCTTCACCATCTTATGAAAAAAGTTTGTCATATTTTACAAGAATGTAAAATATATCTATATTTACTTGTACCAGTATTAAATTATAGTTATTTAATAGAGTTAATTAATAGACTTTCTTATAACTGGTTGGGAGGTGAATCATATTTTAGCATGAAATTCACTTTTTTTCTCCTCACTTTCTTGTCCAGCACATTTTGAATAATATTATTATAGTACTCATATGAAAACCAAATGAATCTAGAAGAATTAAGCGAATTTAATCCGATAGATTTTAAATAATTTAGACCTTACTAGCAAATATCCTATATTTCACAAAGATCACCCTAGAAAAAATCTATCCTTAAAACTTATTTGTGTCAGCTACCTCGATCCTTTCGCACCCCACAGGCATGTTTTCTTTCAAGTCTAACGAACCCCCTACCCTTCAGAACAAAATCAAAAATAAAAGGAAGAGATTATTTGTAACACCTCGAATTTTTGGGTTAAGATTTAAATTATTCTATGTATGTAGTTAGATCTTAATCGAGTGAATTTTTATTGTACCTAGGTGTTAAGGCCAATTATTAATTGTGAGAAGTGCAATGGATGTGAATTTTAAGGCCGTAGGGAACCTCTAGCACAAAGTCGAGTTGAAAGTTTCTCTACCGATTAAGTTTTCGTATAAGCTTTTGCTAGGGTCAAATTAAAACAAGCATTCCTCTTAGGATATGAAGATTTATTTGGCCCAATACCTACCAAATTAAAGTTCTTTGAGTCTAGAATTTAACGTCACCAATCGCTCGTTAGTTCGAACTTTGAGTAAAAAGTTATGATCACTTTACTAGAAGGATGCAGTGCAGTGTACTGAACAAAATGCTAGCCGCGTTTTGGCCAAAAATTACCATGCATTCAGCCTTGGAATGCGTTGGAAATGCTACAGCATTTCATGAAATGCCTCCGGCCTTCCAAACGTGGCTGGGCCTGATGGGAAGTCTTTAAAAGATCGTTCTCCTAAACTTTTTATTCTTCTCTCTTTCTCTCAAGCCATAAGTTTATTTCTCTTCTCTCCTCACCCTCCAACATCAAAGTATGTTACTTCAATGTATTACAAAGCATTTTTAATTATTTCTAACCATTAATTATGATCAATTCCTAACAAGATTCTACATTATGAATTCTAGGATTTTCAAGAAAATTTATCATCAAGATTCAACAAAAGTAATTGTGGTTCTTCTCCTTTCAAGATCATATTTTCTTGGAAATTTGGAACGATTAAGGTATGTAAGACTACTTTTAGTGCAGAAAACCTATTCTTCCCACGTTCCATAGTTTAAAGGTTTGTTCGAGTTAGAATCAAGTTAGGATTTTGACCCAAGTCCTTAGATTCTTCTTTTACTTTTTGGGTTGGACCCACAGTAATTTGGCTATGAAAAATTATAAAATTTCATGAAATTGTGTTCATTCTTTAATCTTGATCCGTAATTCATGTTGTAGACTATTCTATGAATCTTATGAACTTACCTTGTAATTTTAAAGTCTATATCGTTGTTCTTACTGATTTTTTTTATAGTTATTTTGAAAATTTAAAAGTGCATGTCCATAAAAACTTATAATTTCCCTAAGTATGAGAAGTATATTTGAAAAAAAGTACATTTACTTGAAACTTCAGAATTTGCATATCATTCAGTAATTTGAGCATAGGCTCAACAATAGTACAGTTTTAAAGATCAAATATTGAGCAAAGACTCAAAGTACAATTTCATTTTTTCCTTAAATGGAGTATAGTATGAGCATATATAAGTTTTGGAGGAATATTTAATACCGAGAAAGGTACGAGTTCAGATAACACTTGCCTCCAAAACTACGTATGTCAGCATAGGTAGGATCATTCTGCAAAGTTCAGACGACTCATCTTTTAGCCCATAGAGGCTTTGTATGAATCCATAGCTTAAATTTCATTCTATAACTCGGCAAGGTATATGATAGCTCTCCCAACATGATCAGAGGTTGAACATCACGAGCTCACGTGGTGGACATCGGTTGTGAGGAACTCCCCACCAGAAAATAAGTTATTTTCATACTTACATTTGGCACATAGACACCAGCTTTATAATATGATTTGTGAACCATTTACATACAGTTTACTTGCATATTTCAGTTATTCAGGCTCTCAATTATATATCTCAGTTGTTTTTTTATTCAGTTATTTATATAAGTTGTTTAGTTTTCCAGTATTATTTCTATTCAGTTGTATTACATACCATACATTCTATGTATTGACGCTATTTGGTGATGTATCATTTCATGATGCAGTTTCAGATACGCATATTCGATAACAGGCGTATCCCTAGACTTCACCTCTTCAATGTTTGGTGGGTCCTCTTTGTATTCAAAGGACTTAGTTGCGTCTTATTTAGTTAATTAGTCCAATTTATCAAATAAAGGTAGTCTAGGGCCTTGTCACAATAGACTTACCCATTTCAAATATTTTAGAGGCTTCATTAGATAGTTAGTGTTTTATCAGTGGTTTGTACAGTTTTCAATTAATTCAAAGTTTGGATTATAAAAATTTATTTTTATTTTATTTAGAAAGTTTAGCTCATGCTTTATATTTCATAATTTTTGCATATTACCTCATTCAGTTTTAGTAGTTCGTCATGTCAAAAATTTGCTCAGACCAATAGTGATTTTGAGCGCCCACCATGTTCAGAGTGTAGATTCGAAATGTGACATCATTTATGACTTTAAGCCAACTTTCAATGAGTACAAAATCGCAAAAGAAAAAAATTGCATTAAAAGATTGACAAGCAAACACATGTAGATACCAGACAAAGCAATATTTACTTCAAGTTTTACAAATATTTTCTTAGATAGACATGGTACAGAAAATCTTCAGTCGTCTATAAAATCAAAAAATATATAATTTAGTCACAGAGTAAATAGTATAAAAAACTATGATATACTAACATGCGATTATATAAACAAATTTTAAGGAGAGCATAGAGCAAAGGGAGAGAGGAGGGGGTGCGGGGGAGGGGGGGGGGGGGATTAGGAAGCAGAAATAAGTATGGGACTCCCCATCATCACATACATTAAGTATCAAAATCTACAATAAAACGAAATTCAAATACACAAAAAAATATTAATACACAAAGAAGCATGTGTAGAAAGAATTGAATTCAATAAAGTTCTAGAAAAGCCTAAAGTCAACTTAGAAAAAAATCCTGAGGTATAGTTTATAGCAATTATTATAATCTAAAATACTTAAGACAAAATCTCTTGAATAGTATTCTAAAGCAATTTGATTAATGAATAGGAATCAAATAAAATGGATAAAGCTTTTAGACATTTTTAGAGTCCAGTAAGTAAATTTAGTTTGTATTCTCTTCCCTTCGTATCCATCCTTTTCACTTCATATATTTGTACAATTAAAATCAGAGATTTAATTGTATAGAATACACCAACTTCACAAAAGATATATCTATGACATTGTGGTTAGATCTCATCAAATTCAAAATTTAAAGTCAAAAAATATAATTTAAAAAAGAAATGTATATCTATCAAAAAATATGAATTATCATGTATACATGCACGATCTTCAAGGTGGTATATAATTTCAATTTTCAATGATATAATCAAAATAAACTAATTAAATGCTTAACATTGTTTCTAAAACCATCTGATTGTAATATATTTAAAAAGATTATTACACTTAGAAACAGTTTATTAGTATGATAGCCAATTATATTTTGGTCTAGTGACTGATTTCCCATGGAGTTCTGGTACATGAACAAGGTGCGTAGTGTTTTTTAAGACAATTTTAATTTTATAAGCAAAATAAGTTATTATTAACTTTTATAATTGTGGTGTCTAGCTAAATTGTATATGCATTTCGATTACTTTTAAAGAATACTAATAACTTTTATCAATATAGATAACGTGATACTTTATTATTGAAGGCTTAGACAGATGAAAAGAAATTACCACACTTCTGCCTTTACTAAATTTTGAATTTGACACCTCATGATTCTCAACTCACTTCATGAAGTTTTAGGCCACACCAATTGAATGAAACAAGAAATTTTATTGATCGCACTCAAATATAGGTAGAAATTGTAATACTCCGGCTGTTCTAGTTTATGTGATAGCAATGTTTTGAATTTGTTTCAAAAATAATAACATATTTTTAAGCTAAAAATAATTAAATTTACATATATTTTTACTTAATTTTAATAATAAATATTATGATCACACAAATATTATCACCATATTTAAAATTTCTTTTAAGATTTAGAGTTCAACCAAATTATGTCATACATACATAAATTGAAAGCGAGAAAGTAGTATTGATCACGCTCAAAATTCGTCTTGAAAAAATAAATGATCGATGCAAATATAATTTGGTCTAAAAATTTAGATTCGAATCCCACAAAAAGCTAAAGCTTAGCAATAACTATTCAATATCACTAGAAAAATGATTAAGTTCGAGCAATTATTCAGTTTTAAAGATTAAGATTTTTATTTCTAAGTAATTAACTAAAAGAATATTAAACCAGTAAAAATTATCAACTAATTATAAAATGGGTTGAATTCAAGACTAAAGAAGCTTAAAGTTGTGATTTTTTCAATTATTGAATTTCTTCTTTTCTTGTTAGTTATAATCTCGCTGATTTATTTTCTATTAATCGTGAACATTCTGATTATCATAATTCTTTCTCGAACAATTCATAATAATTTACTAGACGCATTCTTGAATTACTCTAGTTAGCAATTTCTCATCGCGCACGACGATCATGTCAAAGTTTAGTTATCTCTAAACCCACTTTTAAATTTATAATATTGATCTCATATACTTAGAAGTGACGTTTATCAACAACAACCTAAATATAAATTCTTTCTCGAGCAACACATAATTAATAGGCACAGTATAATGGTTATTCAATCAATTGAAATAAACACATAGTTGAACAAGTGGAAAATTCAACTGCTCAATTATGTAAAAATGCAACAAGAATTCATCCTATACAAGGTTTCATCAAAATCCTAGATAGAAAATTAGCTACTCACAAAAGTATGTAAAAACACAATACTAAGTAGGCGATTGACCATAAATATTATTCACAATATTCCGGAATACGTTTTTACTTTATTCCAGAATACTTGTTTGGCCATGAAAACCAAAAACATATTTCCAGAATATGTTTTCATAATTTTTGATTTTTGAAAAACACCTCTTGAGGTGTATTCACTATTTTTGGATTCAATTTTTTCTCACTTTATTTCTAAATACTACACCAACTCAATAGTCTAAAATATTTTTGAAAATATCATGGTCAAACACAACTCCAACTCTATTTTCAACTTTAAAGTGAATACCAAATAAAGTGAATACGTTTTTTGTTTTTATGGTCAAACGGATCCTAAAATTCAAACCAAATAATGAAAAATAGGAAGAAGAAAGGGAAAAGGATTTGTGGCTGAATCTTTCGTCTTGCTTCATGGCGATTCCTCGCTCTCTTCATTCCAAAACATATTTGTAAATTATTTATAAGTAGAAAAAATCTCTAATAAAATAACGAAATTCAAAACAAACAAACAAAAAAAAAATTCAAAATTGACTTGGTCTGATGCCAGGTAAAAATGCATTTGTTTCCTCCTTTTTTTTCCTTTTTTTTTTTGTTTGCCACCAAGTAAGCATTATGGCCCAACCTTGTTTTCTTCCTTTCGTTTGCTCTTTAATAGGAGTACTTATATTTTTTTAATCACATTTTGCTATAATTCTCTTCGTCCTCGTACTATTTTATTCTTACATATTAAAAATATAATGTGAAATAATATAATATAATATAATATAGTCAATAATAAAAAATATAGAAGAGAAGATATTCAAATCACTGTCGACACGGAAAATCAAATATGGCGCGTGGGCCATGAACAATTGAACAATCAAAATTGAAGAGAAGGTTCGTTATTAGTTCGCTATTTATTTTTTTTAGTTTTTCAATTAATTTTTGATATTTATATTAAAATTTAATTAAATTTAAATTTATATATTGTAAAATTTAATGTCTAAAAGCGAAGCTTTTAATAAAAAAAAATTATTCTCAAAATTCATAACCAAAATCTCTTATAAAAACGGAGAATTCTCAACCACCTCGTCATGAGCTAACGTTTTTTACTTCATTATTCGCATCACCGTCGCAGATGTTGACTAAGGTGCGTACGACAAGTGGACACAAATTGGAGACAAAAGAATATAAAGGGTGGTATCAAATTATACAGGAATGCTTATCCGCTATTAATTTTGCACACATTTTAATAAATAATAAATAATAAAGTAATTTTATAATATCATTCTTTAAATATAATAAATTTAATGTTTGAGAAATAGATTGCATAATGAATAGTATTTAATACCAAAGGTAAAATAGACATAAATGAGTAAATTATCCATTGATTTTTCAAACTGGACAAGTATTGTTGGACATCTATTTTTAGTATAATGGACAAGTAAAAATAGACTGAGGGAGTAATATACTACTCTCTATATTTCAATTTATTTGACTTTTTTTTGGTTCATTTTGTTTAAAAAAGAATGATCATTTTTTTTAGCAAATCTTTACTTTTAACTTTTCACATGACATTTTTAAGATCACAAAGTTAAAGGACATTTTAATACATTTGATATATCTTTAATTTAAGACCACAAAATTTAAAAAAAAATCTAAATTTTCTTAAATTTCATCTCAAGTCAAAATAGATCAAACAAATTATAAAATGAAAAAAAAAATTTAATTGGAATCAAATTATTATAATATGATATAAACATCTAAAGTGCAAGATCTCACACGGTTTCATCAATTATGACACCCTACAAAATGTTCTTTTCGCCGACATTCCACCAAAAATTACATACTTTTCTATTGCCTTCTCGAAATTTCTTCCAAAACTTATTTTATGCTTTATTATTTTCTTCTTATTTTTTTAATATTCTTTTGAGTAGCAACAAAATGATTGAAAGAACTTCTGAAAATGTATACATTCATGACTATATATTGATATTTTTCTGGTTAGTAGTACGTATTAACAGGAAAGTGTTCCTATGAGACACTTTAAGTTCATATTTTGAAAAAATTATTGTGAATATTTTCAATCGTCAGTTATATTGATAAGTTAATCACTTATAATATGTCACTTTTTTTGATGATATACATTAGCCTATAAGTCATAAAAGCTCAAGCATGTATTAATTTAGCCTGGTATGTATAATTAAATGAGTTGACATAACTAAATGAGGTGACATATTTTATATTGTATACAATAGTTAACTTATCTACTTGATGACATTTGAGAACACGCACAAAAACTTTTTCAAAATATGAACTTGAGATGTCTAATAGGAAAAAAATTTGTCATGTGTTTCAAGCTTTCAATCAAAACAGGCTATAATTCAAATATTTAAATAAAATTTACTAATAAATTAAAAAGGCAATCGATGTATTAAGCCTGAAATGAAAGAAGCAAAATAACGATTTGAAATTAGAAGGGTGGTCAAAGTAATTTTATGTCGTAATTTGTCATCTTTTCATGACTTGTAAGTTTGTAAAGTAAAGCCACTTTTGGTAGCTTTTTAAAATTTCCACCACTTCATTAAGGAAACTCCCCTTTTAGACTGGAATTTCTTTGGCTATTTGATTTTCTTACATTAAAATTTATGCCTCTTTAATCAAGAAAATAAACTATTCATATTAATTAATTGTACCGTTTCTGCTGATTAATTAGAAGCCATGTCAAACAAGTAAAGAAATTGAACGTTGTACTTAATTAATTAGCAGCCTTTTTTGTTAATAATCATAAGTTAACTATTATTATTACAACGATCATAAAATTCCTTATGGAGTTTACAATAGTATATGGTCCTTTTGTTGCCGTAGGTAATAATTAATTAAATAGTGCCCTATACCATAGTGCAGGATTATTATTATTATTTAAATTTTTAGTATATAGTTTTTTTTTAATGCCGTAGGTAGAACTAAAGTAAAATAAAATAGCAGCACTATATCATAGTGCTCACAATTCAACACCAATACTAAAATATTTTACCCATAAACTGAAACAACTTCATCAGGTTAACGTTAGAAACTAAATAACATATTTACTTGTTCTTATTCATTTTGTAAGAATATCCCCATCTCTTCTTCCAATTAACAAAGTTATCAGAGTGATACAAAAATTGTGGAGTTAGTTTCTTTAGATGGTTACTCAACAAATTACTTGTATCTTAGAAAGTCACTTAAATTTATTTTATAACATAAAAGTTACTCAATTAATAATAATTATCTCAGAAAGTCACTTCACCTTATTTTGTAATAGAAAGCCACACTGAATTCTAATAATACGGAGAAAAAGAAAAATATAATTAATAGGAGAACAAGATAAATTTGTGATTGTTGACTGACACTACTTAAAAATCACTATTTTCTCACTGAAATTTTTCGAAAAAAATGTTTAGTAGCTATTTTCACAGATATTTTGATTGAATCGGTGAGAAAAGAAAAAATAGTAATGTTTTCGTACAAAAAAATTAGGAAGTTTCTCACTATTTGAGTGATAATCTGTTTGCTACCATGCATTTTTTCAGTGAGCTGGTTCGATAAAAAATGAGTAGGAAAATCAAATTTTATAGCACAAATTTCCCATTAATTCCTGATTAAAAAAAATATTTATTTTTAGTAGTGTGTGTCTATATATATATATATATATATATATATATATATATATATATATATATGGGGCTATTTTTATTGTAATCTTATAGTAGTATGTTGTAAATCTTGTTACGTTCAAGTAACATCGAGGAAATTATGCATGAAATCATGCTAAATATACAAATTACGTCCATTTTTCCTACCCTAAGTTTTATTATCACAATTAGCATTATGCAATCATGGATGGTTTTAGTTTTTTCTTTCTATGTACTAAATTCCAATTTGCAGGTAATCTCACTAACTCTCATAATAATTAGAATTTCAAAGAATAATTAGTTATAATTCAGTTGATAACTTGCTAAAGATAACATATTATTAGTTCAACGTTAAGTAACTTATTAACCAACGAAAGCAACAAAAAAACGACCTAACGATCACTAATTCTATTTAAAGACCAAAAAAAAAAATTGGTGATTTGTTTGTACGTCTGGTTATTGTTTAATCCCAGTTTGATTTTCTTTACCAGAAATATTTGTAAATCTTATCCTCCAAAATTTTTGTTTCAATAATTAGAAGTGTAATGCAACATTTGAGGAGTCTTTTTTTCCATATTAATATATGTTTACCCGTTTTATCTTTGATTAATTTGTATATTTTGTAAACAGAAAATAGATTCCTAGGGAATATGTTATTGTAGTCATTGCTTTTTTTCCCTTTTATGGATAAATTTTGTATGGTATAGTAATATATTAGAAACAAACAATATATTTTACCATTTAAAGATGATAATTACTAAAAAGTATACGTAAGAGAAAACACTTGTTGCCTAACAAATTGAGCCGAATTATTCGCCCCCAAAAATGAATTATTACAATGAAAGGAAAGGAAATCTAATATTACCGGATGCGCAACGCAATTATGAGCTATATGTTTGAACTTTTCAAAAATGCTGAAAAATGCAAGTTGAATCTTCAAAAAATAATACATTTTTTAAGAATTTGATATAAATATAATAATATTTTTAAAGAATTCAAGCAAGATAGATTATGAGTGAGATTTTGTCTTTGAAATGTTTTAAAAGAAATTCCACTATTGAAAGAAACCTCTGTCCCAATGCTTTACAACTTGTTTGGACAGTGGTTAGTCATGGTATGGTATTGTATGGTTTGTATGAATACCATGCTTGTTTTGATTGAAACTTAAAATAAATGGTATGATATGATTTGATTCCATGGTTATTTATCCCATGGTAATCTAATTTCTCTTTTCAATTATGCCCTTATTTAATATTAATAAATTTAACATTTATAATAATTTAGGATATTTTAGTAAACTTACCAACTATGATATAGTCACATCAAACAACACAGTACAATATAGTACATTATGAAACAACAGCAAACGATACAGTTTATCCAAACATTGTATTAATAACACAGTACAATATAATATTATATGATACAATACCATACATTATGAAACCATGGGTAACCACCGTCCAAACAAAAGGTTAGGAGTAATTCCAATTAACATGGGAAACTCTTCAAGTAAATTTAGTAGAATAACCAATTATCCAAGATACACTTGTTATGATAATTTGATACTCCCTTCGGTCAATTTTAATTATTGTGTTTATGCATACTAAAAATAATTGATTCAAATAATTATATATTGGATCAAAAAGTTGTAAACCACTACATGTCATCAAGAGATAAATTACCTGCCTGCCTGAACGACTACACTATGTTTCAAGCTTGAATTGGTTCAAATAATTATCATTTTAGAAAAATAAAATATAATTAATTGTCAAATTTTACCTTTACGTCTACTATATATAAAGAGATTAATGTAGTAAAAAGAAAAGAATAATATTAAATTGAGATAAAAAATATTAATTAAATTATTGTCTTGAATAATATTATTTTAAATAACTTACAAAAAGAAAAAAAATGACAAATGAAATGGACCGGAAGGAGTATAGTTCTAGTTTCCATTAAGATGGAAGACTCTTTTTGTATTAAATGTAGGGAAATTTCCGTGTATATACACAAAATTAAATACTTTGTAAAAATAATAGCCACACTTATTTTTACATTAAAAATAATCTAAAGTAGAAAAAATGCGGGTTTTAGCTATGGGTAAACCGTGGTTAAAGGGTAAAGTAATTATGGCTAAAAATTATGTACCGCAAACTTTTATCACGGTTGAATCGTGACTAATTTATATGATGAATTCACAAATATACAAATAAATTATCTTATTTAGCCACGATTTTTGGGCGAATAATTAAAAATTACAAATATAATTTATTTTTCATGCAGCCAATTTGATCACGGGTAGACCGTGGCTATATCTTACTCTTACCGTGGCTAAATAAATATTATATCCCTATAATATATATGTAGTATATCGATGTTGTATAGATAGTTACGTAATGCATCGATATTGTATAAATGATGTATAAACGTGTATCGATATTATATAAATAGTGTATAAACGTGTATCACTATTGTATATATAAATGGTGTATGAACATGTATATATGATGTATAGATAGTTATGTAGTATATATATAATGCATTGATATTGTATAGATGTGTATAAACGTGTATCGATATTATATATATAGTTATGTAATGTATCGGTATTGTATAAATGGTGTATAAACGTGTATATATGATGTACAGATAGTTATGTGGTATATATATATATAATGTATCTATATTGTATAGATGTGTATAAATGTGTATCGATATTGTATATATAGTTATGTAATGTATCGATGTTGTATATATGGTGTATAAATATATATCGATATTGTATAAATAATTATGTAATGTATTGATATCGATATTTATTTAATTATTATGTGTTTCACCCTAATAAATAAAAGTATAAACAAAAAATGATAAAATAACATAAGCGTTCCTTTTATTCAATAAAAAAATAAATAATTAGAAGAGCAGAAAAGGTTTTAAGAAAGGAGCAACAAATTTTTCAAAAAACAATTGCAGCAAAAAAAGTTTTGAAAAAAACAAAAAGAAAGTTTTTTTTTTTTTGAATAGTGCTGAGAAAAAAACAGAAGAAAAGTTTGTCTTAGCTACGATTTTTGTATCATATAGATACGGTTTGCGCGTGACTAAAATTACGTGTTTTTTTATAGTTTGGCCAAATGGTTAATTAATGTAATAAATGAGTGATTTTTTTAAAATAAGCTATTTTAAATGTAAATAAGTTTGATGGACTGACATTCTGCCTAATCTTTCCTTAAATGTATGTGTTGATTTTATTTCCTCCCTAAGGCCCCTAACTTAAAATTGGATGACATATATATACTGAAGGAGATGATGTAGAATTTACGTTTTCAGGTTTAATTTTTAAGGTTATATAGTTTAACTCATTATATTTAGATATGGGTTCATATTCATTATATATTAGAATTTTAATAACATTTTACACCTAAATTTATATACTCCAAAATTGCATATGCCCTTATATACCGGTGATATAACTAGAATATATATACATGTTATTTACATATACTTTTTGTAATTTTATCGATGATTAACTTATAAGTTACTTGATTGCATAATATTTTTCATAAAATTAAAACCCTGTTCTTAGATTAATATATCATTGGCCAAGCTTTTGAGAATCTAAAAGTGCCATCTTTTTAAAAAGAAAATATTTATTTTAGAGAGTTGATGTATTTGACAAAAGCTTTTAGGGAAAAAATAAGTATTTTTGTGCAACACCAAATATTATTTTTCATAGCTTGAAAAAGTTCTTAAAAAAATTCAAAAACAATTTTTTAACTTCTACCGAACTCTAATAATGCAAACATAACTTTTTTTCAAATATTTTAAAAAAATACTTCTCAAAATAAATAAAAAGTTTGATCAAACACGCTATAACGAAGATTGCTTTATGAGTGAACAACTAAAGTAATCACTCCAAGTGGTGAAAAATGTGAAATCAAACAAGTGTTCACTTACTTTTCGTGTAACCAACCATAAGTTTCTCTATCTTTTTGTAGTCATAAATTGCTCCAGAATTTATTAACCAAAAAAATGCAACTTACTCATTCATTTCCTTTAGAAATGGGGAATGAGTAATGTATATTCATGTGAGTTTCCACAAATACGTTAACTAATTTTAATTTTGGTTGTTATTCAAAGTAATTTGTTTGTCTTAGCTTCTCTATCAAGTAATTAACCATGTTCTTCTCCCACCTCCCCGACGAAAAGACGTTTTAAAAATTATAATCATATACGTATTATTTACAAATATTGCAAATAAAATATTTTATTCGTCCCATTTTATATGGCATCATTTAATTTGGCACGGTTTTAAGAAAAAAAGAAAGACTTTTGAAACTTGTGCTCCAAAATAATCCTTGAACATTTATGTGGTTGTAAATCATTTCATTAAGGGTAAAAGGAAAATTTCAAAGTTAAATTTTTTCTAATTATAGAAATGTGACATTCTTTTTGGATGGATTAAAAAGAAAAGTGTGCCACATAAAATAGGACGGAGAGAGTAGTAATAGTAATAAATATCTTCTTCTTTTTTTTAAAACATTAAATTATTTGGAAAAATATAATTCGTTGAGACGACTAAGAGCCTGTTTGGCCTAACAGTTGAAAAATTGCTTATTTTAAGAAACAGTTTTATAAAACAGCTTTTCAGAAAATTGCTTTTGAAAAGAGCAGTTTGTGTTTGGTTAATTCATTTAAAAAGTGCTTTTGATAAACCGATTGTGTTTGATTAATTTTTTTCTAAAAGCGCTTTTGAGAGTCAAATTACGAAAAAAGGCAGGTATCAATGGACTTTTACTATTAAGACTATGTTATCGAGAGAAATTATTTTAAATATCTATTATAAAAATTTTAATTAAATTTTTATTTTTATTTAATCAAAAATTACATATTGCCAATTTTTAATCAATATTGTACATAAATACATAAAAAAATATTAAATATTAATGTAATATTAAACTAAAAACTATCAAGAAAAATGAATTCGAAAATTATTCCATAAATTAAATCAATACATATGAAAAATTCACCACAAAATAAATAGTTCTTCATACATTACAAAAAATTTTGTCATGTGTATTTTAAGTTATAATGATATTATTTTTTTTAAATTTAATATCTTGATCTTATTGAGTTGCAATTGAATTATAATATTATGAAATGTAAGTATAAAAAAAACTAAGAGAATTATATTAATTGCTTGTTTGTATTAATAATATAGGAATAAGTAGTTCTTTAACACATATATTCTCACTTTTAAGATAATACAATATCTTGTTAGTTGCATAAATAATCTGATAACATCTAATTTGTAATATTAAATAATATTGATATATTTTTTTTTTATTATTATCCTTACCTACAAAAGTAAAACTTTCACAACAACAAAAGTTTATAGGTAAAATAATATATATAAATGAGAAATTTATTTTTTTGTTACTTTTTTTCTGGGTTTACTAGCATATTCAATACTTACCTAATAGAAACGTATAATAATATATATAAAATATATAAATATATAACAATAATATATAAAACATAAAATAAAATAAAGAATATATGGTATAAGAATGAAGAATAAAACTTTTAAATAAAACTTAATCAAATTTATGAAATATGCTAATTAATTAACAAGGGGTATATTGATAAATATGTATAAATGATAAGGATATTTTTGTCTTAAAAAAAATAATTTTTTGCTTCTGCTTCTTCCCAACAATAGAAAAACTGCTTCTATTTAAGAGCAATTTTACTAATTAGCCAAACACCTTATTTTACCCCAAAAAAAACACCTTTTTCTGAAAAAAAGTACTTTTTTACCTCTCAATCGCTAGGCCAAACAGGCTCTAACTACTACTCCCTTCCCTTCGTTTCAATTTTACTTGTCATATTTTTTCATGTCACTTAAGAAAATGTCAACCAAAAAAGTAATTTGACTAAACTATTCTCATTTATTCTTTTATCTAAATTTAATACTATTCTCTTTTTAATCATATTAAAAAAAAATTCATATTTATTGACTTAGAATAAAATATAAATTAATAATTAATTATATTTTAATTTTCTAAATGATATTATTTTTGACTAATTGTTTTTAGTAAGTGTGACAACTAAAATAGACCGGAGAGAGTAGTAATATTTTATACTGGAAATTAGCAAAAAAAGTCACAATTCGAATTCTCAAAAATTCACCGTCAACTACAATTACCCCCCCCCCCCCCCCCCCTCTTCGTTTTATTCCCTCCATTTTAATTTGATTGACCTATTTTAATTTGATACGGAGTTTTAAAAAATAAGAAAGACTTTTGAATCTTGTGGTTAATAATTAAAGATATGTCAAGGGCATTCTTTTTTAAACGTATTAAAAAAGAAAGTAGGTTAAACAAATTGAAAGGGAGGGAGTAACTTTTAACTATATTCATAAAATTAAAATCTAGTAGTCTACATTATTTACCTGTACTTGATAAATATTTTTTTTAGAGGAAAACTTTTAACTTAAAAAATAAATAATAGGCAGTCAAATCACCTCAACAAACATTTTTATCTGTACTTTCCAAGATGACAATTCACTTTTTAAAAGAGACCAATTTCAGACAACTTTTTATCAGGATTTTAACGTTTGATAAAAGTCTGTTCTTGATTGAAGACAAACCGTACTACAATTCTTCAGTCCCCATGACTCCCAAAATTAATTATATATTCACAATTTCTTTGTCTCAAAAGTATAAAATAAACTTTTTTCACGATATTAAATAGGAGTATATAATAATTACTCAATCAATTACGTATCAACTTTTAATTTGTGACTTCAACTTTATAAATCTTTATATGATTTTTTCTCTATATTCAGAAGATTCATATAAATACTGATCCCAATATCATTAGACTAATCTTTGAGTACGTGCCAATAAAATATCTTATATTAATGAGTAAATTTAAGAAATCGCATAAAAATATTAAATAGTAACAGTATATTTAAGTTATAAAATAAAATCAAAAACTATAAACTTCGGGTAATAATAAATATTGAGCCTTTTTAGTTAGATCAATAAAAAGACAAATCATGTCCTATAGAAGTCTTGAATGCCTTATTATGATTTCCGAGGACATATGAAATATTTTACAAAACATATTACGTATTATTTATGTGACTCAATATCTCAAATAAAAATATGTTTTTAATTTAGCGAGGAACTCTTTCACTTGGCGTCGAATGATTAAAGCTAAAAACTTTAGGCATCTTTTGAACGTGTTTTACTCATGAGATGAATTTGGAAAAGAAATTGATTGGCTTTTTTTCCTGATTGATTAGTTAATACAAAGACTTAAATATTTATTGTCAATATTAAAAGAAAATAATTTAACTTTTTGTTGATTTAATGAGGATGTAATTTCAGTGAAGTAATATCTGTAGTGGAGAAGGAGATGGAAGTGAAGTCGATACACAAGTCATACTCATAAGAGGAAGTTTCAAATATTTTTAAGTCTATAATTTAAGAAAACGGGGAGAATGACGATGATATTGCTCATCGTATTAGAGCGGGATGGGTGAAATGGAGATTCGCGCCCAGAGTAATGTGTGATAAGAATGTGTCACCAACGCCTAAAGACAAGTTTTATAGAATGGTGATTAAACTTACACTGTTATATGAGTTAGAGTGTTGGTCTGTTAAAAATGCACACGTTCAGAAGATGAAGGTAGCGAAAATGAGAATGCTCATTTGGATGTGCGAGTAGCATACTAAGAGAGTACACGATTAGGAATGAAGTTATTCAAGATAAGGTAGGAGAGGCTACCATGACGAACAAAATGAGAAAAGCGGACTGAAATTGTTCGGACATGTGAAAAAGAGGTGTCGAAAGGTGCCCAATAATAAGGAGGGTGTGAGATTTTAGCTATAACAGGCTTCATGAGAGGTAGAGATATGTCTTTAAAGAACTGGGGGAGGTGATTAGACATGATATAACACATCTTCAACTTACTGAGGACAATGACCCTAGATAAGACGATATGAAGGTCGAGAATTAGGGTAATATATAGGGAGTGTTCTAATACTTTTACGTTTAAGAGACAAGTGACTAGTTTCTTCTTCTTATCTTCTCCTTACTTAATAATTCTATCTAGTATTCGCGTAGTATGTTATAATAATTCTATCTAGTATTTGCATAGTATGTTATTCTTCAATTCTTACTACCTACCTGTTAGTTCATTTGCTTTGTTTATCTTGCTATTTCACAGTTGTTTTTTCCTTTCTATCCTTGCTCTTAATACACTTATTTTGACCCGAGGTCTATTGGAAATAACTTCTCTACCCCACAAAAATAGAAGTAAGATCTGCCTACATCTTATCCTCCACGAAATTCGACCTATAAAATTACACTTATATATTAATGTTGCGCAATTATATTGACATTAGCTCATCCCAAGTTCTAACTATTTTAGGTATAATAATAATAATTATTATCCAATAAAAATTCTATTTTTAAAGTCAATAACACTAATAATTTTTATTCTATTTTAAAAGTCAATAACACTGTTAAACTTTTGCATTTTTAGTCTGTTTCAAAGAATAATATCGCTCTATGTTTTACCCTAACGACATATTACTTGTACAATAAAATATTAATGCCATGACATATTTAAAATCAACAACACTAATAAACATTTATATTTTTAGTTTGTTCTAAAGAATAATATCACTCTCTATTTTACTATTAATGTCATGAAATATTTAAAATAAATAACACTAATAAACTTGTATTTTTAGTTAGTTTCAAAGAATAATGTTGCTCTCTATATTATCTTAATGACATACTTATATAGTAAAATATTAATATCATGATATTTTTAAAATCATAAATTTTAAATATTATTTTGATATATATCAAAAGTTCTTTTTTTTCCTTTTAAACTCTACATATTTCCAATCAAATAAAGAAATAATATAATATAAAAAAACAAAAGCAAGGAACCAACCCACTAATCTTCCAACTCCCCACGCTGCCCCTGTGAATTGAATGAATATATACACAAACAAAGCAACGGTTCACAAATTGTAAAATTCTTCTCTCCCTTCTTCTTCTCTCTCTCATAATTTTTGTGAATAATTTTTTTGACTTTCTGTAGATTCTGTGTGAATACAAGTCATACAAAATTCTCCGTGAAATGTCAACCGGTGGCACCACCACCACGACCAGCGCCGCCACCACCAACTCCGCCACTGTTATCCCCATAGCCACCGCACCCACCACCCACCACCGTCGCCGCGTCGCAGACCCCATGGCAACCGACCCAGAATACAATTTCTCCGACGACGATAACAATAACAACAACAACAACAACAACCCAGAAATTAGCAATATTAACAATTGTGGTCTTCTTCTTCATCATTATCATCATCATCATCACCCGTTAATAAAATACTTATTGGTACGGAAAAGGGTACCGGAAAGTATTGTATTTAGATTAGAAGAATGGGTTTTAAGCGTTTGTACAATTATGCAGTCATTGAGATCAAGGAAGAATATGGGTCGTAAGGTTTTTGGGTTACTGTTGTTTTTCATGGTGGCTTCTGTGTTCTTCAAGTTTTCATTTATGATGATGAATGGAAATGTTGAAGATGTTAATGGGAATTTGTTGACAAGGGAGAATGGTATTTTTGTTCTTCCTAATTTCAAGAATGATTTGGGTAATGCACAAAGGGTACTTTCGGAAACAGAGTCGTCGTCGTCTTCGTCTTCTTCTGCGGATTTTGTGAGAAAACGTCAAATGAAGGAGATACCAGTAAGTGTGGACTTTCAATTTTTTATTTTAATTTTTTTTTCTTCCTAATTTAGAATTGTGATTTATATGGAAAAAGAATTAAAGGTTGAATTTTTAATCACCATAATTTAGTTTGCTATTTTTGTTATTCAATTTCCAAAAGATGGGAGCTGTAATCTTTGCGTTTTGCTTACGTTTTGGGGTTGAAGAATGAAAAGATGGAAACTTTCCTTAGGGGGTGTTTGGCAAGTATTTTGAAAAAAAAAAACAGCTTTTGTTTTCAAAATGAAAAATGATATTTGAAAATTGAAGTTATGTTTGGCCATGAATACAAATTGGAGTTGTTTTTGAATTTTTGTGAGTAATTTGGAGTGATAAAAGTGAATAATTTTTAGGTATTTTTTAAATGCAAGATTGAATTTTTGAGTTTTATGGCCAAACATATTTTATGGAGTTCAACTCCGAAAAAGTAAATATTTTTCATGGTTAAACGCACCCTTAGAATTTTCTATGCATTTTTGTCTAAACTTTGTTATGAATTTTCTGAAAGGAGAGAAAACTTTGGTAGCTGTAACTTTCTGGGTGGAATTTACCTTTTACTTTTTAACTTTGTGGGTAAATTGGTGATGATGGTGGAATCTCTATTCATTGTTTGACTCGGTAAAACCCAAGTAATGGACGGCAACAAAAACAGTGTTGAATATTGTGAACCATTTTGCCAGTTGGCTATTGGCAATGTTGACTTATGATGGTTGCCTTCCAATTATTAGTTGACCGTTATGGGCCTTCTATATTCCTCTTCCCTTTTCCCATGAAAAAACAACGTGATGTTCGAGTTAACTTGTGTGTACCTCGATGGTACGACATGTGTTTTCACACACATTCATCACTTAATAAATTGTTCAGTTTGACGTACCATCGGTATAACTCTGCTCATCTTCCGTGTTCTTTTACTCTTGTTCTGTTTAACTAACTGAGACATGTACATTTATAGTTCTACTTACTGTGCTCCATAGGTTGTCTCTAAATTTTCCTAAATGCAGACTTATTGCAGCTATTGTTGTTTATTTGTTGACTATGCTATGCATATGACCAAAACAAAATGAAAACGAAAATATCTTAACTTGTTTGTATGGATTGCTTTGACAGGTACCAGAAATATGGATGAAGCCAAACAGTGATAATCATTATCAATGCATTTCTCGGCCAAGGAATCGCATAAGTATGTCAATATTTTAGTTTTCTGAATTTGTGTGGTGCTAATTGTGAAGTTTATTTGTAATGCATTCTGATATCTGCGAGTTCTTTTTCAGGAACTGGCTCATCGACGAATGGCTATATCTTAGTTCATGCGAATGGAGGATTAAACCAAATGAGAACAGGGGTGAGTAAAAAGCCGTATATGCCACACTCGTTAAGCTATTGTTTAGATGGGTTTTAGGGAATGGCGAAGCTGTTATGTTGTTGCTAATTATGTTTAAGTGGATTACTGCAGATATGTGATATGGTGGCTATTGCGAAAATAATGAATGCCACTCTGGTGCTTCCTTCTCTTGACCATGAATCCTTTTGGACAGATACTAGGTACTATTCGTTAGTACTTGTGATCAGTTGACAATGACCCCTCTTAGCGCCTCTACGTTCCGTTCTAATAATTTGTTGCTTCTTGCAGTGATTTCAAAGATATTTTTGAGTGGAGACACTTCATTGAAGTTCTAAAGGATGATATTGAGATTGTTGAGTCTTTGCCACCAAAATATGCAGCTGTGAAACCCCTTCAAAAGGCGCCTGTGTCTTGGTCCAAGGTTTGTAAATAAAACTACTATGTGTTAGCTCTAGCTTTTAGTTTTCATGGCGGAAACTAAAGTATGATGCATCATTGCAGGCTAGTTACTATAGAAGAGAGATACTTTCTTTACTGAAGAAGCACAAGGTGATACAATTTACCCACACGGATTCAAGGCTTGCTAACAATGGCCTAGCATCGTCCATTCAAAGGCTTCGCTGTAGAGCTAATTATCAGGCTCTACGTTACACGAATGATATAGAGGAGTTTGGAAAGAAGTTGGTTGATAGACTTAGAGATAATGGTGAACCATTTATCGCTCTCCATTTAAGGTAATCTATCTGAACACTTGGGTGTTTCTGTCTACTCCTCAGTCATCGATCTATAAGTAACTTAGCATATTGCTCGAATGTGCAGATACGAGAAAGACATGCTAGCGTTTACTGGCTGCAGCAACAATTTGACAGATGAAGAGGCTGAAGAACTTCGTAAGATGAGGTACGAAGTGAAACATTGGAAAGAGAAAGAGATAGACAGCAAGGAAAAGCGACTCCAAGGGGGCTGTCCCATGTCCCCTAGGGAGGCTGCCTTATTTCTTAAGGCAATGGGCTATCCCTCCACAACCAGAATATACATTGTTGCAGGGGAAATTTACGGCAACAATAGCATGGATGAATTCCGTTCGCATTACCCGAATGTGTTCTCTCACTCAACCCTTGCAACAAACGAAGAACTCGAGGCATTCAAGAATTATCAAAACCGTCTTGCTGCTGTAGATTATATGGTAGCTCTTGAAAGCGATGTTTTTGCTTACACTTACGATGGCAATATGGCGAAGGCTGTGCAGGGTCATAGAAGGTTTGAAGGATTTCGAAAGACCATTAGCCCTGACAGGTTTGTTATCATCTCCAATGCTTTATACCTTCCATTTTCACCACATAACTTTGATCAAATTAATACTAATGTTTATGCATTTTCTTCATTTCAGATTCAATTTTGTAAGATTGATCGACTCGTTAGATAAGGGTGAAATATCTTGGGAAGAGTTTGCTTCAAAAGTTAAGGTCTTACAATCCAACAGATTAGGAGCACCTTACCTCAGACAACCCGGTGAATCGCCAAGATTAGAGGAGAACTTCTACGCAAATCCTTTACCAGGTTGTTTATGTAATAGATCACAGGAAGAAGCCAGAAAACAGCAACTCAACAAGAGGCCAAGTTTGAGGGTTGCTTCACAAAGATAGGTATTTGTATGAAGATAAGTTGGTAGATTAATCCAATATATCAATACTTGTTCCACTTGTTCTACAAATGGCCTATAAGAGGCTGCCAGAAGTCGGGTTTTTCGTTGCCCTTCATACTGCGCGGCTAGCAGAAACGAAGAGAGATTATTGTATCAAGCAAGCAGCGCTTGGAAGCAGAGATGGTGGTTTATAAGATGGACAAAAGAAAGCAATATACAAAGCAGAGATATACTCAAATCATTCTTTAGAGTGGAATATAGAATTTTCATTTTCATTCATTTATTATTTTTATTTTTGTTCCGAGTTGGTTTTGTGATTAGTTTACCCATTAGGTTCAACACGGATTCATATGTATACCGATTCATGAAAAATGATATACAAATCTGTACACAGATGCAGAATTACTCTTTTTGGTCATCTTTCACTAGATAATTTTTTGTGTTGCCTTTCATTTTTAGCTTAAAGAACTAGGATCATTCCTCCCTCTGGCCTTTGTGATCAACGCAATGTGCATATCAGACGCATGTCACGGGTTTGAATCCTTTAAGACAAAACGTACTATTTTAGTTGAGAAGGGTAACGGGATGGGCTCATTATTAACTGAGGTTTGGATATGCAAAATAAAATAAAATTGGATCATTCCACCCTGAGCAAGATAGTGTTTCAGTTTGAACTGCTCCCCTGATAATAATTGATTCAAAGAAGTAAATTATTTTCTTGTTTTACTATGATTCTAATCAAGGGAGAGGAAAGTACCTTTCATGAAACAGATTGTTCAAGCCCAAAAAAAAGGTCTTGCAATACCTAGTAACTGCTACACTACCACTAAGAAAAGTGGTTGTAACTTGTAAGACTCATTTTATTTAAGAGTTGAAGTAATATGTACAATTTTTGCACCATCAGATCATTTGCTATAACATTTGAACTTTTTATTAAATGGGTGGTATTTCCTCCTTTTTTTTCAAAATAAATAAATATTATGTTTGTATTCCTCATCTCAAAGCTCAGCTAGAAGCATGAATTGTGGTCCAACCTGGTTTTGCAGAGTATAAGCTAAGCACCTTGAGAATAAAGTTGTTACCACTTTATTCACTTCCTAGCTGTCCAGGACAAAATTTTAATAGGATACACGATGAACACGCAAAATGAAAGAGGAATTTTTTTGGCCATTTATAAATAAATAGAAGAAAAAAATAAAAATTTAAAAAAGTTTATGTGTAAAAATGAATCTCTTGTAAAAAGAACATGAATTTTTTTAAAAAAAATTGTAAGCGAACTACAAAATCAATTCTTCATAAATCTATAACATATCGGGAAAGAAGCACACTGAATGTGCGTGTTTCAGTCATGTCTTTGGACAGTTAAATGTAGATATTATGAACGCAAGATGCAGGATAGCAAGTGGTGTACCAACTGGTATTGAAGGGTGTCAATGGGACGGTTCGGTCGGTTATTTAATAAAATTTATATCGTATCGATTTTTCGATTATTTATTTTGTATGATCAAAATTAGACTTTTTTAAACCGTCCGATTATTTTGGTTTCTCTTCGGTATATATTGGTATAATTCAGTTAATGTTCTATATTTTTTAAAAATGTTCATGTCAAACGTTAGATTTTGACAAAAACTCTCTAGATATTTTTATTGTTTAAAAAGTGACGAATCAAGAGAACATGAAAGATAACACGAATAGAAATCTGATTCATCCCGATATTTTACAGTAGTGTAAAACAAAATTAAACAAAAACAAAAATCTAGATCAGTGAAAATAAATTAATCAAGATAAAACTCAAACACTGAGTCTACTAACATTAAGTATTCAATAAGAAAAATTTAAATCACACTAGAGAAAAGATCATTAATACTTATTTAATACCTTGTAGCTTGCTATTCAAGATCATTGGAATACCTTGTACCTTACTACTCAATATCCTAGAACTAATTTAGTTTCAATAGCAGTAGCATAATATGTTTCAGAGTCAGAACTTTGGCTGTTAATCTCGGTAGTCATTTTCACCCCCCAGATTCAAGACGAAAAATTTAATGTTTTATCATTTATAAAATTAAATGTAAATAAAATATTTTTTACACATTTATTTATTTAATACAGTTTAATATTTTTTTGATTTATTTTTATAAAATTTAAAACCTACCTAATAATTTGATACGATTACAAATTTATATAAAAACTTAAGAGTTTTATCTTAGAAAGCCTAAAAATCGGCTTGGTTCAATATGACTCAATTGATTAAATCAGTTTTTAAAAGATTATTGGCCTTCTTAACTAGCGTATCCCCCAACTCAGCTGAAGAGGCCTAACCTGAAACAATAAGTGCTAATTTGAGGCCGAATTAAGATTTTAAGTTGGTCAATCATACATAATATAATATATAAGTAGTATTATAACCATAACTTCTATGTGGCAATCATTGACAACTCTCTACCAAAAAATAAAAAATAAAAGACAATCATTGACAACTGATTTAGCGAAGAATCACTTCTCCGTCTCATATCAATTGTCCACTTTATTTTAAATAATTATTTTAAATTACGTATTAATTTATAAAATTAATTATATTTTTGTCATTTCACCCTTACAATTAATTCTTTTTGAAAGTGAAAAATAAGTTATTTGTAGAGTTTTTATTTTTTTTAAGAGATAAATTAATAAAACTATTTTTTTTATTTATAACTATTTTAAGAGGCGTGTAAAGAAAAAAAGTAAAAAACTAATATAGGAAGGAAGGATATGTATGTACCTGCAAAGTTTACCTGAGAACATGTGAAGTTAGCAAATATGGGCCATGTGACACAATTTAATATTGAAAGAATGCTATCACGCCACAATCATAGGGACCATAATTGAGAGTGTGGCTTTATTTGTCTCGAAATAATGCATGGCTTTTTTGTCACCCCCTTTATTGTACTAGACAAACATAAAGCAAGTTGAAAGAAATTGGAATTCTAAATATAAATAGTGTATGCTTCAACCATGTTAGTAAATTAGTTGGCCAAATAATTACATTAAATTTATATATATATATACATACATATAGATGATCGGATGGTTTGACTGTAATTTTCCCTCTATATTTTATGAATTCTAAATTATGTAATAGCAACATCAAATGTTAGTAATTGCGTTTTGAATTTTATTTTTATATATATTTAATAAATCTGGGAAACTTAGGTTAATGTATTCTTCAGTCAACTAGTTTATTAGCATGGTTGAAGTATATATTATTTAGGGACAAGGACACAAATGGCCAGTCGGTCCAAATAAATCCTAACAAATAGCCAAGGGATTGAAAATCCCATTTTTTAGCCAATTCGCTAGCGCCAGAATCGTTATACATATTCTATACAACAATGATACAATTTCTATACACATCCTATGTACAACAATTATACAGTTTCTATACACATCCTATATAGTTTCTATTGAAATCTTATACAGATACATATTATATACAACAATTATATAGTTTCTATACACATTCTATACAGTTTCTATAGAAATCTTATGCAGATACATATCTTATACAATAATTATACAGTTTTGATACATATCCTATACAGTTTCTATACGCATCCTATAAAATATATTTTATACGATAATTATACAATTTCTATACAATTGCATTTAATTATTTTAAAAAGAATAGCTGATTTTTTAAGCAAAAAAAAAAAAAAAGAATAGCGACACAAAAAAAATAATAGAATATTTAAAAAGGGCTGAAATGACCCAAATATTAAAAAAAAAAAAGAATGGCTGAAGCATGGAATTTAAATGGCCGAGTGGCCATATAATGGTAGTATTATTTTAAAATGACCATCTTTTATGAAATAGTTTGGAGGACTGGGCACGCAGTGTCCTTTTCCCTATTATTTATACACTTTGATTGTATATATATTTTATATTTATTATATATAGGTATGTATATTTTATATATATATGATATATGTATTTAGTATAAAACATACAAACTATATACTTTGTACATATTTTTTCAATTAGATGGCCGAATGATTTTGTTGTAATTCTCCCTCTAAATTTTATGGATTCTAAATGTAATAGCATCATCAGAGGTTAGTAATTGAGTTTTGAATTTAATTTTTATACATATTTAATAAATTTGTTAACATAAGCATAAAATTTGAAGTAAAGGTATTAGGTTCAACCAAATCAGTAAGTTTAGCCTATGAAAATATAACCCTTTGAATCGATCCCGACTTGTACGAGTAAGGCGGTGTATATATTTGTGATGAATTTTCATAGGGTGGTCTTCTGAAAGGCTGTATTTAATTTTCGGTCCTATTAAAAAAAGTTGTACAAATATATATATTCGCGAGGAATTTCTCCTCTTCCTTCTCTTGTATTTTCTTCATGTGTGTTGTAGAAAACTTGAACGCTCATTGTGTATTTTTGGTTATTTTAGATTGGTTTGGTTGAAGAAACTTGAAGAACACCGTTGTTGGTTTTACTGAGTTTGATTGTTGAAGAAGACGAAGTGAGTCTATTAATTTTTGAAAGGTTAGAGTTGAATCAAATAATTAAAAATTGTCAGACTGATATTACAAGGCTGGATATCAAATCTGGGTCATTTGGAACAAAATTTGGATCAATTCTGAAGTGAATATTTTGATGAAATTTTCACATAACCAACTTATGACGACCCGCAAGAATTATTAGGATTGTTGGCCAATTTCTGACGATCGTCACAATTTCTGACAAGAAAACCTATCGAGTTTCATGGCGATCTGTCAAAATCGCCAAGATTTAGTGACCAATTTCTGGCGATTATCAAGATTTATAAATTATAATAAGACAACCTGATGATTTTTATGATCCACTATAATCGTCAAGATTTAATGGCTAGTTTCTTGCAATCCCCCATACTTTGTCAGCATTCAGCAAGTTTTAGCTAGCTTCTTGTGATCATCTATTTTTGTAAAACTCTTTAAACGAAATCAAAATCTAAACGGTAACACAAAGATTATATTTGTGAAAACTACCCTTCATTGGTCGGTCATTTTTGGGTAAAGCCATCATATAAGAACAAATAACCAAATAAATGAAAAATGATTTTGAGTTGAGCGAGTTTGGTTATGATCTACTGTTTAGTCTAAATTGGCGTGTCCTATCTTGACCCAAGCAAATATTGAACGGGTTATAATTTAAATCTGCTTGTTGATTCGACCATCTTAACCCCGTCTAAACGTAGTCCACAACCCACCTAAACATAGTCTACGCCGCCCATTTAACACCCCTAACTGAACTGATGGAGGCATGCAAACTGTAAAGCCATTGTCTTTAGGCTGATAATGATCTCTACTAGCTAATTTTGCAATAGCAAAAACCTAAATCAGCCCAACATATTTTGTTCCAGAACCAAACTCATTAAACACAAAGGTGAACATGTAATTAGGCAAAGATCTGTCTATATGCCACCATATTTCCACTTTTGTGCTATGATTGCCAATCATGTCTACTTTGAATGGGTCTGCAATTGCCTACTACAAATTTAAGCAAGTCACATGAAATACTTAACTGTTAAGTGGCTTTAAAAACCTCCAATAAAGCAGTCTCAACAACTTTGCCATATATTTTGCTTGTTCAAATTAAAACAAAGAAAACTAGGCCAGCAAGAGCCTTTAGCATTAACTGGAGTGGTTTTTCGTTCTTGAAAACTCCTTCATAAAACAACACCCTGGAATAGCCCCTTTCCGACGATTAGGCTGATTCAACAATCAACAACTACAACTACACACTCAGTGTAATCAACAAGTGGGGTCTGTGGAGGAGGGAGTGTACGCATAGCTTACCCCTACCTCGTAGAGGTAGAAAGTTTGTTTCTTATAGATCTCCGGCTTAAATAAAGCAATTCAAAGCAGCTTGAAAAAGGGGACACAAAACTAAGAACAGTAACAATAAAGAAATAGTGCGAAATAGAGAGCAATACACAACATACAGAAGAAAGAACAATAATGAGAATGAAATAATGCGACACCCGAAGCACAAAATATACAGGTGATAACCGAAATCGAAGAACAAGAAACTACCAGCTGAATCAACAATCATTTGACTTTTTTTTAAATGACATGCACATTACAGTGAATAATATGAGCTAAGGAGCCACAAAATGGTAATAGTGAAAACTGCACGCTCATTACAAGAGTGTAGAATCTATATGGCATCCTTCAACCATGAGATGCACAATCAAATGTACCTCCTAGCAGATCACAGTTACAAATGGAACTGGTTTTCGAAGATCATGCACTCACAAAAACACTTTGGATCTTTCCTTCAATTTAGGATATAAACATGAACCCGCTTCCTCAAGAACCTATTATTTGTGAAGTGTCAGATTAATTACAACAAAATCTACTTTAAGTAGTAACTACAGAATACAATGTCCTGGAAATTGGCATTATGGCACTACTACCACATCGATGGTACATAGACCTGCTCTTTGAGATTCTGTGTGGCGCTTTCAGTGGGAAAACCCCTAACAGAACCAATTGTCCACTGGGATATTATGCCCGCTGCAATTGCAAAGCGAAGGTGTCTCTCTAGAACATCTTGATCGTGGTACATCTCTGGTTGTGTCGTCAATTTTCTCATTATTCCAGCGACAACAGCATCACCAGAGCCAGTTCTATCACAAGTAAATGGTGTTATGAGCACATCTTCCGTACCAACCACCACTCCATCAAAAGAAGGAGAGTAGTAATGGATCCTAAGTGTCCCATCTGTAACAAACAAAAATTTCAGTCCATCGTGCCACAAGGGAGCAATTTCCTCAGGAGTATAGTGATAATAATTTCTTCTTTTTTTGGTTTGTTCATAAGTCTCCGCAAAGTATTGCGGTGTATAATTCCTTTTCCTCTCGTAATGCTCTTCGTCAAGAAGAAATTCAAGCTCTTGCCTTGAGACCTCAATGATATTAGCTTGTTGCCAGGCTTCCTTGATCAAATTCCTTGTTTCATCACGTGATCTCCACAAGGGCAATGGCAGATTCATATCAAAAAATACAAGACCACCAAACTTCTTTGACAATTTAATTGCTTTAAAAAGAGTAGAACGCATAGATGAAGATGTCAAGACTTCAGAATTAAAATGGAACATCCTAGCCTGCAAGAGAGAAGGAAAAAGCACCAGGAAATTTGTTAAAAATACTTGCCCCAACGTCACCTGAACACAATTTGTTAAAGCACACAAGTCCCCCAAAAGCATAATTCTGATAGAAGACATGTATCCTTCTCTGCAGTGTAGGCTCAAGCACTGTATTGAAAATATCTAACATGTAATATGCAACTTACCATGATACAGCATCTTATTTCTGGTTCACAACAATCCAAAAAAAGAATTTCCCTATTGAACACAACAGAATAAAAACTGATAATATATTGAATCACCTTTCGGCTTTAACTATTGAAGGATCAGCCAGTCTCAAGCTAAAAGACTGATAGTTTCAGGAAGACGAGATAACTAGTCAAACATGGAATCACATAACAATAGTACTACTGCTAATGATAACTAGTTGTCAGGACTCTAGAATTTAATGAATAGGGAACTACAAGGACACTAGAATTTAACGAATAGGGAACTACACTTTCACTACCTCACAACTAAAAGGAGTATATACGATTAGCACAAGTCAAACTCAAAATAAATAGGTTGACGAGAATTATGCATCTTTAGTCAATTTGTTCCACAAAACAAATGTGTCATTGCAAAAAAATGTCATCAGAGTGAAAAGATCAGGCAAACTTTAGAACTGGAGAGAGCAGTAAAACTGTTGTGACTGCACAATAGCTCTACCAACAAATGGTGAGCTTCTTCAACAATCTGACTCAAATATACCCACTGATAATTGTTTATGGGGAACTTTGGTGTTATGTTGTATATTACTATGTGCAATGATGGAGATGGAGTACGTGGGATCAACGGAGTTTTAAACTACAGAACGAACTGGTTTCACACCAAGAGAACAAGATCGGGAGCAACGACCCTAACAGTTTGGAAGATATCATGAGAAAAGGTTCATCTATGAAGCAGTCATTGGGTTCTTTCATATGCCATTTCGCACAAGATAGTTCAACACCAATATGGTTAGTTCACATAGCAATTCACATAGCAATTTAGGTTCATGTATCCTCTATTAACATTTAGCCAAACACCACTACACAAATAGAAACAACAAGATGCTTGATACTCTGTTACTACAACTCTATCCCTAAAAAAGAATCTATATTTACTTTTAGTAACTATTTGTCTTCACTTCCACATACCTCTTTCAGAACGTCAAGATTCAATTCGGAGCTAAGAAGAGAATCCTCAGCAGAGTCTTTAACTTTCTCGACCCTCATTTTCCCATCCTTAAACTTTATTTTCATATAACTACACCCAGTCCTCATACTATCATCAAATTTCACAGCCCGCGTTTGCACTTTCTCCTTATTCATTAACAAAACCATTTCTTGTCCAAACTCATCATTCCCAACTTTCCCCATAAATGCAGCTCTACCACCAAGCCTAACATGGGATATAGCAACATTAGATGGAGGTCCTCCAGGAGCTCTAACAAACTCAGGTGGATTCCACTGCAACATTTTCCACTCTGAATACTTATCTTTGTCCATTTGCTCAGGTGATACTCTCACTGTTGG
Source organism: Jaltomata sinuosa (assembly GCA_003996215.1). NCBI lineage: Eukaryota > Viridiplantae > Streptophyta > Magnoliopsida > Solanales > Solanaceae > Jaltomata > Jaltomata sinuosa. The sequence goes on from QJPP01007233.1 coordinate 459,158, forward strand.
CACAAACTCCTTCTGTGCTGCACCAAAACAGCAGACTAAAGGTGGGTCTGGGTATGGAAAATCAACCCCATCATCATAGTCATCAATTTCTTCAGTATTTCTTGAAATTTCCACTTGGGTTTTTGATTCTGCAGTGTTGCTCTCCAAGTTTGAATCTTTTGGGTTTCTTGATTTTCTTGAAGTAGTGGGGGTGGATGGCTTTTTGCGGCCCCGGCGAGAGGGATTAGGGGGTTCTTGAGTGGTGGTGCTGGGGTGGTCATTGGTGGATGACTTGGGTGGAATAGTTCTATTGGGGAATTTGGAGGAGGAGAAGAAAATGGTGGAGAATTTGGAGGGGGTTAGTGAATTGTGAGTATGATGATGAGGAAGAGATTGAGGAAGAAAATGGATTGTTGCCATTGTTTTCTTGGTATGTGTTAGGGTTTATCTTTATCTTTTCCATGCCATTTTTCAAAGAATAATAGAGGTTTTGACTTACCATCGGGTTTGGATAATTTAGCCCGGTTGTTTTTGATTGACAGTCGGGTTGGGTTCATACAATTTGTTTTGGGCCTAGTTATACCAAAAAAAGTCATTTCATATAATTAGAAATAACTTAACTTAAATTTTTTTTTTTATCTTTAATGAAATAATCTATAATTATATAAATACTCAAAGTTTGTTTATAGATCAAGGGGCATTCTAGTGCACTAGAGTCAAAGGCGTCTCAATAAAATTAGTGGCTTAAAGTCAATTTTAATAAGAGATTTTCAATATATAGACATAATAGAAAAAATAATCATAATTTAGAGTTGTCTTTCTTGTTCTTATATACTACTTATTTTTAGTGAATTATTATTAAACGATAAATGCTTTAACTTCACATAATAATATTATTATTTATAAAAGTAAGGATTGATTTCAGCTAATAAAATGTTGGTCAATACATTACTTTAGATACTGTTGTCAAAATTTTATTTATTAATATGAAAATTTGAGTTATTTAATTTAAAGTTCTAAAATATTTTTAATAAAAATTGATAGTTTTTCTTTCTTTCCTTTTTTTTATTATAAATGTTTTACATTTTCTTTTACAATTTTTAATATTATTTTAAGTGAAATTAAAATTATAAAATTCACTATCAAATTTTTTTGGGGCATCAAATTTGGAGACCTAAAGCAAACTGGCCTCATACTTGAGCCACCCTTAACTAAAGCTTTTGTTACGCGGGGTTCGAGGAAGGGTCGGACCACTAGGATCTATGCAGTCTTATCTTGCATTTCTACAAGAGGTTGTTTTCACCGCTTGAACCCATAAAAATTTTAAATCACAAATTTTAATTATTTTTTTTATAAAAAAAAAACTTTATATCTAGTTAAACAATATCATATAAATTGGAACGGAAGTAACACAGACAAAACCTTAACTATAATAACTTAGTAATAACCCCACTGTATTATGTCACTATTACCTCCATTTTTAAATACTTGTCGCATTTTTTGTTTGCATGTCCCTTAAGGAAACATTACTAAATTACCCTTATTTATTACTCTTCTCTTGGTTTTCTAAAATGATACTCCCTCCAGACCATTTTGCTTGTCACATTTTTTTATTTACACTCCCCTTAAGAAAAATATTAGCTAGAGTGTAATTTGATTAGACTATTCTTATTTATTAATCTTCAATATTTATTACTTCTCTCTTTTGCATTATATTAATACTCCCTCCGTTCAAAATTACTTGTCACTTATTTTTATTTTTTATTTCCATTTTTACTTGTTATTTTTGACATATCAAGAAAAAATTATTATTTTTTCATGTTTTATTCTTAGTATTAATTACTTATTCCTCAAATCATTTTTCAAGATTTAATACTAAATATTAATTATACAGTGTGATTTTTTCGAACAAATAGAGTTTGAATGAACCCTTTTATGTTCCTCTTGTTTCCCCCCTGCAGATGTCGATGTAGTCTAGTTTCAATTGTTCAACAAAATTCAGTAATTTTTTATATGAATTTTTAAATTATGTTGGTGAAAAGATTATAACTAAAATCTCAAAAAAATATTAAGGGGGCGTTTGACCATGAAAACTTTACATTTGGTTGGAGGTATTAGTTAGTCTCGTGATTATTTATCTCATCATTTACACCATAGTAATGGGATAAGTTATCTCATATACATGATGGAATAACTAATCTCAGGATAGCTAATCCCGAGATTAATTATCCTGGGATAACTGGTTCCCAACCAAACGACCCCGAGGGGATTAATGCTTTGAGAAATGCATTAAAGAAATGACTATAATTAATTCTTTTAATTTTTTAAACTGAACAAGTAAAGTTGAACAATTATTTTTAGTATAATAGACAAATAAAGATAGACGGAGAGAGTAATACGAGACTAGAAAGGAAACATAAAATGAATGGAAAATCATAAGAGACAAAATGAAGGAGAAAAGGATAACTAATTTGCTTTTCGTTTTTGTTTGTGTTGGATGAAAGACAATAAAAGGAAGAAATTATTCTTTTTTATTTCAGTGAGGACAGCTATGATCATGTAGCTGTGGTGAAGTAGGCACGGGTATCAACGTCTAAGCCCACAGTAAACATGTGATGAGCCCAAACAAGAAATCCAAGAACACCTATACTGATTCGCAGTAGTTACCAGTCTGGTCCCCTACCCCACAAAGTAGTTTGATGGCTGAACTAATCCCAGAATAGTGCTCTAGCGGTCGACCCGGTATCGACCGGTTGAGACGCCACGACTTTGGTCGTAGTCAGTTTAAATCCATAAACTCAGTCCACTTGCAGCCATGTTGATCAAAATGACTAAGTTTAATGACTTGACCAGTCACTAGCCCTATATGCAGAGCTGCCTTAGCTCAATAGATCAACGAATCAGGAGATGACTTCTTAAATGTTCGCGAATGCTCAATAAAAGAAATTAGGAAAGCTAAAATTCAAAATATTGAAATTGAAAAAAAAGGGAAAATTAGAAGATGGATCTTTTCCCCGAAGCTGGAACAACTTGTTTTGTAATTTTCATTCTATAAAATAGTTAATTACCAATAAGAAAAAAGAGAATTTGTTTTGATTTCATTACCTCCTCTGGGAATTAAATTGGGGCATTAACCATGCGGTCATTTAGTTTATAAAATACGTACAAAGTGTATATATAATGTATATTTTATAATAAATATATACATATATTATACATATAATATACAAATCTATATACATCATATACATTGACTTCGACCATATTGATAAACTAGTTCACCAAAAAATATATATCCGTAACTTTCCCAATTAAATTTGTGATTGTTAGGAGGGAAATGTTTTCTTTTTCTCTCTCATGACAAGTACCGGCCGTTTGATGCTCTAAATATTTTGTTTGTAAAAAACTAAAGGAATACCAATAAGAAGTTGAAGAAAACAGACTTTTAAGAGAGAAAATTTTGTAAAAATAGTGTTCACTTACCACTTTGCGGTCTTGTCTTTGTAAATAATCATTATTATGGAATTTTAAATTTCAAATATAAGACTATTGAGGAGGTTCACATGTAAAATTTGAAACTCCATAATCGTAATTATTTTTCATGAAAATTTTGATCATAATTCTGTTACTTTTCAAGTCTCTACTTTAGTAGTAACATATTTATATGTAAGACAATTACAAGTTTCTCTCACGAGGGGAGAACCAAGTCTAAGTACCTCAATAATAAAGCCGTCAAGAATTTGTACTAGAGATTTTTACACCAAAATAAAGCCGTCCATCAAAATAATAATCAATAAATATATTTTTTGGATAATCGTGATGTCCGTGTCAGCTTTTGCACACCTCGACTAATTCCAAGGGGTTACCTATCACCTCCCACCAGCAACAAGTACCACAAGTGTCCACCAAAACTAGAACATGTGAGAATTTTGTCTCTGCTAAATTTTGAACCTGAGACCTCATGGCTCTCAACCACTTCATTGACGACTGTTATTATTTTGACCGGGCAGTCAAGTGTGTTAAAACCCCAATATATATCATTTGCTTATGTTTTTGCATCAATCAACATAATGTTCTTTGAATGTCTTAAATTTCAAGAACCCAATAAGTGCAGGCCCAAATATAATCATACAAAAAATGAAAAGCTCCTTTGACTTATAATCAACTTTCAAAGAATTTCCCTGTATACCTATGACTTATAATCAACTTACAAGAACTTTTCTATATACCTATTACCTAGCATATGTTCATTTATACACTGGCAGTGTAATATATATTTACACAATAAGTTACGTACTTAGCAATTACAAATGATACTTAAATAATTAGGTATAATAGGTCAAATTCCATGTGTATACAACTTAAATCCATATATCCATAAGATGCTTGTCTCTTTTATGTCATTGTGGAGTAGCTTTTAGGAGGCAATTTTATGAAGTTCTAGCGTATTAAGAATATGGTTATGAAATATATATACTGATAACATAACATTTTTTAACACTTATTAATTTTTAAGAGTAATAATTCCAATTATAACATGTTATCCAGGCCAGCTTTGGCGCACCTAGACTAAGTCCACGGGATATATGCCACCTCCTACTCCACTGGGATTTGAACCCCAGATCTCATGGTTCTTAACCCACTTCATGGCCCACTAGACCACACCCTTGGGTGCGTTACAATTTCATGGTTTACAATTAAAATTTTAGTATCAGCAGTAGCTACCGGTAAATATCCTTCGAATGACCTGACAATGTAACTGTGGATGAATAGAGAGAGTTGCTGCAATGGGGAGTGTGTTTACAGGGGGTGAGGGGTGTTGCTATTGAAGAATGTTATAGAAACTAGAAAGAAGTAAATACACAACAAATTTGATAACACCAAAATCAATAAAAACCTTGGAAAAGTTATGAACTACTAACACTTGTGTCTTACCAATCTGAAGCTGTATTTTAATGACCATACTATTGAGCAATTAGTTAGCAGAATTACACTTTGGATAGTTGATCATTAAATTACAGCTACACAACACAACAGAACCAAGAACAAAAGGCACAAAACTTAACAAAGATGATTTACATACCAACAAAACTAAACTCCCAAAATTAGTAAAAGTACCTAATTCTTACCCTTACCATCTTCCATGGCTTTATCTACAACTACTATGAACTTTTTGTACTCATCAAATTCCTTCTTATGTTCCAGTACTGCAGGATTATCCTCTGGTGCCACTGGCCTTCTACTCCCTAATATTGTCCATACAATCACCACAATGAATGCCCCTAATGCTCCACATCCAGTGGCTAAAAGCAATGCACCAAGAATCCTCAATGCACAATCACTTCTGCTTGGTCTTTTCATCTCTTCTTCTTTCACTGCAAATGCTTGTGGATCTAATGGCTCTGAGTGCATCCAATGGGGTGCAGTCCTTGTCTTAAAGCTCCATGAATAGATGTTGCATTTCTGAGTGGAATTCCCACTTGATGAACTTAACCCCACAAACAATTCATCCTCTTTCCACATCTGTGACATGTCAATAGGGCAAGAAAGCAACGGATCAACTGGCCTAATGTCACCTAATTTGCTCAACCTAACTTCCAATCTCTTTGAACTTGCTTCATAATCAATCCAAGATTGCAACTTTTCACCACTATTCAGTAACCCCAATTTAACAGAGCTAAGATTACTCACTTTCACAGAAACAAAGCTGCTCAAATCAACACCAACATGGTTTCCATTCACATCACCATCTCTCACATCCATGAATGTATCAAATTCTACAGCAAGAAACTTCATTTTTCTCCCACCCAATAGCCCAAACAAGCCACCATCAAACACATCAAAAGGATATCCAATAGGTACCATCACAAAAGCAAATCCATCCCCATTTTCTCTTGACAATGAAAACACAAAATGCATTGAAAAAGAAACCATTTTTCTTGGATTTCTTTCAACTAGCTTAATGGGTTTCTTGTTCAAGATTCTTCCAGCACTAAAACCCATTGAACCACTCATTTGTATACCACCATTAACAACAACTTTAGCATCACCATAAAGAGCAAGCTGAGACTCAAAGTTTGAATCTTTACCAAAATCCCCAAAATCAAATGACAACTCTTTTTGTTCCTCAGATTGGATAGTTCTGATGTAAAAACACAAGATAAATAGCACTATGAAGTACCTGAAAGCTGATAAAGTACCCATTTCTTGATCTTGGCTTAAACTTGAACTAGAGAAACTGTAACTTTTGTATACTTTTTTTTTTTTTTTGCAGCTGGACTTATCAAGATTTCTTCTTGGATGAACCCATGTAGTGAAAATACAAGAAAGATGATATCTTTATCTTAAAGAATTTCTAGGGTTTGAGTTGAGTGATGAGAAAGGAGGATGGAGAATTGCTTGGGGAAATGGGTAATTGAGAGGGGGGGGGGGGGTTGATGGGAGTGGTAGGTTGAGCTTGGAGGTTGTGAAAATTAAATAAGTTTTCACTCTTTTCTGCAATACTTCTGATTCACTTTCCTTTTAAGTGGTTGCTCACTGAGGGAATATAAAAATGAGATTCTTTATCATAAATGTCCTCCTTTCTTCTCATATTATCATATCTAGTCCTCCTATGTTGTAGATTTTACTTTGTTTACCCCCAGACAATTTTTTCTATAATAACGTATGAGTCCCGAACCAGAGCCAAAGGTGAATCGAGGATTTCAAAACGATGGGTATATCATTGCTTTAAGATAAGTTTATAAAGTTTCATAGTGACAAGGGGAACAAACGATAATTAATTATATTATTAAAAAAAATATTATCAATTTACGTAGTATTTTGAGTGTTGTACTATGTGTTCTTCTTTAGATACTTTTTGAAAAAAGAAAAACTAGGAGGACAACTTTATAAGGAAGACTACGTTTAGAAGAAGAAAAACTTATAAAAGAAACAAATGGCAACAAATGGGAGTTAAGGAGTTAAGACTAGCTTTTATCTCTTGATCTGAAGGAGTTAAGACTAGCTTTTAATTAATGTATCATTCAATTTCTTTTGTCCACGGGTACCTTCAGTTATTAACAGATATATTTTAAGAATTATACAAATAATATATCAAGTTTAATCAAATAATTATAAATTTATGTAACTCATTTTTACACATAAATTTACCCTTGTGTAGAGCAGTTTGCCTTTATAACCTTTGATTAGTAAATTATATAGAACTTAAAAAGATGATCAAGGTAGATGTTGGTATTAAGGCCAATTGTAACCACATATTCAATATAATCTCACAAAGTAAAATTTGAAAAAAGTAGAGTATACACGGATTTTATATCCGCCTCAAAGGTAAAAAAAAAAATTTTGATAGACCCTCAATTTTAAAAAAAAATAGTCTATAATAGTTCAGGAAAAAAAAATAACATACATATAAAAAATAGCAAATAATAACAAAAACAAAAATTAGTAAGTAAATGAAAAACATGCAAGACTTGGGCTTTAGTTCAACTCAGGTAAATAATATTAGGTGATTTCTTTTATAGTTATCCAAAATTTAGTGGTCAAAGTTATTCAATGTCTATATTAATATGAACTAGTAGGTGCTTTAATAAAATAGTTCCATTACATGCAAACTGCCTAAAATCAAAGAGAATTTTAGCAATTCAATTGGTTAGTTAACTAAACTATTTTTGTTGGTAAAAGTTTGATTAATTTCTACCTTATAATCCCTTTTCAATTTCTCTTTCCATGCCCCCAATTTAAAAGGAGAAACTTTCAAAAATAGCAAAAATGAGCTCATAATTAAGGAGAAAATAGCAATATTTTCATAATTACAGACGATAGCAATATTTGTAATAACATATTGTTATTTTATATGTATTTTACGCGATTTGAAAGAATAAATGCAAATACAAATCGGATATAGGAGAGTAATTTTGCATAATAATTTTAGTTAAAAAAAGGAAAAAATCTTTAATTAGTACTAATCTTTATTAATATCTGTTAGGTAAAAAATAAAAAAATATGTTGACTACTAAAATAAGGTATGGCTATTAAATGAAGATTTTGTTTCCAAAGAAGGATTCAAAAATAGATCTATACAAATTCAAGTTGTACGCATATTTTAGAATTTAAATATTACCCATTTTATTACTGGCATAAATATGTATTAAGAAGTGAAACTAGAAGATTAACAGCAACTCTGACAAATTAAGAAGTAAAATATTTTTAATTGAAAGATTCTTTTTTTAAAGTTAAATTTCAATATATTTAATAAAGGAGAGAGACGAAAGAGGAACTATGATTTGTATATGACGTACTTCAGTTGTATTTGTATATGGCATACTCAGGTATTTATATATTTTGTATATTAAAATTGAGACTTGTATATTACACATTTGAATTTGTAATACAAATACATATTGAACAATTGTGTGTGTATATGTATATATGCAACTGAAAATTATTACAATTTTTGTTTGTATTTGTATATTACAATTTAAACCTACATACAAATACTTAAATACATATTGATACGTCTACAACTCTTTCACTAAATACAAGTTGTATTTGCATTTGTATATTACAATTGGAAATCAAAATACAAATACCTAAATACATATTAATACATATACAACTCTTTCACTATACAAATGAAATTGAAGAGTGAATAAAAAATAACGAAATAAATATAAAAATATAAATAAAACTCCAAATGTATTTAAAATATATAATTTGCATTTGCATTTGTATATTACAATTTGAAGTCAAAATACAAATACCTAAATATGTATATTGATACATATACAACTCTCTGATTATACAAATGAAATTAAAGAGTGAAAATAATAAAATAAATATAAAAATATAAATAAAACTCTGAATGTATTTAGAACATAAATCTGAAAAAATGAATTGAAAATTGTCATTGTAGATATGAAAACGAAAATCTGAATGTATTTAGAATTTGGGACACTTGATCTACCTCACTTTTGATAATTTCTGCTCTTGTAATGTTCATATCAACAATGACGTAGATAATAAGTTGGGGGACTCTCCTTGAAAGTCAAAGCTCTACGTCGTACGCCATGCCAAAAAGGTCTCATCGATCATTTTTAGTTGTAAAAACAATAAATTTTGATGACTCATTTGAATCTTGTCATCCCATCATTGAAAATTTTCGTTATAGATTTGAATGTAAATTAAAATTGACATTGTAGTTACGTAATTTTCAAGAATCACGATTTTAAGAGGAAAAAAAATTTGAAATCACAATTTTTGGAGAGAAAGGGAATTAAATCACAATTTTGGAAGATATTTTTTTTTTGAAATCTTGTGATTTTATGGAAGACATGATTTTGAAAGAAAAACTTGTTGAAATTGTATAGAAATTAGTAATAAGGATAATGATAAAAATTTGAAAAAATAAGAAAGATGTTGAATTCAAAAAGGAAGTGAAGATTGTAATTAGGAGTGATATTAGGAGCATGATATTCTTTCAAATGTATTTGGAGTAAATTGATTGGGCTCACTATAAATATTGCTATTTTCATTTTGGATAGTAATTATTTTAAAGTGTTATTATGATTCATAATTAAGGGATTAAGTTTGTTATTTCATGTAGTTTTCTCATTTAAAAAGACATAAGAGAAAGACTAATACCAAATGTTAAAAGAAAGCATATATTTTGACCTCCATTGTTTCCCCATAATTTTAGAGTATATGGTTTATGCAATTTAGCTTTAAGAGAATTTGATGACCCACAAAACACTAAAACTGAATTTAAGTAAAGCAATTTACAATTTTTAGCTTTTGACACAAATCATCGTGTGCATCTATTGTGTCTATAAAGTTTTTTCCTTCTAAGCATTATGGTTTTTATAAATTATCATAAACACAATGATTGCAAAAAGAGATGGAGGGAATGTTTACATTAGTCCACTAGTATTATCTTTTAATATTAACGTATTTTATATTGATGAATTATCAGTTTATTTTTTACTACTATATTACTATACAAAATATACATTTAAAGTTAAACAGATTATTAATAGAACTTAGTTTGTTACATTACTCCACGAGTATTATCTTCTAATATCAATGTATTTTCATACTCGAATGAATTATCAATTTGTCTTTAACTACTACATCACTACATGAGACATACATTCAAGATTGGGCGGACTATTAAAATAATACTCAGTGAAATAATGAAACAAACCAAGTTCTATAGCTAGTGCATACAAATACAAAAAACAGAGAAAAGGAGGTAGTAAAACTACAAAAGTATAAAGTACAAGGGTGATTTAAGTAAATATGGGGAAAGTATGTCATTGCTAAAAGACCCATGTACTTTACAGACAGAGAATTAGAAACATAGCTGGCAATGAAATACGAAGAGGTCACAAGTTTTATACTACTCCATTTTTTATTGGGTTTAAATTATATTTATGGTATTATTTTTGGTGTTATTTAAATTGTAATAATAAATTTATTAAAAAAATTTACTTTTAACTATCTTATTTTTTTCCTACTCGGCACATATATTTTTCTTTTTAATTTATCCCGAAAGAATGGAGTATCACATTTTCATATCTAGAAATAATTTAATTCTACTTTTAGTGAAATAATTTACCATTTAAAAATTATTTTAGATTATTATTTTTTATAAAAAAATTTATTTCTTAAATTGTATGCCAGTCAAATAGCGATACATAAATTAAGACGGGAGATAGCAGTTGATTTGGTAAGTATTTTTACATCCTCTAATTTATTAAACTTAAAAAAAATAAAAAAAATACTTAAAAATAAGTTAATTCAAACACTCTCTTTAGTCTTTTTTGGTTTTTTGTTGCTTTTTTTTGTTTTTAGTTTTCCATTCAGTATTTGATACTCTCTATAGCTCATATTAAATTGATTATTGAGACTTTTTATATAATTTAAAATAAGTGAATTTTTTCAAAGTTCAAGAGAATTATTGGAATTTTTTTCATATTTACTCTTTTTTTTGTTGAGGTTCTTAACTATTTTACATTTTAATAGTCTGAAAATAATTAAAAGGGTAATAGTGAGAAATGACATTTGATTTATATCTTTAAATATATTTTTTGAGGAGTGTGTCATATCTCAATAATTCACTTAATATGAAGTAGTAGAAGAAATATTTATATTGGAGTCCAACTAATTCATATTTGCGTCAACCTAAGATCCATTAAGGGAGACACTCCTTATCATAGAATTTTTTTATATTTAAGAGTCAAAAGCGAGACCTCTAATTAAAAAAAGAGCAATTCCATCTGTTGCACCCTAATTTTTTTATGGTTATTTTTTTGTTACTTGAGAAGTTGTGTTAATTAATGAGTTGAATCTTTTCAAGTAAATTAAAAAGTAAAAAAGGTTTTTGGGTTGCTCAAAAGCAAGAGATTCGTTTCGTTTTTATGTTGGCCAAAGTGTGTGAGAGTGGTGGTGTGTTACTGTGTGTTGTGGACTGTGCCAACATTATAAACCTTTTTCTTTTCTGACCCAAAAAATAATAATACTATTATACCAATAACTAATGTGAGCATGCTTTGTCTTCTCCTTGATTTATACACAACGGTCTATTTATATACTCCACACATCCATTTTATACTGAGAGAAGTGATGAAGACATTTGTGAATTATTATTTTAGTTTTTAAATTACTTTTAATAATTAAAACACATTTAAATTTGACTAAATAAACTTAAAAACACTTTCAAACTATACGCAAATTATTACACTAGTCCTCAAATTATTCCTAGCAATTAAAATACCCTAAATTTAACTAAACGAACTTAAAAACACTCTGATTTGTCAGATTTAATGAACATATTTACACTCCCGTGTGGTTAATTTATAAATCTGATTTAGGATTGCGTTAGATTTTACAGTTCGTGGATATAGGTTAGGGTTCCATCGCCGACGTTTGCTACTAAAATCAATCATGTTTTCTGCTCTTTTTCGTTATATTTTTAGTCATCTTCTTCATTGTGGTTAATTCGTAGAATATGACTGTTGAGTAAAAGTTTGGGGTTTAAAATGTTTAATGAAGGAAACTATAAATAGGTAAGAAGATGGAGTTTTAACTGTTGAAGTGGGTTTAAAATTAATGAAAAATATTAAATATGAGGATTTTTACTGTTGACTACCTACGTGATTTTTTTATAAGTTTCCCACGCGCCTAAATGAGGTTGAGACCACTTGCTATGCAATGTGACAGAATCGGAGATATTTTTAAATTCGTTTAGTCAAGTTTGAAGGTGTTTTAATTGCTAGGACTAGTTTGGGGACTAAAGTAACTATTCACGTATAGTTCAGGAGTGTTTTTAAGTTTGTTTAGTCAAATTTAGGAGTGTTTTAATTGCTAGGAGTAGTTTGAAAACTAAAGTAATAATCCGTGTATAGTTAAGGAGTGTTTTCACCATTTCTCTCTTTTATATTACCTGATCTTTATTGATTTAACACACATTTGAACCACATTTAAAAATAATAATTAAAGATATATTTTATTAAATTAATTTTATATTTTAAAATTCTAAATTTAATTATTATTTTCTTATATAGTTATTTAATATGAGAAAAAAAATATTGACGCTATATATTCTCTTGGTGATGAATGAATTGACACGACATATTTAGGATGATGTGTCATGGTGTATATTACTTGTAGATAGCATTGTTTTGATTGAGGAGACTCGTAGCGGAGTTAACGATAGGTTGAAGGTGTGGAGACAGACTTTAGAGTCTAAAAGGTTCAAATTGAGCAGGATCAAGACAAAGTAATTGAAGTACAAATTCAGTGATATAATGCAGGAGGCATGTATGGAAGTGAGACTTGATACCCAAGTTATTCTAAAGAGAGAACGATTCAAGTACCTATGATCTCTGATTTGGAAAATTAGAGAGATCGACAAGGATGTCATTCATCGTATTAGAGTAGTATGGATAAAGTGGAGGCTTGCATCCGGAGTCTTGTGTAATAAAAAGGTGTCACCTAAACTTAACGAAAAGTTTTATAGAGTGGTGGTTAGACCGATTTTGTTGCATAGGGCGGAGTGTTGGCCTGACAAGAACTTCTATGTTCAGAAGATGCAAGTGTGGAAAATGAGGATGTTGAGATGGATGTGTGAGCATACTAGGAGCGATAGGATCAGGAGTAAGGATATCTTAGACAAAGTGGGAGTCGCCTCCGTGATGAATAAGATGAGGGAAAGGAGACTAAAATGATTTGGGCATGTGATGATGAGGTGTACGGATGCGATCATACGGATGCCCCGGTGAGAAGGTGTTAAAGGTTGAACATAATGAGGAGGAGGAGAGGCAGAGGTAGGCCAATGAAGTATTTGCGAGAGGTGATTAGACAGAATACGAAACATCGTTAGTTTACCGAGGATTAGATTATTCATGTACTCTTCGATTTGGTGGTAGTTTAAAGCACCGTATCTGTTATAGTAGTAGCATATTCATGTAGTCTTTGGCTTATAATATCTGATATCATCTATAGTTTTCTATGTTTCAGTCTCCTTGCATATATTATCCACATTGCTTTGCTATTAGTTGTCATATTTCTCTTTACTATCGTTGTTTTTTAATTAATACTTTGATGTGCTTCACTTGAGTCGAGGGTCTTTCGAAAACAGTCTTTCTGTCTCCAAGAGGTAGTGATAAAGTCACTCTTTCCAGATCCCCGCTTTATGAAATTTCATATATATATATATACTAGATATAAAGAAGCCCGTGCTAGCACGGACCCAATATATATTACTTTTTTCTCTCAATTTATGTGACACAAATATAATTTAGATAGTCAATCAAATTTTTATATGATTTTTTTATATATTTTAAATCGTTAACTATTGTGATTTATTATACTTTTTACGTAATTTCAAATAATATATGGTACCCCCCTGTCCCAATTTATGCGGCATTGGTATAATTTTGAGAGTCAACTAAATTTTTTATATATCTTTTAAATATTTTAAGTTGTTAATTATTGTGATTTATCATACTTTTTTTATCCCAATTTATGTGACACTGATAAAATTTGAAGAGTCAACCAAATTTGTATTTCTTTTAAATATTTTAAGTTGTTAATTATTGTGATTTACGTAATTTTTAAATATATAACAATTAAAAAGAAAAGTAAGATAAACAAATTAAAACAGAGAAAATATAAAAGGAAATATCCAAGTAGGCAACACAAGCAGGCACGTCGACCTCGTGCCTGCTTCTTCCCAACCCGTTCTAGCACGAACCAATATATATATATATATATAATATATATATATATATATATATATATATATATATATATATATATTTATTATATATATATATATATATAATATAATATACATACATATTTTTATCTCAATCTATGTAGATATATATTTTTATCTCAATCTATGTATATATGTATGTATATATATATATATATATACATATTTTTATCTCAATCTATGTAGATAGTCAATTAAATTTTTTATATGATTTTTACATATTTTAAGTTGTTAACTATTGCGATTTATAATACTTTTTACGTAATTTTCAAATAATATATATTACTCCGTCTGTCTCAATTTATGTGGCATTAATACAATTTGGAAAGTCAGCTAAATCTTTTATATTTATTTTAAATATTTTAACTTATTAATTATTGTGATTTATAGTACTTTATCCCAATTTATGTGGCACCGATAAAATTTAGAAAGTCAATCAAATATTTATGTCTTTTAAATATTTTAAGTTATTAATTATTGTTATTTATACTACTTTTTATGTAATTTTTAAATATATAATAGATCAAAAAAGAAAAGTAGGATAAACAAATTAAAACGGAGAAAGTATAAAAAGAAATATCTAAGCAGGCGGCACAAGCAGACACGCCGACCTCGTGCCCGCTTAAGAACACATGTTAACTCCCTCTTATAAGTATTTATAATTAATTATTGTGACTTGTACTACTTTTTATGTAATTTTTAAATATATAATAGATCCAAAAAAAAAGTAGGATAAACAAATTAAAACGGAGAAAGTATAAAAAGAAATATGTAAGCAGACAACACAAGCAGACACGTCAACCTCGTGTTTAAGCACACGTGTTAACTCCCTCTTATAAATATATAGAATATATATATATCTATCAAATCGTACTTATAACCATATAAGTTACTCTTTTGTTTTAATTTGTTTAACTTACTTTTCTTTTTAGTCCGTTTAAAAAAGAATGTTTTTTTCTTAACAATTCCTTAATTTCAACTTTTCACGTGACATGTTTAAACTACAAATTAAAAAGTATTTTAATATATTTGACGTATTTAAATTTAAATTCATAAAATTCATAAAATTTCTTTATTTTCTTAAATTTTATGTCAAATCAAAATAAACGAAAAAATTATATCCTATAAATATAGGTAGAAGGTGATGGTCAGAGTAGACAGCTAAGCAAAGTGGACCTCTGCCGTGAAAGAGACGATTGACTGTCAACATTTAACGAACCTTCGGTTTAGCTAAGGTCATATTTGTGGTTTTCTTCCTGTCACAACTCCTTGTCATTATGGGATTTATTAAAAAAAATAAAAACTGTCATTATGGAATTTTATTTTAATTTTTCTTCTTTTTGTCATGATGGAATTAAAAAAAAAGTTGTTCAGTCATAAATCTGTCTGCACAAACATAAAAAGAACCTACTCAAAATATAAAAATCACTACTGCATTCTGTGGACTAAAATGGAAGATAATTAAAGTACCAACTATGAATGTAATGCGACAAATAAACTTTCTTCATCTTTAATCAAAAAATTTAAATTTAAGCTCAGAAAATAGGAAACTATTGATTGGTAGTGATTTTCGATCCTTTGAGCAATATGTGATGTGAATGCGAATTAATCCAACTTGTGAATATAATTTCGAATACCGAATAATTACATAAACAAACAATATATTGAAAGACAATGCTAAGGCTCTAATTAAGGGTGTGCTTCGGTACAAGATGGAGAAAATATTCTCCTATAAAATATTTATCTAAGAAATAAGTGATTTTCCTACTTTGTAATTTTCAAATATTTGGTAAGTATAAAGTATATCTCAAGAATCATCTAGGTAAAAACACTATTATGCGTGTGGTGGGGGTGGGGGATGGAATGGGGAGGAGACTTGATTTTTGTACTGTCATTAGAGAAGTTATTTTTCTAATTTTTTAAAAAATTATTTTTATAAAAAATATTTTCAAAACATATTGACCAACAAAACATGAAAAAGTTACTTTTCTTGTTCATCTTTACTTGTCTAGTCTGTGAATTGGTTGAGCTGAAGCGAGAGAGAGCTTCTCGGTAGAGGTAATCAATCTAAGAGCTAGAAAGTAGCAATTCGGTTAAAAGCCAGTAGCACGATAGCTATTCCTCGGTCTCAGTCCATTCAGTCAAGCCAGAAGACAAACCGGTGTAACTATAATAAAAATAGTTGTCCAACTTTATTAGTTTAATTTAAAAATTCAAGAGATAATTTACCATATTACGTACTATATTTTACCGTTCTTAAGTACTATTTATTTTCCAACATTTAGTTGCTTATAGTAATTAATAAGATGACAGATTTTTTTAGAAAAAAATATGATATAGTAAAATTATTATTTTATTTATTATTTCTTAAAAAGTATGTCAAATCAAATATAAACAAGTAAAGAGGGATAGAGAAAGTATAAAATATTTTTCAAAAAAATGTTATTCTACATACCAAACAGGCGAACACACCATAAAGGTTACAATATCAGCGTTTATTAGTTCACCAAACTCTGACATTGTATAGATTAGAAACTTAAATGTTTTCATTCTAAATTCTCTTGAAATTTTATGTACATCAATTACTACTTCTCAATTTGTAGCAGCAGCAACAGTTAATTGACAAGTTTGTAGTACAATAACTCATTACCTTTATACGTACGATAATAAATACAATAGATTCTTTGTAAATATGTAAGAGTTGTTCATGTGATATTATTTATTGATAAAGCATGAAAGACAATATGTAGTTATTTTGATGTGATAACTCAACCACCCAATCAACGTAACCTATTGCAATGTAATGCACCAAATTAAATTACTCTACATTTAAGGTGCCATACGTGTTACGATATCTAAATCCTACAATCCCTCTGACCAGGGGCGGATGCATAATATAGGTTAAAAATAAGTCTGTCAATCGGGCTAGGTCAACTCAAAATTAAATTGGATCAATCTGATTTTAGCTCGGTCCAGATTGAACCGGTGTAAAGGGGGCGGGACTGGGCTGTTCTAGCTATTGGGATTAGTACCGGCCAATTTACTTTTTTTCGATTCGGGACCTCGAATTTGATAGTCTGATACTATCAAATCATGAACAGTACCAGTTAATCTCGTCCGTTCCGGACCGGTCAACTTGATTACACTTGTAGTCTACAAACATTATTACCGTTGAACACTTATTAATAACTAATAAGTAATAACTAATAAGAATTAGGACATAAATATTAAGCATTAATTATTAACTAAAAATTATATTTAATAAAATATACTTTTATAAGTTTTTTTTTAAGTATTGAGTATTGCTTACTAAAAAATATGTAGTTGTTTAAGACTTTAAGTTTGTATTTAATTAATATTTTTAAAAAATAAAATTATTTTATTAAAATCCGGCTTGGATCGGCCTGGACTCGGACGGGTCACTTTTAACCCACTTCGGTCCGAACCGGTTAAACCCGATTTCCACAACTCGAAACCCAACCCGATTTTCAATCCAGTCGAATCCATTTTTAATTGAACTGATTCAGCCCAACCCGGCCTATAGACACCCTTAGAAAAAAAGGATCGTTTGGTACGTGGGATAAGTAGAATAATTTTGAGATAAAATTTAAAATTATTTTTATTTTATATTTAGCGTGAAGTTTTAAATAATCCCATGACTATTAATGATTTTAAACTAAGGACCTGTTTGGCCATGAATATTATTCACATTATTCTGGAATATTTATTCAATTTATTTTGGAATTCTTGTTTGGCCATAAAAATACACCAAATACAACTTGAAGTTGTATTTGGGATTTTGGAACTTCATTAGTTTCACTTTTTTCACTTTTTAATTTATTTATAAAATTCTAAATTTTTTATTTTCATAAAATAACTCCATTTAAATGATATTGCATGTTTAAATTATTTTTTTTTATTTTTCTTAAAAATACATTTGAATTTTAAATATTAGCTCCAAATACTATGACCAAACACAACTCTAACTCCAATTTCAACTTCAAAAATTTCAAATAAAGTGAATATGTTTTTTATTTTAATGGCCAAACGCCTAGTAAATATAAAAGCTACAAACATCATGTAATATGTACATTATGTTGATTCGTAAATCCTGTTGATTCGTAATACTTCATTCAGTTCTAAATTTAGTGTTGGCAATTAATTGAATATTCAAAAAAATTGACGTATTAGAAAACTAAAAGTTAGTTTCAGTTAGTGGAGTGTTAATTAAGTAAAAGCTTCTAAAAAGATATACAGTTATAATTAATACAAATGCTCATATGATTGTTATCAAGGTAGAAACACTGAAACAGTACAAATGTTTGGCAGCAATATTAAATGATAACAATTACTCCATTCGTTTTAATTTATTTTTTTGGTTTTGATTTGATACAGAGTTTAAGAAAGTAAAGAATTTTTTTGAATTTTATGATCTTAAGTTAAAAATATGTAAAATATATCAAAATGCTCCCTAATTTTATAGTCTTAAACATATTACGTAAAAATTAAAATTTTAAAATTACCTAAAAAAGAGACATTTTTTAAAGCAGACTAAGGGTGTGTTTGGTTAGAGGAAAATATTCCAATTTTTCCATGTTTGATTGGTAAAAATTTTCTTTAGGAAAATAAGTTTCTTGATCAAAGTAGAAAAAATAAGTTACATAAGAATATTGCAAGTTCATTATCTCTTCGCACACACTCAGCATACTGACCTGACCCCCTATTCTTGACCATCCCAATCTTACTGCCCTCTAACCTCCACTCTCCATCACACCTATTTTTATAGTATTTTATCAGATAATATATAAATATTTTTTGAGGTAATATATTTTTACTTACTTATTAAATATTAAAAAATAAATAAAAAATTTATTTATTTTCAAAAAAAAATATTATTTAGAAGAGTATTTTTCTCCAAACGAAGAAGTAAGAACAAATAAATTGAAATGAAAAGAGTAGTTGGTCTTTTTTCGGTGCATATAATAACACGTTACTTAGATAGAGGGGTCACAAAATTGTATATGGGACAATAATGATAGGCTTTGCGTCCCTCTGGCATTGGTCTAAATTAGAAATAACAACCCAAAGCCCTTGTGATTGTGGGTCACAGTGCCTTCTCTCTCCCCTGATTGGTTTTGAATGTAAGTGATGATTCACAAGAATGAATTTTAGAACTCATAATATATAAACGCGCCTTTCAATTTGACTTCAGTTGATATTTGTGTCTTCTAATTTTGATGTGTACAAGTAAACATATGTGTTTTAAGTGGTAATTCGCGTGAGATGTCATGTAGGACGTTACATAGGATGCATGTATTTACTTGTTCAACTTTATACAAATTTAAGTGTTTATATACTCAAAATTAGAGCGCATAGATGTCAACTGAAACGAATCAAAGAATACATTTATGTATTATGCCATTTTATGGAAATAGATGATCGATCTTGAACATTTTTGACCTCTTTATGGACAACATTGAGTTTTGACCATGAAGGCCGGGATCAAAAATACCTTAAAACTATTATTTTCAAAGTCATTAAATATAATTATCGATAACAATGTAGTCAAATTCACTGTATCTCACTCGAGCATAAATACAATGTGCACATGATGATCATCATATGTATATTTTTTTGGTTTAATAATCTAGTACTTGAAATTTACTAGTTAAACTAATTTAAATTTACGTCAAATAAATTGGTTAAAGAGATAGATTAAAATAGTTTCTCTTGGAAGTTTTCATTTTCAAGATTATATAAATCTCAAAAAACTTCGATTAAGGACGAAAGAATTTCATCCACTGCACTCTTTGGTGGACTCCTTGTGTATATATAAAATCTTTATTATCCCCTTCATAATAAATATGAATTTTCCATTATGTCTATTCATTTTGGTGGACAAAGAAATGTGATAATTGGTGAAGTAAAACGTGATAATTCAAATACACTGTTGAGCTTAATCAGCTCAAAAATATTCTTACATGGTGTGATATTATTTACTTTAGGCGTGCGCGATTTTTTTCAAAAAACCTCACATCATAAAAAATCTCACACTTTATATGTAACTTCTCAATCCTTTTAATTATCAATATAGACTTTTATTCGCACATACAATACATCGCAATAGTTCTTAAATTTCATTTCAGAAATATTCATCCGTATTGAGTTGATTTTTTCTCCTTTTGCAGAAAGCGTCCAAAAAGAAATTCCTTTTGTTGTCCAATTGTACTAATACTTCCATTGGCATTAAATGTAAACATCATCTAGCTAGGTTCACATGATCCACGATGTAACATCACTTTCTTTAATTTATTACTTTGTTCGTGTCAAAATAAATACTTTCTCCGTTCATTTTTTCTTATCATATTTTGACTTAATACGCTCATTAAAAAAAATGACATATTTATTTTACCTTACTTTTTCTATTAGTTGATGTTTAATATTAAGTTTTAAAAGATTATTTGAGCAATAAGTAATTAATGCTAAAGACATTTGAGAATTTTTTGTTTGGTATTTTCTTGATATGTCAAAAATGACAAGTAAAAATGGAAATCCATTTTAAAACTAAGTAACAAGTAAAAATAAATGGAGGGAGTATCATCTTAGTAAAAATTAAGTTCATTCAAAAATCAATAATTATGATGTGTGATTTATTAAATCACCCCTATTTAATAAATGTCTCTTAACAAAATTGAACACTAATAAAAAGATTGGTATATAAAGATACAGTTGGAAA
This sequence comes from Jaltomata sinuosa, assembly GCA_003996215.1. Classification (NCBI taxonomy): domain Eukaryota; kingdom Viridiplantae; phylum Streptophyta; class Magnoliopsida; order Solanales; family Solanaceae; genus Jaltomata; species Jaltomata sinuosa. The sequence continues at coordinate 480,151 of QJPP01007233.1, forward strand.
AATATATTATTTTTTATCTTGAATATTTAAGGTGACACTTATATTGAGACAATTTTTTTTTATCAAAGTACTCCTTTCGTTCATTTTTACTTGTCCACTTTTAACCTGACATGTCCTTTAAGAAATAATAAGTAAAAAAATAATTTTACTATATCATTCCTATTGATTAAAAAATCATCTAATGGTTGAAAATGAATAGCATTTAATAATAAGGATAAAATAAATACAACATAGTAAATATTTCCTTGATATTTTAAAATAAATAATTATTTTTAATATACAAAAATAAGCAAAAATGAACGGGGGAAGTAACACTTATTTTGGGATGAAGAATAATGTCTACTGCTCTTATAATTGGGAAAAACAACTTGGGTTGGGTTGTTTTAAAGCCATGAGTTTTCAACTTAGATCTTGTTTTTGACTTCTCCAATATGGCCAATTCTTGTAATCATTTGTAAATCAGTGTGTATATTCAAAGGTAAAAATAAAAAATAAAAAAATCGTGCTGTTCAATTCGTTGAGGTTCTTGTTTAACAAGATTAGAGGTTCTATGAACATCGGGAGCAAATGAAATTTATTAACGCGATGTAATTATCGAGAGCAAATGAATTTTATTAACGCTTTGTAAATACTAGGAGGCGGGAAGAAATGAATTTTATTAATGTAATGTAAATATCGAGAGCAAATGAATTTTACTAATGCGTGCAAATGAATTTTATTTACGTGATGTATATATCGAGTGCAAATGAATTTTTAAGATTCGACAATTGTAGATTTGTAGTAGGTTTTTGCTAGGGCTTTCTAATTTCTATAGTAAAGTTTACAAATTGACGTTGTTAGGTTATGAATGATTAATTTCTTTGTCAAAATTGAAATAGTATTAGGTTACTACACGTGAACCCCTGAAATATACTCTAGATAGCACTATTTTTAATATAAGATCATTAGCATCCCATTCTTTGAAATATTACTCCCATGTTCTAATTTATGTGGCATTGTTCATATTTCGGGAGTTAAACAAATTAATTTTGATCGTGAATTTAACATGAAATCTTTAAAAAAAAAAATTGAGCTCCTCATCATATAAGCAAAAGGTAAAAACTTACCCACGCTGGATGTTTGCACCAAACCAATGGATGCATAACATGTGTTTAAATATATAAAATTATCACTTAACTATAATTAGTTAATGTATATAATTACTTTATTAAATCACTTAATCATGATAAGTTACATTGATTTAATATAAACACCCAATATAAATAAGTATTTACCCAAAAGGTAAAAATTATGCAGCTAGTTTTGCACAAATGATATCATAGCATAGAAACTAATCTCTATATCTCAATTTATATGATACACTTTTCTTTTTCGTCGATTTAAAAAGGAATGACACATTTTTATATCTAGTAACAATTTAATTTTAAAATGCCCAATTTCACCCTTAATAAAATAATTTATAGTCACACAAACAACTATGATTTACTATTTTAGATCATAAATTTCAAAAATCTTTCAATATTTCTTAAACTTCATGTCCAGTCAAACTACATCATATAAATTGAGACAAAGGAGTAATACTTTGTACTTATAATTTACCAAAATAAAGTAAACAAAAGTGGGATGAAAAAAGAAAAGAATAAAGTTTATGTATCAAATGGGATAACCTACTTTTTAGGTTAGCAGTGGTTAGTTAACCCATGAGCTTGACCTAGCACCTAGTTAAGTTGTCTCTTTCTCTTGCTGCTCTATGAAAATGATAAGAACCAACTACTCCAATATATATGTTCTACTACTATTTTTTTCCCCTCTTTTTCTAATAGGAGTAACTAATATAATTCCTCACTGTCTAGTCCCCCTCAATACAATATTATAAGGGTTGTTTGGTTAGGAAATAAATTATTTCGAGATTGTTATCCCACTTTTAATGTGGGATAAAAATAATACTACAATTTTGAAATAATTAATTTCAAGATAAGTTATCTTGCGATTTTATCTCAATCAAAAATGAGATAAACTCATCTTAAAATTAATTAAGGAATAAGTTATTCCTTATCCTTCATACTAAACGAGCCCTAAGTTACTTATTAGTTTCTCTAGCATATATTAGAAGAGCTCCATTTAGTCTACCGACATATAAGTTTCTGACAAGACTAAAAAATTCCTAGAGCACATTGAACCTAAAATATCGTTATAATATGCGGGGGTGGATCCAGGGAGGCCCGAGGGTGTTCATCCGAACCGCCTCAAGAAAAAGTTATATATTATATATAAAGTATTTTTTTCCTTTTTTATGTATACATATAGATTTTGAATCCCCTAAACACAAGACTAAAGGTTGGAACAGTGGTTTAGGAGGTTCAAATTCACCTTGCGGTGTTTCAAATTCAAATCCTAAGTACTACTTTTTTATTTTTTGAAACTCCTCGATGAAAATTCTGAATCCTTCGCTGCTGAGATGACTAAATCTTAACCTCAACTAGTTAGTATTTTTTTCCAGTATTGTTTGATATCCACTTCGAGACTTGATTAATCCGAATTTATGCCAAGAAATCTCACTTTGAAGGGTAAAGTGTTTTTGATATCCATCTCGAGACCCGAATAATGCAGATTTGCAACAAGAAATCTCACTTTTTTGAAGGGTAAAACATTTTCTATCAAAAGCGATTTCATACTCAAGATTACTTACTATTTCACCATAATCTTTGATGATTCAGTTCTCTATTACACTTGATAATCCTGTGTAACTATTTTTTTTTCATCAGAGAGTAACAAGCACTAAATGCTAAATAAAAAGATTGGCTAGGTTAGTGGATAAAAAAGAAGAGAAAAATTGTAAAGCAAACAACTTTTCTGTGAACTTTGAAATTCATGATATGGACAAATCATGGTGGCCTATTAATTGTTTTTAAATAAACAGATGTAGAGAGGACCAGCAGTAGCCCTTTTTGTTCTACTTAAAAAATACCATTGTGGCCTAAAATTATATGCAACAGCAAAAGAAGGTGGTGCCACTTCTTATCCTTTTCTTTTCTTTTCTTTTGCTTTCCCCATTCTTTTGTTCAATGATAAAGGGAAATTGACACTGCCTTTGAGATGAAAAAAAGAATTACTTTTTTACAAACTTCAATCAAACTTTACAACAACATACCCAATGTCAGAAGGGTTGTTCATATGGTAAATATTCTTCACCTTCAATCTTAAAATTGCAGGCTCGAGTGAAAACAAAAAGGTAGAGCTCTCAAGAAGGAGTAAAAAAATAATAATACTCAGTGTAATCCCATAAGGGATCTGGAGAGGATGGTGTACATGTGGCCTTGCCCTTACCTATATTGTATAAATTCAGTATTTCCGATAGACCCTTGAAAATCATATAGAAAAAAACGGAAAAACTTCAACCAAACTTTTAGGAACCTTTTTTTTTTGTTGCTTACACTCTGTATTTACCAAACTCAATAAATATAGTTAATCATAGTTAATTAATTCTTATTCTAATTTCAGTTCTATCGCTAACCATGGTAAAGTAAGATTAAACATCAGGTGTGGACAATTTTTCTGATTCAAAGTCAGTCAAATATTGGCTTTACTCCATTAGGATTGGTAAGGTAAGGCCTAGCTAGCCCCCCTTGATTTTTTATTTGGAAAAATTACATAAATAATCAAATATCCTTACCCTAATTACTAAATATCCCAATACTTTAAAATAGTTACATTTATCCCATTAAATTGAAATTACATGATTAAAAAACTGTATCCACCACAATCCCTAAAAAAGGGCCTAAAATCAATCAACTTGTATCTAAAGGCAACGATTGTTCTCTCTCTATAATCGTTTTCGAATCTAATCATTTCTCCAGTAATATTATTATTCATAGACCTCAATTTCTCTCTCAATATTTCTCCCACCGGAATCGACAAAAACTCCGGCAGTCTCGCCGCTTGATTGATTTCTCTCCTCTGGATGAAGAAATCACCGTTGACGGAATCCGGTGGAGTCGCCGGAACTGGCGGATTTTTTTGGATTTTTTCTAGAACCGTAACCGGCGGAAGCGAATCTAGTTTTAAGCGTTTAGATAGTATCCGACGAAGCGCCATTGATGATTTTGAGTAGTGAAGAGCAAACCCAGATGTTATTTTCCAGTGTTACCAACTTGTTACCATGTATCCAGTGTTATTTTCCATGTATCCAAGTATACATATATCTATCTGAGTTGTAAATGTGTAACTTTTGTAAATTTAAAGTTTCAAATCAAAACAAAGCAATACGTATCCAGGGATAACATTGTAAGCAAATCTTGTGTTACATGTATCCAGGATTAATTCATGTTAACATGTATCTCAATACTACTGCAACCTGCTATTTGAGATGTTGGTAACATGTATCCTTAACACTGTTACAATGTATCCAAGCTTACAAACTTGTATCCAATATTAACATGTATCCAAGTATACCTATATCTTTTTGCTGTTTAGATGGGTATCCTTAGATATTGGGAAGTATCCTTAACACTGTTATAATGTATCCAAGCTTATAATCTTGGATACAGTGTTAACAGTGTATCCAAGTATACCTATTGTTGTTTGCTGTTTAAATGTGTATCCTTAGATATTTGAGATCTATTATTACTTGTATCCTGTATAATGGAGTTACTTGCTGGTTTGATGTGTATCCAAGTAATTTTAAATTGAAATTTGAATTCTTCAGTTGTTTGTGGAGATGAGGATACTGCAGATGCATTTCAAAGTGAATGACGCGTGATTTACTCCTCATTAATTGTAAATTTGTTATTTCCTTTTAAAGCGCCCTAATAGTAATAAATTTACAATTAATGATTTACTCCTCATTAATTGTAAATCTGTTATTTCCTTTTAAAGCGCCCTAATAGTAATAGATTTACAATTAATGATTTACTCCTCATTAATTGTAAATATTTTATTTCCTTTTAAAGCGCCATAATAGAAACAGATTTACCATTAATGAAGAGGTTATATGTATCCAGGATACACGAAAATACAAAGGATACACGTCTTTCTTTTTTTAAACTACCGGGGAAAATGTAATATTTTAAAATAGTGGGATAAAACGTAATTAGGGACCAAACTACTGTGTTTTATGTTGTTTACACTTTTTATTTTTAATAAAAGACCGCTAGACACTGTGTCTAGTGGTATAAATTCGCCAAATAAATAAATAAATTGGTTTTACCCCTCTAGACTTCATTCTTCCCTCGGCAAATAAGAATAGGTATTTTTGTGCATAGACAAGAAATTTGATATTTGTTCCTTTGTTTAGTTAAGCCAGAATTGAGTGTAATATACCCTGAACACAATTACAATTGACATACAGTTGAGTTATTTTGATATGAACCTTAGAGCTTAGAAGAAGCATATAGCAAAAGCTAGCAATTGATACACTGCATTAAAATCCCATACTTGGAATTTGAGATCAAAACAAAGCTTGCAATTAGGATCATAACAATCTACAACACAACACAACCGCAGACAATTGATATGAACTGAAGGAGATACGAGAGCAAAAGCTATATAAACCCGGTCCAAGTAGTCCCATATATCCTAAATCTAGACAAATTGGGGTCAATATCTGCATCATCATCGCACACAAATAGTTGAGCAAGAGAATTAAACGTAATAACATTCTCTAATTCCTTTGATGAAAGAGATTCAATACCTATAACAAATCCAATGATACAGAGCAATTCCAATTGGAAAAAACAAGATTTTGTTCATCTACAAGGAAAAATAATACAAGACAACTTCCATTTTTGGAAGCTGCGAAGAAGATTTCTCATTCTTTTTTCCTAGTGTTATTTGACACATTCACGTATAACTTCAAATAGCTTCATACAGACATTTGATCTGCACCCGAATATTCATTCTGCAGCAACAGTACACTCATCAAGATTTTATGTTAGAGAGATTAGCATCTCAATTTAGCTACATCCAAGTCAAAATTGCAGCAGTTTGATACCCAAGTTAACTCTGGAATCCCCTAGGCAAATCAGCTTAATCCAGCCTTTGCCTTAGCTTTATTCCGTTGCAGACCTTTGCTCGAATATCCCGCTGCCTACTGTTTACTCATCATAATATGTTGTTCGTCCCTGAAGTCAAATTCAAACATAGTAATGCAATAGTAATCATCATGAAACAACAAACCATTTATCATGGAAGATAAGTAAATATACTGGACCAAAGAACAGCAGTAGAGGAAATTGGGGTTGGGAAAGAAAAATATGTCCTTTGCATGGCAAGATGGTGACATCTTCAAAAGCTAGAGAGCTCTACAGCAACATCTGAGGACTATTATATACTTATTAGTAGTTTTTCGGTAGGTCTAATATACTTATTCGTTTGACATGTCACTATTCGTGTAATGCACGTTTTGCAATTCTGTTTAACTTGTAGAGTTACAGACTATCCAAATCTAAGCAACTTGATCCTCAAAGGGATTAATATATGAAGCCGATGATAAACTACTTCACATTTCTGACCTTTTCACTCAACGGGTTGGTCCTTGGAAGTAATAGTTCAACCCAAAGTGACAGAGCTGATTTCCTGAAGTAGACAAAGATTCCAAGAGACAACATCTATATTAGTAACCCGTTTTCATTGCGTCCTACTCTACACATAATTCATACAGGGACCCTTCCTTTCAAACTTCAATGAAGTTGGAGGTAGTTTCTACATAGTAGCACGTATCCCTATTTGGCAAAATAAGCAGCTTAATAAACTTTCTTTACCTCGTACATGGATTCACTGTCTATATATAGGTGAAGGTACGATTTTCTTGTCACATTTAAATGTGCTTAATGGACTAATCATGCAGCTAGCCAACAATGGAGTAAAAATTGAGTAAGAAGATAAAGCTTTTGTGCTCCTAAACTCATTGACATCTTTCCAATTTGGTAACAACATCTTGCACGTAAGAACACCATTAGCTGAAGACGTCATATCAGCTCTTCAACTCAATGAGAAGATGGGAAAGAAACCTGAAAATCAAGGACATGTTCTAATCGCACAAGGTAGTGGCAAGAAGTACCAAAGGGCTTCGAGCAACTATGGTAGATCCGAAGGTGGTGAAAAGTCCAAGAATCAATCTAATCAAGAGCCATAAATATCTACAACTGTGGCCACTTCAAACGAGCTTGTCCAAAATCAAAAAGGGGCAAAGGTGAGAGCGGTGGCCAAAACAATGACGAAAACATAACTGTCACAGTGCGAATGACACTGTAGTACTCTTCGTAAATGAGGAAGAGGAATGCATGTACTTGGTAAGTCCAGAATCAGAACGGGTTGCTGACCAACAACATCCTACCACGCCATACCGGTATAAAAGATCTTTTTTGCAAATGTGTAGCAGGTGATTTTGCACTGTGAGAATGGGTAACTCAAGTTACTCAGAATTGCGGGGATTGGTGACATTTGTATCAAGTCAAATGTCAGATGCACATTGGATCTAAAGGACGTGCACCATAACCTAATTTGCGGATGAACTTAATCTCGGTAAATCCTTTGGATAGAGATGGATACGAGAACTATTTTGGAAATCAAAAGCGGAGTCTTACGAAGAGATCATTGCTGATTGAAAAAGGAGTTTCTCGGGGCATGTTGTACAAGACAAATGAAGAAATATACCGAGGTGAATTGAACGTGGCTCAAGATGAGATTTCTACACATTTATGGCATAGAAGATTGGGTCATGTGAGCGAGAAAGGATTGTAGATTCTTCCCAAGAAATCACTCAATCTCTTTTGTCAAAGCTACGATGGTGAAACATCGCGATTACTGTTTATTTGAAAAGCAGCATAGGGTCTTATTTCAGGCATCTTCTGAAAGAAAATGGGATATACTTAACGTAGTATATTCTGATGTTTGTGATCCGATGGAGATGGAATCAATGGGCGGTAACAAATATTTTGTTACTTTTATTGATGATGCTTCATGAAAATTGTGTGTGTGTTTATTGAATACCAAAGACCAAACGTTTTAAGTTTTCGTTGTACAGCTAAAGGGAGATGGGTCGACAACTAAAGCGTCTTCGAACTGATAATGGAGGTGAGTATACTTCAAGAGAATTTGAAGAGATAGTTCAAGCCATGGGATCAAACATAAAAAGACAATTCCTGGAACCTTATAACACAATGGTGTAGCTGAGAGGATGAACCACACCATTGTTAGGAAGGTGAGAAGTATGCTCAGGATGACTAGATTTCCTAAGTCATTATTCTGGGGTGAAGCAGTTATGTCAGCCTCTTACCTGATTAATCCGAGTCCATCAGTTCCATTGGGTTTTGACATTTCGGCATTTCACAGAGAGTTTGGACCAACAAGGAGGCGTCCTTCTCCCATATAAGGGTGTTCGGTTGCACAACTTTTGCAAATGTATCGAAGGAGCAGAGAATGAAGTTGGGTGATAAAGTCGTTCCCGGCATATTCCTCGGATATGGCGATGAACAGTTCAGGTACATATTATTGGATCTTGAAAAGAAGAAGGTCATCAGAAGTAGAGATGTCATCTTCCGAGAAAGTGAAGTTGGAACTACAGATGATCAGTCAGAGAAGGCCAAGAAAATGAATGGTATAGTCCCTAACCTTGTCACCATTCCTTCTATTTCTAACTATCTCACGGGTGCAGAAAAAACGACAAACAGAATTAGGAAAGAAGAAAGCACACGAACACAACGAGAACAAACTACTCCCTCTGCTTCAATTTGTTTGTCTTACTTTCATTTTTAGTCCGTTTCAAAAAGAATGTCTCTTTCCTTTCTTGGCACATGGCTATATTACCACATGGGGAATGGACCCCACAAATATGACATATTAAAGCACAGACAGCCAGTAAAATATATCAGCATGGGGCCAAAAGGATGTTTGGAAAAGTATTAGAAAAGAAGAAAGCACATGAACACTAGGATAACAAATTACTCCAATTGTTTCAATTTGTTTTCTTACTTCACTTTTTAGTCCGTTTCAAAAAGAATGCATATTTCCTTTTTTGGCAACTCTTTAATTCTAAATTTTCACGTGTCATGTTTAAGACCATAAGATTAAAGGACATTTTCGTACATTCTACATATATTTAATTTAAGACCACAAGATTCAAAAGTCTTTTTTACTTTTTAAAATTCCATGCCAAGTCAAAACCAGACAAATAAATTGGAACGGAGGAAGTACGTATTTAAAACTAGGCTGGTATTCCCTGGGTACAACATTATCCTGGTAATATCTCATTATCTATAGTAAGACATCACATCTTATTTCAGTGAGCAGATACATCTGCTACATACATGCAATGTGAATCTTGGGCGAGGATACCATTAATTTTTTAAATAATGATCACTCAGTGCAAGACTTACCATCTCAGACAAAAAAGTATCAGCAGCCTAAACAGGTCAGCCAACCTCTGCTACAATTTCTTTGACATCTATATCAGCTAGAGTCTCCTTGCCAAACAGAGAAAATCCAACAGTTGCCTGCAAGACAAATTCCACATTCAATGTCAAGAACAAACTTTGCTTTTTCAGTTGGCTTGGGTCAAGTAACAGAAAATTAGTTCTCATATAGCGAATGCAAGATACAGCACACGGCGAGAGCAATTAGCATCAATAAGCTTTCAAACTGTACAGGAGATTACCAATTTGAAAACTTTCTCTACTAATATATTATCTTTTTTGCATTGCCAGGGTGGAAGAGGCCCAAGAGGGCAGGGGAGTGTGGTGTTAGGAAATATTGAAGACATAATCTGTTGTTAACTCAATTTTTTTCCTTTTTGACTGAGCTCCAGGATTTTTATAACAATGGTTTCCCTTGTCCGCTCTCCCCTCCCCCGAAATAACATAAAGATAGTGTTCTAGGGCATACCAATCCTGCCTTGCTATCAACCTTCTTAAGAATCCCTGAAAATCCTGCAAAGGCTCCAGACACAACTTCAATAGTTGATCCTGGTATTAAGGATTTATCATCTGATCCTCTCAACACATCAACTGCAAGCAGGTCTGAAGCTTTTTTAGATTGCCTTCCTCGTTTTTTAGGCACAACTTTGTCGTCTGTGGGAGCTATACTAGAGTCTTTTGTCAGCTTGGACTCTAAACCTCCTTCTCCTTGTTCCTCTTCTTCAAAAGCTTGATCAGCTTTCTCTTGTTCTTCCTTTGCTTGTTTGAATATGGCTTCCAGGTCATCCTCATCTACAGGTCTGGGTTTATTGATCTGCCGTTTTCTGCAAATTTTCTAAACTCTTAGGTACTGAGAAAATGACCTCGGATACCTTGTAAATTAGCCCTTTAAATAATAAAATGAGTATGTAGACACACGTAACATAAAAGTCATATAAAGGGAGACCAAAAGGTAGATATAAACTAAAGGCAGCCAACTAATTAGATATCCTTGCAAAATTCAGTTGAGCTATTGGCATAAAATTTGGTAAGTATTCTATTATTTTGTCGAGCAGTAGAAACATTCATCTCTCATCTCGCAGAAAGACCTCATAGTAGCTGACTGAATAAACACATTATACAAGCTACACAAAATTAGATTGGCAGTGATTTTTAAGTAAAATTTCCGATCTTAGGCCAACACATTTTACAAGCTACATAAAATTAGATTGCAGGTGATTTTTAAGTAGATGTAAGGCCAAGTTAGCTTGGGATACTTTTCCACTCATTTTATGTTAATATCCATTAACAAAGGTTCCATTGGGTCAGACACATACACAGCGGATCTTTGTTCGTATAAAAGACAAGAGTTCCCAGAGGTCCAAGAAAATTGCATCGACATATCAAACAAATCGAAGACAGACCCTCTTTCTTGACCGAGTAATACTTGTAAACTTTTTTACAATCATGGTATCCAAGCCAACTTGCGCACACCTCGACTAATCAGGGATACCTGCAACCTCCCACCAACACAGGTACCGGATAACTCTGTCCACCACAGATGAGAAGAAGTAATATTTGTAAACTTGTGATAGGGACATCAATGAATGCTTACGTATTTCCAACCTTGGATCCAACAAAGCCTCCAATTCCATCACATTCTCGAATGAAATCATGTACTTCCTTGTTCAGTACACATCTCAGAAACACACATCCTGGGAAAAGGGGTTTCGGTTTAACTGAAAGTGTTCCATTCTTTAATTTCCTTTTGATCTGTACAGATGGAATGTATACCTGCAGAAACTTTTACAGTCAGTCAAAACTCAAAATATATTGAAAAATCAATTCCAACATTAGTTAAATACACTTTATCCCCTTGAAGTTCGAGGAAACCTCCAACTGTCCTAAAATCAACTTATAGGGAAGCCCTCATTGGTTGGCGCAGAATCAACCATGACTTCAAGAACCTCTCCCCCCCCCCCCCCAACAAATAAAAAGACAACGATTTCAAGCAAAGAAAATCAATACTGGAAACTGAGAGCTAAATTTTCTTTTAGAGAATTTCTACAGCAATAGAAAAACTGATAGACACCTGTTTATTATTTATGATATAGTTATCTTCAGGTCCACGGCTTCCATGCTGATACAACAGAATGATCTGGAAGTTCCCTGGAAACTGGAAATTATGCAAGCTCTGCAACTATATATACTGCTATAAAGGCTTCAGAAGCAAACTTCTCTTAAGCCCTCGTCTTCTGATAAAAATGAATACTGTTATAAAGGAAAAAAAATGGTAGGTGATACCGGTATCTGTGTTGGTTGGAAGTTGTAGGTAGTGGTGGGTTAACTGAGGTGCTCACAAGCTGGCCCGGGCACCACAATTATCCAAAGAAAATATAAATACTGCTACAAAGGCCTGTAGTTCACTTGCCTTGCTAGTTGCTACTTTCGTCACCCCAACGATATTTTTCCACAGCATCGTATGATGAAGACATGAGTTAGAGTTTAAATGGAGAAACATGGTTAGTGAGGATTCATATAGCGGACCCCAACTTGTTTGGGAAGAGGCGTAGTTGTTGTATGCTCTAAACGCATTCTTGCTGGAAACCTATAACATCCCTATTTTCATGAACCTCCATAACTCATAGTGCTTGGACATCTTACATTCTTCATGTTCCTGTTAATGGAAGAAATGCTTTTCATGATTGAACTGAGCCAGTTTGCTTGTCGGAGCTAAATTATGTGCAAACTATACTCTAATGGTCCCTATTAAACGTTGGAAACTAAAAGGCAGCTTGGCCTTCTAGATTTTGACATCAAATTCAAATGCAGTCCAAGACTGAGGGGTGCACTGAGTTGATTTTCTAATTTCAGGAGTATTGCAATTTTTTTGACAGGTAGGTTCAGGAATCAGGAGTATTGCAATTCGGGGAGAAAGTGTCTTGAAATCTTTTCCTCTTTTGATTGTTAAGAAAGTATCTGAAATTTTTATGCTACTGGACCAGGATAAATTAATTTGATTTTAGCAAGAATCATTGGATCAATTAACCAAAATCACACTTCGTTGTTTGACAAGCCTCTTAATCAAAACAAATACTACTTTAAGTTTACAAGATAAAAGTTAAACATAATCGATCGTAGTAAAGCTGCAGATGTATCCTCTCTTCGATTAGACTCTTTGCCTTGGACGTGGAACCAAATTCATTTAGAATGATAAAAAACACTAACACTATGTAGCTAAAGCAGAAGTCGTTAGTAAAGGTTTTCAAAATAAATCCCATAGATTTCAGTACATTATAAACGATCAATCAATCAACTACGCATTGCAACAACAACAACATACCCAGTGAAATCCCACAAGTGGGGTCTGGGGAGGGTGGACTGGTATATACGCAGCCTTACGTCTACCTTGTGAAGGTAGAGAAGTTGTTTCGGCTCAAGTAAAGCATATCAAAACAGGTAAGAGAGAAATACATTAGAAAAGAAGCCATGTTGAAAATAATGAAGAAAGAATAGTAGCAACAACAACAGATAATACAGTAACCGAAGCAAAGGAACAACAGGTAAGAATAAAATCGAAGAATAAGAAAGTAGGAGAAAAATAATGGTAATACTAATAAGGAGAACTAGACTACACACGACTACCTATTAACCTTCTACCATGATCCTTGACCTTCATATCTTTTTATCCTCGATAAGCTGCAGGTGTGTCATGTGTTGTCTAACCAACTCTCCCCAATACTTCTTCAATCTACCTCTACCTCTCTTTAGACCCACCATAGTCCCAAAAAAGTTTGGAGTCTGCTATATGAATCCTCTATAATCATTCCGCTCTATCTAAACCCCAATTGTTTTAATAGTGCTATCTCTTATGACATTAATAATCATTCCTATCCGAACCCCAATTAGTCAGATACTACTTTGTGGATGAATTGGTTGTCCTTTTAATTAGTGGTTCTATAAAGCAAGGTTCTCTGAGTTTCACACTGATTACTGCATACATAGCAGGCAGATATCACAAAAGTAATGACCAAAACCACCAAATTAAGAACTTCACCATCAAACCAAACAAGAAAGCACAAATCTTTATTACAACAACATACATAGTGAAATCTCACAAGTGGGGTCTGGGGATGGTAGAGTGTACCCAGACCTTACCCCTATCTTGTGGAGGTAGAGATGGGCTGTTTCCGAGAGACCCTCGGCTCAAGTAACACACATCAATGCACAAATCTTTACAACAACAACATACCGAGTGAAATCCCACAAGTGGGGTCTGGAGAGGGTAGAGTGTAGGCAGACCTTACCCCTAACTCGTGGAGGTAGAGAGGCTGTTTCCAAGAGACCTTCAGCTCAAGTAACACATATCAAAGCACAAATTTTTACAATAACAAAAAACCCAGTGAAATCTCACAAGTGCGGTCTGGGGATGGTAGAGTATCCCTACCTCATGCAAGTAGAGAGGTTGTTTCTGAGAGACCCTTTGCTCAAGTAACACATATCAAAGCACAAATCTGAACAACAACACACCCAGTAAAATCCCACAATTGAAGTTTGGGGAGGGAGGGTAGAGTGTAGGCACACCTTACCCCTACCTCGTGCAGGTAGAGAGGTTGTTTCCGAAACAGCCTCGGCTCAAGTAACACATATCAAAGCACAAATCTTTATTACCTGAAAATCAATATCAGGAAAGTTCCTAGCAAGAGCACGAGCCATCCTTTCAGCAGTTTCATGACCATTAACTCTAGAGACTCTAACAACCCACCATTGAGTACCCAATTTAGCAAGGTTATCAAGATTAAGCTCTTCAGTCCAAGACTTATATTGCTTCTTGGGTTTCTTGATAAGCCTTTCTTCTACTTCTTCTCTCCAACTGTAACCTGTCTTGCTTTCTCTTCTCTCATTTCTCATTTGTCTTCTCTCTTTAGCAGTTAGTAAATTCTCTTTAGGTGACTCCACAGTTGCATAAACCCTTAAAAGGGTTTTCTGGGGTTTTGGGAAAATGGAGGTTGGTGACAATTTGGGAAGAAATGGAGGCGAATGACTCCATGAAAGAATAGCTTGCTTCATCTTCTTCAAGAAAAAAAAAAGTCTGATACTTTCTTGTGGTGGTTATATGGTAACAAGAACATATCCGGTTTTCTTCCCTGGACCGGGTTAATGGGCTATGCAGGCGGGTTGACGGCTAAATGCTCATTATTGGTTCGTAAAATTTGGGAGATTTGCACAATTAAGAAATTTGTATAAAAATTATTTCTTGGAACATAACTTTTTCACAATTTTATGTTGAGAGTAAGAATGAAAAATTAGGTTTTCATAAGTTATGTTGGTCGAGTCATAATTTTGATTTAAATTGTTCACAAAGTTCTATCGAAGGCATAGAATTTATGTTTTCTTACAAATTATGATATGCGAGAATAATTTATTATGTTATTCAATTATTCGTAAATTTTGTGAACTGTCAAAATTCGTCAATAACTTCATTCTACTTATCTTGTTAAATTATTTACAAGTTCTATAAAATTAAAAAAAATTATCAGTTTTGTTCTATTATTCACAAAAATTTTGGATTAGCAAGCTTTTAACCATTTTTATTCTACCTATTTTATTAAACTATTCATATATTTTATCGAATTAATAAACTTGTCTGATTATTGAATTATCCATATCTCTAGTTAAATTATTTTCTATTCTAGTTGAGATTCATGAAAGAAAAAAATTGAAAATCTCCATTAATTAGGCAAGCACCCACACTATTCACTTCAAATATCGTCCAATTCATTTTGCCGGAATCTGCCACACCAAGCAAGCCAGCGCCTCTTCTTCGCAAGATATATCCCGGTGTTCTCTTCACCTTTATCTCTATTTGTCCTAGTCTTTTACTTCTTCGTTTTCTTTGCAACCAGTTTCATTTTTGAGAAGTTGTTAGTCGTCTGTTGGATTTCTGAGATTGTTTGCTATTTGTTGTGTTATTTTGTGCCTTTTCCCTTCTTGTTTGCTTTTGGATTGTGTAGCAATAGTCTGGTCCTTTTCCCTGTGTAGCTTTCCTTTACTTAGTGGCTTTGTTGGTTGATGGGAGGCTAGGGTCATGTCATCGGAGCGGTTCGGGGTCGGGGTCGGGGTTGGGGTTGGGGTCAGGGTCGGGTTCGGGGTCGGGGTCGGGGTCGGGGCCGGGGGTGGGAGGTAGGAGGGGTAAGTGGGCCAAGGGTGCCTCTAGGTTGCGAGTAGGGTCCTGGAATATAGGAACTTTATCCGGTAAGTCCGTAGAGTTAGTCAAGAGTCTTAGGAAGAGAAGGATTAGCATAGCTTGTGTACAGGAGACTAAATGGGTGGGCACTAAGGCGCGGGTAGTGGATGGGTATAAGTTGTGGTACTCGGGAGGCGTTAGGAATAGGAATGGCGTGGGCATCTTAGTTGATGAGGAGCTTCGGGAGCATGTGGTTGAGGTCGCGAGGGTCAACGATAGGATGATGTTGATCAAGTTAGTCGTTGGAGGTTCTACTCTGAATATTATTAGTGCCTACGCGCCCCACGCGGGTTTGGAGGAGGAGGAGAAGGCGGGCTTTTGGGAGGCGTTGGACGAGGTGGTGAGAGGGGTACCAAACTCTGAGAAGATTTTCATAGGTGGGGATTTCAATGGGCACATCGGGTCATCCCCTGGGGGTTACGCTGAGGTGCATGGAGGTTTTGGTTTCAGGGAGAGGAATGCAGGAGGGGCGTCCCTATTAGATTTTGCTAGAGCCTCGGGGTTGTGGGTAGCAAATTCGAGCTTCCCGAAAAAAAGGAGCATTTGGTTACCTTTCGTAGTTCGGTGGCCAAGACGCAAATTGATTTTTTGCTCCTTAGGAAGAGGGATAGAGGTCTGTGTAAAGACTGCAAGGTAATACCGAGTGAGAACCTTTCGATCCAGCATAAGCTCTTGGTGATGAACTTGGAGATTAGACAGGAGAGAAGAAAGAAGAGGGTGGATGATCGACCGAGAATTAGATGGGGTAGCTTGACTATGGGTAGTGCCCTAGAAATAGGGGAGAAGTTGATGACCTCGAGGGCGTGGGATAGCAGAGGGGATGTGGATAGTATGTGGGAGGCGACTTCCAGCTGCATCAGGGAGACAGCTAGTGAGGTGTTAGGTGTCTCGAGAGGACGCTCTGACAAGCATTGAGGGGATTGGTGGTGGAATGGAGAAGTAAAAGGGAAGGTGGAGGCGAAAAAAAGGGCGTACGCGAAGTTGGCTGAAAGTAAGGATGAGGAGGAGAATTGAAAGAGTAAGGAGAAGTACAAGATAGCTAGGAGAGAGGCTAAGTTGGCGGTTATGGCGGCTAAGACTGCAGCTTTCGAGAGCTTATACGCTACTTTGGAAGGTAAAGGTGGAGATAAGAAGTTGTTTAGGCTAGCCAAGGCTAGGGAGAGGAGGGCCCGGGACCTTGATCAGGTGAAGTGCATCAAAGATGAGGATGGTAAAGTGTTGGTGGAGGATGTGCTCATTAGGAAGAGATGGCAGACTTATTTCCATCGACTCTTAAATGAAGAGGGCGATGGAGGCATTGTGTTGGGAGAGTTAGAGCACTCGGAGAGGCGCTGTGACTATGGTTATTGTAGGCATTTTAGGGTAGAGGAGGTGAGAGGTGTTATTCATAGGTTGCATAGGGGTAGAGCGGTCGGACCTGATGAAATTTCGGTGGATTTTTGGAAATGTACGGGCAGCGTAGGGATGGAATGGCTGACGGGGTTGTTCAATGTTATTTTCAGGACGGCGAAGATGCCCGGAGCTTGGAGATGGAGCACGATGATTCCATTGTACAAGAATAAGGGTGACATCCAAAATTGCAACAACTATAGGGGTATCAAGTTGTTGAGTCACACCATGAAGGTGTGGGAGAGAGTTGTGGAGTTGAGGTTAAGAGGAATTGTGACTATTTCTGAGAATCAGTTCGGTTTCATGCCAGGATGGTCGACTACTGAGGCTATTCATCTCGTGAGGAGATTGGTGGAGCAGTATAGGGAGAGGAAGAAGGATTTGCATATGGTATTTATCGACCTAGAAAAGGCTTACGACAGAGTACCCAGGGAGGTTCTTTGGAGGTGCTTGGAGGTCAGGGGGATGCCCATGGCTTACACTAAGGTGATTAGGGACATGTACGAAGGCGCAAAGACTCGAGATAGGTCAGCGGGGGGAGATTCCGAGCATTTCCCTGTGGGGATGGGATTGCACCAGGGATCGTCCCTTAGCCCCTTTTTATTTGCCTTGGTGATGGATGTGTTGACGTGGTAAATTCAAGGCGAGGTGCCCTGGTGTATGTTATTTGCGGACGACGTAGTTTTGATTGAGGAGACCCGCGAAGGAGTTAACGACAAATTAGAGGTTTGGAGAAAGACCCTGGAGTCTAAAGGGTTTAGGTTGAGTAGGACCAAGACGGAATATGTGGAGTGCAAGTTCAGTGAGTTGACATATGTGACCGACGTGGAAGTGAGGCTTGTCGCGCATGTCATCCGAAAAAGAGATAGCTTCAAGTACCTTGGGTCTATTATCCAGGGTAATGGTGAGATTGACGAGGATGTGACCCATCGGATTGGTGCAGGGTGGATGAAATGGCGGCTCGCATCCGGGGTCTTGTGTGATAAAAAGGTGCCTCTCAAACTGAAAGGCAAGTTCTACAGAGCAACAGTTAGACCGGCTATGTTGTATGGGGCGGAGTGTTGGCCGGTCAAGAACTCTCACATTCAGAAGATGAAGGTGGCTGAGATGAGGATGTTGCGCTGGATGTGTGGGTTTACTAGGAGGGATAGGCTTAGGAATGCGGATATTCGTGAGAAGGTGGGAGTGTCTTCCGTGGAAGATAAGATGCGAGAAGGGAGGTTGCGATGATTTGGGCATGTGATGAGGAGAGGTTCAGAGGCCCCTGTGCGGCGGTGTGAGAGGCTGGCTATGGATGGGTTTAAGAGAGGTCGTGGTAGACCGAAGAAATATTGGAGAGAGGTGATCAGGCGGGATTTGGCGCATTTGCAGCTTACCGAGGACATGACCTTAGATAGGAAGGTGTGGAGGGCTCAGATTAGGGTTGTAGGTTAGGGGTTTTGTTGTCCTTTTAGTAGTTGAAAGGCTACGCTTGTAGCTTTTGTTTCTTCTGCGCCAGTTACTTGCTAGTGCCTTGTGTAGCTAGATTTTTATATTATTTTATAGTAGTATAGTTTTGTGTTAGCTGTTGTTTTGTTTATTGGTTATTTCTCCTGGATTGCTTTGAGCCGAGGGTCTATCGGAAACAGCCTCTTTACTTCATTCTGGGGTGAAGGTATGGTCTGCGTACATCTCACCCTCCCCAGACCCCACTTTGTGGGAATATACTGGGTATGTTGTTGTTGTTGAAGTTGAGTGATATTTTGGAGTCATTTACAAGTGATGTGCTTTAGGAGAATTTTACATTTGAAAGCTATATTTCATGACTTCGATGGGTGAATCATTTTAATGATTTAGTGAAATTGCACAAAGAGAAGTTTTTTTGTTAAATTTATATTTGCACATATTTTTTAAACGAAACAAAAGTTAAACATCAGCTCTTAAAAGAGATATCTAATATAAAATTTCACCAATGTTTAAAATTTTATAATATTTTTAAAAAATTTATAAATATACACCCAAATAAAAGACAATTATTCTTATCTTTACACTTTTTTTCCTCTTCGTCCTTCTCCTTTCTTTTTTAATTAAAAAGGCGAACGAGCTCGATTTATTTATAACAAAATCATTTAAAATATGTACAGAAAAGGTCTAAGTATAAGACCCAGTCCAAAGAGAGTAAACAAAAGTAAAACATCTAAAAGGAACCCTCTTGATGCGAACAAATCCCAAACAGAAAAAACCTAAATTCATCAACTTCTCCAATCATTCTATGTCCATTTTCGGCGAGCTTCAAAAAGGCTAAAGATCGATGTTGCTCAGGTAAGATCTAACTTGGTTTGTCTTTTATTTTTCGCTGTCTAGAATTGAAAATCACATTCATTAATTGAGCTAAAATACTTCACGATTTCAGAGATTTGAATTGATTTCACCCAAGCAACCTCAAACTCTTACCAACGCCGTGAAATAAAAAATGAAAGATTCTTCTATATCAGATTTCTGTAGCGTCTCATATCTCGATAATGTAAAAAAAATCACTTCTCATCTTCAAAAAAATAGCAAATCTTGATCTTGTTAATTAAATTCTCTATAAATCCTCTTCTAATTACGCTTGAAAGAAGATAAATAAACAATAGGTTAACATGTCTCTTTTGTATATGATAATTTTGTAACCCACCATTGAGTACCCAATTTAGCAAGGTTATCAAGATTAAGCTCTTCAGTCCAAGACTTATATTGCTTCTTGGGTTTCTTAATAAGTCTTTCTTCTACTTCTTCTCTCCAACTGTAACCTGTCTTGCTCTCTCTTCTCTCATTTCTCATTTGTCTTCTCTCTTTAGCAGTTAGTAAATTCTCTTTAGGTGACTCCACAGTTGCATAAACCCTTAAAAGGGTTTTCTGGGGTTTTGGGAAAATGGAGGTTGGTGACAATTTGGGAAGAAATGGAGGGGAATGACTCCATGAAAGAATAGCTTGCTTCATCTTCTTCAAGAAAAAAAAAAGTCTGATACTTTCTTGTGGTGGTTATATGGTAACAAGAACATATCCGGTTTTTCTTCCCTGGACCGGGTTAATGGGCTATGCAGGCGGGTTGACGGCCAAATGCTCATTATTGGTTCGTAAAATTTGGGAGATTTGCACAATTAAGAAATTTGTATAAAAATTATTTCTTGGAGCATAACTTTTTCACAATTTTATGTTGAGAGTAAGAATGAAAAATTACGTTTTCATAAGTTATGTTGGTCGAGTCATAATTTTGATTTAAATTGTTCACAAAGTTCTATCGAATGCATAGAATTTATGTTTTCTTATAAGTTATGATATGCGAGAATAATTTATTATGTTATTCAATTATTCGTAAATTTTGTGAACTGTCAAAATTCATCAATAATTTCATTCTACTTATCTTGTTAAATTATTCACAAGTTCTATCTAATTGAAAAAATTTATCAGTTTTGTTCTATTATTCACAATTTTTTTGGATTAGCAAGCTTTTAACCATTTTTATTCTGCCTATTTTATTAAACTGTTCATATATTTTATCGAATTAATAAACTTGTCTGATTATTGAATTATCCATATCTCTAGTTAAATTATTTTCTATTCTAGTTGGGATTCATGAAAAAAAATTAATAATTGAAAATCTCCATTAATTAGGCAAGCACCCACACTATTCACTTCAAATATCGTCCAAAAATATTGTTACCTTATTGCCAGTTCAACTAAACAAGAAGAAACATTTTTAAAAATGGCAAGAAGATTTGAGGCATGTGCATTTTCATTGATCAAGTTGAGTGATATTTTGAAGTCATTTACAAGTGATGTGCTTTAGGCGAATTTTACATTTGAAAGTTATATTTCATGACTTAGAGGGTGAATCATTTTAATGATTTAGTGAAATTGCACAAAGAAAAGTTTTTTTGTTAAATTTATATTTGCATATATTTTTTAAACGAAACAAAAGTTAAACATCAGCTCTTAAAAGAGATATCTAATATAAAATTTCACCAATGTTTAAAATTTTATAATATTTTTAAAAAATTTATAAATATACACCCAAATAAAAGACAATTATTCTTATCTTTACACTTTTTTTCCTCTTCGTCCTTCTCCTTTCTTTTTTAATTAAAAAGGCGAACGAGCTCGATTTATTTATAACAAAATCATTTAAAATATGTACAGAAAAGGTCCAAGTATAAGACCCAGTCCAAAGAGAGTAAACAAAAGTAAAACATCTAAAAGGAACCCTCTTGATGCGAACAAATCCCAAACAGAAAAAACCTAAATTCATCAACTTCTCCAATCATTCTATGTCCATTTTCGGCGAGCTTCAAAAAGGCTAAAGATCGATGTTGCTCAGGTAAGATCTAACTTGGTTTGTCTTTTATTTTTCGCTGTCTAGAATTGAAAATCACATTCATTAATTGAGCTAAAATACTTCACGATTTCAGAGATTTGAATTGATTTCACCCAAGCAACCTCAAACTCTTACCAACGCCGTGAAATAAAAAATGAAAGATTCTTCTATATCAGATTTCTGTAGCGTCTCATATCTCGATAATGTAAAAAAAATCACTTCTCATCTTCAAAAAAATAGCAAATCTTGATCTTGTTAATTAAATTCTCTATAAATCCTCTTCTAATTACGCTTGAAAGAAGATAAATAAACAATAGGTTAACATGTCTCTTTTGTATATGATAATTTTGTAACCCACCATTGAGTACCCAATTTAGCAAGGTTATCAAGATTAAGCTCTTCAGTCCAAGACTTATATTGCTTCTTGGGTTTCTTAATAAGTCTTTCTTCTACTTCTTCTCTCCAACTGTAACCTGTCTTGCTCTCTCTTCTCTCATTTCTCATTTGTCTTCTCTCTTTAGCAGTTAGTAAATTCTCTTTAGGTGACTCCACAGTTGCATAAACCCTTAAAAGGGTTTTCTGGGGTTTTGGGAAAATGGAGGTTGGTGACAATTTGGGAAGAAATGGAGGGGAATGACTCCATGAAAGAATAGCTTGCTTCATCTTCTTCAAGAAAAAAAAAAAGTCTGATACTTTCTTGTGGTGGTTATATGGTAACAAGAACATATCCGGTTTTTCTTCCCTGGACCGGGTTAATGGGCTATGCAGGCGGGTTGACGGCCAAATGCTCATTATTGGTTCGTAAAATTTGGGAGATTTGCACAATTAAGAAATTTGTATAAAAATTATTTCTTGGAGCATAACTTTTTCACAATTTTATGTTGAGAGTAAGAATGAAAAATTACGTTTTCATAAGTTATGTTGGTCGAGTCATAATTTTGATTTAAATTGTTCACAAAGTTCTATCGAATGCATAGAATTTATGTTTTCTTATAAGTTATGATATGCGAGAATAATTTATTATGTTATTCAATTATTCGTAAATTTTGTGAACTGTCAAAATTCATCAATAATTTCATTCTACTTATCTTGTTAAATTATTCACAAGTTCTATCTAATTGAAAAAATTTATCAGTTTTGTTCTATTATTCACAATTTTTTTGGATTAGCAAGCTTTTAACCATTTTTATTCTGCCTATTTTATTAAACTGTTCATATATTTTATCGAATTAATAAACTTGTCTGATTATTGAATTATCCATATCTCTAGTTAAATTATTTTCTATTCTAGTTGGGATTCATGAAAAAAAATTAATAATTGAAAATCTCCATTAATTAGGCAAGCACCCACACTATTCACTTCAAATATCGTCCAAAAATATTGTTACCTTATTGCCAGTTCAACTAAACAAGAAGAAACATTTTTAAAAATGGCAAGAAGATTTGAGGCATGTGCATTTTCATTGATCAAGTTGAGTGATATTTTGAAGTCATTTACAAGTGATGTGCTTTAGGCGAATTTTACATTTGAAAGTTATATTTCATGACTTAGAGGGTGAATCATTTTAATGATTTAGTGAAATTGCACAAAGAAAAGTTTTTTTGTTAAATTTATATTTGCATATATTTTTTAAACGAAACAAAAGTTAAACATCAGCTCTTAAAAGAGATATCTAATATAAAATTTCACCAATGTTTAAAATTTTATAATATTTTTAAAAAATTTATAAATATACACCCAAATAAAAGACAATTATTCTTATCTTTACACTTTTTTTCCTCTTCGTCCTTCTCCTTTCTTTTTTAATTAAAAAGGCGAACGAGCTCGATTTATTTATAACAAAATCATTTAAAATATGTACAGAAAAGGTCCAAGTATAAGACCCAGTCCAAAGAGAGTAAACAAAAGTAAAACATCTAAAAGGAACCCTCTTGATGCGAACAAATCCCAAACAGAAAAAACCTAAATTCATCAACTTCTCCAATCATTCTATGTCCATTTTCGGCGAGCTTCAAAAAGGCTAAAGAGCGATGTTGCTCAGGTAAGATCTAACTTGGTTTGTCTTTTATTTTTCGCTGTCTAGAATTGAAAATCACATTCATTAATTGAGCTAAAATACTTCACGATTTCAGAGATTTGAATTGATTTCACCCAAGCAACCTCAAACTCTTACCAACGCCGTGAAATAAAAAATGAAAGATTCTTCTATATCAGATTTCTGTAGCGTCTCATATCTCGATAATGTAAAAAAAATCACTTCTCATCTTCAAAAAAATAGCAAATCTTGATCTTGTTAATTAAATTCTCTATAAATCCTCTTCTAATTACGCTTGAAAGAAGATAAATAAACAATAGGTTAACATGTCTCTTTTGTATATGATAATTTTGTAACCCACCATTGAGTACCCAATTTAGCAAGGTTATCAAGATTAAGCTCTTCAGTCCAAGACTTATATTGCTTCTTGGGTTTCTTAATAAGTCTTTCTTCTACTTCTTCTCTCCAACTGTAACCTGTCTTGCTCTCTCTTCTCTCATTTCTCATTTGTCTTCTCTCTTTAGCAGTTAGTAAATTCTCTTTAGGTGACTCCACAGTTGCATAAACCCTTAAAAGGGTTTTCTGGGGTTTTGGGAAAATGGAGGTTGGTGACAATTTGGGAAGAAATGGAGGGGAATGACTCCATGAAAGAATAGCTTGCTTCATCTTCTTCAAGAAAAAAAAAAGTCTGATACTTTCTTGTGGTGGTTATATGGTAACAAGAACATATCCGGTTTTTCTTCCCTGGACCGGGTTAATGGGCTATGCAGGCGGGTTGACGGCCAAATGCTCATTATTGGTTCGTAAAATTTGGGAGATTTGCATAATTAAGAAATTTGTATAAAAATTATTTTTTGGAGCATAACTTTTTCACAATTTTATGTTGAGAGTAAGAATGAAAAATTACGTTTTCATAAGTTATGTTGGTCGAGTCATAATTTTGATTTAAATTGTTCACAAAGTTCTATCGAATGCATAGAATTTATGTTTTCTTATAAGTTATGATATGCGAGAATAATTTATTATGTTATTCAATTATTCGTAAATTTTGTGAACTGTCAAAATTCATCAATAATTTCATTCTACTTATCTTGTTAAATTATTCACAAGTTCTATCTAATTGAAAAAATTTATCAGTTTTGTTCTATTATTCACAATTTTTTTGGATTAGCAAGCTTTTAACCATTTTTATTCTGCCTATTTTATTAAACTGTTCATATATTTTATCGAATTAATAAACTTGTCTGATTATTGAATTATCCATATCTCTAGTTAAATTATTTTCTATTCTAGTTGGGATTCATGAAAAAAAATTAATAATTGAAAATCTCCATTAATTAGGCAAGCACCCACACTATTCACTTCAAATATCGTCCAAAAATATTGTTACCTTATTGCCAGTTCAACTAAACAAGAAGAAACATTTTTAAAAATGGCAAGAAGATTTGAGGCATGTGCATTTTCATTGATCAAGTTGAGTGATATTTTGAAGTCATTTACAAGTGATGTGCTTTAGGCGAATTTTACATTTGAAAGTTATATTTCATGACTTAGAGGGTGAATCATTTTAATGATTTAGTGAAATTGCACAAAGAAAAGTTTTTTTGTTAAATTTATATTTGCATATATTTTTTAAACGAAACAAAAGTTAAACATCAGCTCTTAAAAGAGATATCTAATATAAAATTTCACCAATGTTTAAAATTTTATAATATTTTTAAAAAATTTATAAATATACACCCAAATAAAAGACAATTATTCTTATCTTTACACTTTTTTTCCTCTTCGTCCTTCTCCTTTCTTTTTTAATTAAAAAGGCGAACGAGCTCGATTTATTTATAACAAAATCATTTAAAATATGTACAGAAAAGGTCCAAGTATAAGACCCAGTCCAAAGAGAGTAAACAAAAGTAAAACATCTAAAAGGAACCCTCTTGATGCGAACAAATCCCAAACAGAAAAAACCTAAATTCATCAACTTCTCCAATCATTCTATGTCCATTTTCGGCGAGCTTCAAAAAGGCTAAAGATCGATGTTGCTCAGGTAAGATCTAACTTGGTTTGTCTTTTATTTTTCGCTGTCTAGAATTGAAAATCACATTCATTAATTGAGCTAAAATACTTCACGATTTCAGAGATTTGAATTGATTTCACCCAAGCAACCTCAAACTCTTACCAACGCCGTGAAATAAAAAATGAAAGATTCTTCTATATCAGATTTCTGTAGCGTCTCATATCTCGATAATGTAAAAAAAATCACTTCTCATCTTCAAAAAAATAGCAAATCTTGATCTTGTTAATTAAATTCTCTATAAATCCTCTTCTAATTACGCTTGAAAGAAGATAAATAAACAATAGGTTAACATGTCTCTTTTGTATATGATAATTTTGTAACCCACCATTGAGTACCCAATTTAGCAAGGTTATCAAGATTAAGCTCTTCAGTCCAAGACTTATATTGCTTCTTGGGTTTCTTAATAAGTCTTTCTTCTACTTCTTCTCTCCAACTGTAACCTGTCTTGCTCTCTCTTCTCTCATTTCTCATTTGTCTTCTCTCTTTAGCAGTTAGTAAATTCTCTTTAGGTGACTCCACAGTTGCATAAACCCTTAAAAGGGTTTTCTGGGGTTTTGGGAAAATGGAGGTTGGTGACAATTTGGGAAGAAATGGAGGGGAATGACTCCATGAAAGAATAGCTTGCTTCATCTTCTTCAAGAAAAAAAAAAGTCTGATACTTTCTTGTGGTGGTTATATGGTAACAAGAACATATCCGGTTTTTCTTCCCTGGACCGGGTTAATGGGCTATGCAGGCGGGTTGACGGCCAAATGCTCATTATTGGTTCGTAAAATTTGGGAGATTTGCATAATTAAGAAATTTGTATAAAAATTATTTCTTGGAGCATAACTTTTTCACAATTTTATGTTGAGAGTAAGAATGAAAAATTACGTTTTCATAAGTTATGTTGGTCGAGTCATAATTTTGATTTAAATTGTTCACAAAGTTCTATCGAATGCATAGAATTTATGTTTTCTTATAAGTTATGATATGCGAGAATAATTTATTATGTTATTCAATTATTCGTAAATTTTGTGAACTGTCAAAATTCATCAATAATTTCATTCTACTTATCTTGTTAAATTATTCACAAGTTCTATCTAATTGAAAAAATTTATCAGTTTTGTTCTATTATTCACAATTTTTTTGGATTAGCAAGCTTTTAACCATTTTTATTCTGCCTATTTTATTAAACTGTTCATATATTTTATCGAATTAATAAACTTGTCTGATTATTGAATTATCCATATCTCTAGTTAAATTATTTTCTATTCTAGTTGGGATTCATGAAAAAAAATTAATAATTGAAAATCTCCATTAATTAGGCAAGCACCCACACTATTCACTTCAAATATCGTCCAAAAATATTGTTACCTTATTGCCAGTTCAACTAAACAAGAAGAAACATTTTTAAAAATGGCAAGAAGATTTGAGGCATGTGCATTTTCATTGATCAAGTTGAGTGATATTTTGAAGTCATTTACAAGTGATGTGCTTTAGGCGAATTTTACATTTGAAAGTTATATTTCATGACTTAGAGGGTGAATCATTTTAATGATTTAGTGAAATTGCACAAAGAAAAGTTTTTTTGTTAAATTTATATTTGCATATATTTTTTAAACGAAACAAAAGTTAAACATCAGCTCTTAAAAGAGATATCTAATATAAAATTTCACCAATGTTTAAAATTTTATAATATTTTTAAAAAATTTATAAATATACACCCAAATAAAAGACAATTATTCTTATCTTTACACTTTTTTTCCTCTTCGTCCTTCTCCTTTCTTTTTTAATTAAAAAGGCGAACGAGCTCGATTTATTTATAACAAAATCATTTAAAATATGTACAGAAAAGGTCCAAGTATAAGACCCAGTCCAAAGAGAGTAAACAAAAGTAAAACATCTAAAAGGAACCCTCTTGATGCGAACAAATCCCAAACAGAAAAAACCTAAATTCATCAACTTCTCCAATCATTCTATGTCCATTTTCGGCGAGCTTCAAAAAGGCTAAAGATCGATGTTGCTCAGGTAAGATCTAACTTGGTTTGTCTTTTATTTTTCGCTGTCTAGAATTGAAAATCACATTCATTAATTGAGCTAAAATACTTCACGATTTCAGAGATTTGAATTGATTTCACCCAAGCAACCTCAAACTCTTACCAACGCCGTGAAATAAAAAATGAAAGATTCTTCTATATCAGATTTCTGTAGCGTCTCATATCTCGATAATGTAAAAAAAATCACTTCTCATCTTCAAAAAAATAGCAAATCTTGATCTTGTTAATTAAATTCTCTATAAATCCTCTTCTAATTACGCTTGAAAGAAGATAAATAAACAATAGGTTAACATGTCTCTTTTGTATATGATAATTTTGTAAAGCTTTTGGTATTATTTTTTTTGCATGCTTGATGATGTATGTATAAATTGGACTACGAATAATCAATTTTATTATCTTTTAAAAATATTTTGCTTCAATCTGATTCTATGAACTTGATAATATTGAACTTAAGATCGAGTATTTGTGTTTGTCTGCATTCAGAATTCTTTTTGATTTCGATTATAGTTTCTAAAAATTATGAAACTGTACTGTACTTATAAAATCTAAATTCATGTTAGTAAAAAAATCTGCTAGCTAATTTTCTTCTCTCAAAATATGTTTTAGATGATTTTTCTCTCTGGCCCCTAAATTCTTGATCCAGTTGACCTCCATACAAATGCTCCATAATACTTCTCATTCACTATTCAGAATCTTTTTCATAGTCAAGCAGTTTGTTTCTAGAATAACAGAAAATAGATTATTATCAACACAGTACTCTAATATATTCTGAATAGCAATTGCTTCAACACATAAACTAATAGTATTAGAAAAAACTCTAGTTTTAGCATATATGAGATTATCTCCATATTCTCTCATGCAAAAGGCCATAAAATTATCCACTGAATTATCCCTTGAAGCTGGATTACTGTTACACTTATATCTTTTTATTAAGAACACTCTCAAATTATTGTCATATATGATATTCTTAATTTATACCCCTCAAAGAATGTATCATTTGTGCATATGTTTTTGATATATTTTTTAATCAGGGATATCTCATTATGACCAGCATGTATAAATTTCAGTTTATCTTATATAACACACTATTTCGTGACATATTTTTTCTATGGACGAGAGAGTTTTTATATTTCGCGATTGTCAAAAAATTATAACAGAAGCAATCTAAAATAATGACTTAAATTTAGGTATACAATCTGATGTCAACCACTGAGTGGCTTCTTGGTTGATCTTCACAAAATGATCATGATCTTGCTGTTATAGTAAAAATTAACCAAATATTTTTGTCAAATGCTCGTGTGAGAAAGACATGATTTGTAGTCTCTAATTGAGGTTGCACACAATATCTACTTCTAGAAATTGTGACTATACTATACCTAGCTAAGACATTATTATTGACAACTTCATTTTTCATAGTCTCCATAAGAGAAAAAAAAATTGTATGAAAATTCTTTCATCTAAAATTTAATGTAAAAACGTAAATTATGTTCTTTTTATCTAGTAATCTCTTATGCATTGTAACTGCAAATTTGTCACTATTATTCACCATTCATGATGATTTATCTCAAAGTTTTGATTTCTCAAAAATTTAAAAATTGAAATATACATGATTAACAATATTTTGAGATAAGCTTTGTTGCATTGAATGAATATTCTATTTTTTCCCCTTCATGAAGTAATTGATATCCTCTTCTCTCATCAATAGAATATTCAATTGGAACAATATACGTGAGAGTTTTTAAGTCTTTCAATTGTTAAATCAAACACTTGAACAATCATTTTTAGGCTCCCACCAAATTTCATGTTCTATATACTTCTTTGCTTCTATCATTTTCTTCCACAATTGTGATCACCCTTTTTATTGCATGAAAATAGGAATTTTCTTCTTACAATATTTATTTCATATAAAGTTATTCCAAAGAGATCTTGTAGTTCTGAATGTCTCACCGGATCAGACTTATACACGTTCTTCCACTCTAGTTTACCCATATCTAGAATTTCTAAAGTCACTGTCTTAGTGTTACAGTCCAAAATAACATGATATGAAAACAACCAAGTCATACTCAGAATAACATCCAAAATCAAACATGTCCAAAATGATCAAGTCTACCTAAGTCTGAAGACCCATAAACAAAATAGAACAAGTACGATATACATGGATCACTATCACATAATCTTTAATCGGAGTAGCAACATATACAGGAGAATCGAGTACATCACAGATCAAGTCCAGACCCAAAGCAAATCTAACAGATACATAAGAGTAAGTAGAACCCGAATAAAATAAAATAGTAGCCATCTGATTTGATCCGGGTTCTACTTACTCTTATGTATCAGATGAGTCGAGAGAACCCGCCAGCTGTGACCTCTGGAATAAGATCATTGTAGTTACACACATTCTTAGACTTCTTGTCTAATACATTAGCATGACCAACTTGCTTAACTCCCTCAAGCTTTTTCACATAATCAACAACATCATTGAAACTCCTTCCTGCAGAAGTCATGTGAACAGTCAAAACTTAAAGATCAATGTTCAAACCTTTAACATACAAGCAAATTTTCTCTTCCGCAGTACCCAACAACTGGATAGCATAGCGAGACAGAGCATGGAACTTAGCCTCATAGACCGGAACCAACATACTACCCTGTTCAAGAGCCAAAAACTCATCCTTCTTGCAGTCTCAAAAAGTACGAGGTACATACTTCTCTAAAAATAAGTCATGAAACTGAGCCCAAGTCAATGAAGGCAAAGCTGGTGACCGACACTTCACATGGGCTCTCCATCACTATTTGGCATCTCCTTGCAGTTGAAAAGTCACGAACTAACACCATGTTGTTGCACAATCTTCAATATGTGTAACCTCTCATAGCAATAGAGGATGAACTCAAATGCATTCTCAGTCTCAGTACCATCCAATGAAAAGATTTTATTTTCAAAAACTTGGTCAGCAACTCATGCTCAATCTCGAGCATGACGGAGCCTAATGCAGGATGGGGAAATGCCTCAGTACCTAAAGCCTCATCCATCCTGAAAGCTAAAGTGGCAGTGGCATGAGCACCCAGAACTTGGAAAGTTGGCACCGTGGGGGTGGCTTCAGTACCAGCCAACCCACTCAGAAAATCCAAAACCTGCTGAATAACTTCAGAAGACATCGAAAGAAGGGCTGCACCTCCAACCGATGGCGCCACCTCTAGTTCCATGCCATTCTCATTCATTGCCTCAGTTTTCTCAAAATGATTCTAGGGTGGGGGAGGTGATGATGGCCTTTGATGGGCCTGGTCAGTTGTTGCCTAAGCTCCACCCCTGGCGGGTGTTGCTCTCCCTCTTCCCCTTCCCCTATCCCTTCCTCATCTCGGAACAGTCGATTCCGTAGCTGGAGTTGTAGCTCTTGCTTCATTCACTTTAGTATTTACCATCTGCGAACAAAAGAATGAAGGAAGGTCAGATACCAATTTAGATCGTCAGATACCAATTGAAAATTAAGTTATAGCACAAAGGAAGAAAGAAATTATAGTTTTTTAAAGTCTTATAGCCTCTCACAGGAAAAGTACAGACGTCTTTGTACCATTCCGCAAGATCTACTAGACTCATTTTGGTACGACGAGATCAACGAATCTAGAGCTCTGATACTAATTTTGTCACAATCTAAACCCGTCGTGAATGACACCCACACTGATCTTCGATGGAAGAACCAACTAACCAATCAACACTTAACCAAAATTAGGCAACTAAAATAATTTTTTAAAAATAAACTAATAATTTATATTTTTAAATGAAAATAAGAACAAGCTTGCGAAAATGAACCACCCCTAAAATTTGAAAGTCATCATACCAAAACTCTATTAATTATTTAAATGAAGAGGATGCAACCCCAAAACATAATAACATCTAAGTCTGAAACATACAATGGACCAAAAAATCAGAGAAGAACTCATGGTAGCCCGAAGATGCAGCTCACCCTTGAGTCTGGATATCGTTTGTCTCATAGATGAGGTCTCAAAGCAGGCACCGAAAAATATCCTATACTCAACAAAAAAAGAGCACGTACAGTATCAATATACAAGAAATAACGATGTACTGTAGGATCATTGGCCAACCCAAAATGAGAAATATGAACATATAACCATAACATAGTACAAGAAAACAACCATGACACTCTACTCCAAGTTCATAACAGTTAACCTTATAACAATGTACAACATGAAATTCAGCCAATATGAGTCAATAATTAACAAGTCATGAAGTCGAACTATGACCACCAACAAGACTTCAAGTCAATAATCCTGGGTGAACAATTATATAATCATGTTCCAACTATATAAGTAACAGACAATCGCAAATATATCCCATCTTGCAAAGAATCAGGACCACCCAAGAATCCCTAAGACAACAACTATGGGAATTAACATGCATTCTGGTTCACATATAGAAATCACATTAGCATCTAAGAACATTAATCCGATCAACTCAAAATACCAACATGTGTATCAAGTAAATCATTAAGCTCAGTTCAACTCAAGGAACCAACTTATATACCAAGTAAACAGTTAAGCCCAGTTCAACTCTAGGACCTAACATAATAAAGAAATACATAATCCCCGATTCACTCAAGAAACCGTCACACTCAGTAAATATCTATACACACATGCTAAGGGTCTTATAGTTGCCCACTAGTCATGACTTGCAGGGGACGAGCTCTTGTCCTTGTACTAAATTCCAGACATCAAGCGTCTGTCAATCTTATATCAATCAATTTTGTGGAGATGTTCAAATATCGGTATATTCCACAATAATGACAGATATCAACACAATCACTATCACAATGATAATAGAAATAACACTTGTAAAAATCAACAAGCTTTCAATTAAACAATCATTGCATGTGATCAACACTCAGGATACCAAGTAATCATTCACTTTTCTTGAACATGCATTGTACAAGTAATACTACCGAATATTTATCATGTACACATAACACAAATTAGATTTTAACTACATTTGAATCATAACCTACCTCAATTCAAGCCTGAAATGCTCTACTGAACCTGAGCTTTCTCATTTTTTGCAACCTTGGTTTGATTGTGGTCTAAAAATAGAAATGTAAACATATAATCAATCCAATGACTTATACTATCGAGGATTACAACCTAATCTCGAATCTCAAGGCCAATTTCATAATCATTTCACCCATTCTAGTATTTTTTTCATCATAAATTCACCTTAAAACTACTAATTTTATGGTTTCATTGGTGAATTATGGTCATGCAAGAGTAAATAATTAATCTTTAATTAAAATCCAAAGGTTTTATACCCAATTTACCTTTTTGCACCAGAACTTACAACTCTGTCAAGGTAATCCCTTCTCAAGACCCGTAAACTAGTGATTTCAAGGTCAAAGAATAAAAAAACTCATTAATGGGGATAAATAACTTATCTTTACGAAAATATCTGGTGGAAAATAAGTGAAAATCACTCCAAATCGCCCAAGCCTTCCCGAAAATATATTTAAGAAATAATGCTTATTTTTTAAAAAGTTTCTACATTAACAATAATTTACCCCGCTATAGTGAGTGTGGCGAGGCAGAAACTCAAGATTTCTCTTAGTTTTGTCTTTTTTTGCAATGCATCCTCAAATCATGATATTTCAGACTAACCCCTTTACGTCAAGTTTAATATCGGGAGTTCTACTTATTTGAATTTTCTCAAATTGCCCTAGATCATATCTCGCTTGAATTTCATCAGAGACTAGCCTAGCCTGAAATTTTTAACTCCCAATTTTGAAAAAAATCTAACTCAAATTTTTGCACGATTGGTTCACCCATAACACCGAAAAGGTCATTACAGTGTCTCTCAATGGTCTTCATGCCCTATATATGCTGGAGATTTGTCATGCCCCAGGATATCATGGACTAGGGCATTTACTTCAAATAGAACTTGGATTCGTATAAGAAAATTTGTGCTTTCCTTCTTAATAAGGAGGTTACATCCTACAAGAAAACTTTGAATCCTCTTTTTGACTCCAATTCTTCTCTTTATTTCCTTCCTTCTTTGCTCCTTTATTTCTTTCCTTCTTTGTTCCTTTACTTTATTTCTTTCCTTCTTTGTTCCTTTATTTTTCCTATTTATTTCTTTCCTTCTTTGCTCCCCATATCCCTGGAACAACTGTAAAATAAACTCCATCTTAGTCTACCCGACTTTGACTTTGACTTGAAAGAGTAAGTTTATTTATTCTTTTTATTTTGTTCATTTTTGCTCCTTTATTTCTACTATTTATTTCTTTTCTTCTTCGCTCCAATCTTTCATATTTATACAGATTGTCTGCACATTTCTGGGGACCCGATTCACCTGATAAAGTATACACACGACAACAAGTAATAAACCAATTCACTTTGTCAATTATCAAAACTACAAACATATTTTTCTATTTCTCAACATGTTGTAACAGCCTCTCTACCTCACTTCTGAGGTAGTGGTACGGACTGCGTACACTCTACCCTCCTCAGATCCCACTTTGTGAGAATACACTAGGTATGTTGTTATTGTTGTAACACATATTTTCATACCATGTGTGCAAATTTTGACTAATAAGGTTAACATGAGCTTTAATTCGAGTTATTATTGTGTGAAGCTCAAAATTGAGTACCCCCATGACTCCTATCAGTGACTCGAAGTGTGGTATGATGTTAGCTATCTTAGCATGCTATCAAATGATCATGAGAGATTTAATTTAACGAAGTATGACTAAAAATGTAAACTAAATTTAAATTGAGAGACTTGTGAGAAGAGGAATATCATTAACAAAATCTCATTTAACTTGTGTTTGTTGGTACTGGTTATGACTTATGAATCATAATTATGAACACAAGAAGATTTAATACATGAAATCTGGAGTGATATATCAATATGATTCAAATGATCTAGCACACTGAGCATACTTCTTGTGATCTACTTAATAATTTTATGATGGCGACAAGAGGCTATATATCCCTAACATATGTATAGCAAAGTGCTCTTGTAGTATGTTGGTCGCATGACCTATTTACCAAGTACGAATGATGCAAGAGAAGAAAAGAAAAATATGTTTTTCATTAGTCTGGTGGAGCGAGCACTCCCTTATGTGTGAGTGAGAGATGTTAGTAAAATTATTCTTGGGCCTAATAAACCCATAAAGGGTGCTCGTTAAATGAGCCAACCCATAAGTTAATCTAACCCTAAATCATAATATTGCCTATATAAACACCATTATGGGTGTTGGAAGACAAACTCTAAATCATCTATAGAACGGCTAGGATAGTAAAATTCTCTGCATACTTAGAAGAGGAAAATTAAGTTGTGGAACTAAGGTATCCATCTGTCACATGAGGATCCTCGACAATAAGTAATTTGAGTCATGGTTGTTGCAGACGATCCGCTTCCACAAAAAAAAATTCATAAGTATCCGAACTAGCAAATTATTACAATGAATGATAATGCAAAGTCAAAAATTCATTCCCCCGAATTAACTAAGTTCATTCTCTGAAAATTAAAGTTAACCAAAGTTCATTTCCCTGAATTAACCATGTTCATTTTCTGGAATAAAAGTTAGTCAAGGTACATTTCCCCGAATTAAAAGACCTTTACTATCGACTTTGCCATCTACCTATATATACAAGTGGATATTTCTCTTGTTAATATAGATAAATTCATCTCTTCCTCTTCAAAGTTCTTCATCTCCTTTTATATTTATGGGCAATTGATTTATGTAAATTCTAAATTTTCAATCACGAGTGCACGCGTTTGAAAGTGACTGTGTAATCTTGAGAAGACCAGCTACAATGATTTGAATTCCTGTTAGGCCAAATTAATTTTAAAAAGCAAGACACTTAAATTGCTCCAGAGGGTATAGTTTTTTTCGTATCAATTTAAGCTAAATATTATATTTTTGATTGTCTTAGAAAATAAGTATACATTTAAGTTGATATGGAGGTATATTATTTTCCATAAGCATAAGCCGGTCTTATACCTTTTAAAAAAAAAAAGAAAATTATTGATTTTTTTTTAAAAGTAAGACACTTAAATCAATACGAAGGATGTATTTTTTTTATATCAATTTAAGCTGAATTTATATTTTTTGATAGTAAGAAAATAATTGTAATGATTTTCTAAAATAAAAAACACTTAAATGACAATTATTTTTAAATGATGCATTAAAAGAAAAAGAAATATAATTTTATTATACACTTTAGTCTGGCGTATTAGGATCCCCCCTCCCCCCACCCATCATTTAGGTTCGAGACTCCCTTCGTCTCATGTGTGAGCATTGTTTCATTACCTTGCTTCTTAGGTTCTTATAATTGATGTGACATTTTGAAAAGTCATTATCAAATTTTATATTGTGATGTCAGATTTTGGTGGATATATATTGCATAGCGATTTTTTTTTAAAAGTCATAATATATAAAATAGAGTTATTTTAAATATAACACGAGATTAGATTAACATATTTCGTGTATTATATGAGTAATTTTTTCTTATTTTTTTCTTGTCTTGGGTTTTTTTAGTCGTTTAAAAAAATGTTTGTTTTCTTTTCTGGCAACTCTTAAATTATAACTTTTCACATGACATGTTTAACACTACAAATTAAAAAATATTTCGATACATTTTACATATCTTAATTTAAGATCAGAAGATTCAAAAGTCTCCTTTACTTTCTTAAATTTTGTGTCAAGTCAAAATCAGTTGAAATGGATAGAGTATTATATTATAATATTTTATATTGAGTGGTATATTTTTTTATCGAAAAGGGTCAAAGATACTCTCAAATTATATGAAATTGAACAAAAATGCCCCCATTAGTGATTTGGTCCAAAAGTGTCCTTGAAATCAAAAGACTTTGGTCCAAAAATGTCATTTTCTTTTCTTGTCTTGTTTTTCTTTTTAGTTCGTTTAAAATAAAATGTCTATTTTCTTTTTTGGCAACTCTTAAATTATAACTTTTCACATGACATGTTTAATACCACAAAATTAAAAGACATTTTGATACATTTTACATATCTTAGTTTAAGATCAGAAGATTCAAAAAGTCTCTTTTACTTTTTAAAATTCTGTGCCAATTCAAAATCAATTGAAATAGATGAAGTATTATATTGTAGTAATATTTTATGTTGAATGGTATATTTTTTTTAATAAAAAACGGATAACATGCTTTTAAACTAACTATATGAAATTGAACAAAAATACTCTCTGTTAATAATTTGGTCCAAAAGTATCCTTATCGTCGGTACTTTGGTTCAAAAATGCCCATATTATTACTTTTGGGGTTAAAAAATACCCTTTTCCTAATAAACATATTTTTTTTCTTTTTTAAAGACATTCTTTTGCTAATAAAAATATTGTAACCCATCATTAATTATTATACTATATATAAGATTATAGTAATTCATCATTAATTTTTATTTAGATAACAATAAAAAAAGATTCTAATAACACATGAAATATTTTTATTTCTTAATATTATTAAAATTGAAGAAGGATAGACATTTACTAATTATAATCTTTGATTTTAAAGTTAAGATGCAATAATCATAATGTCATAAAATATTAAATTTTATTACACTGGTTCAAATCACAAAATATCTTTAAAATATCATCGATGTAGTTATTGTTGACCCTTTTTCATATTAACTTTAAAATCAAGGAATATATTAGCAAATTTTTATCCTACTTCAATTCGAAAAAAAATAAGTAATAAAAATAATTTCTATTTTATTAGAATTTTTTTAATTATTGTCTAAATAAAAATTAATGATGAGGTTATTATGATGATCTAATATATATGACATTATCAGTTTAAAAAGCATACATGGTAATTCTATTTTAAAAATTGATAAAAGGATATTAAATAGAAAAAAATACTACTTCCACTTTTATATTAGTTTAAAGAGATTTTAAAAGAAAAAAAAAAAGAGAAAAAAGCTCTTTAGAAGTATAATTTTATTAAAAAAATAATGTGGTTTAAAACAAAAGAAATAATATGTTTGTTAGAAAAAAAATATTTTTGACCCAAAAGTGACAACATGAGCATTTTTAGATCAAAATATTAATGATAGGTGTATTTTTGAACTAAAATATTAACGACATGATATTTTTGGATCAAACTATTAACGAAGAGCATATTTATTCAATTTTACATAGTTTAAGAATATTTTTAACGTATTTTTTAAAACTTTCCCTTTCTTTAATTATTAGATATAAAGGAGCCTGTGCTAGTACGAATTCAATATATATTATTTTTTTATCTCAATTTATGTGGTACATTAGATAGTCAATCAAATTTTTTATGTGATTCTTAGATATTTTAAGTTGTTATCTATTGTGATTTATAATACCTTTTACGTAATTTTTAAATAGTATATGTTATTTCCATTTGTCCCAATTTATGTGGCATTGATACAATTTCGAGAGCCAACTAAATTTTCTATATATCTTTTAAATATTTTAAGTTGTTAATTATTGAGATTTATACTATTTTTTCTTTCGTCCCAATTTATGCGGCACTGATAAAATTTTGAGAGTCAACCAAATTTTATGTCTTTCAAATATTTTAAGTTGTTAATTATTGTGATTTATACTACTTTTTATATATTTTTTAAATATATAACTGATTAAAAAAATATAAGATAAATAAATTTAAACAGAAAAAATATAAAAAATAATATATAAGCAGATAACATAAACAGACACATCGACCTCGTGCCTGCTTATCCCCTTTTATAAAATTGGTAAATTACTGTACTACTTTTTTGTGCACAATTGGAAAAAAAGAAGGAAAAAAACATGTTCTCCTCTTTTCCTTCTAAATTTTTCGAATACTCCCGCGCCTTTTCTCATTTTACACATTCTTCATCACGTTCCCTCTCTTTCCTTTTTTTCTTTTTTTAACCTTTCCCTCCATATTCTCAGCTCTTACAAATATCAATGCTCTTCTTTCCCTCCAAAAATTCTTCCTTACATTTTCGCTCATTTGCTCCTTCCAGATGCAGAAATCGAAAATGGGGAGACAAAGCAAATCACGAAAAACTGAAAACATCGGTAAAGGAAAGGTTACTCCTGTACAGATTGCGTTCATCGTGGATCGCTACCTCTCCGATAACAGTTTCACTGAAACTCGGTCAACTTTCCGATCTGAAGCTTCGCATCTTCTTGCCAAGTCTCCTGTTAATGAGGTAATCTATAGCTTTAGCATTTTATTGATTCGTATAATTTTGGATTTCCATTTTTATATCATTTGGTATAGAGGTTAATTAATGTGTATTTGTATATGTGTGTCTAGAGTTAGGAGTGGTTTAGTATGCCTAATGAATTGATATTATATTCGTAGGATTTTGAAATTAGTTGGTGTAAATGTCTAATACATGTTCATATTTTTAATTTTTTTTGATAAATTATGAGTATTTTGTAGTGTTTGTGATTGGCTTGAGTTAGAATCTAAGGTTTATATTGATTGGGTGCATAATCTTGTATGTATATATTGAGGTGAAAATTGATAAATTATCTGTGTAATTGAGCTGAACTACTGTCTCTATCTTTGCTCTGCCTCTAATTTAGGGGTGTTTGGCCATGGATTTTATTTATTGAAATCATGTTTGACCATAAAATTCCTGAAAATTCCGGAATTCAATCATTTTCACTTTTTTCAAAAACACCAAAAAAGCTATTTTTCACTTCAAATTATTCACTTCAAATTCAAAAACACCTCCAATTGATATTCATACTAAACACAACTTCAAATTTCAAATATCATTTTTCACATTGAAAACAAAAATTGCTTTTTTCAAATACACACAATTTTTGTCCCCTTAATTCCTTGTTTCTTGGATTAATTTTTTTTTTTTTTGGGTGTTTTTGTGTGTGATAATGAATAGGCGCCGAGGAGTTTATTGAGCTTAGGTGATATGTTGGATGAGTACATAAGTTTAAAAGAGCAAAAAGTGTTTTCAGATCAAGAGAAGTGTAGATTGGATCATGAAAAAACACGGGTACAGAATTTACTAAACGGGATGCAAAATGTTATGAATGCTTACAATGCTAGCACGAACCTGACACCGCCTTCCTTAATTGCTGCTGCTTCTTCAATGCCCAAAACAGGTGCTTTGTCAAGCATGGTTAATGGGTCTTCCCCAGTAACCTCAGGTATGCATTCTACCTTTTGCTTTGTTTTTTCTAAATTATTTTCTTAGTTAATATCAATGCTTTTCAATTTAAGTAGCTTAGGTTGCTCAATGTGTTGTTGTATGTGATACGATCTTGTTTGGTACATGAAATGTTTAAACTAGTCAGATGTATTACTTCCAAGTTTTTATTGTCAAAGTAAGAGAGTTGGCTTTAACACCACAGCCTCGATATCCTAATTGTAACAGGATTGACATCCAACTGAAACAACTTCCTATCAAACTTCTTAGTACTAATATGCACAGGTTGATTCAGAATCTTAAAATAGCTGGTCTGGAGTGCCACTACAGTCATTACTATATATGATCGTAGGTGCTGTGTGATATTTTAAGAAAACTTAGATATATAAAAGTGTGGTTGTA
Source organism: Jaltomata sinuosa (assembly GCA_003996215.1). Lineage (NCBI taxonomy): Eukaryota > Viridiplantae > Streptophyta > Magnoliopsida > Solanales > Solanaceae > Jaltomata > Jaltomata sinuosa. Next base: position 520,231 of record QJPP01007233.1, read on the forward strand.
TCTGCAGAAGCTACATTCCTAGAGACTAGAGTGAGGTTTGATCCTTGCACTTTCTCTAATTTCAATTGCTTTAGATTATTATCGGAATATGTGGAAGGAACGGAGGATCTTGGATCCCTAATTCTCTTTCAATGAACCATAGTAGGCAGAGAACTTTAATATTTTTGCGTATTCCTCCTGAAATACTTAGTCTTGCATTTGTGTGACCATCTTTTACTAGTATGCAATGGGATGTACAACGTCTATTTTCTAGACTGCATTAGCTCCTAACTAAAGACATGCAGCATATATTTTTGGCCTTAGAGCAACACTATCTTCATTCCAAAAGGGGAAAATCTCCAAAAGAAAGATTGGATTGTAGAGCTGTCACTGATGCTCATGATCATATTCCAGAAACAGTACATCATTTGTTCGTATAAAGATATGCTTTGCCATGTGTTGGATGTCCTTGTTAACCAGTCTATTGATTCATGCCAGATTTTGGATAACTGTATTACCATTTACCTGAAGAATTACACTGTACTACTTTAATCAGGTTATTATGCTGCATACAAAAGTGCAGCTCTGATGTCAGCATCAGTGCCTTCAAACACTGCTCTAGATACCATGAAATTTTCTAATCCAAATTCCATTCCATCAACCTCAAAAAGAAAAGGCTTCAAAGACATTTCTGCAGCTCCCATAACTGCCAAGAGATCCCGTAAACACTTGATCACTAACCAGTTGTCACTTAAAGGTAAATTCATTTGAAGTTGGTCTTTTATTACTTCATGTGAAATGTCCTTAATATTTTGACATCATATTATCGTACTTTCTTGCAGATCCTAGTACAGATGCACAACCAACCAGTTCTGCTAATCACAACATCATTCTGAATAGTTGTGCAGTTCAATTATCAGATCCTGCGACTGCATCTGATAAGACACCAGTTCAAGGATCTAATGTTGCCAAGTCTTTGTTCAATCAGCCCATTCAGTCCCCTCCAACTAATTCTTCTGGCCCTAAAACACCACCAAGAGCATCTTCATCCCAAACTGACAAATCTATCTCTCCACTGGAAGTTTGTTCAACTGCTACTTCCAGCAAAAATGTTACACCGTCTGTTGTAACAGCCACGAACTGCACAATCATCTCGTCAGAAACAATTCGAGTGAGCCCTTCCAAACAAATATTTTACTCCATAGAAAGAAACCACTGCATTTCAACATCCTCACCAGTAAAGACCAACCTGAAGAGGTCTATTAGGCGAGATCAAGTAAAAAGTAGGCTGGACTTTGATGCCTCTGATAACATGCCATGTAATTCAGAAATGGCAGCTGGCCCGGACATGATTTCGACATCTGAATCTGAGAAAGAAGGAGATATTTTTGACTTAGATTTGCCTAATTTTGATGCTTTAGGGGTGGATTTTAATCTTTCTGAACTACTATATGATTTTGACCTTGACGGAGAGGGGATTGATCATTCTTGCCAGCCAACATTGCATTCTTCCCCAGATTCTTTTTCAGGGTACAGTTACCTGCCTTGTACAGATTTGCTTTTGGTTTTCTTGATCTAATGCAAGTTTAGGAATGGTTTCTGAGTCTCCATTTGATGTATAATGCACAGGTCACCTGATGAATCAGGAAATGTCAACACTGATGCAAACCAGATGACTTCTCATATTTCTTCAACAGTTACTGAAGTCTTTTCAGAGCAAGACGTGAATTTACTAGGTAAAAAAGAGATTCTTGACTATGTAAATGACTGGACTGGCAACACTGAAAATGTTGTAAAAGTTCTGATTTTTTCACATTGATCATTCAGGTTCAGATTCCCTGACCACTACGAAATCAGTTACCAAATGCATCCAAATTTTAAGCCCAGGTAATTCTTCAACTGTCTATTTTCTCCTTTTCAATTTGCAAAAAGCACAAACTAAAGATATGATTCCATGACTTCATCATTTTTGCAGTTAAGAGTATCAGAAGCTTGAAGGATTAGAAGAACTTTGTGCAAGAAATTGACCGAATACTTAGATGACTACTGATGCTGAAAGGCCATAATTGATGACTGTTGACTGGATTTATGCAAACCTAACTCAATTTACCAAATTACTTTTACATATTAACTGTCAATTCATTAGCAAAAGGGTGTAAGAGCATTGGATTAGGATTTGTTTCCGTAGGATTAACAGCTGCAGTCCCAGTCAGAATGTTGATTATATATAGCTTATGGCTAAGCATATTAGGAATTTGTACAAATTTATTTGACATGAACAAGCTTATAGCAAATTCGATTATGAGAAATATTTGATTATCTGGAGATAGCAGTCATGCAAGGAACTCTCCCAGCTTATCAACATCTTCTATATACATCCCATTATTGTTAGTCTGCTATTGAATCTGCAATAAAGGAATTATCCAGCCTTTAGCATTTTGATATCTTAATGTGCAAAACAAATTCTCCATATGTTGGATCATGTAAAAGAATACTCTTTTTCATATAGAGTGTGAAGGCCACCTGAACTTGAATTAAGATTGCTCTACTGCTACTAAATTGCCCCCTGGTAGGCACTAGATTGCTCACTAAGCACTTCTCTTTAGTTTGGTTAAGCTGAAAAGCATTACTCTTAACAACAATGCCTACCAATCTTTTGTGGGTTATTTGCTTTTCCTGTTTAAATTCATGCATTAATTACATGTAATTATCATCAATGATTGAAAAGGTAGTGATCATCTGGTAGACGGATTCTGGAAATGGAACCTGTGGTTAAGGCAGTATCTATGTAGCAAATCTATCAAAATCCAACAGAGAGGATAATTGTCAGAACTATGATGAACTTTGCCATGGGTTTACTTGTTAAAATGGGCTTCAATATGACATTTATGAAAAAAAAAAAAAAGAAGAAAAAGTTCAGCATGCTTAGTTACCTCGGCTTCTTGGTGTAAGCTCCTCATGATTCATCCCTTCTAGTGTTAGTTTTCTAATTTACACTGTTTTATAGTATGAAGTTAGTACCCTTAATAACAAAAGAGAACAGCCACTTTAAGAAAGAGGATGACAGATTTAAGGCATGGAAAAACCTTTACATTGTTTTATGAATTGAATCACTGGAAAGCTTTTCAAGAACCTATAACAATTTTAGCCATTGGTTCCTAGACTTGTGAAAAAAAGAATTTCTTAAGAGTATTACAAATTCAGTCTTGTCTTGCTTACAAAATGATCTGTAAGTGGTCACATCAAAGACAAACTTGATTTCCACTTTCATCTTGATTTGTGAATTAAGACAAGTACTTCTCCAATTTTTCAACTTCTTCTGTGCTTCCAATGTACAACGGAACTCGTTGATGTATCTGTAAAGTTAGAAACAAAAGAATATCAAATTAACTGACTGATATATTTGTTTATTGGTTACATATTTAGCAGCTATTGGCTTCTTACCTCAGTTGGTTGGATATCAAGAACTCTTTGGTGGCCATCGGATCCTTTGCCACCAGCTTGTTCCACAATGAAGCTCATGGGAGCACACTCGTACAAAAGCCTCAACTTTCCATTCTTGCTCTTTTTGTCTCTAGGATAACCATAAATGCCACCATATAGAAGAGTTCTATGGAAGTCACCAACCAAACTACCAATGTACCTTGCAGAGTAAGGCTTGCCACTAGGGCCAGGGTCCTTCAAGTCATCGATGTATTTCTTCAACTTGTCATCCCAGAGCTGGTAGTTTCCTTCGTTAAATGAATAGATCTTTCCAGACTTTGGTATTTGGACGTTTTCTTGGGTCAGAACGAATTCTCCATACATTGGATCCAAGTTAAAGGAAAAAACGCCATTACCCAAGGTGAGAACGAAAATCACAGAGCTTGAGTACATGCAGTATCCTGCTGCTAGAAGGTTTGTCCCTGGTTGGCATACATTCACTATGCACTTCTGCTCTATATTGTCAAGCTGCAATATTGAACAGACATTTGGTGAATAGGTGGTTAAACCATTTACATATAATGAATGGATTTTGGTTATGCCAAACTCACAACCACACCGGAAAATTCATGCATCAGCGGTCCAACTGACTATTGAAAGCATCAAACAGATATGAGAAGCATAGCGGTAAATGATCCTACTTCTATGTGCATTATGTATCAAAGATAACACATAGTCACAAGTCAAAACGCTTCATTAGCTATTTAGAGTTCACTTTTGGAGGCAAAGGAAGGTTATCTTGTTTGGTAATTACCGTGGAATCATCTCCAAGATCAGCGAGGCACTCATCATTCGGGCTGTATATTCCAAAGATAGAACCAGTAGACACAGCAGCATCAATGTTTGATGATCCATCAAGAGGGTCAAACACAACAATATAGTTGCCTGAGTAACTCTCTTCCACTGCCACCGGTACGTCCTCTTCCTCTGATGCTATAATCCCAGTCCTTCCACTTGACCTTAGACAATTGGAGAAAACCTGTTCAATCCATCAACATCAGCCTTCAGAAACCAAGCTCATTAATGTCATACAATTAATGTTCTATGAATGTTTAAGTAATCTTCACTGACAGTGCATAAATATTTTACACCATACGGTTAAATTGACCAATAACAATAGGTAATTTCTCGTAGTAAGCCTGATATGATAACAAAGGACCTGTCGTATCCGGTAGTGTAGGAATTCTATACACCATCAGTGTATATTATATAACTTAAATCCAATAGGACGTAACTTATATACATTGATAGTGAACACAATTCTTACACTATAAGTATATTTTAATATGTTGTAACAAATAACCTGTCTTATTTTTTAGATTATTAATTCCACCTCTTAGGTGCCCGGATAGTCTGTGTATAGAAGTTAAACTCATCTAAATAACTCCACATGGTAAGGGACAGAGTACTATGTTTCTATTGAGCTATAGGAAGAAATTGTAACATACAAACCTCATTAGAGACAACATCAAGTTTCTTCTGATCTTCACCTTGAATATTGACAGCACCTTGAACTCCAGTAAGGTTAGAAATTCCAGCTCTTTGGACCAAGGAAGCAATCTGCTTACAAGCCATTGAAATGCTTGAAATAACTATGGTAAGTTCAGCATCAATAACCCCAGCTTGTTCTTGCCTCAATAGCCAGCTAGTTAAAGTTTGCAGCTCATAGCCACTCCTTTTCTTGGTCTCTGTAACCCCTGCAGCTGTCTTTATTGCCATGCACTTTACTCCTCCATGAAATGACCTTCTCTTTATGCTGTTTTTTGGCCATAAAAATGAAGTCTTTTTATCTAGAGCACATAAAAATGGAGTCTTTTTGTCTAGAGCACATAAATATGAAGTAGTTGCTGTTGCAGCTGATGATGCTGCCATTGTGATTTTCTTGGAATTCCCTTCTCTTGTAATCACTAAAATTTCAAACTTAAAAGTTCATACTCTAATATTTATTCCAAAGATTTGTTTTTTGAGGCTCATTGGTAGTTTCTTGGGGGGTGGGGGGGTGAGTGGGGTGGTCTTAGATTGTGTTGGCAATTATGGGGTGGAAAGTGTAAGGCTGGTAGAAGATTTGTGTTAAGTGGGTCCCACTTATCCTCCTCCATGGAAATCTTTTCCTTTCATTTGTGGTTAAGCTTTGGAAATCTATAAATGACATCATCCTAGCTCTCAGAAATTTGAGTATATTCTTGGAGGAAGTTCTAACAACTTGGTTGTGTATTTTGGATTAATGCAGTGAACCTGTGAGCCCATTGGTGTTGGCCCATTATACCTAGTGATCCCAAAAGTGATCGATCTTGAATTTTTGTCCCTCAAAGTGTATAGTCTCCGTGCTAAATAAGTTCTAATGTTTGTCTTATGAGCAATATATCTAAGTTCTAACTTTTTGATTATAATACAATTTTTTTTGTCAATTGTGCAGGTTCATTGTCTTGAAATGTCATAAACATCTGTCTTACGGGAAAAAGTTAGATCGTCTGCCTTATGAGAAAAATTTATTAAGCAGGGCCAAAAACTCAAGATCACCCTTTATGAAGATCATTTTTATAAGATTTTTTGTGGTGAATAAACTATCAAGACCAATCCATTTTAGGGCCATCTCTGAACTAAACCCAAAATTATTGTGACACATTGGTTTGGGCTTGGAACATTATTGGATTATTTGCACATAAATAGATACCCGATTTTGGTGCGACTATTTAAGTTATGTCCTAATTATAAATTTTTGTAGAGTTAATGGTCAAAAACACATTTAAATTATTATTTTTTTGCGAATTTCACATTTCAACTATCAATTGTCTCTTTTTTCTACTTGAACTATTACTATCTATGTATTATAATATACTTCGAAGCTGACTAGATCAACTATCAGCCGCCAAGTTTTGTTTTTTTGAAGGATGGACAGAAATGACCATCTGGTCAAACTATTGACAACCGAATGCCCAAAAATCATTTTGGCCTATTTTCGCTGCTTCAATCTTTTTAAAAAAGAAGTATTTACACTGTTATTTTTTCGCTGTTTTTTTTTTCTTTTTTTGTTGCTCTTTTTTTTTAATTTAAAAAACCCCTTTTTTATAGTCAATATTATAAAATATACACTTATATATACATTTACTATATATTATATACACACACACATATATATATATATATATAATACACTTCATATTCACTTTTTACATGATATATATACATATTTTATATATTTCTATACAATAATAATATTTTTTTATATATACATTCGTGATAAATACATGTTTATACAATAATGATACAGTTTAACATTCTATACATATACATATTCTATACAATAATTATACACTTTCTCTACATTTGTATTTAGTTGTTAAAAAATAAAAAAGAACAGTTTTTTTAAGCGAAAAAGAAACAACAACAATTTTTTTAAAAATCGAAATGACACAAATTTAGAAATGATCATTCAATTGTATTAGTTTGGCCGAATGATCATTCCATGTCTTTTTTCTTGTTTAAGTACTTGCGTGGAAGGCCCATTATGAGTAAGATATACACTAATAACCACCCCAAATGGTGATATAATCATAGTCTTCTTAAGACTAAATTTAGTTTGATCAATGATCATCAGTAGTGGTAATATTTTTAGAAGGCTTGTGGGCAGTCCTATTGCACTTTTGAAGCCCTATTATAATAGCTTGAAAATCCTTAGTAGATTGACCTAATGATTATGTCCCGAGATCGGGACTAAAATACGAATTACTTACGTGGAGTCCCCTAAGTTGGGAGGAAATAGACTGGTAATGAAGTTAAAATGAGTTATGATACTGTATCTGAAAATACAAACCCTATGCCAAAGTCGTAGAAGGGATGATTGGTCAGACCTGAACAGAAGTTTAGGACCCATCAGCGTGGCAGATAAGTTCGATAAGGACTTGTAGGCACCACGTTAGATTTGGAGTTAAGACTCACCTTATTATATATTTATAGTGAAATTGTGTAACATGTGATTAATTTTTGGACATGGTTGTATTACATGTGTCTTCCTTGTTGTGCTGGTATGAATAGATTTGATGAACAAAAAGCGATAAATGAGCTATCATGACTAAGTGTGAGTGTGTCTTGAATACCGTGTATATATTTATGCATGCATTCATCAACAGTCACATATTACGGTTATTCGGGAAGTCCCTCCGAGGGTGACTCTCATACAATTCTTGCGAGAGCTGGAGAAACGTCTACGGGTAAAGCACCGTATCCATATAACTGCTTGGCACCTACGCTCTGTCATCCATTCCAAGTTTAGGAATCTAGGTAATAGTATCCCGATCAAAGAGCTGACGAAGGGGCTATCTTGTTGATAAGAGGTTAAGTGTTTACCTAGTTACATTGATTATTATCAGTATGATCACTATGAAGCGGATACCATAGCTGTATAATATATGAACACTTAGGATTCTCTGCAGATCATGATTAGTGGTCGAAAATAAGATTCTTAGCTTGTATGTACATACTCTAGCATATATCATTGCATATATTATCATATTTATCATTATATACTTTGTTGTATTGTCTTGTGATCAGTTGTATGAGGTAACATTGTGGTTACGATCAAGGTTTATGAGTACTGAATATATTGATGAATGAGTGGTAGATGACTTAGTTCCCTCGTGGATGCGTGTGGTAAATGTCTATAATAACCTTCAATGAATTTTAGGTGTAGTTGAATACACTGTGAAGACCTAAATAGAATAATCTGTGAGGATTGGTAGTTGTTAGGTGAACTTGAATAGTAAATAATGTCTTACCACTAGGCGTAGTTGTGTGAGAAATGCTAGGTGCGAACGAGAGGGGGTCAGTAGGGGTAAAGAGTTACCCCTTTTGCTGAAATGAAGAGTAGATGATCGGGGGCGAATGAAAAGTACTTATAAATGACCAACTATATAAATTATCTTGTTGTATGTTGAAGTGGTAGTATCTGTTTAGTGTTATTTTTATATATATATATATAATTTATGTGAACTAATCTTAGTCGGCTGATGATATCTATCAGTACGTGTGGTTGTATTGATGCTATTCTTGCTACATTTTTGGTGTAGATGTATGACAAGTTGGCTGAAGTTCGAGCTTAGATTGAAGAGTCTCCACCAACTACTTTCTTTCTCTATTCTTCATGCGGGAGTTGTCTTTTATGTTTTATTATTTTCTTCCTTAATAACTCTTGTACATGCTTAGACTAAATTTAAGGGGAATTGTACTAACTTGTATAATTGGCAGTCCATGTGTATTAACTAACTACTGTTCTCATTGAGATTAATGCAATTGTTTATATATCATTGCATTAAAATTGCATAACGGGACCACCACATGTTAAGGATTGGGTGATTTAGGGGTTAAATAATATATCACGATCCTAAATACGATGAAACCGCATTACCCTTATTGAATATTATTTAAAAGCTATATATTTCGTGTCGGAATACTTCTATTAAATATTATTGTTACTTGGTATATTTTATGTATAGTTATATTAAATTGTACTTCTAACAAGGAGAAAAAATATTATACTATAATAATCGCATACATATTAGTAATAATAATTTTTAGTCATCTATTATCCCTATTGCAAATCTTTAAATTTGCTTCCTTTAATCCTAACTCTAGCAGAGGGATTACTTCATGTTAGTTCTTAGATTTAGATCTTTATCTTATTTCTTTTGGTTCTAATTCTCATAGAGGGACCGTCTCAAATAAGTTTATTGATTTGAGGGATTTGTATCTTATTTTTTTCAGTCCTAATTCTTGTGGAGAAATTGTCTCAAATAAGTTTATCGATTTAAGAAATAATTGCAAGAGGTATTTATTCCTCATAACACGTTAAACAAATAAAGTCAAGGAAGCTATGTCTACTGTTTTATGAATTTACTGAAATATGAATCTTATTGCAATAAATATACCAAGTGGATTCAATGATTTTCAACTCCTTATTTGATTCTCTTAGTTAGTAGTCAAAATATTACAAGTCTGTAACATAAAATTTTCGATCTCTAGGGAATAATATTATAAATAGTACTAAAATTTGATAGGGTACAACAACAAAGTCTTATACACATTGACCTTGTCATGATTGAAATTAGTTTCTTTTTTCTTTATCTTGTTCGATTAAGATATAAAAGATACCATATTATATAATTATTGTCAAGGATAAGTTCAACGGAGTGATGTAACAAATGATCCTTGCACTCTCTTTCGTCCTATGGCTTGTATAAGTGCTTTTAGCGTATATAGTTCTTTGATTGCCCCAAAATTCCAATTGCTAACTCCAAGGCCAACTTTTAAGCAAGCGTCGGATCTTAGGGTAAGCAAATTGCTTGAAGGGGTTTTCACTGGAAGATTAGTGCCTTACCAATGCGGCCATGGCTGTTGTGGTAATGTAGTCAAAAATATTATGGAAGTTCACTATTGAGACATGAGTTCGTGGGGGCTGTTCTTATTTTACCGGAGGGATTTGAATTAGCTCCTCTCGATCGTATTTCTCCCGAGATGAAAGAAAAATTAACTATGACCAGCCTCTATCCTTCTCAAGCCATGAGTTGGCCGCATTAGCCACAAAGACAAGTGTCAAGCCTCAAACTCAAGGAAACGCGACTGGCACCTGGTGCCTCGCTTGATCAAGCGAAGCAACTCAACCAAATCAGACAACACTATTGGGCTATCACGGTCAATCCAAACAAAAGAAATGTAACAAAAAAAACTCGAATATAATAAAATTCAATATAAGGCCGTCCAAGCCACTGCCTGAATACCACAACTAACGACACGACCTGTCAAGGTTGCAACTGACTTATAAGACCCACAATAGATGTTTAACAAGCCTCTAAGATGAAAAACCACTGATAATTAGTCAAAACAGAGTCCCGACAAACGCATTAGCCACATAAAGCAAAAGAGGACTCCAGACTTAACAACTTCGAAATGAATGATGCATATCAACTTTCAGCTGGACCCGATTACACATAACAAGGACATTGTCTACATAATAACCTGCAACCATGAATACAACATTCCCTAGGTAATGTGAACGTCAGTACAAATTAATATACTGAGCATATAAGACAGCATATAAGGCAACAAAATAACAAAAATAATATAATTAAAATTGAAATCACAATTCGACAGACTTAATCGACACAAAATCAACAACTCACAAAAACCACACTACCTGCGTAGCTCGTATCAACTTCTCCTGTTCTTGACGCAAATCACACAAACAACAAGTAGTTCTACTATCAAACAACAACCTACCCCGAGCCCCTCATAAGCTTGGTAGGTTCCAACTATAATGAAAGAATAATGGATGCAATGCAATGCATATGTTGAGCAGGGGTGCCACTCTAATTCAATACATGTGATATAGGCGTACACCCCGATTCAATGCACATGGTGTAGGAGTACACTCCGATTCAATGCATATGGTGTAGGCGAACACCCTGATCCTAGCCTCAAAGGCATGAAATGCATGTAATGTAGGCGAATACCCCAATCCGAGTCTCAAGGGCATAAAATACAATGCATGCACCATGCGTATGTATGTGAGCAAATAATAAGCAAATTGTGCCACAACAATGATTCAGCTAACCCAACAGTTCATAACAAAAAAATATACAAATCGCTATGCAAGCCAATAAGAACACAAGGATATCTATATGTATGCAAAGCGCTATGCAAGCCGATAAGACCACCAAGATATCTAAAATCATGTGATGCATGAGTATAAGAAAAAATAATACCACAAGTAATATACGTATATATGCAAAATATCACCCCACAAGTAACTCTTATATAATCGTTACCTTCTCTGTACCAGAATCATAATATCATTATTAACCTGAACATCACCATAATCCGATAATCACAATAATATATATACCACCTATTACTTTTCAAGTTGACACTGGATCGACGTCACCCAAATATGAGTTTTTGACCAAGAGTAACACTAACATAATTTTAGAGACATTTAATAAATAATTCTTTTAGACACGCTAGACCTAAAAATTAAAAACCTTAAGATATCATGCCAAGAAATAAAGGAATAGCTTTTACATATCTTGAATTCGAACTTAAACAACTTGATATAGATAATCAATTTTCTTTCAGAGGTGAAACAAATCATCAAAAAGGCTACTCCACAATTTTTTCTTCATATATGAACATATATGCTAATGCAAGTTTGCCTTATGCTATGTGATAATATGGATGCTAATAAGTAATATTATGTAAGCTGCTTCAAAAGAGAATGAAATGAGTAATTGATATGTGTATAAGTTCAGAACACATTTTTAAGAAGAACTAGATATTACGAGTCCGTGCTAGTACGAGCCCAATATATATTTTTTCTTTATTTTAATTTATGTGATACATATGAAAGTTATAGTCAATCGAAAATTTTATATATATTTTTAATATTTTAACTTATTAATTATTGTAATTTATACTCCTTCTTTAATTTTGTTTCATAGTAACTGAGGTCTTATATAATGAAGAAGTCATTAGTAATGCTCTGTCAATTTTACTCTTATTTAAATAAAGAGAGTTTTACATAACCAAAAAATAACTAAGGAGTTACATCTTTTACAAGATATTTATTAATGATAAGTTAGTAAAAATACTCATTATTTTCCAGAAATGAGTATTTTAATATTTTTTAATGTAATTTTCAGATAATCTATGTTACTCACTCTATTCCAATGAGATTTCAAGAGTCAATCAAATTTTTAATAGCTTTTTTAGATGTTTTAAAGTTGTTAATGATTGTCATTTATAACATTTTTTTTACGTAATATTCAAAAATATGACATACTAAAAAAGAAAGTAAGACAAACAAAATTAAAATAATTTAAAAAAAAAATATTATTCACATTTACATATTATGATTTTAATTTGTCTACTTTTTTATTTCTCAAGTAACTTTTCTAAGGAGTGTAATAATTATTTTAATTGAGACTAACCTTTGATAATTTGAGATTAACAAGTAAATAGACACTTGAAATGGCTAATAGTGAGCCCAACAAATAAGAACACAAAATGCAAAGCCAAGAAAATAGCGAAACAAAAAAGGAGGCCCACCTATATGCTTATGCTCACCTGCTGTGTTGTAAAGAGACACTCCCTGCTGTATCCAAAAAATTAAAGCAGCCCCCCGCATATGCTCGAACCTAGGATCTCATACATGAAAACTCATGCTTCAACCACTGAGAAAAAAACAAGCATGATGACCATTTTCTATTTCTGCGCTCTTCTATATATTAGAAAATAATGAATTTGAAGTAGTTTTGTTGGAGTATACGTATATATATCTCAAAACAAATAATGGATCAAAGTGATTATGCTAAGTGCATTTGTTGTCCACTTGCTTATCTTCTGCGTGGGATTGGTGGTGTCAAAATCTTAGATGGAGTTCATAACATGTGTATTGCTTAGGTTCATGATAAAATAAATATAACTTTTTAAATATATTAAAATTACTAGATTTTTTTTTGAATAAAGCTTACCTCATACAATAATAATTTTTTAACATAATTAGACTTACTATCTCTCTTAAAATATTAATAAATTATAAAAATCTTACAAAACAAATAAAATACACAAACATATCATAACCAAAGTTTTTTTTCATAAATATTTAAGACATTTTAGAAAGACAATAAAAATATGTATTATCTTTTTTCAAATTTTAATTCAAATTAAATATTACAAACAACATAGTGTTACTAAAACTCTCAATTTTAGACTCATAAGCCTTCGTTACGAAACGGCGATTATTTTCAATCCGACAATGAGGGCAATGTGTGGTAGACACCTCTCACTTGCCAAGAAGACCATTTCTAATATTTCAAACAGAAAAGTAACTAACTAAGCTAGTGCCCAAACATTTGTATGATTTTTATAGGTCATAACACATCTTGAATTTCTCCTCTCTTCCAAAACTCCTTATATAAACTCAAGAAATTCCTTCCTTTAAATTCATCTCACAAACCCAAAAACAATTCTCTATTTCTTCATCTAATTTCTCCAAAACACACACAAAAAATAAAACTAATAAACCAGAAAATAAGAAGAATAAATGGCCTCCTCAATGAAATCATCGTTGGTTCTTTTCTTTACATGTTCCCTTTTTCTCCAGGTTGCTCTTGCTAAATACAAAAGTGAGTTCTTGTTTTTTTTTTTTAATAAACATTATGAAAAAAAAAGAGTTTAGTTGAATTATTTTTGATTCCATCTCTGTGCATTCACATTATGCACAAAAGTGAATTCAAAATTTAGAAATTTTAATTTCTTAATAATTGTGAAAACGTTGAGTTTAGTTGAACCACCCTAGATCAATATCTATTTATTCACATTACTCCCGCATCTAATTTTTTAAATTAAAGAGGAAGCTTTATCCACTGAGGCAGAAGCGGGCAAGACGACCTTCTCATGCTTCTGCGATTTATAGTCAAACAGACTTATTTTAGATCACAAATTTGAAAAGTCTTTCTTTTTTTCTTTCTTAAATGTTGTGCCAAGACGGAGGGAGTATAACTTAATGTATTTGTGTTTTTGTCTTATTTAGCGGAGGTCAAATGTGAGAGTTTGCCAAATGGTGATTGTGCATTTGCAATTGCATCATCTGGAAAGAGGTGTATATTAGAGAAATCAACACCAGAAGATAGGGTAATTAGTGAGTACACATGCAAGACATCAGAAGTAATTGTTGGAAACATGAGGGAACACATTGAGTCAGATGAATGTGTAAATGCTTGTGGTGCTAATAGAAATTCTATTGGACTTTCTTCTGATGCTTTACTTGAGCCTCAATTCACCTCCAAGCTATGCTCCCCTACTTGCTATCAAAATTGCCCCAATATTGTTGACATTTACTTCAACTTGGCTGCTGCTGAAGGTAACAAATATTACTCCCTCTTTTTAATTAGTCTGTTTTAAAAAGAATGCCGCTTTCCCTTTTTAGTAACTTTTTTTTAATTCAAACTTTCTACGTGACATGTTTAAGATCACAAGATTAAAGGGCATTTTAGTACATTTGACATGTCATTAGCTTATGACCACCAGGGCAGCTCTACCCAGGCAACCGCCTTAGGCCCTCAAATTTGAGGAGGCTCATTCTTTTTTAATAATAATAGGCTTATAGGTTTTTTATAAAAAAAAATTAAAGATTATTTGCAGAAAAAATAAATTTTTTATATTAACTAAAAAATTATTAGAAGAAGTTTGATATATCTAGAGTACTATGTCTCAAAAAAGATTAAATGCATTGGTTAAATCTATTATTAATTAAAAAAAATTATTAGAAGAAATGGAATATAAAAAAAATAATTAACAGTTTTGCATCTCAAGAATGTCTCTTCTCTTTTAGCTACTTTTTAATTTTAACTTTTCACATGGCATATTTAAGACCACAAGATTAAAGAGCATTTTGGTATATTTGATATTTCTTTTGTTTATGACCATAAGATTCAAAAGTCTTATCTATTTTCTTAAACTCCATGCCAAATCAAAATAGGCCAAGAAAATTGAAATGAAAAGAGTATTAATCTGTATGTTTTTAATGATATTGTTGGTGTACATAATTTAAATTCTTCTCCCTTTATATTACATGATATTCTTTACTTAGAAATTCCATAAGGTAAAATTCTTATGTAAGATATAGCAAAAAGGAAAGAAAAAAAAACTCATGAAATTTGGAGCATCAACTCATCGAGTTTATTATTTTTTTCTATTTTCTTTTCTAGTCGAGAGTGAAATATTTTCATTATTGCTTAAACATTAAATAATCATTTCGTATTAACAGTCTAAGACAAAGGCATGGACAACTAATTATTTCAATCAAATAAGATTATATTTTTTGTTGAGGCACGCCATGATTTTTGGATCATGTAAAAAAACTATGATTCTTTAAAAGGTGAAGACTAATTCATTTCTTTCAACACAAAATCTTAAAAGTTTAATCAAAGATTTTTTTTCTTCTAATCTTAAAAAAGCATATTGCAATGGGTTGAACTAATTATATTCACAACTCCTTTTTACAATTTTATAAATATTGTCAATGTTGAGATATCCTTTTACTTGTTCAATATTATATTTTTCATATAATGAAATAAATTAAAGATTCCTCACCTAAAATTAAGTTACGACCCTCCTAGTAAGTGCATTTCATTTTTTTCTAATTGCATGATATCTCATCGTATCATATTAATGTGCAGGAGTATACTTGCCCGACCTATGCAATAAGCAGAGGACCAATCCACAGCGTGCCACAATTGAGTTGAAAAGCAGCAGTACTGCTAAAGATGTTGCTGATGCTCCTGCTCCTTCTTTTTTCTAAACTATTTTTGCACCTTTTTTATAATATAAATATATTTTTATAAACAACTTTATTGTTGTTTGTAAAGAGTTTTTCATTTAATGTTTAATTCCTTGGGTTTGTTGGGATTTTTTTAAGACATTTTATTGTTGTACCAATTGTTTTTTCACTCAAAATTGAATAAAGATTCTTCTTCTTTTACATGGAACTTGTTTGCTTTAATTTATTTTTACCTAGCTTTTCATGTTTGTTATTTTGATCAAATGACAATTTCTATGAACGTAGTATTTGATTTTTTTTTGGCAATCAACTGACGTTTTATTAATCACCAGTGAGTTACTTACAAAACCAGAGCCAAACAAACCTGGTTGCTCATCTCAAGCTAAAGCCTGGAATACCTAAAAAAAAACTCGAGCTATCCTACCCGCATATTTGCTTACAAAGAAAGAATATAAGCAACAACTTTGGCATTCCACCTAACTCGTATACATAGGTTCGTCTTTAATTCATGAACCACTGCTTCAGTACTTCTGTGTGTCTTGTTGAAAATCCGAGCATTCCTTTCCATCCAAACTCCATGTATAACTGCTGCAAAAGCTGCCTTGAGCAGAACCCCTCTCGGGTTTCTCATCTTGCATTGTTGTTTGAGCCAATTGCACTCCTGTTTCCACCCTAAAATAGTCCTATGCAGATGCATCCAGCTTAAAACAGTCTTCCACACCTCCTTCGTGTAAGGGCATTCAAAATATAGATGAGGTAAATTTTCAGGTTGACTCCCACAAAGGGCACAAGTATCAATAATTTGCATACCCCATTTTATCAGCACATCCTTAGTTCTCAATCTTCCATGAAGTGTTAACCACAAAGTAAAGAAAGACCTGCTTGGGGAAAGCAGCAGAATGACAAACAAGTCTTCTCCACTCCACATTAGCAACTTCGCCTCTAATCTGTTTATAAGCCTCTGATATATAGAATTTGCCCTTGCTCACTACCTTATTTTATTGGCGAATAAGTGCCCAATATTTTCTCATGTTCAAAATCTTCTTCACCATCCATGATGCTTGCTTGGGCAGTTCCATGATAAAATAGTATGTGAATATAATCCTTTACAATTTGAATATATGAAAATAACCCTGTAAAAATTTGTGTGTATTTTTTCTATATCTCTTACATAGAAAAAACACAAATCTAAATATTAGTAGACAACCAAAAGAATGCCATAAATATTCATGTATGTAATTAGACCTCTGAGAATGATAAAGATAGAAAAAAAATAATAAATTAACACTAGCAAGATAGGTGATTGAGAGAGTCATAATACACATTATTCATCACATAATATTTCTTTTTTTAATCACTTTTCACTAATTAAATTTTTTATCAAAAGATTGTCGATAAACAAGAATACAAATAAAGTTGTCTGTGAACTTCGCAAAATAAAAGAAAGCATATCATACAACCAAATTTCTAATGAGAAAATACTATAATTGTAACAAATTAGATTTTTTTTTGACAACCAACTAACTATTTATATTAATGCATAAACAATCTCAAAGAGTCAAATGATGCGATAACATCAAGTACAATTCAACTAGGAAAGGCAGAAATCCAAGTAACTTTATATAAAAATGATTAATCGGCTGTATAAATCTTGAATGATTGCATTTTTTTATTTAAGCCCAACTAATACAATACAATAGCTAATAAGTGGAATATAACCTACAAACTTTTGAGAATACAAAGCTTAGAACTTTTGAGAATCTGAAATCCAATGTCATAATAGAATTGAAAGTAAAATCATTAAACAAAGTTTTCAGTCTTTGACCAAAACATTGGTCTTAAAGGTGAAGAAAACGCACAATGAATAGTTGGGAAACTATGTCGAAAAAATAATTGTTGGGACGTTGATAAAACAGTCTATGAAAACAATGTACTATTCCCTCCGTCCCAAAATATTTGTCATGTTTCACCTTCTCAAAAATAAATTTGATAAATTTTCGAAACTAAATTGAATTAGATTAATTTAAAATTTTAAAATTAAAATTTATATGTTCAAAAGCTATACAAAAGGTACGGTAAATTGTAATATTTCTCATATTAATATGATGAAAATATACATTTTAAAATATTAGTACATAAAAATTCAAGTAACTTGACTTTTGAAAATAAAATATGACAAGTATTTTGGGATGGATAAAATATATAATTTGAACGAACTTAAAATTTGGAGGTACAAATTTCTGGAGACATGACTTGAACAATAAATACTACTTATATAAATTAAACAAAAAAAACCATGAATAATAAAAATTAAAAAAGAGAAGTGGTTGCATAGAAAAAGGAAAAATCTAACTAATAGCAACAAGATTTTCATCCGCAAATAATATGCTGTCAATAAGGAAAGAATAAAATACAGAACTCTCAGTTTAACGATGGTTTAGGAGATGTTTTAGTTAAGAAAATTTTGACCCTTAAATTTAGAGTTAAATTTCTTACCTGGTCACTCTAGTATTGAGAAAATTACACTAAAATTACTTTTGAATTTTTCTTCTCTTATACAATCATTCAAGTATTGAGAGACTGCACTAAAGTCACTTTTGAATCTTTCTTCCCTAAATGGTCATTCAAGTATTGAAAAGATTCCATTAAAGTTATTTTTAAATTCTTTTTCCTATAAAGTCATTGTAACAACCTATTCCGTCGTTACTGAAAATATCTACGGTCAAGGTAGGTGTCTCTCATTCGTAATAAGAGTTAAGATTAATTCTTTAGTATAAAATTACATTTGGTATGTTCTAAGGTCATACAATATTCCTAGCACAAAGTTAAGTTGAAAGTTTCCTTACCGATTTAGTTTCGGGTTAAGTTCAAACTAGGGTCAACTTCAAACGAGTATTCCTCCTAGAATATAAGGAGTTAGGGGTCCAAATACACACCAAATTAAAGATCTCTGAGTCCTCTTTCCAACGCCACTGACCGTTTGTTAATCTTCTTCCCGAGTAAAACGTTATGACTATTTTACTGAAGATTGTCCGTGCTGAAAAGTCGGATCCGCTGTAGCGGAATTTAGGTCGCTATAGCGGTATCGCCATAGCGATTGGCAGTCCGCTAGAGCAGAATGACGGAACCAAAAAGCCCAGAAACGGATTTTATAATCCCATTCTCCCTTCTTTAGTCAAAAACAAATGAGGGTTCTCCAAAAACCCTCCTAGTCTGCTCCAAAGCTTGGGAGCCATGGGGAGAAGGAATTCCGGCTGAAAGGATGCGAAACCATAAATTTTGGGCTTGTCAATCTTCAGGGAACGCCTTCAAGGAGTCAAAAAGTGCATTGTGCAACTGCTTGGCATCCATGTAGGCTAGTTTTTCTTCTAAGAGTAGATTGACCTGCTTTCATTTTGTATTTATTGTATACACAAAAAAGGAGAATTCATGCTTAGGCCCTCGGGCACGGAGTCTGAAGAATTGATGTGTTTGGATTTGTTGGGATTGTAAAATGATAGGATTGGAATGATGGGTTGCCATATTTTGGGTTGCTTATAATAACTATGTGATATGTGATGCTAGAAATCTAGGATTTACACCGTTGGAAAGGTTCGGGGAACCGAGAAATGCCATGGTGATTAAATGACTAGTTTAAAAGGGAGTTTTGGAGATATTTCTGATATAAAAAAAGTAGATCTAAACTAGAATGGTTAAAGTACCAATGTTGGGAAATGTCTTCCCTATGTTGTATCTGTCTTGAGAAAAGGGTCCGAAATTGATGTATCTGCGAACATGTGTCTAAATGATAAGTCGGGGATTAGTCTTCAGGCGAGTCTAATTATACACTATTGTTTGTAATTATTGACGGTCCTATGAGTGGATCGAGTTTAATAGTTAAACTTAAGTGTGGGGTTGATCTTAGTGTAGACCAGGATGACATGTTGAACACTTAGGTAATGGTTGTTATTTTCCCAATGTGCATTATGTGTTTCATGTACTATTGCTTAGTATTGTATGAGTTGCATGCTTAGGGAAGGGTTTTTGAATGTTTAATTGTCCGGTTATCAGTCTTGTGAAATGAACTAGGTATTGTTGCTTGTTGGCTTACAAGTGTGCTTTAGTTCATTGTTTGTTGAATGTTGGATTGTGTGACATTCGGTTGGTTCGGGTATCACGCCTGGTACGGGAATACTAATAGTTGGCTCAGGTACCACACCTGGTACAAAAATACTAATGGTTGGCTCGAGTACCACGCCTGGTACGGGAATATTAATGGTTGGCTCAGGTACCATGCCTAGTACGGGATACTAACAGTTGACTCAAGTATCACGCCTGGTATGGGATACTAATGGTTGAATCAGGAACAACACCTGGTACGGGTTTAATTATGTATTATTGACTATGTTTGTCAATGATTTTATGAGTGGACCGGATTAATTATTAAATTTGTGATTGATTATATTGGTCCTTGAGAGATCGGGTTGTTACACTTAAATGTGGGGATGGACCAGGCATCGCATGTTAACACTTAGGTGTCGGTCTAGGGACCCTTGATTGATCCAGAAAATGAAAAAAGGTAACTGTCATGTTTATAATTGTTGTTGAATGATTGTTGAACCTGCTTCGTGTGGTTGATACGTCAAAAAAAGATAGACTGAGAGTCTGGAGTTATACTACTGGCTGTTATTATATGTTGTACTGCTTTACTCAGTGCGGGTATACTACTTGTTCTTTACACATTAGGTTACTGAGAGGGCCGAGATTTAGTATTATTTTACGTACAGTTGATCCGTGAAGGACCGGGTTAGTGTACTTAAGTGACAAGGTGATTCTTCCGTGAACCGGGATCGTAGGTTATTGGCATAGATGATGTTCTAGGAATCCTTGTTTGGTCTGGATTATATAAGAAGGATATATGCTTGTTGTCACTGAGAGTTATTAATGTCAGTTAGACTTGTTACGTGCGGTTGATGAGCTAAGAAAGAGACTCGTAGTCTAGTTATAATGTTGGTTGTTGTTACTTGTCAAGTATGGCCCTGGGGTTTATTGGGGCAATTTTGTACTAGTAGGTGGTGGTACGAAGGGTTCGGTCTACATCACTAAGTAGTGAGATTTACTCCGGGTTGTTGAGTCATAATGGTTGACTTGGGTAAGGAAATGGTAGTCCGGATATGGACATAGATGTTGGCAATGGTTAAGTTGACTTGGAAAGTCTAAGGTTAAGGTGACTTGGGAAGTCTAAGGTTAAGTTGGCTTGGGAAGTCTAAGGTTAGTGTGACTCGCGAAGTCCTAGGAGCCAGGGTACATAGTTCCGAGTAAGGGAGTTGACAGCGAAAGAGTTAGGAAGGATTGAGGTAAGGGGTATAAGTAGACGGTCGATTGAGATCGGTCTGGTAAAGGTGGAAGTTGGAGGATGGGGCCATCGGAAATACTTACATGCTTTTCCTTATTTTTCTATATGATGGTACGAGTGTATTCAGATCGACCGATGATGCCTACCAGCACGTGTGTTTGTATTGATTTTACTCTTGCTATACCTTTTTGGGTATAGTCTGGTTGAAAGGTTGGTGATGTTTCATAGGTACACAATGATGGGAATCTCCAGCAGCTTTTACTTCTTGCTTCTATGGTGGGAGTTGTGTCTTCTTTTATTTTAGTATCACTCTTGTAGTAGCTCTTGTACAGGCTTAGACTAGGTTCTAGGGAGGGTTGTTTTCAAATTGTAAAAGGTTTTTCGCATATTTTGTAAACGTTTTCATATATTAAAAAGGCTTATTTCATAATTTATTTCTTTTTCCGCATTACCTATTGGTGCGGGTGGTAAAGGTTCTCCTATCTAAGTGGATTAGAGTAGGTGTCCGCACGGCCCGGTAGTTGGGTCGTGACAGTCATCCAACTGTAACTAAGAAATTTTAGTTGGCGTGACATTGACATGTCATATTAATTTTTTATTTTTCATGCCATGTAGGATCCTAGACAAATTTTGGATACAAAAATGTTAAATCTAGCCGTTTAGTTTTAAGTATATGTCAATTTAACTCCTATATTATTTTGAAATGAAATCTTATTATCTTAACGAGGATCATTTTTGGAGCATTACTAATTAATCTGAATATAGAAAATAAATATTCTTGTTAATTTTGAGAGTGAATTTCTATATCCCTACAAATCAAGTAATTCATTTCTTAGATGCTTGAATAAAAATAATTTACAAATAAAATTATATTTTTTATAAAATAAAAAATTAATTGACAGGAGTCCTAAAATTTCATCTAATACACATAAAAGCAAGTTGCTTCTTTGCAGTATATCAAAATTTTGATTCGTTTCATATCAGGTCGGAGATACAAATGGGTCATTTTTTTTTCAATTAGCATCTTTGATTGATATATATAAAATTACATAGCTAAATTTTATTTCTATACTCATATTAATTAATAATTGCATAAAAAATTATCCTCGTTAGGATAATAAGACTTCATTTCAAAAATAATTTAGGACTTAAATTGACATATATATACTTAAAATTAAGTGGTTAGATACAATATTTTTGTATCCAAAATTAGTTTAGGTCTTATTTTATATGACATAAAAAATAAAAAATTAACATGACATGGCATACCAACTAAGATTTCTTATTTATAGTTGGATAACTTTATAGGAAAAAAAATTCAAAAATAATTTTAATGGAATATTCTCAGTAGTTGAATGTCAATTTAGGGGAAAAAATTCAAAAGTAATTTTAGTGAGATTTTCTTGATACTTGAATAACCATATAGGAAAGAAAAATTCAAAAATGACTTTAGTGGGATCTTCTCAATATTTGAATAACCATATAGGGAATTAACTCTTTAAATTTGATAGTGTACAAGTGTAATGAGATTAAGACAAACTGGACACAAAGTGATTGGAGGTGAGCCGCATCCATAACCTATTATAATCTATATCTAAATTTATATTTATCATCTTAAAAGCATGAACTTCAAAAATTAAAAGTGAAATTACTAATTTTCCCTTCTAAATCTATATCTATATCTAGGGCTGTTCATGGTTTGGTTAAAAACCAAATCAAATCGCAAATCGATTAAAAAACCCGATATTTGGTTTGGTTTGGTTTTAAATTTTAAAAACCGACATTATTTGATTTGGTTATGATTTTACTAAAAAAAATGGCAAAAATAACCGAATCGAACCGATAAATTATAAATACAAATGAGGTCACGGGTTCAAGCCGTGGAAACAGCCCTTTGCAGAAATGTAAGGTGAGGCTGCGTACAATAGACCCTTGTGGTCCGGCCCTTCCCCGGACCCCGCGCATAGCGGGAGCTTTAGTGCACCGGGCTGCCCATTTTATATTTTAATCATGAACTTAATTTTAGCATATCATAATTAATCAAACCCGACACTTTAGCCCAAACCCGACAATCCTCAACTTCAAGCCAAACACTTAAATCTTTAGGTGTCTAAGTTTTAACCGTAGGATCTCACTTTTCATTTTAATTTTAAAATAATGCGTAGCAAATCAAGTGCTTATTATTACATTTTGGGGTTCTTTCCATAATACTAATTAATGCATTAGAATTTATAAGATTACTGTCTCATTTTTCTGGTGGTTGCTTCCCAACAAAATATTTATTTGTGATTTTTATCCTATAGACGGTACTACTAATGCTTATTATTTTGGCATTTGATTCACCAATTCAAGAGACAAAATTATTGTTTGCAATGCCAAGCAAGATAGGCTTGTTAAAGACATTTGCTTAGTTGGTGTTATTAGGACTTATATCTAGGCAAACCTTTTAGCTATTGTCATTTTTTATACTGTTATCAATTTATCATTAGTTAGGATCATAAACCAAAAAAACCGAACCAAACCGACGGTTATTTTTTATTTGATTTTAGAAATTTAAAAATTGACTAAATTGGTTTTGGTTTGATTTTGATCAAAAACCGATCCAAACTGACCCGTGAACACCCCTATCTATATCTATATTTATATCTATATCTATCTATATCTATATTTATATCTATATCTATCTATATCTATCTATACTATATTAAAAGTGTGAAATACCTTATAATGTGATTTGAACTTTTTGCCCTTCATTAAAACACTTCACAATAAACAGAATCGTCTTTTTACTATTTTTAAAAAATAATTACCATTTAATTATTATTCTAATATTTTAAGACTTTAAAATTAATTGTTATCCTAAAATGAGTCAGTAGAAAAATAAAACACTACCTTAAATAATTTATTTCTTTTTAAAAGTGAATAGGAGTCTTCAAGGAAAGCTTTCCCTAAATATACTCACATTTAGGAGTATTAACTTTTTCCTAAATATACTCACATTGAATTTTATTTTTCTTATATATACAAATATATATATATATATTTTTCTTATATATATATATATTTTTCTTATATATATATATATTTTTTTTTTCTTATATATACAAATATATATATATATATATATATATATATATATATATATAGGGTTCTAGGTTATATATAATGAACTAATTCTTCGTTGAAAATCGTAGGTAAGTCTCTGCTTTCTTCTCTAGATGAAAGAAGTTGTTTGATTATTTTCTTTTGTTCTAATTTTTTTGGTGCATGTGATTAAAAATCTTTTTAGTTTGTTACAAACTAAATGTTAATACAATCTTTCGTGCTTTCTTTTTTGTTGTAGGTTGGATCAAGTTGTTTGTCTTAATAATGTAAGTATATTTTTTTGGTATATGCAGTGGAGGATTTAGAGTATAGCATATGGGTTTACGACAACTCAATAGTTTCACATCGATTTTATATTTTATTTTGAAATTACATGTCCTGCAAATTAAAGTTAATGGCCTCCGATCAAATCATGAATATACTTATGTGCTCGGGTTCATAAGGTTAGTAAAGTTTAGATCTTTCTTTTATTTTTATTTTTCTACTTTTTAATCTTTTGTTCTTTGTTAGTATGATCTAAGAGTTGATTTTTATTCTATGAGAAATTTTTGTATATTTTTTTGTATAGAAGTTTTGTGTATAAAGTATTTGATATAAGATTATTGGAATATGTTTTGTGCATATGCAGTAGGGCACTAATGAATTTGATCATTGTTAATTCAATTTAGTAATGAATTAGCAATGAATTATTAAAAAAATTTCTTAGTTACGAGCAATTTAGCGACGAAGTTCGTAGCTAAGTCCTATTTTTTTTATAGTGTCTGTTGTTAAATAAAGTATGCGTTTTGATCACGCGCAAAGCGCGTACACTAAACTAGTTATATTAAAAGTGTGAAGGATCTTATAATGTGATTTGATATTTTTGCCCTTCATTAAAAGACTCTGTAATAAATAAAATTATCTTTTCACTTTTTTTCTCTAATTATTATATCATTATATTTATAATATTAAATATTAACTATAATAAATATATGAAAAAAGTAAATGGAAAAGGTTTTCTACTTGATAGTTGAATTCCTAAATTTATGGGAAGTATTTTTTGATACGCGAGTTTTCTATTTTAATTAAAAAATATAATTATTTATAACTCTATTAAGATTTACCTTCTTGAAATATACCTTCAAATATTTGTGCGTAGGTCTCTTTCTTTTTTTAAAACTTATATACATATATAAATATCGACAGGTGAATCTTATGATTAAACTTGTTTTTAGGTTTTAGTCTCACATTTTACTTCTTTCACTGTAAATTATTTTTTGCTTAACATGTATTTTCTATTAAGTTGTTACTTATCTTCTTCAGTCTTAATGTTATTTATTTTATTTGTCGTTAAAAGAGAATGAAGACAAAAGTAAGTAAAATTAATATTTTTTTCTTTTTGAATTTATAGTAGGTGATTCAAACATTAAGTTTTATGTTTTTTTTTTCCAGTTTTGATGTTTCCTCTGCTCTTGATCGATCGTCTAGGTAAGTAACCTTGTTCAATATATTAATATCATTAGTTATTTAAATTTCAAACATATTTTAATTTTCAGATATATTCACATAATTTATACTAATTATATTAATTTATGTATAAGACTATACCATCATTTTTTTCGTTTGAAGATTGAAGTTTTAAATTCATTCGAATTTCACGCACCACTACGTTGCATCACAAACAAGATATCATTCTTTGAAATAGTATGACAATTGACAAGCGACGTCTTAATGGTACTTTAATTGTATTTTTGATGAATCACATAATTTTTTTAAATATTTATGAGAAATATTTTTGAAAAACATTTATTTTAACATTCATACATAATTTATTTCTTTTATATAATTCTTTTAATTTATTAACACGTACAACACACGCACACTAAAACTAGTAATATAAAGTACTTTATTTTAAAAAGAAAAATTCTTATAATTGAAGAGACACCTCTTCATTTTTTGCTTCCAGTTAGCAAATTTTAGTTCCATTTGAATCATTTTTCATATATGATGTTAGGGGTGCGCACCGGTCGGTTCGGTTCGGTTTTGTATATTATCGGTTCGGTTTATCAGTTTTTGGTTTGTCAACATGCAAAATCGATAACCAAACCAATAAGATATTCGTTATCAGTTTTTGGTTAATCGATTTTGGTTCTTAACGGTTCGGTTTTCGGTTTAACCGATAAGAAAATGCTTCTATATTTTTTTTTGCTTTCTCTTATTTTCGTTTGCATATATACATACAAGCATAAGCAAATTTAAATATGTTGTTACTAAAACAAACTTATTTTCTTTCTTGTGAACTAGCAAACTTGAATGCAGTAGCAACGCTAGCAATCTCTCAAAAAGAAAAACAACACTTATAGGTAGAACCCCACCAAACCAACATCTTTTAAATAGAAAACAACAACACTAAGACAACAACTATAAAATACAAAAAAATAATAGGGCATATATTTAAAATCTAAAGTCACTATTATAATTATGGATAAAAAAATAGTTTTAATATAATCTTATTGGGTTATCGGTTTAACCATTAACAAAAACCTTAAAACCAAAACCGAACCGATAGTCCAATAAATTTTTTTACAAAACCGTTAAAAAATCGTTAACCCAATAACCCGATACCGATAAACCAATAACATTTTTATCGGTTCAGTTTATTGGTTAAATCGGTTTTTGCACACCCTATACGATGCTTCCCTTCTTCTTTTTTTTTTTTAATGCAAACTGCTTTTCCTTTCTTTGTTTTTCTCTGCCTGCTTTTACTAATTTTCTCTGTCATTTACTTTTTTATTTCCTCCAACTATCACTAAATTAGTGGTAATGTATTCAATAACAAGACTCTTTCAGTGATCAAGTGTAGTATGTTAAAAAAAAATTCATATATTTTTCTATATTTTTTTATAATTGTGCTTTCTTAGTTATTGAAGGGCATAAACACTTGTGTCTATTATATATGTTCAGAATGGATGATGAGAAGGATTTCAATTTGATTTTGCATGTATGTTTCTTAGCTTTCTACTTTTAATAATGTTTATTTCTTGTTCGTTATAACAAAAAATTATGGGCTAATTTGTTTCAACGCAATAGAGCTACTGAGAATGGGATGCAACTGACTTACAACCCTCCTCAGCTAATTGATGGTGATGTTGTGGTTCATCTTGAGAAGGAAGAGGTAGATAGAGAAACAGAAAAATGGAAGTGTTCTCTAATTGCTTATGTGATCAAGGAGAGCCCTGGATACAATGTTATGCTTAGGTTTGTACAACAAAATTGGAATAGTATTGTCCAGCCTGACATTTTTATGCATGAGAAAAGCTACTTCATCTTTAACTGTCAATCTATGGAGGCCATGAAAGAAATTTCATACTCAGGGCCTTATAGGCATTATACTTTGAATTATAAACCTATCATCTTAAAACCTTAGACACTTACTTTTGACTTTACTGAGGAATTCCCTGCATAGCTGCCTTTATGGGTGAAATTTTCTAAACTACCTATGAACTGTTGGAGTTGCAATTCATTGGGTAGAATAGTTACTCCCTCTATTCAGAATTACTTGTCACTTTTTTCCTAATTGGATTTTCACTTTTACTTGTCATTTTTAATATATCAAGGAAGGACAACTTTTTTTCCTATTTTACCCTTACCATTAATTTTTTATTCTCTAAACTAATTTTAAGACATAATAGTAACCATCAATAATAGGGGTACTATGGTAAAATAGACATATTAGTAATTATTTTCTTAATGGATGTGTTAAGTCAAAAAGTGACAAGTAAAAGTGAACAGAAGAGTAGTTCTGTGGGAGAAACTGTTGTAACGACCTATTCTATCATTATAGTAAAGTGAAAGCATATTTACCCGGCTAGAAAAGTCCCTAAGATGAGAACTGATAAAATCTTAGGCTAGGGTGAGCTTTCACGAAAATCTAATGTTCAGTGTTTTAAAAACGGTCAGGGTCTCGTGGTTCATTGTATGATGGTGTGGTATCCTTTTATGGATAGTCGATTGTTGTAGAGTCCCATAAAATGTTTTTGGACATAAATTGGGTTCATAGAACTTCAGTTCTGGTAGTTTCTACGTCGGAATTAATTCATAATATTTAGAAAATGAAGTGTATTGTTAAATGAGGGGTTTAGGGCAAGCTTTTGACGTTCTAGAATTTGTAGTTCACCATGATGAAATGGCCTCTTGTTGTAATGAGTCATCGTAGCGAGCCAATCCTCATCATAGCAACTCACCGTGGTGAAATGTCACGATCCAGACCGCCGTGAGTGGCACCCACCCAACCCCCGTATGAGCGAACCAATAGAGTCCCACTCTTAGCATAGCCTAACAACTTAAAACCAGTGTGCAAAAATGTAAACTAGCAATCAATCATACTAAAATCAACTCTTTATAAATAAATATAACCTGTGGAAATCCCACCCTAGAATCTGAAAGTCATCGTACCAAAAATATCTACCAAAGCTAGAGTACGGAGATGCAACCCCAAAAATAGAAATAGTTTAAGCCCGAAACAAATGGGCTACAACTCAAATAGATAGAAATCAAGGCAGCTTGGTTGAACAGCTCACCCTTGATATCTCGAAGTGTCAGGCCTACAAGTGAGGTCGTGCGTCAATCGCCGAAAGATTTCTTGTACTCACAAATATACAAGCAAGTGCAGTATCAGTACACAACCACCGTGTACTGGTAGGATCATCAGTCAGTTCCAAATAAAATATTTTATGAGTAGTACAACAATCAATTAAGAGTACAGAAAACACATAGGCAAATCAATAGGTATTCCTAGACTACAAGTCTCTACCTAACTTGTCCCACATATAAACCACTTCACAGTTATGATCAATAATCCACAACAATAACAGTCATACCTCATTACATATCCCGGACCCACCCTGGATCTCCTCTAGACAACACCTAAGTGTCAGACATACAACCCGGTCTACACCAAGACCAAAACTCATAAAGCAATGTAACAACCCGGCCTCTCAAGGACCAAAATACACAACCACAATTCATAATCACAATCCGGTCCACTCAGGGAACCATTAATAAAGATATAACAATACAATGAAATAAACCCGTACCAGGCGTGGTACCCGAGCCAACCGTTAGTATTATCCCATACCAGGTGTGGTACCCGAGTCAACCGTTAGTATATCTTGTACCAGGCGTAGTACCCGAGTCAACCGTTAGTATATCCCATACTAGGCGTGGTACTCGAGCCAAACGAATATCACATAAATCCACAGTCACAAACAATGAACAATTAACTCTTGTAAAACCAACAAGCAATACACTTAGTTCATTTCACAAGACTGAAAAAAAAGGACTTTTGGACATTCTAAATCATTTCCTAAGCAATGCAAACCATACAAATACTTATACCAAAGTACACAAACATATAATGCATACAGGAAGCAATAACTATCACCTACCTTGAGTAAGCAAGCTCTACAGTGCCAGAGCTTTCCTTTTTTCAGGATCCCTTGCTTGTTCTTGGTCTAAAAACAATCACACATTAACCAAAAATCAATACTTATGGCCTACAAATTACCGCTACAGATTCCCTTAGAGAATAATAGCGAAAAGATCATTACCCATTATCAAGAATCAAGACCCAAGAACTCTAGCACCCTAGAATCCCCTTTTTTCCCCGGATTCTACAATCCTAGGTTATCCCAAACCTTTCCCCAAGTCCACCCCTAGAAATTCTATAGCGTAGGAAAGATATCACGAAGCTTGGGGAGTAGAATCCTTACCTTTAGGACAAAAAAATGGTGGAAAACTGGTAGAAATCGCCTAAAATCGCCTCTTTCTTCTCCCAAAATGAGTTGCAGAAAAACTGAACTATTTTGGAGGATTTTCTGCATTAAATCTCATCATGTTCTGCTATGGTGGAGGCTGACCAACGTTGACTTCTGATGTAGCCATAATTTCTCCACTACAACGGAGGTCGCTATGGCAGAGTGTCCATTTTACAACATACTTATTTTCCCGCTGTCAAGGAAAAACTCCTTCACGTCAACCTCGATTCCGGGAATTCTACTTACCCGAATTCAATTCTGAAAAGTCCCTCAGACTCCTTTATGTCTTAGCTAAAAGGAAAACTAGATCAAATCAAGACATCTAACCCAATCCTTATCCGGATTTCCCTAGACCATACCTTGCTCTAAAACCTGCCGAGACTATCCTAGCCAGAATTTCAAACTCCCAAACCCGGAGTTTTCTAACTCAAAAAAAATTGGCATGAATGGTTTACCCGTAAAGACAGACTTGGTCATTATAACAAATACTAATTTACCCATCGTTCATCCCCGAATAAGCAAACCCCAAAATACAGAAAGATAAAGAAAGAAAGAGTAGTACCTGTATCCTCAAACAAGTGAGGGTACTTGTCTCGCATGTCCCTCTCAGTTTCCCAAGTGGCTTCCTCAATCGGATGATGCTTCTATTGAACCTTTATCATACTGATCACCTTTGTCCTTTATTTCCATACATCCCGATCAAGAATCAAAATTGGTTCCTCTTCATAGTGAAGATCTTTATAAAAAAGTACCTCATCCCACTTGATAATGTAGTCCCCATCCCCATGGTATCGCTTTAGCATGGATACATGAAACATCGGATGGATAGCCGATAAACTGGGTAGCATCGCCAATCTGTAAGCGACGGGCCCTATGATCTTAAGAACTTCAAACGGTCCGATGAACTGGGGCTGAGATTGCCCATCTTACCAAAACGCATAACTCCCTTCATTGGTGACACTTTCAACGACACCTGTTCACCAACCTGAAATTCCATGTCCCGAACCTTACGATCCGCATATTTCTTCTGCTTGCTTTGGGCAGCTAGTAACTTGGTCTAAATACCTCTTACCTTTTCTTGCGCTTCCCTTACCAAGTCTACGCCCAAAGGCTTTACATCGCCTTCCTCAAACAACCCAATTTGTGACCTACAACTCCTCTCATACAGAGCCTCAAACAGTGCCATGTCGATACTAGAGTGGTAGCTATTATTGTATGAGAACTCACACAACAATAGAAACTGGTCCCAATGAACCCCTAAGTCAATCACACATGCTCTCAACATGTCCTCCAATACCTGAATCGTCCTCTGTGACTGACCATCAGTCTGAGGATGAAAGGTTGTACTAAAGGTGAGTTGAGTGCCCAATTCCTCATGCAAATTTACCCAAAACTTGGAAGTAAACTGCGTACCCCTGTCTAAAATGATGGACAATGGTACTCCATGTAATCTCACAATCTCCTTCACGTAGATCTTAGCCAATTGCTATGAATTGTAATCCACCCTGACCGGGATGAAGTGAGCTGACTTAGTCAGCCTGTCAACAATGACCCAAATAAAGTCATACTTCCCCAAGGTCTTGGGGAGACCCACCACAAAATCCATGGCTATTCTCTCCCACTTCCACTCTGGAATGGGCATTCTCTGAAGTAGTCCTGCAGGTCTTTGGTGCTCACACTTTACTTGCTGGAAATTTTGACACTTGGACACAAAATTAGCTATGTCCCTTTTCATCCCAGGCCACCAATAAAGTTGCCTCAAATTCCTGTACATCTTGGTTACACCCGGATGAATTAAATACCGCGAACCATGAGCCTCTGCCGACACTTTCTGAATTATTTCATCAACTCGAGGAACATATATCCTTCCTCTAAAGTTTAACACACTGCCAGAGTACAATGTGGCGTCCCCAGACTTTTCGGATATTGCCTTTCTCCTAAGCCTGCTCAACTGCGAATCCTGAAGCTGTTTGGCCTTTATCTCCTCTATGAATGTGGATTTGACCTCAATACTTGCCAAAATCTCACCTTGTTCAGAAATACCCAAGTGTGTGAACTTGGACTCCAATGCCTGAATTTACCTTACTAGTGGTCGTTTGGACACCCCCAAACAAGCCAAACTGCCCATGCTAACTATTTTTCGGCTCAATGCATTTGCCACCACATTAGTTTTACTCGAATGGTACTGAATAGTCATATCGTAGTCCTTCAACAACTCTATCCATCTTCTCTGCCTGTAATTCAAATTCTTCTGAGTGAAAACATGTTGCATGCTACGATGATCAATGAACACCTCCTACTTGACACCATAAAGATAGTGTCTCCAAATCTTGATTGCAAAGACCACCGCTGCCAACTCTAAATCATGAGTTGGATAGTTTCTCTCATGCACATTCAACTGCCTAGAAGCATAGGCTATCACATTCCTATCCTGTATTAACACAACACCCAAACCAGAATGTGAAGTATCACTGTAAATAATAAAGTCTTTACCTTCAATCGACAAGGACAAAATTTGAGCCGTGGTCAGAAGCGTCTTGAGCTTTTGGAAGCTCTCCTTTCACTTGTCATACCACACAAATGGTGCATCTTTCTATGTCAGCCTTGTCAAGTGAGTAGCAATGGATGCAAAATCCTTAACAAACCTCCGGTAATAACCTGTGGGCCTAACAAAATTCCTCACCTCAGTCACAAAGCTAGGTAGTGCCCAACTCTTGACTGCCTCTATCTTCTGGGGATCTACTATCACCTTATGTTCTGA
The DNA here is from genome assembly GCA_003996215.1 of Jaltomata sinuosa. Classification (NCBI taxonomy): domain Eukaryota; kingdom Viridiplantae; phylum Streptophyta; class Magnoliopsida; order Solanales; family Solanaceae; genus Jaltomata; species Jaltomata sinuosa. The sequence continues at coordinate 553,020 of QJPP01007233.1, forward strand.
CACTACATGCCCCAAGAACACAACTGAAGTCAACCCGAATTCGCACTTGGAAAACTTTGCATAGTTCTTCTGATGTCTCAAAATGTCCAACACTATACGGAGATGTTTAGCATGCTCCTCCCTACTCTTGGAGTAGATCAAAATGTCATCAATGAAAATGTTGACGAACGAATCCAAGTAAGATTTAAACACCCTATTCATCAGACTCATGAATGCCGCCGGCGTATTGGTCAACCCAAACGACATCACTAAGAACTCATAATGCCCATACCAAGTACGAAAAGCAATCTTAGAAACATCCTCGGGCCTAATTTTCAACTGGTGATACCCTGACATCAAGTCTATTTTCGAAAACACCAACGCGCCCTGTAACTGGTCAAATAGATCATCAATACGGGGTAGAGGGTACTTATTCTGGATGGTAACATTTTTCAACTGCCTGTAATCTATGCACATCCACATACTACCATCCTTTTTCTTTACAAACAATATCGGATCACCACAAGGAGAAGCACTGGAATGGATAAATCCCTTATCTAGGAGTTCCTGAAGCTGTGTCTTAAGTTCCCTCAACCCTGCCGGATCCATACTGTATGAAGGAATGGAAATGGGATGAGTGCCCGGCTCCAAGTCTATACAAAAGTCAATATCCCTGTCTGGAGGCATACCAGGAAAATCTGTTGGAAACACCTCTCGAAACTCTGAAACAACTGGAACTGACTCAATAGATGGGGACTCCACACTATCATCCTGGAGATGAACCAAAAAGGCTAAACACCCTCTTCCCACTAGCTTCCTAGCCCAAACAAATAATATAATTTTGGTCAACTTAGACCTGTACACACCTTCCCACTCTAGCCTATCCTTACCCAAAATCTCTAAAGCCACAGTCTTGGTGTTATAATTTAACACATCATGATAAGGGGATAACCAGGTCATGCCCAAAATAATGTCAAAGTCAACCATATCCAGAATTACTAAATCTACCCAAATTTGCAACCCCATAAATACAACCAAACAATTGCGATAAACATGAGTCACAATTACCGACTCTTCAACCGGGGTAGAAATATGGATAGGGGAATTAAGAATATTACATATCAAGTCCAGATCCAATGAAAAACTCACAGAAAAATGAGAATGTGTAGAACCTGGGTCAAATAATACCAAAGCCATTTTATCACAGACAAGAATGGTACTTGTGATCACCGCGTCAGATGCCTCGGCCTCAGTCCTCCCTGGAAATGCGTAACAGTTAGCCCGGTCATCAATCTGGGAAACCTCCCTGGTTGGCTGTGCCACACCCCTACCCGCGCCAGCATTCCCTCTGTCTCCCTGACCTCCCTGAAAGTTACCTCGCCCACCCTGTGGATGACCTCTAGCATGACCCCCTCTATCTGCCGAGACCACAGCCTTAGGCTACTGCTGAACCTGGTTATCGGTCTGCCTGTGAGGGCACTCCCTCTTAAACTAGCCCAAATCACCACAATGAAAACAACCACAATCAAGTGCAGGCCTGCTAGAAGATGAATTAGAAGCTCCCTAGCCCTTAGGAGCTGAAAACTGCTGATTAGCTCCCGGACGACCAACTGTAGCAGCTGGCAGAGCTGACTGGATAGGACGGGCTGAGTATACCTGCTGATTCTGACCCCTGGAGTATGAACCACCGTAATTTCCCTCATTCTGAGGCTTCTTGGCTAACACCTTAGCCTGCCCCGCCTGCCTGACTCCCTCAAGTTTCTTCACATAATCTGCCACTTCATTGAAGCCTTTCCCTGAAGAAGTCATGTGCACAGACAATACCTGAAGCTCAATATTCAAACCCTTGATAAACAATCGAACCTGCTCCTCCTCAGAACCCAGCAACTGAGTAGCAAAATTAGAAAAGGCATGAAATTTTGCCTCATAAGCAAAGACTGGCATGCTACCCTGCTCCAAATTCAAGAATTCATCCTTTTTCCAATCCCTCAAAGTATGAGGTATGTACTTCTCCAAGAAAAGAGAGTGGAACTGCTCCTAAGTCAGTGGAGGTAAAATAGACAATCGACACTCCATATGATATCTCCACCACTGCTTGGCATCACCCTACAACTGAAATGTGACGAACTCAACTCCATATTATTGCACAATGCCCAACTTATGCAGCCTCTCATAACAATCCAGTATGAACTCATAAGCATCTTCCCTATCAGTACCTCGAAACATAGGAGGTTTCAGCTTGAAAATTTTTGTCAGCATGTCATATTCATTTTCTGTCATCACTGGGCCTAGCATCGGCCTAAAGAAGTCACCTGTTCCTGAAGCTGTAACCATCCTAGGAGCTGTAGGATCTGCTGGCTGAGTCCCTAGAGCCTGATTTGCAACACCTGTGGGTATAGCTCCAGCACCAACAAAACCACTCAAGAAGTTCCAACCTACTGAAATGCTTCGGGCACCATAGAGGAAGGCCTGCACCTCCAGCTGATTCTGCCTCTGCCTCAGCCTGCGCCCCTCCATCTTCCAAAATAACTTCCATATTTTCGACAACCTTCTCTTGAGGTGGGAGAGGGGTTGCCTCTCGTGCTCCTGCAGCCGCTTGAGACCTACCCCTGGTGGGTGTGGCTCTACCTCGTCCTCTGCCCTTTCCCCTGCCTCTACCATGGACAGCCGAGCCTGCTGCAGGGACTGTTAGTCTAGCTCCGTTGTTCCTTGTGTTAACCATTTGCGGACAAAAGAGTGAATGAGTCGGCTACCAATTTGTATCACCAGATACCAATTGGAATCAAGTTATATCACGATGGTAGAAAGAAGAGATAGTTTCCTAATGCCCTGTAGCCTCTCAAAGAAAAGTACGGATGTCTCTGCACCGTTCTGCAAGACTCTACTAAACTTGTTTTGGTACGACGAGATCAATGGACCTAGGGCTCTGATACCATATTTGTCACGACCCAGATCACCGTGAGTGGCACCCACCCTACCCTCGGATGAGCGAACCAATAGATTCCCACTCTTAGCATAGCCTAACAGCTTAAAACCAGTGTGAAAAAATGTAAACTAGCAATCAATCATACTAAAATCAACTCTATATAAATAAATATAACCTGCGGAAATCCCACCCCAGAATCTGAAAGTCATCGTACCAAAAACATCTACCAATGCTAGAGTACGGAGATGCAACCCCAAAAATTGAAATATTTTAAGCCCGAAATAAATGGGCTACAACTCAAATAGATGGAAACCAAGGCAGCTTGGTAGAGCAACTCACCATTGATATCTCGAAGTCTCAGGCCTACAAGTGAGGTCGTACGTCAATCGCCGGAAGATATCCTTTACTCACAAAAAGACAAGCAAGTGCAGTATCAGTACTGTAACACCCTGGAAACCGATCCAGCTTTTAAACTCAGAACTTACAGAGATTTTTAAGCTTTTAGGAATCACGGGTCAAGTCCACGAGCTGTGGGTGGTTCCACGAGTTGTGGAAGTGACTTGTGATTCCAATTCTAGTCCTGCAGACCATCCTTAGGTCTGAGAACCATGAGTTAGGTTCACGGTTTGTGAAAGTTTCCACGGGTCATGGAACCAACCCATGGAACTCAGACCGAGAGTGGTAAGGTCCCTTGATTCCCACGACTTGGTTCTACGACCTGTGGAAGATTCCACGAGTAGTCCTATTGAGTCATAGGGAACCTTCAGCAGCCTAAAATCTTGGGCAGTTTCCACGAGAAGGAACCACGAGTCGTGGTTAGGTCTACGAGTCATAGACTCCACCTGTGGAACCTGAAGCCGAGTTTTAAATTAGCTTTTTCCTAAATAGGTCCTAGGGGTATTTTAATCATTAACCACCTGTTTAATTCCTAAATGATGTTGGTTTGACTATTTCAAGAAGGGTTTCCACCCTCATTAGCCTAAGTTCCTTCTCAAATCTCCACGCTTTTCCCAAAAAGAAAAAGTTCTTCTCCAAGCTCCAAGTCTCAAGCTCCAAGTTCAAGTCTTCTAAGTCTCGTCAATTCAAGTGAGTTAGCTTTAATCATGGTATGTGGGTAATCAACAATGGGTTCCTTTCACCTTGTGCCCAAAACCCCCAATTCTTATGTTAAATCATGAGCTTGTGAAATTAGGGTTTTGATCTAAATTGGGGAAAACTTATGAAATCAGTTTCTATGCTTAAATTTATGGTTTCTTATTGCTTAATTATGATTTGATTATGATTCCTTCATTGCTTTTAAGAGCCCAGGATCTAAAGTTGATTTCTAGCATGATTTCATTGAATTGCATGCTTTCAAGAGAAATTTGACATGATTAGATATCATGACCTTATGTATTTTATAAAATTGCATGCCAAATTCTTCAAGTATGAATTTAGAAAGGAAATGCATGATTTGAATTATGGCTATGCTAAGTCTTTAGATGTATGATTTGAATTGCCTGGCATTCAGATATGTATTATTGCTTTTCAACAGTTTTGACATCAGATATGTCACCAGTTATAATAAGTTTTGGCATCAGATATGCCCCACTATTATATGAGCTATAAGTATATTTTGGGAGTAGTATTTAACACCGAGGTGGACTGAGTGAGAGTAACCTTAGTCCCAGAACTACGTTCCCCCATTGGTTTACAAGTCCCCTCTGTTGGGCATAAGTTTTAGTGATCACGCCACATTCATGCCTTTATACCCTGGCAATGTATATTGGGTCCTCTCGATGGTGCATATACATCAGATTCCATGTAGCTCACACTGTCTATGTCGGTTAGAGAACCTCCCACAGAAACAGTTTATGCTTTAAAAATGTACTTGACTATTATTCATATTTCAGACTCTTGTTTATAATCATGTTTTCAGCTTATAGTGTTTCATAGAGTCATTTGCATCCAGTTTTACTTTTAAAGTATGATTTGGATTGTTAAAGCATACTCAACATGTTTTAAACTATTTATCATGTTCATATATCACTCATATAGTCGGTACATCTTATAGTACTGACGCATATCTTGCGCTGCATCCTTTGATGATACAGATTCATGAGTCCCTTCCAAAGCACGTGGTGTCACGACCAAGACCACTGTGAGTGGCACTCACCCAACCCCCGGGTGAGCGAACCATTACTTTCCTAAACTTAAGCATTCTAATAGCACAAAACCAAGTGCAAAAATAAACTAGCATTCAATAAATAAGGAAAAATACTTCATTAACATTAACCTACAGAAATTACCCCCTAGAATCTGAAAGTCGCAATACCAAACAATCTACCAATGTCTAGAGTACGGGGATGCAATCCCAAAACATAAAGGAAATAGTTTAAGACCGAAACAGATGGGCTAAAACTCAATGATAGGTCCAAGGAAGCTTGATCAAATATCTCACCCTTGAAGTCTGGAATGCTGGTACTACAGATGGTACTACGAGTCGTAGACTCCACCCGGGGAACCTGAAGCCGAGTTTTAAATTAGGTTTTTCCTAATTAAGTCCCAGGGGTAATGTAGTCATTACCCACCCTTTTAACTCCTAAATGATGCCGTTTTAACTATTTCAAGAAGGGTTTCCACCCTCATTAGCCTAAGTTCCTTCTCAAATCTCCACTCTTTTCCCAAAAAGGAAAAGTTCTTCTCCAAGCTCCAAGTTCAAGTCTTCTAAGTCTCGTCAATTCAAGTGAGTTAGCTTCAATCAAGATATGTGGGTACTCAACAATGGGTTTCTTTCACCCTTGTGCCCAAAACCCCCAATTCTTATGTTAAATCATGAGCTTGTGAAATTAGGGTTTTGATCTAAATTGGGGAAAACTTATGAAATCAGTTTCTATGCTTAAATTCATGGTTTGTTATTACTTAATTATGATTTGATTATGATTCCTTCATTGGTTTTAAAAGCCCAAGCTCTAAATTTGATTTCTAGCATAATTACATTGAATTGCATATTTTTAAGAGAAATTTGACATGATTAGATATCATGACCTTATATATTTTATGAAATTGTATGCCAAATTCTTCAAGTATGAATTTAGAAAGGAAATGCATGATTTGAATTATGGATATGCTAAGTCTTTAGATGTATGATTTAAATTGCATGGCATTCAGATATGTCTTATTGCTTTTCAACAGTTTTGACATCATATATGTCACCAGTTATGATCAGTTTTGGAATAAGATATCCAGTATTATATGAGCTATAAGTATGTTTTGGGAGTAGTATTTAGCACCAATTTGGACCGGGTGAGAGTACCCTTAGTTCCAGAACTATGTGCCCCCATAGGTTTACAAGTCCCCTATGTCTGGAATCAGTTTTAGTGATCACGCCACATTCATGCCTTTATACCCTGGCAAGGTATATTAGGTCCTCTCGATGGTGCATATACATCAGATTCCATGTAGCTCACATTGTCTATGTCGGTTAGAGAACCTCCCACAGAAACAGTTTATGTTTTAAAAATGTACTTGACTATTATTCATATTTCAGACTCTTGTTTATAATCATGTTTTCAGCTTATCGTGTTTCATAGAGTCATTTGCATCCAGTTTTACTTTTAAAGTATGATTTGGATTGTTAAAGCATACTCAACATGTTTTAAACTGTTTATCATGTTCATATATCACTCATATACTCGGTACATCTTATAGTACTGACGCATATCTTGCGCTGCATCCTTTGATGATACAGATTCATGAGTCCCTTCCAAAGCACGTGGTGTCACGACCAAGACCACTATGAGTGGCACTCACCCAACCCCCGGGTGAGCGAACCATTACTTTCCTAAACTTAAGCATTCTAACAGCACAAAACCAAGTGCAAAAATAAACTAGCATTCAATAAATAAGGAAAAATACTTCATTAACATTAACCTACAGAAATTACCCCCTAGAATCTGAAAGTCGCAATTACTACATCTATTCTCGGAAAAGAATTACATTTTCCTTTTGTTAAAATCCTTTCACAAGAAGAGAGTCATTTTATACGAGAAAAAGCTATTTTTCGTATCAATAATCTTTCTCAACATATCACCTTTTTAAAAGATGAAATTCACGCTAAAAAAATCGAGCAGATTTTAAAAACCCCGGAGATAGTTACTAAAATTACTAATCTTCAAAGCCAGTTTGAAAAAGAAATATGCTCTGATTTCCCTAATGCTTTTTGGGAAAGAAAAAAGCACATTGTTGAGCTCCCATACATTGAAGGATTCAATGAACAGGGCATAACTACCAAAGCTAGGCCCATTCAGATGAATCACGAAATGATGGATTTCTGTAAAAAAGATATTGATATTCTTTTACAAAATAAAATCATCAGGGTTTCAAAATCTCCTTGGAGTTGCTCTGCCTTCTATGTGAATAAAAATGCAAAAAAAGAAAGAGGAGCACCAAGGTTAGTTATAAACTATAAACCTCTTAATGCCGCCCTAAAATGGACCAGGTACCCTATTCCTAACAAAAGGGATCTTTTGAAAAGAACCTACAAAGCTAAGCTTTATAGCAAGTTTGATATGAAATCAGGGTTTTGGCAAATACAAGGCTCTGATACCAATATAAAGGATCGTTAGTATACTATAGAAAGTTAACTGATATGGTAAAGAAAGAGTGTAGGTCTGCCTTATTGATGAGTGATATGAACATTTCTCGACTCATGACTCATGCCCATCAGATTGGGGGTGATAAGCTAAGAGAGATGGCTAGGGAGAACAAAAGAGCTAGATCTGAGGGTTTGGGATTTAGCCATCAGAAGCCCGGGTGTGGACATCGCTCTTCCTTTTAGAAGAGGTCGCCAGTGCCCATGCATTCTTCTGCCAATACTCCTTCTCAGGCCTCCAAGCCCCGCCATGATCAGTCTAGTAAAGGTGCAAGCTCTTATGCTCAGGGTGGTGGTGCAAAGGGGCCTTCTTTCCCTGTTTGTACCAATTATGGGAAGAATCACCCTGGTGAGTGTTTGGCTGGTATAGAGGGTTGTTTTGGGTGTGGTCAGACTGGGCGTCATATCAGGGATTACATTTCAGCTAGGAAGGGACAGGGAGGTAGGAATCAACTTACCCCAGCAGCTTCAGGAGGTAGACCAACCCAGTAAGGCGCAACTTCTAGTTTTTGTGGTCAGCACCAGAACTATATTTATGTTATGTCCTCCCGTCAGGATCAGGAGAGTTCTCCAGATGTTTTCACTAGTATGTTGAAAGTCTTCTCTTTCGATGTGTATGCTTTGTTGGACCCCGGTGCCTCTTTATCTTTTGTGACCCCTTATATAGCATGCAAATTTGAAGTATGTCCTGAATTACTTTTAGAACCCTTTTGTGTTTCTACTCCTGTAGGTGAGTCAGTCTTAGCCAAAATACTCTACCAAAATTTCCCTATCTCAGTCCTTCATAGAGTCACTTCAGCGGATCTAGTAGAGTTGGAGATGACTGATTTTGATGTCATTCTTGGTATGGATTGGTTGTATGCATGTTATGCTTCTGTTGATTGTCGTACTTGGGTTGTCAGTTTCAGGTTTCCAAATGAACCCATTTTAGAATGTCAAGGTAGTCCCCCTTCCTTGAAAGGTCATTTCATATCTTATCTTAAGGCTAGAAAGATGATTTCAAAGGGGTATGTTTATCACATAGTGCGAGTTATGGGCACGGAGTCCGAAACCCCATCCCTTCAGTCTGCTCTTGTTGTGAATGAGTTTCCAGAAGTGTTTCCCGAGAATTTGCCCAGAGTCCCTCCCAAGCGGGAGATAAACTTTGGGATAGATATTCTCCCAGATACGAATTCTATCTCTATTCCTCCCTATAGAATGGCTCCCATGGAACTTAAGGAATTAAAGGATCAGTTGAAGGATCTTCTTGATAAGGGTTTCATCAGGCCTAGCATTTCTCCATGGGGTGCCCCAGTTTTATTTGTTCGAAAGAAAGATGGTTCTCTTAGAATGTGTATTGACTACCATCAGTTGAACAAGGTCACAATCAAGAATAAATATCCCATTCCTAGGATTGATGATTTGTTTGATCAGCTTCAGGGTGCTAGTTTCTTCTCCAAAATCGACCTTAGATCCGGTTATCATTAGCTTCGTGTTAGAGAGTGTGATATTCCGAAGACAGCCTTCAAAACTCGGTATGGTTATTATAAATTTGTTGTGATGTCTTTTGGTCTAACGAATTCTCCTTCATCCTTTATCGATTTGATGAACCGGCTGTTCAAACAGTACCTGGATATGTTTGTGATTGTTTTCATTGATGATATCCTCATCTACTCTCAGAGTGAGGAGGAGCATGCGGACCATTTGAGAGTTGTGTTTCAAACTCTCAAGGACCAGCAGTTATTTGCTATGTTTGGCAAGTGTGAGTTTTGGATGCAGTCTATTGCTTTTCTGGGTCATATTGTGACTAAAGATGGTATTCGGGTTGATTCTCAAAAGATCGAGGCAGTAAAGTGCTGGCCTAGACCCACTTCCCTGTCTGATATTAGGAGCTTTTTGAGTTTGGGTGGTTACTACATGAGGTTTGTGGAAGGATTTTCTTCCATTGCTGCCCCTTTGACTTGATTGACTCAGAAAAAGGTAAAATTTTAGTGGTCCGACTTGTGTGAGAAGAACTTTCAGGAATTGAAGACTAGATTGACCACAGCTCCAGTGTTAACTCTACCCGAGAGCCTAGATGATTTTGTTGTCCATTGTGATGCTTCTAGGATTGGTTTGGGTTTTGTTTTGATGCAGTGTGGTAAGGTGATTCCTTATGCCTCTAGACAAATCAAGACTCATGAGAAGAACTACCCCACTCATGACCTTGAGTTGGAAACCGTGGTCTTTGCTTTGAAGATTTGGAGACACTACTTGTATGGGGTGCATGTGGATGTATTCACCAATCATAAGAGTCTTCAGTATGTGTTTACTCAGAAGGAATTGAATTTGCGACAAATGATATGGCTTGAGCTTCTTAAGGATTATGATATGAGTGTGTTTTACCATCCGAGTAAGGCCAATGTTATGGTGGATGCTTTGATTAGACTGTCCATGGAAAGTGTGTCTTATGTTGAAGATGTGAAAAAAGAATTGGTTAAAGAGGTCCATAGGCTAGCTCGGTTGGGAGTTTGCCTTATGGACTCGACAGAAGGTGGTGTTATTGTTCAGAATGGTTCTGAATCATCCTTGGTAGCATAAGTGAATGCAAAGTAAGACAGTGATCCCATTTTACTTCAGCTTAAGGGTGCAGTCCATCAACAAAGGGTTGAGGTGTTATCCCAGGGGGAGATGGTGTGATTCGTTATCAAGGTTGCTTATGTGTGCCAGATGTAGATGGGTTGAGACATCAGATTCTAACTGAGGCTCATAGTTCTAGATATTCCATTCATCTGGGTGCCACCAAGGTGTACCGTGACCTACGATAAGTCTTTTGGTGGAATGGTATAAAGAGGGACATAGCTGGGTTTGTGGCTAAGTGTCCCAAATGTCAACAAGTAAAGGTGGAGCATCAAAGGCCGAGTGGTATGATTCAAGATATTGACCTTCCCACTTGGAAATAGGAAGCAATAAATATGGACTTTATTATTGGTTTGCCTCATACTCGAAGGCAACATGATTTTATTTGGGTGATTATCGACCGCATGACCAAGTCATCCCACTTCTTGGTTGTTAAGACTACTGATTCAGCAGACGATTATGTCAGACTCTACATCTGAGAGATAGTTTGATTGCATGGTGTTCCTTTATCCATCCTTTCTGATAGAGGTCCTCAACTTACATCTCAGTTTTGGAGATCATTTCAAAAAGGTCTTGGTACCCAGGTGAAGCTTAGCACAACTTTTCACCCTCAGACAGATGGCCAGGCAGAGCATACTATTTAGACTTTGGAGGATATGTTGAGAGCTTGTGTGATTGACATCAAAGGAAATTGGGATGATCACTTACCTCTTATCGAGTTTGCCTATAACAACAACTTTCACTCTAGCATCCAGATGGCTCCCTATGAGGCACTTTATGGCCAGAGATGTAGGTCTCTTATTGGTTGGTTTGAGGTAGGTGAGGCAGCCTTGATTAGTCCAAATTTGGTTCATGAGACTATGGAGAAAGTTCATCTTATTAGGGAAAGGTTGAAGATCGCTCAGAGTCGACAGAAATCTTATGCGGATGTGAGGAGAAGGCAGTTGGAATTTGAAGTTGATGATTGGGTTTTCCTAAAGGTGTAACCCATGAAGGGTGTGATAAGATTTGGCAATAAGGAGAAGCTTAGTCCCCGTTTTGTAGGTCCTTATCGAATTCTGAGGAAGGTTGGTAAGGTTGCTAATGAGTTGGATTTTCCATCAGAGTTGGAAGCGGTTCATCCCATTTTCCATGTTTCCTTGTTGAAGAAGTGTGTTGGTGATCCGAGATTGATTGTCCCTTTGGAGGATATGGGTGTGAAGGATAGTCTCACCTATGAGGAGGTTCCCGTAGAGATCCTTGATCGTCAGATTTGGAGGTTGAGAAATAAAGAAGTTGCTTCGGTAAAAGTTCTTTGGAGAAATCATCTTGTTGGAGGAGCTACTTGGGAAGCGGAAGAGGCCATGAAGGCCAAATATCCCCATCTCTTTCCTTCCAATTCAGTTCTAGCTTGAGGTAATAGTTTCATCCTTAGTATGTTCCTCTGATCCTATTCCATCAGTTAATCTCCTGATCGTAGCATGCATTCATGTTTTCGAAGTTGATTTAACCATCTTTTAAGTTGGAAAGTTTTGTTTTCATGTTTTTTCCTTGATTTCCATGTTTTGTTGCTGGTTAGGCTATTTTCTCTTCAGTTTTTCTTTCTTAGTCTTCATTCAAGGATGAATGATCCCAAGGGGGAGATAGTGTAACACCCCGGAAACCAATCCAGCTTTTAAACTCAAAACTTGCAGAGATTTTTGAACTTCCAGGGATCACGGGTCTAGTCCACGAGCCGTGGGTGGTTCCATGAGTTATGAAAGTGACTCATGATTCCAATTCCAGTCATACAGACGGGTCCTCAGGTTTGAGAACCACGAGTCAGGTTCACGGTTTGTGGAAGTTTCCACGGGTCATAGAACTAACCTGTGGAACTCAGACAGAGAGTTGTCAGGTCCCCTGATTAACATGACTTGGTTCCACGACCCATTGAAGCTTCCACGAGTCATCCTGTTGAGTCGTACGGAACCTTCAGCAGCCTGAAATCTTAGGCAGTTTCCATGAGAAGGAACCACGAGTCATGGTTAGGTCTACGAGTCGTAGACTCCACCCGGGGAACCTGAAGCCGAGTTTTAAATCAGGTTTTTCCTAATTAAGTCCCAAGGGTAATGTAGTCATTACCCACCCTTTTAACTCCTAAATGATGCCATTTTGACTATTTCAAGAAGGGTTTCCACCCTCATTAGCCTAAGTTCCTTCTCAAATCTCCACTCTTTTCCAAAAAAGGAAAAGTTCTTCTCCAAGCTCCAAGTCTCAAGCTCCAAGTTTAAGTCTTCTAAGTCTCATCAATTCAAGTGAGTTAGCTTCAATCAAGGTATGTGGGTACTCAACAATGGGTTCCTTTCACCCTTGTGCCCAAAACCCCCAATTCTTATGTTAAATCATGAGCTTGTGAAATTAGGGTTTTGATCTAAATTGGGGAAAACTTATGAAATCAGTTTCTATGCTTAAATTCATGGTTTCTTATTGCTTAATTATGATTTGATTATGATTCATTCATTGGTTTTAAAAGCCCAAGGTCTAAAGTTTATTTCTAGCATGATTCCATTGAATTGAATGTTTTCAAGAGAAATTTGATATGATTAGATATCATGACCTTATGTATTTTATGAAATTGTATGCCAAATTCTTCAAGTATGAATTTAGAAAGGAAATGCATGATTTGAATTATGGCTATGCTAAGTCTTTAGATGTATGATGTAAATTGCATGGCATTCAGATATGTCTTATTGCTTTTCAACAGTTTTGACATCAGATATGTCACCAGTTATGATCAGTTTTGGCATCAGATATGCCCCAGTATTATATGAGCTATAAGTATGTTTTGGGAGTAGTATTTAGCACCGAGTTGGACCGGGTGAGAGTACCCTTAGTCCCAGAACTACGTGCTCCCATTGGTTTACAAGTCCCCTCTGTTGGGCATCAGTTTTAGTGATCATGCCACAGTCATGCCTTTATACCCTAGCAAGGTATATTGGGTCCTCTCAATGTGGCGTATACATTGGATTCCATGTAGCTCACATGGTCTATGTCGGTTAGAGAACCTCTCACAGAAATAGTTTATGCTTTAAAAATGTACTTGAGTCTTTCTCAGATATCAGACTCTTGTTTATGATCATATTTTTAGCTTTTGGTGTTTCATATAATCATTTGCATCCAGTTTTACTTTTAAAGTATGATTTAAATTGATAAAGCATACTCAACATGTTTTAAACTGTTTATCATGTTCATGCATCGCTCACATACTCGGTACATCCTATAGTACTGACGCATATCTTGCGCTGCATCCTTTGATGATGAAGATTCAGGAGTCCCTTCCCAGGCACGTGGCTAGAGCTTCCAGGCCACTCTATCTTTCAGCTGTCGGTGAGTCCTCTTAGGTCGAGGACTAGTTATGTTCTTAGCGTGTGTTAGCTTTTATTTCCGTACTTCGAGTTAGCTAGGGTCTTGTCCTAGCGACTCTTTATGTTATGAGTAGAGGCTTTTCAGACATAGATAGTATTTGAGTCTTCGTATGGATCTTGTATTCTTATTTGACTTAATTCTCCATTTATGTTATTCTGACTTTATCTATTATGCTTCCGCTTACCTTTTGTTATACTTGAGGATGCTATGAACAAGGGTTAGCTTGGGGAAATTATGGTCCCAAGTCCTGTGTTACGTCTAGAGGGTAACCTCGGGGCGTGACAAGTACACAACCACCGTGTACTGGTAGGATCATCAACCAGTTCCAAATAAAATAGTGTATGAGTAGTACAACAATCAAGTAAGAGTACAAAAACACAAAGGCAAGTCAACATGTATTCCTAGACTATAAGTCTCTACCTAACTTGTCCCATATGTAAACCACTTCACAGTTATGATCAATAATCCATAACAATAACAGTCATACCTCGTTATATATCCCGGACCCACCCTGGATCCCCTCTAGACAACACCTAAGTGTCAGACATACAACTTGGTATACACCAAGACCAAAATTCATAAAACAATGTAACAACTAGGCCTCTCAAGGACCAAAATACACAACCACAATTCATAATCACAATGCGGTCCACTCAGGGAATGCAACAATACAATAAAATAAACATGTACCAGGCGTGGTACCCGAGCCAACCGTTAGTATTATCCCATATCAGGCGTGGTACCTGAGCCAACCGTTAGTATATCCCATACCAAGTATGGTACCTGAGCCAACCATTAGTATATCCCATACCAGGCGTGGTACCCGAGCCAACCGAATATCATATAAATCCACAGTATCAAACAATGAACAATTAACACTTGTAAATCCAACAAGCAATACACCTTCATTTCACAAGACTGAAAAAACAGGACTTTTGGACATTCTAAATCATTCCCTAAGCAATGACCATACAAATACTTAGACCAAAGTACACTAACATACAATGCATACAGGAAGAAATAACCATCACCTACCTTGAGTAAGCAAGCTCTACTGTGCCGGAGCTTTCCCTTTTTCAGGATCCTTTGCTTGTTCTTGGTCTAGAAATAATCATACAGTGACCAAAAATTTATACTTATGGCTTACAAATTACCCGGATTATGAAAAATCCTAAACCTCAGGCCAACCATGATCATTCCACCCATTCCGGGGCTTTTCCACCATTAATTCACCTAAATTCATCATTTTTACGGATTCCCTTAGAGAATTATGGAGAAAAGATCATTACCCATTATCAAGAATCAAGACCCAAGAACTCTAGCACCCTAGAATCCACTTTTTCTCTCGGATTCTACAATCCTAGGTTATCCCAAACCTTTCCCCAAGTCCACCCCTAGAAATTATATAGAGTAGGAAAGATATCACGGAGTTTGGAGAGTAGAATCCTTACCTTTAGGATGAAAAATGGTAGAAATCTGGTAGAAATCACCCAAAATCGCCCCTTTCTTCTCCCAAAATGAGTTGCAGAAAAACTGAACTATTTTGGGAGAGTTTTTGCATTAAATCCCATCACGTTCCGCTATAGCGATCCACTCCTCTATAGAGGTACCACCGTAGTGGAGTAATCCGCTATGGCAGAGGCTGACAGACGTTGACTTCCACTGTAGAGGTAATTTCTCCGCTACAACGGAGGTTGCTATGGCAGAGTGTCAACCTCCATAGAAGTTTACACAGGACAGAAAGTTGTAAAATCTCTAAAACTAGTCTATTTTACAACACACTTATTTCCCCGACGTCCCAGAACAACCCCTTCACGTCAACCTCGATTTCGGGAGTTCTACTTACCCAAATTCGATTCCGAAAAGTCCCCCGGACTCCTTTATGTCTTAGATAAAATGAAAACTAGCTCAAATCAAGACATCTAACACAATTCTTACCTAGATTGCGCTAGACCATACCTCACTCCAAAACTAGCCGAGACTAGCCTAGCCCAGAATTTCAAACTCCCAAACCCAGAGTTTTCTAACTCAAAAAAATTGGTATGAATGATTTACCCTTAACGATGAACCCGGTCGTTACATGAAACCCAATGTAATGAACTGATCCATTATTATGGGTAAACCATTCGTGCGAAGTTTTGAGTTAGAAAACTTCTGGGTTTGAGAGTTGGAAAATTTGGGTTAGGCTAGTCTCGGATGATTTTTGATCAAGGAATAGTCTAGGAAAATCCAGGTGAGGATTGGGTAAAGTATTTCATTTTGAGATAGTTTTTACGTTAGCTAAGAAATTAAGTAGTTCGGGGGACCTTTCGGAAGTGAATTGAGGCAAGTAAAACTCCCGATATCAAAGTTAACGTGAAAGAGTTGGTTTGGAATATCAGGATTTGAGGTGTGTTGTAAAATGGGTAATTTTGGGGGAATTTTTTAGATTCTGTTCTGTGTTGACCTCTATGGCAGTGTACAGACCTCTATAGCATAATAAGTCACAGTTAGTACAGAAACTTCTCCAAAAATGTTCAAAAATTCTCAAGAACATTTTGGGGAAGGGCATAGGCTATGGGAGGCGATTTCTACTGATTTTCCACCAAACTCCATCAAAAAGGTAAGGAATTTTCTCCCCACTTCAGTACTTCGATTTCCAGACCTTAGAATCGATAATTTCAGGCTTGGGGATAGATTTGAATAGACCTAAGAGGGTAGAATTCGGTGTTATGGGGATTATAGGGCATAGAGATTCTTGGGTATTGTTTAATGTTGCTCAATTATGATCTATTCACCATTATTCGCTAAATATAATCGGAAAAAGGTAGTTTTAAGTGAATTAATGGTGGAAAAACCCTGGGATGGGTGGAATGATCATAGGTTGGTCTGGAGATTGAGATTTGATTACAATCCAGGTAATTTCAGGACATTTGGATTGATTGTAATTATGTGTAATACTTTTTAGACCAAGGGCAAGCGAAAGCTTCAGGGAACAAAAAGGCTCAGGTCTAGTAGAGCTTTCAAGCTACTCGGGGTAGGTGATGGTTATTATTTTCCCAAATGCAATATGTGTTCATGTAACTGTAGCTTAGTATTGTATGTGCATTGCATGATTTGGGGAATGAAAATATGAATGTCTAATTATTCGGGTTTCAATCATGTGAAATGAACTTGGTTAGGTTACTTGTTTGTTTACAAGTGTGATTTTGTTCATCAATTATTGACTTGTTGAATTGTGTGTGACATTTGGTTGGCTCGGGTAATACGCCTGATACGGGATACTTATCAATTGGCTCAGGTACCATCTCTGATATAGGTTCTATAATGGTTAGCTCGGGTACCACGCCTGGTATGGGTTTAATTATACTTGTTGATTATATTTTTATCAATGATTCCATGAGTGGATCGGATTGATTGTTGAAACTGAGATTATTGCATATTGATCCATGGGAGGCCGGGTAGTTGTACTTAAATATGGGGTTTGTCCTTGTGTAGACCAAAAATTTCATGTTAAACACTTAGGTGTTGTCTAGGGATCTGTGATTGATCCGGGTTACTTAAAAAGGGTATATGCTTATTGTCATTGCTATTGTTGTAGTGGTCGTTGAACCTGTTTCATGTAGTTGGTGAGTTAAAAGAAAGACTAAGAGTCATGGGTTTTATTGCTGGCTTGTTATTACATGTTTGTACTACTTTACTCAGCCTTGGTTTATTGTTTATATATTGTTTATTGGAGCTGGCCGAGGATCCTACCAGTACACTATGGTTGTGTACTGATTGTGCACTTGTGTTTCCTTTTGTAAGTACAGAACATATTTCGGCGACTGCTATGCGACCTCAGTTATAGACCCGACGTTTCCCAGCTACCATGGTTTCATCTAGCATACTTCTAGTCCATTGATTCACACTTATATTCCTTGTTTTTGGGGTTGCATCTCCATTCTCTAGACATTAATAGATGTTTTGGTACACATTTTTCAAATTCTAGGGGTAGTTTTCTGTAGGATCTTGTTATTAGTATTGTTTTGGTTATGAATGCTAATTTAAATTAATGCAACTGGTTTTGAGCTGTTAGTTTCACTAAGTATTGATTTAGTTATTGGTTCGCTCATCTGGGGGTTAAGGATGGGTGCCACTCACGGCGGTTTGAATCGTGACAAAGATGGTATCAGAGACCTAGGTTCATTGATCTCATCATACCAAAATGGGTCTAGTAGAGTCCGGCAGAATGATACGGAGACGAATGTATTTTTATTCGAGAGGCTATAGGACTTTAGGAAACTATCTCTTCTTTCTTCCTTCATGCTATAACTTGATTCCAATTGGTATCTGGTGATACAAATTGGTATCTAACTCCCTTCACTCTTTTGTCTGCAGATGGAATCTTGTAAAGCAAATACATACACAAATATGTCATAACTAAAGATTTTATTCATAAATATTAAAGATATTTTAGGAAAGAAATAAAAATATGTATTTTTTTTATCAAATTTTAACTTAAATCTAATATTGCAAACACGCACGGTATTAATAAAACTCTCAATTTTAGGCTGGTAAGCCTTCGACACAGAATGATGAACAACATTAGACACCCGGGGGTTAGAACTAGCAATGTTGCATAGTGTAAAAATGGGTTAAAAAATAGCAGTATCAAAATTATTTTCAATCCACTAATCAGGGCTTCGTGTGGTACCTCTCACTCACCCAGAAGATCATTGTCATGACCCAATCCACTGGGCCGTGTGGGCGCCTACTCTAATCACCTAGATAGATGCCCGCACGACCTGGTGGGTTGGGTTGTGATAGATGGTATCATAGCCTAGGTTACCGGTCTCCCAGTACAAGAGCAAAATGTCGAATAGAGTCCCGCGAATTGATGTGTAGACGTCCATATCTAATCCTAGGGAAGCTATGAAGCATCTCTTTTCTTTCATTCCTTTTCATGCGGTTTCGTTACTTGCTTGTATGGGTTGAGTTCAATTGGTATCTCTTGATTCCAATTGGTATCTTAATAAGGTGAAGGATGTCATTGGATTCCGGGTATGACAAACAAGCAAGAAGGATTGGAACCAGAAAGGTTCCAATTGGTATCTGGCCGGGGAGGCTATGTAAAGGTATGGATGGGTCAGCTAATGGTCATCCATGAGGCAAATAAAAAGTAATGAAATTGATTTGGTTGACTGTTGAAGCTTGAGGCTTGAGGTTGTGCTTATGTGCATTGATGTTGATTGAATGACTGTAAATGTGTGGTGTGCTTTGGTTGATAATTACTTTTTGTGTACTTAAAATTGGTTAGTAAAGTGGTGTCACTTTTCGAATCGGGCTTGCCATTGGTAAAAATGGTAAGGGGACAAGGCTTACGACTGTAGGGAAACTCTGGTTTTCGGACAGTCGGGATTGGTTAGGAACCATGGGGGAAAAAGGGCTATCATTACTTGATGGAAGGAACTGCGATAAGGAAAATTTAGTTTCAGCTTTGGAAACTGTTATTATTTTGAATAATAAATTGCGATATGCCTTAATTGAAATTATTTGCATTATGTTCGGGTATAGGCTTACCATTTATATAGATGGTAAGGGAACAAAAAGGGATTGTCCATGTAGGGAAGCTCCGATTTCAGGACAATCGGGACTTGGTTGGGAACCAAGGTAACAAGGGAGTCATTAGTATGTAATGGCGAGCAGATATTGTCGGGAAGCACATGTTGTTGTGATTTATTTTATTTCATGAGGTATCATGTTAATTTGTGATGCGATAATGCCGAGAATGGTCTTGAGGGTGGTTTAAGACCATGGTGGGATTTACAGGTTTAGATAGTGGTAGCTGGGAAGGGGAATGAGTGCTTTTAGCTGGAAATAAAATTTCCTGTAAGGTTACTGTTGGGACCGCTATAGCGAGATTTTTACTGCTACCGCGGAAGGGCACGGGGCAGAATGTCTGCCCTTCTTTCCCTGGTTTTCCATGTCATTCTCGAGGCATCTAAGGGCAATGGTTACATTACGAGCTGCTATGTGAAACAAAGAAATAGTCTATAGGACTAATATAGTATGCATATAAGGCATTTGGCCTGAAATTTAGCATCCATGCGCGATAAAAAGGAAAGGGTAGACATGGTAGTCTGGGGTATTGGTGAGTTTGTGATTGACCATTGGTGGGTATAGTCACCTCGGTAGAATTTGGTAAGATGACCCGTAATTGACTGAGTAGTGTTGGACACTATTCATAGGCTATGAGGGTGATTATTGACCGGTTTATTGTTTATGATCCTTACTGGTAGGGTCAATCGAAAGAATGGGGTTATTAAAATGGATTCTTTAGCATTTTGTCTCTCTTTTTTTACCATGATAATACCCAGTGTTACTGCTCTTTGAGAGGTAGGGGTGTACCAATTTTAGCCTCGGCTAGGGTGTAAGTGCCCAGGTAGAGCTCCCCCTAAGGTGAGAGTTGACAAAATCTCAGGCTAGGATGGAGTTCGGGTTTGTAGAACTCCGAGTATAGCAGGAAAGGGGTCATCATGATGGGATCTAGTTCCCTTGGCATGGAAATTATTTGGGTTAGTTCATTGAGTTTCTTCTGCTCTGGTGTTTCGATGAGGCTCCGGATTTATTGGACCCTCGGGGAGGAGTAATCTAGTTGCCCTTTGCAGCTCGAAGGAAGAAATTCCTTGATAGAGCGGAGGTGCATTAAATTCTTAGTTGAGTTGGGTATACCAAGGGATTGGGAGGTTTTCGATGGTTTGTGTAAGGTTATATTTATGATATCATAGTAGAGCAATAAGATTGAGGGACGGGCTTGTTCTCTCCCTCCGCCGTAGAGAATTATTCTGGGATGAACGATTGGTAAATTAGTATCTGTTGTAACGACTGGGTCCGTCATTATGGGTAGTCCAATTGTGCCAAGTGTTAGAGTTAGAAAACTCCAGGTTTGGGAGTTTGAAATTCTAGGCTAGGCTAGCCTCGATCAGTTTTGGAGCGAGGTAGAGTCTAGGGAAATTCGGGTAAGG
This sequence comes from Jaltomata sinuosa, assembly GCA_003996215.1. Taxonomy (NCBI): domain Eukaryota; kingdom Viridiplantae; phylum Streptophyta; class Magnoliopsida; order Solanales; family Solanaceae; genus Jaltomata; species Jaltomata sinuosa. Next base: position 573,526 of record QJPP01007233.1, read on the forward strand.
ATGGGTTTAGGTGTCTTTTGTTAAGCTAGTTTTCCGCGTAGCCAAAACATAAAGGAGTCCGGGGGACTTTTTAGAATCTCATTTGGGTTAGTAGATCTCTCGGAATCGCGTTTGACATGAAAGGGTTACTTGAGGTCGTCGAGAGAAGCAAGTTTGTTGTGAAATGGCCAAAATTGGCAGATTTTTGGACATTCTGTCCGTGACAAGCGCGGTCAGGCGCGATAGCAGCCACCGCTATAGCGGTGGAAATTAACGCTATAGCGGCAGTCAAGGGGAGGTCAACCCACTTAAGACCACTATAGCGACAACCTACCACTATAGCGGGACTGCTATAGCAGAGCGGGGAACGCTATAGTGGGCCGATGGGGGTTTTAATACAGAAACATTACCCAAAGCTTCAGATTTTCACAAGTTCGTTTTGGGAGAAGGGCTAGGCGATTTCCAGGCATTTTTCTTCCTTTTTTCGTCAAAATTCATCCCTGAGGTAAGGTTTTCATTCCCCAATCTTTGAATTATGTTTCCTATGCGGTAGAATTGCTAGGAGAGAATTTGGGGAAGGTTAGAATAACCTAGGGATGGTGGAATTTGGGGGAGGAAGGGGATTCCAAGCATGTGAGTTCTTGGGTATGGGTTAAAGTACATTATTATGATCATAGGTTGTTTAATTCCCTGTTTTATCCATAAAAAAATGATAGAACTAGGAGAATTAATGGTGGAAAATCCCGAAAAAGGATGGGATGATCATGGGTGGCCTGGGGTTTGGGGATTTGGTATAATTCGGGTAATGTGCAGGACTTGTGTGTTAATTGTATGTACTGTGTTATTTTATACCAAGAACGAGAAAGGAATTCCGGTATAAAGGACGCGAAACCATGGAATGTGGGCCTGTCATCTATTAAGGAACACCTTCACGGAGCCATAAATTGCACCGCGCAGGTGCTCGGCATCCAAGTAGTCTAGGTTTAATGATTAGTTAGACATGTTTACTTTCCATACTTGTTGTATAGTAGAAACGGAGAATCCATGTTTTAGGCCTCCGGGCACGGAGTCTGGCAGATTCGAGATTGGATGTGTTGTTTCTAGGATGTACGAAATGGCTGGTCTTGTGAATGGTATTATGTGTTCAACTTATTCATATTGTCGTGATAAAATGATAGGTTGAGGGACTAGCGTATCAAAAAGGTTAGGGGAACCGGGAAAGTGATTGGGAGCACGGGAAATGGGAATATGAAGCTCCTAGGTGAGGTTTCAGGAATGTTTATTGCTTGAGACTTAGCGGCGGTCTGGCTAAGGTTAAAAAAGGGAATCGTGTTTCATGCTTGTGTGTTTATCTAAAAAGGGAAATCGCTAGTCACATGTTAAAATAAAAAGGGCGAACCGGGAAATAGTATTCGGACGAGAATTGATGGTTCGTAGTTGTACCCGAAAAGGGGTAGGTGGTGGATTATGGTTTTCTATGAATGTGTATATTCATGTACTCATGTCTAAGTGATTGTATGCATTACATTGCTTAGGGAAGTTGTGTGGAATGTCTAGGTTCCTGTTTACAGTCTGTGATTGAACGGAGTTTACTTGTTGGTTTTACAAGTTATGTGTGTTCATATATTGACTGTGGTTTGTTAACATTTCATTAGCTCAGGTACCACGCCTGGTACAGGTTACTAATTGGTTGGCACGGATACCACGCCTGGTACAGGTTACTAATTGGTTGCCACGGGTACTATGCCTGGTACAGGTTACTAATTGGTTGGCACGGGTACCACGCCTGGTACATATTACTATTCAGTTGGCTCGAGTACCATGCTTGGTACGGATTTACTTTATTGCATCTTGCATTGTTTAATTGAGTATTGTATTGCATTGGCTGATATTGGTTCCGTGTGTGGACCGGGTTGTTTTACTGAATGTGATACTTGATATTGGTTCCGTGAGTGGACCGGGTTGTCTATTTAAAGGTGCTATTGCTGGTGGTCCTTGAGTGCCCGAGAATTCTGATATATCATGTTATGAGTTTGGTCTTGGTGTAGGCCGAGTTGTTATATCATGTCATTAGTTGGTCTTAGTGTAGGCCGGGTTGTTATGTCATGTTATGAGTTTGGTCTTGGTGTTTGCCGGGTGGTTATATCATGTCATTAGTTGGTCTTGGTGTAGGCTGGGTTGTTATATCATTTTATGAGTTTGGTCTTGGTGTAGGTAGGGTCGTTGTATCATGCTATTAGTTGATCTTGGTGTAGGCCGGGTTGTTATATCATGTTATGAGTTTGGTCTTGGTGTAGGCCGAGTTGTTGTAGCATGCTATTAGTTGGTCTTGGTGTAGGCCGGGTTGTTACATCATGTTATGGGTTTGGTCTTAGTGTAGACCGGGTTGTCATGTTAACACATAGATGTGTTAGGGGGGATCCGGGTGGGTCCGGACTATGTAAAAAAGGTTATGAGTTCATGTTTTATTGTCATTAAGTGTACTAATGATGGTCAAGGATTAATTGTGTTAATAAGCATAAGGATGAGTCTTGGAGTAGACCGGGTAGCCTGTTGAACACTTAGGTGTGCTTAGAGGATCCTTCGAGGGTCCGGGTTTTGGGATGAGAAAGGGATTCAGACATAACTCTGTTGTGGTCATTGGAAGTGTCAATGGTGGCTAGGTGAGTTGCATGTGGTTTGTAAATGTAGAGGAAGATGGAGAGTCTGGGCGTGGTGATTGATTAATATAACCAGGTGGTAAAGCTGTCCTAGAGGTCCAGGAAAGTCTGAAAAATGGTAGGTAATACTTGGGTATAATATGGGTTTGGTTGGGCAGCTAGCCGGGTCAAGTCTAAATATTTAGTCAAGGTAGTTGACTGGGGTAAAGGTTAAATGTGACTTGGGAAGTTTACATGCCAAGGTGACTTGGGAAGTCTACGTGACAAGGTGACTTGGGAAGTCTAGGTGACAAGGTGACTTGGGAAGTCCTAGATGTCAGGGTCAAGGTTAAAGATGAAGGAGGGAGCTATAATGTTTATTTCATGTCTTTCCCTGTTTTTCTTATATGATGGTAGGAATGGATTCGGGTCGACCGATGATGCCTACCAGTACGTATGTTTGTACTGACTCTACTCTTGCTATACCTTTTTGGTATAGTCTGGTTGCAGGTCGGTGATGTTTCATAGGTTCACGGTGATGAGGGTCTCCAGCAACTTCTGTCTTCGATTCCATGGTGGAAGTTGGGTCTTTTATCTCTTTGTGTCATCTTGTAGAAGCTCTTGTACCTTCTTAGACCAGATCCTAGGGGAGGGTGTTTTTAAAATGTTGTAAAGGTTTTTCCGCAATTTGTTTTGTAGACTATTATTCTGAATCGGATTTTTGTAAAGGAAGGATTTTCTGTTATGTATAAAAGGGGCTTGACTTAACGTTTTACTTTTAATTCCGCATATTACCTGTTGGACAGGGGGTGAGTGTTCGTCTATCTAGGTGATTAGAGTAGGTGCCCGCACGGCCCGGTGGGTTGGGTCGTTACAACCATTCTAATCTTTCAAATAGAAAAGTAACAAACTAAGCTGGTGACCAAACATTTGTATGGTTTTTATAGGTCATATAACACATCTTGAATTTCTCCTCTCTTCCTAAACTCCCTATATAAACTCAAATAATTCCTTCTTTTAAATTCATCTCACAAACCCAAAAACAGTTCTCTATTTCTTCATCGAATTTTCCCAAAACACAAAAAAAAACATAAATAACACAAAAAATAAGAAGAACAAATGGCCTCCTCAATGAAATCATCGTTGATTCTTTTCTTTACTTGTTCCCTTTTTCTCCAGGTTGTTCTTGCTAAATACAAAAGTGAGTTCCTGATTTTGTAATAAATTGCTATGAAAATAATGAATTTAATTGAATTACTTTCGATTTCATCTCTGTTCATTCACATTATGCACAAAAGTGAATTCAAAATTTAGAAATTTTAATTTCTTAATAATTGTGAAAACGTTGAGTTTAGTTGAACCACTCTAGATCAATATCTATTTATTCACATTACTCCTGCATCTAATTTTTTTTTTCATGTACTTAACAAAATTTAGAATTTAGAAATGTAGTTTCTTAAAGAATTGAAAATAATGAGTTCAGTTGAACCGCGTTGTTCATATTCAATTTTTGATTAGCATATATATTTTTTACGCCCTCTGTCCCAATTTATATAACTTACTTTCTTTTTTAATTAGTCCAAAAAGGAATTATATATTTCTATAATTAATAGGAATAATTTAACTTTAAAATGCCTATTTTACCCTTAATAAAATGATTTATAGTATTTTTTTTAAAAATTAAAGAGGAAGCTTTATCCACTGAGGCAGAAGCGGGCAGGACGACCTTCTCATGATTCTGCGATTTATAGTCAAACAGACTTATTTTAGATCACAAATTTGAAAAGTCTTTCTTTTTTTCTTTCTTAAATGTTGTGCCAAGACGGAGGGAGTATAACTTAATGTATTTGTGTTTTTGTCTTATTTAGCGGAGGTCAAATGTGAGAGTTTGCCAAATGGTGATTGTGCATTTGCAATTGCATCATCTGGAAAGAGGTGTATATTAGAGAAATCAACACCAGAAGATAGGGTAATTAGTGAGTACACATGCAAGACATCAGAAGTAATTGTTGGAAACATGAGGGAACACATTGAGTCAGATGAATGTGTAAATGCTTGTGGTGCTAATAGAAATTCTATTGGACTTTCTTCTGATGCTTTACTTGAGCCTCAATTAGCCTCCAAGTTATGCTCCCCTACTTGCTATCAAAATTGCCCCAATATTGTTGACATTTACTTCAACTTGGCTGCTGCTAAAGGTAACAAATATTACTCCCTCTTTTTAATTAGTTTGTTTTAAAAAGAATGCCGCTTTTCCTTTTTAGTAACTTTTTTTTAATTTAAACTTTCTACGTGGCATGTTTAAGACCACAAGATTAAAGGGCATTTTAGTACATTTGACATGTCATTAGTTTATGACCACCAGGGGCAGCTCTACCCAGGCAACCGTCATAGACCCTCAAATTTGAGGAGGCTCATTCTTTTTTAATAATAATAGACTTATAGGTTTTTTATAAAAAAAAATTAAAGATTATTTGCAGAAAAAATAAACTTTTTATATTAACTAAAAAAATTATTACAAGAAGTTTGACATATCTAGAGTACTATGTCTCAAAAAAGATTAAATGCATTGGTTAAATCTATTATTAATTAAAAAAATTATTAGAAGAAATGGAATACAAAAAAAAATAATTAACAGTTTTGCATCTCAAGAATGTCTCTTCTTTTTTAGAAACTTTTTAATTTTAACTTTTCACATGGCATGTTTAAGACCACAAGATTAAAGAGCATTTTGGTATATTTGATATTTCTTTAGTTTATGACCATAAGATTCAAAAGTCTTTTCTATTTTCTTAAACTCCATGCCAAAATCAAAATAGGCCAAGAAAATTGAAATGAAAAGAGTATTAATCTGTCTTTTTTTAATGATATTGTTGGTGTACATAATTTAAATTCTTCTCCCTTTATATTACATGATATTCTTTACTTAGATATTCCATAAGGTAAAATTCTTATGTAACATATGGCAAAAAGGAAAGAAAAAAAAACCCATGAAATTTGGAGCATCAACTCCTCGGGTTTATTATTTTTTCTATTTTCTTTTCTAGTCGAGAGTGAAATATTTTCATTATTGCTTAAACATTAAATAATCATTTCGTATTAACAGTCTAAGACAAAGGCATGGACAAATAATTATTTCAATCAAATAAGATTATATTTTTTGTTGAGGCACGACATGATTTTTTGATCATGTAAAAAAAACTATGATTCTTTAAAAGGTGAAGACTAATTCATTTCTTTCAACACAAAATCTTAAAAGTTTAATCAAAGATTTTTCTTCTTCTAATCTTAAAAAAGCATATTGCAATGGGTTGAACTAATTATATTCACAACTCCTTTTTACAATTTTATAAATATTGCCAATCTTGAGATATCCTTTTACTTGTTCAATATTATATTTTCCAAATAATGAAATAAATTAAAGATTCCTCACCTAAAATTAAGTTACGACCCTCATAGTAAGCGCATTTTATTTTTTTCTAATTGCATGATATCTCATCGTATCATATTAATGTGCAGGAGTACACTTGCCCGACCTATGCAACAAGAAGAGGACCAATCCATAATTGAGTTAAAAAGCAGCAGTAGAAGATGTTGCTGATGCTCCTGCTCCTTCTTCTTTCTAAACTATTTTTGCACCTTTTTTATAATATAAATATATTTTTATAAACAACTTTATTGTTGTTTGTAAAGAGTTTTTCATTTAATGTTTAATTCCTTGGGTTTGTTGGTATTTTTTTTGAGACATTTTATTGTTGTACCAATTGTTTTTTCACTCAAAATTGAATAAAGATTCTTCTTCTTTTACATGGAACTTGTTTGCTTTAATTTATTTTTACCTAGCTTTTCATGTTTGTTATTTTGATCAAATGGCAATTTCTATGAACATAGTATTTGATTTTATTTTATTTTGGCAATTAACTGACGTTTTATTAATCACCAGTGAGTTACTTACAAAACCAGAGCCAACCAAACCTGGTTGCTCATCTCAAGCTAAAGTCTGGAATACCTAAAAAAAACTCGAGCTATCCTACCCGCATATTTGCTTACAAAGAAAGAATATAAGCAACAACTTTGACATTCCGCCTAACTCGTATGCATAGGTTCGTCTTTAATTCATGAACCACTGCTTCAGTACTCCTGTGTGTCTTGTTGAAAATCCGAGCATTCCTTTCCATCCAAACTCCATGTATAACTGCTGCAAAAGCTGCCTTGAGCAGAACCCCTCTCGGGTTTCTCATCTTGCATTGTTGTTTGAGCAAATAACACTCCTGTTCCCACCCTAAAATTGTCCTATGCAGATGCATCCAACTTAAAACAGTCTTCCACACCTCCTTCGTGTAAGGGCATTCAAAATATAGATGAGGTAAATTTTCAGGTTGACTCCCACAAAGGGCACAAGTATCAATAATTTGCATACCCCATTTTATCAGCACATCCTTAGTTGTCAATCTTCCATGAAGTGTTAATCACAAAGTAAAGAAAGACCTGCTTGGGGAAAGCAGCAGAATGACAAACAAGTCTTCTCCACTCCACATTAGCAACTTCGCCTCTAATTTGTTTATAAGCCTCTGATATATGGAATTTTCCCTTGCTCACTACGTTATTTTATTGGCGAATAAGTGCCCAATATTTTCTCATGTTCAAAATCTTCTTCACCATCCATGATGCTTGCTTGGGCAGTTCCATGGTAAAACAGTATGTGAATATAATACTTTACAATTTGAATATATGAAAATAACCCTGCAAAAATTTGTGTGTATTTTTTCTATATCTCTTACATAGAAAAAACACAAATCTAAATATTAGTAGACAACCAAAAGAATGCCATAAATATTCATGGATGTAATTAGACCTCTGAGAATGATAAAGATAGGAAAAAAAAAATTAACACTAGCAAGATAGGTGATTGAGAGAGTCATAATACACATTATTCATCACATAATATTTCTTTTTTTTAATCACTTTTCACTAATTAAATTTTTTATCAAAAGATTGTCGATAAACAAGAATACAAATAAAGTTGTCTGTGAACTTCGCAAAATAAAAGAAAGCATGTCATACAACCAAATTTCTAATGAGAAAATACTATAATTGTAACAAATTAGATTTTTTTTTTGACAATCAACTAGCTATTTAGCGGGACCGCCATAGCGAAGGGTTAACCGCCATAGTGGAGTGACGGGAGGCAGAAGACTCAGGACGGGATTTAATAAAAGATGTTCTCCTCCTCAATTGGAAAACATACGAGGGTTTCTCCAAAAATCTTCTCAAGCTGCTCCAAGGCTAGGGAATCATGAGGAGGAGGGGTCATGGCTAGAGGGACGCAAAACAGCGGATTCTAGGACCATCGTTCAGCCGGGAACGCCTTCACAGAGCCAAAAATGCACGGTTCCAGCTGTTTGGCATCCAGGTAGGCTAGGTTTTCATGAGTAGTTAGACTTGTTTACATTCTGTATTCATCAGATAGTGGAATGGAGATTTCATGTTTTAGGCCTCCGGGCACGAAGTCTGGTGGATTTGGTGTTAGTTATGAGTGAGCTAAGGATTGGTTGGATTTAACTATGGATTGATTGTAGTTATTTTGGGCTGTTTATGTTGTTTTGGCATGCTAAAGTGATAGGACTCAGGGACTGGAATGTCTGGAAGGTTCGGGGAACCGGGAATTGCAAGGACAACTAAAAGGGTATGAAAGTGGGAAACTCCTAGGTGAGATTTCGGGAATGCTGAAGGCATGATAAGTAGTCGTTATTTTGCTAAAGGCTAAGGAGTGGTAACTCGTGTTGTTATTATCTATGTAAGATCCAAAATCAATGGGATTGTTAAATTATACTAAAAAGGGGAAACCGTTCTTTATATGTAAATAAAGGGTGAGTGTGTTTAGTCTCCCGACGGAGGTCGAGATTAAGTTATATACCCGGGAGAGAGGGTAGGTGATGGTTTACGATTCCTGTGAATGTTGTATATTTTGTACTCTTATCTAAGTGTTTGTATGAATTTCATGTCTTTGAGGAATTGTGTGGAACGTCTAAGGGTCCTGTTTTACAGTTTGTGAATTGAACGGTGTGTTGCTTATTTGTTTACAAGTTGTTTGTTCATTATTTGACTGTGGTTTGTTGACATTCGGTTGGCTCGGGTACCACGCCTGGTACGGGTATACTAACGGTTAGACCGGGTACCACACCTGGTACGGGTATAACAAATGGTTGGCTCGGGTACCACATACGGGTTTATTTTACTGCATCATTGCATTGATATTATTGCACTGCATTGACTATTATTGGTTCCGTGAGTGGACCGGACTGTTTTATTGAATTGTGATATTGGTTGGTGGTCCTTGAGTGACTTATATCTACTGAGTTGGTCTTGGATTAGGACGGGTTGTATGTTTAACACTTAGGTGTTGTTTAGAGGGGATCCTAGAGTGGGTTCGAGCTATACGACAAGGGTTGTTGTTGGTTATGTTGTTGATTGTTGATCATAGTTATAAAGGTGGTTTACATGTGGTTTATAAACTAGAGGAATGGCTGGGAGTCTTACATGGTGTGGCTAGCGGGTGATATCCTAGGAGGAATTGTCTAGGGACCCGGGGTGGGTCCAGGTATTTGTGTGTAGTGCCCTGGGTGTAGTGGGTCTGGATGCATAGTCATCAGAGTTGACTAGGTTAATGATGAGGCAGTCAGAGTTGGATTTAGCAGTTAGTCTAAGGTTAGTACGACTCGGGAAGTCTAAGGTTGTGTGACTTGGGAAGTCTAAGGTTATGTGACTTGGGAAGTCTAAGGTTAGTGTGACTTGGGAAGACTAAGCTTAGCGTGACTCGGAAAACCTGAGAGAGAGAGAGTCGGTAGTGGAAGGAATAGAAAGTGTTGAGGTAAGGGGTACGAGTAGACGATCAGTTGAGATCGGGACCGGTAAGGGAAAGCGGTGAAGGATGGAGTTATATTATTTATTTTCATGTTTTTTGCTATTCTTCTTATATGATGGTAGGAGTGGATTCGGGTCGACCGATGATGCCTACCAGTACGTGTGGTTGTACTGACTCTACTCTTGCTATATCTTTTTGGTATAATCTTGTTGCAGGGCTGGTGATGTTTCATAGGTACATGGCGATGGTGATCTGCAGCAGCTTCTTTCCTTCCTCCATGACGGAAGTTGTGTCTCATTGACTTTTCCTTCTTGTATAAATCTTGTAGTATCTCTTGTACCTAGACTAGGTCCTAGGGAGGGTAATTTATATTTCAGAACTGTTTTCTGTTTTCAAATGTTGTAATAACAAGGTTTTCATAATAAAAGGAAGGTTATTTTGATACATTCTATTTTCCACATGTCACCTGTTGGACGGGTGGTGAGGGTTCGTCTATCTAGGTGGTTAGAGTAGGCACCCGCACAGCTCAGTGGGTTGGGTCGTGACAGATGGTATCAGATCCCAGGTTACCGGTCTCCCAGTACAAGAGCAAAGTGTTGAATAGAGTCCTACGGATTGGTGTGTTGACGTCCACATCAAATCTTTGGGAAGCTATGAAGCACTCTAGGAAACATCTCCCTTCTTTCATTCTTTCGTGTGGTTGTTTACTTGCTTGTATGGGTTGAGTCCAATTGGTATCTCGATGAAGTGAAGGAGGTCTTTGTACTCCGATTGCGATAAGACAAGTAAGAAAAATTGGAACCGGGAAGGTTCCAATTGGTATCGGGCCTGAGAGGCTGAGGTAAGACATGGATGATTGGCTAATGGCCATCCATGGGACGAATAGAAGGCGAAATTATGTGACTTGATTTGGTTGCGATTTGATTTGGTTGTGACTTGAAATTGAAATGTTGTGTTGTACAATTCTGGTGTGACTTACTTGGAATGTGTGTGAATTGTTATCTGCCATGCATGTAGAGTCTGCAGAGGGTCAGTAAGTGGAAAACTTTGTGTACCTAAGGCTGTGGTAAGTTGTTAAATGTTTTGATTTAAAAGAATAGTACTGCATGTTGAAAAGGGATTATCATTGGTTAAGATGATAAGTGATTGGGAACTATGACTTTAGGGAAGCTTCGGTTTCAGGACATTCGGGACTTGGTTGGGAATCATGGGAACAAAGGAGTCATTAGTTTAATGGCGGGAAGGTATTGTTGGAAAATGATTGTTGTTATGATATCTATTAATTGATAGTGTGTTATGCCTGAATGTGATACGTTCGATGCCAGGAATGGTCTTGAGGGTGATTTAAGACCATGGCGGGATTTACAGGTTTGGACAGTGGTAACCGGGAAGGGGAATGAGTGCATTTAGCTGAAAATTAAATTTTTGTATTATTTATCGTCGAGACCGCCATAGCGGATGGCACCACTACGACGCTCCCGATATAGCAGATTTTTCTCCGCTATAGCGGAGTGGCATCTTTCATAGCGGAGATACGTGAGGCAGAAAGCCTACTCTATTTTTCCCCTATTTTCATTCCTTTCCGGGGGCAATATAAAAGAAAGTATTAAGTTACAAATCACGGTATAAATCAAGGAAAGCATGTATAAGTAACGTAGTGTGCATAGAAGGGAAATTGTCTAAAACAAGCATCCATGTGCGATAAAAAATGGGGGAAAGGGAAAGGGGAAATATTTTCTAACAAGCCCCAAACGGGGGCAACCGAAAGCAAAAAGGAGTATCTAGTAAAAGGGGGAGGGGGAGGTCCTAAGCCTCATCATCGCTCAGGAAGGAAAACTCATGCCTATCCCCAGGCTCGAGTGTGGGCAGCTCCTGACCCGGGGCAACACATGAGAACATGACCTTGATGGTCTTCCACATTCGGGCAAACATATGGTCCCGGGAGCGCCTCTTTTTCTTCTCCTCTTCCAACTCCCTTTGGAGTGCAGCAAAGTCCTGAGCAGTGGAGGCGGGGCTGCACCTTCAGCAGCAGCAGTGCCTTCCATGAACCTCCTGACAGCAGCCAAGTTCTCCTCTAGCTGGGTGCTAGTGATCGCGGGCTAGGGCTGGGAAGGGGCAGGTGCGTCATCATCATCATCGTCGTCGTTGGCCTCCTCAACCGGCTGACTGCTCCCAGCTTCATCCATTTTCCTCTTCTTCTTGGAGACCACCTTCACCCGAACAGGGTCAAAGGGGTCGTCCATAGCCACCTTTAAGTCAGTATGGTCCTCAAGCACTCCAACTCGCCTGCATAACTCGGACACCAAACCCGAAAGATAGGGACCCTTCCTGTGACCCCGGTAGAATTCCTTCCACTGGGAAATGATTTACTCCCCCACATTCATGATAATGCCTTGTATGGCATAAGCAATCACCAGATCTCGAGCATAGGTCACGTCGGTCTTGTTACCCGATGGGCGGATCCTCCGAGACACTCAGTTGAGCCACGTCCTAGCCTCCGCAGAAAAGTAAGTACTGGTGATGCCCTCGGGGTTGACCCAGTAGACCTTATCCCTGCACGTCTCATCCATCAGAGTGTCCCTCAACCAAGTCATATCCCAGAGCCGAAACTTAGCCTCGTAGGCCTCATTGGATACGTGAGACACTCCAAGCACCCCATTGATAGTCTGAGCATCCACGAGGATGTCCACTCCTCGGATACGGATGGTGGGGTTAGGCTCATCCCAATGGACTATAAGGAGAATGGCATAGAACTCCCGCATCCAGCCTGTCCATGCGGAAGGAGGAGCTACCAACAAGGAATCCCAACCCAACTCTTTAATCTTGCGGTGGAAGGCGGCTACTTTTCTGTCCACCCCTGTCAGCCTGCGCCCTCTCTCGTAACAAATGCCCAGTCTCTGGTAGTCCATGAACCTCTCCTGACTAGCTTCATCGGGAAATGGTCATAATCGTACACCGCCAATTGTCCTCCTCCAGCCATTGGAAGTATAACCTGTAATGTAGTCAGGAAAACAGGATTAGAATTAATAAGGCATAAGGGGTTTCGAAAAAAAGGGGGAAATTTTCTAAGTATCAGCTTGGGAAGCTACTGGTTCGCGACCTTCCGCTATAGCGGAAGATCTTCTGCCATAGAGGAACCGCCATAGCGGAAAACTATCTGTTGTAGCGGAACCGCTATAGCGGAGCCCAACCGCTATAGCGGTGTTCATCATCCCCAAAGCTTCAAGGGGTGCAACAATGGCACCCCTTGGTCCAGAATTCTATTTTTGACATCCCAAGTTCAGATCTACCTACCCAAAGTCCCCCATTACCATTTTCTATAAATATTTGGGCATTATGACCCCTACAAATCGTCCAAATCACAACTTTTGTTCAAGAACAACCTTTTACATTCCACCCCATTTTAGCCCCTTTTTGGCCAATAATAGTGTAATCCTTACGCCCAGAATGCCTTGGAGGCATTGTAAACGTAAGAGAAGCATTCATGCTTCAGGAATTCAACAAAATCCAACTAAAAGCTCAAGTTCAAAAACCCACTTTAATATACACCAAAGTTTCTAGTTTTCTACCATAACCATGCCCAAAAATTGTGCAAGAAAGTAAAGAAGTGAGTAGTTGTGATTACTACCTGAGAATTTTGATGTCGGGAGCGGAGTGATTGAGAGAGAATGTAGTATTCTTGAAGGGAATGTGGGGAGAATGGGGGGTGAAGCCCGTTTCTCCCCTATTTCATTTTGTTATCAACTGCTATAGCAGTCGACAGTCCGCTATAGCGGAATCGCTATAGCGGTATATTATCCGCTATAGCAGGTGGAAAATCAGTTTTTGGTAATGAAAGGTTCTCTTTCAATCCCAACATGACACGAGGCCCCGAATTTCTTGGGTGCTCGGAATGGGAACACGTGTAATTTTCCTTGAGAGGCTCGTAAATTCCTCGTCAGAACGGGAAGATATTAAATTTTTTCCCTTTTGTCGGTTATGCTAATTAAGGGAAGGTTTGTTAATTATGCGGTCACTCGGGAAGGTGAAAGTGGGCTAGTCTCTCTCGTCTTGTTATTATTCTGGGATCATTCGGGGATGAACGATAAGTAAATTGGTATCTGTTGTAATAACTGGACCCGTCGTTACTTTAAGAATCACAAAATCAAATTATTTGGGGAAATAATTTAAAGTACGTTTGTTTAAGTAGGGTGACGTAGTAGAAAATTTCTGATTTTAGAAATAATCTGGGATGATGTCACCCTGCTATAGCGGTTATTATTCTGCTATAGCGGGACCGCCATAGCAGAGTGATGGGAGGAAAAAGCCTCAGGACAAGATTTAATAAAAGATGCTCTCTTTCTCAATTGGAAAACATACGAGGGTTTCTCCAAAAACCCTCCCAAGCTACTCCAAGGCTAGGAAATCATGAGGAGGAGGGGTCATGGCTGGAGGGACGTGGAATAGTGGATTCTAGGATCATCGTTCAGCCAGGAACACCTTCACGGAGCCAGAAATGCATGGTTGTAACTGCTTGGCATCCAGGTAGGCTAGGATTTCATGAGTAGTTAGACCTGTATACATTCTGTATTCATCGTATAGCAGAATGGAGATTTCATGTTTTAGGCCTCCGGGCACGGCCTGGTGGATTTAGTATTAGTTATGAGTGAGCTAAGGATTGGTTGGACTGAACTGTGGATTGATTGTAGTTATTTTGGGCTATTTATATTGTCTTGGAATGCTAAAATGATTGGACTCAGGGACAGGGATGTCGGGAAGGTTCAAGAAACCGAGAATTGCAAGGACAACTAAAAGGGTATGAAAGTGGGAAACTCCTAGGTGAGGTTTCGGGAATGCTAAAGGCATGATAAGTAGTCGTTGTTTTGCTAAGGGCTAAGGGGTGGTAACTCATGTTGTTAATATCTATGTAAGATCCGAAATCAATGGGGTTGTTAAATTATGCTAAAAAGGAGAAATCATTCTTTATATGTTAATAAAGGGTGAGTGTGTTTAGTCTCCGAACAGAGGTCGAGATTAAGTTATACACCCGGGAGAGAGGGTAGGTAATGGTTTATGATTTCTGTGAATGTTGTATATTTTGTACTGTTATCTAAGTGTTTGTATGAATTGCTTGGCTTAGAGAAATTGTGTGGAATGTCTAAGGGTCCTGTTTTACAGTCTGTGAATTAAACGGTGTATTGCTTGTTGGTTTACAAGTTATTTGTTCATTATTTGACTGTGGATTGTTGACATTCGGTTGGCTCGGGTACCACGACTGGTACGGGTATACTAACAGTTGGCACAGTTACCACGCCTGGTACGGGTATAACAAATGGTTGGCTCGGGGTACCACACCTGGTACAGAATACTAACTGTTTGCTCAGGTACCACGCCTGGTATGAGTTTATTTTACTGCATCAATGTATTGATATTGTTTCACTGCATTGACTGTTATTGGTTCCGTGAGTGGACCGGGCTATTTTATTGAATTGTGATATTGGTTGGTGGTCCTTGAGTGACTTATATCTTCTGAGTTGGTCTTGGATTAGGCCGGGTTGTCTGTTTAACACTTAGATGTTATTTAGAGGGGATCCTAGGGTGGGTGCAGGCTATACGACAAGGGTTGTTGTTGGTTATGTTGTTGATTGTTGATCATAGTTATAAAGATGGTTTACATGTGGTTGATAAACTAGCGGGTGATATCCTGGGAGGAATTGTCTAGGGACTAGGGGAGGGTCCGGGTATTTGTGTGTAGTGCCCTGGGTGTAATGGGTATGGAATGACAGGGTCGGGGCTGTTCTGGATGCATAATGATGAGAGTTGATTAGTTTAATGATAAGGCAGTCAGAGTTGGATTTAGTTGTTAGTCTAAGGTTAGTGCGACTCGGGAAGTCTAAAGTTGTGTGACTTGGGAAGTCTAAGATTGTGTGACTTGGGAAGTCTAAGGTTAGTGTGACTTGGGAAGTCTAAGCTTAGTGTGACTCGGAAGACCTGAGAGAGAGGGAGTAGGCAGTGGAAGGAATAGAAAGGGTTGAGGTAAGGGGTACGAGTAGACGATCGGTTGAGATCGGGCCAGGCAAGGGAAAGCGGGGAAGGATGGATTTATATTGTTTATTTTCATGTTTTTCCCTATTCTTCTTATATGATGGTAGGAGTGTATTCGGGTCAACCGATAATGCCTACCAGTATGCGTGGTTGTACTGACTTTACTCTTGCTATACCTTTTTGGTATAGTCTGGTTGCAGGGCTGGTGATGTTTCATAGGTACATGACGATGGTGATCTGCAACAGCTTTTGTCCTTCCTCCATGATGAAAGTTGTGCCTTATTGACTTTTCCTTCTTGTATAAATCTTGTAGTAGCTCTTGTACTTATTTAGACTAGGTCCTACAGAGGGTAATTTATATATCAGAACTATTTTCTATTTTCAAATATTGTAATAACAAGGTTTTCATAATAAAAGGAAGGTTATTTTGCTACTTTCTATTTTCCGCATGTCACCTGTTGGACGGGTGGTGAAGGTTTGTCAATCTAGGTGGTTAGAGTAGGTGCCCGCATGGCCTGGTGGGTTGGGTCATGACAATAGTAGAACGAACCGCTATAGCGGAGCGTGATGGGATTTAATGCAGAAACTTCCCCAAAAACATTCAGTTTTCACAAGTTCGTTTGGGAGAAGGGCTAGGGCAATTTCAGGCATTTTTCCTCCATTCTTTATCATTTTTCTTCCCTAAGGTAAGGTTTCTACTCCCTGAACTCCGTAATACTTTTTCTATATGGTAGGATTGCTAGGAGTGGACTTGGGGAAAGGGTTGGAATGACTTAGGGAGGGTAGAATCCGGTGAAAAAAGGGGATTCTATATGTAAAAGTTCTTGGGTGTTGCTAAATTTACTGTTTTATGATCATGTGACCTTAATTTCCTAATTTTATCTATAAAAATTGTAGAACTAGGTGAATTAATAGTGGAAAGCTCGGGAAAAGGGGTAGAATGATCATGGGTGGCCTGGGGTTTAGGATTATACATAATTCGGGTGAAATTTAGGCCATAAAGATTAATTATTGGTTATTGTGTGATGTTTTAGACCAAGAACCGACAAGAACTTCGGGAAATGGGAAAGCTCCGATTGTGTAGAGCTTTGGATCATTTCGAGGTAGGTGATGGTTTTCTTCATGTATGTTGTGTGTGTTTAAGTACTCCTATCTAAGTATTTGTATGAAATGCATTGCTTAGGGAATGATTAGAAGTGTCTAATAGTCCTGTTAGCAGTCTGGTAAATTGAACGTTGTATTGTGCTTGTTGGTTTTACAAGTTGATTGTTCATTTTTGTGACTATAGATTGTTTGACTTTGGTTGGCTCAAGTACCATGCCTGGTAAGGGATAATACTAACGGTTGGCTCGGGTACCACGCCTTGTATGAAATATACTAACGATTGGCTTGGGTACCACGCCTGGTACGGGATAATACTAACGGTTGGCTCGGGTACCATACCTGATATAGGTTTACTTTATTATGTTATTGCATCTTTATTTAATGGTTCCTTGAGTGGACCGAGTTGTGAACTTGAATTGTGGTTGCATATTTTGGTCCTTGAGAGGTCGGGTTGTCATATTGCTTTACGAGTTGGTCTTGGTATAGACCGAGTTGTTTGTCCAACACTTAGGTGATGCCTAGAGGGGATCCAGGGTGGGTCCAAGTTATGTAGCAGAATATGACTGTTTGTGTTGTGGATTATTGATCATAACTGTGAAGTGATTTACATGTGGGACAAGTTAGGTAGATACTTGTAGTCTAGGAATACCTATTGACTTGCCTATGTGTTTTATGTACTCTTACTTGAATTCTGTACTTTTTCATACACTATTTTACTTGAAACTGGCTGATGATCCTACCAGTACACGGTGGTTGTGTACTGATACTACACTTGTTTATCTTTTTGTGAGTACAGAAAATCTTCAGGTGGTTGACGCACGACCTCACTTGTAGGCCAGACACTTCAAGATATCAAGGGTGAGCTGTTCGATCGAGCTGCCTTGGTTTCTTTCTTATTGGTGGTAGCCCACTTATTTTGGGCTTAGACTATTTCATTGTTTTGGGGTTGCATCCCCCTACTCTAGTTTGATAGATGTTTTCGGTACGATGACTTTCAGATTCTAGGGAGGGATTTTCGTAGTTTATTTTATTTATTATAGAGTTGTTTTTATTCAAGATTGAATGCTAGTTTACTTTCTGTACTGGTTTTAAGCTGTTAGGCTAGGCTAAGAGTTGGACTCTAATGGTTCTCTCATCCAGGTGTTGGGTGGGTGCCACTCACGACGGTCGGGGTCGTGACAAAGATGGTATCAGAGCCCTAGGTTTATGGATCTCATCGTACCAAAACAGGTCCAGTAGAGTCTTGCAAAACGGTGCAGAGATGTCCGTACTTTTCTTCGAGAGGCTATGGGACTTTAGAAAACTATCTCTTCTTTCTTCCATCGTGCTATAACTTGATTCCAATTGGTATCTGGTGATACAAATTGGTATCTGACTCTTTCAATCTTCTTTCCGCAGATGGTTAACACAAGGAACAATGGAGCTAGATCGACGATCCCAACAGCAGACCCGACTGTCCATGGTAGAGGCAGGGGAAAGGGCAGAGGACGATGAAGAGCCACACCCGCCAGGGGTGGGGCTCAAGCTGCTACAGGAGTGCGAGAGGCAACCCCTCCCCCACCTCAGGAACAGGTTGTCGAAGATGTGAAAGTTATTGTAGAGGATGATGGGGCGCAGGCTGAGGCAGAGGCGACACCGGCTGGAGGTGCAGGCCATTCCTCTATGACACCAGAAGTATTTCAGCAGGCTTGGAACTTCTTGAGTGGTTTGGTTGGTGCTGGAGCCATACCCGCGGGCGTTGCAAATCAGGCTCTGGGAACTCAGCCAGCAAATCCTACAGCTCCTAGGATGGATGCAGCTTTAGGTACAGGTGACTTCTTCAGGTCAATTCTAGGCCCAGTGATGACGGGGAATGAACATGAAATGCTGACCAAGTTTCTCAAACTGAAACCTCCTACGTTTCAGAGTACTGATAGGGAAGATGCTTATGAGTTCATATTGGATTGTTATGAGAGGCTGCACAAGTTGGGCATTATGCAACAGTACGGGGTGGAGTTTGTCACATTTCAGTTGCAGGGTAATGTCAAGCAGTGGTGGAGATCTCATGTGGAGTGTCGGTCTTCCATTTTACCTCCACTGACTTGAGAGCAGTTCCATTCTCTTTTCTTAGAGAAGTACGTACCCCGTACTTTGAGGGACCGGAAAAAGGATGAGTTCTTGAATTTGGAACAGGGTAGCAGGTCAGTCTCTACTTATGAGACAAAGTTTCATGCCTTATCTCGTTTTTCTATGCAGTTGCTGGGTTCCGAGGAGGAGCGGGTTCGGTTGTTTATCAAGGGTTTGAATACTGAGCTTCAGGTATTGTCTGTGCACATGACTTCTTCAGGGAAAGGCTTTAATGATGTGGTGGATTATGTGAAGAAACTTGAGGGTGTCAAGAAGGCGGGGCAGGCTAAGGTATTAGCCAAGAAGCCCCGGAATGAGGGAAATTATGGTGGTTCGTACTCCAGGGGTCAGAATCAGCAGGTATACTCAGCTCGTCCTATTCAGTCAGTTCTTTCAGCTGCTACAGGTGGTCGTCCGGGAGCTAATCAGTAGTTTTCAGCTCCTAGAGGCCAGGGAGCTTCTTATTAATCTGCTAGCTGGCCTGCACTTGATCGTGGTTGCTTATATTGTGGTGATCTGGGCCACTTTAAGAGGAAGTGCCCTCACAGGCAGACTGGTAATCAGGTTCAACAGCATCCCAAGGCTGTGGTCCCGGCAGGTAGAGGAGGTCATGCTAGAGGTCTTCCATAGAGTGGGCGAGGTAACTTTCAGGGAGGTAGGGGAGACAAAGGGAACGGCGGCGCGGGTAGGGGTGCGGCACAGTCGGCTAGAAAGGTTGCCCAGATTAATGATCGGGCTCACTGCTATGCATTTCCAAGGAGGACTGAGGCTGAGGCATCAGATGCAGTGATCACAGCTACCATTCTCGTCTATGATAAAATGGCTTCGATGTTATTTGACCCAGGTTCTACATATTCTTATGTGTTTGTGAGTTTTGCGTTGGGTCTGGAATTGGTATGGGATATCCTTGATTCCCCTATCCATGTTTCTACCCTGGTTGGAGAGTCAGTTGTGGTAAATCAAGTTTATCATAACTGTTCTGTTGTTTTTGTGGGGTTGCATACTTGGGTAGACTTGGTAATCCTGGATATGGTCAACTTTGACGTGATTTTAGGCATGACTTGGTTATCCCCTTATCATGCCTTGATAAATAGTAACACCAAGATTGTGGCTCTAGAGATTTCGGGTAAGGAGAGCCTAGAGTAGGAAGGTGTTTCCAGGTCTAAAGCGGTCACGATTATATTGTTCGTTCGGGCTAGAAAGCTAGTGGGGAGAAGGTGTTTAGCCTTTTTGGCTCATCTCCAGAATGATAGTGTGGAGTCCCTATCTATTGAGTCAGTTCCAGTTGTTTCAGAATTCCGAGAGGTGTTTCCAGCGGATTTGCCTAGTATGCCTCCGGAAAGGAATATTGACTTTTGTATTGACTTGGAGCCAGACACTCATCCCATTTCCATTCCTCCGTATCGTATGTCTCTAGCAGAGTTAAGGAAACTTAAGACTCAACTTCAGGAACTCCTAGATAAGGGATTTATCTATCCAAGTGCTTCGCCTTGGGGTGCTCCGGTATTGTTTGTAAAGAAGAAGAATAGTAATATGTGGATGTGCATAGATTACAGGCAGTTGAACAAGGTTACCATCCGGAATAAGTACCCTCTACCCCATATTTATGATTTGTTTGACCATTTACAGGGTGCATCAGTGTTTTCAAAAATTGACTTGAGGTCAGGGTATCACCAGTTAAAAATTAGGCTTGAGGACATTCCTAAGACTGATTTTCAGACTCGCTATGGGAATTATGAGTTCTTAGTAATGTCGTTTGATTTGACCAATGCACCGGCAGCATTCATGAGTTTAATGAATGGGGTGTTTAAATCTTACTTGGATTCGTTTGTCATCATTTTCATTGATGATATTTTGATCTACTCCAAGAGTAGGGAGGAGCATGCGAAACATCTCCGTATAGTGTTGGACATTTTGAGGCGTCAAAAGCTTTATGCAAAGTTCACCAAGTGTGAGTTCTGGTTGACTTCAGAAGCATTCTTGGGGCATGTAGTGTCAGAAAAGGGGGTGATGGTAGATCCCCAGAAGATAGAGGTAGTCAAGAGTTGGGTGCGGCCTAGCTCTGTGACTGAGGTGAGGAGTTTTGTTGGGCTTGCAGGTTATTACCGAAGGTTTGTTAAGGATTTTTCCTCCGTTGCTACTCACTTGACAAGGCTGACACAGAAAGATGTACCATTTGTATGGTCCGACGAGTGTGAGGAGAGCTTCCAAAAGCTCAAGACACTTCTGACCACGGCTCCTATTTTGTCCTTGTCAGTTGAAATTAAAGACTTTATTATTTACTATGATGCTTCACATTCTGGTTTGGGTGTTATGTTGATGCAGGATAGGAATGTGATAGACTATGCTTCTAGGCATTTGAAGGTGCATGAGAGAAACTATCCTACTCAAGATTTAGAGTTGGCAGCGATGGTCTTTGCACTCAAAATTTTGAGACATTATCTCTATGGTGTCAAGTGTAAAGTGTTCACTGATCATCGCAGTCTGCAGCATGTCTTCACTCAGAAGGATTTGAACCTGAGGCAGAGGAGGTGGATGGATTTT
Source organism: Jaltomata sinuosa (assembly GCA_003996215.1). Taxonomy (NCBI): domain Eukaryota; kingdom Viridiplantae; phylum Streptophyta; class Magnoliopsida; order Solanales; family Solanaceae; genus Jaltomata; species Jaltomata sinuosa. The sequence continues at coordinate 594,787 of QJPP01007233.1, forward strand.
TTGACGGATTACAATGTGACTATTTAGTACCATCCGGGTAAGACTAATGTGGAGGCAGACGCATTGAGCTGGAAGACAGCTAGCATGGGCAGTATGGCTTGTTTGGGAGTGTCCAAATGACCACTAGCAAGGGAAATTCAGGCATTGGAGTCTAATTTCATGCACTTGGGTATTTCAGAGCAAGGTGGGATCTTGGCCAGTGTTGAGGTCAAATCCACATTTATAGAGGAGATAAAGGCCAAACAGTTTCAGGATTCACAGTTGATCAGGCTTCGGGGCAAGGCAATATCCGTGAGTCCTGGGATGCCACGTTGGACTCTGTAGGTGTGTTAAACTTTAGAGAAAGGATATGTGTTCCTTGAGTTGATGACATGATTCAGAAAGTATTCGCATAGGCTCATGGTTTGCGGATTCAATTCATCCGGGTTTAACCAAGATGTACAGGAATTTGAGGAAACTTTATTGGTGGCCTGGTATGAAAAGGGACATAGCTGATTTTGTGTCCAAGTATCAGAATTGGCAGCAGGTAAAGTATGAGCACCAGAGACCTGCAGGACTACTTCAGAGGATACCCATTCCAGAGTGGAAGTGGGAGAGAATAGCCATGGATTTCGTGGTGTGTCTCCCCAAGACCTTAGGGAAGTGTGATTCTATTTGGGTCATTGTTGACAGACTGACCAAGTCAGCTCACTTCATTCCGGTCAGGGTGGATTACAATTCGCAGGAATTGGCTAAGGTCTACGTGAAGGAGATTGTGAGGTTTCATGGAGTGCCACTATCCATCATTTCAGACAGGGGTACGCAGTTTACTTCCAAGTTTTGGGGTAAGTTGCACGAAGAGTTGGGCACTCAACTCACCTTTAGTACAGCCTTCCATCCTCAGACTGATGGTCAGCCGAAGAGGACGATTCAGGTATTTGAGGACATGCTGAGAGCATGTGTGATTGACTTCGGGGGTCATTGGGACCAATTTCTACCATTGTGTGAGTTCTTATACAATAATAGCTACCACTCCAATATCGATATGACACCGTTCAAGGCTCTGTATGGGAGGAGTTATAGGTCACCGATTAGGTGGTTTGAGGAAGGCGATGTGAAACCTTTAGGTGTAGACTTGGTAAGGGAAGCGCAAGAAAAGGTAAGAGGTATTCAGTCCAAGTTACTAGCTACCCAAAGCAGGCAGAAGGAATATGCGGATAACAAGGTCCGGGACATGGAATTTCAGGTTGGTGAACAAGTGTTGCTGAAAGTGTCACTAATGAAGGGAGGCATGCATTTCGGTAAGAGAGGCAAGCTCAGCCCCTAGTTCATTGATCCGTTTGAGATTCTCAAAATTATGGGGCCAGTGCCTTACAAGTTAGCACTGTTGCCTAGTTTGTCGGGTGTCCATCTAGTATTCCATGTATCTATGCTTAAGAGATACCATGGTGATGAGGACTACATCATCAAGTGGGATGAGGTGTTACTTGATAAGGATCTTCGCTATGAAGAGGAGCCGGTTCTAATTCTTGATCGAGATGTCCAAAAATTGAGGACAAAGGTGATTAATATAGTAAAGGTTCAATGGAAGCATCGTCCGATTGAGGAAGCCACTTGAGAAACCGAGAGGGACATACGGGACAAGTACCCTCACTTATTTGAAGATACAGGTACTACTCCTTTCTTCTTTATCTTTCCGTATTTTTGGGTTTGATCATTCGGGGACGAACGATGGGTAAATTGGTATATGTTGTAACGATCGGGTTCGTCGTTATGGGTAAACTTTTCGTGCCAAGTTTTAGATCTAGAAAACTCCAGGTTTAGGAGTTTGAAATTCTGGGCTAGGCTAGCCTCGGCCAGTTTTGGAGCGAGGTATAGTCTATGAACTACAACACTTTTGCAATCATAAAGTAGAGTATGAGTGGCTAAACACCCTCGTTCTAGGGTTGAGGCTACAACATGAATGTTTGATTATGGGTTTATGGTTGGTTTGATTGTTTATCTTGTCTTGTGATTGTTCTTACATTCTTATTATTACTATTCTAAGGGGTCATAAACTTTAGGATACATCTAAGTCTCAAAATGAATTGATCATAGGAGTTAAGAGACAGAATGAAGAACGTAGGAGGTGTGGATCATATTTTTTGTTGTTAGGTAGCAATTGAGAAGTATGATTTGCGGTTAGGATAGAAATATATTTGAATTCCCCACTTGGTTAATAAAATGGGAAGATAGATGAATGCATCCAAGTTAAAGACTAATATCCCCGCTCAACGATGTAGTTGTGAGATTAACTTGGATAAATGACTTAGAGGATGACCATTCCCGGGTTATAATATCAACCCCGTGAATCAACGATCACGATAAATATTAACACTGGCTATAAATCATAGTTAAGCACGATTGTGTAGTAACTGCCTCGACCCTAGAATTCTCCATATATTATTTACAATCCGAAGTTTCACATCGTCGTTAATTCTAGTATTTTAGTCATAAAACAAAGTTAAACTCATTGTTACAAATCGCATTTATTTAATTTCAATAGTATTAATTAAGATTAGATCATTTGCTAAGCACAAGTCCCTGTGGGATCGATATTCGGCTCGCAAGAGCCACTATATTACTTGCACGACCACGTACACTTGCGTGTACGCTAGGATGCAATAAGTTTTGGCGCCGTTGCTGGGGACTTAAAAATTAGCAACCGTCTGATTTTTGTTTTACTATTTTGTTTTATAAGTGCTAACAACTTGATCTTAGCTATTGAACTTGCAGGTACAGGTTCTAAGCTTGAGCAAGATGCCAAGGGATAAGGAACTGGTTGACCCACTTCCTGAACTTGAGCAACACTTGCACCAAGCATTGAGAGAAGCAACACTTCTCGAGCAAAACAGATAAGTTCAACCGGCTGAGGTTATTCCTGTATTTATGGAAGAGGAATCGATACCAGCTCGTAGGACAGTGCGCGAAGTGGCAATCCCACTCACAACTAATGTAACCTCCAGCTTTCAGAAGCCAGCCACAGGAGGCAGATTTGAACTGAAGCAAAATATGGTGCAATTTTTTCACACAAACAGGAACTTTACAAGCTTGACACATGAGGATCCACATGTTTATCTACAGAACTTTTTGGAGATTAGTGACACTTTTATCCCAGAGGGAGTTTCCACAGAGTACGTGAGGCTCACGTTTTTCCCATTCTCACTGTTGGGAGAAGCAAAGAAATGGTTGAAGGCAGAACCTTCAAATTCAATCACAACATGGGATGATTTAGCAAAGAAGTTCCTCATTCGATTCTTCCCATCAGGCAAAACTGTGAAGTTGAGGAGTGAGATTCTAAGCTTCAAGCAGAAACCAGATGAGAATCTCTATCATGCATGGGAGAGATTCAAATCTCTTCTACGGGATTGCCCACATCACCAGCAAACCAATGAGGTATTATCTCACACTTTTGTAGAAAGTCTTGACCATAATACAAAGATTTTGCTAGATTTAGCGGCAGGTGGTCAAGCTTTGGAAAAGACATATGATAATCTATATACTCTCCTCAACCGTATTGTATAAGGTAATCCAGAGTGGAATGGTGACATGTCTAGGAATATGGTGAAGAAGGTGGCAGGTATGATTGAGCTAGATAGTGCCAATGCATTAGCTACACAGTTGTCCAGTTTTCAGACTCAGATGATGGCTCAGTTCAACAAGTTGAGTGCGAATCAACCTCAGGCTCAAGTGAATGTAGTTCATCAATTCCAGACTTGGTGTGAAACTTGTGGTCTGGGTGGTTATTCAGCAAACTTATGTGGAGCGAATCCAGAGTCAGTAAACTTTATAGGCAATGCACAGAAAGAAAATTTAAACTATGGTAATGCCTACAATCGAAATTGGCAGGGTCAGCCCAACTACTTTTGGGGCAGTAATTAGGCTTAACAGCAAGGTATGAAGAACACCACTCAGGCCAGAAATATCGAGGACATGCTGAAGAAGATCATGGCCAATCAAGAACAGATCGTTGTTGAGCAAGCAAAGATGGTTGCTGACATAAAAATCAGCAATTGGCCACAAAGACGTTAGAAGTGCAAATGGGACAGCTAGCTCAGGCACAGAATATAAGACCTCAAGGGGGTTTTCCTAGTGATACAGAAAAGCCAAAGCAAGTGATGGCAATCACCTTGAGGAGTGAGAAAGATTTGATTGATGCACCTCCAAAGAAAAATCATGAAGTGCAAGAAGAGTTGATCACCACCAAGCAGGCTGAGTTGAAAGAAGCTAGCAAAAAGGGGAAGTCTGAGTACCCTAATGAGAAGCCAATTGAGCAGCCTCGCAACAGAAGACCACCACCATTCCCACAGAGGCTATCTGTGGAATATCACACTCTCGAACACGAAGCTAATGATAATCGAATCTAAGGTCGATTTTAGAGAAGAAACCAGCACCCTGAAGCTGATCGAATAAGTCATCAATCCTAGGAATAGGATACTTATTCTTAATTGTGACCTTGTTCAACTGGCGGTAGTCAATACACATTCTAAGAGAACTATTTTTCTTCTGAACAGACAATACCGGGGCACCCCATGGAGAAATCCTAGACCTGATGAAACCTTTATCAAGAAGGTCCTTCAACTGATCCTTTAATTCCTTAAGTTCCGCAGAAGCCATTCGATAGGGAGGGATAGAGATAGGATTCATATCTGGAAGAAGATCTATCCCAAAGTCGATCTCCCGCTAGGGAGGGACTCTAAGTAAATCCTCGGGAAACACTTCTGGGAACTCATTCACAACAGGAACAGACTGAACGGATGGGGTTTCAGACTCCGTGTCCATAACTTGAACTATGTGATAAATATAACCCTTAGAAATCATCTTCCTAGCCTTAAGATAAGATATGAAATTACCTTTCGAGGAAGGGGGACTACCTTGCCATTCTAAGACGGGTTTATTTGGAAACTTGAAACTGACTACCCGAGTACGACAATTAACTGAAGCATAACAAGCATGCAACCAATCCATACCCAGAATAACATCAAAATCAGTCATCTCCAACTCTACTAAATCTGCTAAAGTGACTCTATAAAGGACTGAGATAGGGCAATTTCGGTAGATTCTTTTAGCTAGGACTGACTCGCCGATAGGAGTAGATAAATTAAAGTGTTCTAAAAGTAATTCAGGACAAACTTCAAATTTGCATGCTACATAGGGGGTCACAAAAGATAGGGAGGCTCCGGGATCAAACAAAGCATACACATCAAAAGAGAAGACTTTCAATATACCAGTGACAACATCAGGTGAGCTCTCCTAGTCCTGGCGAGAGGACATAGCATAAAGGCGGTTCTGGCGCTGACCACCAGAATGAGAAGTTGTGCCCAGCTGGGTTGGCCGACCTCCTGGGGCTGCTAGAGCAGACTAAGCCCTACTACATCCCTGTTTATTTTTAGCTGAAGGGAAATCCCTAATTTTGTGGCCAACCTAACCACACCCAAATCAACCACCTGATCCAGCTAAACACTCACCGGGGTGATTCTTCCCACACTTGGTACAAACAGGGAAAGAGGGCCCCTTTGCACCACTACCCTGAGAATAAGAGTATGCACCTCTACCGGACTGATCATGACGAGGCCTGGAGGACTGGAAAGGAGTACTGGCTGAAGAATGCACGGGTCCTGATGACCTCTTCTAAAAGGAAGAGCGATGTCTGCCTCAGGACTTCTGATGGCTAAACCCTGAACCCTCAGATTTGGCTCTTTTTTTCTCCCAAGCCATCTCCCTAAGCTTGTCTCCCTCCATATGGTGAGCATGAGTCATGAGTCTGTAAATATTCATATCACTCAACAGCATAGCAGACCTACACTCCTTCTTCACCATGTCTGAAACCTCATAGATAAACTTGCTCATCTGATCATGCGGGTTCGCTACCATGGAGGGGGCATACCTAGACAACTGAGTGAACTTCAAGTTGTACTCCTGAACATTCATAGATCCCTGTCTCAAGTTCACAAACTCCTCAGCCTTTGCTTGCCTCAACTCTCTGGGAAAGAATCGATTGAGGAAGGCCCTCTTGAAACACTCCCAAGTCATAGGGACCTCGTCCCTAGCTCTAGCTTCCTTCTATTGCGTGAACCTGATATGAGCCACATCCTTGAGTTAATTAAATGCGAGCTCCACACTATCAACATCACCCACTTGCATAACATCAAAGATCTTCTTCGCCTCATCAATAAAGCTAAGTGGGTCCTCACCCACCTTTGAACCCCAAAATTCAGGTGGGTTCATTTGGATAAAATTACAAACTCGGGCCGCTACCCTACCTAGAAGGTGGATGGGGATAGGAGCTGGTTGATTGTCCTGAGCGGCCATAGTCTGGGCTAGCAAATGGATGGCATTCCTGAACTTTTCATTCGTGACCTCGGGAGCCAGAACTGGAGGAGCAGCATTCTGAGCGGCTCGGTGAGGCATAGCATGTCGAGGCATAATCTGAAATGTACAAGGTAAGGATTAGAGGAATACTAGAGTTAAACTTTATCGCATGATATGATCATAAAAGAAGTGAGCTTTTCTAAGACATCTCATAGCTTCCCTCTCATATGTGTGGCGCGCTTCACACACATGAAGGAGACTCTACACAATGTGGCTTTCAGACATCCTAGGACTCTTGAACCTGAGGCTCTGATATCAAGTTTATCACGCCCTGAGGCTACCTCCTAGATGTAACACAGGATCCGGAGCACGAGTGACCTAGATTAACTCTTGGTCATAGCATACTCAAGCAAAATAATAGATAAGCGGAAGCATAATAAGAAGATTCGAAATCAAATATATAGATAACCAAGTCAAAATACATACAACTCCAAGAAAGAGACTCGAATACTGTCTATGTCTGAAAAGCCTCTACACATAACATAAGGAGTTGCTAGGACAAGACCCTAGCTAACTCAAAGTATGGAAGTAAATAATCATAACCAACTTATATCATAACTAGCCCTCGGACTAAAAGGACTCACCAACAGCGGACTGGAATTGGCCTGAAATCTCTAGCCACGTACCTGAGGGAAGGAGCCTAAATCTGCATCATCGAGAGAATACAGTGCAAAATATGCGTCAGTACTATGAAAACATGCTTAAAATGTGCTTAAAACTGAGTTCATGCATAAAGGGACATCATAAGTAAATATCATAACTTGAATGGTAAACATGAGATAAGAGTCAAAACTTCAAAATAGTTTTCATAAGCTTAAACAAGTCAAAACATTCGTAAGGGAGTTTCTTATAACCGACAATAGACCATGCGAGCTACATGAAATCTAACTATATAACCCTACTTAGCAAAGCTGATTGGAACCGTTCCAAGGAATGAGTCACCATATCCAACTATATAACCCTAGTTGGCAAAGCTATCATAATGCCTGCTAAGCACAGTACACCATGATTAATATATGGTACCACTCTCATAAGCCCATAGGGTACTTCATTTCATAACCTACGCTGGCAACGTAGTTTTGGACTTGGGTAATCAAACTCTCGTCGCTCGGTGCTAAATACTACTCCTAAAATATGTACGTATAACTCATATTTCATAGTGGCACAATCTCATGCCAAATTTTATTGAAAAGCATGAAAACACATCGTGTATCATGCAATTCTCATATCATAAATTCTTGAAGCTTAGCATAGCCATAATTTAAAACATATTTTTCCTTCTTAAATTCATACTTAAAGAATTAGGCATGCAATTTCATAAATGCATAAAGACATGTTATCTAAATATGTAGACTTTCACTTGAAAGCATACAATTCAATGGAATCATGCTAGAAATCAACTTTAATGTATGGGCTTTAAAACCAATTAAGAAATCTTATTCAAATCATAAACTAACCATGAGAAACCATGAATTGATGCATAAAAACTGATTTCATAAGTTTTCCCCAATTTAGATTTAAAACCCTAATTTCACAAGTTCATAATTTAAAATAAGAGTTAGGGATTTGGGCACAAGGGTGAAAGGAACCCATTGTTGAATACTCACATACTTTGATTGAAACTAACCCACTTGAAATTGAAAAGAAAGGAGGCTTGAACTTGGAGCTTGAGACTTCGAGCTTTGAAGGAGTTCTTTTCCTTTTTGGGAGATGAATGAAGATTTGAGAAGGGACTTAGGCTAATGAGGGTGAAAACCCTTCTAGAAATAGTCAAAACGACCTCATTTAGGAGTTAAAAGGGTGGGTGATGACTAAAATACCCCTGGGACATAATCAGGAAAAAGTTGAAAAAAGTCGACTTCAGAAATCACGAGTCAGTCTACGGTCTGTCATCCAGGAGGACGAACCATCAACGCAATTCGTGGTTTCAACTGTCACTTACTGGGGTCTACTGGAAATACATTCCACGAGTCACACTACGGTCCGTGCTTCCGAACGACAGACTGTCCTGTCAACTCGTGGTTTGCCTTGAGGGATTTGGGACCCTCAAAACTTCAGGGATGATGATTGGGATGATGACCCGTCGTCCAGAAGGACGAGCCATCCTGTCACTCATCTTTTCTGGGACCCTTTATCGGGGTCCTCTGAAACTTGAATTACGAGTCAACAGGACGGGGCGTGGTTTCAAACCATGAGCCATGAAGTGACTTGTAAACTGGAAAGGAAACACTACCAAGGACAGATCACGGGTCAGAACATGGGCCGTGGTCCAGGACTACGGTCTATTTTCTTGATCCATGATTCCTGGGAAGATTACAAGTCCTCAAAGAAATAAGTATAAAAGCTGAATCAAGTTCCGAGGTGTTACAGGTCTATGAGCCGTGGAACCAGTTCGTGGAAATCAGACTGAGGGTGGCAGTTTCTCTGATAACCATGGGAGGTTTCTATGGTTCGTGGATCTGACCATGAGTCGTAGACCTTGCCCATGGAAATCAGACCCGCAGCCTAACTTTTGGCTCAAGAACTATGACCCCAAACCACGAGCCATGGTTCCATTTATGAGCCATAAATGGGGTCTGTAGAACCTGAAGTCGAGTTTCTTCAGTGGTTTTTCCAGCTTATTTTCTAAGGGTATTTTTATAATTCTCCACTCTTTTAACTCCTAAGTTAAGTCATTTTAGGCAATTTTATAAGGGTTTTATTTCCAATTAGCCTAAGTCCTCTTCCATTATCTAAATCACATTCCAAAAGAGGAAAAAGAGCTCAATTCTCCCAAGCTTCAAGTTAGGGTTCCATCTTCAAGTCTCCATCTCCAAGCTCTAGACTAAGAAAGCTTCAAATTCAGGTATGTGGGTATTTAATAAGGGATTCCTTTCACCCTAATGCCCAAAACCCTTGATTTTTCTTTGGATTTATGAAACTATGAAATTAGGGTTCTTACCCAAATTGTGCAATTCTTATGAATTCAATTTAATAGCATCAATTAAAGGCTTCTTATCCTATACCCATGATTTTATATGAAATTCTTCAAGTGTTTCAAAAGCCCATGCATTGAAAATGATTTCTAGCATGATTTCACTCTATTGCATGTGTTCATGTAAAAATTGGCATATTTAGATAATATGACCCCAAGTATTTATGAAATTGCATGCCTAATTTTTCAAGCTATGAATTTTTAAAAAGAGTATATTTTGAACTATGGCTATGCTAAGCTTTTAAGACTTATGATTTATGAATGGCATGACATCATATATGTCTTTATGCTTTTCGAACAGATTGACATCAGATATGTCCATGAGTTATAATTAGTTTTGACATCAGATATGCCCAGTATATATATATGTGAGCTATAGTATATGTTTGGGAGTAGTCTTTAGCACCGATTTAGACAGGGTGAGAGTATCCTAAGTCCCAGAACTACGTGCCTCATAGGTTTATTTAGCCCCTCAGTTGGGCATCAGAATTTATGATCATGCCAGTAATGCTTCTATACCCTGGCAAGGTATATTGGGTCTTCTCGATAGGGCGGATACATCAGATTCTATGTAGCTCACATGGTCTATGTCGGTTATGAGAATCTTCCACAAAAATGGTTTCAAGATTTTAAATGTATTTGACTCTTTGCTTTCAGATTTCATACTTTTATTATTACTTTGATTATAAGTATGTTTTCAGTTTATGATGTTGTATTGAGTCATTGCATTACAGATTTTATTATTATCATATAATTTCAGCTTCAAGTATATTTTAAGCATGTTTTACTACGGATTTTGCATATCTCGCATACTCAGTACATTCTATAGTACTGATGCATACTCCTTGTGCTATATCTTATCATGATGCAAATTCAGGCTCTCAATCTTAGACTTGTGGCTAGAGACTAGCGAAATTTCCAGCCCAGAGTTGGTGAGTCTTCATCCTTCGAGGACTAGTATCAGTTTAACTATCTTATTGTCTTCTTTTTGGTACTTGGAGTTAGCTGGAGTCTTATCCCAGCAACTCACTATGTCAGTTTAGAGGCTTTCCAGACATAGCTAGATGTTCAGTATTTGAAGTTTCAGATTTTGATATTCCTAGACCATGATCTATATGACGATTTAGTTTGCTTATCACTTCAGTTTGTTGCTTCCGCTGAGATTATCTATATTATGTTTAAGTCATGCTAAGACCAAGAGTTAACTTGGAATCACTTATGATCTCGGGTCTCGTGTTAGATCTAGGGGTAGCCTCGGGGTGTGACAGAAAAATACTGCTAGACTAAAAGAACATTTTTTGAGATTTTTCCTACCTTTGTATCCTTTTTTAGGAACCAAGTTCTTGACTAAACCCAGGTACATGACATTCGATCACATGTTATATTCAAAAAATAATAATCTCTGATACATAAGAAAAAAAGACGGGGTGAGAGACTCATTTCTTAATAAATGAGGGTCTTTTATTTTGTTTAGATACTTTTGGAGAGGACGTCTTGACCTCGTTATCAGACAGAGACCTAGGTGCTTGAGTCCTTTCATTAATCTTTTTGTTCTCAATCCTAGTGGGTGATCGCGACTATACTGTTTTTTCTTTATTGACTTCGACATCGGGTGTGTCACTTATTGAGGAAGTTTCAACCATGTGGGATAGTCCCAATATCATGCACTATGCTACTGTAATATGTTAATTTAATAAAAATAATTCTAGGGATGATGGTTTTCTTATTCCCTAATCAGCATATTCTTATTCTCTAATCACCGTACTCTCTTAATCAGGCGTTGTTTTCTTCAGTTGATAGCAATAGCTCAAGTGATGTTATTGAGATTGCATCTTGTAAGGTGGTACCAATGTTTGAAAATACTATGGTGGCTGAAAGACAACCAGCTTGTCATCTTATGGTAGGAGTGTGAAACCAGTGTAGGATCACCTATTTTGACTTTTTTCTCTACCGGTTGTTTAAAACTCTGCAGCAACTAGACTCACTATTTTTTTAGTACGAACAACTATTGCCACCCCATTCCTAGTAGCTCAGTATTGACTCCATCTAAGATCCAATCCTTTTTTGATATTTTGATGCCTCAATAAGGACTTTTGTGACTTGGCATCAGTCCTCATGCACAACATTTTTCAACCTCGATCTCTGATTGAATACACGTATGATAAGGTTCGAAGGATCGCTGAACCATTTAGGGACAGTAGAGTCGATACTGATTATAGCTTATTACAGCGGCGCAGGATTGGAACATCTTTTGTCATTGCATAGGAGTAGCATGTAGCCGATTTTTCTTGGCCGGGAGTATTTTTCTTGTGGATTGAGGGAAAGTATTTTGCATAGTCGCTCAGTGTCCAAGGGATATTTGACTGCTTTGGTTAAGAAGGCCTGAGATTTTTTCGATATTGTCGGGTGGTAGCTAGGTTGCTCCCACTTTCAACTTCTACTGAAGTTGTGCGTTCGGCCTTTGAAAAAGGGTCTCGACTAGATCCTCGTGGCTTATCTTTCAGGAGGTTTCCATTATTTCTAATATTCCACGAGTTGGTTGAGCTGAAGGGCATAAAAGATGGGAGTCTCTCTCAATATGCAACCATATATGTTTTCTTAGACTCCTTTATCGTTGCAGTCACCGAAATTTGTCTCTTCATCCAACCAAGATTTGTCTCCTCATTTGATCTGCTTCTAGGTCAAAGTCCATTTTGACCTTTGATTTCCATTTTCATTCTCACCCTTTTTATCATCCTCGCCTTTAGCTTCGTCCTCATCCTTGGGGTGTTTCGACCTTTGCATGTCCATAGATTTTGCTAATTATGGGATATCCATGGGAGGAAGATATTACGTTGAGTATTGACACATATCTATTGTGTTAAGTTCTAGACATGGTAGCATTTTTTCAGTGGACAGACCTTGGTGATTCAACAAGGAGTTAGAATAATAAATTGAAATAACGCCATAATTGTCTATCCCCACAGATGGCGCCAAACTGTTATAGGTAAAATCATTATTTTGGTTAACAGTAAAGTTTGTAAAGAGAGGCTAAAGACAAGTAGGTTAAGAACGATTTAGTTCATATCCTGTCCATCAATCCAATAAGGCATGACACGAATACAAGAATATAAATTGCTAAAAGGAATAGAAAAATACAAGAAAAGAGAAGATTGAGAGCCTTCTTCCGTTAAAATTCTAAGAAAAGAAAAAAGGTTTTAGAAGTGAATTCAGGATTTTTCTAATGCCCTCTCTTCTTCTGAAAGGGCTCTTTTACCGATCAAAAAGTCAATTTGTCGTCTTAGTGTGAAATGACAATACGCTAGCACTGAAGAGGCTATTTAGTAGTACATGTCTGGGCTCTGAAGTTGAACTCGAGGCTAATTTGAGACAGGTCGATGCTAGGCTCGAGATTAATTGTTAATCTATCTGAGGGTTATTATAAAGGGACTACAATTGTAAAGAGATTTCTCTCTGAGAAAAATCCTTAAGGCTACCGGATTATGGAGTAGCCCCGATTGCATCGAGGTAACACAGGCCCAAGTCACATTGGAGTTGCGACACTCGAGATTTTCTTGCGCCGAAGTAGGAACAATCAACGTCTCCTCTATTTAGATTCAGTCACGTATTTTAGTTTGATTCATCCATTTACCAAGCGCGGATTTTTCCTATACACTACCTTTAACATTATGAACAATTAAGGGTGTGTTTGGTAGATGAAAAATGTTTTGTTTGGAAAAAACGAATCTTTTATTTATTATATATGATGTTTGATAGATAAGTAAACAATAGTATTTCAAAAATATTTATAGTATATATGATCTAGGGAAATATTATGAAAGGTAGTGGAGTTCGAGGTTAGGGCCTAGGGGTGTGGGGGCATGTACATATTTAGAGGTTGGTTAGGGCTTCACGGTGAATTGGAGTTATAAGAAATACACTAAAATCACAATAAATAATACGTTTGAATTTATAATTTTAAAATCACAATAGTTCAATGCTAAGAGTCTCAAATATTAAATTCTTATGGCTCGTTTGATTGGGGAACAAATTATCTCCGGATTAGCTATCACATGATTGTTATTCCATTCTCAGTGTACGATAAAAATAACACTATAATTCTAGGATACTAATTCTGAGATAAGCTATTCGTAATTTTATTTCAACCAAACATGAGATAAACTCATCTTAAAATTAATTTCAAGATTAGTTTTTTCTTATTCCTTGTACCAAACGAGCTCTTAGAGTTTAATATATAGGTTATAATATAAGTCAATACTCTCTCCAATTAGTTGTCCATCTTACCATAAGCATTTATCCTAAATTACTTGTTCATTTATATTGTTAGGTCTTTTCGACATCAATTTATTTGACGTGGCCTTTATGGAAACATGTGCCGCAAAATCGTCATTTCACTTTTTTTTAAATAATTATTACTACTAGACTACTAGTACTATTATGTTCCTTTTTTGACCATTTAGCCTCCCTTTGCCGCCAAATTACCAAATCAATCTACTGTTTTTATGGACAATAACGTGTCTTCATGAGTAATGCTCCCTCCGTTTTAATTTGTTTGATCTAATTTAATTTGGCACAGAATTTAAGAAAGTAAGAAGGACTTTTAAATTTTGTGATTAAAAATTAAAAATACGCTAGATGTACTAAAATGCCCTTTAATTTTGTGATCTTAAACATGTCATTTGAAAAGTTGAAATTGTAAAGTTGCTAAAAAGGAAAAGAGGCACTCCTTTTGAAACGTACTAAAAAGGAAAGTAGGTCAAACAAATTGGAATGGAGGGAGTAATTTTGAAGTCGAAACTTGAAACTTGAAAATTTGAGTTTTTAAAATTATAATTTTTTGAAATTTAAAATAATGTTTAAACATGTAGTTTACTTAAAAAAAATTAAAGTTTTATGAATGAAAGTTTTAAAAATACAAAAACTGATCCAGACCAATCTTTGAGATCCTGTTGACAATATTTAAAGATTAGATTTCTAAATTTTATGGCTAAACATATAATGAGATAGTTGAAGATAAATTTACAAAATTAATTTTCAAAATCTATGACTAAAACCACTAGCTAAAAGAAAAGAGAATAATAAAAAAGGAATTTTTTTGCAATTCCTAGTTACTTTTTCCCTAAAATCAGCTACACACACTTTTTTTTTTTAGACAATTCAAAAACGAGACCAAAATAAGTCGATATATTTTACATAATAAATGCCATAGATTTGATACCTTTTTTGAAAAATAAAAATAATCCCACAGTTTATCAAGTATCTGATAAATTAAACCAAGAGAATGAAACTCAAAGTTATTCCAACAAATACCAAATAACTATAATATTTATTCTTTTTACAAATTTTAGTCAATTTACATGTACAATTTTCTATATAAACTAGATGCAAACTCTCGTATCATTACGAGTCCAATATATATTATTTTTTTTATTTTAATTTATTGACACCGATGAAATTTGGAGAGTCAATCAAATTTTTATATGATTTTTAAATATTTAAGTTATTAATTATTGTGATTTATAGTGTTTTTCACATAATTTTCAAATAATATATGTTATTCTCCCTATCCCAAATTATGTGGCACCAATAAAAATGTGGAGAGTCAATCAAATTTTTATATTTCTTTTTAATATTTTAAGTTGTTAATTATTATAATTTATAGTACTTTTTACATAAATTTTAAATATATAATTGATTAAAAAAATAAAATTAATTAATTAAAATGAAAAAAGTACGTAAAAATGATAAAAATATATTTACTATATAGAAGAATGACGAAAAGCACACAGGTCAATAAAGAGGTGTGTGCTTACCCGTACTTCTATATAGTAATATTATATATAGTAGTAATAAGAGGCCAGAAGCATACGTGTCATGAAATATACACGCTTCTTGGAATTAATACAAAATTGGAGGATATTTTAGATAGTTTCTAATTTTTGGTGCTTCAAGTGACTGTATTTAAATGCTTTGTGCATGTACATTTTCACTATGAGACAATAAACCCAGCCTAAGTTTGATTTATTACATTATGTGGATGTTTGGCCATGCGAATTTTTCACTATTTTCTAAAAAATTATTTCACTTTTTTTTAGAAATAGTGTTTGGCCATAAATTTTTTTTATTGTTTTCACTTTTTTCCAACTCACTTTTTTCACTTTTTAAATTATTTTTTTTGAAAATTTTTTAAATTTTTTATTTTCATAAAATGTCCCATTTAAATTATATTTCATTTTTAAATTATATTTTATATTTTTAAAAAATATATATTTAAGATCTAAATAATTATTATAAAAGTTATGGTCAAACACAACTCTAACTCCAATTTTAAAAAAATGAATTTTTTTTTTGTTTTCATGGCCAGGGTCATATCACATATGTATCCACAAAGCTCCACTTTAGCTTTTGTATAGGCATGTGGGTCCCGCTTGCCTGTTGTCTTTACCTTCATGGGTTACTATTCATTTGATTCAATTTTCTTTATACGGTATTTGTAAATATTTTTACAAATGTGTGGGGCTCATTTTGCCTGAAACAAAAAATTTAGTATTTTACGATAATTAATAATTTAAAAATATTTATTTATATATATTTTTTAAAATATGTAAAAATTACTATAAATCATAATAATTAACAAATTAAAATATTTTAAGAACATATTAATAATTTGATTGACTATTTAAATTTTATCAGTGTCACATAAATTTGGTCAGATGGAATAACATATATTATTTAAAAATTACGTAAAAATACTATAAATCACAATAATTAACAACTTAAAATATTTTAAAAACATATTAACAATTTGATTGATGATCAAAATTCTATCACTGTCACATAAATTGAAATAAATGGAATAACACATATTATTTAAAAATTACGTTAAAATTACTATGAATCACAATAATTAACAACTTAAAATATTTAAAAACTATATAAAACAATAATTAACTCTCTAAGTTTCAACTGCGCCACATAAATTAGAACAGAGAGGTAACATATATTATCTGAAAATTATGTAAGAAAAATTATGAATCACAACAATTAACAACTTCAAATATTTAAAAATCATACTTTCATGTGTTATATAAATTAAAACAAAAAAATAATATATATTAAGTCCGTACTTACACAAGTTTTTGTATCCAGTTATTAAATAATATGCATATAATCAATGTGTACATTGATCACATATTTATTATTCACTAATATACATCAACGACAGTTACAATCATTATGATTTGACGATCGAATTTTTTTAGCCGCCTAGCTAAAATGCTAAGGTCCCATGAAACTACGCATTCCATGTGCTCTATTGTCTGTGCATTTATACAACAATAACAATAACTATATACGTAACATAATTTTATAAATAAAATTTGAGGAGAATAGTGCATACGCAAATTTTATTAGATTAAAAAGTGTGTTTTCGATAATCGATAGACTTTCGGCTCAAATACCAAAGGTACCATTTCTTATTCATTTTATACTAGTTCGCTATTGTTCGTGTTATGCATGGGTCTAATATTGAAACTCAGAAATTCTAAGATATGTATAATTCTAGCATTTACAATTGAGAACGTTCATTTGTTTAATTGATAAATTTTTAGATATGCATACGTTATTTAATTTAGATCAATGAAATTTATATAAAAATATTTTAAATTATTAATAATTATAATTTATAATATTTTTAATATAATTTTTAAATATGTAATAAATTAAAAAAATGAGATAAATAAATTAAAATAGAAAGAAATACAAAATTTCCGAAGTGAGCCCTTGTTAAGCATGCATATTGACAGACTCACACTTCTTATAGAGGAAAATAATATTAAGAAAATGATGAGTAGGAAGAAATAGGAAGAAGCCCCACATATGGATATCTATAATAAAATAAAAAATTATGTGCAAATGGCTAATATAATTCTGACACAAAAATTTAAAAATATATTATTGGGAATTTTTTCAACCTCTAGTACCAAAAAAGTCCAAAAGAGACACCTTTAATTCACTATGACTAAAAATGTCGTTTTATACATACATATGTAGAATGGAAATGGACAAATGAATAAAAACAGTATAAGCCTCTTATTTCAACGATTTATCCACACTATGTTCATAAAAGCTTCCTATCAAACTACTACAATTGACCAAGAAAGCACCCTTTCTGACAGGGAAGAAAAATAATAGAGTATTTTTTAATGATAAAGAATTTTTATATTTGGATTAATGACGCTTTTGATCCCTTAATCATTAATAAATTTTAATTTATAATATTTAATTAAGCACATCTAATCTTTAAAATGTTCCCTTTGGTTCTTTTGCGGTTTTGCCTATGAGGGTATGTTCAATATGGATGAAAATGTTTTTCAATTGTTTCAACATGTTTGGTTGGTTAAATTTTTTGAGACATATTTTTTTTAGGAAAACACGTTCTTCGAAGATGAAAAAAATGACTTTACTAATAAAAGTAGGAAAATAAATTCCACAAGTAGCATTTCACGTTAATTGTATCCTCCACCCTCCAACACATTCCATCTTTACCCTACCCCTGTAGCCCCATACCACTACCCCTCACCCCTATTCCTCACGTTCATCTTTCGTAATATTTGTCTAGATTATATATAAATGTATTTAGGATAATATTTTTTATTTATATATTAAACACAAGAAAATAAATAATAAGCCCGCTTATATTCCTAAAAAATATTTTTCGCAGAAAATATTTTCTTTCATACCGAACACACCACTCTGAATATTCATAAATTTTCAAAATTACCAAACGTTTCACTATTTAATTATTCATATATTACATATGTTAAACTTATATTGTAACTCGAAAATAATACCCTACTAGAAACTATTAAATAAAAAAAAGGCTTAACACTGTCAGTACATATTATCCATGGTTTGCATGATCTCATTTGTTTTTTTTAAAAAAATAAAAATCCCACGATTGGTTAAATTGTTATTCTTTCAAAGATTCATCCACACACTATATATGTCCAAAAACTTTCTGTCAAACTACTTCAAAATGGTTTTATTGTATGGACAAACAAAGTACCCTTTCCCACAGGGAACAGAATAAAATATAAGTGTGTAGGAAAATCATATATCTCAAGATTTCACTTTTTTTTTTCTTTTTTTTTTTACGTTTCCCATGATTGGTTAAATTATTCTTATTTTCCCACCAAGTTATGAATTATGAACTTGTTTTGTGTATGTTAAGGAAGATATAACTTGTAACTTAGTTTATTCTCTACCCAACTTTAATCTTTTCCTGTTAATCACCAACTTGTTTAGTATACCTTCATATCATTATATCATTTCCATTGAATTTTTATGCTATTCAAAGTGTAACAATTTTTTTTATTAATTTAGAAATACTTTTAATAAACGCAAAAAAAAAAAGATACAAGGGAATTATTTCTATGCTTTTCTCAGATAATGTGAGTTAAGAGCGAAATTATCGCGCTTAATTAGACGATATTTTTATATTATGTACTCAATCCTTTATTAGTTCAAAACATGATGAAAGGACTTTCGGAACATATCAAAAGTAACCTTCAAACGTGCAATTTAAAATCATGTAATGGTATTTTGACTATAAAAGTATGTGATTAAGGGTAAGATGATAAATATAAAGAAAAAGTGTTTCCAAATATTAAAAAGTGTTTAGAAGCCAAGGTAGTGGTTTCATGGTCAATGCCGTACGTTGAATACCACCATGAGGTTTCAGATTTAATTCACAGCACAGACAAATACACTAGACAAACACATTTGAAGTACACAAAACCTGACCCGAACCCCACAATTATCAAAGACAATACTAAAAAGTGTTTTTAATAAAGTAAACATGAAACAACATCATATATAAAAGTAAATTTCTTAAATATTATAAGCGACAGATCTTAATATTTTTTGAAAAAAATTAGACAAATTAACAATTGAAAATAGAGAAAGAAAACAACTTAAGATAGAAAAAGCACCATTTACACTTTATTTATTGCCTTTTGGTCTGGCCACTAATATGATATTAGTAGTAGGGTATGTCTACTCCTTTATTTTATGGAAAAAAGAAAATTCATTTTCTTCTATTGTACTCCCGCATCGTTCATCTTTACTTGTTCAATATATTACTAAAATATATATCCAATAATATTTATTATTTATTATTTAATATATTTTTTAAAATATTAAATTTATTATATTTAAAAAATAATATAATAAAATAAAATTATTTTTATTATTTATTATTTCTTAAGATGTGTGTTAGTGAACAAATAAACATGACGAGGGAGTAATTCTTAAAAAGAGGAAAAAAAGACAAACTTAAAGAATAGTACTTCTAAAAAGAGTTCACATAACATCAAATGGCCGGGCGCGGGAGGAGCGGTTCATAATTTTTATGGATAGAATTTGGGAAATATGTCGGATCTAGAATTTTTATTAAGGAGATTTAAAAAATAAAAATATAGTGCTTAAAATTAAAATTTAGAATTTTAAAGTGAATTTTGAACCCTTTCAATTATTGTGTTAATTTCTAATCTTATGTTTAGGAGATTCAAAATCTATATGTATACATAAAAATAATATTTTTGTCATCTTAATTATGTGACATATTTTAACTTGACATAAATTTTTTAAAATAAAATAAGATTTATGAAATTTATAATCTAAAACACTTCTTGACTATTTAATAATTTTTTCATTATAAATGATAATTTTAAAATTAAATTATTTTGAATTATACAAATATAATATTTTTAGGACAAATTATAAAAAAACGTCATATAAATTGTAATGAAAAAAGTATATAATATGTAAAAAGAGAGAACAAAATAACAATACATAACTCAATTATTAAAGCACAAAAAACACTATTATCGAGGAGCAAGAAACTAGGAAAATATTGCTAATACGGCTTGCGTCTGATCATATTCAATCCTAGCATGAGAAAGGCCCACCGATATCAGAAATCTGGGCCTAGGGATTCGTGATGTTGAAATCATGTCAAATATGTGGGGCCCAACAAGAAGAAGGAGGGCCCACTCCAGTTTTCACCGTCCGATTGAAAACGAAACGTCTCTCTCTCATCTTCTTCTTTCTCTCTCTATATTCATCAGTATTCTCAGTAGATTTTCGCGGGGTTTTCTCTCTCTATACGTATCATCAGCAGCAGGCAGCAGCAGCTTTGGAGTTATACTCTTATCAGTCTCTCCCCTTTTCCTCCGGTTTTCAAGAAAAACGTTTTCATACACCATTCCAAAGAAGATTTTCTTAGCTTTGGAAGTTGGAACTCTCTCTGCTTCTCTGCTCTCTGCTCTCTGCTATTCCTTTCTTTGCTTTTAGTGTAAGTACATTCATTTCTGCAAATCACCGCACCCTTTTATTTTCTTTTTGTCTTTTCCTTTTTTATCACTCTAAATCTTGAAATGGGTTTGTCATGAATGGTGTGTTATGTGTCTCCATTTTTTTCTGAATCTTTTTTGTCTTTGCTTTTTTCCCACTCTAAATCTTGAAATGGGGTGGGGGGTTTCCATGAATATTGTGGTATGGGTCTGCATTTTTGTTTCTTTGCTTTTTACCCACTCTAAATCTTGAAATGGGGTGGGGTTTTCTGTGAACCCACTCTAAATCTTGAAATGGGTGGGGGGTTCCATGAATGTTGTGTAATGGGTCTTCATTTTTCGTGAATCTTTTTTGTCTTTGCTGTTTTTCCCACTCTAAATCTTGAAATGGGGTGGGGGGTTTTCATGAATATTGTGTAATGGGTCTTCATTTTTCGTGAATCTTTTCTTTGCTTTTTATCCACTCTAAATCTAGAATTGTGTTTTTTTTTTTTGGGGGGGGGGGGGGGGTACAGTGAATGTTGTGGTTTTATGGGTCTGCATTTTCTTGATTTTATCTTCTTCTTTTTTTGGTCTTTTCTTTGTTACCACTCAAAATCTTGAAATGGGGGATTTCCAGTGAATGTTTTTGTGGTGTTATGGGTCTGCATTTTCTTGATTTTTTTCTTATTTTCTTGTCTTTACTTTGTTACCACTCAGAATGTGGAAATGGGGTTTCTATTGATGTTGCGTTATGGGTCTACATTTCTTGATATTTTTTTTAATGGAAAGCGATATGACATCCCTTTTATGTGAGTGAAGGCCTTAGATATTGTTTGTGAGCTATTTTGACTCTCTTTACTTTTTGGAGTGAGCTCCATTTAGCTGGATCTGTGAGTTGGTTTGAAATTTCATTCAACTGTATTAACACTTCTTATTATTGGCTCTCAGATCTTGTTTCAGAAATTAGGATTTTCAATTGACAATTTTTTTTTTCTGGGTGGATTGAAATGTGGAAGAATGAAATTAGATTCATGACACTTTGGGTCCAGCTGGGTTAGAGATGTTCAATCTGTAAGTTAAAAGTGTGGGAATTGTGTGGCTTTATGTTGCAGAATCTTGTGATTGAAGACTCAGAAAAAAGATGGTGTTTTGATACTTTTGGTCCAGTTAGGATTTGATTTTTCTCACTTTTGTCAGGTCCCCTACTGGCATGCTTTTTCATGTGAAGAAAATATGTCTTATTTTGTTGCCAAGCAAATGCTTTTGGCTGGTTTTAGTAGTCAATAAGTTTCCGATATGAATGAAAGTCTTCTATTTTCATTTTCTTATTCTTCTTATTGTTTATCTATATACGGATCTTCTTGGAAAGTATAGCATGTAAGAATCAAAAGGTGATTCTACAGCTTCATTTGGTTATAATTTTTGTGTCATCTTCATAGAAGGCTGATGGTAGCATTTAATAGAAATGATGAGATTTGAGCTTTGCACGTGCTCAAATTCTCTTAGCACTTCCGCGAATCCATCAGTTGTCCTGTTTGCTTTAGGTTCTATTCATGCTTTGTGAATATGGAATTGATTAATCATATTACTTCCCCCTGTAATCTTTGCTAATCTGCTTACGATGAGTTGCCGGTATACTCCTACAGTTGGCAAATTGTCTATTTTAAAGAGCCTGAATTATTGATTGCTTACTGCTAGAAAAAGATATTGACCACTGGTTTGAAGCATTTTAGTATATTGGTCTGCTAAGACTTTTAATTTTATCAGGGGTCTACATTCAGTTCAGGTCATTACTCTGCATACTTGGCACAATACTTTTGCTTTTAATAAAGCTATCGTTTTCTGTCAAACATCCGACTCAGTAGTCTGTTGTTCTCTTAGGCCTGAATGATTCTGTATTGGTTCAAGAAGTATAGTGGATATATTGTCTAGGAGTTCTTGTGTTGATAGTTGGCTTAGTCTTCCAACTCTTTTGTGCAATTGTCTTCTATAGAAGTCCTTGTGGTTGGGCATATCATTCAAATCCTTTCCTAGTGATACATTGAGTAATGGATGTTGTAACATGTCTCTGTTGTGATTTTTATTTGACGTCTTTCGAATATTACTGAGACCTCTTTTTCCCTTTGCAGTAAAGAATGTAAAGGAGGAGTATAATATGAGATTTTAGGCCATTTGAAGTTTGAAATGGGGCACAGACTAGAAAATAGACGTCATTATGAAAGCTCCAGTGCTGCAAACGAGATCAAATCATCCCTAGCAAATCAAAGTTCAAAACGCAGAGACAAGTATAAAGTTGAAAGCACAGAAGATAAATCATACATTAGCAGGCATCATGACTTAAGCAAGACGGTCAATCAGAATGTTTCACAATTGACCCCCCCAGGAGATCAGCAAAATCAGTGGTTAGGGAGTAAGGAAAATAAAGATGATGAGCTTGTCAAGTACATGTCCAATTTGCCAGGTTATCTGCAGCATGCAGAGAAGGGAAAGAATATTCAAGGAAAGGCTTTGAATTTTGGAGTCCTTGATTGGGAACGTCTGGAGAAATGGAAGTATAATGAACGTATGCCTGTAAGTTGTCATCGTAAAACGTTATCAGGTAGTTCTTCATTTGTTGCTGTAAGGCCTCCCACTGCTTATGGCATGTCTTCTCAGAGAAAGCAAATGCCAGTACCGAGCATTCCGTCTTGTGAACAAAAACCTGCAGAACTTGTCCAGCAATCCCAATCAGAGTTTGTGCAAACCCAGGATTTGCAAACTCGGGGTCCCACAAAACATGGTAAGCAGAAACAACGTCTTAGGAAGGAGATACCTCCTCGCAGGCGCAATTCCGAACTAAATATTGGCAAATACGTGGACCGCGATCCTGTTCAAAAGATGAGATCAGATGAAGAAGATTTGTCCTGGGTACCGATTAAGAATGGCAGTATTCCTTGTAGTCATACAAACAGTGTTCAAGATTGTAAAAGCGAGATCAAATTGGACAATGATGACAACCTTAGTTCCCAAAATTATGCTGCTGAACCCAAGAATATTGTTCTCTTGGTTCCAAAACATCGTTCAAAAACAAGTACGGAGGCCTCTCAATTCTCAGAATCGAGAACATCTTTTGATGAGCAACCAACTGAGGCAATGAGGACGGGATTTTCTGATTGTTCTTCTCAGGAATCCTTCTCTAGTGAACTGCTTGCTGTTCCACATTCATGTCCTCTGCCTACAAGCTCTGCAACAAATATAGAGTCTCATGTGAAGCAACGCCAATTGTCCAATTTTCAGGGCATAAAAGATTTACGCTCATCCCCATGTCAAAATGAGAGGATAACTACTCGCTCTTCATTTGATGCCAAATGTCTGAATCACCATAAATCTGATGTAAAATTGAGAGTCCCAGCTGAGACTTCGCAGAGAACGGATTTGGACACTGCAGAGCAGACAGTGGTGAAGGGAAGACATCCATCCCCTAATAAGAGGTTTAGCTTCAGTCTTAGTCGAATGAGCAGAAGTTTCAGTTTTAAGGAGACCTCGGCTGCTCCACCACTGAATAGTACAAATAGCATCCCCAAGTCTGGCCCAGCGGGAGCTTCTTCCAGTACGGATCTCAGTAATCGGGAGAAGCCCAATGCTGGTATCAGAGGAAGATCTAGTCCTTTGAGAAGACTCCTAGATCCATTGCTGAAGCCTAAGGGCGTTCATTCAGCTGATACATTTCCACTTTCTAATGGAAACTCAAATGGCAATTCTTTGCCCACTAACCACAGTAAACACATTCATGTGAAAAAGCATCAGCCCTCAACTCTTCAGGCTCTTCTGCAGCTTTCACTTAAGGATGGAGTTCCATTTTTTAAACTTGTGGTTGACGATGATGGTGGCATTCTTGCTGCAGCTGTCAAGAAGTTACCAACATCCGGGAAGGGTGGAAGTAGCTTGGTTTATGCTTTCTATGCAGTCCATGAAATTAAAAGGAGGAGTGGGGGTTGGATGAGCCATGGACCAAAAGAGAAAAGTGCTGGCTTTGGTTATAAAGTTATTGGTCAGATGGAGATTTCTTGTTCTGAAGTTCAGAACTCAAGTGTACATGACCACAAAAGCAAATCTGTGCAGAGGGAATCTGTCTTGTATAGCATTGATTGTGGACAGGTGGAAAAGCAAGTCCCTGATTCTTGTCAAAAGAGAGAGCTTGCTGCAATTGTCGTTATGAACTCAACTCCATATAAACAAGAAGGTATGCAGCAATTACCCGGAGAGACCTGTGAAACATACAGTGACATTGTAGTCATTCTTCCTGGTGGTTCACATAGCTTGCCAAATGATGGAACTCCTTCCTCTTTGCTCGAACGATGGAGATCTGGTGGACTATGTGATTGTGGAGGGTGGGATGTCGGTTGCAAGCTAAAAATACTTGAACAGGATAAGAATTACAGGAACCAAGATTTTCTAAACCTTTTGATTCAGGTACTTTTTAGCGTCAAACTTACTTTCACTTTGTTTGCTGCTTCTCTTGATAAGTCGTCAATAATATTTGGTTACCAATGCTTCTTCACAGGGAGGAGATCGGAGGAGCAAGCCCATCTTCAGTATGGCACCACTCAAGAATGGACTTTACTCTGTCGAATTTGATTCATCAGTTCCTTTGTTAGAGGCATTCTCCATCTGTGTCTCTGCCCTGACTAGTCATAAACTAGCTGATATCTTCGAAATTGGGCAGAAGACTTCTTCAGATGCCACGGGGGGGACGAAGGCTTCAACCACAGTCCAAGGACAAGTCCCTCAAAGATATGTGTCATCTCCACCCCCCTCACCTGTTGGAAGGATCTAGGTATATGATGATGAAAAGGAAACTGATGAAGCAAGAATCTCACTTTAAAGCAGACTATTTTAGCTTCTTGAGCATCACATGCTTCCTACTTGCATCTCGCAAACTGAAAATCTGTGGTTCGAATAAGTCTAATCTTCGACCTCTCATTTTGTACGTCTTTGATCAGCTGTAAATTCTCTTATAGTATTTAGGAAATAATGTCATGCCGCAAGGTATAGAATGAACTCAGTGGAAAAGGCTATAGAGAAAGTAGTAACTCTTGAATATACAGTGGCTGGATTTCGTTTCCTTTGTTTTAATCTTGAGGTAATGTTGATGGTCGTGCTGTTATTGAGGTTTCCAAAATTCATTAAACAAAGACACTTCTGTGTATACATTTCCTAGTTGTTGTTTTATGAACACATATTTGACACACCAGAGACTCCCAAAATAAAATAAAATAATAATTATCTTGATCTTCCATGTCCCAGGATCTCAAAATCCTAATGTGGTTCAAATTAAATGCTGGGTAATTTTTTTTCATCTGTCTAAATCTTAGTGGACGAAGTTACTGAAAGAAAGAACAAAAAATGTACATTTGAGCAGAACAAGAAAAAAGAATGTTAATACATAAAGAAATCAGATGTATATTCTAAATTTAGAAGGGAAAAAGATCTGTCACTCTGGTTCTTTATCTTCTTGCTTGCCCCATCCAAGTCATGGTAAAAGCTTTCAAGCATTCCTCTTAATACTTTGTTTGGCCAAGCTTTTGAAAGGTAAAAAGTCCTTTTTTGTAATTTGATACGTAAAGGCACTTTTTGAAAACATTGATCGAACACAAACTACTAACAAAAGCACTACTCAATTGATTTAGCAAAAACAATAGTTACTACTCTCCAAACCACTTTTGATAAGTACTTCTCTAATAAGCTGATTTCGGCAGCTTGATCAAACATGCTATTAATCTAATTATGCTTGTCGTATGACTCGTTAATAATAGGTTACAAAACCTATGATAATATAGGATACTCACTCCCTCTAAAACAGCTCTCTTGTTCACAATTTACAGGTCAATATAAGAGGCATGATGAATACATATCAACCATTGTCCATCGACCTTCTCAAACACATTAGTAGCAAACTGTTTTCCCCAGCTGCTACCCTTTGTCTTGACCATTTCAATGCACGTAACGTACCCGAGATCACCTCTAACATGAACTTGGACATCCCTGATCTCTATATCAAGTGGGAAATCATATTCTGCCCACACAAACTCCCAGCTTCCCATTACAAGATCATAGCCCGATATACCACTCACCCCAGGGTGCACAATGCATGTATTCTCACCCCTCGACCAGAGGGCTTGCATAGAAGCTAAATCTCCAGTCTTGAAAGCATTGTAAAATCGAGCATTTGCTGCTAGTACTGATGCCTTGCTATTCTCCTGGAGAAGACGGAGTCTATCCCTGATTGTTGCTGCTTGGGCATAGTTCTCCTCTTTAATAGCAGTCTTTAAATCTCGAGCCAAGGTTTCTTCATTTTGCAAGATGCTTTCACCACTCAAAGTTCCTCCTGAATCTTCACTCGTGACTTGGCATCGTCCCAGCAATAGCGAATGGGATGCTTGTCTAAAAGGTGCTGTTCTGGATAAATACACAATTAGACCATTTTATAGATTAAGAGAGAAGAAATCTAAGTTAACCCAAATAAAAGATTAGAGATTAAAGAGGAAAGAGATAAATAACTGTTAACCCTGACATGCTACATCAGTACATATTTAAAGACTTCTCTACAGCACTGACCACTAAATATGGAGGACAAAAGCAGGCACTTGGAAACGACGCGAATTTAGGGATCTGTCACTAGGAGTTAATATAAAATGCTTTCTCAAAGCATAGGTTACTTGCTGATATAAGGAAGATTTAACAACTGTAACATGCTATGAAGGTCGAAGGAACAGAAGTAGGTGGGGTGCTAGACGTTGCTTTTTATCTTCCCATAATGCCATCCTCTATCTCATATAAAGTCCGACTAAAAGAAAATGCCAACACATCAGCTAGTAGTACCATTCTAGTCGTCCCAAGAATATTAACAACATCAGCTATGCTGCAAGCCCAAACTAGTTGGAGTCAGTTATATATATCTTCAATATATATTCCTCTCTTCCAAGTTAGCAGGACAATAAATGATGGGATATATAAGATAAGGCATATCTGACGAACTCAACAATCTTACATTATTTAACTACATTTCTACATCCTAAAAGAGATAAATCATAATTCTAAAGATATCTTCAAACCAAGCAAGAACTTACTGAAAGTTCTGGCTTTTGAACCAAAAGCACGGTTTCCAGGAAAATTGTCAGAAACTATCTTAGTTGTGTCAGCTAAAACTGCACGACACTGCATATGGAGATGTGAAGTAAGGCAGTGGTTGATCTCGACTCGGTTGATTCTGGACCAAGCTAAAAACATGCGCTGTCTGAACTCAGTGCAGCCCTGCATTTGAAGTCGGAGAATAAAGGTGAAATGCAGCTAGAAAGTGTACACATAATGTGAGTTGTAAGTAACACATTTTCTTCATAGGATAAATTAAATAGGAGCAGAACAATAGAAATAAACAGATCGAGACCTCTTAAGTTACAAAAATCGATACAACTGTAAGCACTTCCAGTTTTCTTTCCTTTTACTTTCTTCATTTTTCAGAAAATTTAAATGCATATCCTCCACGAATTCGTGAAAAAGAAATTCCTTTGCCCTTTTAAACCAGTGAACTATATAATGACTCAGAATAACTTTATTATGTGCCTCACACAACTGACACTAGTGATAATTCGGCATTTTTGCCAACTTCATTCTATCGTATAATGTCATAGCTTTTGTAACCAATTCATTACTATTAGTCAATTAATCACACAAATGGGCCATGAGTTTAGCATTAAAGATAGATGAAGTTGGCAAAAATGCCAACTTATCAACTCCCCCAAACTTAAGCTTTTGCTTGTCCTCACACAAATCAAACACAAACATAGACTATAGACTCATGAGAACAGCTACGCACTCAAGCCAACAATTAAAGCTCAACCACAATCGAGTCACAAACCCATATATGCACAGAACTTACGACTTCGGTTGGTACCAACAATTAATCAATGACATATGATTCAGTGCAACTTTCTAAAACTCCATTTTTCATTCAAGTGCTAGAACACCAAACCAATCAAAGTAACAATCCAAGTAATGACTTTGAAACTTCACAATTTGCCTTTTCTTCACACAATGACTTTCTTTTGTTCATACATTTCAATTTAGAAAAGAAACATTTTCACAACTCAAGTTTTCATGTGGCCTACTTTCAAAAGAGGATCCCACTCACACCATATGCATTTCAAGACAAAGGTGGGACGTTAAATAGGAAGAATTAACACTCTCTCTCATAAAGAAGTTCAAGTACTCAAAAGTGGTGTCATAGGCTTGCCCTTTGTGTAAATCTCCACTGATATAGGTGCACCTAGCTCAAAATCATTTAGGACTTGTGGAAATGTAATTGTAATGTAGGCTTTTGGTTGGAGGTAGGATATCAATATGGGTGATGAGTGACTACGACCTTCCTAAGCACTACAATTCACATTTCAAATCACTTTTCTTTTCAAAGCTCTACCTTTTCACCTTGTTGCCCTTTCATCTCATACTCTTATTCAATCATTTTTCTTCTTTCTATTCCTTGAATACTTCTTCTCGTTCTTATTTTCTTCCTTTCTATTTCACATCGAGCTTTATTTATTCACATTTCTCCATTTCACTTTCTTTTCTTTTTCTTTTATATATCACTTCTATTCAACTTCCACAATACATTCTTCCATCTCCTCTCCAAACTTAGGCTTTTGGCCTTAGTTGTAACTTCAAGTGCTCAAGAAAGTCGGGGCATCAAAAGAGTCCAATAACAAAAGGGAAAAGGCTGGTAATGTGGTAGTCAAATGAAAAGGCTAAAAAGCTCATGAGTAGACTAGGGTAATCATGCTAAAAGGGTAGGCATAATAAAGGCTCAAGTTTTTCAAGGAAAGCCTAAAATCATATTTCAAATCAAATACAACCTAGAATTTCGCCTTGAAGCACACTTGGGGCATGTTCTAGACCACAAGAGAGACAAAGAACTTAACAAAAAACCTCACCACTCATATTGAAGCACATGAACTCAAAAAGTCACATCTAGCCTAGAGGACTACATAGTGAACAAAGAGCCAAATATTGAACCTCAAAGCCATAACAAAATCATTAACTTCAATCATTTTCTTTTTCCATTTCAAAACCAACAACTCATACGTCAAAGTTTAAACTTTTATTGGTATCAAACAAGCCGCAAGTGGACTAAGGGCAAAAAGATCACAACTAACCCCAATTATCTACTACTACTAACTAAAAATACTCAGTTCAATCAAATTGCACCTTGAAAAAGAACCGCGGCACAAAGAAAAAGCAAGACGGGTACTGCTAATCTACTCAAAGCATAAAACATGAAATGACCCAAAAACTAATGTCAAATAGCAACATAGCATCATTAATAACCAAAATCAGCTTTCAGACAACTAGCAGCACATGCACCACTCGCACCTTCAAGACCACCACCTCTACAATGCCACCACAATTCCAGCTTAATTCATTTTTTTGTTAAGCGTGGTCTCCGAGCCAGCTTGCATGCACCTTAATTCATTTATTTCCGAACACCACTCCTTGAAATTTCAACAATCACATTTTCAAGCCGAATGCCCTGATCTTTTCCTTCTCTTTCCTTTACTGCAAAATTATTCATTTGACTAGTAATAAAGTCTTGTCTACTTATCCATCCTCTACCTAGTTAAATACGAAAAAAGGAACTGAAACAGGTGGTTTGAAGGAAATGGAAAAACAAAGAGCACTAGAAGAAGAGAAAAACAAAAGGTGGTGCATACAAGCCAAACTATGGAAAAAGGAAGTCAATTGGAGAAGAGATCGGTAGAAAAATTCGGAAGTTTATTATTTGTAGTTCGGGAGAGAGAACTTTTTGACTTATCACAACAAATGAAAAGCTTACGGAGCTTAATAATTAGAGCTTTTGCAGTTTCTGAAAATGAACCTCCTTGCAATTGTCAAAAAACTTCGGTGAGTTTTATTCTACTATGTTGCCAGTTGACATGCATTCACTTAATGAACTATCTCAGATGTAAAGAGGGTTTGACCTGAGAGCCCGAAATAAATGGGATGTTGAAAAACACTAGAAGCTCAAAAGGTACATACCTGTAGGAAAGTTATTACAAGGATACAGATGTTATATTTAGGGAAAGATGCATGTCTCCAGCTTGAACTATGCATATTATAGCAAATAGAATTCTAAATTTAAACATTATTACAAAGGAGTGTGAGTGCCGCAAACTCTGCATCCACTGACTTATTATATTTCTAAATACCTCCAAATACAGATGACTGATTGGTTTTCTTAAGGTGTAGATATTCCTCTATGTTAAAATACAACTCGGCCATGCATCTCCTCATTTACTGTAAAACACCTGCTTAAGTTTGTTCTTCAAAAGACTAAATCCAAAGAATCTCCAAACCATCAAAGAAAAAATGACACTTCCACAAAAGCTTGCCTCAAAATTTAGAACTGTTTTAGCCCAATGAACGGGTATGGGAAAAGGAAAAAGCATAACTGCAGTATCGTTTATTTGTTAACTAAACCAACTTTACATTGGTTACCAAATCGGACATCCTAATAGAAAAATACGGTACTTTTTAACCTAAAACCTATTCTTTCTAACATAAAATCGGAGAAGGTACTCTGAACACTTAATATAGAGAAGAAAAAACCTTAGGCTATTGCTTAGTGTCAGCACTATTGTTGAGAAATCCTCATAAGAACTGTTAGAACTGATGTACACCCATAATGGATGATACATAAGTTACAAGTTCATGAATGAACGAACATGTAACTCTCTAATTAAGATAAGAGTTATGCAACCTACCATAAAGTGGGAGTTAAAGTGTGGAACTCTTAATTCTAACAATCACATTTGAGCTGAAATTTTCTTTAGATTGTAAGTGTAGTTGTGGACAATTTACAAGACTCCACAAGTGAACTTGCAAGAAATCGTTTGGCAATTGGTGGTAGTAACACACATCGATCCTAGAAGGAGGTATGCCTTATTCTGCATTAATCTCCGAGTATAATTCCTTCATTGGTATCAGAGCAAGATATAGATATGTTTATCTTTCACCATTGTATGTTTAAAATTTGGTGGACAACAGTATTTACATTTGAAAGATATTGCATGATAAAAGATTTTTGAAAAACATGATTAACACTCATACTTTCGACTGCATTTCTCCTTCCATAGGCTGCTTCAATATGCGAGCCTTACGTTACTGGAAAGATCTTTTAGAGAGCTTTTAAGCGATATATTATTTGTAAAATTTTGATACCGGATGAAGGAGATATGATTGTCGAAAGTCACTGTCCAAAACAGAAAGAAATCTTGAATTTCAGCATGAACGTCCAGATTTGCGATCTGTTTTTCCCCTTCTTCAGGCTTTAATTATGTGAGTCATATATTAAAGATATATTTGATATATTTCTAACACTATATTATTTGTAAAATTCCGTTATCGGATGAAGGAGATATGAGAATCGAAAGTTGGCTGCCCAAACCAGTTTTTTTTTTTTTTTGCAGGTTTCAGCATAGATGTCCAGACTTTCGAGCTTGTTTTCTCCATCTTCGGGCTTCAATGTGTGCAAGCCATATATCATGTAAAGATCCTTTTGAAATATTTCGAACGATATATTATTTGTACATCAACAACATGCCCAGTGTATTCCCACAACGTCAACGTGGGGTCTGAAGGATAGAATGTACACAGTTCGTACCTCTACCTCAGAGGTGGGGTAGAGAGGGTGTTTCCGATAGACCCCCGGCTCATGACAAAACAGTCTAGAAAAGACGTAAGAGAAGTACAGATAGTAACAAAACAACAGATAGTAACAGATATATTATTTGTAAGAGAACGATAAATTATTTGTAAATTTTCGATATTGAATGAAGGAGATACGAGTGTCAAAAGTTGGTTGCTTGAAAACATAATCTCATTTATAAAAAGTTTTCTCGTCAAATTTAGATGGAAAAGAAATGGTGTGCCAAATTTGTTACTTTGGGTGATCTATAAATCATTTTGAAGGACTTTACATGAGCTTTCTTTTGATATCTCATACGTGCATATTTGGCGCACATTATGGACTCAAACTTTAATTTCACAAATGGTGATTTTATTCCATAATTGTGAATTTTTAATATAATTTTTTTTGAAGTTCATAACTTAATAATGAATATGTAAGTTTTTTTTTTTGAAAAAAAGAACATAGTACGAAGTTTATGATTATGTCCAAATTTTCATGAGACATAATATATATCGAACGATACACATCTATAGTTTTTCGAGCGGGAGTTCTAAATTGGTACACAACTTGATCATTTAGAACTATTATTGATTAACTTTGCATGCATATTTGATCTAAAGAAATATTGATATGTTTAAGGTTCATGTGATGAAAGTAAGACAAACGTAGACTTTTGAACAAGACTATAGTAGTACATCAATGTTAATTTAGATGCAAATATAGATATAGTGTTTGTACTGTGTCTTCTATGCACATAGATAAATTTATAAAATAGCTTCAAAGACTATCATTGTTGAATTGAATAAAGGTGAAAAATTGAAGGGTGATAAATATGACATTTGGCACTGTATGTTTCAGTGCATCCTTGAGGAACAAGAGGTTTTGGAAACCCTAAACCATGTGATGGTTGAGGCAACGGGTGAAGACATCCAACAACATGAGAGAGATCTTGAGGCTTCTCAAGCATGGAAAAATAAAGAATAGTATTGCTCGCATAACATTGTTGGACAGTATGGCTATGATCTCATGTGTGAATTTGAATCTTATCCAACGGCTCAAGTCATGTGGATTGCACTGAAAGATAAGTTTGGTGGCACTTCTCCTACAAAACTTAGGAGGTTGACCATCAAGTTTGACACTTATAGATTGCGCCCTAACACATCGATGAGGCAGCATTTGAGAGATATGTCAAATATGATAAGAGAATTAAAATCGATTTGAAGATGTTGAGCACCATCTTGTTCTTGAAGATGAGCGTTGTGAGGCAACTAAAACATCTGAGCAAGCTTTTCTAGCTGAAACTGCTGGGACTTCTAATGGTAAGCAGAAGAACAATCGATTGCACTTGTTGTTCATCAGAGAGGTTATGACCAACCGATTTTATTCTCTTATCATATTTGACATCTCTCTTAAATGTTGTCTCATTGATGTGTTTGGACGTAATCTATAAGTGTCAAACTTGATAGTCAACCTCCTAAGTTTTGAAGCAGAAGTGTCACCAAACTTATCTTTCGGTGCAATCCTCATGGCTTGAGTCGTTGATAAGATTCAAATTCACACATGAGATCATCAGTCATACTATTCACCAATTTTATGTGAGCAATACTATTTTCCTTTCAAGCTTGAAAAGCCTCAAGATCTCTCATGTTATTGGGTGTCTTCACATGCTGGCTCAATCATCACATGGTTTAGGATCTCCAAAACTTATGTTATTCACGAATGTACTAAATCTTACGATGTCAAATGTCATAATTATCAACCTTCAGTTTTTCACCCTTATTCAATTTAGCAATGATAGTCTTTGAAGACATTTTATAAACTTATCTACGCACATAGAAGACATAGCACATATAAGCACAAATACAATATGTATATTTGCTGCAAGTAAATTAACATTGATGTACTATACGCCCATGTTTGAAAGTCTATGTTTGTCTTACTTTCGTCACACGTAACCTTAAGCATATCAATATTTTTCTAAATCAATTGTGAGCTAATAAAAAATAATAGTTCTACATGAGAAATTTGTCTACCAATTAGAACTCCCACTCAAGAAAAATTGTATATTGTTCGATATACATTATGTCTCATAAAAATGTGGACATAAATCATAATCATGAATTTCATACTATATTATTTAAAAAATAATAAATAAACATATTCATGATTTAGTTATAAACTCCAAAAAAAATTATATTAGAAATTCATAATAATGAAGAAAAAAAATCACCATTTGTGAAAATAAAGCATTTTTTACTTATAACATGCGCCAAATATGCACATATAATATATCAAAAGAAAACTCATGTAAATTCCTTCAAAATGATATTATATAGAGCACCCAAAATAACATATTTGGAACGTCATTTCTTGCTCCATTGAAATCTGCCCAGAAAGCTTCAAAATTTTAAAAAATTCAAATTATATTTTCAAGCAGTCAACTTTGGGCACTCATATATCTTTCATTCGATATCAAAAATTCACAAATAATATATTGTTCAAAATATTTTGGAAGGATCTTTCCGGTGATATATGGATTGCACACAACGGAAGCCTGAAGAAGGAGAAAACGAGCTCAAAAGTCTAGGTATTCATGCTGAACTTCCAGAATTTTTAAATTCTTTTTTCCTGTTTCAGCAGCCAACTTTCGACAGTCATATCTCCTCATCCGATATTGGAATTTTATAACTAATATACCATTAGAAAGATATCAAAAATATCTTTAGTCTTATTCTTATATGGCTTGCACATAGTTGAGGCCTGAAAAAAGAGAAAAACATATTGCAAATCTGGATGTTCATTCTAAAATTCCAATTTTTTTTGTTTTGGACAGCCGACTTTCGGCAATCACATCTCTTTCTTCTGATATTGACATTTTACAAATAATATATTGCTAGAAAGCTCCCGAGAAGATCTTTCCAACAACATAAGGCTCGGTTCTTAGCATATGTTAGGAGAAAATACAGTTGAAAAAGTACGAGAGTTAATCATATTTTTCAGAAATCTTTTGTCATGCAATATTTTTCAAATGAAAATACAGTTGTCCAATAAATTCTAACCATACAATGGTGAAAGATAAGCACATCTATACCGTGCTCTGGTACCAATGAAGGAATTAACTACTTGGAGATTTATGCGGAATTAGACATACCTTCTACTAGTATCGATGTGTGTTACCGCCACCCATTGCCTAAGCAATTTCCTATAAGATCACTTACGGAATCATGTAGTTTCTCCACTACAACTACACTCTTTATCCTGAACTCTAAATATTTCACTCTCAGATCTTGGTGCATTGAGAATGACTCAAGTCACTCCTTTTTATAGGTGAGCTTAGTGACTTGTAACCCCATTTCACTCATAACTCTTCTTCCCTTAACTCCCACATTAATTCAAGAGTTTCAACTCTTCTTTTACTATAGGCGGTTATGAGATGGGAGTTACAACTTACCTTCATGAATGAAGTAAGTTATGGGTCACACCATAGTGGGTAGACTAAGTTCTAACATTAAATCTAAAAGCACCAGTGCAAAGATGTGAAACAATGATCTTGAAAGTATTAAAAGAGGACAAGTAAGTTGTCTAAATAAAGCTAAAATCACTCCGAATTCAAGTAGATGATACCAACTAGTTGAAATTGAGGTTTACTCTTTCTACTTTTCTTTTTCTGTCTATATGAACTTGGGTGAGGTATACAACATTTACAAATCAACATAGAATATAGGGAAATACTTATAGTTGGTGACAACATCTATTTCCTCCAAATTTGGGTTCCTAAAAAACTTACAACAACAACATACCCAGTGTATTCCCACAAAGTGGGGTCTGGGAGGGTAGAATGTACGCAAACCGTACATTTATCTCATAGGTGAAGTAAGAGGTTGTTTCTGATAGAACCCCGGCTCAAGACGAAGAATGATCAGAAAAAGACGAAATGAAAGTACAAGAGATATAGACAATAAATGAAAATAACAGATAGTCACAGAACTATACTACAACAAAATAATTCTTACTACAATCAAACTACATGAAACACTAGATAGCATCAAAAACCGAAGAAAAAGAAACTACAAGAGTAGTCCTACCACTACTAATAAGGACAAAGTTCCTAAAAAACTTTAGAATAAAATTACTCCCTCTGTCCCATTGACTCACTTTCCTTTTTAGTCAGTCCCAAAAAGAATGACGCATTTCTATATTTAGTAACAATTTAACTTCAAAATTTTCATTTTACCCTTAATGAAATGATTACAAATATCTAAGACTTATTTTAGACTACAAATTTCAAAAGTCTTTCTTTATTTCTTAAAATACGTGCCAAGTCAAACTAGGCTATATAAAATGGGATGGAGGGAGTACTAAACTGACTAAAAATATTGCTAGAAAACAGTGTACCTAATTTAGGCATACCAAAATGAGACTTCAAAAAAAAAAAAAAAACTCACTTCATTGGAGAAATGGGGTTGAGTGATTCGAGGTGTCAAAGACATAGCCTGCAAATTTGAAGCTGACCACATTGTAAATACAGTTCTAAGTCATCCACTGCTTAAGTATCTGTATATATAATAAGGATAAATAATTTTTTCAAGAAAACCGAATCCCAGAGAAAAACAAGAGCAAAGGTTGTAATTTTTAAATTTTACCTGTGCAATTTTGAAGCCTAAGAGTGAAGGGAAAAGGGGTCAATGGAAATGGAGGAAGCCATTAACACGAAACTCATGAGCGGTTGGTGGGGGAAATGGTAAATTGGGCTTCCAATAACTGGGGTTTCTTCATATTTTGGGCCAAATTGGTTGGGTCCAAGAAGTTTGGATATGAGTTAAGTTGAAATTTGAAAAAAAGGATATATTTAAAGTTAAAAAGGATTTTTAGAGTCAAAATTGGATTTAGGTATGAAATATGAAGTTTTGTGAGCGAAAATTTTAGAAAGCTTCTAAAACTTGTTTTTCAAATTTTAAATTTTATATTTCATGTTCAAAGTTGAAATAATGGGCCAGATCAACAAAATCTACATACTGTAATTTCAAATTTAAGATAAAATCTAGGGGAACTTATGTAAAACACATATGTTTATGAGTTAATTACTCTTTTTCTCACCACAATCCCATCGGGATACATTTCAAACCACTCGGATACATCGGCATTTTTGATTTTACCTCTGATACATCGGCATCCCGCATGTATTAGAGGGGTTACAACATGTATCCGCACGTATCAGAGGGGTTAAAACATGTATTCGATGGGTGGGATGTATCCGAGGTGAGGTAATGTATGGTTTTTTTAATTAACATGTGGTATATTAAGTAATTAAAATAAAGTTATGGAGAGTTAGTAAATATGGTAAGGAAGTATGTCTGTAGTTTACCCCTGTGACCAAATGGCCTTTGTAGTAGGCGTTAGAACAAGTTTTTGTGACATTATGGAGAAAAAAGTATTTTTGATAGCTAAAATTACGATCGGCAAAGAAGAATATTGTGATAAATACCCCTCTATTAATAATTAGAGATTTTGAATTTGAGCGTTGGATTAAATCGTTTTTGATAGAGTATCACTAACGAATAATAATTATAACTTAAGCCAATTTGTCTTTATACTTTTTTTGAAAATTTTATTTTACTCTACCTTTGAAGAAATTAAATGAATAATTTAAAAGAAAAAATAGAAAATCACCCATAATATAGAAAACTACAATTGAATACCAATTATCGCGAAATTGACGATCTGATTCAAGCTTTTTTTTCTTTTTCTTTTTTTGGGGGGGAGGGGGGATGGGGTTGGGGGTTGGGGGGAGGGGAAGGTGAGGGTGTTGGAGGATTCGGAAAAGGGAACGGAGAGGTGAAGCACATCAGAATTCTCTGAATTAATAGAGCCAGTAAAATTTGATTGACCAAGTAATTAGTAACATGATCAACTTAAGGAATAATTTTACATGTTTGTAAAACTAAACTCTGTCAAGAACCATACACATCTTGTGTGTTTGCTATTGTACCTAAATGTTTGTTTGCCCCTAAAAAATATATTAGGTTGAAGTTAGTCGATATTGTTTTGCAACTTCTTGTTCTCCTGTGATTATCTTCTTTTTTTTTAAATTTTTGACAATTGAAAGATGTGTATTTTATTTTTTAATAATAGTATAACGTATTCAGTGTAATTTTATAAGTGAAGTTAAAAAAAATAAGATATACTTAAACTTTATTCCTATTTTTATGAAATAAAAAAATTATTTTTAATAGACCCCAAATTTACCATGTTTAATTGATTAACATGTCAAAGGACATTTTCAATGAAATAAGAACTTTGAGAAAATAAAAGAATGGTTTCTTCTCGATGGCCAAGTGACGACTGTGACTTAATTCGATACAAAAAAAAAGTTAAGGAAAAGCCTCTATGAAATTTCATATTATCAAGGCTTAAGTAATATTTCAAATTACTAACCTGCAATAAAAGCGACTTGATTAGACGAAATACTAAAAGATATGATATCATTAATTAAGGGAGGAGGAGCCTCATCCACTGCATTACATCCTTTCATGGTAAGTAAAGTATATTATGAAAGTCAAATTTCGCAGATAAGTATAGGAAATAACTTGTTGCTAAGCATTAAGCAAATTACAATATAACTACGATAAAGTTGTTAAAACAGAAGTAAGATTTTCTTTCTCATGTGCAGTTTATAATTTTTTATATATAATGTATAACAATATAGAACTTGATAAAACAAAGTGGGTAACCAACAAAGTGTAACTATGTAAAGTTTTCTTCTGTTAATCTTTATATTTGTTATATTAAGGATGTATAAATATAAGTGTTTTCTTTTGTCTGTTAAAATGCTTTCAAATATTTTTTGGATAAAGTTTAAGCTTATAAGTTACAGATTGTGGAAGGAATTTGGGATAAGTTACGTTAGATACGGTTAGGAGATCATTAAGTTATTTTAATATTATTTTATTTATTTAAGATATGTGCAAATAAATAGTAGTTAACTATAGTTAAATATTGATAATTATAGTTAAAAAAATAACACATTTTATTTATTTATTAATTGGATGTAAACACCCGATGCGGGTAAGTTTTTACTAAGTGACCACCCATTCCAAGCTTAATTTTCAAAGTCCTATTTTTTCTTTGATTAGATCATCGCTTATGAAATTGAGATAGGAGTAACAGAAAAGAATAGGAATGAGAATTATTCGATATACATTATTATGCGTTCAAAATTAATCATAATCATAAACTTTGTACTATATTTTTTTTATTTTTTATTTTTAAAAAATATATTAATTATTAAGTTATGAGCTTCAAAAAATATAAAATAAAATTCAAAATAATGGAAAAAATTCACCATTTGTGAAATTGAAGTTTTCTGAGTCCATAACGTGCGCCGGATATTCATATATAGTACTATATCAGAAGAAAACTCTTATAAAGTCCTTCAAAATGATATATAGGTCACTCAAAATAACAAACTTGGCACAATATTTCTTTTCCGTTGAAATTGGCCATGAAAACTTTTTTAAAAAGAAGATTATATTTTCAAGCAGCAAACTTTAGGCATTTATATCTCTTTCGTTCGATATCAAATATTTACAAATAATATATCGTTAAAAAGATTTCAAAAGGATTTTTCCAGTGGTATATGATTGAAAGTCTAAAGATGGATAGAACGAGCTCGAAAGTCTGGGAGTTTATGTTGAAACTTTTCGAAACTTTTTTTTTCGATTTTGGCAGTCAAGTTTCAACACTCATATCTCTTTCATCCGATAATGAAATTTTTACAAATAATATATTATTAAAAAGCTATCAAAAATATCTTTACAGTGATATATGGAGCACATATAGTTGAAGCCTGAAGAAGGGGGAAAACATATCACAAATTTAGACGTTCATGCTGAAATTTCAAAATAAATTTATTTTGGACAACCGACTTTCAACAATCACATCTCCTTCACCCCATATCAAAATTTCTTAGAAAGCTCTCACAAAGATCTTTTCAGTACTATAAGGCTCATATACTGAAGAAGCCTATGAAAAGAGAAAATATGAGTGTTAATCATGTTTTTTTAAAATCTTATGCAAATATATATTTCTGGAAAGCCATCGCAAAGATATTTGTAGTTATATAAGACTCGTATATTAAAAAAGCCTATGAAAACATATAATCAAATGTATGAGTGTTAATCATGATTTTCAGAAGAAAAAAAAATCATGCAATATCTTTAAATTTTTGATGAAGAAATAGGAGTAAGTGTCATTGAATAATAAAAGAAGTTATTTTCTGGTAATATCTCCAAAGAAATAAAGTAATTTAAACTTTTTTTAGTATAAATTACGAGAAAATAAAATCTCTTGCCCTATTACAATATGAATAAGAATAAATAATTTTTTAAAATTTCTTATGTGTAAAAATAAAAAAAATTAATTAAAAAAACATAAAACTAAAAAATAATTATAAAGAACTAAAAAATCATATCTCTCTAAAATTACTCATAATAAAAGTTCATCTTTATCAAATTAGTAACTAGAATAGTACTTTTGCACGCTTGTAAAGAACAAATTAAGCTCCTACCTTTGTTAGGAATATAGTAAGGCAAGGTCTCACTATCTTATATTTTTTTCTTTCTATTAGTATTAATAAATAAGTTCATTAAATATACTAGTAGTAAATTTTATTTTATTTTTGGTAATTAGATTTGAAAACATTTTTTGAAAACTTTGGCCAAATACAACTACTAACAAAAGCACTTTTCATATAATTTAATTGAACATAAATCATTACTGTCCTAAAACGCCTTTTCAACAAGCTATTTAATTTAAAAGTATTTTTCAGAATAAGTTGATTTCAACAGCTTCATCAAATAGGATCATATATATATATATATATATATATTCGCAAGGTCTCACTATCTTATATTTTTTTCTTTCTATTATAGTAATAAATAAGTTCATTAAATATACTGGTAGTAAATTTTATTTTATTTTTGGTAATTAGATTTGAAAACATTTTTTGAAAACTTTGGCCAAATACAACTACTAACAAAAGCACTTTTCATATAATTTAATTGAACATAAATCATTACTGTCCTAAAACGCCTTTTCAACAAGCTATTTAATTTAAAAGTATTTTTCAGAATAAGTTGATTTCAACAGCTTCATCAAATAGGATCATATATATATATATATATATATATTCGCAAGGTCTCACTATCTTATATTTTTTTCTTTCTATTATAGTAATAAATAAGTTCATTAAATATACTGGTAGTAAATTTTATTTTATTTTTGGTAATTAGATTTGAAAACATTTTTTGAAAACTTTGGCCAAATACAACTACTAACAAAAGCACTTTTCATATAATTTAATTGAACATAAATTATTACGGTCCTAAAACGCCTTTTCAACAAGCTATTTAATTAAAAGTATTTTTCAAAATAAATTGATTTCAACAACTTGATCAAATAGGATCATATATATATATATATGTGTGTGTGTGTGTGTGTGTGTGTCGCACGCATGCATTTTGGACCTTGATAATAAACAACACCAACATATTTAATGTAATTCACGGGTGAGATTTAAATTTTGCCTGATGAATTTCGTCATTGTTGAGTGAGATCTAGATCGATAAGAGTAGAAGAAGAAGCTCACAGAGAGTAAATAAACTGACTGATTTTTATTGATAGCTAGTGATGGTTACAATAAGTAATATATCTAGGCTTCTATCTACTATTTATAGATCAACTAAGCTATGCTAAGAGTTGTCACTGATCACAATTCTATTATAACAGAATTGCCAGTTGTCTAGTCACAGAATTGTCTGCACACTAACTGCTTCCACATTTACTTAACTACTTTCCATTATCATTTCTACACCCCCCTTCAAGCTAGGTGGTGAGAAAACATTGAGAACCTCCAGCTTGAAAAGCAAATGATAATGTTGAACTCCTCCAAGTCCTTTGGTTAACAGGTCTGCCTCTTGATCATTTGTTGGAACATATTCAGGATGAACTAAGCCTTCCTGCACCTTTTTTCTTATAAAGTGGCAATCAATCTCTATGTGTTTTGTTCTCTCAAACACAAGATTGCTTGCTATTTGCATGGCTTCTTTGCTATCCGTAAACAATTGAATTGGTCTGGGAATTTCAACCCCCCCAAACTTGAACAATCCTAGCAACCAAATTAGCTCAGACAATGTCAGAGCCATGCTCCTATACTCTGATTCTGCTGAACTTCTTGCCACTGTGGTTTGCTTTTTTGATTTTCATGATATAAGTGATTGTCCAAACTTCACAAGATAGCCAGTCACTGACTTCCTAGAGTGCGGACAACTAGCCCAATCAGTATCACAAAATGCTGTCAAAGAAGATTTGCCTCCTGCATTCAACAGGATTCCAAGACCTGATTCAGCTTTCACATATCTCACAACTCTGTGTGTAGCTTCTAGATGAGACTTCTTAAGATTCTGCATAAACTAGCTCAGGGTTTGAACACTATAGGCAATGTCTGGCCTAGTTAGTTTCAAATATAGTAACTTCCTAATTAACCTTTGATAACCCTTCACATCACTTAGTGGTGCATCTTCTTTCAACCCACAATGTTGATCATATTCAATACTTGTGAGTTTTTGGTTCTGTTCCAGAGATGTCATTGCAGGTTTAAACCCTGCTAATCCAAGTTTGGCTACAAGCTCAAGAGCATATTTTCTCTGGCATAACAAGATGCCCTTTTGGGATCTGCAAACTTCAATTCCCAGAAAGTACTTTAGAGATCCAAGATCCTTAATCTTGAAAGCTCTATGCAACACATCTTTAGCCTCCTGCATGAGTCCCTCATAATTTCTTGTGATCAGTAAATCATCTACATAAACAAGTATCAACACCTGTTTACCAAGCTTCCTTAAAGTGAATAAAGAATGATCATGTTGGCTTTGTACAAAAACCAGCTAGTAAAAGAGCATTAGTAAGCTTCAAATTCCACTGTCTAGAGGCTTGCTTAAGACCATAGAGGGATTTGAGTAGCCTGCAACCCTGAGTCCTCTCTTGGCTACTAAAACCATGAAACTGCATGTATACCTCCTCCTCAAGATCACCTTGAAGGAAAACATTATAGACATCCATTTGATATAAGTTCCAATGAGACATAGCAGCCAAGGCAATCACTGCTCTTACAGTCACCATCTTAACCACAGGAGAAAATGTCTCTTGATAGTCTAAACCTTCATGTTGGTTGTATCCCTTGGCAACTAGTCTAGCTTTGAACCTCTCAACCTCACCATTAGACTGATACTTGATTTTATAAACCCATCTGCAGCCAATTGGTTGCTTACCCCTGGGCACATCAACTACCTCCCAAGT
Source organism: Jaltomata sinuosa (assembly GCA_003996215.1). Classification (NCBI taxonomy): domain Eukaryota; kingdom Viridiplantae; phylum Streptophyta; class Magnoliopsida; order Solanales; family Solanaceae; genus Jaltomata; species Jaltomata sinuosa. The sequence continues at coordinate 638,558 of QJPP01007233.1, forward strand.
CTTGTTTTGGACCAATACATCAATCTCAGACTTCATGGCATCAATCCATCTAGGATCCTTCAATGCCTCAACATAGGACTTAGGCTCAGATTCTGAGGACACAGTAGCTAGATAGGACTGGCACTTAGGTGAGAAAGAGTTATAGCTCAAGTAATTAGAAATAGAATATGTACGTGCAACTTGTACGGTAGGCTTGCAGACAAAATCTTTCATCCAAATAGGAGGTTTAGAACCTCTACTAGATTTCCTCAATGGAAGAGCAACAGTAGGAACAACATGAACAATTGGTCCAATAACAGGAGCTATATCAGGAGAATCAGCTTCAACTAAGTGATCAGGAAGTTCCTCAACAACATGTAATAGTGGAGAAACTGCAGGAGAAGCATCTGCAGTAGTACTATTTTGAGTAGGAAAATCACTGAGAGACTCTTCCATGGGAAGGAAAATAGGACTAGAAGCAAGAAAATTCTTGAGCACGAGAAAAAGAAATATATCTTCCTTAAAACTAATATCTCTGTTGACAAAAAATCTCTTAGACTGAAAGTCATAGAGTTTGTAGACCTTCTGTGTGTTAGAGTAGCCCATGTGAAATGCAACAATTGCTCTAGGAGCAAACTGATCTGTCTTCCTGGTAACAGTAGCAAAACAAAGGCAACCAATGACTCTGAGGTGTGTCAAAGAAGGACAAACTTTATGGAAAACTTCATATGGAGACTTACCAGCTAGCACAGTGGAAGGCAGTCTATTGATCAGATAGACAACAGTTAATACACAATCTTTCCATGAATGTCATGGAATATGACCTTGAAATTTTAGTGCCTTTGCTACCTTCAAAATGTGTCTATGCCTCATCTCCACCACTCCATTTTGCTGTGGAGTGTGAGGGCAACTACTTTGATGACCAATTCCTTGTTGAAGGAAAAAATTAATGCATTCTTTGCTAAAAAACTCTGCACCATTATCAGTTCTAACCATCTTGACACGTGTGTTAAACTGAACATTCACCATTTTCACAAAAGATTTAAGCAAGACAATAGCATCACTTTTTAATCTCATCAAGAAGATCCATATTATTTTGAAGCAATCATCTACAACAGTGAGAAAGTATCTATGACCAGAAATAGTAGGAGTTCTATAAGGGCCCCAAATATCTATATGAATCAACTGAAAAGGTTCAGATGATCTAGTAATACTAGCAGGAAATGGTTTCCTAGTCTGTTTAGCCAATGGACACACTGTACGATTATTGAAACTACACACTAACACTTTATTCTTCAGAAAATCTAACTTTTGCATAACACTTGTTGGAACATGTTCAAGTCTCTTGTGCCAAACTTGAGCATCATCTGAAACTCTTCCTATAAAATAACTACTTATTCTTTTATCTGCACTTTTCCTTTTAGAACTCTTGGAGAGTAGAAGATATAGGCTTCCTTCTTCCTTACCAATCTCCTTCACCTCCCCAATACATAGGTCCTGGAAAACACAAAAATATGGGAAGAAAATCACTGAACAATGTAGCTTTTTAGTAACCTTGGATACTGATAACAAGTTGTACTTGAAATCAGGTACATACAGTACATTTCGTATAGTAAGGCCACCTGCAATATGACATGTTCCCTGATAATTAACTCTCACAGTCTTACTATCAGGTAGGTGGACATTACCTTTTAAGGATTCATGTATTTTAAATCAGTCAGGAATTACTTATTAGTAGTTATATGATCTGTTGCTCCAGTATCTATGATACAGTCATCTGTGAAAGTTTGCTTAGAGAAAGAATTAGCATTTGCATTACATGCCATGTTCTCTGCTTTCTCAACTCTCTTGCCCTTCTCTAGCATATGCATGATCTGATCATACTGCTCATCTGTAAAAAATAGTTTTGTCCTCTGTGTGTATACTTGTTATGATCAGTTGCATCACCCTGTTGACATTGCCTTTGGTTAACCTTACCAACTCCATCAGTATGAGCTATGTTTTCCCTTGGGATGCCCTGTGACCTCTGAGACTTGTCATTCTTTCTACCAATTTTGTGACCAGAATCCTCTATGTCAGTAATGTTATCATGCATAGCCATGTTGATTGTCTATTCCAAGTGTTATCTCTTATATCATTCCCAGTTTGTCCATACAAGTGCCTCTTTTTTCCTTTGTAACCAGGAGGATACCATATCACTCTGTAACATATCTTCTCACTGTGCCCCTTCATTTTACAAAGATCACAGAAAAGATTGTTATTGTAGCTAGTACTACCATAGCTGTTGAACCTTTTAGATCTCTGTTGATTGTCATGCAAACTCATAACACTGTGCTCTCATGTAGTTCATTCACTGTATGATCTCCTGTGAACTAGACTCATATATTTTTCTCTGGCTTTCCTCATGAACTAGTTGCATTATAAAACTCGTTTAATCCCATCATGAACTGAAAGAGTTTCTGTTGTTCTAGATAGACTGCATAATCCTTCGATCCATTACATCCACATAAGGTTGGAATTAAAGAATAATACTCATCCCATAACAATCTTAAGCGTGAATAATACGCAGATATATCAGATGTTCCTTGTGAAATTATGGCTATCTCTTGATGTAGATTGTAAATTCTCGATCCATTGATTTGTTGAACCTCTCCTGTAGATCCATCCACACAGCATGGGCATTGTCAGCATATACTATGCCATTTACTAGCTCCTTTGAAACTGTATTCATGATCCAGGTAAGAACTGTAGCATTGACTCGCTCCCATTCCTCTTTCAGATCATCCTGATACAGATCCTTTGTACATGTCCCATTGATGAATCTCAGCTTGCGTTTGGCCTGCAGTGCAATCTTCATTGCTCTACTCCAGATTGAATAGTTCTCAGATCCTTTCAATTGTATCGATATTATGACGTTTCCAGGATTGTTTGACGGTTGAAGGTACAAAGGATGTCGATGATCACTAATGTCCAGCTCCGCCATAGCTAATCCTTGGAACTTTGAGAAAAGTTTCGAAGAAAAGGAATTCGAGTAAAAGTGAACCAGTAGCTTCAATATAGAACCACAATCAGCAATTTTCGACCTCTACTACTCTATTCTAGCTCTGATACCATGATGAATTTCGCCATTGTTGAGTGAGAGCTAGATCGATAAGAGTAGAAGAAGAAGCTCACAAAGAATAAATAAACTGGCTGATTTTTATTGATAGCTAGTGGTGGTTACAATGGATAATATATCTAGGCTCCTATCTACTATTTATAGATTAGCTAAGCTACGTTAAGAGCTGCCACTGATCACAATTATGTTATAGCAGAGTTGCCAGTTGTCTAGTAACAGAATTGTCTGCACACTAACTGCTTCCACATTTACTTAACTACTTTTCATTATCATTTCCACATTACCCTTCTAGATTGTTTTGTCTTTAAATTTTTGAATGACAAGCAGACTCAACTTAAGTGTTAAAGTCTAGCCAAAAACATCTATATATGCACTTGGAAAATAATATATACTCTTGTAATATATAGAAATGTACGACTGACGTAATTCATTCTTCTTTTCCTTCCACCCATATAAAACTTCATTATTAAGATATTATATTTGTGTCATTTTTATTTTCCATACATTAGTCAACTGAATTAAATTTATAACAAAAAAGAGAATAAATGCACCAGCTAGCTAATTCAAAGTTAAGTGCATGCCTAACGATCTTCAATAACGTTGAACTTGACTTTTTTTTCTTTTTAATAAACGTAGCAGGCATAGTACTTTATTGTCTTTAATTAATATTTTTTTGTGTCAAATTCAAAATTTAGATGTCATGGATTATTAAGCCTATTTATAATTTTTTTCGCACCAACACATATATACAAGTAATAAATAAGGGAAAATTATAGTTCAATGTTTATGGGCTATCTAATTTACAAAATATATACATAATATGTAGGTAATGTATATATTTTATAATGACTTTAATCGGTACGAAAGAAAATTGTATTGGATAAAGATTCCCCAGGGGAACAGAGAGATCAAACCTCTCATTAAAGGATATCTCTGAAATATGGGAAGGCATTTTAGGGTAAACAAAAATGTTTACCATAAGAAAATTAAAAAATATTTTTTAAAAAATAAAGTAAGTTTCTCATTTATTTTCTTGTGTTTTGTGTTTGGTATGTAAGCAAATAAATATTATCCTAAAAATATTTGTATATAATCTAGACAAATAATATGAGAAATGAGAGTGGGTGTGGTGGGGATGGGGGCTACGAAGAATGGGGTGAACATGAGGTGTGTTGGAAGGTGAGAATGATACAATCAATTTGGAATACCACTTGTAAAATTTGTTTTCTCTACTTCCATTAAGAGAGTCATTTTCGAGGAACTTGCTTTCTTAGAGAAAAAGTTTAAAAATTTTGACCAACTGAATATGAAAAAATTAAAAAATATTTTTCCTCCTTACCAAACACACCCTAAATATACATATAACATATATACATATTACACAAGTACAACATTTAAAACTGAAACACATAGACAGTATATACTTCGATCATGTAAGTATAAACCAGATGGTCGAAGGGTATATTTACGTAAATTTTTGAATTAATTCGAACTAGAAATCATAGAATCTAGCAAACGCGTAAATGTACTATAGATTTGCTTATAAATTTACCTAGTACTATATACACATACATTAAAAAGTACCTTTCTAATGCTTAGAAGAAGAATTAAAGTAAAGCTTACGTACTTGGATTGGGACTTTTCAACTACTCAAACTTTTTCCTTTTGACACTTCGATATTTCATAACTTTATTTTGCACTGGTCAATTGGTAAAGTTTGTCATGAAAAATAACTTTCATCATATCAAAAATAATTTTTCTTTACTGTCATTTAAATAAATATTTATGCTAAACTTTAGATGGTGATGCTTTTGTCTGTTGACAGGAGTCACTGATATAATATATGGTACTACAATAATATATATATAATTTGTTGGAGTACCCATCAGAATCTTAATTCTTCATCTAGGACATTAGTCACAATCCAAAACATTATGTACATGTATGGGACCTATTCATACATTTCATAATCTCCAATTCTACTAAGTTTATCCATCAGTAACAGCTATGATTTTGAACCATATATAAATGTGACACCAACCTATTTTGGAGAAAATAATTTATTTTTTAGTGTTTGCTGATATTGATTAACACATTTTTGTTAAGTTTCAATCTCTGACGGCTGAACTCTTAACCTTTATCTCGTTCGATGAATGTTGGATGTCCGATCCATATTTTCGAAGCTAGATGGGCTCTAGTCATGATACGTAATGGTCTCTGATAATTATATGTCGGATTTTTTATTAATAAAATTACTTTTCACCGATCATACTTAAGAATAAAACTTAATATCAGTATTGTTGACTCACGTCTGACTTGTATCATTTGCCACGTGTCATCTTTTGACTCATCCATCTGTTAAGTCTGAATTTTAACTCATACCCTCACTGCAGACTGAGCTAATAAGGGTGAAGTGCACTAATATCTGTTATTTAAGTTTTTAACCAAGTTTTTCAAAGTATTTAAAATTCAGCCAGCACTTAAAATAGGAAACTGCCAACTTCAAGACACAAAACTCAAAATTCCCATAGAGAATTTCAAGACATAAAAGTCAAAATTCTGTAGTTTGAACTGAAAAAAAAATTGAGTTTCAAGGACATATATAATGTCACGAAGTTTTGAGTCGAAACTCGAAAAAACTAAATTCAAGAACAAAATTCTGAAGCTTTTACTGAAAAACTGAATCTCAGAAAATATTGTCTTGATGTTCGAGGAATTGGAAAGAATAATCAAATTTTGCCTGATATTCAAGTTGTGGCTAAATGAATAAATAATTCACTAATGCTGGCTAAAACCTAAAGAACGATCCCACAAATGGCTACCTGATGTCATTTCCATAGTTAATATCGTAGACAGATTTTATTTTCACCATCCATATTCATTCCCAATCTCGACACTTAAACCTAAATTTCGAAACCATTACTTGAAAATAAAATAATCTCATCATATCATTTTAAAATTACAATCATTCAAACACGTTTTTAATACGAAAAAGGGCTAAAACTACCCTCTAACTATTCAAAATAGAGCAAATATACCCTCCATTTCTTTTTTGGCTCAAAATACCCTTGACGTTAATATTTTGGACCACAAATACCCTCCAACTTATCACCCCATTTAACATGATGACATGACGTACACGTGGCCGTCCAACTAGAACAAGGCCTGCCACCTCAAATCACAAACCTAGTCTTTCAATTCTAAACCCGCCCCGAATTCATCGGTCCATCCCAATTAAAGGGTAAAGTAAAACCTAACTTGCTCATTTCACTATTACCCTTCAAACATATTGATATGAGGTATTTTATTCATCAAGTTGAGTATTAATGTCTAGTTTTGTACTATTTTGGTGACTATTTATTTTCAGTGTTTTAAAATCATTTTCGTGGTCGATGAAGTTATGTGATCGTTTCTCGTTTAGTTGTTTCAAGATCAAGTTTCTGTTGCCAGCTCAACTGGGACCAAAGAAGTTGCTGCTACTCGAGAGTTTCTTGAATAAATAGGAGGACAACTAGATAAATAAGCTAGGCCATCTCTATAGTTATGGCTGCAAGAATAAATTGTTAGTAGTATTTGTCAAGTGCAAATGACGAATATTTTTTTTTTGGGTAATAACAAAATTCTTCAAAGCCTCTGAAAGATTAGTAGTTGCGGCATTCTTTATGATCTGGGTATCTTCAGATAGCCTACTGAGGAGCTTTAACCCTTTAATTGAGATGGATCGACGGATTCGGGGCGGGTTTAGAATTGAAATGGGTCGGATTATAATGGACTAGATTTGTGATTTGAGGTGGCAGGCCTTGTCCTAGTTGGACGGTCACGTGTACGCCATGTCATCATGTTAAATGGGGTGTTAAGTAGGAGGGTATTTGTGGTCCAAAATGTTAACGGCAAGGATATTTTTGAGTCAAAAATGAAACGAAAGGTATATTTGCTCTATTTCGAATAGTTCAAAAATAATTTTGATCATTTTTCATTTTTAATATGTTATTCTGAGAAACAATATTTAGAATATTCAAAAAGAATACAACATTAAGAAAAGGTCGTGGTCACGTTGAATAAGCCGCCCTAGGCGGCCAAGACCATTATCTCCATATCCAAAATCCTAATTGTACTCGATTTTCACACCCATTTTCACATAAACTTTTTTGAGAAAATAACACTTTATACCCCAAAAAAAAAACTATTTACCCTCAAATGCCTCATTACTTTTATACCTCATTTTATTTTAGAATTGCATTTATTTTTTAAAAAAAAATCGCGGGCTGACGTTATGCTGATTTCAACGACCACCCTTATTTTCCTCTTTGATACCATTACAGTATATATATACTCTGATGGTATCAAAGATTGACTGGACAGTGTCTTCATTGAAAGACTACTTCTTCCTCCTTGATACATCAAAGTATAATATACTCTGGTGGTATCAAAGAGTAACTGAACAATGTTTCATTGAGGTTTGCTTCAGTCTTTCGATGAAATTACTCAATCATCGATGATACCATTACGGTATATTTATATGTTGTCATGGTATCATTGAGGTATGTTTCAATTCTTCAGTATTTTAATTTAAAAACAGTTAAAAAAAAGAGTCATAATTTAGATACAATTTTTTTTAAAAATTGCAAAAAGAGAACAAAAATTATAAAAATATATTTTCTACTAATTTAAAGCTCAATAAATAAGCTTGTGACTTTAATAATTTTCTCTTAATTGTTTCTTATTTATTTCTTTAAAAAAACTCAGTTTTATATGATATCGACATGGTATCTATATACCGATAGAGTATCACGGAGGATTAAACTCTGTCCTATATGATACCGACATGGTATCAATATACCGATGAAGTATCGCAAAGGATTAAACTCAATCCTATATGATACCAATAGAGTAGCAATATATCGACGGAGTATTACAGAAGATGAATTCATGGTAGTGACGCTGACGTCATGCGCGAAATAAGAAAAGGAAAAAGTGGGCAAGCCGGTAAATAGTTTGGATCGCTGGTCTATTAAGCCTAAATAGATTGGGCTGGGTCTATTTTGGATAAATAATTTCTTTCACAATTGAGTCCAATTTGTGTAGTTTTTCCAAACTTTTTTAATACTCTCTCCCGTTAACTTTTACTTGTTCACAATTTTTAATATTTCTCTTGAAAAATAATAAATAAAATATCTATTTTATCATGATATTTATATTAATTAGTTTATAATCTCAATGAATCTGGAAAATGAGTAGCTAAGAATAAAACATAAAAAAATTATTTTTTTAATATAATGAATAAGTAAAAGTGAGCGGAGAGAGTAATTCTTTGTTCTTATTTCCATTTTGTGTCCTTATCCTTTTCAATACGATGTAATTATCACCAAAGGATGTAATGCAGTAAATGAGGTTGTTCCTTCTTTAATCAAAGATCTTGGATTCGAGCCTTGGGTATAAAAAAATATTTGGTAGAAAGCGCTACCCCCACCCCTAAATAGTAATGAATCAAAATTAGTCGGACTCCAATGCTACTGGACACCGCATGAAAAAAAAAATGTAATTACCGTTACTGTGGTGCAGTGGATGAGGTTGTTTCCTTCCTTAATCAAAGATCTTGGATTCGAGTTTTGGGTATGAAATTTTTTTGGTAGAAAGTGTTACCCCCAACCCCCAAATAGTATCGAATTAAAATTAATCGGACTCCAATACAAAAAGACACAGCATGAAACAAAAAAAAACACAATGTAATTACCATTACTCGGAAACCAGTCGGCTTGTGGAATTAAGGGAAAATAGCTCAAGACACACCTAAACTATGGCTGAAATTGCTGTTACACACTCTAACTTTGTGGGGGTCCTATGACCCCCTGAACTATTTTATAGTGTAATATTATGGGTATTATTAGCATAGATAGACATGCAAGTGAACACACGTATAAGCAGCAACTTTAAAATAGTAGATTGAAAGTAAAAATCACATGAAATTGGAATGATTTGTGTTATTTGATCAATAATCATGAAGATAAAGTTAGAGAGTTTTAAGAAAATTCTAGGGTTAATGGAAGATAAATTAACATTAATGAGAACGGACCCCTCTTTTTGATAGCGTGTGAAAGCACTTACTTTAGTTTGAGTGATTTAGTGGTCAAGCTAAGCTGATAATACCCTAAATATTACACTATAAAATAGTCCAGGGGAGTCATAAGACCTCCGCAAAGTTAGAGTGTGTAACAGTAATTCCGACCATAGTTTATGTGTGTTTTGAGACATTTTCCCAGGAATTAACGCCCCCATTTTGACCATTGACTCCGTCAACTCGTCTGCCCTTTTAAAATCAATAATTTATAGTCATTTGAAATTAATAATAATTAGTATTTGTGGCCTTAATGTAACATGCCATCATGTTGCATGATCATTTGGGTATCTATATGTCTATTTTAATTTTTTAGGCCTAAGATTTTTGTTCATAGAAAACGTCACCCATGAAGTGTCGCTGTTATGTCACTATTGACAAATCCCCCACCTCCTTTTTTTTTTTGGGGGGGGGGTGAGGGGGGCTTTGGAGGAAAGAACATCTCCAAAAGGACAAGTTAATAGTCTACAATTAAAATTATAAGAGAAAATGCATCAAAACCCCTCTAAAGTTGGTCTACATTTGGAAGTAGATACCTAAATTTTATGGGAGTCCTATTACCCACTAAACAATTTTAAATGATTCTATTATATCATTTTTAGGCCACCTGGCATAGAGAGTGTATCCACTCTCTTAAAGAGCCTGAAAACCCCACAAAAATGACTATAACTTTATTTTTACGATTTTTTTCTATAAAATATATTTTTCTATTTTTCTTATTATTTTAACTTTGTTTCTTTTTTCTTTTTTTCCTTCTTTCTTCTTGGTAAATTTGATGGACCCTTAGAGCTTTCAATGTCACCATTTTCGTCATAACTCTACCCACTTTTCTGTATCATTTTCATTTTACTCTGTTCAATTTCAAGTTCTTATCCCCATTTTTTTTACATTTCAAATAATTTTGTAAAACCCAATAGATTTCAAGATGATTAGGAGTATCATTCAGTTTTTTATTCGAGCTTCAATTCAGCTATTTACGAATTTTTGAAAATTTATTGATTCTCTACAAAACCTTCATTTTTAATATTATTGCTATCATTCTTTTCAAAATCTTAATTGCAAAAATAATATAAAAATGAGATAAGTTAATTATTGATATCCCCAAAATTGTAAAATTTGTTCAGCGATTTTTTTTTAATATTTACTATCAATTATTTAATAAAAGTTAAAAAAGTAGTAAAGAAAAAAATTTGAAAAGCTTTTATTGATTATAATGACAGTAGAAGGGAGTGGGGTTAGGTGGAGAAGAAGAAAAATCTATATGTGATGAAGGATTTGCTGAGAAGAAATCTGTGGAGGGAGAAATTAAGTAGAAAGAGAGAAAAAAAAGTCAAAAAGAAGGAGAGAGAAAGGGGAAAGAGAGAAAAGGAAAAAATATAAAGAAAAAAAAGACTAAAAATGAAAAATATACATATTTAATAAAGTTAACACGTGTCAAATAATAATTGGTGCGTGATTAACACTTATATTTTGAAAATTATGATTCATCCGAAAATGATGTAATAGTATCAGTTTGAAATTGTTTAGTGGGGTAATAGGACCCCCGTAAAGTTTAGGTGTCTAGTTTCAAATGTCAACCAACTTTAGGGTGGTCTTGATGCATTTTCTCATAAATAAATATGGATATCGATACATTATATATACATTACATAATTATTTATACAATATCGATACACATTTAAATATCGTTTATACAGTATCAAGATATGTTTATACACTATTTATACAATATTGATAGACATTTATATACCATTTATATAATACTAATACATTAGATAACTTTTATACATTATCGATACATTACATATACATTCGGATATTTTTTTTGTAATTTTTTTTTGTGATTAATTCATTTTTGGGCTATTTTTTTTGTAAAGAAAACTTGACTATATTTATTGTAAACTAATTACTTTTCTGTACATATTTGAAATTATCCCATTGAAAAAATAGTCATCTCAAATTGTAATGATGAATTATGATACAAAATATCATTATTAGGATGTTATAATAATAATATTTCAAAAAAAAAAAAAGTACCTGAAAATTGCCTAAACAACCACATCACAAGAGACACAATTGGTGAAAAAAAAATACTTCTCCATGACACAAATAGCTAAATATATAGTAGAAATATGAAGAGATGCAGTCCTTTCTCCTTCACAATTGATAAATTTCATAAAAGAGTTAATAAATAAATATTATGATAATTAATTAGAGGAGAAGATTAGTGATCTTGGACGTGGGAAGAATGAAGGTTCACTGTTTCTCACTTTCTCCTTATAAAATTTAATACAAATTAATTACATTATTTATAGGAAAGGGAAAAAGGATTAACAAAAATATTTAAACGTTAAAAACTCAAAAAAAAAAGAGAGAAAAAAGATATATATGAATGGAGGCCGTAGAGAGGTGCCACATCACCTTGTCTATAACTCATCTTTTATTTATATATATATATATATATATATATATATATATATAGAGAGAGAGAGAGAGAGAGAGAGAGAGATAGATAGATAGATAGATAGATAGATAGATAGATAGATTATGTTTCAAAGAAGATTAAATGGATTGATTATATTATTAATTGAAATAGAATTAGAAGAAAAATCGATTATAAAAAAATTATTAACAACTTTACATGCCAAAGACTTGGAAGAATAAACTTTATAAAAAAAAAAAGTATATTAATTTTGAAAAAAAATTAAAGCCTCCATTTGATTTTGGCTTTGGGCCATCAATGTGCTTGAGCCGCTCATATTTCTAAGTAAACTATCCTAAATCGACGAAGATTTGTCAGTAAACGAGTATTATATCCGATAATAAACCAACGGATAGTGATTTGGCGGAAAATTATCACCATGTAGGAGTTCCTCGCTGATGAAGACGAACAATTCACCTACTTAGCAATTCATTTTCTTGCAATCATAAAGGGCAGGTCTTCAACTAGCTGAAGAGAGTTCTTCTCTTCCTTTCTGAATGCTATATGTATGTCTCCCCAATTCCTAGACGTGGTCCTGTTGTTGGGTCAAGTTTAGAAATGACCTAAGATGGAGTGGTGTCCCTCGTAAAAAAAGTCGAACAAAAATGATCATTAAAGGGTGGTCTTGACTTTTTGCCTTTGCTTAACAAAAGAAATTTCAAAATAGCTTTCGCTTTAAAAGTTTCTTAATTTTTGCTCATAAGACAGACGTTCAGGATATTTTAAGAGTAAACCTGCTCAATTGACAAGAAGTTATATTGCCCATCAAACATAAGTTCTAATTTTTACCCGTATGACAAACGTTCAGGATATTTTAAGAAAGTGAACATGCTCAATTGATGAGAAGTTATCTTGTAAGCAAAAGTTAGAACTTAGATATATTGTCCACCAAGCATAAGTTTTAACTTTTGCCATAAGCTAGATGTTCAGGATATTTCAAGTTAGTGAACCTATTCAATTGACCGCACGTTATATCTTATAGGCAAACGTAGAACTTATGCCTGATGGACAACATAAATTCTACCCAATAATTTTTTCAAGTCAAGTTCATTTTTTAAAGATTTTTATTAAGGGGGACAAAAATTCAAGATCGAACACTTTAAAGCACACTAGGCGTAATTCCCCCCATGTTATTCACCTTTTATGGCCATCGAGAAGTGCAGTCAAAATCCCCTCAATTGGCAGTTACGGCGATGCTCTACGACTGTGAACTGTGACATCTGCAGCCACCCATCTTGCTGTGATGAGACCAATTGTGAGGAAGAGACAGGTATAGAGCTTTCCAGTTCAGCTCAATCTTCTGTACGCTCAATAGTGTCTAGGAACGTCGTTAGGAATCTTCTCGGTTTTCTTCTATATATTCCCTCCGTCCATTTGTGCTTGCTCATGTTTGACTTGAAACACCGCTTAAGAAACAATCAATAGAAGGATAATTTTACTATATCACTCATATTAATTATAACTCATTTAAATGTTGAGAAACGAATAATATTTAATAGCAAAGGTAAAATAGATACAAAATGATAAACTATCTCTTGATTTCCCAATTGGACAAGTTAAATTGAACAACTATTTTTAATATATCAAGGAGGGAGTACTACTCATGCATCCTTTTAAGTCTTTGATAAAGTTCCTCTTTTAACTGCAAATTCTTTTAAGTAACAGTCGGACCTTTTTGTTTTCTTTTGAAGTGCAACCAAGTTAATAAATCTTACTCGCTTAATCGGGAGGATAACTGTATTGGGTGTAAACCCTCAAGGGGCACATGGCAGAACGAAAAATCATCTCATGGGCTAATGGGTTTGTGGATGCTCGAAAGATGATTTGTCAAAGTTGGGCCATCAACGGAAGTTTTTCTTCAGAAGTTATCTCAGAGGGAACATTGCCCAACGATCTCATCTCCTCCGGAATGATGTGGAGGAAAGAAAAGGACAAAAAGACAAAGGTGACAGGTACGTCAAGTGCGCAGACGCACAAAGTACCAGCTTGACCCTTGACCCCTGTAGAGAATATCAGTTGGCACCAGACGAGTCTGACACTTGGAGCAATTCCATTGGACGTAGAACATAAGGTCTAGATAAAGCTTTCTTGTTGGCTGAGACCCTCCCACCGTGGCATATGAATAGTCAGCTCTTATCACATGTAAAGACATTCTGATTTTCAAGCAATACAATATGCTTTATTACTTGTTCACAAAGAAATCGCTTCCTTTGCTCATTTGCTCTCATATTACTCTCGGAGGAAGAGCCCCAACTCTCGAGAGACGACATCAAAAGATTACTTCTTACATCTATACTTGTTTTCTTTTATTACGTTTTGTTGCTACTTTTCCATTGGTTTACTTACTAAATAGTTTAACATGCGTGCTTTTGGCTTCATACAATTTCAACTGTACCGATTTTAGGGTAAACCATAGCCAATTCATGGACCTCAACGTTAGAAGTATAATGAAAGACAATAATGCTGAAACTTAATCAAGATCAGGATACTAATCAATACAACAGGTGGTTACAGTATGAGATCAGGACTAAGCGGCATAGGATGGATTTTTACAGTTCAAACAGTGTATACAAACAAATAAGACAATGTATATTCATAAACAATTAGCAGCGGTAACAAATCTGAACGAATACGTTCATTCATCTACTTGATTATTAGATGAAAGCTCTCGTTCTACAACTGGAGGTATACAGTCCACCTTGTATCGCAAGACCTGTTGCCAATCAAAGCAAAATAATGATCCTTAGATAGTTATGTTCCTTTTTTGATTAGACTAGCAGCAAAGCAATCAATTGTTAGATGAGAATGCAGATTAACAGGCACCTATTTTCGTGAGGAAGGAAGAAAACAACAAAATGGTTACATAAGCTACAAATTTCACTAGACCAAGTTCTACTGGAACAGGAAAAACCCATAGGCAGCGGAAAGCAGCCATTCTTAGATACACCAACAGGATAAGACGGAATACTTCAGAGGAGACAATCATAACCTCAATGAATTAGGTTCGACAGTGTATTACTCACCTTGTTGAAAAATGTAGAATAAGAATTATCCCATATGAGTTTGTAGTTTCCAGACAGGCATGTACAGAAGTTTCCCTGGAAGAAATGAGCATTGAGGTGAAGTTGCAAATTTACTTACTAGAATCATAAGAGAGCAAAGTAATTACTCACTTGGTCAGCTCCATATCGTCGATAAGGTAAGATTTGCTGTGAGTAAGCGTTTGATTGACAAGTCAAAAAAATTAAACCAGAGCAATGTGAGTGAGAGAAGAGAAGAGGAGAAGTTATCTCATAAAAGAGACAAGATTAAATAAAGCATGTGGAGCTAGCTTAGTAAACCAAAAATTGCAGCAGACACACTTTATGAGAAAACGTGAAAACAAGTCGAGGTGATACACTTTCATACCGTCTTCTGTCCGGAAGGATCCATATACTCCATGCTAAAGCCAATGTCCTGTTACAACAAAAGAAGCGCAGATGACTTGGTTACAGAAATGTACTAGTGTCATATCTGACAGTTTACTAAAATGAAAAATGATCTTTTAATAAAGTGAAATGAAAATGATCTCATTCAAGATTTTACCTCATATCTGATGACCTATACATTACAAGATCCAAAAAATGAACAAGAAAAGGAAGAATAAAAGAAGACAGGTGCTTCATGTAGTCTCTTGGGAAATTTGAGAGTTATTTTAAATGATTTCCTTCTCACCAGATAATTGCTTCACAGGTCATACGGATAGGAGCAAGTACAAACAATATAGTATGAAAGATGTTGACAGAAGATGACAAAATATATGTTAATATGCAAGGATTTATCAGCACATTCTCCAAATGTACATGATTGAATAATTAGCATATTCTCTCAACTGGTCCTGCCCTTTCCAGGACCCCATGCATAGCAGGAGCTTAGTGCATCGGGATGCCCTTTTCTCCTCTCAACTGGTGCCGCTTATGTCGCTTGGAACAAGGAAAACAGAAGTAGCAAGACATAAAGGTAGTGAAGTGGAAAAGGAAATAGTTTCTTCATGTTCCATGAAAGAGAAATTTAACGATGCATTTTTGCTGAAAATCAGCAAGTCAAAAGAGAGAGAAATAGTCTACTTGAAAGAAGTGTGATGCTTCTTTTAATGCAATGGAAGTAGATTTTAGGCCTATAAGTTTGGTAGGCACTGTATCATTGCCAAACAGCTGTCAGAGAGGTTGAAAAATGTTATGCAAGTTGATTTCTGAATCCTAGAGTGCTTCTATAAGGAGGAGACAAATTACTATTGCAGTAGTCATTGCCAAATAAATATTTAGTATGAGATGGAGACAAGGTGGAGCAGGTGTTATGTGTAAGTCTGATGCGGCGAAAGAAAGCACATGATCATGTTTGCTGGAATTTCTACTCTAACTAGAGAAACCACAATTATATCTCTGAGTCGCATATTAGTTGGGTGAGAAGAAACCCATAGAAAATCCTTTGGAAAGATTCGGTACACGAATCCAGCCTGAAAAATGTGGACATTATAGAGGGATAGGAACATACAAAGATTATGGAGGGAGAGATCAGACTTCAATGGAGTTTGTGTGTGTGCCCACAACTTGAGTTCAAGTGTTTGTAAGTCTGCATACACAAGCATCTCTTTTGCCTGATTTGTTAATAATGCAAAACTACTTTATCAAAAAATATGCACTTTTTGTTTGTTTCCTCCTACAACATTAATAGGGAGGAGATTAGTAACACTGTGAAGCAAACGTATTGATGCATGTGTGGACACAAAATGCAAATAAAGCACCACTTTTCATTTAGAAATCACAAAAGAACCAAGCTTAACAAATTCAGCAGTCCCATGACAAAACAATCCAAATATTCACGGAGGAAAAAGAAAATGTATTTTTCTGACTATTGTTTACAAGATTTAGTGATTGATAATAATCTAAAATTTGGAAACGGGATAACAAAACTTTTGGTCCCTCTGTTATTCATAAATTCTTATTTTTCGTTTTCTGATATATGATATTAAGCACATTTAACCTTCAATTAATTAAAATGTTTGTTTTAGTCCCTTTATATTATTTTTCTCGAATCTAGAGGTAGAATTCATCATCACATAGAATTTAGGATTCGGGTGTACGAATCTGACATATTATTTTGTTGAAAACAACTTATATTTTTAGTCACCAATGTAATTTAACTCTATTTCTATTATATTAAGTTAAATAACTAATGACTATTGTATAGTTATGACTTGAATTTTTATCATTTAATAATAAGAAAATCGTGTTTTATCATTAGTACTCAAGTTCATTGATGGGTGCAGCGATACATTTTGCATTTTTGGAGATACGACATGAGTGCGACAACATTTTTGGAGGATCAAACTACATAGTCTTTACGGAGGAAATATGTTATATTTAGACCATATCAAAAAGGGAAAATACATAAGTTGCACCTCCAGCTTGTCCAAAAAAAATCATTTGCACACCTAAACTTTGCGGGTGACGTCTTATCCCCCTATTCTTATTCAAAGTGGAACTAATTACCTCTAAAGTGATGATGTGGCAGAGATCACTTTCTTGGAAGCACGTGAGATACGTGGAAAACAGAACCTAAAAACTAAATTTTCTAGGTTTCACTTTCCAATTGGACATTATATAATTAATTACATTTAACATTAAAAAACTCTTTCTTTTTTATGCTTATTCCTTTTCCTTTTGTATTTTTCTTCTTCCTCTTTCTCTCTCTTGTGGATCATTAGATCTGTAGGGACATATAAATTAAATAAATTCATTGATCATTTATCACATGGTCCCAAACCAAAATAGTACACTTTTCTAGTTATCAAAAAAATATTCTGTGTGCTCATTTTTGGCAAAATGTAAGCACAAAATTCTGTTTAAGTGATGCAGGTTTATCTTCAACATAAAACTCTCTGCATACTTGGTGCAAACTTTATGTATAGGAGTAACAAATGAGGATTGTGGTGAATCGGTAAGTACTAGAGGTCTCGGGTGGTTTGAGTCCTCTTTGAATATAGAATCGCCTTTGTTAGGGAGCACTTTACTTCCATGTGGGACTTTCCAGCGCGAATTCAAATTTAATCGGACCTCAATGCAAATACAGTACATCGAGTGGGAAAAAAAACTTTATGTAGGAGTAACTAATTTTTGGTGAAAACTTTTTTGCATAAATATTGGTACACTATTTGATTTCTGTAGTAAAGCTTCACATTATTAATATATTAATGATTAGCTAACTTATGCAGAAATCTATGAAGTATGAAGTACTATTGTAATGAATGCAAAAAATAATTTCTGTATTGGTAACACTTGAATAATACGAGCACCTAAATGTGTATTATATAAAACATCCTCATAGAGTTGATTCTAATGGATAATGTTATCCATGCATTACAATTCGAGTATATAAAGAGACCACATAACTTATCACTCACCGATGTTGGAACTTAACACTTTTCGTACGCCCAAAAACTAAATATTTGAAGCGTGAAGCCGTGAACAATATAAGATGAGGGTTTAACATCGGGTAAATCATAAATTGAGATATCAAATGCTATCACTCATTACATTGATAATCTCTATATTATCATTCATTAATATAAAAAATGTCTATATTAGTCATCATCGTATAACAATTCTTATATTACCAATTAGTCTTTGAATCAAGAGACTTTTAAGCTTAGTGACCAAAAAAAAAAAACTAATGCGACAAGTTCGATCGATATGTTGGTGTACAATTCCTTCGTTCAAAAGGATCTGCAAGTACAATTTAAGAACCAATTAATTCCTATATACTGTCTTTATAGGCTATATATCCCAAGTGGAAAGAAAAGGTTTTAATTAAGGACGACGTTCTTGACATTTAAGCAGAGAAAACATTAATTTGTTACAAGAAACATTTAGAAGTACATCATTCATACAACTTTAATACTCCTAATTACTTATTGTCTCACCAACAAACAAGTAAATGAGAAAAATAATATTAGAAGTGTTGTATACTATTCTATATATACAAATATATCAATCCAGTGATCTGCTTCAAATTATGTAAACCACAAGTCAAAATTCCTCCATATATATGCATAAATTTCTCTACATAATGATGATATTTATTTATTTCAACACATACATGTGGAAGTAGATAATACAACTTTAATAATTACTTATCACCAACAAACAAGTAAATGGGAAAAATAATATTGGAAGTTCTGTATACTATTCTATACGTACAAATATATCAATCCGGTGTTCTGCTTCAAATTATGTAAACAATAAGTCAAAACTCCTCCATATATATGCATAAATTTCTCTACATATGATGATATTTATTTGTTTCAATACAGGCATAATGAAACTGAAGTATCAACATATCATTATGACGTTTTTTTTTCTTGAGAAAACATGCAAAACTCTTTAATTTACCATCGACTTGGAGCACCAATGATGGCCAACAAATCTCTTTCCGCTTGAAGACCATCATCGAATTCAACGGTCCTTTTGATGTTTGCAATAGCTATCCGAGCCTCTTTCCTATCTCTTTCCCGCTGCGAATTGGCTTTCTCTTCTTGCAACTGCTTCTCCCACAATTTAGCTTTCTTCTTCATCTCTTTTTCATCAAACGCTTCTCCGAGAACTTGTTGTTGGGATCTGAAGATCACGTTAGCGTAGCGTTTCTTCAGCATCGCGGCCCGAAGAAGTTTATTATCTTTCTCCAACGTCTTAACATCAAAAATAGTATGATGATCATCCATGGAGATCATGGAGATCTTCCTCTTCTTACAACATGCCATCTTCTCACTGCCAAGTGCTTTTGGCTGGGAATTAAGAAGCAACGCCATAGAGCTAAGTATTGTGACAATTAACGATGCACAATGCAACAATTAGTAACCCTAGATGTATAATGTGGATAAACGAAAGTAACTAAGTGCACTATTATATATATACACATAACATAGGCAACATAATTAACCCTATGGAAGTTTCCTAAGTTAATTAATCCGATTTTGTATAGGAAAAGTTAAAGCGCGAAAAGGTACACTATGGAGTTCCCAATCCGATTTTGTTTAGGAAAAGATGAATTATGAAAGTTTCTAAACAAATAAAATTAGTTAATTACTCTCTGGACCACTTTACTGGTCATATTTTTAGTTTACTTGCCCCTTAAGAAATTATGTGTTTTTACTATCATAGCCTTCTCTTTTATTATTTAAAATGTTAAATCTCTCTTCAATAAATAATAGTATCTCATTAATGTCTCTTCGTCCTTCGATCAATAAATAAAAAGAGAGTTAATTTAAATAATCATAATATTAAAGTATGTGTATATATTCTTCACTTAGGTTTTTCTATGCTAATTAGTCAACATTTATTACTTTCAAGAATAATTATTGCTTAAGGCAAAATAGGAAGAATATACTCAATTATGTTTTGATTTTCTAAAATGACAACTAAAATGATCATGAGGGAGTATTTCTCAAGGCTGAAAATTGTGATTGAGTTGGAGCCAAGTGTTCTTAATTGATGTGAAAAATAAAAATAGATAGTTAAAACAAATAGTTGAGAGCTGTTTTTTCAATCTTATTCATCTTCATATGCTTAAAAGAGAGGGTAGTCACATTAGCTTCTAGCGTCCAGGGGTAACGACTATCAGATAGGCAAGTTCCAAGGGGTAATTAAGACTATTTGAAGAAAACACGTCAAGTTTTGAGTGGTCTTTGTGTATTAACCTTTAATTATTTACTCTATTGAGATATTTTTAGTTTTTAAGAATAATTATTACTAGAGATACAAAAAAATTTAAAAAATCTTAAATTTTTAAAATCAAAGATTTTAGTGTATGGGAGTTGTATTCATGTACATAGTTTAGTTATAGTCAAATTTTCTTGTGCACATCAATATCCAAAGTGCTTATTTTATAATAGTGAGATATTTAGTTAAATTTTTGGGAGAAAAAATTAAATAAGTATTTTTGGGAAGTAGCATAAATTTTTTATTTAAAATTTAAAAATTATTTTTTAAGAACATTCACTTAGAAACACTTCTAAAAAACTTGGTCAAACACTAATTACTGTTCAAATATTATTTTAGTTTTATTGGCCAAACACAAAATAGTTTCCACAAAAAATACTTTTTTTAAAAAACACTTTTGGAAAGGGCATTTTTAAAAATAAGAGTTCGTTTGAATAGACTTATTTTAAGCTGGTTTTAAGTATAAGCTATTAAGTTGGAAATCTTAACTTTTTGCTTTTAGCTTCTTCTTTTTTTGTTATTTTGACTTAAAATCAAGTGTTCAAAAATATTTTTTTCACCTTACCCAAACACTATAAAAAAATTTAAAAGTTATTCTGACTTGAAAGAACTTAAAACTAAGTTCATCCAAACTAGCTTTAAGTTGATTTTAGAAGTGACGCACTTAGAAATGCGATTTTATATATATATATAAAAAGATGTTTAATAGGAGCTTTTATTTAACTCTTGTCTCTGACCAAGAGTAGTTGGAATTCTTTATTTGAAATTCAAAGTAGTAGAGTATAAAATGAAAATGATCAGAAAAATGGATTAACATATCAATTTGTATATGTGTTAATCCATTCTAGTTTTCTTTATATACTATAGAGATGTCCACCAGATTAACATCTTAATATTGTGTTCGATTAAATATTATTTTGCATAAAATAAGAGAGATGGAATTATTTACTCATGGACCAATACTCTATTGGACGCAGCTTGTCTCAATTCGGAAGTACTTTTCTAAAATGCTCAAATAAATAACGTTTGACCAAATTAAAAAATGTTTGCAGCCTTTCGTTTTAAATTATTTGGCCGATAGGGTAAGGTATGACAAATATAAAAGTGGAGTAAACATTTAGGTTTCTTCAAGTATTAAGCACATTATAAGTGTTCTTTCATGCTAGAATTTGTGAGTTTGATTCTTATCCACCTTTATATATATATATATATATACCTTTTACTTTTACTATTGATTAAATACAAAAATAGGACCGTGATGAAGCATAGACTTTTTCTTAATTATGTACATTATCATTTATTAATAAAAAAAAATATATATTAGTCATCATCATATAACAATTCTTATATTACCAAATTAGTCTGTGAATCAAGAGACGTTAGTGATCAAAAAAACCTAATGCCACAAGTTTAAAACGTTGTTGTTGGCTTGTTGCAATTAATTTGACTGCTACACCACAACAGAATATTATAGAGCTAGAGCTACAGGAGAGGACACACAAGTTGCTTCAGATCACCTCTTATTGCCACATGAAATACTACAACATCAAATTAAAACCCCTAATTATATATAGGCTATATATATCCCAAGTGGAAAGAAAATGTTTTAATTAAGGACGACGTTCTTGACATTATTTATGCATGCAGAGAAACATCAATTTGTTACAAGAAACATTTAGAAGTAGATCATAAAACTTTAATAAATACTTATAATGATCTCACCAACAAACAAGTAAATGGGAAAAATAATATTGGAAGTACTATATATATATATATATACTATTCTATATGTACAAATATATCAATCTGATGATCTGCTTCAAATTATGTAAACCACAAGTCAAAACTCCTTCGTATACATGAATTTCTCTACATATGATTTTTCTTTGTTTCAACACAGACATCAAGAAACTGAAGTATCAACATAACATCATGAAGGATTATTGCTTTTCTTGAGAAAACATGCAAACTCTTCAATTTACCATCTACTTGGAGCACCAATGATGGCCAACAAATCTCTTTCCGCTTGAAGACCATCATCGAATTCAACGGTCTTTTTGATGTTTGCAATAGCTATCCGAGCCGCTTTCCTATCTCTTTCCAGCTTCGAATTGGCTTTCTCTTCTTGCAACTGCTTCTCCCACAATTTAGCTTTCTTCGTCATCTCTTTTTCATCAAACGCTTCTCCGAGAACTTGTTGTTGGGATCTGAAGATTACGTTAGCATAGCGTTTCTTCAGCATCGCGGCCCGAAGAAGTTTATTATCTTTCTCCAACGTCTTAACGTCAACAATAGTATGATGATCATCCATAGAGATCATGGAGATCTTCCTCTTCTTACAACATGCCATCTTCTCACTGCCAAGTGCTTTTGGCTGGGAATTAAGAAGCAACGTCATAGAGCTAATTGTATTGTGGCAATTAACGATGCACAATGCAACAATTAGTAACCCTAGATGTATAATGTGGATGAACGAAAGTAGCTAAGTGCACTATTTATATATATACACATAACATAGGCAACATAATTAACCCTATGGAAGTTTCCTAAGCTAATTAATCCGATTTCGAATAGGAAAAGGTGCACTATTATGGAGTTTCCTAAACTAATCAATCCGGTTTTGAATAGGAAAACATGAATTATGGAAGTTTCTTAAATTAACAAAATTAGTTACTCTCGACCACTTTACTTGTCATATTTTTAGTTTACTTGCCCTTAAGAAATTATGTGTTTTGACTATCATACCCTTTTGTTTAATCATTAAAATGTTAAACATCTCTTCAATAAATAATATCTCTTTAATGTCTCTTCAATAAATAAATAGAGAGTTACTCTAATCAATTATTCTTCACTTTGTTTTTTCTATGCTAAATAGTACTACTACTTAGCTTCTCCATTTTCAAAAGAGAGTTGTATAATTTGGTTGGGTTTTTATAGGTAGGACTTTATTTGTTGATTTATTATTTTGCTTGTGACCGTGAATTTTGGGTGCTAGTCATGTTACTACAACATATATTAGCAGGTTTCCAAACCCTATATATACTTCAAATTAAAAAACCCTTAATTCCCTCGTTCAAAAGAACAATTAGTACAATTTAAGAACCACTTAATTCCTATATATGTCTTTATAGGCTATATATCCCAAGTGGAAAGAAAAGGTTTTAAATTCCCAAGTGGAAAGAAAAGGTTTTAAATAAGGACGATGACGTTCTTGACTTTTATGGAGAGATAACATTAATTTGTAATTACAAGAAACATTTAGAAGTAGATCATACAACTTTAATAATTACTTATGATCTCACCAACAAACAAGTAAATGGGAAAAATAATATTGGAACTTTGAAGTACTTCTAAACATACAAATATATCAATCCGGTGATTCAAATTACGTTAACTACAAGTCAAAACCTCTCCGTATACATGAATTTCTCTACATATGATATTTATTTGTCTCACACAAGTAAATAAAGAATCCAAAGTATCAACATATCATCATGACAATTTTTTTTTGTTGAGAAAACGTGTAAATTCTTTATTTTACCATCGACTTGTAGCTCGAACCTATAATCGCCAACAACTCTCTTTCGGCTTGAATATCGTCATCGAAATCGACAGTCCTTTTGATGCTTGCAGTAGCGATCCGAGCCGCTTCTCTATCTCTTTTCTGTTGCAACTTGGCTTTCTCTTCTCGCAACTGCTTCTCCCATGAATCAAACTTCTTCTTCATCTCTTTTTCATCTAACGATTCACCAAGAACTTGTTGTTGGGATTTGAAGATCACTTTAGCATAACGCTTCTTCAACATTGCGGCCCGTATGATTTTGTTATCCTTTTCCAATTCCTTAACATCAATAACATAATCCACAGTCGAAATCTTCCTCTTCCTACATGCCACATTCTCAGTGCCAAGAAATTTTGGCCTAGAATTATAAAGAATTTCCATACCGTAATTAGCCATAGATCCAAAAATAGAAATTTAGTAACTGGGTTGTAATGAAAGTAACTAAACTCCCACTATTATATATACGTAGGCGGTAGGTTTTTCCTATTATGTAAAGGAAAAGGCTTATAAACGTTTCCTAAACTAACTAGGGAACCAAATATAACATAGGCAACATAATTAACCCTATGGAAGTTTCCTAAGCCAATTAATCCGATTTGGAATAGGAAAAATTAAAGTGAGAAAAGGTGCACTATGGAGTTTCCTAATTAACTAATTAATCCGAATTTGTATTTGAAAACATGAATAATGAAAAGTTTCTTAAATTAACAAAATTAGTTACTCTTGGACCATTTTACTTGTCATATTTTTGTTTACTTGCCCCTTAAGAAATTATATTTTTTGACTATCATACCCTTCTCGTTAATCATTTAAAATATTAAATCTCTTTTCAATAAATAATATCTCATTAATGTCTCTTCAATAAATAAATAGAGAGTTAATCTAAGCAATTATTCTTCACTTAGATTTTTCTATGTTAATTAGTCAATATTTATTACTTTAAAGAATAATTATTACAAAGGGTAAAATGGAAAGAATGTACTCAATCATGTTTGATTTTCTAAAATGACAACTAAAATGGTCAGGAGGGAGTATTTCCAAATCGTAATGCAGTTGAAGCCAAGTTTTTTTAATTGGTCTGAAAAATAAAATAGGTACGTAGTTAATAAAACAAATAGTTGAGAGCTATTTTTTCAATTTTATTCATCTTCACATGCTTAAAAGAGAGGGTAGTCACATTAGCGTCTAGCATCCGGGGGTAACGACTATCAAATAGACAAGTTCAAGGGGATAATTAAGACTATTGATAGTTTAAATGAGTTTGATCAAGAAAACACGCCAAGTTTAGGATGATCTTTAGGTATTAACCCTTAAATATTTACTTTATTGAGGTGTTTGTAGTTTTCAAAACAATTATTACTAGAAATAAAAGTTGAATTTTTTCAAAAAAATGATAAATAATTTGAAATAATTATTTTTAGAAATCAAAACAGATAATTTGAGGCGAAAGGATTATATTAGTTGTCGTTTATGCAGATGTTTGTGTTTGGGCGTTGTATTTATGTAAATAGTTTAGTTATAGTCAACTAATAAGCTCCTGCTCTAATTACTTGTACAATTGACAATAGAATTGTAATTTTGACTTCCCGTTCTTTTTTTCTTCTTCTTTTTTCTTAAAAAGAAAATTCTTGTACGCATGCATATTGCCTCAAATTTTCTTGTGCAGATCATCCCAAAGGGAACTAAAAACTCATTGCACTCGGGTCATTCATCTGGTTACTTACAGGTTACGTTGTTTGATCAAGTTTTTGAAAGATCAAAAGTGCTTATTTAATTTTATGAGTGAAGAGTTTAACTAAACTTTTGAGAGAAAATAAAATTAAATAAGTGTTTTCGGGGAGTATAACAAGCTCTTTTTCTTGTTTCATTCTACACGAGGTGAACAAATGTCATCCCAATGCCAATGCAATCTCCAACAAGAGTAGTTGGAATTCTATATTTGAAATTCAAAATAGTAGAGTACAAAATGATCACAAAGATAATACATTTCTTCCCAGCGAAATGAAGACCATTCATGATCAATAGATCATCTGGAATTTGCCTAACCCCTTATTTTCTTTTTTTACTCTTATTTGGATTGTCAAAGATGACTTGTATACTCATCAGACTAAACAGAGTCATATAGCTTCTCATTCTCTGTCAACTACAGATAGCAGAGGAACATTCACATTGTCACCGCAATTAACAAATTGATAGTTCACAATAAGATGACCTTGTTGATTTCCTACTCCATCTGTGTCGATTTGACGGAAAACGTTAATGTCCAAATCTAATCCGCCGTTACTGCATTGATCCACGATTCTCACTATCGTCTGAGCTCCTGTGCGTGTATTTGTCACCTGTATATATATAATTCGTAACGGTGTTAGTTGAGTTATATATTGTTTAGAAACTAAACATAGTAGTAACAATTTTGACCTCCAAAATAATTCGATGATCATTCCAATTATGAAACTTTTAGAGTATATTTTCATGACTTACCCTGTTTCAAACCAAGCCTAAAAGTACCAATTGATGGAAATAACACTTAAAAGTAACTATAATATAAGTTCACGAGATCTCGTAGTTCACAACAAGATAAGAACACCAACACAACCTAAATTGTGAACTCATGGGATAATTTTGGATATATAACAATTTGCTTTCTTCGCGACTAGAGCTTTAGTCGTGAAAATCAATATACATATCTAAAACACATGTAACGGAAAGTCAAGGAATATTTAATTTGATTGTAGAAAATTATCAAGACCTTATTTGCTATCAAAATATCCAATATTTTGAGAAGAAATCACTGATTACCCATATGTAGGAATAAAATAATTGGAGATATTTCGACCAAAAACGGTGAAAGTTGACCAAAACTCATCCAAACACATTTCTAAGATCATATTTTTTCAAACAACAAAAAAAATATGTGGTACTTATCCTATAATTTTTTAATATCTAAATTTCAAATTATAAAATATTGATTTGATCTAATTCAATTTAGCTTCTAAAATGAGTCAAACTACCTTAAAAAAAAAAGAAACATGACAATTAATTTGGAACGAAAGGAAGCAAATTTGACCAGATAATAACATGATCATCTAAAATAGAAGGGATCCATATATTGCTTACCCTTAAGCATTTGCCACAGGAGTCTCGGCCACGAGGTCCAGCAGGACCACAGAAAGCAGTCCAACCATACTTGCTCCTCCAGGCATAAGGCTTATTAGCATCCCAAGTCGAACAATAAGCACTAACGGCATTCAAGTCCCACCCAACATTCTGTGGATTATATATATGATATGTTGCACGTACATTTTGTGCACTTGCCCCGCCCCCTCCTGGTGTTGGAGTTGGTCCACTGCCACTGCACCGGCTCTGGCAGCCTTGGCTAGGTGAGCAGTAATCGGGTGTCGATCCACACCATCCAAATTGGCTGCAACATAAGTTCCCGCTGCATAAGGCTCCGCCTTTTTGCCTACCGCACTGCTGTGCGTTGGCACCTGCGGCCGCTATGATCAAGAGAAACAATGATAGAAAAAGAGTATTAGTACTACTTAGCTTCTCCATTTTTAAAAGAGAGTTGTATAATTTGGTTGATGTTTGATTGATCTAATAGCAATATATGGGGGGGGTTTTATAGGACTTTATATATTTATTTACTATTATTTGGCCTGTGTCCGTGAATTTTGGGGGCTCGCCATGTTACGGCT
This sequence comes from Jaltomata sinuosa, assembly GCA_003996215.1. Classification (NCBI taxonomy): domain Eukaryota; kingdom Viridiplantae; phylum Streptophyta; class Magnoliopsida; order Solanales; family Solanaceae; genus Jaltomata; species Jaltomata sinuosa. The sequence goes on from QJPP01007233.1 coordinate 666,268, forward strand.
GCTTAGATGACTGACAATGTTTTAATAGGTGAAGTCAATGAAGAGGACTTAAGAACAGGTAAAAATTTACTTGCCAATCAATAATATATATACCGTTTCACTAATAAATTATATTTACTTCTAAATTTAAATTATAATAATATAATATTCCGTCCGTCACATATTAGTTGTCCACTTTACTATAAATAGTTGTTTCAAATCATTTATCTATTTACTAAATCAAGACAAAATTAATTTAAAAGATTTCACTTTACCCCTACAATTAATACTTTTTGTAAGTCTAAACAAGCTTATAAGTTTAATTTTAAGAAAATTCTTTTTTTTTTTTTCAGAAGAGTGGATAAAAATTAAATTAATAAATTATCTATCTTATTTATGTTTTCTTAATGAATGTGTAAAAAAAGAAATGAACAACTAATATGAAACGGAAGGAAGGAGTATAATTCGTTGCAAGCACCAAGTATACATAACTTTTTATTCATTATATCTAATGGCGGCTTTTAAGAAGCAAGACGTGGTGAGGCGGCTATTAACAAAAATGTTGAACTGCGTCGTATTAGCAAGTATCTAGAGAAAGTCCTCCTCGTTGAATTAAAATAATAATGGACCTTTAAAAGACAGTTTATATGTACTTTGCTGCCCCTACCATGATATTTTTCTTTTAATCCCTCAAAAATATAAATTTTGATATTAGAGTCCGTTTGGATTGACTTATTTTAAGTGTTTTTGAAGTTAAAATAGCTTTAAGCTATTTTATAGTGTTTAGGTAAGGTAAAAACATACTTCTGGACACTTAATTTTAAATCAAAATAGCAAAAAAAAAAGCTAAAAGCTGGGATTTTCCAACTTAAAAAAAACAGTTTAAAATAAGTCTATCCAAACAGGCTCTTAATCTTTTGTGATCTCTATTTAAATATATCGGAACCTTCATTTCTTATTTATATGTGTGCTTTTGATTCATCTGCTCATGAATTTTTACAAATTTAACGAATAATTACATATTAAATCATTTAAATATTAATGTGGAATATATCAATTATTATTTTATATTGGAAGATAATATAATTTTATAAATAAATAAAATATCATATATTTTCTATATAACGAGAGAAAGCATATATTTTATGTAATTATTTTGAAAGTTGAATATGCATCGCCAAATATAAAATTAAAATTTGATTGTGTTGAAGAGGCTCGATTGGTGTGAAGGATCTCGAGACCTCTATCTTTTCTGAAAGGGAGTTCCATGATAAAAACATGAAGAGCGAGGTGTCCTGGATGACGTGGATAATTACAAGACGAGAAATTAAAGATAAAGGTGTTAGAGGATTTAGGTGCGTGAACGAGCCTCGTATGAAACTGAGCATCGCAGAAATATTGATTGACGCCAACAACGAAATCACCACATGGCATATTTTGATTTTGATGACCGAGGGGAAGGTGTGAGGCACCCCTCGAGTCCCTTGGTTCTAGCACGGTCGCTTTATTGACTTACATCTGGCTTGAATTAATCTTTTGGATACATTATGAGCCTGAAAATCACTTATGTCCCGCCTTTTTTCATTTATTTTAAACTTGTTCAAACCGTCTTATTTTATTAATATGTAGCGTACTGGTAGCAGCGCTTTCCAGTCTTACCACGAATTATTGATTTGTATCTCGCACCTTTTGAGGCATTTATGGATCGTTCTCATTTTTCGTGAGCCTAAACAAGCATCTAACAAAATTGAAGTCTATCCATCTCATTTAAATGACCGACTTTGAAACGGTAAGTTAATTTTAGTAAAAATGAATTATCGATAGCAGTTCTTTCCGACTTTATAGTTAATTATCACTTATATTAAACTTCTTAACTCTTTTTTGGGTTAAGAAACTAAACTCATTCTTTTACAAATTAAATTTTCTTTTCCGATAATGAATTTTAAAAGCCAATTTGCAAACCTAACTCGCCCCTTCACACGTTTAATCAATTGTGCTTAAACTATTGACTAACCTTGTATGGCCTTTTACCGAGTCAATAAAATGGAATGAACACAATCAAAATTTCATTCTAGAAAACCAACAGAAGCACATAAGCAAGATAAGAGAATTTCATATCAAAGAGACAACTGTGTTTACTTGATTAACAAAAAAAAAAAAAAAAAAAAAATTAACTTAACCATATTCTGAGAGAATTATCCAAGCCAAAATTTGCGCTAGGACTTGCAAAATTAATTCATATTAAATTTACTGTCATGTTATTACACAAAACTGAAATTTCAAATTAAATATTGCTAACATGATTTTAACAACATGACTTGTTTAATAATGGGTGAACTAGATAAACCAAAAAATAGTGATTTCAACATTGATATGTATATATCCAAAATTTAAACTGTAACGGCCAACATCATATTTGTATAATAATTAAAGACTTAAATTAAAGAGAATAAGAGAGTAGAATATGTACCTCTTAGTGTAAATCTTCTTTAATAAGAACTTTATTACAATGAACTCCGATCCGTTGAACTCAATCTAACCGAAGAAAGAAAACAACGAACATGAGCTCGAATCGCGAACCACAAATGAAACCTCTTGCGAATAACAATTCACGATGAAACCGCTACAGTCTACTGATTTCGAAGTTAATAAATAGTTAACTTCAAGAGCCACAAACTCGAAATCGCGAAGAAAACCTTGAACTCTCGATTTTCCTTCTCTCTTTTCTTTTCTTTCTTCTTTGTATCTCTCGTTCTTTTCTTTTCTTTGTCTTGTTTTTACTCTTTTCTCTTTTTTGTTCTCCTCTCTTTCTCTGTTCGTGTGTCTGTATGTGTTTTTTCTATATCCTGGAAAGTGTTGTGTGAGAGTATAATATAGGTATGTGTGGTGGTGTAAAGTTGGACTTAGGATGTGAGTGTAGTGCTTGTGGAGGTTAAGAACGTGAGGGAGTGGGTAATTAGGGTAGTGGGCAGATTTTTAGGATTAGTGGGTAGTGTGTTTGCTATTGATTAAACACAAAAATAGGATCGTGATGGAGCATAAACTTTTTTCTTAATTATGTCTACATTATCATTCATTAGTAAAAAAAATCTATATTAGTCATCATCTCATTACAATTTTTATATTACCAAATTAGTCAGTGAATCAAGAAACGTTTAAGCTTAGTGACCAAAAAAAAAAAAAAAAAAAACTAATGCTACAAGTTCGAAACGTTATTGTTGGCTTGTTGCCCAATTAATAATTTGACTGCTACACCACAACAAAATATTATAGAGCTAGGAGAGGACACACAAGTACTTGCTTCACATCACATCTTACTACAACATGAAGTACTACAGCATCAAATTGAAACCCCTTAATTCCTTCGTTCAAAAGGATAATTAGTAAAATTTAAGAACCAATTCTTATATATGTCTTTATAGGCGATATATCCCAAGTGGAAAGAAAAGATTTGAATTTCTTGACATTTATGTAGAGAAAACATTAATTTGTTATAAGAAACATTTAGAAGTAGATCATACAATTTTAATAATTTCTTATGATCTCACCAACAAACAAGTAAATGGGAAAAATAATATTGGGAGTACTATATACTTATTCTTTACTTACGAATACATCAATCCAGTGATTAGCTTACAAATTATGTAAACCACTAGTCAAAACTCCTCCGTATGCATAAAATTCTCTACATATGATATTTATTTGTCTCACACAAGAAAATAAAGAATCCGAAGTATCAATATATCATAATGACAGTTTTTTTTTGGTTGTTGAGAAAATTACATGCAAATTCTTTATTTTACCATCGACTTGTAGCTCGAACCCATAATCGCCAACAACTCTCTTTCGGCTTGAAGACTGTCATCGAAATCAACGGTCCTTTTGATGCTTGCAATTGTTATTCGAGCCGCTTCTCTATCTCTTTTCTGTTGCGCTTTGGCCTTCTCTTCTCGCAACTGATTCTCCCATGAATCAGACTTCTTCTTCATCTCTTTTTCATCTAACGATTCACCAAGAACTTGTTGTTGGGATTTGAAGATAACTTTAGCATAACGCTTCTTCAACATCACGGCCCGTAGGATTTTGTTATCATTTTCCAATTCCTTAACATCAATAACGTAATCCACAGACGAAATCTTCCTCTTCCTACATGCCACATTCTTAGTGCCAAATGATTTTGGACTAGAATTAGAAAGAATCTCCATACCGTAATAAGCCATAGATGCAAAAATAGAAATTTAGTAACTGAGTTGTAACGAAAGTAACTAAACTCCCTCTATTATATATACGATAGCTTTTCCTACTTTGTATAGAAAAAGGCTTATAAAAGTTTCCTAAACTAACTAGGGAACCAACTATGGTAACTTTTAGAAACACAAATGTTGTAATTTTATGTGAATATGTAGTTAAGTTTTAGCATCTCTTTTATTCTCTATTAGTTTCGCATATAGATCCCTTTTAATATTTTTTTTAATCAAACCCTAACTAACAAGATGGAAGTTCATGTAGTCAACCAACGAGACTACTAAAATTTCACAATCCTTTTTAATCTTGATTCTCATTAACCTAACAGTTTCTAAACACTAGTTTCTAATTACTATTTTTATCACTCCCTAGGAACTCTCATTTTTACTTTTTTGGTGATTCGAACCCACAAACTTAGAGTTGGAGGCGAAAGGTAGTTTCTAATTTTTTTAAAACACTGATAGAGAGTATTTAAGAATTTGTTATAAAGTCTATATCTTTTAAACTTTTTTATTATGTCCAATTAATTAAACAAATATTTTAAAAGATCTAAATTCTTTTTATTATGATCGTCCTTTCATTATCTACGTTATTTACCTTTACGTACGTTTGATTACTAAGTTTCACTTTTTTTTACATTGCAAAAATAATGTTCTATAGGTAAGTTCAAAATATTTAATAAATAATCTTATTTTTGGTAATAAAAGCTGCATGATTAATACAATGTTTAGTTTATGAAAAAAAAAAATTTGTACATTATTAATACTAGCATAAACTAAGGGAAAATTTATATACAAGGAGAAAAACACGAGAATTTTTTTTTAAAAAAATAATCTAATCTCTCTCAATTTGTGTGGGTCAGCACAAATTTTAAGAAAGTAGCCTTGGGGCAAGTATATAAGTAACCATTGAGATGAAATATTGACGTCGAATGGTTAAATAAAATCAAAAGACATATTATAAAATGTTGGAGCAAGAACAAAAAATATAAACCTGATAAAATCTGGAAAAGTAAACAAGGATACTGAAACTTTTTATTTATAATTCAAAATAGTAGAGTACAAAATGATCACACACTTCACCTCATTCTTGTTTTTTCCTTTTTCATTATTTTATTTTTATTTGAATCGTCCAAGATGACTTTTATACTCATCATCAGACTAAACAAAGCTTCTCATTCTTTGTCAACTACAGACAACAGAGGAACTTTTACATTGTCACCACAATTAACAAATTGGTAGTTCACAATAAGGTGACCTTGTTGATTTCCTACTCCATCTGTGTCGATTTGACGGAAAACGTTAACGTCCAAGTCTAGGCCGCCGTTGCTGCATTGATCGACGATTCTCACCGTTGTCTGAGCTCCTGTACGTGTATTTGTCACCTGTATATATAATTCGTGACGATATTAGTTGAGTTATATATTGTTTAGAAACTACGAACAAAATACAAAACATAGGGAGTAGTATTGATTCCTAAAAAAGCACTGATTCCACGAGATCTCATAGTTCACAATTAGATAAGAAAGCAAGCACAGCCTAGATTGTGAACTAGAGAAATAATTTTGGATAACTATATAACAATCGCTTTCTTCATGACTAGCTTTAGTCGTAAAAGTCAATATATATCCAAAATACAGGTTAATTACACCGAAAGTGATGGAACATATAATTCAATTGCAGGAAAACCATCAAACTAATTAATTACTATATCAATTTGACCAAACCAGTGAAGGTTGACCACAGAACTCATCCAAACACATTTAAATCAATCGTACAAAACAGTAGGAAACCTCATCAACAACCCAATCCCGGGAAGTTTTCATGCGCTGAGATAAATCAAATTTAGCTAATCTATGGCTACAAATATTAGCACGCCTACTCGTATAAATAAAGGCCACATCATCCATATAAAGTTTGAGATACCAGATATCCTCGCAAATAGTAATCACATCCCAAGAAGGAGCTATTCTTCTATTTAGTATTCGAGTCATTATTGATGAGTTTGATCTTCCTCCATCCTTATTATGATCTTTAACTTAGGTAATTTTACTTTACAAGGAAGCAAATTTTTCTTAGGAAATATTTTGTTATCCTTATTATGGTTAGGAATTTTTACTTACCCTTAAGCACTTGCCACATGAGGCTTGTCCACGAGGTCCAACAGGACCACAGAAAGCAGTCCAACCATACTTACTCCTCCAGGCATAAGGCTTATTAGCATCCCAAGTTGAACAATAAGCACTAACAGCATTCAAGTCCCATCCAACATTCTGTGGATTATATATATGATATGTTGCACGTACATTTTGCGCACTGCCTTCTGGCGTTGGAGTTGGTCCACTTCCACTGCACTGACTCTGGCAACCTTGGCTAGGTGAACAGTATTCGGGTGTCGATCCACACCATCCGTATTGGCTGCAACATAAGTTCCCGCTGCATAAAGCTCCGCCCCTGTCCCTCCCGCACTGCTGTGCGTTGACACCTGCGGCCGCTATCATCAAGAGGATCAGAGCTAGCAAAATAGTACTATTACTTAGCTTCTCCATTTTCTATAAGAGTTGCTTTGTATAATTTGGTTGATGTTTGTTTGATCTAATAGCTATATATGGGGGGTTTTATCGGACTTTATATATTTATTTACTATTATTGAAATTTGGCATGTTACGGCTGCTTAGACGACTGACAATGCTTTAATAGGTGCTATTTTTAAATTTTAAGTCAATGTCGTCACGAATGTAAGTGATTTTTTTTATCACATTTCCTCATCACAAAATTACTTGCGTGTTTATATTAAATTAATTATTATATAATATATGTAATAATATATATACACACTTTTATTAGTATCATAATAATAATAAATTCAATATAATTTATTGTAAGCAGCGAGTACATGTAACATATTGTTCAGTACATATAACTGATGGCGGCTTTTAAAGTGCATGACCTGAGGCGGCTATTAACAAAAATGTTGGACTGCGTCGTTTTTGATAAGTATCAACAGAAAGTTCTGCTCGTTGAATTTAGGGACACACAAAGGGCCAGTCGACGTAAATAGTCAAGGGATCTATTTTTTTAGCTAAATTCATTAGCGATATATATTCTATACAATAATGGTATAATTTTTATACTCATCCTACATATAATAATTATACAGTTTCTACAGAAATCTTATACATATGCATATTATATATAATAATTATACAGTTTCTATGTATATCCTATACAATTTCTACATAAATCTTATACATATACATATTATATACAATAATTATATATTTTGTATACATATCCTATTCAGTTTCGTCCAAATTTAAAAAAAATAACCATAACATGAAATTTAAATAGCCAAATAATCATATAATAACATTATTTTGAAATGACTATTTTTAATGAAAATAGTTTAACGGACTGATCATATGGTGTCCTTTTTCCTTGAATTTAAGTAATGGACCTTCAAGGAAGACAAACTTTAGATGCACTACCATGTTTCAATTTATTTGTTTATTTTACTCTAGAGACATTTGGTACGGGATAATGGATAACAAATTTGAGATAAAATATAAAATTCTTTTATTATACATTTAGCTAACGGTATTAAGTATTAACTAGTTTTGGAGTTATATATTTTCACCATCTCTCATACCATACAACCTCTTAGATTTTTGTATTACTCATTATATTTTTTGCTTTACTTATCATATTATTTGTTGTTTCATTACTTTTTTTCCATTATTTTTATACCTGATTTGATATTTTTTATTTAAATTGACAGTTTATTGAAAACAGTCTGTCTATCTTCATAAGGAAAGGAATAAGATTGCATACACTTTATCTTCCACATATCTCACTTGTACAATTACACCAAATATATTGTTATACTTTGAATCTCTGAAAATATAAATTTTAATATTAGTTTTTGTGATCTCTATTCAAATGTATCGGAACTTTATTTCTTACTTGATATGTGTGTGTTTGATTCATCTGATTATGATTTTTTTAATAAATTTAACGAATAATTGCGTACTAAATCATTTAAGGGCTATTAATGTATTAGTATGTTGATGATTATTTTATATTTAAAAATAATATAATTCTTATAAATAAACAAATATTATAAATTCTCTCTATATATAATGAGATAAAATATTTATTTAATAGTAGTAATAATTAAGAGACAAAAAGTGCCTTTCTTAAGTTTGTTTCTTCTCCTGACCCACAAATTCCAACGCATAATAAACGAGTCTAGCGTATGCATATTCCACCACACAAATTATGAAATTTAATACCACTACTCCTAGATTTGCATCTAATCCTATTCGTTTATTTCTATGAGGCGGAGCTAGAATTTTAGAATATGAGTGCACTATTTAAAAAAAATGAAGTATTAAGTAGGAATTAATCTCTATTTCTTTAGGTAAATAAAAGTGAAACAAACATATTGAAACGGTGAAAGTATTATAACTTTATTTGCTTATTTCATTTCGTACTTCTACATTTATTTGGGTACTCAAAGATGAATTTAATACTCATCATAATAAACATGTCCATATATAGCTTCTCATTGGGTGTCATCATCAGCTACAGATGACAGAGAAACATTCAGATTAATTATCACCACAATCAACAAACTGGTAGTTCACAATAAGGTGACCTTGTTGATTTCCTACTCCGTCTGTGTCGATCTGTCGGAAAACATTAATGTCTAAGTCTAGTCCGCCGTTGCTGCATTGATCCACAATTCTCACTATCGTTTGAGCTCCTGTGCGTGTATTTGTCACCTGTATATATACAAATCGTCATGCGGTTAGTTGAGTTAGATATGTTTAGAAACTAATGAAATACTTAAATCATATCTAGTAGTAATAATTTTGACCTCCAAAAGTTGATGATCATTCAAAATACAGAATTTTAGGGTGTATTCTTGTGATATTATACCCTGTCACAAGACAAGCCTAAAATAGTACGAATTGATGGAAATAAAGCTTAAAATAATGTACTTCACGTAGTTCACAATAAGCTACTCCCTCCGTCACAATTTATATGAGTTACTTTGACTTGGCACGTTTAAGTAAGAAAGGAAGACTTTTGAAATTTGTGATCTAAAATAAGTCATAGATGTTTGTGTGGCTATAAATCATTTCATTAAGGGTAAAATCGACATTTTAAAGTTAAATTGTTATTAAATTTAGAAATGTATCATTCTTTTTTAGACTGACTAAAAAAAGAAAGTCATATCAAGTTATCAACGCCAACACAACTAATTAGATTATGAACTAGCTTGACGGATAATATCTCTCTCTCTCTCTCTCTCAATTGTTTTCTTGTTAATCTACGGTCAATTAATCTCTCTATAATAACTTCGTCCAAATATCTTCTTGCTGCTATAATGAGATTTATAAAAAATATTTAATATGATATAACATGAAAGTCGGTTCGAGAGAAAACTTGACCATTATAATGAAATGTTATTATAGAGAACGTCGATGATTACAGAAAAGTTATTGTAACTTACCCTTAAGCATTTGCCACAGGAGTCTCGGCCACGAGGTCCAGCAGGACCACAGAAAGCAGTCCAACCATACTTGCTCCTCCAGGCATAAGGCTTATTAGCATCCCAAGTCGAACAATAAGCACTAACGGCATTCAAGTCCCACCCAACATTCTGTGGATTATATATATGATATGTTGCACGTACATTTTGTGCACTTGCCCCGCCCCCTCCTGGTGTTGGAGTTGGTCCACTGCCACTGCACCGGCTCTGGCAGCCTTGGCTAGGTGAGCAGTAATCGGGTGTCGATCCACACCATCCAAATTGGCTGCAACATAAGTTCCCGCTGCATAAGGCTCCGCCTTTTTGCCTACCGCACTGCTGTGCGTTGGCACCTGCGGCCGCTATGATCAAGAGAAACAATGATAGAAAAAGAGTATTAGTACTACTTAGCTTCTCCATTTTTAAAAGAGAGTTGTATAATTTGGTTGATGTTGTATGTTTGATCTTACTACTGACGGGTTTTTATAGGACCTTTTTAATTTAGATTTAGGACAGAATTGTTAAAAACTACGTATACGTGTTGAGTGTGTCATTTGAATTTGGGTGCTAGCTAGCTAGCCATCTTATATATGCATGCTAACTGCTTAGACTGAATTAATTAGTTTGAAATCTTGGGGTAGAAATTTGGGATATTGAATTAAATTACGTTCATGGGTCACTCTTTCTTTTTTAATAAAATGATATATTCTTAATTATAATTGAAAACTAATCTTTAACCTTACACTTTCTATTTACCTTAAAATGTAGCCACAAATTTCATGCAATATTTAAAGTTACAAGTTATAATTAATTTCATTCATTTGCTCAATTCTATCGAGTCAGAATTCTAGAGTACTTCGTACATTTTAAGGCAATGTCACGAACTCACGTCGTACATGGTTGCAAAGGCAGAATGAGCATTTTAAGTTTATGCGCTTAAATTCTAGAAAAAAATTACTTAGTTCTTGATAAATTATTTATATATCTTTTAATAGTATAATATAAAATTTATGTCAAAATTATTAAATTCTGTTGAGACAGAAGGATAGCTCTACCCTATACTTGGGGGGGGGGGGGGGGGGACTAAAATTCAATAGTGAGGACTTTAGGAGACGTATACACTAGTAAGGCTAGTGGCGACTTTATGGACATGAGGCGGCTATTGACAAAAATTATTGGACTGAGTCGTTTCTGCCAAGCTAGCTAGATTTTGGCTTTGATATTTACTAAATGCCTAAATAAGTTAAAAAGTGATTATAAATCAGTTTGACCCGTAGCCGCTATATTTGGATGTGTGCTAGGTAAATCCGTTCCTGTATAATAGCTCGCAAACTACATATGAGATGTAAACTGTACTAGGAAACCCGGTGCAATGAACTCTGACTAAGAAGGTTACTGGTGAGGAGAATCGATCTCAGGTCATTCATGTGGGAAACCACTCAACCACTGCACTAAGCAAGCCCGATACAACGAGCTCTGATTAAAAAGGCTGCTGATGAGGGAAACCGATCTCAGATCACCCTTGTGGGAAATCCACTCAGTCAACCAACGCAGTCAACCTTTGTGGGTCTGTTATTCTTTTATCAAAGCATATTTCGATATTATTCCAGTATTCCTTCTAACGCAGGCAGTTTATTGTTTCCTTCTCGTTTTGTATATGGGATTATGTCCATTTATAGATATTTCAAAATATTCGAAACCACTTTCCATGTATATACTACTTTTAGTATTTTCAAGATTTCAAATTCTTTTAACTATTCAAGTCTTAAACCAATAACTGATGTTACGTCTATCAAACTAGTTTTTCAATTTATTCATTTATATGTTCTCCAATTCTTTTATTACAATAGTTAAGTCAAAATAACATCTTAATTTTTCTGTTAAATTAGATATCATTGCATAAAAGGAAACAAATGAAGGATTATTTACTGAAATGGTTAGACTTTAGAGTTCGTTGGACGTGACTTGTATAGTTGTCTCAATTCGAAATAACCTTTTTAAAATGCACAAGTTACCTTGATTAAATAATTTAGGGCAACTTTCAGAAATAGCCTAACTATATATAGACGAAAATATGCTAACATAGCAACATTTTTAATAATTATAATCTATAGCGCCGTTGTATTCATTTTCACTGGCTACCCGCTGTATCAACTGTATGCAATTTACTGTATTTGACATAAAATACAAATACAGTAGCTAATTACTGATTGTATTCCTCTTGTATTTTGTATTTTCATATCTCTGTCTCTCCTTCAAATGTATCAAACTTATCATTTGTATTTTTTTAGTCTATCATATACAAATACAAATGTATCGTTTATATCATTTGTATTTGGATTGTTCAAGTTGTATCAACGAATACAATTCATATCAACAAATACAAGTGTAGAATTCATATCAATAAATACAAGTGTATGAACGAATACAATTCGTATTAACAAATACAAGTGTGTCAAAGAATACAATTGTATACAAAATGTATCTTTTGTATTTGGATAATGCAAGTTGTATCAACTGTATGCAATTGTATACAGATGGGAGCTGGTGAACATTCCATCCCTTTTCCCTGTACAATAACTCCCCATGCTTTCGTTATCCCTTCCTCAACAATTTCCTCTTCCTCACTCGTCCCAATCTCTCCAACGAAGATAAACCCATCTGGTGGAGATCTTTCTGCCATTCACTTTTCACCAGCGGTCAATCTTCCACCACCGCTCTCTCCGTCGTCTTGATCTTCACTTCTCCTTTCCCTTCCTCTGCGTATATCTGGACCAACAATGGCGTTTGCTTCAAATTCTTCACAATATCCACCATTGATTCCTTCATCCATTCATCAATCTTTGCTGACAATACATCTTTCTGATCCTCTTTGATAACTCCTCCGCCTGAATTTGATAAGGACAGGGAAGCAGAAACACTATGAGAAGACACCCTTTTCATAACCTCTGAGGATGGTGACGAGAGAGAGGGAGAGGGGGAGAGAGGCGAGCAGAGGTAGTGAGAGCGAGGGAGGCAGAAGGGGAGACAGGCGAGCAGAATAGGAGAGAGAGAAGAGAGGATTTTCCAAAGTAATGCTATCTGGCCATGATTTGTAATTAATACAAAATTAGGCTATTTTGGCTAATTAAGGCATTAAGTATGCCTATATGTGTAGTTTTCTCAATAATTTATGCATTAACGTTTGACCCGATTCAAAGAAAAGGTTTGGCAAATGTGGAGTAGGCATCTAGATTTCTTGATTATGACTTGCTTCTAATTGTTAGACGACTCTTGACCGCAAGTTTAGACTTTTTAAGAAATACAAAGTAAAAGCAGAATTAAAATTTAAAGTTTATTTTAAATTTATATACTTTACCATAAAAAAATTGGTTAACTCGATAATATTATTAAGAACAAAACTTAGTTAAGTAGCAATATTACAAAATAACGGAGTGGTATTGTTTCCCAGTCAAGTGCAAAAAGCCACAATAGAATCACGCAATTTTGTTGATGTGCTTCATGTTCGCGAGGATAGAAAGAAGAGCGACATGGTTCTCAGCATAGAGTGTAGCATTGTTTGCTACCCAATTATAACTACAAGCCAAAAATTTCTTGATTATGGGCCTAGGAAGCCCAAATTGTTTTTTCATCAAAACCCATCTAAGCCCATACCAAATATTTGGCACAAACACACTTGGGAAGCTTGTTCAATCTCTCTTAATTTTCCAACAATTCTGAAGAAAAAACTTACAATGAACATGTGGGCTTTTATCTCCATCTAATAAGTTGGTATTTTGCTTACCAAATGCATAAAATTCGTTCGACTTGAATCTCATTTGTTACAACCAAATTTAAATAATTTAATTAACCGAGTTTGTTCACATTGTTGCTAAATGTATAAGTGGATTCAAAATTAACTTTGATGGGTTCAATCTTTATGTTTTTTGCACTAAACTCATTATACTTTTGAAGTTATGGATTCAAAACTTAATACTCCCTCCGTTTCAATTTGTTTGGCCTATTTTGACTAGGCACGGAGTTTAAGAAAATAAAGAAGACTTTTGAATCTTGTGGTTAATAATTAAAGATATGTCAAATGTACCAAAATGCCCTTTAATCTTGTGGTCATAAACATGCCATGTGAAAAGTTAAAATTGAAGAGTTGCTAAAAAAGGAAAGAGGCATTCTTTTTTAAACGTACTAAAAGGGAAAGTAGCCCAAACAAATTAAAACTGAGGGAGTATATTTTAAAAAAATTAAATGGTATGAGAAAATCAGAGATGGTGTAAAACTTATTGGGATCTTTTTCTAGCTGGTATACTTAGATTTACACTAATTATAGACGATCATATACATATAATACATGGAATATACATATATTATACATTTACCGTCTTATTTTAATTTAACCAATTAGACGAATGACTATTTAGGTTAATTCTTCAAAATTATTTACACTGACGATGCATATTATTTAAAAAATTTATAACGGATATGTACTTGTAGACAATATTGTTGAGCTACAAGATTATTGTGCATCTGGCGCAAAGAAGAAATCACATGCAGCATAGAAGTTGGGGTTTAGCAAGAGATATTTATTTAGCATAGTTAGTCAATTTTGCATAGTTAACAAGGTTATTCCTTGTAATTGTTTATAAAGCTTATCCATGTATAAATAGTTGGCAGATCATGCTTTGATAATCGATTGATTTCACAAGGGACAAGATCCATATTCAACTCAAAAGTGTATTATCTTTACTCATTCTTTCACTTCTATTAAGTCCTTTTGTCCTAACTCGTGACCCGATAAAAACTTACTCACGGTAAATACTTACGTGCATCAAATCAAACAATTTAATTTTAGCAGTTAAAATCATCATCTTCTGATTGGATAGATACACGGTAAATTATGGGAATATGTGTACTTGTCTCGAACCAATTGATTGTCATGATTAATGAATATGTCTCACTCATATCCGGAGGAGCGGATATAATTTCTATTTAACAGATTCAACTAAATTGAATATTTTCATAATGAAACATAATATATACGTAAAAATCACTAAAAGTTCTAATATATATTAAATTCTAAACCCCTAATTCTAAAACAATTACATGTGAATAATATTAAAAAATTAAAAAACTGAGTTCATCGAGTTTAAATCTTGAATCTGGCTATTCTCATGATGAGTCATATCCTACCAATAATGTCGAAAGTGTCCTTTGACTTATTTGTAAAGTGTCGAGTGGATATACTAGACCAAGTTAAATGTATCTACTTATTGATTGGTAAAAAGGAGCAATTGGCCTTTAATATAGAAACCAATTTGAATGAAAGGACAGTACGGTTAAGTTACAAGTCTCCCATGCATGCATGAATGAAAAGGATGTTCCACATAATATAATATGGAATTGTCTAATATTATTATTCTAAAAAATGTGATATTAAGAGAAAAGAGACAAAGCATAGACAGCTCAATAAAGAGATTTTATTATTTTGTTCAAGAAAAAAAAAAGAGTTCGTACTCTTACTATTCTTTTTTCTAATTTTATTAATGTTCATTTGGAACTCCCCTGGTCATTTAATGGAAATAAAGTTGATCTAGTTTACAATACAATTGAGTAAAGATTGAATTTATAAAATTTTAGATCAATCATTATTCAAAAAAGTGCGTACAATATCTTATGATAACTTTTGAAAAATTGTATATTTCATGGTAATATTTACTTATTCTTCTAAAGCTTCAATCAAGTAATTTCATACAAGGGATCATTCATATTCTTAGAAAATTCAATAGCTTGTAAATTTGATTTCCACAAGAAATACTTTTGAAAGTTTAATACCCTCACCTAGTTATTAATTTCGATAGGAGTATTTTATTTGAAGCACTTGTATTTAATTTAACTGAAGATAATCTCACCATGAACATATAATAAGAAATTTTGCATTGCAATTTAATAATAACCCTAGTATACACATAGCCTAAGTAGTCTCATACATGTGATATAAATGTAAGAATTTAACAACATCAATATCACTATATAATTCAAGGTTATTGTTGAGCACCAAATTAAAGAGTTTAATTTGTTAGGTCTCTCACAATAATTTCCTTAAGATTAATAACACAGAATTTTCCATTAAGGGTGGAAGTAAAGATATTGACTTATCCGGTGGCAGATCTAACAAAAGATACGATGGTTCGACAGAATATAGTGCTTTAAGGCTGAACCCTACATATATCTGAACAAAAACTAGTATAGATATAAGTATGTTGGGTATGTGTGAGAGAAAGTTTTCTATGGAAAATAAAAAAAGGAAAAATAAGCTATAAGGGTCGGATATTCTTAATGATGTGAAGCCTTTTGAAAAAATCGTACAAGTTTGATTCAAAACGGATAATATCAAAGTGTATTTGGGATAAAACAATTGATATCAAAGCCACTGATTCGACCACACAAGTATGGAGATGAAGGGAGTGACAATGTGGGGTCTAGCTTAGTGCCTTTACTCGTCGATGGGCCGGTTTGCTATGTCTTACCTGTGTCTTTGAAAGAGACACACGTACACAAAAAGAGCTTTGGTGACTATAAATAATCTGGTTGATCTGATACACACATAATTAATCTTTAAATTAGTTCATGAATGGTAATGGATCATGTGAAACTTAGTCAAGGAGGGAGATTGTTATGTGTGTGTGAGAGAAAATAAAGTCCCACATGAAAAATAAACAAAAAAAGTGCTTATAAGGTGTTGCATTATGAGAAAATCTTCTACTTTGATCGAAGACGGACAATATTACAATATGTTCAAGAGTATATCTGAATCATTTTAGTTAGCCCAACAATATATACATTTACATATTGAAACTTATTTTCTCAACTAAAAAATGACAATGTTTGGAATTTGGATCCACTCCCCTTGACTCATTGTGCATAGGTAAAAATGAAGATTAGAATAGAAGTGTCTCAGTCATAACAAAAGTCAGTAAATGCACACGTGTGGCATTTAATAAGAGGATGGTGAAATAAAGGCAAAGTATTTAATTTCATTTAGCAAAAGGTGGACACAAAAATATGGATGAGTCTGAGCTGTTTAATGGGCCCAAATGCCAAAACACAGGAGGGCCTTTTTGTATTAGTGGGCCCAATAATGGCCTAAATAGTCAATAGTCCCTTTTGTCTTTGTTCGGGGACACTACTGTGGACATATCCTTTTCATTCGCTGCTCTTTTTCCCTCTCTTTTTGTTTTCTCTTTCATTCAAATTAATTCTAACTTCTAAATTGTTGGCTATGCATTTCATATACATCTTTATACATGTGAAGAAAACTTTAGAAATGGTTCAACTTCAAGTAAAAGTGGCTGAACTTCATGCAAAATTGAATGAACTTCAGTTATATAATAAAGAAAAAAATTTCATAAACAGATATAGTTTAGGTCTATATTATGTAGTTTAGCAATAGTTTTGATATATACATAATATAGCTCACTTTCAAGTTACTATTTTGAGTATCAGATATCGGGTGACATAGTTATGTATGAAAACAAGTAGTTATGATACAATTCTGATGATAATAGTTGTATCATTTTTTTTGATACGCAGATTAAAAAAATCATGGATACCATGTTTGATATAATAAATCAGACATTTTATCTAAAGTTAGACCCGACACAAGTTTAACTTCATACATTTCGTATCTAAAGTTACTCCAAAATAGGTAAGTTTGGAGTAATTTTTTTTACGCGTAGTGGTATAGCTTAAATGGTGATCTCGTAATCGGGTATCTCTGCGCTTCGACCTTTATAGATTATGGGTGATTATGAAATCTGTCTAACCGACCCAAGTTTTAATGAACTTAGGCTAGAATAATTTTGATGACGGATAGATTTGGATTATACCCAAGTTAATTAACTTATCTAAAATCAACGGTCGAAATAGACTCGTAGTAATGTCCACCAACCTTGACCAATATGCTAGATCTTAACTCATGATAATGATAATGTTTTGTTTTTCTTTACTGTACTATCCATTTATTCTTGATATATGCCATACAAATAATGCATGCATTGAGGTTATCGTTTATTTATGTCTTCTACGTTAGGGAAGTCATAGAATGTAAATTTGGAATTGAAAAAATAGCGAGTCACGTTAGGTTGATTGGATCGTGGCTTATTGATTAGTTCATTTTGATCAAATATATCTTTGCTCATGTAAACTTCGAGCAAAGTTAGACGATAACTTATTTATTGTTTCAATACATTCATTTGTTATCCCTAATTATATCGATAATGAAGCCAAAATTTTATCTGAAAAGAATCAATATATATAAAATCTTAACATATCTAATACAATATAGTAATCAATTGACTATCTTTGGACCTTCCGGTTCAAACCAATAAAAACATGTGTCACAACCCTTTTGAGTACGGTAAACTGGACGAGAGTAGCGATGATGGACGGAAAATTGTGCCATATGATTGCAAGAGGTAAAGGAAGAAGGAAGTCTAATTATAAGGTGTGTTTTGTTCGGTACGGAGGAAAATATTTTTCACGAAAAATATTTTCTTGAAAAATGATTTTCAAAAATTAAGTGGGCTTTTTTAGGAGTGGCAATTGGGCGGCTTGGATTAAATTTGAGCAGGTCAAAATGGGTCAAGACAATAAACGGGTCAAGATTCAACCCGACCCAAATTTGCTTGGGCCAAAACGGGTTGTGTCAAAACGGGTTATAATCCAATCTGCCCAAATTTACTAAGTTTTAATTGCTTTATTTATTATTTTATAAGTTTTTAGTACCTAATAGAATTATTTTTTTCCTTATTATAACTATATATAACATATAAAATTATAAAAAAAAAAGTTTTTTAAAAATATTTTGACAAGATTTCTCAAAAGTCAATTTGGGTTACATATCAATCCAATTTTTAATGGGTTGAAATGGGTTGAGCTAACAAATGGGCGGGTCAATAACCAACCCAAACCTAAATGGATTGGGCGAGTTGAGTTTGATTTTTCCACTCATAGGCTTCTTAGTTTTTTTGTTTTTTTTGTGTGTTTGGTATTATGGTATATAAGTACTAAAATACATTATTTTAAAAATATTTGTATATAATTCAGACAAATAATATGAGAGGTGGAGGTGGGGATATGGATGTGCGGGTGGTGAGAGTAAAGGTGAGGCATGTTAGAGCTACCGAAGGAGAGGGGGACGCAACTCAATTAATGTGAAATGTCACTTGTGAAATTTGTTTTCCCTATTTCCATTCGGAAAGTCAATTTCCTCATTTTAAGAAATTTATTTTCTAACAAAATATTTTCTAAGATTTTTGACCAATCAAACATGAAAAAATCAAAAAGTTTCATACTAGACACACCCATAAATCATAGTGACAATATTTGAATTATCTGTTAAAATTTGAGGTTGATATGCTTAGAAAGATAACCACGTGAGTTATTTTGATAAAGACATCTTAATTAAAATAGCCGTGAATTTGTCCAAACTCTCCGGCCGACAAGAAAATGATCAATTTTAGTAAAATTACTTTCAAAATCATTAGATTCCAATTAGGTTGATTTAATCTGTTAATCATATGTGATACAACCATCATAGAATATGAAAAAATGGTTGGATTCCTTTACTCTTAAATCAAATATTTGAAATTCAAGCTTTGTGAATAATGAAAAACACATTGATAAGGAATACTTTATCTCTGCATAAATTTACTTAAAACGACTTCTAAATTAATCAAGTCAGCAAGTTTCAAATATCAAACGTTAAATGAAAAAAAAAATCCATCACACAAGTTGATTTTGTTATGTAACTTGTTGGTTTTCTGTGAGTATTTTAAGCATCGATTATTTAACGGGAAAAATTCTTAACATAGAATCTCTTTAATTAACTTGGAAAAATGTCGCACGATTTAGCTGTTTAGGAATTAGGAGAGAAGATACAAAAATGTAGTATGGTGTAATGATAATAATGTATTCATAAATTTATTAGATTAGTGTGAAAGAATGATGGTTAGTAATTTCAGTGAATGTGTAAAAGTACTAAAGAAAGGCAGACAATGAAAATATGAAATAGCACCATCATTTGCTAGATGGCAATTGCCTTTACTTCTACGGTAATTTAATAAGGGTCTTAGCAAAAATTGGACAAGCATCGATTTTGTCCCATCATTAACAAGGCATGAAATTAGCCAATATTGTACTATCTCAAATTCAACTTTAAAAGCTAGTTCGTAAAAGGGATCATATATAAGGAGACTAATTAACAGATACCCATCGATGTGGGACCCAATTAATTTATTTTATTTGGGAGATGAGATAAAATAATCTCAAATTAAATAGGATAAGATGAAATATTCCATTATTAAGCTTGAAATAAAATTTATACTCCATTTAATTGACGGCATAAATTTATCATCTCACATACCAAACGATTCTTCCTTTCGCCACCAAAAAAAAGAGCACTATAAAGGTATATATTCATCGCATCCGATATTTATACCAAATCAAGTACTCTCACCATTTCAATATATTGTCACAATTTTCTCTTAGAGAGTCAAACAATTTAAACTTTGATTAATATTTTAAGATAACTTTTACATATTGATATGATAAAAACGGTAACTTGTAGTACTTTTCGTATAGCTTTTGAATATTCAAATTATAATTTTAAAATATTAAATTAATTTAACCTAATTTAATTTTAAAAATTAACTTCTCATGATAACTATTTCGAAATAAAGGAAGTAATTATCCATCCTGTGTTCGAGAAGGATTGAGAAAATAGGCCTTCTCTGACATTCCCTTGAATTTTACCTTTTGACTGTTAGTTGATTGTCCATTGAGGAGCAATATTTTTTCAATCATTCTGTTTCCTTTAAATGAAGTACTTCCTCCTTCAACTTTTATTAAAATATCACTATATATCATATTGTTTCACTTTCTAGTTTCCAGTGTATATTCAACTAACTTATCAAATTAGCCAAGACTTATCAATATTAGTTAAGTCTAAAGCAGACAAAGGTACAACGAATATGAACATAGTCATAATTTTAGAATAATGGTTGATCATATGAAATTATCAGTTATTATAAACTTGTTGATGACTAATATATATTATAAATATAAATCAGCCTAGATCTATCATATTACATATATTAGCAAAAGTTATAGAAGCACAATTGATTTTTCTTTAATAGCAAATTGTCAATGACTATTTATATTCCCCTGTGACTATTAGCTTGCACTACTCTGATCAAAATATAATTTCAAGACATGTTCTGAGCAAGCCTACCCACAATAATAAATAATTTTTAAATGAAAGAATATTATAACTCATAATTGGAAATCATAATTTTGTTGCTTATATAGGGACAGATCGAACAAGACCAAAATAACTTTCTTCTCGTAAAAATTAAAAAGATTCTTCATGTTAAGATAAAAAGGAGAAAAGAGAAACCTCCATTTCTAATGTATAATGATATTCAAAAAAGAATTCATCCAAGGATATGTGGCGTTATGAATAAGATCTCTCCCCTATGAACTTTTAAAGATATCGGATTTGAGCTTTAGAATGAAGAAATCAATGGCGGCAAGGGGCGGATCTACTGTACATCTACGAGTTCGGTAGAACCAACTATCTTTAGTTCAGATCTTGTACTAGTGTTAAAAAATCTACCTAATATACATAAATGATCTATCTCGAAATCACTAAACAAAAAAGGGTGTGAGTTCAAAATTCATAAATTTAAAAATCTAAATTCGTTTTTGCCTGATAAGAAACGTTTCCTTTTTTAATTAACCTTATGTGACATAAATTTAAATTAATTGTTGGACTAGCGAATTATGAATATATACCATAGGGTCGTACCAAAAAACATAATATGAAAAAGAGTTAAGGGTCAAAACACACCTAAACTAACCTATTTTTTTGAGTTTCATATGTGAACTATTGAGAGTGTGAGTTTTCTACCTGAAATATCACCCAATAGTTAGTGAAACACACCTCGACTAATACTGTTGGTGTGTGTTCTACACTCTCTCTTCTACATAAAAATTCTGACACGTGAAACTCCACGTGAAAAAATAATTACATCGTGGCAAAGTTAAATAAAATAATATTAAGTTAAAAGTTAATGCTAAAGGTTTAAAAATTATCACCATATAAATTAATTTTTCCCCATCGCGACATTCGATATCTTCTTCTCCACCTTTTTAGCCGTGGTCTCGTCTTAGCCATGGCGTCAATATCTCCGACTTGGAATGGTTGGAAGGGGAGGGTTTCATATTTTAAAGAAATCATTGAAAAAAAAGAATGTGTCAGCTAATAGAGTCGTTATATATGCTAGGTGGACAAAAAAATTATGACCAAACACGCCTAGAAGCATTTGTAAACAAACATTCGGTCTAGTCACCGTTTAAGTATGTTTTGCTAACCATTGAGTTATAGTTCAAGTAGGAAACTCATCACACTTCCAATAATTCAGATATAAAACTCAAAATATAGGATAGTTTAGACGTGTTTTTGATCATTAACTCAAAAAAAAGGGGTAGGCCAAAGAAATGAAATATTTATTGAGAGAGGAAAGTGGAAGGGAATTTCATTTCTTGAGAATGATAAAATAAAATACAAGTTGTAGGAGGCCAAGCTAGGTAGGTTGTTTGAAGGAAAGATGGCAAGAAGAGAGTTGGGTAAAGGTGAGGCTGGCGCACATGGCTTGAGCCATTGAGGGTACAATATAGCCACTCTCCCCATTACCATTTGCTTTTCTTTTTTTTGGGCCCTCTATTTATTCTCTATGCTTCAATAAAGCTTAGCACATGCTTTCTCCCTTGTCTTTAGACTTTTTTTATAATTTTTTTTAAGAAAATAGGGTTGCCAGATATGTGTGTTTTGGACAAAAGGGGTGGAGGGGGGGGTGAAGATTTAAAATATATAAAAAAGTAATTTATGTATATCAACCTATCAATTTGTGAAGATCTCCATTGACTTTGGAATAGTAGTTAAAATTCTGGAAGAGATTGCTAATTAGATGAGAGTAATATTATTTATTCCCAATATCTTTAACACTAGAGATATGTCATAGTTTGAATTATGAAGTATAGAACAATGTATATAGTAGAAAACAAGAAAATAAAATAATCTAAGAAAAAGTCTCATTAACTATATCAAGAGTACAAATTAAGTTGGTTGTAAATCTCGTTTGCATGTTGTTTTGAGCAATATCTTCGTTAAAATTACAACCACTGTGTTCAAAACAAACCAGAATAATGGGATAAAAAAAGAGATGTAATTAAAGCTCCTCAAGGGGTATGCTTAGTGCTTAATTAAGCATAAGAAATATACATGAGTTATTTGTGCCTCACAAGTAGTATTGTCCTCTCTTTGTCTTCATCATAAGACAAAATTAACGTGTGATTTCTCGATGCAACTTTAAATTTAGTCGGGCTTCAGTACCTGGACACGGGGAGACCAAGAAAAAATTAATAAAGTGCCATATGTAGTGTATTAATTGTACTAATTAAATCCACCTTTTGCATGCACCAAACGCATGACTTATTGCTTAACTTGAATAGGATGTGATGAAATGAAACCACATGCATGTTCTAGGTATATGTATTTTAGAGTCATGGTCAATGTACTCCATAATGATTACATTATTTGGTTTTGAAATCTGAGATTATGTCATGACATGATTATCCACACTATATATGATACTTTTAGACATTGGCATTGAGCTTAATTAATTATATACAGTATATCTTAGCAGTTTATCTTGATTCTCAGTAATTTATTGTTCAATTTAATGAATTGGTTAGTAACTCTCAGCAAAACTAATATACCTTAGCCAGTATAATATGAGTTTATGATCCAGCTAAGAAGTATCAAGTAAATATGATATATGAATATGTATTGTGTATCAGATACATAAATACCTTAGATGTGTATCAGTATTGAGCTTTTTTCTAAGCCAAAGGGCTTCCATGAACATTGAGTTTTCAGTAAAATGGTGCAGTATATTTGAGTATACACATGTACGAATGTATGAAACAAGAGTTTAAGTTCTATATTTTATTTTTAGAAAAAATTATTCCGTCGTAAGGTGACGGTACCTTTGCATATCACCAAAATTATAGTTAGAGGGGATTACATATCCTTACCTCAATTGTTGGCATACAGGGATTGTAATCTCATATAGAAACTATACATCTAAAGTATATGTGAAAGTATCCAGTAAGATTAAGACAATTTTTCTTTTAACACCCTAACTGGAACTTCATCTTCTAATGTAAAAATTGTTCTTCCTTTGTTTATGCCTTAAAGAGGCCATTTGAATCTGGTCCAAACTATAAGGTCCAACTGTTGTAGAAGGTAAATTAGAAATAGAGAGGGTTGTCAAATCTCCACCGGTAATACTCCATTTATCAAGTACATCCGCGATTTGATTAGCTTTACGATAGCAATGTTGAACCACATAATGATGTTCCTGGTCATATCTTGAATCGTATATATTTATAAGATCTTTCATTTGCCAAGGGATGTTGAAATTTCCTTTGATCATTTCCACCACAATCCGTGAGTCGCATTCTAGGATAATGTTGTTATAGCCATTTTGATTAGCCCAGTTCATCCCATATAATATTGCTTTTGCTTCAGCCATATTCCTTCTCTTTTTTGGTTAAACTAAGTTGATATTTTTTTACTTTTTTCATCCGTTGTTCTATATTATTTTGGGCATAAGTAATCTGAATTTACGCGAGTAAGTCCCAATTTGAAAATAAAGTGCATTCTGTTAAAGACGATTTCGTTATCCAGGCTTAAATCTAAAATCCTT
This sequence comes from Jaltomata sinuosa, assembly GCA_003996215.1. Classification (NCBI taxonomy): domain Eukaryota; kingdom Viridiplantae; phylum Streptophyta; class Magnoliopsida; order Solanales; family Solanaceae; genus Jaltomata; species Jaltomata sinuosa. Next base: position 690,852 of record QJPP01007233.1, read on the forward strand.
AATTAGGGATACTTATCATTTCAACACAATCATGAGTTTTATTTTGGGTTGTGATAACCGAGTGAAATCTATTTTATCAAACAAAAAAAAAAGTAAATTGACCATATATCCCAATTTTCATGAAACTTGAGTAACAATTTAATTTCTTTCATTTATGAGCTTTTGAGAAATGCATGGGAATAAATATAGTACAAATTATAACATGGTATAAGTTATTTGAACACAAGAATTAAGGCAGACAATTTAGGGGACACCTAGCTATAAAAGGAAAAAAGCCTCTTAGCTCTTTCCTTATTTTTTTTTTGCCTTTACTTCTTTTTAATTGTTTTACCCTTTAATTAATTACTTTTTGTTTGCTGATAAAAAAAAAGTTGTCATTGTTGTCCCCTTTAATGTCTCATCATACTATAGTACTATTTATCCCATGATTTTTAATTGATTATTACCAGAAAAAAAGAACAACAATAAGTGGAGCCTAACAAACAAAAAGCAAACGCAAAAACAGTTGCCCAAGTTGCTTAACCCATTATTCCAAACAACAAAACAAAATTTAAAATTTAAAATAAAAATAAATAACTAAAAAAAACCAAACCAAAATCCACAACACGTCATTGATGACATAAACTATCCGACAACCCGAGCCCAACCCGTTTAATCATTCACTTCTACGTGTCTAAATCCTTGCCGTCTAAAAAAAACCTCAATTGCCCAACACACTCCCTCCACATATTTTCATATATAGCATGCTTTCTCATGCTCATTATACCCTTCTTCTTACACTTTCATTTTTCACCTTACAAATCTTCAACAAAAAAAAAACAAAATTATCTTTTCATCGTACTGTGAAGGGTTTTCCACGTAAAAATCTTGACAGTAATATGGCGAGCGTGTTGGGAGGCGAGTGTGACAAAATCCGATTGGATTATGAAGCGGAGACGGAGCTGAGGCTAGGGTTGCCAGGAGCCAATGGAAATGAAGTCGAATCGACTAATAAGAACAATGGCAAAAGGGTCTTTTCAGAAACTGTTGATTTGAAATTAAACCTTTCTTCAAAGGATTCAACAATGGATATTAGTCAAGTTGACAACATGAAGGACAAGAAGAATATTAATGTGCCAAGCCCTAATGATCCTGCTAAGCCACCATCCAAGTAAGTTAATTAATTTGTGTTACTCTTTAATCATATTAATAAATTGTTGCAAATACTTAATATATTGTAGGAGTCCGTAGTTTAGATGAAATTGTAATTATTTTTATGTTTAGAGTATGCTTAGAGCTAGCTAGCTAGTTGTAGTCTTGGAATTCTTGACAATATCTTAAATATTTATGTTTTATGTTTAGAGTATGATAATTTAACTCTTAGAATATGTTGTACAACAAAAGAAAAGGAGAAAGTTATGTTTTCTGTTTGTTTTTTTGTAGTTGAATCATCTCTTTTATATATATTTTTCTCATGCAAATTGTAGTTACTCCTTTTTTGTGTTATAAATTACTACTGGATTTGCATTGTAGATCATGCTAGTTTAATATATGTCTTACTAATCTATGTTAAGGATCAAACATTGAACTAAGAAAGAACTTTAGGGGATGCCACAACAAAATTTATAATAATAATTATTAGTAGTAGTACGTAGGGGAGGAGCTACAAGTCTCATTTACGAGTTTGATAGAATTTAATAAATTTATCTAGATCTTATATATTAAATTTTTATCTAATATATAAAAATAATTTATTCAAAATTCAGTAAATTGTCCTTTTTTAGATTCAGAATCTATAAACTCAATCTTAACTCTGCCTCGAATTACTAGGAAAATTTATTGAATAGCCAAGGAAATACTAATTAACAATATTTCGTATAAGAGTAGAATTGCTTATAATTTTTCTTTTTTTCTAAGAATTGTTGAAAATGGAAAAATCTAAAAGTTAGGTGTCAGAACTGTAACCTATCTTTTTGAGAAAATTGGACTTTAGGATATGGCTGTGGTTGTGTCTAGATGATGAGGATAACAACAAAACATTTGGAATCTTTTACTTTCATCACCCAACATTTTTAGTGGAAAACACATGGACCTTTTAGTTATTATCTTTTCTCCTTTCTTGTTTGAAAAATGTAATTAATTATTTTAGAAAAACAAATCTAGAGGTACTTTACAGAGTATTTCTTTTGTTACCTTTTGTTGAGACAAGGCATGTGTGTGCTTAGAAAAGATAATAATTTCATAAATGCTACTAGCTAGCTAGTAATAATACTCTATATAAAAGTGCTTTTACAACAACAATTACTAGTGTGCCTTAATCCAAATAAATTAAGGCTCACTAACGAAAGCGAATTCACGATTTCAACTTTATGAATTTTAAATTTTAGAACGATAACGTTAAGTGATATTATAATTGTGTTTTAAATTTAATATATGTACATATTTAATGAATGTCATTGAACAAAATCTACTAAGTTCGAGCGACTACGTAGCTAGCTTCTACCTTTTTTCAGTATAGCTTCTACCTTTTTTCCGTATCCGTTATATAAATTCGTATGGTTCATGTCGCTCCATTTAAATTCGTTCAAGTCCAATATCATCATAATTAAATTAATGGGAACTAATTGTGTTTATTATTTTCCATAACTTAGGGCACAAGTTGTGGGTTGGCCACCAGTGAGATCATTCAGGAAGAATGTAATGACTGTCCAGAAGAACACCACCGGCACCGGCGAAAGCTCCGGCGCCGTCACCGGCACCGGCGCAGCCTTTGTGAAAGTTAGCGTTGATGGTGCACCATACTTACGTAAAGTGGACTTGAAGATGTACAAAAGTTACCAACAACTTTCTGATGCACTTGGCAAAATGTTCAGCTCTTTTACCATTGGTAAATCCAAAATCTTTAATTAAGAATGAATGAATCCTCGATCACCACATTTTTGGTGGTCCATTAAAAAATTATGAAGCAAATATATTAATTATTTTTTCTTGATTTTGTCATTATGTAACAATTATTTATTTTCTTGAAATTTGTGTAGGGAATTGTGGGACTCAAGGATTTAAGGATTTCATGAATGAGAGCAAATTGATAGACCTTTTAAATGGCTCAGAGTATGTACCTACTTATGAAGACAAGGATGGTGATTGGATGCTTGTTGGTGATGTACCTTGGGAGTAAGTTTTTAAATACATGAATCTCCATTAATATCATTCATTTATTTTCCATCATATATACTCTTTTTATTTTATTATATGTAATTTTGGTGTTCAATATTTATGTAAATTTGGTGATTAACTTGACTTTTAATTATTCTAGGATGTTTGTTGATTCATGCAAACGTTTAAGGATAATGAAAGGATCAGAGGCCATTGGACTAGGTAAAAATACTTTTGTATTTCTATTTTATTATGTAAATTTTATTTTCTTATCCAAATTATTTCAACTAACATAAATATTTATACTTTATGCAGCACCAAGAGCAGTGGAGAAATGCAAGAACAGAAGCTGAACTTAATGTTCCATTCCAATTAATTGTTCATTGTTTTTTTTCTTCTTTTTTGGTTTCCATGGTCAAATTATATATTGACCTTGGAATTTCTAAATCTATTGTAATTTGAAGGTTTATATATATATAAAAATTATGAAAAAATGTTTATGTATGAGAAGAATATATATATATATAGATCTGAATAGTTGTCAAATTGTATGACAGCTTCATATTGGTTGGAGCCCAATTTTGGGGAATCTTGGAATTATATATATATATTGTATGTGTGGCCCTAATGTGTAAGTGACACTTGAAGTTATCTAATAAATTGAAGACAAGTAACATGACACATTTAAAGTTATTGGGAGGCAACGCCATGTGATTTGCTAATGGGGACAAACCTTATAGGGATCGCAATTATTTCAATCACTAGTGTTTGTTGGGCATCAATTATTTATTTTTGTGTGTGGCCATACCTCATTATTTAATATGCTACATTTTGAGGTCCTATATGTCATTTGTTGTTGCTTGGATGGATGCTCAAAATATTTAAAAACATATAGAGATGAATCCTAGCCTTCACATTTCTGGATTAGTTGCGCACGTTTCGACTAATCTCCGGAATACTTATCATCTCTGATTAGTAACAAGTACCAGGTAACTCACATCTTTAATATATGAGATCATCTAAAGATATTCAAGATGCATGAGACCATGATCATTTCACATAAAGTAATTCTTGTTTTTGATGATAACTTGGAGAGGAGGAATAATAGTACTTTGATGATGACTTTTGAGATGCAATGTATCCATTCAAGTGTGGGTAATTTGCAGTTACATTAGATGGTAGAAATTGAAAAGCAAACTAGTACATAGATAGTACTTGTGTGTATAAATTTTTGCAGAGATTTATTCATTTTGACTATAGTTAGAAAGTAAAGTACTACCTCCGTTTCAATTTATTTGACCTACTTTCTTTTTTAGTCCGTTTCAAAAAGAATGACCCTTTACCTTTTTAGCAACTTTTTAATTTTAACTTTCCAGATGACATGTTTAAAGCCACAAAATTAAACAGCATTTTGATACATTTAACATATCTTTAATTTAAGACCACAAAATTCAAAAGTTTTCTTTATTTTCTTAAAGTCCATGCCAAGTCAAAATAGGACAATCAATTTGAAAAGGAGGGAGTATAATGTATTGAGTGGCGCAGCTGAGCCATTATTATCGAGGAGTTTCGATTGATAACTTTTCATTTGAAAAATTATACTGTGTAGATGAGTAAACAAAATAATTAATGCTATATACTTGTTGAATTCCCTGGAATGACAGGGTCTTTTTTTGTAAGTTGTAAAAATAAAGCCGCCCCAAGGTATGACAAGCTTTCAAAAGTCTATAAATTCACCAACATAAGAATAAGAAGAAGCTATGACCAAAAAGAAAAAAAGAAGAAGAAGAAGAGGAAGAAGGCAGCAATTTTAAATTCAAGTGGCTAAATCTTAATACAAATGTGAATTGTGGCTATGTATTAAATAGAACCATTAAAGCGGCTACCTGACTAATTTTTCCAAGAAGATAGGGTCATTTTTACAAGAACCTGCCTATTAAAAGTCCAAAACTTTATACTCCCTCCTCCGTCCAATAATACTTGTCCATTATTGACTTTGCACACTTATTAAGAAATTATAAATAGAAGGGTAATTTTACCATATTACCCTTTAAATATGATAAATACAATGTCTTGAAAAATATAATAGATAAATGACTATAATTAATGATAAGGGTAAATTAAGAACTAAGTGTAAAATTATCTCTTGATTTCATAAATTGGACAAGTATTATTGGACATCTATTTTTAGTATAGTGGACAACTAAAGATGGACGGAGGGAGTAATGCTTATCGTTCATAGCTTTGAAAGAGAAATACACACAAACTGAAGCATAAACTAGCTTCTTTTTTGTGGTCATAATCTGAAAAAATGCAAATCTTTTCCCACAAAGAAATGATTTTTCCCTGTAAAACCGAACTAAGAAAAATCCCAAATGATGAAATGGTACATAGTACTAAAAACAGAGTGCAGAATCTGCATATTCGATAATCAGCAGACAGCATCACGTAAGAGAAAGTCCACTTTGCCAAAGCTATTATCTCAATTTTCCAACGGTGATTCTTCCAAATGACTTAAAAGTGAAGCGTTATACTGACGTAGAAGCGATAGAGCTCCGAAGAAATATATTCTACTTTCAGCACTCCAGAAAGTTCAATAGCAAACAAAATTCAATGATTTTTTATATTCTACTTATCTATTAACATAGAATTGATTGTCATCACGCATACACTTTCTCGGCCAAACTTACCATGTCTAATATATATTTTAAAATCAGGAGTATCATCAACCTTTACATGCAATACCCATGCATCACTGTAATTACCGCTAGGAGTGTAGTAGGTGCTTCATATGCCCTTGAACGAGGACTAGACAACTGAAAAATGAAAGGAAACATTACAATCGCATTAAAAGAGTACGCTCTAATTTACACAGAAATGGAGTGGAAAGAGTAAGAACCTGATATTTCGGACTTGACCCTCAAGAAGCAGGGTTTCCATCTTTCCAGTTGTCCTAGCATTTTGCCATTGCAACCAGTTAATATCAAGAAAATGGAACTGCAACTTACAAAACAGTAAGAGCGACAAACTGAAATAGCAAGACTGTAATGTATCTAAAGGGAGAGCAGGCCATCTAAAGTGTAATCATGAAATAAAAGAAGACCAAAAACCTGCACTTCACTGTTTCTAGCTAAATGCACAAACACTTTCAAGTACCAGACCATAATTGTAATCAGGATCCTCACCCATCTTATATACGAGAAAAGAACTTTCAGCCATACAGACAGAAATTCACACATGAATGCATACGGACAGATCCACATTTCCATGATCTGAACCATAGAGAGACATGAATGTCATGCTTTAAGTGAAACATAGCTCTTTTTCATTTCTTTTAGGATGATATCAATTAGTTTCTGGTCAAATAAGAACTAGGCAGGATATATGGCCTTCACTTCTTTTTTCATAACCTACGCCATTTGGCTTATTTTCTCCAGAGTGATATACAACATACCTAGGTGGACTCACTGGATTCCATGCTCTGTCAGGCATCGCGTCCTCATGCCATCATGGATAGGTGTTGCTATAGAGGAAAATGACCGAAAAAGCTAAAATCAAACAGCTGGAACAAAATAAAAAGAGATGAACATCACAGCAACAAAGCAGCAGAAAAATGGACCTCCGGGATCTCTCGTGGGTGTCATGCATGGATGAAGTGGAGTCCTCGGAGGATGTGATGGTGTTTCACTTCCCAAACCATATCCAGATGGCTCTCTAAAAACAGAAAAATATTTAGACAGCGAGCCCTTAATAACTCAAAGTTTGCAGTAGAAATACACTTACTGGACATTATCCATAATATGATTGCGATAAACTGCAAGAAATATTGCAGTCAGCAATGAATGTTAAGCAATCAAAAGTTGGCAAAAGAAAAACTTCTAAAAGGAAATTTCTCCATAAATTTGGACGAGAGTATCATAAAAGGATTCAACTAAGCTTCCCTCCACAAAAATACAAAGAAGAGGACCCTTTGTTTTTAATGAATCATTTTTGGTTCAACCCGCCCGCCAACCCAAGAAGAAAAAAAAAGTATGGGGGCACCCAGATTAAAGAAAATCTTGCCTGGAACAACTTTCATCTGGGCTTCCAGTTCAACTAGGACTGAAGTTCCGTTGATATTACGAACACGCCCCTTACAACCTTTGTAAGGTCCAAGGCGAATTTTCACATCGGCTCCAACTAAAGCACCATGCCCTCTTCCACCTCTATGACTGCCTCCATCTAGAGCACAACAAGCATAGCGGAAAACAGGAAAATACGGATCACAATTGTGACAAGTAGCATTTAATGTAACAAATGATCAAAAAAAGAACTCCACCGGTGAAAAAAAATAAAAGGAACGATTGAGAACATCAAGATAGCATCATATCATAAACTCACGTCTCATAGGCGGGCCACCTATAGATGATCTCATTGGAGGTTGTGGAGCACGGGATGGAGTTCTGAGATATGCAGATATTGATGAGTAGGTGGGGTTACCCTAAAGGAGTTCCATTGTAAGCACAATTCAGACATCAAGAGAATAGTTATGATAGAATTGCAAAAACAATAGCTCAAACTTCCAAAAGTAACAACATACAGATATATATACCTTTCTATCACCATTTGTCCGTGAGCCACCAATCAACTCACAAGATTGGGTTTTGGCACAAATAAAACCAGCATGCTCAAGGTGACGGCGATCATTAATAAAAACAATTCCTTTGAAGATGTGTTCTACAGGACCTTGTTTTCCCTATAAGTAACAAGAATGGTTATGACGATTGACGACAACATACACAACGTATAAAAATGTCGGTAACAAAAAAAAAATTAGAAAGGGCACACTCACTTTGCAAGGACCCTCAATAACTTTTACCACGTCTTTCACCGATAATTGGTTCTTAAAGTGATCTTGGGCATATCCTTTCTTCTCAACTTTCTCTTTGATCTCTCTAAGTCTAACAAGTACTACCTCAGGTCTATCAGGCACGCCCTTTAGGACCTATTAACATCACCTGAATGTGAGCAACACAATTAAAGGAATAATTTCAATCTCACAACTATAGTATTCACCTGGAAGGCTTCATTGTCTACACGTATAATCACACCGAAGTTATTATTGCTGCACAAAATGGAATCAATTAAGAAATTTAGCTATTGGTTTGAAAAGGACTAAACTGTTTAACACAGTACCCTTACTCTTAAGATAAAAATGCTTACTCTAGTTTTACAAGGTCACGGAGCTCATATTCCCCAGAACGAGTGAGAGCAGATGTAACTTCAGAACTCTGAACAACATTTTCAGCGAACACACAGAGCTGCAGATATAAAAAAAAAAATTGGTATCTAAGCCCATTCTTCGTAGGACTTCAGATTAGAGACCTCAAATTACCAGGTATGCTCAACTTACACGCTCCTTAGTTGTATTTGATATCAAGTTCACCACATGCCCCTTTACAGATTCAACCATACCAGTTGCACCTTCAGATGAACCAGATATTACTTTTACGTGATCTCCCTCCTCAAAGTACTTGCGTAGCTCTTTGTCAATAAAAGCCAGAGTTTCCTGCAAAAGTCAGGAACATATTAATAAAAAATACAGTACTCACTCCTTCTGAGCCATTCTATGCATGAACAACACATATTCAAAGGAGGGGGAGTAGTACCATAGGAAGGTCTTTCTCATTTGGTCTGATATGAACAATATCTTCCTCAACTTTCTCAACACGGCCTTTCCTGTTCCTGAGTTCTCCCTTCACCACTATAACGCGGTCACCCTTCATAAAACGAACCTTTTTCCTATTTCCAAACAAAGTAGATAGACTAGCCATATCGCCATCACTACCCTCACCAGTTTGGCGGAATTTCTCAAGCTCATCAAAAGTTGGATGTATGTTCTGAGTGCTGATTGATTTCATTGCCACTGTCTTGTACAAGAAACCATCTCTGAATGACATACTTCCAATATTGTCAAAATAGTCACCTGTCCTTGTGTCTCGCTTACGCTCCACACGTAGATTCATCTCTCTACAAACCATGAAAAACAGATTTAACAATTCTATATAGGCCATCGATTGTGCTCTTATTGAAACTAGAGATACCACGGAACAATTACCTAGCTTCATTGATATTCATTAAGCGTGGTGGAGGAATAATTGCCTTCTTCCTTGAAACTGCACTTCCTTCCTGCAAAAGCAGTATCAACAATGCAAGAAGGAACATCTACTGTTTCTTCCAACATCAACATTTTCTTTTCTTGAAAAGGGCATCAACATTTTCTTTTGGATAGGCAAGTAAATTTTTAGTAATTGCCAAAAACCACTATCAGATAATGCTGGGAATCTACAAAAGGTGTATGAAGTCGGCAAGTCAACTAGATTAGGAAGTCAAAAAGTTCTAACAACGTTAACATTTAACAATCGTGCATTTCCAGAATGCAGAACCTTTTTTTTGATAATTTCCAGAATGCAGAACCTATCAGTCTCTTCTGCAAATGAAGAGTCCAATAAGATTCAAAATACAAGAATCGATCAAATAAACATACCAACTTGTTTGCAAGAGCCTGTAAGTCAATCCTTGGAATTAATTTTACAATGACTCTCTGGCCCATATCATCTACACGCACAACCTACAAAGCAGAAAGATTGAATATCAGAAGAGAAAATTAAATAATTTACTCGTTGCTAAACATAGCATGCAGAATACTTGACAACCATTGCAAGGTCTCCCTTGTAAGTTCCATTCTTCACTCTGACACAAGTATCCCTGGCAAGATCAACCACTTTGTTTTCAACCGTAAGGACACCTGGCATCTCTTTGATGGGAACTAGCTTTAGGTTAGTGGCATATATATTGCGCATACCTTTGCAAGCCTGAAGTAGATAATGGGGTTATTGGGTTATTGGGTACTCAATAGTCCATACACACATTATTATATATGCAACGTGTTAACGCTTAAAGTGAATCTAAACAAAGAAGAAATATATCATATATCACATACCTCCCTCACATGGGCTTCTTTGTCTGCTTCTATGTATATATAGTTCTGAAGATGATCAAGGGCTACAACTGATCGAATTTGCAATTCTGGTCCGCTATCAATTGCCTTTTGCATTAAGCAAGCAGCAACCTTCCTCTCATGACCAATCTACAGAACACGATGTAGAAAAAAAGTTGCATAAAATGTTGATGGTTACAAATAAAAGGAAAAAACGTTGAGCATTAAGGCAGGGTGCCAAAACCATACCGCACATTTCACTATCCACAGTTTTGGATCCCTGACAGATGGCAAGAGAGCTTGCTGCTCAACATCTGTTGCTTCCCCATCATACTCCACATGAGCTGACCTCGCATATCTTTGCTGAATGCTTCTCGTAAGCTCCTCAAGGTCTTCTTCTTGGTCCTCCTGTGGCAACAGCCGGTGACGATATTCACATCTGACACCATCCTCATCAGGTATCTCTGCTCCAACATCTACTATGAAATCTGCTTACAGAAATCTAACAATCAACACCAACAGACAAAAGACCATGCAGCGAGGGTCCAGGGATACACAAGAACAGAAAAAGCTCAAACTTGCTAACATTTCTAAACTAAGTTTCCGTTAAAGTTTATTCTAGACAAACAAATTCAGATCACACTAGCTTCAAGCTCACAGAGTGGAAAACAAATTTCAGCAAGCACAAAGTGGACTGAGAACAAAATACATAGTATATTTTTTTATAGGTAAAAACTAAATAGAGTATATCGAACTAAAGATTTCCACAAAGCTTATGCCACTGCCTACAACAGCTAAGCCAAAAAGGATCTGTGCCAAATATTTTCCTTTTAGCCAATAGTTTTAAATATAATCAAGCCATTGTCTGATGCTACTCAGTTAATGGTGTTTTTCTTAAAGCAACAATCTTTTCTGCCAATGGTTTTAAATATAACCAAACTTTTTATCGTAGTCTTAGTTGATCCCAAGTAAATTAAGTTTCGTGAGGGACCATTTCTACAAAATTTCTTATACATAACATATTTTTTATAGAGACTTTATTGTCTTAAACATATCCAATTCCTTCAGCACTCATCTTTATTCCTACTGTCAGTAGACAAGAAGTACCTTCAAAATCATTGTACCAACTTCAGAAATGTGAAATTTTTTTTCCAGGTTATTTCAATCACAAAATAGTTCCGGCTTACTTACTTCTCTTGATTATTCCCCCCCTCCCCCCCAGACACACACCCCATATTCCACTAGTCCTAATCCTTGTTGACCTATTCATCGGTGCTCCGAAAAAATTACAAGCCCAAAATTTTCTAACTACTTTATAGCATCCAACCCTAGGCGCATTTGCCCTTACATCAACTCTTTTATCATATCTAATTAACTTTCTAAGGGAACACATCATTGAATTCTTCTCTATTTCCAGATATTTCTAGGTTATACTAAACCTATGATAATTCATCCCATGCACTCGCCTATGATATATCCATTTATGTGCTCCCACACTTCCATATCACAATACCGCAATATGTATTCTACTCTCTTGTGAAATTGAGAACAAATTAGAACGTTAAACTTGAAAAATCGTGTTTTACATTGAAGCTATGGAAGGTTCAACTTTCACGAATCTTTTTCTAAAGAAAATCTATAACTATCAAACTTTTTCTTCAAGAAACGTTTCCTCCAAACTCAAATTCAAATAAAATTCAAAATAATTTACAAATTCCGACATAAGAAACATAGTAGTACTAATTTTTCAATACATTTCCTGATGAATTCATTATTGTTAAATAAACTGATAAACAAATTAACAAACAAAACGGAAGAGGGATATTAGTATTATAAGTCTAACCGTCTTCGCCTTCATCTTCTTCTTCCTCATCCTCATCACTATCTACGGCAGCTTCGAGATCGAAGAATTCCGAACCAGTCCTCCTTCTAGGGCGGCGCCTACCACCACCACCACCGCCGCAGGCATAATCGTCGTCGTCGTCATCTTCCTCCGCCTCATGATCAATAAAATTCGATCTACGCCGTTTCTGTCTTCGGTGGCCCTCATCTTCTTCCTCTTCGTCATACACGTCCTCCTCTGCGTCGTCGCCGTCGTAGTCCCGTCGCCGTGGCATTGTGTAATTTGGAGAGTTTTTAGGGAATTTCCAAAAATCTGTGTAGGTTTCGGTTCAGTTTGCTTGCATGGTATCGCGTTTCATAATTTGCCCTTAATAATGTATGCAACTTTCTTTTATTTGCATCATAACCTCTCACTTTAAAAAATTTACGTTCTAACCCATCAATTTTGGCAAACCTAAAAGGGGTCGTTTGGTAGAGTGCGCAAGAAAAAATAATGCATAGATTAATTTTATGTATTACTAGTACCTTGTTTGATACGCCTTTTAACTTACTAGTTAAGCTTTGCACGTGTGTGAGCTTAGTGAGGCTTGGCAAAGCTTGGTGAGGCTAGGCTTAGCGTGGCTTAGCAGAGCTTGGTAAGACTTGGGAAGGCTAGGCTTAACAAAGCTTAACAGGGTTTATCGAGGCTTGGCAAAGCTTAGCGAAACTTGGTGAAGCTAGGTTTAGTGAGACTTAGCGGTGTTTAGTGAGGCTTGGAAAAGCTAGACTTAGCGAGACTTAGCAAAACTTAGCGTGGGCTTAACGAGGCTAGGCTTAATTAGCGAGGCTTAGCAGAGCTTGGTTAGGCTTGGGAAGGCTAGGCTTAGCGAGGCTTAGCAAAATTTAGTGGGACTTAGCAAGGGAATGTATGCAACTTTCCCGTCGTCATACACGTCCTCCTCTGCGTCATCGCCGTCGTAGTCATGTTGCCATGGCATTATTGTGTAATTTGGAGAGTAGTAAAAAAATTCTAAAAATCTGTATAGGTTTCGATTCAGTTTGCTTGCATGGTATCGCGTTTCATAATTTGCCCTTAGTAATGTATGCAACTTTCTTTTATTTGCATCATAACCTCTCACTTTTAAAAATTTACACCCTAACCTATTAATTTCGGCAAACCTATAAGGGGTCGTTTGGCAGAATGCAAAAGAAAAAATAATGCATGTATTAATTTTATGTATTACTAATACCTTGTTTGATACATTTTTAAACCTACTAGTTAAGTGCACGTCTTTGCACGTATGTATCGCGTTAAAGAATATAAAAGAATAACTTATTATGTGTGCGTTAAACTTTTATCATGTTTAGAAATAAAAACACATACCTAATGTATAAGGAACCGAAAGAAAAAAAAGTTCTACTTCATGTTCTCTTTATTAAAATGGAAAGTGTTTATACTACTTATTTTCTTATATATTATTATATGTCTCACGTGTTCAACCTTCGTCTAAAAAATAAATGAATGAACAAGGGCAAATTGATCATTTTTTCTTGTTTTAGAAGTAACCGCTAGTAAGAAGGGTATTTTTGAGCTATTTTGATAGTTGGAGGACATTTTTGAGCCAAAAATGTAATAGTAAAGGTAATTTTGAGTAAAAAACATAACAAAGCTGTAAAACTAACCCATTTTAAATAGCATATTTGACCTATTTCCCGTAAATGTTTGAGATTACATATATATATTCAAAATACACATAAATTTATAAAATTCACTAATTAAAAATAGTAGTAACTAGCTACTTTAATATAATCGTTCTACATTGTATGAACAATCTCTTTCACGTCCAGCGTATATTTTTTTGACAAAATTTAAAACAATAAATCTTTCTTTTGTATAATATAAAATACTTATGAATTAAGTTTTATACTTGAAAAATTAAAATCACAATTTAAAATTTAAAATTCTACTTATTGAAGAATTTGAGATTCAAATTGTGAAATTAAAATTAAAATTTTATTCATACTTTATAAACAAAAGTTGATTTCAAATCAAAACTAGTCTGAAATCTGAATTTGTCACTACAGCTTGAGAGTACCCGACCCGACCCGACCCGACCCGACCGCTGGGTTTAAAAGGTCACCTTCTTTTTTTCTGTGAGGGTTAAAGTTTGCATATAGGGAAACATAGGAGTGAAGTCTTAACATTCACATTCTCCATTTCTCGTCAAGCCGATCTTCTTCTCGTGGAATCGAATAATGCAGCAGGTGAGTGAACTAAACCCTAAACCTATACCCTTTCACCATTTGTGCTTCCTCAAAGAAATATTAGTATTATTGATTTGATTTTGTGGTAAAAGGCTGGAACCTCGGGCTCTGAAGTGGAGGTAACATGGGAAGATCAGCAGAATATTAACAAATTTGGCAGATTGAATAACCGTCTTCACGAACTCCATGATGAAATCAAGACTGCTAAGGTAATTGATTAATCCCTCTTTTTTTGCCACTTGATAGGTATTTCCATTTTCAGTAGGTTTGTGTATCTATTTGCGGTTGGATTGTTTTAAATACTGCCAAAGAAAAAAAAAAAAAAAAAAGAGGGGGAGAAGTTAAGTGCTTTGAAATTCGATGGGCAAAATGAAATCCAATGCAGTGTTGGAAATTGGAATTAATCAATATTCAATTTAAAACTTCAGATATAGGGATCATTCATATCCATTTATTGATTCCAATTTCCAATCCAATGATAAAATAGGAGTAATTTGTTACGTCAAGACCTGTTAAGGGTTCTTTGGAGTTAGAATTTCTTTAAATATCACGATTCACGCTTATGACGTACAATTGTCTTTAGTTAAGTGCATATTCTTTTCATAGACATTGTAGGTCTTTTAAGACAACCTCGTCTACATGGTTTAGGTCTACTTTGTTCCTTTTATCACCTTCAGTCATTATAATGTCGCATCTATGAACCGGTGCATGTAGAAGTCTGCATATGACATATCGAAAATTGTGAAAAGGAGGTGGTTTTGTAGAAAATTGTTGGTCCAACAATCAACATGCTTCATGGTTTTGTAGAAAATTGTTGCTTTCTTTGAGGACCATACACGTTAATGATGCTCTCTTCAGTCTCTTGTTCATATTCAATACTTCCTCTATTCCATTTTATGTGACACTCTTCCTTTTTAGTTTGTTCCCAAAATAGTGGTACCTCTCTATATTTGGAAATAGTTTACTTTAATTTTCATTTTACCCTTAATATCATGATTTACTAGCACATAAATGCCATGGCTTGTTTAAGACTATAAGTTCAAAAAGTCTTTCTTTCTTAAACATCTTGACCAGTCAAACAGATTCACATAAAATTAAGCGGATGGGAGTACATGAATTCAAGAATTGAGAACTTTGTTCTAGCCAATTAAATGCTCACTATCCTCTATTTGGCTCTTGAATCATGAGCAGCACAAAGTCGTTCATAGCCCACTATCATTCTCATTTGTTTGAGCATGTGAGAGGGCAAGTTTGCATACCCAAAATGCACAAGTAAAAGTGCAATTACAATTGAATCTATTGCACAAACAAACTTGTAGATGTGCATCTACCAACTCTATCCCACCTGCATGGCAGTTGACTTTTGTGGGTTCAACAACAAACTGGTTACAATTGGGTTTTGTAAAGATGTGCAGAAGTAATAGTTAGAATATGTATATAGAGATGTCATATCAAATCGATAATATGATTAGTGTTGTCATGAATTATCTGATTCTTTAAATTGAAAGAGTTTCATCTTTTTAAAGATTATATCATTGGGACAATCTAAACTAGAAAGTGGGTTAATCTGGGATGGAGTGATTATATTAAAACTATGAGGTTCATCAAAATTTAAGAGTTCTTTGTGACTGTTTGGGCAGTGGGCAGACTTCTATTTTGCTTAGTATTCATTGAGGTTGTTTTCATTTTCCTGAAGATTGAACGTTTACATTCTAATTTTAAAGAGTATGGGCTAGGAAAGGAAGGAAAATTGTTCTCCTAAGCTAATGAGCAAGTGTTTTCTCATTTTTACCTGTAAACCTCAGTTCATAGAAGGTCCCTTTTATGCTTATAAGATAAAATTAACGGAATGACGAGTTCCATTTAAGGCATCGGTATATATCCACCTACTCATACCAGGGAGAGGTGAACCTTCTGATTCTTGATGCTTTGTCAATTCCTCCCCGAGTTTCAGTATTATACATGTACTCTCATTCTGTATGTTAGATATTATTTTTTTAAATGCATCTACGTGCTAATGCAGAAAAAGGTTCTCAGGTAATATCAGAATAATGAATGCTTTCGGTTGTTGTGATGATACATGTTCAAAAGCTTATAAATGAGGGAGTCCATGAGTAAGCGAAGTTCAGCTCCAACATTTTGATGTAGTCAACACTCTACCTATGGGTTTGCTTATATTATGGTGAAGTGCAAAAAAATTATTTGTCAGTGTGAACAGTTAGGAAGATCTCCTTGTTTGCCTCGAAAAAAATGAAGGCTAAAGGTAGTTAAGTGCAAGTGTTGATTATATTAGGTCTTTAACAGATGAATTTAGGAGGAAAACAGCTCTTGGTGTAAATATTATAGACTTGCTGCAAGTGATGGAGAAACCATAGAGAGACAAGACCCTTAGGCTAGTAAGAATTTTACACTGTTTGTCAAAAGTAAATGCCATGCTTCATGAGCAAGCTATGTGAAGAAAATTGCTAATCATGGCAATCTTATGGTGGTAATCTGCTTGGTAGTTGAAACTAAACTTAGTGGTCTGGAGCTTTGGCAGCACCAATGACATAGTTGAGTTGTTGGTTCATCAAATTCCATAAGAATCTGAATAACTGGCAGATTTTCTTGTACTTATTTAGCGATACTGGGCAGTTCATGCTGCCCCTAATAAAAAGATGAATTTGAAAATTTGACCTCAAGACCGAATCAGAGCAATTGTGTACCCTATTCACAGCATACATATGTATGTATAGAGATATATACATATATATAGCGCATTAAATCCAGAGGTTCCAGAACAAATTTTAATAGAAATTACAACATGTCATGAACCAAGGAGAATAAGCCTAAGTTTAAAATATTTACTATTGATTGATTGAGATGGAAAATGTGTATATTACCAGCATATTTTCACTAGATTCATATTGCAATATATATGTAGATGTATATATGTATGATGCATGTACCTCTGTTTAACTTGCAGATTAAGTTATTAAGTATTAAACATGTATTTTGTCCATGAAACGGAATGGTATGATAAAACCCCAGTGGTCCCCAGTCCCTTCTAGATTTATATTTGGGCCAGGTTTGATTACCTGTCTCAATAAATTTACATACATTTTGTATTTTTCCAAAGTCAGTCATTGTTTCCTTCTGAAGAATATAGATTTAATTGTTTTTACAAAAAAATCAGCTGATAATATTCTTGATGTAAGATGCTTGCCAGGAATAAAATTTCTGGATGTAGTATTTGCTAGAATTATATGATTGTGTTTACTTGACAAATTAACAGGAGTACAGGACTATGTAAAATTAGTATGATTTGTTTACCAAAAAAAATAAAAATAGTATGATTTGGGAAAGACCGAAGAATTTTCTTTTTGATATACGGTGTGTAATACTAACTGCAAAAGACCGTGGCTTAAGACTCTTGAATACTGTCCACAATCAATCACATCAGCTGATAATATTCTGGACATAGTAATACTGCGTTCACTAGAATTGTATGTGTTGCATTTACTCGACAAATTCACAGAAAGTTCTAGAACTTAGTATGATTTTGAAAAAGATTATGAAGAGTGTTTTAAGACTTAATTAATGTCCACATTGTCACTTTAAGATTATTGTTCTAAAATTTTCTGGTCAATTATATTCTCATAGCCTAGTTAGAACTTAGCTAAATGCATTGCCTGCATGAGCTAGAGAAAGGATGCTGGATGCTTTCTTTTGTCCTGCTGTGCATTTGTGTTGCAGTTTTCGTTGTTTTACATCTTTTTCGACTACTTTTTCACTGTTATCTTGATAGTTTAAAAATAGACGTCTTACAGATTTGTTTCTATGGTTAAATTTCTCCTTTGTCAGGAAACATGTGAAAACCTAGAGGATGCAAGCAATGAGCTTATTCTGACCGACGAAGAGATAGTGCGCTTCCAGATAGGGGAAGTTTTTGCTCACGTGCCAAAGGATGAAGTGGAGAGCAGGATAGAGAATATGAAAGAGGAGACTAGCAAGAACTTGGAGAAACTAGAAGAAGAGAAGGAATCAGTAGTTGCTCAGATGGCTGAACTTAAGAAGATATTATATGGGAAATTCAAGGATTCGATCAATCTCGAGGAGGACTAGTAAAATTTCGTAATTTTTCGTTTGAATTTGCTGTTGGTTGAAGGGTGTTCCTCTTGATTGAATTTTTCCATGTCTTGTGTCTTAAACAGTTTGAGATATTTAATTACCTCAACAATATTTTAAAGCAGGTCTACGTTTTCTGCTCCTTTTCTTTTACCACTTTGTTGGAGGGGATTATATCAGCTGTACTTTTAATCAAGTTTTACTTATATAAGAAAAAATCTATTTTGAAGATGCCTAATGCATTCACAGAATTGCATTTTCGATTAAGCGCTTCTTCCGGGAGCAGAGCAGTGCGACTTACCTATGGAGAAACAAAGCAAAAAATGATTGTCAATTAGACATGATTCGGTTGACATTATCCGAGTGTCATTTTTATGTTGATTAAACATGATTATATTATATTTTCTAAATAGATTTTGCCAATTGGCTACCCAAATATATATTGTTCAAAACTGAAAATCTCAAAAGGTACGTATCAAGGTTAAGGGTAACGGAAAAAGCTACTTAGAAACCAAGCAGATGTAAGTGTGAAACTTCTAAAGTAAATGTACATTAATTTTTCAACCTAATACTTCCTCCGTTTCATATTACTCGATCCATATTGACATGATACATCCCTTGAAAAAGATTTAATTAGAGATGTTTTTGACTAAATTAATTTTATTAATGATGCTTTGAAAATTGAAATTTGAGTACTATTTTATATATTATGTTTAGCATAGAGCCAAGTAAAATGAAACAGAGGGATTACATAGTGTGTCCAAACTAGAAAATCAAGAACTTGTAAACCCACCAACCAGTCTTAGTTCCAAGGCCACGTTTTTCCTACAAGAGATATTGAAGTCTTGTACAGTATCAATTATTAAAGTATTACTAATATTAATACCCACAAGGTCAGCAGAAGCCGTCACCAATAAGAAATTCCCAAAATTTATCTCTTCTTGTTGCTATAGTCCAACACAATCTTTGAACATCTTAGCATCAAGAAAATCCAAAAAAAGCTTTCTCCAAGATTCAGAAAAATGGCATTAATTTCATCTTCTGCTGTTGCTACAACTCTCTCTCTATCCCTTACAGCAAAACCCATTTCATCATCTTCTTCTCCTTCTCTGTCTGTTTCAGCACCCAAGATTCCAACTTTATGTTCCTCTAGCTCACTTTTCTTCAACACCAACAGGGCACAGTTTCTGAGTCCTGCTAGAACCACAAGAAAAGTAAGCAGCAATAGCAAAAGGGGATTTTCTTGCAACTGTTTATTTGGGCTTGGAGTGCCTGAGCTGGTGGTGATTGCTGGTGTTGCTGCCCTTGTTTTTGGGCCCAAGCAGTTGCCTGAGGTTGGCCGCACTATTGGCAGGACTGTCAAGAGTTTCCAACAGGTTACATTTCTTCGGAAAAAAAATTAGTCATTTGATTGGATAGATAATTAAATTATGAAATATTTATACAATTAGGTCATTTGTTAGTTAATTACATGCAAGTCTCTATGATTAGCTGAAATTCGTAGTCTGGTAGAAATGGTAACTAACCTGCTATAAATATCAGTCAATTAATTAACTGTGCTTCATTGGAAATGGAATTAATTCACTTACCGGAAATAAAATTTAGAGATTTAGTAACTTAAAGGAAAATTGAAACTTTTTTAGATTTCAAAATGATGGTAATTCATAAGATTTTTTTTTTGTTCAAAGATCATGTTTTTTAGTTTACTTTTGGGATTTGAAAAAGGGCACTATGGGATAGAGGATGTTTTTGTACATTTTGCGTGTGTCTGATTGTTTTTGGGTCTGGTTGTGTGATGGGTGAAAAAGTGAAGGCTAAAAGGTGGAGAAAAGAATTCTCAAACCTCTAATCGACCTGGACACATAAATAGTTCTTGATGTGGAGATAAGATTTGAGATTTCGTGAGTAACTGAACGAGTTCTTTCTATGAGCTTGGCTGGAAAAAGAAATTGAAATAAAAACAATTGTGCTGGTTGTAACTTGTAATAGATGTCTGGCCTTTTGGTTTCTTTTGTTCTTCCAACAGAGGGATAGAATGGTTTTTTCTCCATTTCCACTGAGTTCTTGTTTGTGAGGGAAAATATACTTTCATTAGATAAATTCTCATGACTCTAGAAATTGCCTTGTGGCAATTGGCATAGTAGTTAAATCTGCATTTGGTTTTAGTGAACAAAATAGGAAAGTTAGACATTGTATCTTTGAAAATGCATGTCTTCGATAAAAATTCAAATGTTACGCATGTGCAAGAAGGAAAGCGAACTATCAGATGACCATAAGCCTACAAAGCAAGCTTGAACCTTTACGATGAGGGTTGTAAAACCATTAAAACAAAACATACAGATAAACATAATTATGTTAGTGCACACATCTTAGATGAAGACCTCTAGAAGTTACTTCAATCATCAGGCCAAGATGCACATAGTTTTTCTAATTTCATTGAGGGGAATCAGAATGCCTTTTGATTGTGGGATAAGTTTGGTACTTCATTCAGGTTTTCAAGTGTATATTATTACTAATAATCTCTTACCAAAGTTGAGTTGGGAAAAATTCAGACTTGAAATCTTTTGATCGTAATCAGATAATTCATCCTAATTGATAGTGCAAATGTATTGATGATGAAAGGGTGTTTCTATATAATGTGCTGGACTTCCATTACACTTGAGATTCTGAAGTTTATCTTAAGAAGCTGTAGATGAAAAGCATCATGAAAATCATGGGAAAGTTATGTGAGCTATTTTGGTGGCGGGTAGAGTGTAGGAACAGTCAGAATTTTCGAAGGAACATCTCTGGTGCACATCTTTCTGTTTGGCTTCAGAATTCCTGTATTTCTAGCAGGGGTTTGGCGATAGAATTTATTGTCTGGTGAAATGTTTGCACATCAATACATGAAAAACCACATTCTTGAATACTGATAGACGTCTTACTTATCCTCCTCGGGAGAAGGGCACAACTCAAGAAAAAGGAGGTCCTAACAAAAATGACAAGGCTTGGGAGAAAAGGCATAACCTACCTCTGTGACTAAATAGGAGTGGAAACACCCATGTATCCAAATAAGGTGGATATTGCCTGTTGCTTTATAGGATTTTTCTTGAAGACTGAAGAGTTTTTGGGATCATTCAGTAGTTGTAAGGAAGTTTACTTCATTTTTATTCTCAGCAGTATAGCTTATGTCTGTTTCTAAGAATATGGAAGAACAGAAAGATAAAAATACAAGATCGGTCAGACCAGCTTCCACAGGGAGTCCATGTATTGCTGATAATACATTTCCCCAACTGAAGCTATGTTTGTGAATAGTGAATACATTGTATTTGGATAGTTTGGTAGGAAAAACAATGAAGATAAGGTGAGCAAGTACAATTAGTTAAATTGATGCATCTCTGTAAGTGGTGTTTGAGATAAAGAAATTGGAACTCTGAAGATTGCACTTCCAGCACAAATAATGTTAGGTTGCCATCTCTCTGAAGATTGCTCTTCCAGCAAAAATAATGTCAGGTTGCCATCTCTCTGAAGATTGCTCTTCCGCACAAATAATGTTAGGTTGCCATCTCTCTGAAGATTGCTCTTCCAGCACAAATAGTGTTAGGTTGCCGCTGAACCTACTTCCCTGCTTCATAAGGTATTGGTGACTTCAGTACTCTGGTTATCAGCCTGGTTTTGAGACTCGGTTAAACTTTCGTGTGTGTGCATTTTTTATGGAAGAGAGTTGTATTGAGGGTGGCAATCAGGGAGATGGCTGGTCTATCAAGATATGGGAAGATAAGTGACTCTGAAGATGGTATCTCGGTGAGTCAGTGTTACTACTCTCTGGAGCTTTAATAGGGTTGCTGATCTCTCTTGATCATGATGGTTATAGGTAGGAGTCAATTGTGAGTCCATCCTAAGGATCTGGTAGGAAGGATGATGAATTTAGCATTTCTCAAAGCGAAGGAGTTTGTAAAATCAGAGTATGGGTTAAAAGGGAGTTCAGGAAAAGAAGGAAAAATCAACATAAAGACAGTTACCTACCAAGGTTAGCCTGGTAAACTCTATGAATATTACTTCAAGAACCTCAAACAAAATCAGCCGCAGATTATAATTCATGGTTCTGACTATTCTCACCAGTTCTGTTAGGTAGAATACATGAATACTTTTGTTGAGTTGGTGTACTTTTATAATAAATGTAGAACTTTTAACTTAAGGAATACCAGAGGTTACATACTAAAAATCATTGGACACTGATGACCTGAAGGGAGAGTAGGATTAGATATAACATATGGAGGAGAATCTCTGATATCAAAATTGCGAAGCGAGTATTGAAGGGGACATGAAGTCAGTGGTGGATAACATAACAAACTCTTAAGTGGTTTGAGACTATAACTTTGATCCAAACACATGAAAATGACAATAGATGACTTGCCAAATTTCTTAAGGAGGTGTATTGTTCCTATTCACAGGCCTTTATCAAAAGAAAAAAACAGTTCCTATTCACAGGTGAGAGTAGCCTCTCCCCGTTCTTAAGTCCCTACTACACTCTTTATTACATGGACTCCTTTACGCGATATCTGATACGGGTATCTGCAACTATCCAATAATGATACATGCAACTTATTGCTGATTCTTAATGCATTAGTGAAGAATCTGCGCAAAATATACAGATATATCACTCCCGTTCGATGCTCACAAGCCAATCCGTAGTTCCAGAAGATTTCCCTGCTCTCAAGTGCTGAGATAATAGTTTAAGACTTGTATGAAATAGAGATGACCATCCCTTCATTTCTTTATCGTCCCATTAAAGTAGTAAGATATCTTTATCGACTTTACATAAGTAGATTACCACTTGTGTGTTTATTCAGAATAATTTAAGATACTCTTTTCTTCATCATACTTTTGGTTCAACTTTCTTGAAGGCTATAGAAGGTGATCTTGTTAAGGAGATGCATTACATAATTTCTAACATATCTCATAATACAGGCAGCAAAGGAGTTTGAAACCGAGTTGAAAAAGGAGCCTGATGCCTCTGCTGAAACCCCAGTCGAAAAGGCCATAGAGGGTAGTCAAGAAGAGAAGCAAGATGCTAAGGTTTCAAGCACCAAGGAGAGTTCATAAAACCATAAATGCAGTTTGCCTCTAGCTATAGCTTCTAGTTTTACTGTTCCTACAACACGATTGTTTTTTTGTATTTGACTAGTTGTATTGAGCTATTGTGTTTGATTTACATTCCTGGGTTTTCCCTCATTGACAGGTTAAGATCAAAACTAGGTGAGTTAATGCCTTGGCTCCAATTCTTCATTATTCTATATGGTTGCATATTCAGCTACATTCCAGTAAACTCTGTAACCGTAACTACCCTTGACAGACGCACAAAAAAAAATAGTGATAATCCTTTTAAGATCACAGCCTATAACTCTGTGGAGAGCATTTAAGTCACTATGCCCTTCCATGGTCCTGTTCTATTTCTATGCAAGTGAATTTCAACAATTTAGATGACAATTTTTTTGTAGATAATGATGGGGTCTATGCCAGTTTACCAATTGTATAGCAACTTTCTTTTCCTTTGGAGTTTAAGCATGTAAGGGGCTCTACATATGATTTTTAAGAACTTACGCATTTCTTGTGGATAAAATACACCATCATTCCTTTATTGCTCTATAGACTGGCCAACTCACTCATCTACATGATCATGCCCCTCGCTTTACATGAATCGCTTGATTATACACCGCTGATATAGCAAACTAATTTTTCTCATTTACCCAACTCAAATAATAAAATAACCCGTCAAATAAATTATTTTTTCTACAATTTTCTTACAATGGGGAAAATAAGAGAGACATTTTCTGCTATTACGGTAGAGAAACACATCACATCCAACTGTCTTACAATGTTGCTACTTACAAAAATTTAGGAAGATATAATTTAAGCCTTCACTTCCCACAATTTACAACACTAAGCGGTCCATGATTCCTTCTAATTGCAGTCGAGCTTGTCTTGTCTGACCATCCAGAACAGATCTTTGTGTATCATTCAAAGATTTGTGCCATCCATAGCAAGACGCGAATAGATTTATGTTACCTGTACAAGGGAGCCTGCATATACCAGAAAAAAGAAAACCTAGTTTACATCCCAGCCAAATCCCAGCTGGTGAGCCACATCCAAAAACTACACTTGCTGGTACTTCCGTTAATTCTGCAGGGCAATTTTCGGGATAGTCAGCACTACATGTATGTATTGTTTAGAGCTACTTTATTGAAATATCTGTTTCACGATCCAATGCCTGCAGCAACCCCACCACCGTCCCTCAGCCCCTGAAGGTAGGCATGCAGTGTTCTTTGAACACTGTCTGCAACAACCCTTAATCTTCCCTGATTGGCATCACCAGCAGAATTCCCATTCACTTCTACAGTTCGAGCTACTCTTTGTTTGCATCTTTCCCAATCATCAACTCTCAGCCAACAAGCCCGCCCACCATGGCTCCCCTCCATTCCCAGAAACAAGACATTTGGGTTCTCACCAAATGCATATCTCAACCTAACAGACACACAGTAAGGCAACCAAGCAGCACCACCGGCGGCGTTAATGTGAGGTATGTGTGCATGATCAAGAACAACCGTCAGCGCAAAATCAACAGAATTATGAGCCCGATCATAGTGAATATTGCTTTTGGATGCAGATATATTTTCTGAGCTACCACCATCAATACTATATCCAGTATGATTCTCAAGACACAATTCAATACGAGATTTTTGTGTAGGGACCATATCACCCCCTTGCACTTGAGACAACCCTTTCTTCCATGCAATGAGTTTCAGGAATTCTCTCAAAACAGAAATAGGTAACGTCAAAAGTGTAATGAATGATGCAACACGAGAAGCGTCGTATGGCTCTGACGCAACACGGCGGCTGAAGTAATCACATATTTCTCCTATTTCTAATTGAGTTAATTCCTCTTGGGCACTTCCGGGATTTTGCTGCTGCTGCTGTTGTGACTGATGAAACCTCTTGACACTAATAACTTGCAGGAGAAGTTGAACCCTGTGAACGCTAACAGCAAATACATAGCCCCTGTAGCAACAAAAAGATCAGAAAATAGGAACTCAAGATCACAAAAAATTATACAATGCTCAAAAGAAGCAAATAAAACTAGTTAACACCTAAGCGGTTCTCAGTAGAATATATTGAAGCAGCAGTAACTTTTCTAGACATAAAAGTTTACCACAAAAACCTCAGAGAAAGATATTTCAAAGATGGGATATATTATTCAGATTATATTATTCATATTATACAATTAAAAAGCACCGAGCTTTCTAGCCAATTGAAACAGAGTGCTAACAAGTTAGATAGTTTAAGATACTAAGCAGAACAGGTTGAACATCAAATACAGTAGACTAAAAGAAATCTTTTGAGAAGGATGACTAAAAGAAATTATGTGAAACCAAAATTGACAAAACTCAGGCGAGATTTTTTATAAACTAGACTGAGCATGATGAAATTAGTCAGGCCAAGTGTATATGGTTCTAAATGGAAAAGCCATGAGCCCAAAAACCACAAAGAAACATGCTATACATGTTGTTCCCAGACTCTTCTTTTACAATAAACTGGCCTGACTCCAAAAATATAACATTAAAAGAGTATGAAGCCACAATAAAAATATACCTGCAAAAGATTCAGATATTTATCAGAGGGGTATAGCATTATTTCTTTGAGCTAATCGTAAGAAAGCATGCTGAATGAGCTACATTACATGATTATTTTACTGTATAGCCTAGGAAAGAAGATAAAATGTCAAAACTCATAACATAACTAGAGTTCGACCTGCTCCAAACACATAAATGATTAAGGAAGACAATCAAAGCTAAGTATCAATGTTTGAATGACAATGAATACATGAAAAACAATTCAAGCAGAAATGAGAAATCAATATCCCAGCTAAAGGCAGGGGAAAACAGGGAGAACAAAAAAACGATAAACACGACTTCAGAAGGGTTCATTTCATGCATAGACAGAAAATTCATGCAAGACGCGTCCAATGTAGAGGAAACTGTGAGAACTAAGAATTTGGAGATTCTCTTCAAATGCCAGGTTCTCACAACACGTGAGAATTGAGATTCTGGAGCTCCCTTTCCATTCCCAAGTTTCAAGGTTCTCTTCCATTCCCAAGTTCTATCCACTACTATTCAGTCAGCAGGAGAATTGCACAGGGATTAGACAGAAAACAGAATAATTGGTATCTTACCCCACAAAGAAGCGTAAGGCTGGCTGCTCCTGATCCAAATTCAACAATGCACCTTCATTATCTTTCAGAATTGATCCCAAAATCTCCTTCAGAAGGTCCGGTAACTGAGCAAAGAGCCACAGCACCCCAAGGTATTTTAGAATGCCTCTGAGAACCTTCTTGAGAGCAACAAGAGGAACCCATCCACCACCATACCCTCCATCATCGCCAAGTCCAATTATTGCAGTATTTAGTTCTCCTCTGACATGAGCAGGTACACCAGTACCAGGTGGTCTGCGCAAAGGCATCCCTGCATTCACCCCAGCTAAATTCGACGCCGCTGGAAGGCCATTTGCAGTACGGTTGAAAACAGTGACAGCGTTTGCTGGACGAGCTAATCCAGTAGAATTAGAGAGATTAGTCCTGTTTGTATTTGCAGCTGGAAGTTGAGAACCAGCATTTAAACTATTTGAGTTAGTCAATCCAACTGCTTGTTGAGAACCAGTAAAGTTAGAGTCAATTCCATTCAGCTCCTGGGCAACATGTTCCATGATGAATGGTCGAAATTGTGGACATGGCAGAGATCCTCCAACTTCTGGCCCCCCTTTAGGTGGTGTTGCTGGTTGCAACCAAACCTGATCTCCAGCAAAACACCTCATGTCAACAGCAAATTTTTTACGATAAATGATGCGAATCCAATACGGACCACGAAGTACCACAGAGACATCTATTGGCAGCAGTGAACTCGGAACAATGCCAGGACCACCTCTTCCAGCAGCTGCAGCAGCAGCTGCCAACATTGCAGCACTAGGATGGCTGTTCATGCCAAGTGTACCCACAGAAGCTGAAACAGGATTAACTCCAGGTCCGGGTGCAGACTGATTTATGCTAGAGTTTACATTGCTAGGTAAAGATGGAACATAACCAGTCTGCTTTGCAACAGAAGAAATAGGCGCTGTAACACCAGGAACACCAGAGACTGGAGCTGCTCGTGCCGGCCGAGTTGCAGCAGCAAGAGCATGCAAGGGTCCTGCGGTGAGACGGATGCAGTCCAAAAGGGATGCAACTTCAGCACCATTGATGAAATCTTCAAGAAACTGTGAGTTTGTCAAACACAGTAAAATGGAAGTCGTTAAGTTTGGAACCACAATGTAAGTGTTGAGCTTAAAATATGGATGTCTGGAACAGCGTATAATTAAAAAAAGATAAAACAAAATAGAAAGGCAATACCCCCACATGCAGAATCTTTCACAGGACTTCCCTAGCTTAAACCGCAACAATGTACGGAACAAAGTATAAATAAAGCTCTCAAAAAAAGGCCAATTATAGGTTCATAAGCATTTTGAGGCTCATGATATTGCAGACAAGAAAAACAAAAGGAATAAAAGGAGACAGGAGGAAAACAGAACAACTCAAACGTGATAAAATGGAAAGCAAACCTTTGTATGTGGCCAAAGTTGATCAGGAGAAACATGCATTGTGCAGCCCTCTTTACCCGATTCCCATTCAACCACAAAGCGAGCAAGCACCCCAGAACCGAAACTGAACCACAGACTCATCAGTCCTACTGCCTCAATTCTGAATTGCTTTCTCATCTGTTCGGAAATTCTATCAGTTGCATCAGTAGCGCCTTTAAGTGCAGCCGGTACTTTACTTTCAGAATTTGCATTATTTTCTTCGAACTTTTCATCAGCCCTAGCACCAAGCAACTTTCGCATTCCAAGTGCAAATGTTCGAGCATTAGATAGCCTTTGGATATCAGCCACTAGCTTCTTTATACTATCAGCATTAACCGAATAATAGCTCAAGACAACACCTTCACAATCATAACGAATATGAGAATCTGCATCAGATGTATTGGCAATCCGAATGCCAGAATCCCATGGAGTACTATTGCTTCCTTTCTGAAGCTCCCACAAGTCCTGGAAGTGCTGGTCATTAATTTTCACATCCCAATACATACTTCCAGGTCTACCTAGCCGCAAACATATATGTTGCCATGTGTCATCTCTGGCAAATGGAACTCGGAACCATAAGTTCGAAGATGCACTTCTAAGACCCACTTCTTCGACATACGGGATGTCAAGTGCCTCCATCTGACTAGTAAGCCGGGCATGTTTGATACATAGTGAGCAATGCCTGACTACATGAAGAAGGGAAGATACATATATACTAGAAGGTGCATTCCCTTTATTAGCTTCAGCTATAAGACTTCCATAGCTATACTCTTCAGTTTTACCAGAAATATCTGAAGTAAGCATCAGTGACTTAGGTAGATGGGTGCCAGCAGACTCCACAAGTTTTCTTCGCTTATATGATCTTTCATTGGACTGCACTGCTTGAAGTGATGGAAGTGAATCCAACAAATCTGACAATGTACGCTTCCTGGGCAAAATGTTATATCTGGAAGCTGCATCTTGCTCTGACTTTGTACATGTTGCTGAATCTATTGTTTGGGCTGGCAAAAAGGCAACACAGTTCTGAGACACATGGATCAAAAATAAGCATGCCATGAGCATTGAAATTTTTATTATTATTATTTATTTGGTTTTGTGTGTGTGTGTGTGGTGGTGGGTGGTTTGGGGGGGGGGGGGGGGTGCAGACAGATGTATATACACGACCGTGTAAAGATATATAGACGACATTCTCAGAGGTGATTTGACTTACATCCGGGACTTAAAACCAATGAGTGTACAGTTCCCATTGGGCCACTAGTTTTTCCGCTTGATCCAGAAACTCGCTGTGGTGGAGATAGGAGCCGAGCTGACCGATTTGTAGATCCAGTCAGCTGGTCTTCATCCAACGATGTATATGATCCAACTCCTGCAGAATGAGGTGATCGGAGAGAAGTCAAATCTTGCTCAGACTTTGAAGCTATCAACTTCTTCCCAGTTTGACTCCTTCCTGGAGTCGCGGCTAATGAACCAGCTGAACCTGATTGTATCACGCCCTTGTACATGGAGCTACTGTAGTTTCCTGCTCCCCGATCCCATTTAGGGGACAGTGTTCCAACTTTAAGACACTGATAATTAGCAACACCAGAGCCAAAATGAGATGCAGGAGAAGCACCGAATGTTGATGGGGGAATTTGACCAGAGAAAGAAGGGACAGAGGACCCTTTCTCAAGTTCGAATACTTCATCAACAATAGAACAAAATGTTGATGGCACACTGGAAGCAACTATAGAGCCTTCCAAGCTGAAGTCAGCAAGAAGACTATTTTCAGATGTTTGGTGACTGCCACTGTCACAAGGTAAAACTGACAGCAGTTTCTTGCTGTTGAGAAGACTCAAATTGAGCTCGTCCTCACATATCTGCATCCTACCTACGTCAATAGTTTTTACACGAACCACGTTACTCAGATCAGCAAGAGATTGAGTTTTTGCTGGTGAATCTGACTGACTTTCTAGCAATTTGAACACAGGTTTGAAATCTTTGTCAAGTTCCATCAGCAAAAAGTATGAGCTTCCACATTCTGGAAAACCCATAAGCAACAAATTTGTACCACCAGAAATGCTCTTTGGCACCTTAACTGCTGCAGACCCATGTTCAAAGACCTGGGGGTTGAATTCATATAATCATTAGAAAAGCTAAACTCATCAATTACCATAGATAAGCTTAAATGATTTATAATTACTCCTAAATGCAAACTCCAAATTTTGGTTCAGCCATTGCATCTACAGTATGTATGCAGCAAGATAAAATAATCAAACAAAATGGCAATTAATAATCAACATGTGCGGGAAGCATAAGCCATACCAAGGCAAAATGGCAATATAATTTCTCAGATTCACACGAGGAAGTGGGAAAGAGTGTTTTCAAGTACATTTTTTAATAGGGAGGTTTGACCATTGGGTTTGGCAATTGTAGACAGTAGAGAGATGCATGGAGAAGGTTTAGAATATCAGAGTGTGAAGGATGACACAAATGGATTATCACTCTTCCCTTTTCCTAGACTGCTAGTCTTATAAATCAGAATCTAACAGACTAGGGAGGAAAAAAGAATATGGTGTTCATAAACATGAGGCCCGCCATTACACCTGTGCTGCACATATTTGTTCCTGAAAATGAGAGAAGCATGGTAATCTTCTCGACACTGATATCCAGATAAATATGTGAACGTCGTACCAAGGCCCGAGGGTGAACCTAGCAGTTGATGAAGCTCGAATGAAGATCATGAGAGACCAAGATTTGAATTCCAACAGAGGCAAAAAAGCTGGGTTCATTTCTTAACATTTGTTCAAGTCTTGATGGATAGAATCACCAAAAGCAATGGGTGATTTTTCATGTCTATCTGATCCTTTATGGATAGAATTACCCGAAACTCGTGCTGATACGCAGGATACCTGTTATGTAATTAATCCAAGTGCGTACAAGTTGACCAGAACACTACATTATCAAAAAAGAGTTGACATGTAAAGTGTGAAACTGATCATTTAGTGATGAAGCAGTCATTCCAAAGCCACTAAAAACACAGCTCTATTGCATCCCACCGATTTCAGCATGACTTCTTCACTACTGTATTTCCTTTACATATTATTTTTATGTGTCTTGGGACGAGGGTCCTTCAGAAACAGCCTCTCTACCTTTACAAGGTAGGGGTAAGGTTGCGTACACACTACTCTCCCCCGACCCCACTTGTGGGATCACACTGGGTACGTTATTGTTTTTAATCTGGATAATCTAACTAAAAATAAAACAAAACAACTATATCTCCACGCACCGATCAAAAAATAATAATTATAGCTTCATGCAACCTAATGCTTTAAGCAAAACCTATGAAGTTAATACAACTCCTGAATGTCAAAGGAAAGCAACTGCGAGGAAATACAAGACAAAGGAATAGTGAATATAACAATAAGCATCTCCCATCAGAAGTCTTAGCTCTCCAAATTAATAAACAGAAGAATTTAACAGCCAAAAGACGAGGAAAAAAGATATAAAACATCCATGCATACCTCAAGGCCTAAGAATCTCCCAATGCACGCAAACAAATGTAAAATGCTTTTGCTTCTCAAGCTAATAAAAGCCTCGGCAGCTGACATACTTCCCTGGTTTAGGGCCTCTTCACACTCAACAACTACTGATGAGGCTATAACATTCTTGGATGAGTGAAGAATGAAGTGTCCATTCCTGGAATATGAAAAATGGTTAAGAGTTTACCCGGGAAAAAAAGCATTTCAATTCTTGCTTCCTGGCTGGGATTCTCAAAAAGAGATCCAAACAGTGCGCTCGAAGCATGTCGCAAACATCAGAAGCACTAAAGCCCATAGATAATCTCCAAAGACAAATATTTCTAGCCATTGATTGATATGCTACCTGGACATAACATTATCCAAACAGTGCACTTGAAGCATGTTGCAAACATCAGAAGCACTTGTGACCATAGATAATTTCCAAAGACATGTATTTCTAGTCATTGATTGATATGCTACTTGGACATAACATTATCCAAACAAATGAAATCATAGACAATCAAGTGGAACTTTTTAACAATATGTCACATTTCTGCAAATATTGCAATTATCAAGCAACATCCAATGTTGTGTAGACAACAACAACAACATACCCAGTGGAATCCCACAAGTGAGGAATGTTGTGTAGACGAACATCCTAAAAATATATACATGCATATTTTCAATACACTAGCCAAAACAAAGGCTCCTCAAAGCAAATCAGTTTCCTATTTTTTTCTTTCCCTTATAAATGCCCTTATTATCTCATTATAGTGGGAGCTTTCTGTCCTTTTATCCAAAAGCTAAACTAGTGTTACTTAAAGTCATTTGCTCATTTGCCGCAATTGGTTATCGCATCAGGGGTGAAACCATGCACTCAAGAGAAGTGTGCGCTTCTAACAATGACGTTTTTTGGTTTTTGAATCTCAACTTTGAGGAATTGGACTAATATCGGCATTATTGTATATCGGATGTCGAAATTAGTTATTTAATTACAATGTCATTGTTATAGTACTAACTTCATAAATATTTGGTATGTATAGTTTTCGCGCTTATCACCTTTTAAGAGATTGAACGCCCCACCCCCACCTCACCCCCTGGGGGTCCTTAAGTGCAGTCACCAAGGCATTAAGGCATACACCTCATACAAGGACACTTAACTGTTAAGTCATGTTACAGATCTCTCACGATAATGGAAAGCCAGCTTGAAACTTGGCTATGGAAATCAGAAAGCCCCACACATGGTTGCTTGCTTCACATGAATAGTGAGCAAACGAGCAAGTCTTACGCATGAGAACTTACAGAAAAAAGGAGTAATACTGACACACCATGTAAAAGATGTTTCATATGTGGAAAACAAGCTGAGACTGTCAGCCATTTATTTTTCACTGTTATGCTACTGTTCAGATTTGGAATTTATTTTTAATACAATTGGCATGCGGTGGTTTATGCCAAGGATTCACTAAGCTGTTGAAGTGTTGGAAAAGAAAAAGGGCTGACAAGAAAGAAGAAGAATCAGTGGAATACTATACCTGCTGCCATCTGGTGGACTATTGGGTAGAAAGAAACCAAAGATGTTTCGAAGACTCACAAACAACACTCAGAAGCTGAAATCAAATTGTATAGTTTTGTTTCATTTTTGGCGTAGAATGGAACAAGTAGATGAGGCTGATCAATTCTTGAGATGTTAGAATCACTACAAGCCTAGTCAGGGGAATGTAGTTTTGCTAGATATATTTTTTGCTTCTACAATCAAGTTATGACAGCACATTCTCAGTGCTGATTCTTATTATAAAATACCTTACCCTCTCAGAAAAAAGGAAAACACCTCATCACCAATGGACGTTGTACTGAAGAGGCAACACTAAACAATAAATAATTCAATTAGAAAAAAATTCAAATTCCTTATTCCATACACTTGGCATTTGTGCTTATAGTTATTAGGCTTTATGGACTAAAGTCTGCACTTTATTTGCTTTTTGCACTTCAATCCCCAAAGAACCTTAGCACCTTTTTTTGCATTTCTTTCCTTGATAACACCGAAACAAAGAAGATGGAAGGATGGTAACACTTTTATATAGGTTCATTTTCTTCACAAGCTGATATTCCAAAGCCCTGGTGTATAGTTTAAATTGAAAATTAAGCATGGACGAGGTAAAGATTACAAGACGGGTTCCCTGGGCTGATGTTATTTGTCCACACCTTCCAAAAATAAATAGAGTTTCCTATCCTCCTAAATCCCATGTCCAAGTTGATTCCAAATGACCCAAATTTCTTCTTGACGAGCTATTGTGGTTTGACTTCAGGGTTAATCGATTTATCAGTTCTATGTTTTTTGCTCTAGTACCACCATTTACGAGGGAGAAGGAAAGAAAAGAAAGGATAATTGAGTGTAATTTTGGAAAAAGACAAAACAGCCCCTCCTATTATTAACATGTTTTTTACTTAACAATGGTGTCAGCGCAAACTTGAGGACGCTTCAACCATTCACTGGTAACGAGCAACTCTACCCAAGGCTAAGGCACGTGCGAAGAAATATTAGTGTTTTTTGTCTTTGTTGGGACTTCCACTTCATTGACCACTATGCCCTCACCCGTGTATACTGCTCTATTACTAATATATTGTTAGTGTGCTATTTAAAAGAACATGCCAACCAGTCATTTCACAAACCAATTTAGATTAGGAAACATCCAAAATTGAAAGTCTGCTGCTTCCGGTGTTTCCCATGTATAAACTCACAAAAAATGTCCTTGACCCTTTGAAGATAACCTTTCTGGCCCCCTTATCCTCAACAAAAGTTGGCCCTCCGCATTCAGCACCCAAGGGCATATGTCCTGTTGGGCCTTCCCTTTCTACAAGAGAGCTATATAGGCGTTGTTTGGTTCCTCAATTAAATGTTTGGATGGGTACAGATAGAGGAAAGATGAATACAAGCTGGGATCAGTTTTGGTTCCTTCCCCAGCAAACAGGGGGTGGCACCAGAGCAAGAGGAAGAGCAGACTTGAGGTCGATTTACGTTCTTTTCTGGTGTGTAACTGTATGCTGACACAAGAAAAAGATCACCACAGACTTGGCAGACCAAACTCATCGGAAGTGTGAAATGGTCCCAGGGTTATTCGAACAAGTCAATGGCTGCAATTGGTCTCCCAAATCTTAACGGGAGATAAATACTCCAACACTTTCCTAACAGATACTCATTTTGATTTCATGCCAATACTTGGTGGCACATAATTAGAGCACAGATACCAACATTTTCCATGTTAGATAAAGATAAAAAGTTTAAAACTAAAGGTGAAATCAACTTCCAACGATAAAAGGAAAAGGGGAAAACCTTATGTTTATTGCAAGGGTGAAAAATGATGAGCCGAAGGCACGTACACGCAGGACTTCCTGGCCTTGATACTCCCTGCTGTCAAACTTGTTATCCTTCTGCAAAGAGAAAACAGTCGAGCAACCGTTAAAGAAGGAAAAAGCTTATCATGCAGATATAGTACCAGAAAGTCTAGACTAGATTAGGGATATTTCAAGAAAGATTATAAGTATATTTCATTACTTACAAATAGCATCTGGACTCAGCTTGGTTGCCTTAAGACAACATACAACTTTATTAACATATGCAAAACGGATCACCAAAGTTGGTCCCATGTCCAGACTTAAGAAGCAACCGCAGCACTTTGACATGCAACAAAAGAAAGCTCTGGAACTCAGTCACCTAATATCTCCCACCTTTTGGTTTTCGGTAGAGATGATGATTCGAGCAATAATATGACTCTTCCTATGATCGTAATTGGGCTGCTTCACTATTGCATTTTCATTAACTATATATGTTCTTTGAGAACAAACTAAAATCAACGATAAAGGAGACTACTGATCAATTACATCATGTGGAACAATGCACAATTCACTATTCGCTAGTCTATATAGTATGTCAAACCAACAAAGGAATAATTCTGTTAGTGGATAACAAAGAAACTTACCTTTGTATATGAATTGCCTAGAGTGGCAATAAATAGAACTTCTACAGAGATATATCTTTTTCCTAATGCTTGTCAAAAAGTAGACCTCATTTACCAAAAATAAATGTTAACAACTAGACCTTAACACCCTTATCTGCATGGACGAAAATAATGCATACCCCTCACATCTCCTAAACCTTATCGTTGGGCCTCACAACACATTGGTTGGTATAGAGTGACCTCTTAGCTGGAGTCACGTGTAATATTGAGTTAGCCCACGTTTTTTTCCTTTTCCTTTTATATTTTTCCGTGATTGGTAAGTTAGCACACAGTTCCTGAGCTGTTTTACTGACTTGCAAAGTATTTGGTAAAACGGTAGTTGGTTGTTACCAGCCTCTTAGCACCACATCTCAACTATTTTGTGTAGCTATTCACAGTTAGCCCCTAGTTTTTAAACAGCGAATACTACATAGCACAGTAATCTAGGTACTTGATCCACCCAACAACAACCAAACAAGCTAGTGTCCCTACTTGAAGATTTTTATGAACACATTATGCTTCTAACTTTTAGATCCCATGTGCAATGGTACATAAAGCAGCCTAAGTGAAAGAGGACTGTAACCTAAATGAACCAGAACTCCGTCTAATTTTAAATTTTTTTTATCAGGTGAACTCCGTCTAAATTTTCTAAGCATATCGAGACAACTGGCAAGTTCTTTCCTACATAACTACTGGAAACTTCTACATTAGATTCCTCAACTCGTTCTTCCTTGAATATCATTGTAATACATCTTTTGTAATACTTCTCTGACATCCTTAAATTCTTTATTATCAAGAGTCCATCGGTTATCACAACTCTACCCTATCAGACTTGTATTGCAGGAAACATACGACATAATGACAAAAATAGCTATTTGTAGGAAAAGGCAGAGATTGACTTGAACTGTTTTATCCTTAACCAATACATCAATTTCTTTTTAACTTAGTAGTTAAGAGAGGTAGATCTCTAAAACAACATGACACAGTGTATCCAACCATGCATAATAACCAATATGGAACTTATGACTTGCATGAGCTCTCAAAAATTCCAAGAGAAATATTTATTTTAACTAACCTTCCGAGAATCAGCAAGCATTTCTTCTACATGGCATTGAAGCTGAACATCACCAGGAACTCTACAGATCTGACCATTTTTCTCTAGTTCTTTAAAAATCTCTAGCAAGCGAGTATAGCGATTACAGCATATCACCCTTAGCAGCAACTTCTCAATGTCAATACAACTCTGGTCAAGGGAAAATTCTGCTTCTTTTCCTGTCAGAGGATCAATAACAAATGTGCTATGAAGACACTTAATTCGCAGATCCGATCCAGGTTCAATTTTTATAAATGGGCATGTTCCAATTTCGGATGCTCCGGAGTTTTTATCCAAATCCAACCAATACAAAATCTTCAGCCCAGGAGTACGCAAACTGGCAGAGTCAGACTCCCCGTCTTGTGATGTTTGTGTGGAGCTAGCACTACCACCCTGTCCAGTACTACCATCAGTTATGAGCTCAAAACGAATAGCATCTTTCCACCTGCCCTGACGAAGTGTTTGCACTTGCCTTATGACTGTGTCCATAACAAGTGCCACACAAAGCTCATGCAAGATGGAGTATAAGGTCATAAATGGATGGTCTGCAGCAGCCATTCTGCGTTCCAAATCATCACCAAGAGCATGCCGCCGAAAGTCATCCAGCTTCATAGGGCCACTTCTCTCACCAACAAGCAGCTCCATATGTAATATCCTCCACATTGACAAGTGTCCTCGGTAACCAAGGGTAACTAGAACCTTAAATTCTCCATCCACACGAAGCAGAACAGTACCGTCAGAAACTTTGACTTCAGTAATGTCCTTAGGAAGCGAAACCTCAAGGAGTTTAGACCTAACCAGTGCGTCTAATTTCTTTAATGCTGGTTTTTGCTGGTCATCATTTAATGTGCTCTGCAAGCCTACATCTTCAATACATTTTGGCAAACGCTCATAACTTCCGGTAAGAAGAACTTCAACAGCCGAAGGAACATCATAAATGGGAGCACGAGCTTGTTGTAGTCCTTCATGCATAAAAAACAACGAGTCTGCAGCTTGGGTGAAACATGTATCATGACTAGATAAAGTTGATGCAAGTTGCTGACTATATTGTATCAAGGGGACCTGCAAACCAGAAAATTGCATTGGTAAAGAAATTTAGTTACGGAGTATGAACTGCAGTCTCTAGGAGATCGATGATAAGTATATAGGGCCAACCGTTAATTCCAAAGGTCCGGGAAGATTTGACAACCATATTTCTTTTTTTTGATAAGGTAACCATATTTCTACAGTCCCCTAAATGCTGAATATATATACAAGTATATCTTTCCTTTCAGAAAAGAACAGATGAAGAAATGAAGACATGAAAGGGAAAAATAGACATGAAGACAAGCCTTGTACTTACCAGCATATACCTCGAAAGAGTTTTATTAAATCAATCGGTTATCAAAAACAAGAGTTTAATAAATCAAAGATTAAAGGTTCAAATGATGCTACAGAAAGTTGTCTGAAGCAAGACCTACAGGCAACTCATTGCTCTTTTGGTATGACAGCAGTTTTCGAAGAAACACTACTCAGCTGAGGCTGCATAATGTGCTGAGTAGAAGCAACGCGTATGGGAGATATAAAATGATGATCACCTTGATAGGCAAAATTTTGGTGTTTGATGATTGTCAAATGATCTTTTCCAAATAAAGAAGAGTGGACTTGAAACCCTTTTCTAGGTCTTTTTGCACTGTGAACAGACAATTAGCTTTTTCGAGACGTATCTTGTCCATATTGTGCTAGTGGAGCTTTTCTAGAGGGCAGGCAAGAATCTCTTCTACAATTATTTAGCGGTAAAAGGTCCAGTTCAAACTCATGACTAGGGATGAGCTTTTACATTTTGGGTTCTAACTTTCTGGTAGGTTTTCGGTTTTGATGTTCAAAAGTTTGGTTGGTTGTTGGTTTTTACAATTCAGTATTTTAGGTTAACTGAAAAACTGAAATTATATGTTGTCCCATTTGACCCTTAGTCGTTTATCAGTCCGCTACAACACAACAGTCCAGTGCCCGCCCATATCCATGACTATAAGCACATAAATTTGCTCCCTTTAGAAACACGATTGGATATGCTCCCCCTCCCCCCCCAACTCTTTGCATGAACATATGCATTTTGTCAGCATTTAGGGTACAAATGCCCGGACCCCGAGGAAAAACAAGTGGATAAGATGGATATAATATTTTATGGTATGCTGTAAGATTTTCTATTTACATTGAGTAGACTAAGGGTACTCCTACAGACTTCTTCCCTTTCCAAAGAGGCCTTCGACAAGGAGATCCCTGGTCTTATTACCTTTCTTCCACTACTGTTCTCTGCATTAATGGGGAGTAATAAACAACGAACAAATAAGAAACTAGGAGGCCTGGGCATAAAGAACCTGAAGCTTCAGAATAAGAGTTTATTATTCAAATGGCATTGGAGGTTTAATACAGCAATGAGGATTTCTAGTGAAGTACAGTAAGAATGAAGGGTGGTGGTGCACTAACTGTGTAAAAGGTGCATAAGGGGTGGGGTGTTTGGAAATACATAAGGGGGCTCTGGGAAGAATTTGCTGATAATATCAAACTGAAAATTGGTAATGGCAGGAGATTAAAATGTGGAAAGATAAATGGCTAGATGAGACTCCCCTTAAAGATCAATTCCCAGACCTATATGCAATATCTGCAAACAAAGACTGTACTGTGGCTGCTTCTCTCCTCGGGAAGGAATATTCACTTGAGAAGAAATTTAAATGACTGGGTATTAAGGATTTACAGTTGTTAGAACTTGTTTCTCTTGTTGAGCATGTGCCTGACGCTCTGATATGGAAGCTCAAAAAAGATGGCAAGTTTATTGTTAATGCCTGCTGTAAATATTCTGAAGAACATAGAGGGTCCCCAGTTAACTGGCCATGGAAGATAATCTAGGACCCTTACACCTCCAAGAACTGCTTGCTTCAATTGGATTGCCACTCATGAAGCTTGTTTAACTCAAGATAATTGGCAGAAGAGAGAACTAGCAACAGTAGATGTTTTCTTTGTGAAAAGGATAATGAAACAGTTAATCATATACTGCTACATTGCCCCTTCACAAGGCAATCAGGTCAATATTTCTGGACATTGTTGGAAATAAATGGGTTATGCCAGGAAGTATTAAACTTGTTTCGAGCAGATGGTATAAACAATCATTCTCGAAAAGCAGCAAACAGTTCTGGAATGCTACTCCTACTTGCATATTCTGGAATATCTGGATGGAAAGAAATAATAGGTGTTTTAGTGATGGTAGGGAAAGCAATTCATTTGTAAGATCTAGATGTTGAAGAAGTCTCTATCTATGGCGAAGGGAGAGTATTATATCTTACTTGGACTCTTTTCTACACCTTCTGCATGCCTTCAATCTATAGAAGGATGGCCTCTGTTCTGATGTAATCTTTTCAGTACCTTTTAATAAAACCTTACCTTTTCATCAAATAACCTGTTGGTACAACTTGGACAGAGCAATCTTAAAACCTTTGAAACTGTCCTAGACTTTTTTTCTTTTTGATAAGATTCCTCGGCATTCACTATAACTAGAATCCACCCTAACTGTCTCGGTTTTAAGTTTTAAATTGCTCCTCATGATCCATCTATTGAGCAATCTTAAAACCTTTGAAGCTGCCCTAGACTTTTTTTCTTTTTGATAAGATTCCTTGGCATTTGCTACAACTAGAATCCACCCTAACTGTCTCGATTTTAAGTTTTAAATTGCTCCTCATGATCCATCTTTTCCCATTCCAATCACCAACAACAAACCCAGTATAGTCCCATAAGCAAAGTCTATGGAGGGTAGAGTGTACGCAGACCTTAACCCTACCTCGGAGGAGGTAGAGAGGCTTGTTTTTTTTCTAAAACCACATCACCCTACTCATTCCACGGATACCTTTCTAAACTTCATCAAAATCCATTTTTCTCCATTCCAACTCTCAAATTTCACAAAAACAAACACATCACCCTATACATCCTGTCACTACTCTTTCAATGCATCAACAAAGAGAGAGAAAAATCTTTTTTTCCTATTCCATTTCTCAAATCCTAAAACAAAAGAAACCCTAGAATTCGACCACTAGTCTTCGGACCCATCAAGAAAGAAGAAAGAAAGTGCACTTCTTGTATTCCACAAAGAACTCAAACATAAAATCCCAATCTTCCTAAGCCTATAACGAAAATTTTACCAGTAAAGTTGGGCACAAATTGGATAAAAACCACCGTTAGATTTAAACAATAAAAAAAGAGCTAGTCTTCAATCTTGAATGCATCAACAGACAGAATGAGAGAGTAAATAATTTATTTATTTTTAAAAAAAAAAGCAACCTGCTGACACCATTTCGAAAGGACATTGAGACGGAGCATACGCTGCTGAGTCTTAACTACGTATTTAAGAATCCCAATTTTCTTCTCGGAGTCAGAAAGGTTAGAAGACTTGCACTTCTCCACCAACTCCTTTAACGTCACATACGACTCCTCCGCCGCTCGGCTTACCAAGGCCGATAAATCCACCGTCTGCTGACCTAATTCCGCCATCCCCGCAAAAACCCTTCTCCGATGAAATTCCGACGATCCCGAAAACCCCCAAAATTCCTACTTTAGGAATGCCATTTCAATGAAAATTGATTGTGAATTACTGTTAGGGTTTCGAAAATTTGTGGAATTTGAAAACTATCAATTACGAGTGTTGTTTTTTTTCTTGTTAATATTTTTTCCCTTTTCGATAGATCGGATGTCTGAAGGGGAAGCGTAACGGCGGAAGGGGGAGAGGGTGTGCAAATAGAATATGGTACTTAGTAGGAGTACTATATAGTATACTTTTATATTAGTAGACAAGTCGAAACTTATAAAACCTCTAAGGTCTAATTTGACCAAGTTTACAAAATTGGTGAAATTTTGTTTCAAGTAAAGTTTTGAAGATTGTACATGAAAAGAGTAACAATTTGTATTGAAAAGTTATAAAAATAGTTCATGTAACATTACAATTAGTATTACTAGTGTAGTGTACGTGTTTTATACGTATGGACATGGATAACTGTTTCAAAGAAGACTGCTAGATGAAGTTCACAGTAGATAAAAGGAAGAAAACAGAAACAACTCAAGAAAAAAGTAGCAGTTACACTTTCTAGAGCTATAGTATATTACACATGACATGCCAAGAACTGAAAACTACTCAAGACATGTGCATATAAATAGTGAGTTTATTGCTAAACAAGTACAAAGAGAATTGAAGAATTGATTGACTATGATAACTAATTCTAGAAAAACTAAGAGCTGTTTAGAGCTTGATTCATGGATTTTGTGCTTAAATTGGTAATAAGGAATGGTGGTTAAGTTCTTTTCTATGGGGCTTGGGAGTTCACTTGCAATCTCTCTCGAAGGGGAGAGGCACTAGATGCTCTTAGTTTGTAATTTTTATTTGTTGGTATATGATAATATTCACAATTTATTATATATAAAAGAAATGTTTGGAAAAAATGTATATTAATGTTACACTAAATGCACTGTTTGTTTAAGAAATTAAACGAATGATATTATATTAATATAATGATTGAATTTAATATTTTTGAACGCGTAAATATGGTAAATTTAGTTGAATTTGTTATATAAAATTTGTAACACATGCTAAAATATTTTTATTAGACACTTTTGATTTTAAATGTATTTTGCGTATTCTCAAGCGTTTATTACATAGTTTTAGTTAACCACATAAAAATGTCATCTTCTTTAAAACAAGCCTATGGTTTTACAGTTTATTGAGGCTAATGCTATGTTTAAAAGAGGTGACAAAAGTAGAGTAATTAAGAAGTGTCTAATAGAAATACTTTATCATGTGTTCGAACATTCAATTGGAGAAAATCATAGTTCAAGTATTTAAATAAAATTTATCGGCAAGTTTAAGAAGTTACCAGTATATTGTGTCAATATATTATATTATTATATCTCATCGAACATCTTTTCATATATACTATAATCGTAATGTCATTATACAAGAAAATAATTAATGAACTTTTATTAATTAAAAAGACAAGTAATATATAAGAAAATTTGAAAGATTTTAACATTAATTGTAAATTTTGGACAATCATCTAATTTTTATTTTTTTTACGTATTAAATTACAATAGCATTTTTAAAGTCCATAAAATTCTTAAAGTTGATCAACTACATAGATAATTAATTGAAATAATTTCATAGTTTAGCAAATTAGTTAATTAATTGAGTTATCCTTCTTACACTATATAATATAGAAAAACTTTAAAAAAAATTAATATTTTAATCAGTTGTACTCTGCCTAAAAGAGAACTCCAAACCATTAGCAAAGCATTTTGTTCTCAACCACGTCAATCCTTTCTGATAATTCCATCAATAATGCCCTTCTTCCTCGATTCTCAACCACGACAATCCTTTTCCGACAATTTCGTCACTATTCCCCTCTTCCTCGATTCTCCTCTTATATTCTTTCAAATTTCTTGGTCTTTTAATTTCTTTTGTTTAAATTTTATTTTTACTACATAATTCAAATAAGAAAAGATTTAAGAAGCAAATTTTTAGTTAATTATAAAATACTAAATATTAAAATTTCTTACGCCTTACAAATAAGTAAAAATTTAATAGCTATAAATTTAATTAATCTCAAAATCCTAAATATTAGGATAATATTTCTCAAAATATTTGTTCACTTTAAATGTTATTAGATGTTGATGCAT
This sequence comes from Jaltomata sinuosa, assembly GCA_003996215.1. Taxonomy (NCBI): domain Eukaryota; kingdom Viridiplantae; phylum Streptophyta; class Magnoliopsida; order Solanales; family Solanaceae; genus Jaltomata; species Jaltomata sinuosa. Next base: position 734,079 of record QJPP01007233.1, read on the forward strand.
CAAAATATATTTTTCTATTCTCTTGTTCTTTCATATAATTCTCAAAAAGTTTGTATACGGCGTTGTTACATCACATCCGTAACAATTTTCATTAAATATTGCTTGTAAGAAGTAGATCTTGCAAATGTTATCTAGAAAAAAAAAATCACACAAATTTTACTTGATAACAAAGTAAATTACCTGCTCCATTTCTTGAACAACATCATATCGAAAATGAATCAACTTTATTTTCTTCCTTGCGAAAATAAGACTCTAAGATCAAGAGTACATGTCGTGAATCTAGCCAGCGGTCTGTTGAAAAACGACTTGATCAAATAAACAAAAATAGAAACAAATTAAATCACCACTAGTACAAAATTTTCAAAAAACTTGGATGGATGAGTATAAAAAGAAATTCACAACGGTTGATATATATCAAAACAACTAAAAACATACATGAAAATTTGTGTTTTGCAAGTTGAAGTTTTCTTCGGCATATCGCGGCACTAGCAAAATTTATACTGCAATTTGTATTATATATACTGAAAGAAAACCTATCAGCATTAATTATTCTTCCCATATATTTTATGAGTTTTTTTTTAAACTCCTTCCCATATATTTTATGAGTCTTTTTCTAATTCTCATTCACATATATTTTAGGAGTCTTTATTAAATCCCCTAATACCTTTTACCATATACTTTTTCTCTTACCATGTATTTTATGATCCTTGATTATTTTTTTCTCATGTATTTTAGAGGTCAATATTATAAAGATAATTAAATAATAATTTGAAAAAAATAGTAAATAACAATTTTGTCCACTATAGATTCTTTTAATGAAGGAAAAAGAGTTCAATCAACATTTCTAAGGGTCTTCATAATTTTAAAGTAATACTAGTTAAGTGTATATGTTTTATATATCACGTTAATTAATAGGTGTAAATAAAAAGAATAATTTATTGTGTGTGTACATTATTGTTTAGTACAAAACTTTAAAAAATAACATAAAAATGTTAAGATAAAAATATACTTAAAGATATATATTCTATGTTCATCTTTAAGATAAGAAAATTTGTCTTACGCTAAGAGGAACGTAAAAGTGTATTTTAAAAATATTATAATTCTATTGATAATATTGAGAATAAATAATTAATTAAATTACGTACTCTGAAAGATGTATAAGAGAATTATACAATAATCAATGTATAGTTATACAAAGTATATTAATCTATAAAATTACACACCCAATAATAATAATACAAAAAATATATATATCATAAGTGAGAAGAAATTTTCTATTCTTTTACATTTTGTATAACCCCATCCACAAATTGGGCAATAAATTACTAATGTAAAGAGATTTTGGTATAAGCTACACAATGGTCTCTTGTTCACCTTCTCTTATTTTTCAGTACACTCATGTTCATCTCTTTTGAATTCCAAAAGAAGCATGATAATATTCATGTGAACTACGTAATTTAATTCTTGATGTACCCTTAGAATACAATTGAACTCAAATTATGAACAATTATAAAAAAACTCATAATATATTAAATTGATTTGATCAATTGACCTACATATGACTGATATAAAAAATAAAAATAAATTTTTTGGGAGAATAATCTCCCATAAACAAGACTTCATTTGAGGATTACATTATGGAGTGATTCTCAATTTATAAAGAGGAATGATTCACAATTTATAAAAGTCTAAAACTTTTTTCTCCAAGAAATAACTGCCTAAAAAAAACTATGTAGAAATGAAAGATTCTCAATTTATAGAAAGGAATTCTCAATTTATAAAAGTCTAAAATCTTTTCCTCCAAAAAATAGTTATCTAAAAAAAATAAATATTGCAGAATAGAATGATTCTCAATTTATAAAAGACAAAACGTTTTTTCTCTAATAAAGAGTTATCTTAATATGAAAGATTTTTATTTTTCTTTCATAAATTATTTATCAATATTAGAATAATAATAAGTTTTCTACTTATTTTATTATTCTATTTTTTTCTTCTTTTGAACCTACTCAAATTTTGATTTTTACTTTGATAGAAAAATAGGAATTTTAATAGCATGTTTGATAAAAAAAAATTTTTAAAGGTGCTTATTTTTTAAAAGTGAAGTATTTGGTCAAACTTTTAGGAGAAAATAAGTGTTTTGGGGGAGTGACAAAAGTTGTTTTCAGAAGTTAAGGACCTGTTTGGCCATAAAAATAAAAAACGTATTCACTTTATTTGATATTCACTTTAAAGTTGAAAATAGAGTTGAAGTTGTGTTTGACTATAGTATTTTTAAAAATATTTTAGACTATTGAGTTGGTGTAGTATTTAAAAATAAAGTGAGAGAAAATATTAAATCCAAAAATAGTGAATACACCTCAAGACGTATTTTTAAAAAAACCAAAAATTGTGAAAACATATTTCGAAATATGTTTTTGGTTTTTATGGCCAAACAAGTATTCTAGAATAAAGTGAAAATGTATTCCGAAATATTGTGAATAATATTTATAGGCAAATATTTACTAAAAAAAGTATTTTTTCTGTAAAAGCTTTTTTTTGAAAAGCACTATTGAGAAAAATACGCTTAAACGCACTTTTAAAATGTTAGGTTAAACGCTAATTGCTGCTCAAAAATATTTTTTTAATTTATTGACAAAAAATAAACTGCTTGTCACCAAACTTTGAAAAAACACATTTCAAAATAAGCCAATTTTAAAAGTTTGGCCAAACGGACTATAAATAGTGCAATGAGTTTTCCATAAACGTGGTCTTCATTTTTCTTTTTTGTCATGCACATTAATTATTATTTTTAAGCAATGTCAATTCATTGTTTTGCATTTGTGAAAGAAATAGATTTTTGGCTTAACTCAACACGAAAAGCTAGCTCGTAGAGCGATGATTGTATAAGTCCATACAAGGAGGCCAATTGCCCATTCTTTTTTCGCTGTGTGACTCTTAACACTCTGTCGCAACGCCCATAACTCGTTAACTGGAACGTGAATAATATAATATGGGGATCCAACATTCGTGAACAAAAAATTGAGATGAATCTGACTTTAACACCAAAATAATAGATTGAAATGTCCTACTTATCACATTTCTCGTACCAAACGACCCCTTAGTACTCCAAACTAACTTCACAATTTCATTTCAAGCGGTCATCTTTGTTATTAGTTTGCTAGAAGCGATGACAAATTTCCTCTATTGTTTTGGCCATTTGTACCATTTGCTCATTAATAAGTTTTGACCATTATTTTCAAATATTATTTAACTTCAACTTTTCAAACTTTACACCTACCCATGTTCATAAGAATGAAAGAGATCAATAACTTTAATAATTTGACTTAGCACGGAGTTTAAGAAAATAGAGAAAACTTTTGGATCTTGTGGTCATAAATTAAAGATATGTCAAATGTATTAAAATGTCTTTTAATCTTGTGATTTTAAACATGTCATATGAAAAGTTAAAATTAAAATATTATTAAAAAGAAAAAGAAATATTTTTTTGAAATGGATTAAAAAGGAAAGTAAATCAAATAAATTGATACGGAGGAAGTATTTGTTATGAGAGATTGAGCTTAGGATACTGCTTCATGTATCAGAAAACCATCTATACGTGACCACAAAATAAAGCAATTTTACAATCATTAGCCATTTCTAATCTATTGAAAAATCCAATTACCCCTTCTAAAATGTGTCTAAATCAATGTGTCAGAAAAATGAAAAACCATTCCATAAAGTGTGTTTCACTTTGTTCCCTCAACTTGCCCAATCAAAATGTATGGAATAGATTATTTTTTTTCTTCTAAATAAATAATAAATAAAAAATGGCCATAACAAGACAGAGCTTTATGCCTTTAAAGTGAAGAAAAAAGCAACTTGGTAAATAGGGGCCACGAAAATATGTGGGCCCATGAAAAATATGTGGGCCGCATTTCATATTTATCCACAATTCACCAAATGGGCCACACCCAACGGAAAGGTTTATCCAATAGGAAAACAATGCGACCATCCGAAAAAAAGTCCTCTCTTCCTATTAGCCAATAACGAGCAGACACACGTGTTTTGTATGACGTCTTATGTGTTTAACGTTATATAAGTTTAAATGTTTACTTGAATATATTCAATTTTAAAGAATAAAAACATCAATTAAAACTAAATTAAATGACATATTTATATATTCTGTCTAAAAAGACACGATAAACAAGTATAAAGTTGCAACAAATAAAACATTTCCTAAAGAAAGCCAATTTACACAATATGGGACAAAATGACTTACACTATTAGTGGTATATAAGTTGTATTGGGGTAATTTTCTTCTACAAATAAATTATAAAAACTTTTGTTTTATTTTACTTGTTTCTAACCAATATGTAAACATTATTTTGAGTTTTAATACTAGAAAATTATCACCAATACACCACCCTCATATTTATCATATTTCAGTGTTAATATAGGTCAGTTATTCTAATACTTACTAAATAAACCCTGTATAAAGTTTTTTTTTTTTTTTTTATACACTTATTTTACTTGGATAATGGACCACTAACTTTTCCCCACAGGACTCAAAAATGCCTCTTAACTCCTAACACATACCAAAGGACAAAAAAAGAAAAAGTTTCGAATTAATGGGATTATAAATGCATTTAATACAAAGTATAGTGATTTCAATGAGTAATAACTAACATATTGTAAAATTAATAGGTTCATCTTTTTACTTGTTAAATTCACCCTTGTCATTGAAAAGAATATCACATATCACCAAAATGCATTGAATAGTAAAACCAATGGTGAAGAAAACTTGTTTAAATTGCATGTATTTGTTCCAAATATATTGTTTTATCATAGTTAATGATAAATTGTTGATTTATATAACCATGAATAATTGATAATTCTTGTGTAAAAGTCACACAATCTATTTATTTGATTCATTGCGTGTATTTGTACTATTTGAATATTCAAAGTTCACTAGTCAATTACTTTGAATTTTTATAAAATAAACTCAGTAAAAAATTTAACGCTCCTCAACCTGTTTTTTATTTATTCTCAAGCTTAAATTCGAGACGGAGAAATCCTAATCATCTAACCATATCCTTACTTTATCATGTATATCATTAGATCATCTTTACATATTACGAGTCTGTTTGGATAAGATTAAAATCTGGTCAAATAAGCTTTTAATTTATTTATTTTTAGCTTTTTTGAGCGTGTGGCAATATATATATATTTTTTAAAAAGCTAAAAACTGATTAAAAAAACCTAAAAGTGATAAGTTGGACCACCACCCCCACCCCACCCCCTCTCCCAGCTTTTTGCTTTTTAGTTTGAAGTTCTTTTTAAGTTTGATCAATATATTTACCCTTTTATCATTTATAAGCATTTATTTTCAGCTTTTAAACACATCTGCTTAAAAACTGCTTCTTTTAATCCTATCTAAATGGGCTCTGTACCAAATAACTTATCCTATTTTAAAATTACAAATTTTTTTTTAAGGAAACTTACTTATACATATCATTTGAGAATTTTTTTATAACCAAGTCTATATAACTTATTAAACTCCAAAAAAGGAAAAAAATCAACAAAAAGGAAAAGAAAAGGGTAGATAAGTAATCTCATATATGAATCCATATTTTCCCACCATGATAATCCATACGTATCCCTAGATGTTATTTATAAGAGAAAATACATAAAAAAAAATAAATTTAAACTTGGCTCCACAATTTACTTTAGCACTAAAACTTCACGTGCAATTAAATATCCCCTAAATAACTTTGAAGTGAATAAATACCACCATAAAAATATAAAATCACTTTCACAACGGAAGGTGCACTACACTCGCGCAACATCACTGCCATGTCATTGCCACGTAAAAATTATTTAAAAAAATTAATTACACTAATATGTATATATTTTTTTATATAATTTAAAAAAAGAAAGAAGAAAAACTACCCTTGCCCCACCCCTTTCTTCTTCGTACCCATCCACCCACCTCACCCACCTTCTTCAATTCCCCGTCTTTCTCCTTCTTCGTCTCCATTAACGCCTCTCCACCTCCAGATTCTTGCCTCTCTCCTCCCGTATTTCTCCTCCTTCGAACCTCTATTAATGGCTTCTTAGTAAAGCAATAACAAACTATTAATAATCACAACAAAAAATAATTAAAAAAAAGTGATTAAATTTTTTTTCGAATTTATAGTATTTTTAATTTTTTTCATGTCTCTAATATATTTTAAATTTTTTCCATGAATTAAGCACTTTCAATCGTTGTTAATAATTTTGATCTCTTTAATTTATTTAGAGAAAAGTAAAAATTAGAAGAAAGAAAAAAGAAGAAGATGAAGATAATGGTGAAGAAGAGGTGAGGTGGGGTGGGGGTTAGAAAAAAGAGGAAGGGGGTGAGGGGATGGGGTTTGAAGGATGAGAAAGGGACTGGGGAGGGATTTGCAGAGGAAAACGAGGGGGGTGGGTGTGAAGAAGAAAGGGAGGTGGGGGGAGGGGGTTATTTTTCCTTTTTTTTTTTATTTTTTATTATAGACATATTAGTGGGACCGATTTCTTTTAAAAAAAATAAAATTACGCGTTTTGATTTTTTTTTTCTTTTTTTTTTAATGTCACGTGAGCTTTAAGGGTGACATTTATTTCAGTTCAAAGTTGTTTAGAGGTGTATTTAATTGTCCGTGAAGTTTAAGTGCTAAAGTAACTTGTGGAGCGAAGTTTTTTTTTTTTTTTTATGTATTTCCTCTCTCTATATATATAATCAAAATTCAACCCTGTGTTCTTCTTTCTTTTTTCTTCCCATTAGTTACTTCTAAAACTAAAAAAAGTCTCTGCTGTTTTTTTTTTCTTCTTTTTTTTTTCTAGAGAGAGAAATATGGATAGGGTGTTTTCAGTGGACGATGACATTGGCGAACATTTTTGGTCGACGCCGCCGACGGCGGAGTTGGGCGTTGATTCACCTACCTCCGCCGCCGCCAATTCCTACTCGAAGATGATGAATCGCAGCTCATCCGAATGGGCTTTCCAGCGCTTCCTCCAGGAAGCCACCGCCGCCGATACCACCACTTCATCTCCCCCTCAGCCACCTACAATGGCGTCTTCATCGTCGTCTTCACACCAAAACGACGTTGTCGAGATCAAGGACGAGAATCTTTCTACTACTCCTAATCTGAATTCCAGTACGGCGTTGAATTCGAAGCCGCCGGCGACGTCGTTTTTCTCCGCACCTCCGCAGAATATTCCCGTTGATTCTGAAGAGTATCAAGCTTTCCTCAAAAGTCGCCTCGATTTGGCTTGCGCTGCAGTCGCTTTGAGTCGCGTAATATTTTTTTTTTTTTTTTTTGAATTAGCTCTGAATAGTTTCGCGCTCAAATAATTGATATTGTCTTCAGCTAATTTATCCATCCACTAATGGAATTATACTGGAAATTTATAGGCGAAGAATCTAAAGCCTCAAGATTCAAGCTCTACGGCACCTGACAAAGCACCAGAGACGGCTAGTGCATCACAATCAGGATTTCACATCTCCACTAAAGGTAGGTGTTGACCAATTTTGAGGTTAATTTAGCTTTTCTCTTGTGTTGTTGATGTATAATATGATTTGCATGTGGCATGCTGATGTCATCTTTCTTGTCACTGATTATGTACGATGCTTTTGATATTTGGTGTTATATGATACTCTGTGCTGTGACTGCTGTCTGTAAATTTATGTTGCTATTGAAAAGTTATAAGATTTGTTCAAGAGGGCTGTCGTCTGACCGTTAATTTGTAAAGATCTGTGCTTCCTTTGTTTTCATATTGGCTTAGGATGCTGATGACTGATGGCAGTTGTATGGTTATGTGATCATTTGAATAAACGCGAGTGATTCCTGGATGAGGCAAATTTTGTCTATTTCCATTAATTCCATGCCTGTGTCACTTGGCCATTAGTTTCCGCAAAGTTAACATTCTTTTACAGAAAAAGAACAAACTTTAAAGGAATCTGAAGATATAAACCAAACAGGTGGACCCTTAGTCGCACTACGTTATGGTTGTACTTGTACCTTATCTTGGTATCTCGAAAATAATTGTCAGTTATATACTTAATAAACAGTCCCTATGTACATAGCTATTCTTTCCTGACCGGAGTAGCACAACAAAGTTTTCTTATGTCCAGTTTCCTTTTTATAACCTTATCCTAAAAAAAAAAAGAATGACGAGGTTTTCTTCAATGTGATCCTAACGCAACACTCCCACACACTTCCACAAGCAAGAAGCATTAGCACATTGCACAACAACATTATTGAAGCAGCTAATTGTTGTTTTCTTATCACACCAACCCCGTTCATAGTTAATCAATGAGTCCGCTTGTTGCTCTGGTTATTTAACCGACTTTTTATAATAAAAAGGAGCCAATTTTATCTCTTATAAGCTCAACGTTTAACCTTTCTCATTAATTAAGACACAAAAAGTAACTAGATGGGTCCACTCTTGCCTCTAATTAGAGTTTAGTACACTAGGGACATTTGGTGGAGTAATTTGTCCTCCAAGTTCCAATCATGGCTCACATAGGATCCTCGTCTTGTCCATAGGAATTAGTCTACCCTTGTCAATGACAGAAATTAACTGCAAATTGTTGGGTTCTGATTCATAATCTCCAATCAGCATTCTAGTCATTTTCCTATCTCCTTGATGTAATGTTTCTCCATTTGCTTAATTACTGATGTAATTTTATGGTTCTGTTCTTTACTTGACAATGTAACCATCTGCATCAGCAAAGAAGCGTGTAGTATGCAACTCAAGGATAAATGTATGTGGACATCCATTTAATGACGGGCAAAGATTTGGTGCAGGTTACTGTACGATGTATCATGGAAATTAGTTTCATGCATTTATCTTTAGTTCCTTTTTCTCTGCAGGATCTGGTCAGGAAGTGAGAAAAGTTCAAGATAATGATTCTGGTGGACCAGTTGGAATACCCTCTTTGCCCGCAGTGCAGAAGAAACCTGGGGTGCAGGTGAAGTCAACAACTAGTGGTTCATCTAGAGAGCAATCTGATGATGATGAAGCTGAAGGAGAAGCAGAAACGACTCAAGGAACGGATCCAGCTGATACAAAACGTGTAAGAAGGTAATATAGTTTATAGTTTTTGTACAAGTAATACTACTTAAATTGCTGTCAAATCTGAGAAAGAGTGAAGGGTCAAAAGATCTATGAATATCTTGGGGATAGACACATCATACTAGTTGTTTTATGAGTTTATGATGAACTAGTTGCTGTTTCTTACGTCTGATACAAATGATTGTGGCCAGCGGTTTGTGGAAAGTAAATGCCCTTGATTATACACTCTCAATTTTGATACATACATGTTACTCGAGAGCACTTGCATGGCTATTGATGCTTTGTGAAGGTAAAAGTTTTGTTTGAATGCTACTGAGGCATAGATGTTTGTGACTAAAGAGGTCCAATCGAATCCTCTTCCCCAAAAAAATATACTGCTTCTTATATTTGTGTAATATATTTTTTTTCTTGAGCAGTTTATGCACGTAAAAACAAACACACACTCACACTCACACATGCACGTGTAGATATATATGCACACACTTTCATGTTTTGTAGAGACAAACTTGGCCAATTAAAAGAATCTCTATCTTTTTTGTTCTCTCTCTTCTCTCTCACTCCCTCTTAAAGGCAACAGGTATGACCAACACGCAGAATGAAAATAAAGCACATATTTTGCCTAACCGTTTTAAAATCTAAAAAGCTTGAGACCAAAATGACTTGTTTATAGGCCGTGTATGAACCAAATAGAGCAACGGGAAAAACTTTCTGTGTTTGGTACGGTCCCTTAGTGTTGGCTTCTGGACAGGTTCGTCTTAGTCTTCGGCGGAGTTCACTTGCGCAAAATTCTGGATCCACACCTGGTAGTGGTATAAATTGTATCCTTCATTGTTGCATATTAAATCCCTCCTCTCTGCAAAAGATTGCATGCACCCTCATGTAAGTATAAGTGTGGACTTCAAGTACAAGGCTTATAATAAAAGGACCATACAGGATACTTTATGGCCTTGCCAAAAGTCTAAAAGCTTCTGAAGACAATTTGGCCTCTCTTGGTTGGCAAAGAGGACTGCCATTTCCTGTCTCAGAGAAGGGAGTGTCATGCTACCAATTACTGTTGCCTCCGTTGAACCAGATGTCTCTTTGCCTTGAAAGGGAAGAGATTACACTTCTAATGGAAGGTGTCATTATGTATGCTTCTTCCATTACATGCAGAATATTCCTTCCTTGGAGAATAATATGGTTGGAGTTGCAATGATTCATCGGTATAAGATGCTCCAACTTTTTCTGTTTAGAAACTTTTTCCTACTTGAATCATGTCCCAGTGGTAATGTAATCAGTTGGCATCCAAAATGTAAAGCTTGTTATTGGTTTATCTGATAGTGAAGTTTACCTGGTCAAAGTCCTTATAATATCAACCCCTTTGTTTATCAGAATGCTTTCAAATAGAGAATCAGCCAGACGTTCAAGGAGAAGAAAGCAGGCCCATCTTACAGAACTTGAAACACAGGTATGTTTCTTAAGTTGTGTGTAAGTTAATGTATGTGCAAGACTATTGTCTTATGAAACCTTATTTTTGGCAGGTGTCTCAACTGAGAGTAGAAAACTCCTCCCTACTGAAACGTCTGACTGACATAAGCCAGAAATACAATGAAGCAGCTGTTGATAATCGAGTCTTGAAAGCAGATGTTGAGACATTGAGAGCGAAGGTAAGGCTACTTTACCTAGTTGTGGTTGAGAAAGTAGGTCCAGCAATTCGTTTGGAGGAAAGTACAGGAAGCCACCTGCTTTGTGCATCAATTGTTTTGGTTGAGCCACAGTGATAATTTTTTCCTGTAACCAAAAAAGAAAAAAAGGTGGGAGGGAGGGGGTTTCCTAGCTAATGAGGTGGCAATTCCATGTTGCTTTTGCTATCTCTTTTTTGTTCTCATTTCATGCTTCTAGTGCTTATCAGCTCCGTCAACAAAGGCAAATATACATAATTTTTGGTTGGACTATAACAACATGATTATCTTGTGCTTCTACCACCTACTTGAGGATACCTTTTTGCTGTTTGAGGCAAGTTTCAGACCCAAGAACAGGATTGTCATGATGACAAAATTCTTTCATCTTCTTTTCCTTCTTAATTAAGGAGCATTATATAGATCGATAATTTTGTAGATCTTAACAGGGGAGAGAGAAGTTGGGTCATTGTTGGTATTTCCTTTTAAAAACCATATTGTTGAAAATCATCTGCTGTTAGAAACACGTATAAAAAGTTCTTCCTTCATGTGGTGTTTGTTGTGCAGGTGAAGATGGCAGAAGAAACTGTTAAAAGAGTTACTGGGTTAAATCCCTTATTCCAAGCTATGTCTGAGATATCCTCAATGGCAATGCCATCCTTCTCCGGTAGTCCTTCCGACACGTCAGCAGACGCTGCTGTGCCTGTGCAAGATGATCCGACACATCACTACTACCAACAACCGCCAAATAATCATATGCCAACGCATGATCCTAGAATCCAAAATGGTATGGTTGATGTTCCTCCAGTAGGAAATGTGCAGCAGAATCCTGCAACTGCAGCAGTTGGGGGTAATAAGATGGGTAGAACATCTTCAATGCAGCGGGTGGCTAGCTTGGAGCATCTGCAGAAGCGCATCCGTGGAGAAGTGAGTTCCCGTGGAACCCAAGGCCAGGGAGAGCAATAAACATTGTTAAAGCCCCCAGCTGCACTGAAGATTTTGCACATGTATGTTGATAAAATTATACTGTTTTTAACCATCTGTTGCAGGAAAAATGCCCATTCTTTGTATGGCAATGCCTTCTTGGATGATACTAATGCATTGACATCCCTTTGCTATGCTAGTTCTGACTCTTTCCCCTCTGTACTTGTCAATACTTGGCTTCTGTATTTTTACTTTAGCATCTTTCTATCTCTGTTGCATTTCCCTATATTGAAATGTTGCAACAACATACCCAGTGTGTAATCTCACAAGTGAGGTCTGGGGAGGATGGGTGTACGCAAACCTTATCCCTACCTCAGAGAGATAGAAAGGCTTTTCTCCATAGACCCTCAGCTTAAATAAAGCATGCCAAATAGTTTGAGAAAAAGGGATACAAATATGGGAGCAATAACAAGAAGTTAATGCAAAATGGAGAGTGTTAACAGCCAACATGAGAAAGAACAGTTACGAATATGAAGTAATGCAATAATCGGCGCGCAAGAAAACACTAGTGAAGTCTGAAACAAGAAACTATAAGAATAGTGTTAATAGTTAATATAACTGTCAACTGTTAAGAAGGAGGTCCAAATATGGATTGTTCAAGAATAGCCCAAGTGAACATTTTGGGCTAGGGGTGTGCATCGGTCGGTTTGGTTCGGTTTTGTATATTATCGGTTTGGTTTATCGGTTATCGGTTTGTAAACATGCAAAACCGATAACCAAACCAATAAGATATTCGTTATCGGTTTTTGGTTAATCGGTTTTTGGTCCTTAACGGTTTGGTTATCGGTTTAACCGATAAGAAAATGCTGCTATAATATTTTTGATTTCTCTTATTTTCTTCTTCATATATAGACTACTTTCATGCATAAACATCTATACAAATTACAAGCATAAGCAAATTCAAATACGTTATTACTAAAATAAACTTATTTTCTTTCTTATTAAGTAGAAAACTTGAATACAGTAGCAACGGTAGCAATTTCTCAAAAAGAAAAGCAACACTGATAGGTAGAATGCTATCAAACCAATGACTTTAGAAAGAAAACAACAACACTAAGACAACAACTATAAAATGCAAAAAATAATAGGGTATATATTTAAAATCTAAAGCCACTATTATACAATTATGAATAAAAATATAATCTAAATATAATCTTATTGGGTTATCGGTTTAACCATTAACTAAAACCTTAAAACCGATACCGAACCGATAGCCCAATAATTTTTTTTTACAAAACCGTTTAAAAACCGTTAACCCAATAACCCAATACCAATAAACCAATAATATTTTTATCGGTTCGGTTTATCGGTTAAACCGATTTTTGCACACCCCTATTTTGGGCTCTTGTTAGCCCAACGTACAAGTCAATACAAGTTTCCTGGGGTAGCCTGAACTTCTTTATATCGTCAAAGAACAAACAATCAACCAACCAAACAAAAAGATAAATATAACATTTTAAAATGTTTTTGTGTCTGAACATACTAACGAAGATTGAGGGAAATTTTATTAGTTCAAATGGTTGACTATCTAAACTTTGATCTTGTTGATAAGGGTTCGATATCCGATATTATATCAAATCATATCAACTTATTATTATCAAATAATTAAATGACACGAAAATATATATCTTTATTAGTTATAATTAAATGAAAATAATATAAATATATGTCATGGATATATTGATTTGGCGTAAATGACGGGAAACAGATTTTTAAAGCAATCAAATCTATAGGGAGGCTCAACAAGATACGTACTGGCTTGTTGCAATTTCCTATTGTCTTTTAATAATACTCAGACTAATTGTCGTCTTATGTAAGAATTTTCTTTGAAGCTTCCCAGAATCTTCTTTTTTTCCATTCTTTTTTTTGCCAATTCAATGTTTTGGTCCACTTTCTAATATAAAATTTCCACTTTTGCACGCTTTGAATCTTGATCATGAAAGGATTCTTATCGTCATAGTACCAACCGTACTTAATATTATTCTTTATTCCTTGTCCAAAAAAAAAAGAATAGTAGATTTGAAACACAATAATGAACGTATCATAAAGAGTTTTATTTACAAATTTAATAAAAGATTAGTTTGTAGTAAAAAAAAATATAATTGGGTTGAGGGTCGGGATGGGGGAGGTGGGAGGTACATGAGTGAGAGCGAGGAGATCATTACCGTATATAATATCTTGTATGAAACTTGTATTTTCTATTCTTACCAAGAAAATCATTTTTATAGAAACTTTTTGATCAATCAAATATAAAAAATTAGTACCAAACACACCCTAAGCTACAAGAAAGTTAGTTTAAATAAGTTGGTCATTCAACTAATCCATATGTTGCATCAGCTGGTCCACGCACGTTCAATTATTGCGTTTGATACATTTGCTAAACTTGTGATTTGTTATTGCAAAAGTCACCCTTTTTTTACGGGAAAAGAGTAGCTGGCGTTTAAATCTACAATAAATATTTTCTTTTTATGAAAAAGTATATTTTCTTTGTTCTCTTTTACTAGTTCCTTATTTTAGTAAATAAAAAAAGATTTATTAATTATTTATATAATTAAATATTCAATATTAGTAATAGTTAAATTATTTTAAAGAAAACATAGTTATTAGGGATAATTCAGTGAAACAAACTCTCAATAAATAATTTCTTAAAGAGAGCAATAATTTCTCAAATAAAGTATCAAATCAATAGAGGTCAATCGAATATGAGATCAGTGGAATTAGAAAATTTAACTTGGGTCAAATTTTTTAAACCTACAACATAAAGCAATTTTTGAACTTTATTTATTGACCCGTTCATATAATTCCGAAGAAAGATTGAGCAGGTAGAGATTTTTTTTTTCCTCTTCAAAACAAAAGGAAATGCAGGAAGGGTAAAGCTCGGCAGAGGGTTCGAAAATAGGGTAGGGTCCTGTCCTTATGATTCAGATAAGAAAAGAGTTCCAAACCTTTATGCTCCGTACAAGTGCTGCATACAAGTTCCGGCCAGGATAATTGAGAAATATTCAATCAATTTGAACCGCTCACATCATAATAGTAGTAGCATAAAGGCCGTAAATCTATTATTACAGTAAAAAATTCCTTATATCAAGGAATCTAAAAGCTTATATATATGAAAAAAATATTTTTGCCTACTTATGTTGTACAATTTTTCGACTAAGGGTTTCATTCTATTGTTGCCAAAGAGCATAGGTGATTCCATCGCGCTATTAAATAAAAAAAATTGATTTGTATATTTTTGAAATTGCCTTGGTAGGTATATGGGGAACATAAGAACTTGAATAAAAGAATAACGTCTTATTTCCTAGGAATACGAAAACATATAATTGAATAGTCGTATGATATGTGAGCTCTCCATTTTTACAACTTTATCATGTGCTCCTTCCATTTTCTATATAGATGACATATTATATACTGCTAACATTTTCTTTTTTAAACTTTAAGCATCCACCATTCGAAATCTAGTGAATTAATTAATTTAGATTCTGATCAGTATTTTAAAAAGCAATTTTGAGGCTCGCTTCGGGGCGAGGCACTGGCAAAACGCCTCGAGGTTCACATGTGGGGCTTAAGTCCTGTGAGGCTTACGCCCTAAGCGTCCGAGCGTACGTCCCAAACACGCCTAACGCCCAACGCCCGGGGCTCGCCTAATAGTTCTACCCAATTATGTGTCAAATTTTTTGGTCAACATTATTGATTCTCATAATTCTTCAATCAATGAATGATGCTTAGTACTCCTCATCTATAGAAAAAAGAAAGTTGAGAAAACTAATTGCTTATTTACTATTTGAGAATGTCGTGAGGATGAATATCACTTAACATTTCTTTTTAAAACACATAGCCAGATTTTACATCTTCACTTGTCATTGGTCTTCATGTTTTTTGTTCCTATGTCTCAAAATTATCATATTTTATTATTTTGTTATTTGAAAGCATTTTGTTTATTCATGAAGTAGTGATGTTTTAATTATAATATTAATAGTTTATTAATTATTTCTTTTTTGAAAGGTAAATTGCATAGTATAGTCATATATTCTAAGAAATTGTGATTTTTTTATTGTTTGGAGTTAAAATGTTAGAGTTGATTTCAATCTCATAATAGCTTTTATATCATTGCATTATTTTTACTTGTAAAATGAAGTTAGAAGCTTTATTTTCTATGAGTTTCTTTAATCATGTTTTAAATTTTTAAAAATTACTAATGTATTTTCTTTTTATAATTTTTGAGTTATCATACTATTTTACTATATTATAAATTAAAAATTAAAGATCCATGGGGTTTACGCCCTAACGCTCCGGGACTTACGCCCCTCCCCATGCTAAGTAAAAATGCCTCGCCTTACATCCTTGCCTTTTAAAACACTAATTCTGATCGAACAACACCTAACACTTTATATCAATTTCTTTTTTCATTTTTATGATCTAAACACGAATTTTGCTATATCACCAACCTCTTGGTAATATTACCCATATATATGTATGTGAAGGTAAATAAGTGATTTTTTTTATATATAGTAAAAAAATATAAAATATTACTTTTTTTTGTATATAATCTTTTTGAAACGCTATATGGGTAAAGGTGGTGAGGATGGAAGTAGGGGTAGAGTGCAATGAAGAGTGGGGAGGAGACAATAAAAATGGCTGTTCATTGAAATTGTTTTTTGTTAGTGAAAGTTATTTTCTTCCTTCATAAGAAACTCATTTTTTCTAGAGATTTTTTTAACTAATTAAATTTTTAAAAATTCAAAGCATTTTATAAAATATATCTTTCTCCATGCCAAACACACCCTTAAAGAAAAGCTATTTTCCCTTAACATCATTTATTTTGAAAAAAATTAACTCCTAAGTAATGTGTATTGTGTGTAAACATGATTTCCATTTTGCACAGTGGAATGGATGGGGGAAAATAAACGAATGGTTCCATCTGTGCACGTTCTCCCTCTCTATAAATACCAAAATTCTCATTATCATAATTGTCTCTCAACCGTTCAACTCTCCATTGCCTCACTCTTTTCCTCCTCCAAACTTTTAGAGGTAAAGGGTTAATAAACTCTCCATTTTGCTCTATCTTTTGTAAATCTTGGAAATGCCTTTTGATTTGTAGATTTGGATAGTTTATTGTATTTGGGTTCTGTGTTTCTTGAAAAAAGTTTCAATCTTTGCGTTTTCTTCATCTGTTTTCCCTCCCATTGTGAAATATTTGTTTTTTCTTTGTGTGTGGGTTGGGTTGGTGAGGTGTGAAATCTCGCTGTTTTTTTGGTGGGATGTTCATTCATATTTTGGTTGCCACTATGATGAAAGAATGCTATATAGTGTTGATTTAGTATTAATTGTTCTATGTTCACTTAGGAATATGTATTTCTGAGTGTGTTGCAACTTATTACAACAACAAGAAGAACATACACAATATAGTCCCACAAAGTGGGGACTGGGGAGGGTTGAGTATACGCAAATCTTACCCCTATCTCAGAGGTAGAGATGCCGTTTCTGATAGACCCCGGCTCAAGAAAAATAGTCCAAAGCTGTCCAGAGGAACTGAATCGCTAGATAGATCTCTTCTTTTGTTTAAACCAAGTGTTGTTATATGTATGACTAAGAGTCTTATGGAGTTAAAATTATGTGTGTCTCTCTGTTTATGTCATTGTAAGTTCCTCTTTAAATTTGTATATCCATAAGGCTGAATAAAATATTACAATCATTGTGTTAGTGACTCAACCTTGGATAGAATTGAGAAGAAAACACGGTCGATAATTCGACATTAGGGTGTTAATAGTTGTGGATATTGGCTGCTCCTTGTGAGTTAATTAATTAGTTATGGTTTTGTATTTTCTAGAGAAACATCATTTGACTGAGTGTAGTTTTTTCAGAATGGGAAGCTCTGGTGGTATTGACTATGGTTCTTATACTTATGAGAATCTTGAGAGGGAACCTTACTGGCCATCTGAGAAGCTCCGTATTTCCATCACTGGGGCCGGAGGATTTATCGCTTCACACATTGCTCGTCGTTTGAAGAGCGAGGGCCACTACATAATTGCCTCCGATTGGAAGAAGAATGAGCACATGACAGAGGATATGTTCTGTCATGAGTTTCATCTTGCGGATCTTAGGGTTATGGATAACTGCTTGAAGGTAACAAAAGGAGTTGATCATGTCTTCAACCTCGCTGCTGATATGGGTGGCATGGGTTTCATTCAGTCCAACCACTCGGTTATCTTCTATAACAACACTATGATCAGCTTCAATATGATGGAAGCTGCTAGAATTAACAGTGTCAAAAGGTCCTTATCTTTGTTTGATGCTTTTTGGTCTTCTAATTTTAGTAATTCAAGTCTAATTTGTGCTTAGGTTTCAAAAGTTCCAGGACTTACTGCATTACCATATAGCTTTATTTGTCAATTTAGTTCAAATATATTCATTTGGTGTCTGACCATGATATTATTCAGGTTCTTCTATGCTTCTAGTGCTTGCATATATCCCGAGTTCAAACAACTTGAAACAAATGTCAGCCTGAAAGAAGCTGATGCATGGCCTGCAGAGGTTTGTTTTCTGAAAATAGGATGTTTCTTTACTATGCCATTTGAGTAATTGCAAAGTAACGGTTTTTCACTTTTCTTTGGTTCTGGGTTCTAGCCTCAAGATGCTTATGGTTTGGAGAAGCTTGCCACTGAAGAATTGTGCAAACATTACAACAAGGATTTCGGAATTGAATGTCGTATTGGAAGGTTCCATAACATCTATGGTCCATTTGGAACTTGGAAAGGTAATTTATTGAAAGTCGCTGCGAACCAGACAAATTCGTATTCCGTCTTTATATGGATTGTGAGAAGATATTTTCTTAACTCTTTCTGCATCTCAGGTGGAAGGGAAAAAGCTCCTGCTGCTTTTTGTAGAAAAGCCCAAACTGCAACGGAAAAGTTTGAAATGTGGGGAGATGGACTTCAAACACGTTCATTCACCTTCATTGACGAGTGTGTTGAAGGAGTTCTCAGGTGAGCACAGATAAATCTTCATTTCTGTATGCAGTTAAAGCAATCAATCATAATTAGTTACTAAAACTAACCACTTATTCTGAATTATTGGAAAAATCACGTTTTAAGGTTGTATATGCTTTGACTGCTTAGACCGGTTTCAATTATGAGAATAAAGCAATCTCCTTTTATGAAACTGTTTGCTTTGGGAGCGTGTTTGCTGATAAGATCGAGTTTATCAGGAGGATTTTACTTTTTTACTGTGGAGTAAAAATAAAATAAATCTAGCTATATTGTAGTTTAAACGAATCAATTTTAGTACTCAATATTAGAAACATTTGTCTAAATGACATGTTTTATTTATTTCCTTCGTTGAAGTGTCGTATTCAAGTGACATTTATATTTCTCTTGATATAGATTGACAAAATCTGACTTCCGGGAGCCAGTGAACATTGGAAGTGATGAGATGGTCAGCATGAATGAGATGGCTGAGATGGTTCTCAGCTTTGAGGACAAGAAGCTTCCCGTCCAGCACATTCCTGGGCCAGAAGGTGTCCGTGGTCGGAACTCAGACAACACACTGATAAAAGAGAAGCTTGGTTGGGCTCCAACAATGAGATTGAAGGTACCGTACCATTAGGCTCTTTACTGCTGTCTTCGTAAATTCTTCCAGATTTACTCTATCTGAAGTGATCAATTGCATTTGGCAAAACTATGTTCTGCACCATTTATAAACTAATGATCATTCTGAGTGCAGGATGGTCTGAGAATTACTTACTTCTGGATCAAGGAGCAGATCGAGAAAGAGAAATCTCAAGGAGTTAATACTGCAACCTATGGATCCTCTAAGGTGGTTGGCACCCAAGCTCCAGTTGAGCTTGGTTCCCTTCGTGCTGCTGATGGCAAGGAATAAGTTCATCCCTTCTGTTATCGTTTCAATTGGAAGCCAATCCCTGCTATGGCGTTGCTGCATTATGTAATTATTTTAAAGTATTGGGATATTTAGTAATTAGGGTAAGGATGTTTGATTATTTATGTAGTTTTTCCATGTATTTATCAGTTGTTTGAGAAGATCTCTATCTGAGAGTTGAATAACTGGCAGTGGATCCTTTTATTTTTTCTAGTTCAGGATCATGCTGTTCTGCTGATGATCATCATGTATCAGATTTATACCTGGACAAGTTTTTAAGATATGTGAGATTTCAATGCAAAGTTCTTGTTCAAGTAGCAATGAGACTGAAATTTGCTATGGATATTGAATCTTCATCTAGACTGCAGAAAAAGGCTTTGAAAACACTGTTTGGCTGCCTGGACAGAAGTTTTGAAATAACTCCTATTCCCTCCGTTTCAATTTGTTTGTCTGGTTGGACTTGACACAGAGTTTAAGAAAGTAAAAGATACTCTTAGAATTTGTGATCTTAAATTAAAGATATGTAGAATGTACTAAAAAGTTTTTTAATCTTGTGGTCTTAAACATGTTAGGGAAAAAGTTGAAATCTAAAAGTTGCCAAAAAGGATAATAAGACAAACAAATTGAAACGAAAGAAGTATTATTATTCATCATGGTTTAAGAGGAAGTTGTTCATCATAACCTTTATTAGTTGAATAGAAGTAAATGTGCATGTTGTTACGTCTCTGTTTTATTTTCAGATCAATTGTGATGGGACACACAACCAATTGACCTCAATGTGAAAAGGACAGTTACCACTTAGCCGCAACGCGAAAAACTTTGCCTCATAAATTTAAAGGAAAACCGGCCTGATTTACCCTCAACTTTGCATCATAAATTGAAGAATAGAAGTATATGTGAGCCACTTTTTAAATAGGGTATATCAACTTCAAATCACAAAGTTGAGGGGTAACTCAGACCATTTTCTCTAAATTTAAAGCTTGTTTCATATCAAGGTCAACTGTTAACTTTTATATGCCTTAGACCTTAGTGGTTATATTTCTAGTTAGAAGTAATAAAAACAAAAATATTATTAATATTATCTTTGATCATGTTCCAAGACACAAATAGATGCAATTGTAAAATTAAAAAAATAGAAAGGGAACTACAATTTTGTCTTAGTTATCACAATTATTACAAACAAGATAGCTTTTCTTATTTCTTGAGCGGTCCTTGTATAGTACTATCATATATGGATCATAATTTTCCACAAGTCACAATCCATAAACTTTTTCAAACTAGTCATATTTCCTGATCTACTTTTTCAGTGTCCCAATAGCCAAAAATTCATCAAGTAGAACAAGTGAAGTGGCTAATGGCATCCCATTTGCAACAAACCTCTTTTTGGTTGGATCTTCTTTGTGGTTGGGCCATGTGTGGGAAAAGAACAACTACAACTACATTTGGGATTTGGGAATATTCTAAGGTAGAGCCATGATTCGAATATTATAGATTAGAATTCGAATCTTTTTAACAATGCACCACGACTAATTCTTTATGGTACCTACTACTCACACCATTACATGTAACGGGTAGCTTTGTCCACCACTGAAAGAAATCACTTGATATTTTTGTCTCTGCTAAATTGAAATCTGAGACCTCATAGTTCTCAATCCGTTTCATTGACCATTAGGCAACACCTTTGAATTCGGAATTATCACAACCCATTTGATTCAGTATACAAGGTCTGAGCTAAAGTTACTAGCACCGCCTTCAAGCCTGCTAAGACTTGAAGCAAAACAGACTTAACTCTTAAGTCCTTTACCCCTTCAAACTATCTCTAGCGGACATAGATTACAACTCGATAACCTAATACATGAACTAGCTAGGACTAGACTTAATACTTGTACGCCCTGGTTCTTCTACACGTTCCTTGCTTTAGATCTGCACATGAGAATGCTCACAATTTGCTCTAGTATTTGAAAGTGCATACCTCTTGAATGAAACCGAGGCTCTATATAAAGGTATGTTCACGAAAAATCGAATCAAATTGAAGGAAAAATTGATTTTTTTAATTTGGTTTGATTTTGGTTTTGATTTTAAAAACCAATAAAATTTTATTTGATCTTTGATTTTAAGTAAAAAATATCCGAAGCAAAGACTGATTTTGCAAGTTCAAACACAATTATTATTTGCAAACAGTGTGAAAAATGACTTGGGCAAATACCCAAGAAGAACACATAAACAAGCAGAAGTTGCACATGGCAAATTGGGTCCCTACCTAATTATTGAGATTCAAAAACATGTGATTCCTGGCCAACTATGACAGGAGATATAATATCCAAAGTACGATATGGTTCTTGTCTATTTGTCACGTGTGGGTCATAATTTTGTTGTTTTGCTAATAATTTTTTCGTTAAAATAATAGGAGGAGATTACCAAATGTGACAAAAACGTGATATGAGGGTTAAAATTCTCTCTCTGAGACCTCAGACCATCACGTGATGTGATAGGATGAATAAGATTTTTTTATTTTATCGCAGAGGTCTTTGATTCGAGCTCGGATATGAAGAATCATAAAAGAGTGATTTCTCCATAACGAGTCTGACGCAAATTAAATATAAATTAGTTGAGCTAATATCAAATAATTGAAAGGAAAAAAGAAAGATCTTTTTGGAGGGTGTCGGCAACGGTAGGTGAAAATAGAAAGCCTCCAATACGTATGGTGGCTTTCACAGTTTTTTTTAATGAGAGGTGTTGAAGTATAGATGTGAGACATTTATTTAGATATTAAATAGATGAGTAACTTACATAAAACACATATCTTTGGGAGCTAATTACTCTTTTTTCCACCTCACTTCGCTCTGATACATCGTCCCAAGGCGTGATACATCGCCTCACCTCTGGATAATTACCTTTGATACATCGGGGCGATGTATCACGATGTGAGGCGATATATCACGACCTGGAGCGATGAATCAAGGTGTTTACATGTAGTATATTAAGTAATCAAAATAAAGTAGTGGGAGAGTTAGTAAATATGGTAAGGAGGTAGGTCTCTTTTGGTAGTTTAACCTAAATAGATGGCACAAATCCTAATATTCCAGGTTAATTAGGATTGATGGGCTTTTTGGATCCGGATCCATTTCTAGTTGAGCGGCCCAAACTACCAACCGACATAACGGGGCGATTTGAGCCCGTATCCCGATCCGACCCGAAACCCATTCTGTTCTGGCGAACTCATAAACATTCATTCCCTTGGTATTGACCTTGATATTTTAGTCATGAAAAACTTGTTTCACATTATTAACAGCTAATTAATATATGGACTCGGAGAAACTTACTCCATGGAGAGGGTGGGGTGCACGCAGACCTTATCCTACCTTGTGTGAGGTAGAGTGGTTGTTCTGATAGACCCTTGGCTTAAGAAGTTTGACAACACAAAAGTTAAAGCTATGATGAAATACCGTAGAAAAGAGGAAGTACTGAGAAACTTACTCCATCCGTATAGGAAATCAGGAACACATTTAAAGTAAAGAAATTTAACAAGTCGTGTCTAAATCTAAGATAAATTTCATGGGATGAGTTTGTGAACTTTACTGGAATAACTTATATTGAGAGGGTGTGTATTTGAAGGCGCATCAATATACTTCAATTCCCAAGATCATGAAAAGTTGGGTTAACTTCAAGTTGAGCAGCAAACTTCTCAAGAATCTCCTTCAGAGAAACCAAGAATTCCTCCTTCTCTGATGTTTTTGCATCAGTGCTTCCATTTTCTATATCACCTAATACAACATCATATAGAAGAATCACCACTTCATCATTCTTCAGAGGTGGCAAGCCCAATGATGTTCCATTTTTCTCAAGATAATGCCGAATGACATCTTTTGTACTTAGACTATCTTCCTCTTCCTGCATTATCTTCTCTACTGTCTCACTTAGTTGCTTTTCATCAGCCAAAATCTGCATATCATGACCAGTTGAACATATTAGAAAACACAGGGAGAAAGAAAGAAAGATCCACTGGGATTATGGAAATTCTGTTATTGAAAAGTCTAATCAACTGGTAATGCAGCTGAGAAATCCAGCTTAGCTCAAAGGAACTATAGTTACTGCTCTTGTACATACTATTTTGTCTATGTTTGACTTTTATTTTTCATATAGAGATATCTAACTGTCAAACACAAACCTTCTACTTATTAAATATTAGCCCAACTTTAGGTAGATCATCATTTGTCCTATCGTCTAGATAATTGAAAAATTCAGACATAAACGGATTTGACCAAAAATTAGATTGACCACTGAAAGACAAATGTGAGGAAAGAGTTATGGGACATGGAGTAAACTTCAAACTAAGTCTAAATTTACCAAAGGTAAGTCAATTACTTCTATTGACTTTGAGTATCATCCACAAGTGTGAAGTCTCTCTCTTATGACATGCATTTCTTATCTCTTAATTTTTATTGGAAGTACATATCAGTACATACCTTCATCTTACTCACCAAGCTTTTTGAACATTATAAGTGCTGACCAGTAAGATATATAAAGAGGATATGAAGTGCCATGTTAAAAAAATGTGCATGGATCACAAGAATGCAGCTATGTTTACTTCAACAGAGATTGAGGTGAAGATAAGAGAGTCAAGTAGCTACCTTTCTTAATTTGGAACCATTATTGATCTTGATTTTCTGCAACACAACCACAGGGTTCTCAGCAAGAACATCTGCCAGCTCCTGAAGCACAGGTTGAAGTAAATGGGCGAATTGGGCTTGCCCCAATTCATCCTCTCCTTCAGCTCCATGCCTCTTTAAAATGTCACTTAGTAGAGGAAACTCTGAGTCAACAAGAAAGCTAGAATTTAGCATAGAAATACTGTCAATAAAATTTCATTTTTATTTTTATTTTTTTAATAAAATTTGATTGAGCTGCACAGAAATCAGCTGCCAAAGCTAGGATTCCAATCTTTTCAGATCGGACTAAAAAGGGAATGATGCCCTATAAGATAGAACAAAAGGAATAGCTCAAATGACTATGAAACAGTTAGCAGATTTCAGAAAAACTAATAATATCATAATATTAGATTCTTAAACCAAACACTGAGGAGAAAAAATGATCTAGACGAAAGACTTATTCAGATCATAATGCCCACATGCTTCTCGGTTGAAGTCTTTGAATCTTTAGTGAAGTGCAACAAACACTATGAACCTCAAGACAAAAATATACTTTATAAGAAGAAAAACACATACGAGGGAGGAGAAGATGTAGAGCATGGAACTTGGTTCCATTAGCATTAATGTGGGTGGTGTCTCTGTAGAGCCTGGAACTTGGTTCCATTAGCATTAATGTGGCTGGTGTGGAGACAGAGAAATAAGAGAGCTTTTGAGGGGGTAGAGTTGGAGCTTTTCTCAATTGAGAAGTAGCCTTCGATCCCTTATTTTCTTTTAGTGCACCCATAGAGTTCCCAATTGTATAGAAGATTGGGTGGAGTTTGTAGAGATTCACCTTTTTCTTTTTTTTGAAACTGGTAACTTTTGTAGAGATTCATCTTTTGTTGTAGATTCTTTACCTTTTGGTATATTCCTTGATTACGTCTAGGCCTTTGACTATTTTTATGAATGAATATACGTTTACTTGATCAAAACAGAAAGAATCATAATAAAAATTATTAGAAGAACTTGGACACAAATTTCAATTTCTTATAGTTAACTTAAACATTACAAAATCAACTAGTTTTATTTACATTATATGGAATTATCTCTACTATGGAGATAGATTACGACTTATATTAAAATGTAGCTCCAAGCTTGGTATCTCTATCCTTCCAAAAATTATGAAATCAGATGAAAATGTAAGATTCAAAGACAGGATTATATTATTAGGCTAGAATTCTGTGCACGGGATATCAACTGCAAAATGAAGGGTGTCTTGGATTGAATGTGAAGCTGCTAACGCCAAACAGTTATGGTGAGGGGAGATATATAAGAGAGCAGCAGTAAGAAGCAGAAAAAGCAAAGAAATACCTGATTATTTTTTAATAACAACCCTATTTTTGCCATCAAATTCAATGGATGAGTAAGTTGTCACTCTATGGTGTCAAAGCATTTAGTTTCCATATAGTAAAAAGATAAGAGGCAAAAGGTCAAAAGCAATATGTTGAGGGTTACTGCTGCTTTTTCTCCTAAGAAATAATATTTGCAGAATTTTGCATATGCACAAACATATAATGTCAAATGAAGATACATACGAAAAAAGGTTTTTAATTAAAGCTTCATCATTTGAACACATTTTTTTTTGACAGTATTTGAACACATTTAATAATATCCAGCAATGCTAGAGAATGAACGGTGTTTGATGCTCTGTACTGGGGAGGAGGGGAGCAAACCTGAAAGAGGAGGAATTCCCATTTCAACACCCATGTGAAAGAGAGCATCCCGTATTTGATTTCTTTTGATCTTTCCTTTGTCTTCTGTGTCTAAATCAGTGAAAAGATTCTCAGCCAACATGGCAAAGTCATCTTCATCTTCCAAAAACATTTGAAGAGTTTTTCCATCCAAAATTGCAATGACTATAGGATCATCTGAACATGCATATAAGAAATCAGTATGTTTTTCATTTCATCTAATAAAATTGGATCACTGATAGAATGAACAGAAAGACAAGTATGGTACTTACATATATAACCCAGAGTAGAAGCATACAAAAAGACACCAATAACATACATAGCCAATTTCAAAGAGCATGAAGTTCATATAGTCAAGGTTTGAGCATGTTTATTTACCAAAAATTGCAAAGCCATTCAAGACATTATTCTTTTCCTGAGATCGCAATATTTAGTTCAACTTCATCCAAAATAAATAAAAAATTGCAATGTTTAGTTCAAAGAGAACTACTTAGTTCTTATAACATTTACTTGACTTACAATCTCCATAGGAAGCAGCTTTCTAAAGTGCAACTACTTGAAAGGTTAGCTTCCAGTTCATTTAGAAGTTTAGGTAGTCTTAGACTCTTACGCATCTTTGGGAATTTCGGATGTACCAAAATCAATTTTTTAGAACTATGTACACAAGACATCTGATCAATCTGCCTTAAGTAAGATTTGGAATATCAAAGAGTGAAATCTAAGGCATCTCGTATACATCAATAGAGCTTATTATCACTTGGCCTTGGATTTCGCATCTCATGACTCTCATCTTAACTAGCAAAATACAAATCAACTACATCTCAATCTCAAACTAGCTGGGTTTGACTATATGAGTCCTCTGTTAAAGCCCATATCATTCCAATACTAACCTAGGAGTTCCATAAACTTGAGATTCTCTAAATCTTACATTTGGATACCAATATACAGGATTATTTCTTTCCCCGTTAAATAATAAATAGAGTTAAACAATGCAAAAAAGGATTCTCTGCTAAGGCCGAGGTTTTGGTGAGTAGAGTAAGACTTCATCATTGCAGCAACTCTGAATAAGTGACTAGACTGAATAGTAGAGTAAGCCGAGGTCTTAGAAGAAACGAGCAAATTAATCTTAATTCGTCTTGGTCTTGGGGAGTACAAAGTTTAGAAAACATAAAATGCCCACGCTCCTCACCACAACTGTTACTAAGAAAGCATGGATGAAGGATGTTCGTGTAAATGATGTAGTTTCTTTTGTAGATTTCATTGGCTCTCTGAGCTTGGCTTAATAACCCTCTTGTGCTTTTGGTTAGCTCCCTATGCTTTAAGGCCTATTGTTGTTGGAGCTAACATCTCTTTTGTAACTTTGCATCTTCTTGATGCCAACTATACAAAATCTTACTTCATAAAAATAAATGCATGAAGGATGATTTAGCAAGAGCTATCCAACTGCTAGTATCACCTAAAATTTTCAATATCTAAGAAGTTGTTGATAATCTGATCATCTAATTGGTCAAGCAAAACCAATAATATCTCCTCTTCAATTTCATCCTCATTGTTCTCTTTAAAATGATACTTGAGCAGTTGAGCTTCAGTTGATCACATAAATACATTCTTGTCAGATTCCTTATCCATCATACTTGAAATTAGTTAGAGACGCTGAACCAAAAGACTGTTATATTTCACTTTCTAGTCACAAATTCACTATTAAGATTGCCAAAAAAAAAAAGGTTCACAAATTCTATTACTCTTTTTTTCGTATGAGTAGCTTTTAGTTCACCACAGAGACAAATGTACTAATTTGTGTCCACTTCACCTTGACTTGTAAATTGACCCCGAGCAATGACATACAACAATTATACTGGTAGGCAAGAGGCACAACACTGACGAATACGTTGATCCCACGCTACTAAGCAGGAATAAAAAGGGTGCTCTCTTTTCCTTAGAAAGAACAAAATACATTGAAACAAATTAAGAGAAACGAAACAGTATCAGCATCAAATAGAAAAGAGTACCAAAGTTTTAGTTTCTTGGCTCTTTAAAGTGAAGGGAAGCTTACATGAAAATAAAATGGAACAATGAGACACTACTTTGCAAAACAAATAGACCCATTTTACTAGCATTTCTTTCTTAAATCCGAATCAACAAGCATTTTTACTTTCAATGAAAACATATAAATTTTGACATATGTAAAAGAACACAAAGTAGAACAAAAACATACAGCACTCCGGCAAATAATACATGAATGACAATTCAGAATCCACACCTGCTTCTAAGGTGAGCTAACAAAATTAATACAACATCACCATTTGATGATAAAAAAAAAGAGTTAATGGCCAAAAACACACCTAAAGTATCAGAGTTTTTTGTTTCATACCTGACTGAACTATCACTAACTATTTATCAAAACATACCTCAACTATCAATTATTCACTTTCTATATTTCAGGTAAGAAAAGTGAACAATTGATAGTTGATGTATATTTTAATAAGTAGTTGGTGATAGTTCAGGTAGGAAACTCATACACTTGATAGTTGAGGTGTGAAACTTGAAAAACCAGAATACTTTGTGTTTTTGACCCTTCACCCTAAAAAAAAATCATAGACGCTCCATTGCAAAATTTAGTGAGTTTTGACTACTCTAGGGTCTTTTAGTCTAAATCCGACATAAATTGCTTCTCCTTTGAGAATAAAATTTTAAGTACTAAAAGTACACAAACAGAGTTAATGTGATATCTTCCCAGTGAAGTTGAGGATACAAGACAGTCAAATTTGTTTGCTAAAGATGATTACTTTCTCCGACTAAAGTGAAAATGACCTAAAACTTATGGGACGGAGCCTGAAATTCCGATTTGACAAATATAATAAGCATCGAATTTCCAATAATTTCATGCTAGTACAATATATGAGTACTTCTGAACAAGTCAACACACTCACCTTGGAGCTCATCCGCAATGGCATCGACGTAATTCCGTAGCACAGACGAGGCGTTTTCACGATCGAGCTGTTCACGGCGGAATTCAAGGTCATCGGAGAAGCCGAGGCGTTTGAGAGCGGCGTACTTGAGAGTATCCGGCAACGAGAAGCCGAAGAGTGACTCTGAGACTTTGGAATCAGCGAATTCGAGGAGCTGAGCACCGGTGACTGAGCTGCCGGCCGGCGACGGTAACGATAGACTGACGGCTCTGAGCTGTGTTCCGTCCAAAACCGTCAATCCTCCGTCCGACATTTTTCTTTTAATGTGTGTGAGAGAGAGAGTATTTTTCAGAAGTCTTGAATTGGGAGAGAGTAAAAGAAAAGAAACGAAACGCGTATGTTTGAAAAATGGAGCAAAACTCCCTTTTAAGTTTTCTGACTTTCCACGCTTTTATTTACTTGCTTTTTGTTTCAACGGTTTTTCTGCTTACGTCTTTGCTTTTGCACAAAATCAAAATATCAACATTTGATTTTATTAAGTTTTATTTGAACATACAATTGAAATTTCTTAAATTATATTTTTTTATTCATAAACATGAAAATTATTAAAATTTCTCCAATTTGTATAGAATCTTACCAAATGAGCTTCATAAATAAGATATCGGGATAAATCATATATCTCTATATTTTCTTTATAGATAAATGTTTGCGATTAAAAACTTTCAAATGCCCATAATTTTATAAAGATCCACTAGTTAACAAATAGTAGTAACTAGTTATTCTTTAATATAATCTTTTCATATTGTACAAACAATCTCTTCATGTCGAACATGAATGTTTTTCTTTTGTTGCAAAATTTAAAATGATGGGTACTTTTTCTTTATAAAATATTAACTTAATCATAATTCCAAATCACATGTCCAAATGCTGATTTGAAATTATGACTTCATAGCGCATGTACCAAACGCAAGCCAAGTTTAATTAATCAAATTCAAGCCTCTAAATTATGTCTGCCCCATGTGGTGGAATGATTGATTTGTTGTACAATAGCCTCATAATATCCTTGCAACAATTTTCTTGAGTGACATCTTGCCCAAGAAAATACCCACCAAATCATGCTTCCATAGTCGCAGCTTGTGCAGGTATTGGCCACAAGGTACTCGCACAACTAACTTTGGTGGACTTTTCCCAAATTGTCGCAGTTTTATCCCACAGTCACATGAACTTTGGCAGAAATTAGCACCATCTTTTGCCTCACTCTATTATTAGGGGAAGAAGTATATTGCCTCACTCTAGTTTTCATTACTAAGAATGCAATGAATTTAAAGAGTAACGTAAGTTTCAGATCACAATTAAGATGAATTATTGAGATTGACTCAACCAAGAGTTTACACTAAGATAAGAAAAAATTTAAAGGTTGAAAGATGTATAGATGTAGAATAGAATCGAATTTACCTTTGTTTAGTTGATGATTATTTAGGAATTGAACTAGTCGATGACCCCCAACTTTGATACATTTCAATAGCTAAATCTTTCTTTTATATTTAAGGAGATTGTTTACTGGACGTAAGTAATTTTTCATGTTTGATAAGTTGAGTAGTCAAGGTTTGAAATGTGATAACTTGCAAGTTTGAAATTATGCTTACTTACAATTTGAATGAAAAAAAAATAAATTGCACGTGGACTGCAAAACCATTAATCCTCCCTACAAATATCTCAGGTGTTATTTTTACAAATTTCTTATATATAATTTTGATCTCTTATGAAAAGTATTAGTACTACATAACTTGAAATAACATTTATAATGGCCTATAAATCAAATCTCCCTAAATAAGCTAATGGAATGGTGAGCTATAAATAAATAGCCATAAAGATATTCTAATACCTAAGTAGGAGATATTTAAGTACCACCAACATAAATGCTCTGTCGTAGTCCTCACGGACCAATATTGATGAAGGTGGAAAATAATCAAAATTCTATTCTATAGTTAAATGTTATTAAGATATCTCTTATATGGTCAATTTATTTTAAGCAAATTGGATTAAGACTTGACTTTGTTTTAGGATGACTTTTGGAAGGCAAATCAAAGATGAGTTATTTTGATGATCAATTACTATTGAGTTAACAACTCCTAAAAAGTACTCCCTCCATTTGGTAATATAAAAATAAAAAAGATTAAAAATACTTTTAAACTATCAAGAAATAGACCACTTTTATTTTTCGTCAAGTTTTGGGATCAATTTTTTGAGTCATTTATTTTTGGGATCATGCCCTTAGTCCCAATTTTTTTTAAAAATAAATTTCTCAAAAGCCCCTAACTCAAGTCGCTGCTCGCCTAACCGCATATCATATCACTCTCCTCTGCCGCCTCTGTAGCTCCCAAACGCTACGTTCAAACAGGTAAATTTTACATAGTTTTCGCCAATATCTGTAAGCACAAATTGCTTCAATATAACTTATAATACCTCGATCTGTATTTTTGAGCATCCATGTAAATTTGCCCTTGGTGAGTTCATATAACATACTGTAGTTCACAATTAGTATTGTCAGATATATGTTCTGTCACATCTTGAAGGAGAGATTTTAGTGATGAACTAAGTGTGAATGGTGGAAATTGAATAGCAAATTTTGTTTTTTTATGAATATCTTTCTTGTACAATGACATTAGTATGAGGAAGCTCCAAGTTTTAGTTTCGTTAGGTGAGTCTCTGGTTTGTGTGTTGTGGTCTAACAAGAAGAAATGATTAACAATGAAGGGGAAAAAAATTGTTAAGGCAGTTTAGAGAGATTATATCCAGGGAAAGATCATAAGTAGTTTAGAGAAGGCCTAGGTTTTCATTTCATTGGTGTCTCTAGTGACGCACGGTTCTATAAGTAGTACTCCCGTGCTGCTGCATGTGATATAAATAAAGAAGCAGACTTCATACATATTTGTAATTTGTAGGAGTAGTACTTTGTTGGATCTTTCCAGTATCTAGGTTTTGTTTGAGGCATTGACTTGAGCCACAATGGAACTGGAAACAGTTTCCTGGGCTGGTTTTCTCGTTCAGAATGTGCATTGCTTGTCAATTGTACAGAGACAGGAGTGAAAACAGTTTCCTGGTACCTTTTTACAGGTTTATCGAAAAATTGTTTGGGATGTATTTTAATATGGGGAGGAGAAGCAAATCTTGATGTGCAACTTATCAAAGAAGTAGATCTTGATATGAATGTTTGAAGAAATTCTATTCTGTATGTTAGTTTATGGGAAAGCAGACAGTTTGCAGTTCCCTTTCTTTATGGCTTGTGTTAACACAGAGCCTTGCCTATTTTTAAAGGGGCAGAAAAGGGGAAATGATATTGTACTTTTAGAAGCTGGGAAATGGTTCTTCTCTATGTTGCTCGGACTCTTTAGAAATGCTTCCGGGTGCGTGTCGGATCCTCCAAAAACAGTGCATTTTGGAGGATCTGGCACAAGTGCGGCAGCAGTTTTGGAGAGTCTGAGCAACGTAGGTTCTTCTTGTTCCTGTAGTTTACAGAACCAAAAAAAAAGAAGAAGCTCCTTATTCCATTGAGTTACATGAAATCTTCTTGTCGGGGACCTTCAGCCTACCCAATCCTTTTCCTCTTTCCCTCGTTTGTAATGTAAGACCAGCACCATTGGGGTTTGGCTGGTGTGTGAAAGGCTGGACCACAAGAAGGGATTTGGCATTAGTGATACGAAGAATGTGAAACACGTACTACTCCTTTTAACGGTTTTTGTGGTGTGTTTTCCTTTTTGCATGTCTTTATGTGCTACTTGTTTGATTCAAAAATAATGCCCCATTTAGATGGATTCCGCAGTCAAGTATTTCATCTAAGGTAGTCAAAGTCATGCACATGCAATGTGTCCACATGCTTGATTATCTACCTTCCCTTGAGAGTTTTATGGGGTGCACTCTTGAAGATTAACTTTCACATCACACACAATAGTCTGGATTTTTTTATTGGTGACACTAAATAATTTGGATTGAGTTAAGGACTGGAATGATGCAGGAGGATTGGGTATGGCGATGGATGCTCAAATGCAAGATGCATCATCCCCTCCTCAAGTTAAAGCAACATTTCGCCTTGGATCAGAAACATACTCTGTTGAGGTATGTAAAGGGATTTCATCTGAGCAATTGATATCTATGAAAGAGCAAAGCATGACTATACTGAAGGACTATATCACCAAGCATAATGTTCCAAATGAGGTCCCTGATGAACCAGAAGAATTTTCTTCAGAAGATGATGGTGAAATTTCCGAGCAGCCCCAATCCAAGAAGCGCAAGTAAATCTATTTTCTTCCTTTTATGCTCATGTCTTTATCAGTTTTCCGGTTTTTATGATGGCTGTTAACACTCTGTTACATGGTGAAAATTGTAGTTGATAAAGATGTGGAATTAAATTGCCCGTTGCCATAACTTGAGATCAAGGGAACTCTTTTAGTAGTTTACAAGAGTGAGATATGTATGCTTGGTGAAAGTTCCCATATCTCTTTAATTGGACAATTGTTCTCTAGAATGGAGTCTAACAAAAGGCCCTTTTGTTTGTTCGAACTTGTTATATTTTTCAGGAATGTATTCGTACTTCATATTTTGTTTTTTCGAAATGATTGATCAATAGTGACTACAATGTTACGGTTGTGGACATTTCTTCATTGCTGTCCAGTGTTATCAAAGGCACACTTAAACCCTTAAGCGAGGCTCAAAACACGTTGAGCGCTACAGGGTCGTCATCAAGGCTCTAAGAAAAACTTTTCCTTGCGAATGAGCGTTTCATGAAGAGACGACACTAAACAATTGATATTTCACTTTATCGTAAAAAATTCAATTTCCTTGTCCATATATTTGTTATTCATGCTTATAATTATTAGTCTTGGACTAAACATATATATATATGTATGTATTCTCCATTTGCGCCGTTTCTCGTTAAAACCCACACTTTATTTGCGCTTTGCGCTTAAGCCCTAACACACTTTAGAGCTTTCGCTTTTGATAACACTGTTACTGTCTCGATTTCTCCTGTTTATTCTGTGCTCCCAAAGTATGAAGACTAATTTGGTCCTTGCAATATTTTGGAAGAAAAATGACATGTAGTTATGGCGAATAATAACTAGTTGAGTCTCATCTTTCCGCTCAGAAAGCCAGACTTTCTTTACAAACATGCTTTGGCTAATGAAGTCATAAAAGTTTTGCACAGGCTAGCAGCAAAGTATAGTGCAACCTAGCCATAGAGAACACTTTCATACCATTTGGAGTTCACTCAGAGTCTTTGAAACAACTGATGGATACTCATCAGCATCATATGCAGAATTCACCTGGGTATTCTCATATTTCTCATCATCATCCCATAATACATATGCTTCCTCTCCATGGATAGCGTCATCTCCAATTTGCAACACTCCTTCTTCCAACCTAAGAGGCACAATCAACTTGATGAACAGACAGATCAAGCTTGTCGTGACAATATTTAGGCATACTATGAATCCGATACCAGCTAGTTGAGCTCCCATTTGCCGTAGCCCAGCTGAGGTCTTGCCTGTCTGCAAACCATAGGCTAGGCCGATGTTCCTTTCCCATTCAGGTACGAGGTAAAATAGCCGACAGAGCTTTGGCACAGCGAAAAACCCAGTGAGGATGCCGCCTAAAATTCCAGCCAGGGCATGGGTGTGGAAGACGGCAAAAGTGTCGTCGACGTGCTTTAAGAGTTTGATCTTCTTGTGAAGGATTGTCATTGTGTACCATGGTACACTTCCTGAAATTAAGCCCATCAGGATGGCCGCCCAACTTTGAACAACTCCTGTAGTTGGTGAGTCTACTGGTTAGTCTAGCATGTAGAAATTTGTTACTCAGTTTTCTAGGTTAGCATATTAGGCTTTCTACGAAGAGTTAAGAAAAAAGTTAGACGCTGTCAGTGCACAAAATGAGAATGTACCTGCACCAGGGGTGATGCAAACAAGGCCAGTGATCATACCATTAACAGCTCCAATCACAGAGGGTTTGCCAAAGACAGCAATGTCTAGGACCAACCAAGTGAGGAGGCTGGTGGCAGTGCAGACATGCGTATTCAAGATGGCTAAGGAGGCATCGGTGCTGGCGGTATAAGGTGCTCCTCCGTTGAACCCAGTCCAACCCATCCATAAAAGGCCGGCGCCGGCTAACATCATGAGAATGTTGTTTGGTGGAAACCTCTCTCTGTCTCTGTCTAGCCTGGGACCTACCTGTTATAACATTAATATTGCCATGCAACGTTCCAAGTTTTGATCAGGACAAGAAGATCACCTCAAAGTAAGATTCTGAATAATCTAGAGAGAGTTAATGGTTGTACAGGGGGAACAGGATCTTGGGTTAAATAACTTACCCAATAAGCCGCAGTAAATCCAGCAACTCCAGAAGAGAGATGTATAACATAGCCTCCTGCAAAATCAATCACTCCTAGCTTGGAGAGCCAGCCATCTGGGCACCAAATGCTAAATGCCCCAATAGTATACGAAAAAGTATGCCACAAAGGCACGAACATCATCCAAGCTATAAAATTCATCCTCCCAAGAAGCGCCCCAGCAATCAAGATTGGCGTAATGGCTGCGAAAACGAATTGGAAAAACACCATTGTTGCCGTGGGGAAGTATCCAAGAAATGCTTGTCTGAGTAGGTACTTCTCGTCCAAGGCAACAGACGGTTTTCCCCAGAAGGCCGCAAGCTTGTCACCGAATGACATTCGGTAGCTCCATCCTACCCAACATATGAGAACGGAGGCAAAGGCATAGAGTGCCATGAATGCTGAATTAATTGCCCATTTCTTCTTTACCATACCACCATAGAGGATGACTAAGCCGGGCACACACTGGAGCCCGACTAGAGTGGCAGCCGTGAGCTGCCACGCGTTGTCACCTTTGTTCATCCATTCCGGACTTGCCTCATCTGGTGATAGATTTGAGGGAAGTTCCATTAATAGTGAATAGTGATAGTATCCCTTGCAAGAGCTAGCTGCTTGTAATTCAATTGTCGATCTGAAAGGTTACTTAACTGAAAGTTTTTAATGGATCGGACCAACGAAAATCGAAATGAGCCTTAAATAAAGCGATATGGACGTTGAGAATGTATATAGTGAACTTCAACTTGTCGAAACGAAGCAACAATTAGTAGGAGTATCTGAGGTTCTCAAGTATGAAGCTAATGTTATGCTTAGGTAGGGCTTAAAAGGTTTTTTTTCCTTATTAGTAATTGTTCTTATAAATTGCAATTAGGATTTAGAATATGATATTGATAGTGATTGTTTAAGAAATGGGCAAATGGCTTTCAGTTGTTAGTTTAATAGGAATAATGTGGTTAATTGCTTATGTCTTTTCTGCCATGATTGCTGCCGGCTTCGGTAGCTAGTTGGCCTGCTCTCGGAAGTGTTCAGTACGTATTGTTCTATGTAATTTTAAAAGAGTTTTAAGTTATATGCATTGTATTTTGTTTTACATTATTGTGTTACTCAAAAATTATCTACAAGTGTGTTTTATTAAAATGTGAGATTTATAATTTTGAAAATAAGACAGGTTACCTACTACAACAGGTAAAGATTGATGATATGATAGTGCGTAGCCGGTCCACAAGGAAAATCAACAACGAAAGGGCCAAAAAACAAAACAAAAAGAAATAAAGAAATTAATAGAAAAATTGGACAGTAAATAATTCGATAGGGATCTTCCTTAGCTTTTTCAACAAAAAGAAATACTTCGTTTACCGTTCGAGAGGAAAAAAGAGCGCACTCTGCAAACATTTTCAGCGTTTTCAAAATTTAAACATTTAGAATTATATAGGTACCACTGGCAATTATTTTTACATTCATGAATCATGAGTATTGATATTGTGTGAAAATTGTCTAAATATAATTTCGAAATGTATAAAATAATCGATCCACAAAAGATATAAGTAAATATGCATGAAAATACCCCGTTAAAAATCGACAAAGAGAATGTTTCTGAATTGGGCCAGATATCAAAATGGGCTTTCAAAGAAGGTAGAGCTTACAGGTCTATAGACTATAGTTCACACCTAAGAGAAGTTACGAGTCCATCATTCAAATGGTCATTCGATATTATCTTGTAAAGTCATATTTCTTTTGTTTGTAAAAAATAATAATCAATTATGCCTATAAGGCTATAATAATTACGAGATCGGTCAATCACATTTTTCAAACTTTCAATGGTCAAGTACCTATTTTTTCCTCTAAACTATCAACTTATTTTTAAGAAATATTACGATTTTTTTCTCTTTTTAAATCTATTTTCTTTCTTACCTAATTCTAATTAGTCTTATTTTGACTTGGATTTGTCACATTATTTGACATGTGAAATTATTTTATTGATCTTGAATCTGACTGAGATGCTAATTGCTATGTCACTGAATACATGACATTAGTCTGAGCTTGTGTCTTCAGATGAAATGGACCTTCGGGCTTCAATTTAATACTCCAATATAAACTTATTTAATTTGTTTGTAACGTTCAAAATAATCATTCAACCTAAATAAATTTACGATTTAATTCAAATTTAATGTGAATTAAGATCGAGGTAAACAATTTTTTTCAAAGCATAAATTAGGAGATCAAAATGAAAAGATAATAGGGAGAGTGCCAAATATACCTTGTATTATTAGAAATAATTTAAATATACCCTAGTTATACTTTCAGTTCAAATATACTCTTTTTGTTATACTTTGCATTCAAATATATCCTGTTACTATTAAAAATAGTTTAAATATACACTTCATTATACTTTTAGTCCAAATATACTCCTTCTGATATACTTTGGACCAAGAGAGTGTTTGTATTGACTTTTTTTAGGTGACTTATAAGCTAAAAGTTTAAAAGCAAAAGTAGGTAGCAATAACTTTTGGCTTTTAGTTTTTTTTTTTGTACTTTTTAAGCCTAAAGTAAAGTGTTTTGCCTTTGCCAAACACCTCTAAAAATAAAAAAATGCTTAAAAGTCAAATTACTTAAAAATAAGCCAATTCAAATATCCTCCAAAAATATAACAATATAACGGGGTATATTTAAACAATTTTTAATACATGAGTATATTTGGCTTCTCCGAAGATAAAAATAAGAAGTTTTGAAAATGATAGCAGGCTTAACGTAATCGTTGACGCAAGCTACCCCTGCTTACCTAATCGCTCTCCTCACTCAAAGGGGAAAAAACGCCAATGGCGAAAGTGTATATATATCTCCATAGAATCAGTACAAATTTACTCAATTTAGTGGACAAAAGAAGAAAAAAAAGTTGTTCTATTTGAGCAATGTCGTACGCAGTTGAGATGCCTAGAGTAAAGCTGGGATGCCAAGGACTTGAGGTAAATGCGCAAACAAAATATGAAGAAAAAAAAAGGTTTTATTGATGAATATTTGTGAGTACAATTCTGTTATACGTATCTGATGCCTGAATCTCTTGATGAAATCCCAGGAGTTTATGGGATTTCGAGATGGTTTTTATTGATGAATATTTGTGAGTCCAATTCTGTTATACGTATCTGATGCCTGAATCTCTTGATGAAATCCCAGGAGTTTATGGGATTTCGAGATGCCTCTTTAAGGGAATGTGTTACCCTTCATATAGGCGTGAGCTAGGGTTTGAAATTCTATTTTTGGATGAAATGAGGCTCCTTTTCCTATAACATCTCTACTCAGATCTATTAAGGCATGAAAACTTGCTATCTCAATTGGTACTAGTTAGTTCAGAGCTAGAAATTCTAACAAGGGCATTTTCTTAATATAAAGGGGATTCAACAAGTTATATCTATACGTGCTAATTTTTTTCACCTGTCAGAGGTGGATCCAAGATTTGAACATTGTGGTTTCGAGTTTTGGATTCTACCACAACCCATCTGATCTACTGGATTCAAAACTTATTATTTTGTATTTCTATAGTAGGTTTTTAAAATAAAAGGTTCAAGCCAAAGCTATTGGGTTCGGAATAACCCATAAGTTATACACTGATTTGTATTTATTTAGTGAGTTTTTTAACACATATAAATGGTTAGTCGTCTGTTGGAGTTCTGAGATTGTTTGCTATTTGTTGTGATATATTGTGCCTTTTTCCCTTCTTGTTTGTTTTTGGATTGTGTAGCAGCAGTCTGGTCCTTTTCCCTGTGTAGTTTTCCTTTACTTAGTGGCTTTGTTGGTTGATGGGAGGCTAGGGTCATGTCATCGGAGCGGTTCGGGGTCGGGGTCGGGGTCGGGGTCGGGGCCGGGGCCGGGGTTGGGGTTGGGGTCGGGGCCGGGGGCGGGAGGTAGGAGGGGTAAGTGGGCCAAGGGTGCCTCTAGGTTGCGAGTAGGGTCTTGGAATATAGGAACTTTATCCGGAAAGTCCGTAGAGTTAGTCAAGAGTCTTAGGAAGAGAAGGATTAGCATAGCTTGTGTCCAGGAGACTAAATGGGTGGGCACTAAGGCGCGGGTAGTGGATGGGTATAAGTTGTGGTACTCGGGAGGCGTTAGGAATAGGAATGGCGTAGGCATCTTAGTTGATGAGGAGCTTCGGGAGCATGTGGTTGAGGTCACGAGGGTCAACGATAGGATGATGTTGATCAAGTTAGTCGTTGGAGGTTCTACTCTGAATATTATTAGTGCCTATGCGCCGCACGCGGGTTTGGAGGAGGAGGAGAAAGCGGGCTTTTTGGGAGGCGTTGGACGAGGTGGTGAGAGGGGTACCAAACTCGGAGAAGATTTTCATAGGGGGGGATTTCAATGGGCACATAGGGTCATCCCCTGGGGTTACGCTGAGGTGCATGGAGGTTTTGGTTTCGGGGAGAGGAATGCAGGAGGGGCGTCCCTATTGGATTTTGCTAGAGCCTCTGGGTTGTGGGTAGAAAACTCGAGCTTCCCGAAAAAAGAGGAGCATTTGGTTACCTTTCGTAGTTCGGTGGCCAAGACGCAAATTGATTTTTTGCTCCTTAGGAAGGGGGATAGAGGTCTGTGTAAAGACTGCAAGGTAATACCGAGTGAGAACCTTTCGACCCAGCATAAGCCCTTGGTGATGGACTTGGAGATTAGGCAGGAGAGAAGGAAGAAGAGGGTGGATGATCGGCCGAGAATTAAATGGGGTAGCTTGACTATGGGTAGTGCCCTAGAAATAGGGGAGAAGTTGATGACTTCGAGGGCGTGGGATAGCAGAGGGGATGCAGATAGTATGTGGGAGGCGACTTCCAGCTGCATAAGGGAGACAGCTAGTGAGGTCTTAGGTGTCTCGAGATGCCGATCTGACAAGCATCGAGGGGATTGGTGGTGGAATGGAGAAGTAAAAGGGAAGGTGGAGGCAAAAAAAAGGGCGTACGCGAAGTTGGTTGAAAGTAAGGATGAGGAGGAGAAGCGAAAGAATAGGGAGGAGTACAAGATAGCTAGGAGAGAGGCTAAGTTGGCGGTTACGGCTGCTAAGACTGCAACTTTCGAGAGCTTATACGCTGCTTTAGTAGGTAAAGGTGGAGATAAGAAGTTGTATAGGCTAGCCAAGGCTAGGGAGAGGAGGGCCCGGGACCTTGATCAGGTGAAGTGCATCAAAGATGAGGATGGTAAAGTGTTGGTGGAGGATGTGCTCATTAGGAAGAGATGGCAGACTTACTTCCATCGGCTCCTAAATGAAGAGGGCGACGGAGGCATTGTGTTGGGAGAGTTAGAGCATCGGAGAGGCGCGGTGACTATGGCTATTGTAGGAGTTTTAGGGTAGAGGAGGTGAGAGGTGTTATTCGTAGGATGCATAGGGGTAGAGCGGTCGGACCTGATGAAATTCCGGTGGATTTTTGGAAATGTACGGGCAGCGTAGGGATGGAATGGCTGACGGGGTTGTTCAATGTTATTTTCAGGACGGCGAAGATGCCCGGAGCTTGGAGATGGAGCACGATGATTCCATTGTACAAGAATAAGGGTGACATCCAAAATTGCAACAACTATAGGGGTATCAAGTTGTTGAGTCACACCATGAAGGTTTGGGAGAGAGTTGTGGAGTTGAGGTTAAGAGGAATTGTGTCTATTTCTGAGAATCAGATCGGTTTCATGCCAGGACGGTCGACTACTGAGGCTATTCATCTTGTGAGGAGATTGGTGGAGCAGTATAGGGAGAGGAAGAAGGATTTGCATATGGTGTTTATAGACCTAGAAAAGGCTTACGACAGAGTTCCTAGGGAGGTTCTTTGGAGGTGCTTGGAGGTCAGGGGGGTACCCATGGCATACACTGAGGTGATTAGGGACATGTACGATGGCGCAAAGACTCGAGTTAGGTCAGCGGGGGGAGATTTCGAGCATTTCCCTGTGGGGATGGGATTGCACCAGGGATCATCCCTTAGCCCCTTTTTATTTGCCTTGGTGATGGATGTGTTGACGCGGCAAATTCAAGGTGAGGTGCCCTGGTGTATGTTATTTGCGGACGACGTAGTTTTGATTGAGGAGACACGCGAAGGAGTTAACGACAAATTGGAGGTTTGGAGAAAGACCCTGGAGTCTAAAGGGTGTAGGTTGAGCAGGACCAAGACGGAATATGTGGAGTGCAAGTTCAGTGAGGTGACATATGTGACCGACGTGGAAGTGAGGCTTGACACGCATGTCATCCAAAAAAGAGATAGCTTCAAGTACCTTGGGTCTATTATCCAGGGTAACGGTGAGATTGACGAGGATGTGACCCATCAGATTGGTGCAGGGTGGATGAAATGACGGCTCGCATTCGGGGTCTTGTGTGATAAAAAGGTGCCTCTCAAACTGAAAGGCAAGTTCTACAGAGTAGCAGTTAGACCGGCTATGTTGTATGGGGCGGAGTGTTGGCCGGTCAAGAACTCTCACGTTCAGAAGATGAAGGTGGCTGAGATGAGGATGTTGCGCTGGATGTGTGGGTTTACTAGGAGGGATAGGCTTAGGAATGCGGATATTCGAGAGAAGGTGGGAGTGTCTTCCGTGGAAGATAAGATGCGGGAAGTGAGGTTGCGATGGTTTGGGCATGTGATGAGGAGAGGCGCAGAGGCCCCTGTGCGGCGGTGTGAGAGGCTGGCTATGGATGGATTTACGAGAGGTCGTGGTAGACCGAAGAAATATTGGAGAGAGGTGATTAGGCGGGATTTGGTGCAGTTGCAGCTTACCGAGGACATGACCTTAGATAGGAAGGTGTGGAGGGCTCAGATTAGGGTTGTAGGTTAGTAGGTTGGTTGGTTTCTTTGTAGGGAGGAGTGCGGGGTTTTGTTGTCTTTTTAGTAGTTGAAAGGCTACGCTTGTAGCTTTTGTTTCTTCTGCGCCGGCTACTTGCTAGTGCCTTGTGTAGTTAGATTTTTATATTATTTTGTTGTAGTATAGTTTTGTGTTTATCTGTTGTTTTGTTTATTGGTTTTATCTCCTGGATTGCTTTGAGCCGAGGGTCTATCGGAAACAACCTCTTTACTTCATTCTGGGGTAAAGGTATGGTCTGCGTACATCTTACCCTCCCCAGACCCCACTT
This sequence comes from Jaltomata sinuosa, assembly GCA_003996215.1. Classification (NCBI taxonomy): domain Eukaryota; kingdom Viridiplantae; phylum Streptophyta; class Magnoliopsida; order Solanales; family Solanaceae; genus Jaltomata; species Jaltomata sinuosa. Next base: position 776,419 of record QJPP01007233.1, read on the forward strand.
TGTGGGAATATACTGGGTATGTTGTTGTTGTTGTATAAATGGTTCGAGCCAAAGTGATTGGGTTAGGTGAACCTATAAGTTATATATTAGATCTACCCTTGCCATTGTAACATCCAAGATTTCAGCACCACGGATATGAGTTGAGAGTAAGAGTTTTCAAATACTTATCTACCATCTATCCTTACTTGTTTTATGCATGTATATGTGTCTTTATATGTATGTGTAACATTTATGGTTTTAGCTGAAAGCCATGGATTATAAACCCATGGAATCCTTCTGGATCACTGATCCATTGCTAGATTTATTGTTTAAACGAAACCACAATCACTTACAATTTGGACCAGACGCTAAATTTCATGAACTTTTTCCTGTGAATTTAATAGAATTGTTTTACTCTGAACGAAGAAGGACGCTGTACCCATTCCAAATGGATGCAGGAATTTGCTTTTTAGCTGTTATTTCCTTTTTGCAAAATTGTTTATTTGTAAGGTAGTGTTCATATGAATATCATGTAATGGTCATTCACAGCATATTGAACCTTTGTTTCTAGGTCTCTAAATTAGGTTTCGGCTGTATGGGGCTCACTGGAGTGTATAATACTCCTGTTCCTGAGGAGGAAGGGGTTGCAATAATCAAGGAGGCTTTTAGTAAAGGAGTCACATTTTTTGACACATCAGATATTTATGGCATGGATCATGCGAATGAATACTTGGTTGGGAAGGTAAGTACGTACAATTGGTTTCACACTAATCATGATCATCAAAAGATGCATTTTTTCTTAACAGAAACATCCGTTACACTTTCCATGGATGTTGTATAAAAAAAACACAGAAAGTGGAGTACAAGATGGTCTTCTTTATTTTTCCAGCTTGATGATTCTCGAATCATCTTAACATGATAAAACAGTGAACATATAAGATATAATAAACTTGTGTATGCATCAATAATAGAAGTTCATGTGTAAAACCACCATGTTGCTTGAGCATTCATACGAAAAAGAGAAGGGTAGAGGGGAAGAGGCATGAACGAGGAAAGTACTTGAAATCTCCTCATCTTCACTAGGTTTAGTTTTAACTTATCTTATTGCAATCCTTTTCGTTACTTTTTAGCCATTCAACTTCGGCTAAACTCTGTGTCCATACAAGCTATCACTTGTTGAGGCTGCTAGTATTACACTATCTGATGAACACATTAAAGATGTGGTATGATTATACATAGAAAGTTTTTTCTTTTCCTGAAGAATTCCATATGCCTTGTCTAAATGGTGAACTGGTCACCTCCATAATTACATTCTCTATGAGATATAGTGAGGATCTTTTTGGTATAACCTGAAAAAGGCTGGTCCAGCTATAAGATGAGTTGTTTTGCCACTTTTTTCATGCTTCATCAGATAAATGTCCTATCAGGCTACTGAATTTGTTTTGCTTTTCAGTCTTTTAAGCACTGACTGGTCGCATATGAAAAAGAGAAGTTTCTACAAACTTGTTGCTAGAATTGTTAAATCAGTCATATTTTCCACAATAAAATATAGAGAGTTGAAGAATTTTGTTTTTCCATCTAGCATATCTTAGGTTGGCGGGAAATGAAAATGGAAGGGAAAGTTAATGCGGAAAAAATGAGGGTATAATGGCAATGTTGGACTGGAAAAAGATTTGAATTATGTTCTTCATCTTTGGCTCATGTACTATATGAGGTAATGGAATACCAGAAGACCCACTACCATTCAGTTAAATAGCTGCTTGATTTTTCTTAAGTTGTCCGTAATTCATCGAAGAATTTCACTGTTTCAGGCATTAAAGCAACTGCCTAGAGAAAAAATACAGCTTGCAACAAAGTTCGGAATTTATAAGGTTGAACCAACTAAGATTACAGTGAAAGGAACTCCTGAATATGTTCGTTCCTGCTGTGAAGCTAGCTTAAAGTGCCTACAAGTGGACTACATTGATCTCTATTATGTGCACCGTATAGACACAACAGTGCCCATTGAGGAAACAGTAAGTGCTCTGCCTATATCTGGTTCAATTTTGGTCCCTTAGCCCTCATAATATTCATTTGCTTTGAGTAGGAATGCCTGCATTCCGAATCAAGATTCTTGCTTTTACTTTTCCCATGAAGCACTTCTATCTCTACTATTCCTTACTGTGGTGAGGTGTGTTACAGATGGGAGAACTTAAAAAATTAGTTGAAGAAGGTAAAATAAAGTATATTGGCCTGTCTGAAGCTCACCCGGAAACAATAAGGAGAGCACATGCAGTTCATCCTATCACTGCTGTACAGCAGGAGTATTCTCTATGGACGCGTGACATTGAGGATGACATAATTCCAGTTTGCAGGTTGCTCTACACTCCATTACACATTTTGAAAAAGAAGAAAAGAACCTTGAAATCAAAGACAAGGACACACATCTAGGCTTTCTACTAGCTAGTAATACTATCTAACTGAAAGAAAGGGCACAGCCCCACTAGATATTTGTTAATCATTTTTCTTGTTTTCCTTTCGTACAAAAATATATTATTTCCTCCCCGCAATTATAATTATGAACACCTAAACAGAAAGTTAATGGATAGTGTGCGGAGAAATTTTCACTTTGCTTTTCAATACTCTCATTCTATCTTTATCTACTAGGGAGCTTGGAATTGGGATTGTTCCATATGGCCCTGTTGGGCGTGGGCTTTTTGCTGGAAAAGCAGTTGTTGAAAGCTTGCCCGCTAACAGCTTTTTGATAAGAAAAAAACCGTTGTTTATTTTACTTTTAAATTCTTTCGATGTTTCATGTAATGTTTTTTTGTATTAAATCCATTTTTAATGCTCTAATGAATCTGGATTCGTTTATTCTCTGTCAGACTACGCACCCTAGGTTTACTGGAGAGAACTTTGAAAAGAACAAATCTATATATTTTCGTATGGAAGGAATAGCCAAGAAGCATGGATGCTCTCCAGCTCAACTTGCTATTTCATGGGTCCTTCACCAAGGGGATGATATTGTACCTATTCCTGGTAAGCAATTCTTCTCGTAGTTGCACTAATACAAAGATGGTCTAAGAATACTCGTAAAGAAAGAAACAAGAAAAACAGCTACAAAAAAGGTAAGAAAAGCAATGTTCTCAATCTGTGAGACTAGAAGTAGCACTCACTTGACACTTTGTTAACCAGAAGATTTGGATGCTCTATGCCATTATAAAATCTAAAAGAGAAAGCTGTGCAACATTTCCTGTTTACAGACATTAGATGTCGTTACAAGTTGTGCTTTGATCTCTTAAAGACATGATGTTGTGAATACTGAGTTAGCCTCTTCTCTCTTATTATAGGTACAACGAAGATAAAAAATCTTCATGATAACATAGGTTCCGTGAGAGTAAAGCTCACAGAGGAAGACGTAAAAGAACTTTCTGATGCAGTGCCCGTTGGTGAGGTGGCAGGGCAGAGAGTTGGCGAGACTCTTTATAAGACATCATATAAATTTTCCATTACACCACTACCAACCAAATGATCAATGCTGTGTGCTATCGCAAGTGCAGGCTTGAGCTTGTTGCTTCTCTTTTTCCCCTCTTGAATCCATTGCCATTTGATAACTCTCTATTTGTACTGTCACTTTTGAACAAAGGATCTGTCTGCTTGTGTTTTATCTCATATTAGCTACTCCATATTGTTTTTCAATTGGAGTTATTACTTGTGGAGTGATCAAACACTGGCCCCTATTGTTAGGCCTAAGCCTGGACTTGGTCTTTTAAGTACCAATTTGTGGCTTTGTGCATTGTGTGACATTGGGTTATATGGGTCTTAAACCCACCTGTTCTTTATGTTCCTGCGGTTCAAGAGTCATGTGAGTGAGAGGCTTTAAACAAATTATTATGGAAATAAAAAAAGAAAAGAAAAGAAAAGGGAAAATGCCATCTATAATTGTTAACCAAATGAAAAATAAAAATGGCCGAAAACATAGTGTATAATAGTTAACACCCCCTCTGGAGGGCTGTTTCTATCGTTTTATAATTATATTATCACTATTAAATGTATTTCATGTTACTGTTTTTTGTGGTAATCTCAGAATTTATTTTTTCTATTTGAATGAATTGCTGTCTTTTGTCCCCTTTTGAATGAATGTTTTTTTTTTTTGTGTATGGTTAATAATCGAACCAAATTGATAACACCAAACCGATAAATATATACTTATATTTGGTTTGGTTTTAATAATTAATAATTTAAAAATCAATTATGTCGGCTTGGTTTGGTTTTGACCAATAATCCATCCCAATTGACCCGTGAATACCCCTAGTTGTCATAGTTTCCTTTTTAAGAGTCAAACGATATAAATTTTGACCAACATTATAAAATATTTTTTTTTATCATATTAATATAAAAAATAGTATAATCTATTAGTACTTCTCATATTATTTTTGAATATTTAAATTTAAACTTTAAAATATTAAATTAATTTAATCTAATTTAACTTTTAAAAAATAAAATTAACTCTAAAAAAACGAAATATGAGAACTAAAAAAGAAGTAAAGGAGTATTATTTTATGATTACCAAAAGAAAAAAAGGCTCAAGTCAAATAAATTATCTGCCGAATTCACACAGACACCTCACTTATTTACCGAGGGGCTAAAATTGTCCCTTAACTATTAGAGTAGGTTCATTTTGGTCCTTCAAATATAACTCTGAGCATATTTAGTCCCTTAACTTTACTAAAGTGGAGCACTTTTGATCTCCCTAACAAAATCCGTTTAAAAATAATAGTGTTAAACCCATGTGGCACCCACGTGACTTGTAAAATATAAACTCATAGAGGTTAAGTGTTAGCTATTATGAGTATATATTTAATTTTGCACGCTCTTAAACACAATTAAGAAGAAATTCGCACACCCTTCACCAAATTACTAGCTACGCCACTGACTTTAAGACCATTTTGTTACTGCAATTAAGAAAATGGTTATTTTTTTTGAGTGGGCAGATTATTGTGTTCTAAAATATTGTCTTCAAATATAAATAGCTACTACTATATTAATCCTAAAAAATTAAGAAGACAAGAAAGAAAGAAAATGTATATCAATTAAGAAGAGATAACACTGTCAAATTTACACCGTTAGAAAATTATCCTTTTCGTTAATTTTTAACATTATTATGTTAGGAAGACCAAAAGTGCTTCACTTTAGTAAAGTTAAGGGACTAAATATGCTCAGGATTATATTTGAGGGACCAAAATGAACCTACTCTAATAGATGAGGGATAATTTTAGCCCAAGACTCCTTATTTACCCGTGACAAAGTTACAAGTTTGTAGGCTGATTCTGCTTCTTTTTTTCCCCTTTCTATTTTGAAGTGAAAAAAAATATTTGAACTGAAAAAATAGAAAAAGGAAAAAAGTTCGAGAAATGGAGTTTTTCTGCAATTAACCCACCGACAGCACTCCATTGTTAAATCTGAATCAAAGTACACTCCGTACAAAGTATGTTCCCCCTTTAAAGAAATCCTAGTCAACATTTTTCTATCACTTTGTCCCCACAATCTTGGAGCGAGCAACATGGGATTGGGGGGTCATATATAATTGTCGCCTTTCCAAACCCAAGGTGATAATTCTTGCTAACCACTCATTCAAGATACTATTTATTTTTCTTCTATATGTATTTTAACTGTAGTAGTCATCGTATACTCTGCAATTTCTAATTAATTGTTTCTTTGTGTGGATGAATTTTATGGGAAGGGGAGCTTCTAATAGGTAACTGAATCTTTGGCCATCTAGGGCTAGTGAATGTCGCAAGAAGAATAAAATAAAATTTAATTGTCTGTACTTTCTTGTGATTTCCCCCTTATTTTAGTTCCAAAAGCATAACTAATGTAGAGCTTTGTTGCCCTCTTGCACTGGTGACAGAGCTAGAATTTTCACTAATGGTGTTCAAAATATGTAGAATTAAACATACTAAGAAGCCGAAGGGTTTTCAAAATCTACTGCATATACATAAAAAGATAATTTTGATCATGTATAAACCCCTCAGTACTACCTGGTTCCGCCCTGCACCCACCCGCTTTAATTTGGAAAAAAAAAAGTTTGTCTTCTTTATACTAACTTTGCTCTTGTTACCATGAAGAAGAAAAAAGTAATAATGGAAGTATTGGTAGTCTGCACGCATTGATTTAAAATGATAAATCCTGATTATGAAGCCTTTTTTTATGTGGTGTCGACAAAAGTTCAGGGGCGGAGGGAGAGTGTTGGCTATAGGTTCGACTGAACCCCATTGCTTTGGTTCGAAGTCACACTGTGGACGTGGGAATAACATCGAGGTTCAGTGCATGGAAAACTCCCTCACTGGATCCAGTGTGTGCAAGGTTGAAATGGCACTCAGCACTTTCACCTTCCTTCTTCTCCATTCCACCCCTGTCTCCTCATAACTTGGTTGTGCCAAAAGGGATATATAAGGAAGTGGCTTTCTATACATTGTTGGTCAAGAAGTTTTACTCTGTGCGAGTTTAAGTCTACCTTGTCTCATTTTAGCAACTTCTATCATCATAATATACACCTAACAAGAAGTATATGTCAGATGTGAGTGTGACACAATCATCTTAGACAGTTTTCTCCCTTTATCTATTAAGCATCCATGTGGGCTACCAATACCCTTTGCTTACTTGAACATAATTTCTATTTTGTCGGGCTGATATGATGATTTCTCTTACTATTGTTCAATTTGTAGGACTACACTTTCATCTTAACATTGGCATTGTATTGGATTTATATTGTGAATATGTTGGGCTTTGGAGGTCTGACATTTATTTGTAGATGAATTGCTGGTATCATAACCATTTTATAGAACTCGTTTTTAGCTTGATAGACTATGGCAGAGACACACTTCTACAAGAGGTATCATGGGACAACACTTTGTCGAAAGAAATCACAAATAAGTATATATGCAAATAATATTTTTAAAAATAAAATATCTCTGTGTCTTCCTGTAAGTAAGCTGACACCGCTTGAAAATAAAACAAAAACATCAATTTGAGACAAGTAGTATAGAACAGTCCACCCAAACCACATACAAGCCACCATTTGTGCAAAACATTGTGCATTGGTGTTGTCGTAGCACCTCCTCCATCTCAGTCATCCTTCTTATTTTTTTTTTTTAAGTAAAAAAATAAAATAAAATAAAGAAGGATGATTGAGATGGGGAGGAGGTACTACGGCAACACTATGTGATATGTGATCATAGGATACCTATAGTTCTATGTGTTACATTTTCATACATCACTGCAAACTACCTTAGTCAAACAAATTATTAATATATCTTCCTAAATATAATGCAACTTTCTTTTTTAGGATCTCTTTGATTGCTGACTTCCTTTAGCTACTCTTAGTTTCCATACATAAAGTTAAGGAAGCAACTTCTGCGATATCTCATTTATAAGCTAAAACCTCTTGTCGAAAATCCGGTGTGCTCCACAAGAATTAGCGTATCTTCCTTGTTTTTGACTTTGAGAAACTCTTGTCAACTTTTTTTTTTATTAGGTAAGTCTTGTCAACTTTTGGATTGCAAGAGTTTTCTGGGTCCTGATATATTATTATATGCATGGAAAAACTGTTGTGAGCCTAGGAAAGTTTACATTGTGGGCCTTATTGTTAATTGGACTAAAATTTGTTGTTATCATTAGTCTTATTTTGAGAGAAGATTTGGAAAGATAACAGTTTCTGTCTTTTAACTTTTACTTAAACTCGTCATGTGGATTAATTTAAGTTGCAACAAAATAAAAGTGGAATCGAAAGAAAAGCTTAAATTAAAAAAAAAAGAAGAGAACAAGCTATTTAACTTATTATAATGTGAAGATTGGACGAGAAGAAAGAAAAAAGAAAAAGAGGAGCTACTTGAATGTTGTTGTGTCTTTCGGTGCAGCTTTAGCGGTTGAAGTTTTCATTTGTTGGATATGGGAATGCACTTTATAATCCAACCGATAGGCCATGACAATGATGAAATCCCTATGCATGCAGCCCATTGCGTCCAGTTCAGCCTTTCAGTATCAGCAAATCTCCTCAGGAATTCAACCATAATTACCTGGAGAAGTATTGTCACTCCCACTATCCCAATAAACAGTCTGTTCTTCAGTATTCCACGGAATATGTTTTTCTTCTCCAAGTTCCTTGCATTGAACTCGTTGAAGACTTGACAGAGGACGAAAGTATTGAAGATCAAGGTGTCTTTTACCTTCTTATTCACATGAAATATGGCACTTCCTTTGAACTGCAGGATCAATAGCACTGTTACCTGGTACAAGGCTTGAGCAAGGAGATTCCTCCACATCACACCAGTTATCAGAGGTGCAGTTCGTCCAACTGGTTTCTTGTTCATTAGATCACTACTGGGTCGCTCAGTTGCCAACGCTAAGGCCCCCAGAGTATCCATTATGAGATTCACCCACAGAAGTTGGACTGCTGTCAGAGGGACTTCTCCAGATGAAGCAGCAGCGACAAAGTTGATAACAAGGGCAGCAACATTTACTGTGAGCTGAAACTGAATAAACTTTTGAATGTTATTATACACGCACCTACCCCACTTCAAGACTGTGACCACTGTATTGAAATTGTCGTCCAAGATAACTATATCGGAGCTCTCCTTTGCGACTTCTGTGCCCTGGATCCCCATGGAAAGTCCAATATCTGCTGCTTTTAGTGCAGGAGCATCATTTGTTCCATCGCCTGTTACTGCTACAACATGGCCTTTCTGCTTCAAACATTCCACCATCAAAAGCTTGTCAAATGGTGAAGACCTGGCCATCACTCGGATTTTTTCGACAACCTCCATTCTCTCTTCTTGTGAATAATTCCTGAATGCCGGTCCTTCAATAACTGCAACATTCAAGTCTTCACCTGGTTGGAGTATTCCACATTCAAAAGCTATTGATTTAGCCGTTAAGACATTGTCTCCAGTAATCATTTTGATGCTAACACCAGCAGCCCTGCAAGATTCTACTGCCTCTTTAACACCAGGCCTACATGGGTCCTTTAGACCCACCAGACCCAGTAAGGTTAGTTCAGTTTCTTCAAGAATTTGACTTTCAGCATTGCTTTCTTTGTAAGCAAATGCAATACATCGCAAGCTCTTGCTTGCCATATATTTAATTTTCAACTCAAGTTCTTTTCTTCCTTCATGATCTATAGGGGCAATTATTCCACTTTTGACGTTATAAGTGGAGCACATAGCTAGAATCATCTCAGCAGCACCTTTCCAATGTGTATGAACTTTTCCCGTACTATTTTTTGTTACCAGTACCCCACTTCTTTTCTTTTGTGAATTGAAAACTTCAACATGGAGGATTCGATACTCTTGCTTTAACTCATTAAAGTTCACTAATAAACTGTTCACGGCCCATGATAGAATCGCTTTCTCAGTTGGGCCACCGGAGATCTCTGGAGGACCAGAAGGTGTTGTATAAACATCACCAGTAGTATTCAAGCAAGCAGCCTCTTGTAGCAATACAAGAACTTCAGGTGCTATCTGTGATGTCGGCATAATCATTTCTGTTCCTAACAAAAATTCAGTTACCTGCAAAGGTGAATTCAGAAGTTAAATTTAATGAGCTCTACGTTCAAGTTCTTACTGTTAAATTCATTGCAATTTTAAAATTATGAGTTTAGAATTTATAATTTGTTGGAAGTATACTAATTTTCAACATATATTTATGCTTAGTAGCGAAACTAGTGGGTTCAGTCGAACCCATTAACCAAGGCTGCATTCGCCTCAAGTTTACGCACCTGCATCTGGTTTAAGGTGAGAGTGCCAGTTTTGTCTGTGCAGATTGTGGTTGCTGATCCCATTGTCTCACAGGCAGATAGCTTGCGGACCATCGCATGATCGAGCATCATTCGTCTCATAGAATATGCCAAGGTTAGCGTGACAGCCAATGGTAAACCTTCTGGAATTGCGACCACTATGATGGTTACTGCAGCCGCAATTATACGAATCAAGGAATTCATTATATCATCTGCTTTGGTTTTGCTGCCTACAAACTCCTTCTGCCCACCGTCATTTTCAGTATGTCCCGTGAAGTAACGGATCATTAAGGTGACTAGAACAAGAAAAGCCACTAACAGACCAACGTTCCCGATATATTTGGTAAGTTTATTTAACCGATTTTGCAGTGGCGTTTGCTCATTCTTTTCATCTGTTATTGTGCACATCATCTGACCCCATGCATTGTTGGCACCTACTGATGTGACAAGCATGCGTCCATATCCATCCATTACCTTTGTTCCGCAGACCAAAAAGGGGTTTTGTGTCTCATAAATTTGAACGTGGTCACTTTCACCTGCGGAAGTAGATCCAAGATATAAATTTAATGAGTTTATAGTTCTGAGTTATTTAAAATAGGAAAAATTACAGCCCAACACCTTTGGGACATCTAGTTTACAAAATGTGTACACAGTGTATTGGTAGTGTCTACTTTATATTAATATACTTATACTATAGATATAATATACATACCCATATGTATACACAATATATACACACCATATACAAGCGAGTGTATATGTAATGTACACGTCGGCCATGTTTGGTAAACTAAATGGCCGAATGGTATATATTGGTAACTATCCCTTTAAAATATAGGTCCGATAACTTTTTTGGGTTTTTCACATTTATATCTATTTGTTTATATGAAAATGATATATTCAATTGAATTCACTCCTAAAACCCTAGGTCCTCTCTATTCACCTGTCATGCTGGACTCATCTACTTGCAGTGAGTGGCCATCCAAGAAGAGTCCATCTGCTGGAATCTGATCGCCAATTTTGAGACAGACAACATCACCCACAACAATATCAAAGATCGATACTTCCTGTCTACGTCCGTCTCTCACTACTTCCACTTTTATATCTTTGCTCTCATCCGAAAGCTTTAGAAACTGCCTGCTTTGTTTAAAGTTACTGATAGAAGAGACTGCAAGGACAAGAACAACTGCAACGATGATACTTCCGCCATCATACCATCCTTCCTTTGGCCCGTGCTGTTTAATCCCAAAGCCAAGGGAGAAAACAGCACATACCAGAAGGATGATAATGGTAGTGTCTTTGAAAGCCTCAACCACAAAACTCAAGAAACTCTTGGCTGGTGGCTTGTCATAAATGTTGGAACCAAAAGTTTCCTTTCTTTGTTTTAGTTCATTCTCATGCATTGTTAGACCTTCTTTCTGGTCTGATCCAAGAATCGCTACGACTTGTCGCACTCCTCCAAATTGAAGGAGGCCATTGAAGTTTTTCTCTCTGACCAACTTGGCAAGTGCTTCTTTGTCGATGCCATGAAAAGGTTGTTTCTCATGATCATTGATGCTTTCAATGTTGATAACGTAGGACGGATCACGCAACAACTGCGAAAGGACTAGTGTGTTTCTACCAGTCCTTTTCTTGGTCAAGAAAGCCACAAAATATATGGCTCTAAAAACCAACTGCAACCTCTTGTGAGGTTTTACTATGGAACTATCCCTTTCATTGCTTAAAAACATGATGGTATCACTGTATTTGGGTGTGTGTGTAGTCATTAGGATTCTTTGCACAAAAACAATATACTAAGTATTATGTTTGCTTTTTTTACTGCAGGTAAATATTTTGAACGCATGTAGTGTGTGTATTTGTAGATACATAACCCTATGAAAGAAGAAAGTTCCATGCAATTTCCAGGATGCTCACTCCAGGTTTCTGATGAATTTACAGTATTTTATTTGGTGATATATGCGTGTTATTCCTAAAATAAATGCGGGAGATAAGGATAAGGAAAATATGAAGAAATTCGGTTACATATTCCTTGCAATAGCCAGTGCTTGCTTTTCATAAGAGAAAGCATCATTTTTTTCGAAAACACATGTGCCTCAACCTAGGTGTATATAATTATAATTAATTATCGTTTAATAATAATAGTGTAAGTTAAGACATATATTATGTATTTACTAATTTAGTGTAAACATAAGGTGTGGGCAAGTATTTACTCTTAATATATCTTGACATTGAGATTTTTCCAAGTTATACATACATATATTGATAATGCTTTTTTTTTTTGCACTATCAGTGAATTTAACATGCGATAGCAGATACCTGCAATTGCTTTATAAGATGTAAATGTTATTAACACCATCAATGCATAAAACTTAAAGGGAAACTTACGTAAATGTTCTTTGGCCATCTAGTTTACCAATATGGTCGAAGTATACACTATCTATATACTTTGGTCGTATATGTTGTGTGTGTGTATATATATAGTATAAAGTATACAATATACACACACTACTTATACATTGTGTACTTATAAACTAAATATTTTCCTACAAGGCAAAGACTTTGGATTCCGCAGTGCGTTCAAATTGCATGTTAGTTAAAGATGCTCTGCATGTTCTTTTTTTTCTTTTTTTCTGGGTAGCTTTCTAGGTGTTATACTCGAGTTTCTGATATACTATTTTTTTCTACAACTTTTTTGAAAACTAGAATCAAAGTTTGTTGGTTCAATAAATAAATAAGTAGTACTTTAAGGACTCGAAGCAAAATGTTTCCTGAAGACCAGAGACAGATCAAACGTAGATTTTCGCAGAAAAAACTAACACAAGTATTCTCTAAAAACTCACTGTCCAAAATGCCAAAAGAAACGACTTTTTAATGCGGGCGTTTGGACTGTTATCAAGTTAAAAATGATATTTGGAAATTGAAATTGCATTGGGACATGCATGAACACTAACTGAAGTTGAATTTCAGAGTTTTCCGGAATAATATTCCAAAAGAAAAGTGAAAATTAAACTATTCATGGCCAAAGGGGCTCTAAAAGTTGTTGTCCAAAAACTTTACCAGATATAATTGTTTTTTCGAAAACATGTTAAACTTAACGAGAGAAGCATGCTTTGTAGATCAGAAATGATTTTTAATGTATTCGTTACATTATTATAAGGAGCAAAAATAATGCAAATGCCATTCTGCTTGAAATAACAAAGAGAAATATGGTTGAAAAAAGTAGTAAGGTCTTTGCATTAGCTTTAGATCTTCGGAGAAACGTCTTCTTTTTGTTGGACATTAATATCACTATCTCAAGAAGTGTATATGTACCTTTCTTTGCATAAAATAGTTACTAAAACGTCTCTTGGAAATATGTCAGTGACGTTATCCTCATGTGTATGGATAGACGTCATTCTTCCTTACGAGTTTGATGTGTATAATTAAACAAATGTGATATATTTTATTTGATTAATTTGAGTAAGTAATAAACGCTTGAAAACACGCATGCACAAAGGTTTTTTCAAAATTTGAAGTGAAAATATCTAATAAAAACACTTTTATCATATATTTTGCTTTTGCCAATAGTATAGACATCATATTATTGTTCTTTCTTCGTTTTTCTTTTGTGTTTGCCACAGACTTTACCACAAGAAAACATGCTATATATATAATAAAATTAATCTTATAGTGTAATTTGCCGTATCTGTAATTTTTGCTTTTCTTTATTACATTAGTATTAATTTACTAGCACTAAGACGTCACTTGAAAATGTAAGCTGACGCAGAATGTTATCGTCATGTATGCGGCAGAACAGAACTGAGCATACAGAAGGAAGGCTATGCAAAACTGTTCTATATATTTTAATTTTGGGGTATCAAGAAGAACATTTACATACGAAATTAAGATAAAACAATCTTAACTTAGCTTAATAATTTATTTATTTGGGAGTATGGGGATGTGGGCTAGACGGGGTGCGGATGGGGTCAATGGAGTGGGATGTGTTGGGCGGTGAGAGGACATAATTAATGTGAAATGTCACGTGTGAAACTTGTTTTCCTTACTTTCATTAGGGAAATCATTTTGCTCATTTTTAAGGAACTTATTTTCTTAGAGTTTGGCTAACCGAACATGAAAAAATTTAAAAATATTTTCTGAAATATATTTCCGTGCCTGCCAAACACCGTAGCTTCCAATTTGTTTTAGATTACGATGGGAGAAGCTTTAATATAGGTCAATGTGAATCGTTCTGCCATTAATAAGTTTTCCAACACATTAGGTGTTCATTAGATCTCTTTTAACAACTTTGTTACTTTCATCTTTTTCCTTTATATATTACTATATGTATTTTAACAATATTATTTTGACCAGTTATCGATCTACTTTATATTTTATTTTAGAATTCTTCTTCTTCCTCCCAACTCTTTCTTATTTTTATTCTAGTAGGGAACACACAAATAGAGGGAAAATGGGGATCGAAAAGATCACAAAGTCAAAGTTACATACTGCTATGGAATCTTAAACCATAGAGTACATAAAATGAATAATTTCCTGTGTTTTCTTAACCATTTAATGTGAAGTTAATTTTGGTGAATGGTGACAAAATTTACTCTCCATAACCCGAAATGTAAGTAACAAGCCCTTAGTAACATGTAGTGCATCCTTTTCAATTCGTTTGTTTTCGACTAGACACGGAGTTTAAGTAAATAAAGAAGACTTTTGAATTTGGTGATCTTAAACTAAAGATATATAAAATGTATTAAATGGTCTTTTAATCTTGTGGTATTAAACATATCCTATTGTCATATATGAAAAGTTGAAATTTAAGAGTTAGTTAATTTTATTTATTTATTTTGAAAATAGACAAAAAAAAATGGAACGGAGGACGAAGTAATTAATATCGTGTAGAATAACAAAAAACAAATGAAGATTGACTAGTCAGTATTCAAGACCCCAAAATATCAAAGTATATCATGACAAGTTTATTTACCTAAGCAAGCTGGCGTTATATATATTTTGCCAAAAATCATACTTTGGAAAAAAGGGTACAGAAATAAGTAAACATTACTGCATTAAAAACAGCAGATTTTTGCTGAAAGAACTTCTTTGAATATCCTTTGTGGGGAGTGCTTTCTCTGAATAGGCTTTACATGACGCAAATCCGGATTAATCGGACTTCAATGCTGATATGAAACACTGAATGAGAAAAAAAAACTAAGAAAAAGTCCAAGTCAGCCTAAAGGTACAATTAATCCGTGAGACATTTGGTCCAGATGGATGTATACTGATCAATAACAAACTGGTCCTGCTTGCATCTACTTTGTTTTTTCTTTTGCGTTTTTCCAATTCGTCTTTTTCTTTTTTCCTCGTTGTGAGAGATTTAATATTTTATGATATTGCCTGGACTTAACGACTATGTTTTTTTTTGGATATTTAACAAGAAAGAGAGTACTCCCTATGGCCAATGTGTCACAAGCTAACCTGTCATTCAGCATATTTTAGAGGAAGAAAAACCATAGGAAGTTTCAGTAAAACTTCAGCATGAACTGTCAAACTCTATTTTTCTTTCTCTAAAACCATTGGCAGCTATCATTTGGGCCCATGATGAGAGAGTCCATTAAGCCATTGACTAAAGTCAAGACTCAAACAGAGTCATTACTGTTCCCTATGCTATGGTATGGTATGGTTACTAACAGTACCATGTTTGTTCTGTTTTAATTGTACTAACTTAAAATATATGGTATGGTAACCATGAAAAGCCTCATTTTATGTAACCACGAATTTGATGGTATCCCATGATTATTTAATTTTATTTTTCAATTATGCCCTTACGTAATACTACATAATCATATTTTACCCTTTACCCTATATTATTTAACTTCACCAAAATATCCTACTTCTTGTATGCGAGCATGTTTTTGCTCTTCTTCAAATGAAATATATTATTATTAAAAAAAATGAATTCGAGTACATTTGTTTTAACCTGTTTTTTAAATTAATTTTGTTAGAATTAACATTAATTTAATAACTTAATATATTTACAAGGTATAATTTGTGATAAATTAGCATAATGAACATTGTCTTAATTATTTTATTAGCAATTATTGATAAATTTAATATTTATATAATAATTTAGGACATTTTAGTAAACTTATCAGTTACGATATAGTCAAACCAAACACAAAAAATATTATTAAACCACATCGAACGATACAGTCTATCCAAACATGGTATTCACGTTACAGTACAGTACCATACCATAGAGTACCGTACCATACATTATGAAATCATGTGTAACAACCATCCAAACAGAGGCTCACGGCCGGGGCAGAGCTAGAATACAGTTTACAGATTCGACCAAACCCAATAACTTTGATCTAAACCTATATATTTATCTTGACAAATCCTTGGAATCTGTATAGTATTGGAGCATGTAGTACGTCGCGACTCTCATGTGGACTACGACTCCTAATTTTGCTAATAATCCTAATTAAGGACAAGGGATAGCTTGTTCTCCTAGTTAAATACAACTTGTAATTTTTGTACTATATATTTGTGTATAATAGAAGACGTACGACATGCTCCAATACTGTACAAATTATTACTATAATAATGATATGGTTTATCAAACACTTCTAAACATATGTATTGCATTGGATATTTATTGGTCGAATTCTTCCCTGATCATCTTTTTTTAGGAACCATTTTAATGTGTGTGAAGTTGTTTGATTCGGCACAAAGTCTATAAGAGAGTTTTTTTTTTTTTTTTAAATATGTGATTTTAAAAATGTCATGACTTTAGTATAGCAAATGAGAAATTAAAAGATAAATTGTCTTCAAATATAAGAAGGCGCCATTTTTTGAACGAATTAATAAGAAAGAGTGTCACATGGAGTAGAAAACTTATTCATTGTATTGTTTACGCCCAAAATGGAATTATCATGATTATTGCACCCTTTAGCAACTCATGAATCAATCCATACAAAACTCTAGAGTTGAACGTGAAAAAAATATTTATGATACAAACAATATATCTTAAGCAAATCTTTAATCAAACACATACATCATTTCCTTTCATTCTTTGAGTAAAACCTAAGAACTACATAGAAGAAAAGACGATAAAGAACTCCCCAAGCCAACAAGATCACAATATCCAACCATATATTCTCCTTTGTAATGTCCATAGAAAACAAAACATCTTCTCCAACCAATGTGCAATTTTGTGACAAATCACCTCTAGCAATAGAATCTTTGTGCAATTGACTAATCTTCACATCTCCTAAAGGACCAGGTGAAAGATCAGCAAGGTCACCATTGTAACAATGTTTTGTCCCTTTAAATTCATTAATCAACAATGCTTCAAATGGATATTTAATTGCTGATATGTAATGCAACCATCTCCAAACCAAAGGAATTTGAGTCCTCTTCAAGAAGAATCCACATGTTAAGAAGAACAGAGCTGTTGTAGCTATAACGACCGCGTACCCCGTGATGTAACTTGGAACAAGTGCACTCACTAACATAACATAAGCATTGCTAGTTATGAGTGAGGAATAGAGGATCAGCCAGAAGCTAAGAATGCTGCTGTTAATTCGAAGAATGTATTGCGTTATGCTAGCGAATGTGAAGCCTTGGATCGCGAAAAAGGGGAGGTATACTATAAGGGAAGAAATGACATAAGAAGAAGCTCTATAAGCGTTGTGAGATGTCTCGCGAATGAAGATGAATCGCTCTTGAATGAACGTTGGAACAGCATCATTCGACGAGAAAAAGACTAAGCAAATGGTGAAAATGTAGAAGTTTAAGAGGTGATTGATTGTTTTGAAGTCGAAATGATTTAGCCTTTGGAAGAAAGAAGACAGGACTAGTCCCATGACTGTTAAGACGATTTCACGAGAGAGGAAGAGTTCAGGGGTGCGAATTACGTTCAATGTAGTACGCCAACAGAGGACTGCAACTTCTCTAAGCCAGGGATTTGCGAATTTGTGCCTATGACTTGGCTCATCGAGCACTTCTTCGATTTCAAATACTTCTTCGTATGATGGATTATATGATGAGTACTCTATTCCTTCTCGTACTGGGGTGAAAATTGCTGATGCTGCTGGAGTTTTAACACGTGAAGGTGTTTGTTGAGACATTGAGAATTGATGACCTGAAGACATGCTTGATTTCACACCAGAAATTGGTGTTCTTCCTCCATTGTTCCATGTTGGTGGACGAAGAGGAGTCCCTTTAACGCCATTGTATAGCCAAACGGAGAAATCCTTGTAGAATTGTGAAGCCAGACGTGGATGAATCCCGCTCTGCATACTCATAGGTGTTTGAGGAACCTTCCGTTCCAACGAGTTATCAAAATCCTCCTCATCGTCCTCATCATCATAACCAAAACTATTAACATTAGATTGCGACTGGTCTTTAGGATCTCTTTGGGAATTCATGTTTCCAGCCGAAAAATGAGAGCTTCGGAGGCTAATATGTTTGGTCCAGGGTGACTTTGCATAAGGTGTTCGAGGAGCTCTTGGTGTTTTTGGTGGTTTTCGGAGAGGGGTTTTAGCTGCTTGATCAGGTTTGATGCCATCCCTTTGATACAAGACAAGGGGATCAAGTCCCACAGTTGATTCATCATACTCTTTGATCACATCTAGGAGGTACTCTAAACTGTTTTCACCATCTGGAACTGGTCTTGCAAAACCAGCTAGAAAAGCTGCTACTCCTGTTGGACTTCCCAAATATACAAGTCTTCCCCTGCATTATTCATAAATGCAACACGACTTGACATCAAAACTTCCCAAATATGCATGTGTTACAAAACCAGCTAGAACATTGTGCACCAACTCATCTCAAATACTATCTATGTTTCATTTTATTTGGTGGTGTTTTGATTGGATACGGAGTTTAAGGAATAACGAAACATGTGACATGTACATCATTTCTATGATTATAAGAATATTCCATTAAGGGTAAATGAGAAGTTTAAGGTTTAAGACATGTCGATTAAGGAGGGACAGAATTAAACAGTACCTTGCAAGGACTGTGATGCGATCGAGGAGCATTTGGATTCTAAAAGAAGGCTGGTGAATGGTCATGAGTACTATGCTACCACTTTTAGCTATGTCTTTAACTTTTTCAACAACACTAAAAGCACTAGTAGAATCAAGACCAGAGGTAGGTTCATCGAGAAACAGCAGAGATGGCTTATGGATTATGTCGACCCCAATTGAGACTCTCCGACGTTCTCCCCCTGACACTCCTCTTCTTCCTTCATCTCCTATGTACGTGTGTGTTGCACTCTGCATAGGCACAAAAATTTTGCACAATCAAATTACCTAAAAGTTAACTATAAGTGACCGTTCATAATCCTTCTGTTGATAGTGAGTCTTGACATACCGTTAAGCCTAATTGTTCGAGAAGTTCATGAACTCTTTTCTTCTTCTCTGCTCTAGATATCGATGGTGGAAGCCTGACCTCAGCTGCAAACATGAAAGTCTCGAAAACTGTCAACATAGGAAAGAGCTGATCATCTTGCATTACATAAGAGGAGATCATCTTCATGTAACTTGTTGTCACCTGCAGTTCATAACTAGCCTTTAGTACGTACTCGGAAGTAATTGTAATCTTCTAAAATCTCTCAATAAAATATTTCACATGGTCAATAGAGAGACTTAACTGGTTTGCCATCAATTCTAACAGTTCCTTCAAGGCTACCACGGGCAATTCGTCCAGCAATGGCATCAAGAAAAGTTGATTTTCCAGCACCACTAGGCCCCATAATGGCCATGATTTCGCCGCGCAAGGCTTGTCCGGATATATCATTAAGAAGATAAGCTTCTCTTTTGATCCAAACACCATCTTTCTTCACTTTTTTTGTGACACTGTAAGACAGATTATTGAACTCAAGACCATGTCCTGGAATTAGCTTGCGCGTAGGCTGCTTCGCCAAATTACTACCATTAATCTTACTCAACTGTGCAGATTTGTCCAAATCCAACAAGCTCTCTAAACTTCTGTTGGTGTTTGGCCGCTTAAACTTAGCCATTTTCTTAGTTTTCTGAAGGGACACTTACTTTTCCCCTTCTCTTTTATAATATGCAGGGGATGGGAGAAATTGAGAATTAGACAAAAAATGGGACGGGCAAAACAAAAGGAAATTGGAATTTAGTTGGTATTGTGATATAAAGAACACCAAGTTTTACACAAAGTTGAATGTTTCTTTTTTCTCTTTTTTTGGACTATGTTCTTTTTTCACTTTGGTTATGTCGTTGGTTTGCTTTGATCATGTCGGAATGACATATTTTTGTTAATGGTTTGTGGACACAAATATCTTCTTGTTTGTTTTTTAGTATTAGTACGTGTAATGAAGACTGGAAAGTTTTCTTGTTTATGCAGAAGAGTTATATGTAATATCTGCAGGGGAACCACTGATGTTTAGTTTGGTTATAATAGGATGGGATAAATAAGGGTTAACTAATTCCACTATTCCTCAGTTCACTTTTACTTGTCGCCTTCAAGAAAGTTAATGTGACTAATCATCCAAGCTAAATTGAATTAGATTAATTCAATATTTTAAATTTAAACGTTTGAAAACTATACGAAAAATACTATAAATTGCAATTTTTCTCATATTAATATGATGATATTGGTCAAAGTTCATGTAGTTTGACTCTCGAAAAGCGAAACATGACTAGTAAAAATAAATGAAGGGAGTATTTTAATACAACAATTCCCGGGCCAAGGAATAAATATTTTTTATATTTTATCCCGAGACTATCATCCCTTAGGCCTTATCCGGCCAATCAAACAACAATATTAGCCACGATCATCATATTCGGAAAAGAATAAAAAACATTAAGAGGGTACACAAAATGGATAACTGATTAGCAAAATCAAAAGTGCCCTTTTGTTAAGCAATCGAAACACTGAATTAATGAAGGGAAATGGAGTAACATTTAGCTTGTATCAGAGGGAAATGGTTCAAACCACCTCTCCTGAAATCATCCATAGTCAACCTTTCAAATTTACGCAGTGAGACATTCATGAATCTCCTTTTCAAATGGTGGAATCATCTCAACCTCACTTTTCGCATATTATTCCTCCATCAAAAACCACTGCTACCTTGTTCCAAATATATCATTTTTAATTTTATTTCTTTTTATATACCTAGACATCCATCTTTTGAACGTGAAGTTTTTTAACGAATCAATAGTCCACTCCATATAAATTGTCCTAACGATAACTCGCTTAAATAACACAAATGAAGAAGAGACGGTCCAAACAGAGGGGAGGTTGATAATTAATTATGGGGCAAAAGCAAAATTGCATTTATCAAATCTTCGGTCAGCCATCTAATTTTGAGATTATGTAAGATAATATTTGTAATTTAAAGTTGGAACAATAATTTGATTTTTAATTAAGACGCAACAAGAGATTAAAAGAAGAGTTTTGATTTTAAAGACAAAAATTGAAGACTTGAAGAGAGAGGTCAAACGCGGTTTGGCCGATTGAAGTTGATTTTTTCCAGAAATTGATCACTCATCGTCAGCGAGGAACGAAGCGAATTCCAGAGAATGGTGGCTCGGAGATTCGCCGTCAGTCACAAGGACTCGACCTTCGACGTAGACTACGACACTGACGATGGCTTCGAAGTCCTCTTCTTCCACCTCTTCTCATTCTCACTTCTTCTTCAGTTCCATCTTCCGTTTCGTTTACAAACCTTTTCCTCTTCTCTGTTCGTTTTTACAGGTCCTCAAGTACCAGCTCTTCTCTCTCACTTCTGTTCCTCCCGATCAACAAAAGGTATAACAAATGTGATGAATTTTATTTATATAATGTCCACATATTATACATTTGCTTCTGAATTTTAGCCTCGATTTCTGTAAATTGGACTTTGAGAAGATACTGGAAGGTGCCAGTGAACGATCGTGATCTCTTGTTATGTGTAATTTTGTTTTCTGGTGTCGATTTGCTAAAACTGAAAATGATGAGAAGATATTGGGAGGAACAAACGATCAGATTTTATTGATAGTTCTAATCTCGAGTCAATTATGGATGACCTCTTTATAAATTGAATTTCAAAGAGAAGTATGTACTGTCTGTGAATTCAAAGTTTATTTTTGTTATTTATAAAAATGGAAATGTGAAAATATTCAGAGGAGAGATGGTAAGATTGTACAGTACCATTCTGATCTCAAGTCATTTTTTTGATGAACTTGATAAAAAAATGAATTGAAGAGGTGCAGTGAGATAAATGTGTCCATATGATCTGCGAATTTGAGTATTTGATTTGTTGAAAATGAAATGATTGCGTGAATTTGAGCATTTGATTTGTTAAAATTGAATTGATGAGAAGATATTGGGAAGAGATGATCAAATTGTATTAGACGAGTCTGATCTCGCTTCAATATCGGATAAGCTTCGGTTGGTATCGATTGATGGAGTTGAAGAGGAAATAGCAGCTGAGGAGAAAGAGAAGTCAGAAAAATTGGCAATGTCAGATGAAGAGCTGGCTCGCATTCTTCAGGTTCTGCATTGAATTTTGTTTTGAGTTGCAAAACATTTGTGTTATTTTATGTCAGATGGTTTTCTTGAACTGCCAATGTAATTGCAATAGAAGTAGTGTTGAGCTATGTTTTTCACTTTGAATAAATATACAAAAATGTAAGTGATGATGGTAGTAGGACGCTTGAGGAAAGCAAAAGAGACGTAAAAGTGTGAGCTATAATCAGCTGGAGCTTAAAGTTGGAAGTAATTTCTTTGCAACAACTAAGATTTGGACTTTCAGTCTTGATTTACTGACCTTAATCTATGGGATCACACTGGTTATGTTGTTGTTGTAATCTGTGGGTAAATCTTTCTGGCTTGGATCCTTTGGTTTATCTAGTTACAACGAAAATCCCAACTTTTGAAGAACTTCACAGCGAGCAGTGTGAAACAATTAAAATTAAACAAAGTATCGAGTTCTTTTTTTTCTTATTTCAAGATGAGATTTTCTTAACATAGTAAACAAAAACTTAATTTCTAGCTAGGAATAAAAAAAAGCTAGAGAATTACATTATTTTTCATTTGTATGATTCATTTTTCCTTAAATAAGGTTAATTTTATTTTCTATAGTGATATGTAACTAGCATGCCTTATCAACGGCAATTAGGAACTTATTGCGGGTGGAAACTGTACAACTGACCCTTCTTGTTTTACATCTTTAGACTAATTTAGTTGGAGTTTAAAGAAAACCTTTCTTTTTGCATTTGCTTTACCATTAAACTACGAGAGCTAACTTGTTATTATCGTTTTATGTTGATAACACTCAGTTATTAATTATTATCATGTGATTGTGCATCTAGGCAGAAGAAGAAGCTCTTATGATGCAGCATTTTGTTTCTAGTGAAAGTAAGGAGCAATTTGAACAGCGGATACGGCCATATGTTGATCAAGTTCAAATGGTATATCTTGTTGTGTCTGATTTTCTTTTGTCCATCTTAACTTGTGTTACATAGTTGCGTCTCCCCTTTTAGCAGATGGAGTAGAGATGTTCTTTAGGTATTTTACTTCAAAAGCCCAACACAGTATGATGTATTTCAGAAATTAATTTTAAAAAGTTTGGATATACCATACATTATTAAATACTCTCAGCCGTTTTTCGATGTTTCAAGAATTCAGGTTTCTTTTATGATTCAACTTTTGTATGCTTCTTGATTTCCTTTTACAAAACCAACTGAATCCTATAATAAATTTGATATTTGTTTTCTCCCAATATGAGTAAAGTGTGTAAATTATGCCAGAAAAAAGTGAATAATTTTCATGGCCAAACGGGTCCTTAATCTCACTTTTCTCTTAATACTGTGCATGAGATTGATAGAGTAATTCTAGGGTGTTTGGATTGGCTTTTCAAAAGTAGCTTATAAGCGAACAACTAAAAGCCATAAGTTGGGAATACCCAACTTTTGGCTTTTAATTTATTTTTTGTACTTATTTGGCCTAAAAGTAAGTGCTTAAAAGCACTTTTTATCTTTCCCAAACACCACATAAAGTAAAAACAAGAGCTTAAAGGCCAAAAGCACTTAAATAAGCCAATCCAAATACCCCCTTCATCATTGACTTATAGTTTGAAAAGGTGAAATGAAGTAGAAGGTGGAATGCAATAAAATCATTTCTGTTGATAGATAATAAATATATTTCCTCATGTTGTAGTATGAAGATCCACATCGGCAAGAGATGGCTCGAAAGACGGTGCCTGTGGACAAGCTTGAGGAGAAAGCGTTGATTTCTTTGGGAAGGGTTAGTACTATCATCTTGCTGTTTATTTGTTGTGCACAAATTGGTAACTGTGTTCAACAAATATAATAAATAACCTTGAACAAGTCAAGAATGAGGTTAGTTAGTTCAACAAAATGTTCTATACTTCCTACTTGGCGTAGCTTGTTTCAAGGATTGTGAGTGGGAGCTTAGTTTTGGTCTGAAATATGAGAATTTGTGGGTTGACATCAGCCAGAATTTCTGACATCTGTACTATATATGCTTAGGAGGGAAATTACAAACCAACAAAAGTTGAACAAGATAATGCTTTCCTATTACAGCTGCTATTCTGGTTTAAGCAGTCATTTCGGTAATTTCTTGCCTTTGCTGCTAATTCAAATTTTCATCCCTAAGGACTGAATAAATTTTCACTTCATTCTACTTCCATGCAGTGACATTTTATGTGCATCTATAATGCTTAGTACTGGAACTAATATGGGTTCGTACATTATGAGACCCTAAATCATCTAAATCTTATGTTTTAATCAAGGTGTTCTTCCAACACATCTGATTTTCATGTGGTTTTCTGCTATTCCTTTTTTTAGTTTTTAACTGGGAAATTGACTTCATAATTCAGTGTGAAACTAAATGACTTCACCTCATCTGAGAAGTTCTTAGTGGTTTAAGAGGGAAGCCATTTAGATATATTTATTATAATATCTTCACTCTGTTGCTTGAGTATTTAGCTGGCCGAGGACCATGACCCTATGCATGGCTGCAGTCAATGACATTATATCTCCTTGCTGACGGGCTGTTTTGAACCTATCACCCAATAACTTGCCTAATATTGTCGGTAAGCACTTGGCCATAAATATTTTTCACTTGATGGCTCCTAGGGCTTTGGTTTAGTGGTAAGAGTGCAACACGTGGTGTGTGGGTTAGACTCAAGTCACGGGTTCGAACCCTGTTGCAGGCAAAAGCGTGGATTTCTCGGTTTCCACAAAAAAAACTTGATTTGAGAGATTATTTCTTTCCCTGCCAACATTGCTTCTAGAGAAATCAGCTAATTAAGCCCGACTATTTTCTTGCAAATCACAGTTTCTGCGTCACATTACTTCCCTTAAATTTCTGTAGTTGTCTCCTCTCTTTCTCCCTGCCTAATTAATAAATTGCTTTTATTAAGATGGCTTTTGATACATAGCAGGTGTAAGTTTATAACTAATGAGGTCTTCTTAAAATAAGAATCAACATGTTTATAACTAATGAGGTCTTCTTAAAATAAGAATCAACCAATCAATTACGTGTCAATCCCAAATTAGTTGTGGTCAACTATATGAATTCTCCATATCCATTCCACTCTATTAAGCCAATTCCATTCCAATACTAAGTACTGGATTTTAGGATAATTCAGGGTTTTGTAAATCAAGAGGTTCTCTAATCAAGATCTTATCATTACATGGGCATAAAAGTCTCTAACCCCGACAAACAATTGTACTAATGCAAGTGTAACAACACCTAAACCTAACTTGCAACTAGTTAGTGTAACCTTTATGGACCCTTTGCATGTATTATGATCTACCTAGTTAAGTTTGCATTGATTCAAAGATCTTGTAAATCTTTTTTAGACCACTTTCTTCCACGCAATTTTGGGTTATGCCCCCTTTTATATCCTCAAATTGTCATGGTACTGCACCTACATGTTGGTGCATATGGAGGTTTATGTAAGATCTTGTCAAACCATCTCAGACGATGTTGTATCCTCTGCTGTGGTATTTGCACCCTTTGTTGGATGCCGTCATCTTGTCCAAACTGTATGATTGTACATCGATTTTAGCATCCGTATCTCAACGACATTCAATCTTAGGATATGTTGGGCCTTAGAGGCCCAATGATTACTCTCTTAAATGACACTGTTCTCATTATTTTTTTTGCGCTCTCATTGTAGGTGGGTAAATGCTCCTCCTTGTGATAGTTGTGGTAATGAAACCAGAAGTCAAGGCATGGGGGTTGCAAATTCTTCTGAAACACTTTATGGTGCTTCTCGAGTTGAACTTTATTGGTATGTTTCGAAAAGATAACTACCTTCTACATTCCATATGGTGTTAGATAGGTTCTAAGGGAGATTATCCATCATTTTCCCTGTTTCTAAAAACTAATTGGTAGTTCTAAACAGAAAAGTATACTTTTGTAACAAGCTTCTACATCAATGCCAGTGGAGTTTCTTCCAGGAATCCTTATCAACTTTTACTGAAAGCGTGCTCTTTTGATAAGTTATTGCTCAAAGTGTATTTCCTGTGATATAGTATAGTCTCTCAGAATTCTATGCTGGTCTTTTCTCAGTTGAAATCTTTTGAAACCATTGCTAGCTCTATAACTAAAGGGGTAAATTTAAGAATTCAAGCCTATTTTAGTAACGCACACCAGTGTTCTATAAGGAAAGAAAAAATCCTCTCTCTTAGGGTACCCAAAATTATACCAAGAGGTCCACAACTAGTGTGGGTTTTGCAATTTTTTTTAATCAATTGTCAGATGTGAGTGTTGTTCAGTGGAGGCGTCATTTGTGTTATCAACTGTAAGCGAAGAAGCATTACTAGCTTGGCTTTAGTTTTCATTTTTTCTGTCACCCCATCATTTTGCCCATGCGAGGATCTCTTGGAGCTGCTTTTCTATTCTGACATCTTTTAAGCATTAGAATTTTCTCTCTGCAAGGATTTGGGCTTCCCTCTTTTCTCTATCTCGTTTTACAAGAAAATAACACGGTTGTCTTATAACATTTATCTCTAATGTCCACAGGTGCAATTTGTGTTCAAATATCATCCGTTTCCCTAGATACAACGACCCATTGAAGGTATTGGATACATCTGCTTCTGGAAGATTTCGTATCACAATTTCTGACTGACATTTATGCAGCTTCTAGAGACCAGAAAGGGGCGGTGTGGGGAGTGGGCCAACTGCTTCACACTCTATTGTAGGGCTTTTGGTTATGATTCTCGTTTGGTAAGTTTCTTCTCCAAAAAAACATATTTTGATGCCAACCATGATAGGTGATTGCCATTTCGCTCTATTCTGTATGGTGGATTCAATTTTCATAAATCCTTTGTAATTGTTCTTCGCTGGAAGCTTTAGTGACTGGTGAATTTCTCCTTGTACATATGATAAAAGTTAGGAAATTGACAAATATGCTAATAAAAACATTGAAGAACCTGCAACAAAGTGCCATTTTAAATTGATTGACTGGAAGACCAAACTTCTATAAGTTGAGGAACTATTCACATATAGCTGAATATTTGTGTGAAGCTTCTTTAGAGAAGCCCAGAACTCTTTCCACCCATTGAGTACTGGTCCTCTAAATCAGAATTCACAAAAGACTTGCATCAATTATCTTGTCACCAACTTCCTCAGAAAATAAATACCCGGACTTTTTTGTTTTTAACCTTTTTGACTGGTGTGAGAAGTTTTACAAAGAGATAGTAACTCGAGAATGAGATAGAAGTGTATCTTCTTTATATGGGTCTGGGTGAATTTAATCTTTCCCTTTTCTCTGTTCAGAAATCCAAATTAGAAGAAGATAATAGAAGGGAAAGATGCAATCAATTTTACCAGCGGGAAAGATAAACAAATAAAATGTGTATAAAACTCCCATGGAAATCTAGAAGAGTAGTGCAAGGAGTGACTGCCCTGGACACTGGCCTAAATAATTCTTCAGACTCAATTGCTAAATAATTCACTCTTCATTATTTAGTGCCAAGTCTTGTATCCTTTTCAGGGGTTTCTGCAAGCTTATATCTATTAACTGCATTATGTTGCTTTTAGCAAGAAACCATCTTCCATGACCACATCACTACATGTCTTCCCTTATGGTGCTTTCTTTGTTGTGTTTACTTAGGTAAAACTCTATGTGCTAAAAATGAACTTCTGATGGTGAACACAACTTTAAGTAACCTCTACCTTTGACAGCTTTCCAAATTTGACTTAATCATGAATATCTTCAGGGGCTCGTATTAATGTTTGGCTTATCTTCTCCTTCTGTTGTTTCACTTCCCAGATTTTGGACTTCACAGATCATGTCTGGACAGAGTGCTTTTCACCCTCTCTGGGAAGGTAATATCTTTTACAGGGCTAGCTCAATAAATTTGTTGCAATGATCCAGAACACGAAGTGATTTGGCCACATAATGCAGATGGATGCATCTTGATCCTTGTGAAGGAATATATGACAATCCTCTATTATATGAGAAGGGGTATTTTCTCTTTGCCAATTTTACCTCTTGGTAGATGTGATTTACTATTGTAACTAATGTTGCAATTGCATAATTCATAATGTGATGTATTGCCATCAAATTTGCTCTTCCCTTCTTATCATATACCAGTTTTAGAGTACGCGTTTTGTGCATGTACTCCATATCAATAAGTATAAAACTTAAAAAGATTATATAAATATTATTAAACTATGTATACCTGAAGTGCAGTTGTTAAATGTCTTTTTGAAAGTATTTCTAGAATTTGATATTGAGGTTAAAAAGTATAACAATTATGGATATTCGGATAGTTTATATCTAATTATAGCATTTCTTAGAATACATATTTACATTTTGGTACATAAATTTTATAGGAGTGTTTGATTAAAGGGTAGTGAACATACTATTATATACCCAGAGAGTCTACCACAATTTTTCACAAAAAGTCTTTCTATTTTTTTTAATCTTTGCTGAGATAATTAAATTATATAGAATTAATTGATTTAAATTTTATGAGTGGTTGTAATTCTATAATTAAGAATAAGAAAAATCGAAGGAGTGTCGACCGATATTTATCGATTTTAGTTATAATTTCCTGCTTAGTCTTTCGCTAAGTTTCTTTTCTATTTCTATTAAAATAATTAAATCATATAGAATTAATTAGTTATAATTGTATGAGAAAATAATTCAAACCTACAACAAGTAATAGCTATATTATTACTTTTTCTATAAAGTAAGACTAAGAAACTGATGGAGCTAATATTTCATTATCAAAGGAAATAAAACCCTTACAACACATTGCTTCATTACTTGAACCTAATGTAAGTGTGTAGTATAATGTTTTACCTATTACTTGTCTTTTACGAAATTGTTATCTTAAATAATTCAAATAAGGGAACGATTTATACAAGATATTTAATATTAGGACTTTCTATATAGTTTAACTAATGAAGGGTTTAATGCACACAATTTAGTTGATTTAAAACTCCTAAATATTATGGGAGAACTTAACTGAAATAAAAAAGGCTGACGATATTTTTTGATAAAGGTGAAGTTGTATTCTTCAGCATTAAGGATATGTTGGCTACCTTCAAAAAGTTACAAGCTATTTCCATAATTACATAGATCCTAGGAAATCTTCCAACTGTTCTACTTCTTCTATACCTTCTTCTTTACACCAAAAATACAAAAAGTTAATGCTATTTTCTTTAACCTTCTGAATAGAGTTAGTTATATTCTCAAAACACCTGAGGTTTCTTTCTCTCCAAATAGCCCACCAAACACAGGCAGGAACGCTCTCCCCCCCCAATCCTTTTAAAACCACAGGCTGACGATATTTCGCTAAGGAGCTTCGTGCTTTTAATATAGTATAGATAATGAAATGCCTGTAAATCTAGAGTCAAGGAGTTTTGCAGGCATGTAAATATCTGTTGCCACTGTAATGGTCAGGAAGTTATTGAAAATTTAAAAGAAGCATGGTTTGAAAATTGTGAAGGTGTGTGAAACGTAGTGACAACAGAACAAAAGCAAAATTTAACAATGGAATTCAGTATATCTTGCATATATTTAAGTACTAGGAATCTTTTCATTTTGGCTAGTACCTCACATGTTCATGAAATATTTTAGAGAACTATGGGTAGTACCTCACATGTTCATTAAATATTTTGGAGAACAAATTTGCACTGGTACTAAGAACCCATCATGTGTCTGTTGTTGCCAAGTTGCTATTCATATCATACACTATTTTTGTAACTGCCTTCTTATTTTGTATTTCAACCTTTTCCGACCTACCTTCTTATTTTTAGTGTTTCAACCTTTCTCTGAAGATGGAAAAAAAGTTTGAACTATGTGTTTGCTATTGCAAAAGATGGTGTGCATGATGTCACTAAGCGTTACACCCGGAAGTGGCCGGAGGTAAACTGTTAATTGAGTGTCCCTTTATTAATATTTGTATGTATTCATGAGTTTCTGCAAGTAAGATAAATATTTTTGATCATGAAGGTTCTTTCTCGGCGAAACATCATATCAGAGCCTTCTCTTGCAGCTTTTCTCTCTGATTTAACTAGAGAACTGCGGAAAACATTATCTGCTGAAGTGATTTCAGCACTGGAAGAACGGGACAAGACCGAAATGGATGTCATTGAGCAAGAATTGTATTGTAAAGATGACGCTTCAGTCTCATTACCTGGAAGACTGAGCGGAGACAAGGAGTGGCGCATAGCAAGATCGGAATTTGTCTCTGATGAAAAGAACTCTTTAAGCTCTTCATCTTGTCAAGTTCGCAGATGCATAGATGATCATGTCACAAAGATCTACAGTGCCTTTTCCCCTGTTCTTTCAAAGTTAATAGAGCAATCACCCTCTAAAAAAGCAGCTGCTGAAATTTTTGAGATTTTCAGAAAGATTTTAGTTGATCTAAAGAATTCCCCTTTCAGAACCAGGAGAACCTCTGTGAAATCAGTTTCAAGTAGTTCTGGTGATATTTTCAGTAAGATGTTGGCATCTTTCGACCAGTTACTTGATGCTCTTTCTTTGAAGAGTGAATTAGGTGTTAATGGGAGTATTGATATATGTTTAGCTTCTGATCCTGTTAAAACTTCTGTTACTCTGCCTGTCGCGTTCCATGCACTGGATGATGTGATTTACAATATTGGTCAATGTGCTAGACTAGACAGCAGGTCCCTCTCTTGGCCACTGCTTAAGTTGAACAGATTATGTTCTGGTCTAGTCCTTGCTAGTGGGGAGGAGCTTCCTTTTGGAATTGTAAGTAAGATTGGTTTGTATAATAAAAACTGTTCCTTTCAAATAAACTTTTAGTCATGTGGAAGAGAAGTTCCTGATATAGTTATATTGACGAAGAATCTTAATTCTCTTGTTCGAAATACATCAGGCTACATGTGCATTTGATGGAACACGGATGTCAAAGTGGGAAGAACCAAATGGTGCAGCAGGTATGCTTAAGAAAATATGTAACTCTGGCATAGCATCATTGTTTCTCATCTATGTCAACTGCATAAAGGTTATTTCTCCAGTTCTTCTCGATGTGTTGCTTCTTTATGTTCATCATTAAGTTAAATAGGTATTGCTATGACGGTGAATATTGCATAGTATAGTTCGTACTTTTGCTTAGCTTCAATTTAGGACGTCCTTCTCTAGTTTTTAAGTTAACATATCTGTAAGGATCGTCCAAGTCTTCATACCTTACAAAGCCTTGAAAATCCAAGGGCATTATTTTTTTCTGAGGTGTGTGAACTGTGAAGTATCTTAGCTGTCAAGTGTCAGTATTGAATGAGCATCTGGCAGCTTCAATAAGATGTCTCCAGAACTTGCCATTTAGAGTGGCATGTGAAGTGAATTTGAAATATTAGTTGAAATTTGGTTTAATGCTGAATTTCGCTGAATTTCTACTGATAGTGGTGTAATGTAGGAGTTTTTGGAATACCTACAGCTTTGAGGGATTGAAATCCAGCAGAACTTTTGTATTTTGCCTCAGTACCAGCCTTCTCCCGAGCTTCTATTTAATAAATTTACCTTTATTCATCAAAAAAAATATATAGTTGTTTTCCAGTTAGGTTGAAACAGGTCCTTAAACAAGAGAAAAGAAAATCAGTAAAATGGAAAATCAGGTAACTCATGGATGGAGTTATTATGAAGTTTAGAGCTAAAGAGCGAGGAGAAGCTAATATAACAACTTTGATGCAGTGGCGCCTGCTGAATAATGTTTAGCTAAACCCTCGGGTTTGTGCTTTTCTTCTTTGCCAAATGTTTCTTAACATAACAAGTAGCTCATAGTGCAACACCATCTTTATGCATCTTCTTCTGGATAGGTCCCAAATAGAAATTGCAGTAAGTTTTTATTTCCGTTCGGAAGCCCAAGATTTACCTCCGAAGTCCAAAGAGATCACTGCTATCTCAATGGTGTATAAGTAGATAATTAAATATCATATTGATGACCACTAGACATTACTGTAATATTTTTTTTATAAGAACATTATTGTACTGAAGAGATATCTACTTGATTCTGATGGATGTTTTCTACTAGTTGGTGAATAAATTGTAATCCATATACATGTCTTGATGCACTAACCCTGGGGAACATTTAAGACCGGATGAGGATGAATCAACCAGCTTTTAGTATATTCAACACAAATAATTTAAGTGTTAATGTGTTACTAGCTTCTCATTACATGTTAATGC
Source organism: Jaltomata sinuosa (assembly GCA_003996215.1). Taxonomy (NCBI): domain Eukaryota; kingdom Viridiplantae; phylum Streptophyta; class Magnoliopsida; order Solanales; family Solanaceae; genus Jaltomata; species Jaltomata sinuosa. Next base: position 808,812 of record QJPP01007233.1, read on the forward strand.
ATATAGTTATTATTAAGCAATTGTTGCAAGTTGCGAATATGAAAGAAGAAAAAGATGGAAAACGTATCTAATTACTGAGTTGCTTCGTGGTATCACTTGTTTATGAACATCATAAACAAGTGAAGGCACCAAAAAGATAAGATTTCTCTCTGGAGAATATTGCACTTAGGGCATCATCAAGATGACTGCGACTCATACAATCTTTGCAATAGTCATTCCTGAGATGAAAAGATGATTTATCTGCAGTTAAGAATAATGGAAAAGAAATCAGGTTGTTGATTTGTTTTGCTAAGCAATTTCTTCTGCATTATATTTCAACTCTCAATTCCTGGGGTGAGGGCAGCAAAGATTTAGGTAGAAAAAAATGAGGAAAACGAAATAGCACTTGGAATTTCGTGATACAACTACAGGTTGTTTATTTGTTTTGCTAAGCAATTTCGTCTGCACTATATTTCAACTCTCAATTCATGGGATGAGGGCAGCCAAAGATTTAGGTAGAACAAAATGAGGAAAATGAAATAGCACTTGGAATTTCGTGATACAACCACAATCACCAACCTGTCCTCATCTTCAGTTTGAAGATGTGTGAAGGAAGGTGCCTCTTCAGGCGCCAATTATGAACAGAAAGAAGGTGCCCAAATCTAAACAACCTCTAAAGGTATCTCAAATTAAGAAATTAAAAGGAAGGAATTTATATTGGATGGAAAGATGAACAAATACATATTTAATTTTTAAGGGATGAACACATGTTTTTGTATTTACATTTTCAATATCCTTGCTAGTGCTTCGTGTAGTTAGATTTGCATTATTTTGTTGTAGTATAGTTTTGTGACTATCTGTTGTTTTGTTTATTGGCTATATATCTTGGACTGTTTTGAGCCGAGGGTCTATCGGAAACAACCTCTTTACTTCACCTCTGGGGTAAAGGTACGGTCTGCGTACATTCTACCCTCCCCAGACCCCACTTTGTGGGAATATACTGGGTATGTTGTTGTTTTTCTTTATGGTTATTGTTCTATCTGATACTTGTCTTCTGCCTTATAGGTTGTTGGATCATATATCAAGTAGCTGGTAACCAGATGGTTGAGCTTGTGGCATATGAGTTAATGTCTGCTAATGATGCTCCAGAGAGAGATCCAAAAGACTGGTATGACATATTGGCTTCAAAGTATAGTTAGGAAAAGATCTTTTCCATCCTGCAAGCAACTTTACGTGTTTCCAGCTTCTGAGACAGATATAGCAATGTCTGTTCAAGGGGGCTGGTGTTGTCTAACTGCAAACAGTATCTAACAATTATCAATTCATTCTTTGTAAAATTGTGGCTTTGCGCCTGATCATTTAAGGCATATAAGAAGTAAGTCCAACAGCCCAAAGTAACGTAGAACAAATAGAATTTGCTACGAAAGCTGGCTAACAGGGGTATTGCTATTATATGAGAACATAGCACTGGAGAAGTGTGATAACCAGAATAGGATTCATTTTGGCTAGACCAAAATCAACTATATAGTTGACACGGGATTTCTCTAGTGCTAAAATATGGAAAATACATTTATGCATCTTGTAAAATCACCTACACTTCTATTTATGTAAATATAAACAAATGATTAACTAACCCCTCTATCCCTTTTGTTTGGTCTGTGGAGAGTTATATGTTGTAAGTGGGACTATGAGTTGAAGCTTTTATTAGTTTGTCTCTGCTTATGTATACATGAAACCCCCAAGAAAAATGGTAAAACGGTGTCTGAAGATGGGGAGGAGAGGGTGAGAGTTTCCTGATGTATTTGTTTGTGTTGAAGAGAATAATTAAATAAATCTTCATTTTAAAAAGAAATAGCCTCTAACAACTTAAACTTTCAGATGAGATGGTCACCCATTTTAACATGATATCGGAATTAGACCCATTCCTATTCTTGTTTTACCCAAATGTTGGGCCCGGTATTATATTCTCCACACTCATATCTAGTCCTGACCGTGCGTGCAAGCGGTGTTATGTGGCCCACATTGGTGGAGCATGTATAGGTTGTTATGTCCTTATATGATCTTGGGTAAGTCTTTACCCCATGAGAACTTTTAGGGTTGAGATTGGTCCATTTTCTTGATAACTTGCTGTGTCATTTTCTAGGTCGAAGCATGGGTTGGGAGGTCCTTGGGTTTGATAGTAGAATTTTCTTTTTCTATAATAAATGAATAAAGAGTTTCAAGAAAATCTCCTTAATAGGACTGCAGGAGAGACTGCCGCTGAGGCTGAGTTTAAACCTTCAGTGTCAAGCTGAACTCAATGGATCTTAAATGATCAATTTCTGAATTAGGAGAGTGCTTAGCTCTAAATAAATGGATTTGAAGGGGCTTGTTTACTTGTTAAAGACAAGAGTCTCATCTATTCTTCAAGCAGCGCCCTTGACCGGCACTCTGTATTCCACCCACACTTGTGAAAACCGAATTAAGATGTTTCTAAACTTAGGTTTACCTGCCTTCTATAATTACTTGAGAGAAGAGGGTCTTCAAAACCTTCATCAAGGTAGAATATCATTACCCAGCTTCAAACTGTTATTCTGCAATGCTTCTGGACCCATTCAACTAAGCACGTGTCCACATTGTGATCTTCTTTTGACTTCTTCATGCCTAGAAGATTGTTTTGTTTTCTGCCAGTGAATGGCATTCATCCTTGTGGGACATGCCAGCCAAGTCGCTGCAGCTGTAAATCTTTGTCGCCTCTTTTGGTTAAACTCAAATTGTATTTCTTTTTGCCTTAAAGTACACTTTTATTACTCTATAAATCAAGATTTCCCAAAAATAATCAAGATCTCCAAAAATAATCGAGATCTCACTGAATCATTGGAAACTTGCCCGCAGAGATGGTATCCAGACTTCTTTGGTTAGACAGAATGGAGAGCTTTTCTCTTTTAGACTTCACTTGATATTAGTACCATACAGAGGACTTCTATTTCTTTAAATTTGCATCTAATATGATCGTGGTCTAGTGTTATTTCTGCAATACTTTTCAAGAGAATTTCAAATGATATACTGTCCTCATTCCAACTTGTATGTCACTCTTTCCACTTTGGAATTTTCCAGAAATTTTAAAACCATATCATCATTGATAATTTTATTCTATGCTAATCATAATCACAATTTCTAAGAATTCAAATTTATTTAACTATTCAAATTGCAAGTGGTGTCCAAGCTAGTTTGCACACCTCAACTATGCCTCTGTATACAATTGTGTGGTTTTCTTATCCAAACGAACTTGACAAGTCTGATATTTCTCCTTTTTAGTTCCCTATTCTCGTATGTAAGTTCAAAATAGAACTGGTTTCTGAATAGTTGCCAATTTGTTATAGCTTTGGTGACATTTAAGTGCTCGCTCATTTAGATTGTTGACTATTTTAGAGAATCAGCCAAAGTTTTGGTCAACTTTTGGAAGTATGCAATAGAAAACCTTACCATCATTGTGTATAGACTGAACACTGATATTCATTCATTACATTAGGGTGCTAGAAGGAAGTGAAAACGGAGGTTCCAGTTGGCATCTCTTGGATAAACGAACTTCCCAGATGTTTGACAACCGTTTCCAAAGAAAAACATTTACAGTCAGTTCACCCGGCTATTTGGCAAATGCATTCAGGTAAAGTCTTATCGGAGGCTCTTAACAGTTCAGTTCTTCACGATAGGTCCCGGTTTCTGATCACTGTTAGAAATGGCAGGTTTAGGTTTCTAGCAGTTCGAGACAAGAATGCAACTTCAAGATTTCAGATTGGCAGCATTGACCTCTATGCAGGTAGCAGCTAATGTTCCCAAACCATATTACAAACTTCCCCTTTCTCTGGCTTGCTGTGAGTTGGAAGTTTCACCCAGTGACCTATTCCCATGTTGTATTTGCGCCCTAATTAATTATCTGTCTATCCGGATTATAGTTACGAACGATAAGGAGCTTCGTTGCTAGAAGCGGGGAAGTAAGATTTAAATTATTTGTATTAACACTTGTCGCATGCACATTCTTTTGGGAAATGTAAAATTGTCAACCTTTAACATAATCGTTTTCTTTTCCCTTTCACTTTTACTTCCTCTTATTTAGCAGGCCTATTGACTGACACAGGACCTTTGGTCGTTTGGTTGGTGGGATAAGGATAACAATTTCGGTATAAAATGCGGGATTGTTTTATCTCACATTTGGTATCGGTATCAATTAGTACTGGAATTATTTTATCTCCCATTATTTGTACTAAAATGGTGGGATTAGCTATCTCATATAGAAGGCGAGATAGCTAATTCCATGGAATACCCTTGTCTATCTCATTCCGCATACTAAACGACCCTTATTGTTTGGAAATAATTATGATTGATTTGTAAATCTTAGAATCAATTTCCTCAGATGTAGAATGTTAAAGTTACCTAATTAAAAAGAAAAAAAGTGTAAACAATAAAGATTGACTGTAGAAAGTCAAAAAATCAAATCAATATTATAAAGAATGAGAAAATCATTCTATGAAGAATATTTCTTTAATGTTGATAATGAGAAAACCATTAGATGAGATATTTTTGTAAATAAAGAGAGACGGAAGATACATGCAATTTGAAAGCCATGACCAAGAGAAAGTAAAGGTTGAACTTTGAATCACGCCGAGGGTTTATTTTAAGATATAAATAACGTTAGATGTATGATTAATTGGTCAGATAAAACTCACACTCTCAATAATTTAAATATGAAACTCAAAAAATTGAGATAGTTTAGATATTCTTTTTATACCCTTGACTCAAAATAGTTATGTTACTGTAACTTATTAAATATATCCCCTCTTTAGCTCAACTTTAAATATTTGAGATTTAAAGTTAGGCTTTGTAATTAGCGATTTCATATCTTTTCGATGAAATTTTCACACTTCAAACGTACGAATGTACAGTTGAAAACTGTCAAATCTAACTTCATATTCAATATCTAAAATTTGAATTGCACACCTAATATAAATCTATCAAGTTATTAATCTAGAATAGTCGAGGTGATTAAACTTTGTAAATTTTCGCATTTTTTAATAGGTGCTCCTAAAAATAGAGTATTTGTTGAGTTGCCCCATAAAAGCGCAGAAACACATTTCTTTTTCTCCACGATTCTTCCGCTTCTCTCAATCTCTCTCTGGAAGAAGTCTAGCGTACAACTTCCGTCAAGCACCATGTCTGCCGAATCTGCTTCTCCAATTCCCAAAGGCCAAGTATGGTTTCAACTCTATTAGAAATCCTCAGATTCTCGTTTTTGTACACCAATTTTCTGTTTTTTTCTTCTTAATTGTTAGTAATTTTTAAAATTGGTTGGAGTCGTGGGTGATGAACAGGTTGATTTGATGGACTTCATAGACTGGTCTGGTGTCGAGTGTCTTAACCAAAGCGGCAGCAACACTATCGCCAATGCCCTCAAACAGGTGAAAAAATAAAAGATTCTGTATCTTGTCAAAAATTAGGGTTGTTTATGTAAGATTCTTTGTTTTAATAATCTCAATATAGGAACTTCATTTTGAACTTTGGGCAAAATTATAAGTACATAGAAAAGGAATTGGAGATGTTGATGATATACTTGTTCAGTAACTGCTATGGTTACTCTAACCTTGTGAAATCAAAACCTCCCACGGCTATGTTTACTCTAAACTTGTTAGGCAGCTTCTTCTGAAGCTTAAAGATACATGGTCTAAGTGCTGTAGCAAGATGTCTCCATTCTTTTAGCTTCCAATCACAGAATTTGTGGATCTAAGTGACTTACGGCTTACACAGTAACATGGTCAGATTATTAGTAGGGAAGGCACAAATACATTTACATTTGGAGCTGATAGGTGGGTGTAGGGAGGATACATAATCAACGTGCATTTAGGAACGCCTTAGAGGTTTGGGTGGGTGGGGTGGGGTGGGGGGGTTTAGTTGAAATAGTCATGGTGACGGGTGATTAAATTTTTTGAATGGAGGCTAAGTGGGTGGAAGAGACAGTATTTGTACCGGGGATTGGGGGAGGAGGGATAATTAATTTGATTTACCACATGTTTTTCAGCCTGAAATGAAAATCTCAAGGGAGACATTCTTAGAAGAAGGAACTAGATTATTGTATCTTGGAGTTGTTTGTGCAAAATGATCTGTAAAGAGAATAACGAAGATGTAGATTACTTTCCTTTATTTGACATCCATTGGGCAAAAAGCTGTTGCAAGTTGGAGGGTAAAGAATTCTGGGAACCCATGAAAGCAGCATGGAAAGCTAGCCCGCTAAGCCCTTTATGGACAATTTGGAATGGAAGTACATTTTTTTATAAAGTTGGAAGGAAAGAAACGTAAGGATGTCTTATGAATTCAAACTAAGAGAATAAAAGGTAAGGACAAACAAGCAATTCCTCTCGGATATCTTTGAATTCCCCAATCAACTTTATTAAGTTGAGTTATTCAAGAACAGTTCAAATGCTTTGTTCCCCTTAGTTTGAATTCCTCAACCAACTTCATTAAGTTGAGCTGTTTAGGAACAGTTCAAATGCTTTGTCCATCCTGTGTCTTTTCTTTTCCTTTCGGATAAAGACCATTTTACTGGATGATGGCGGTCAATGCTAGACCTCCCATAGATCTGATTTATCCATCTGAAGTCTTATTAGTGATGTATTTAGTGCTTACCTCACTTTTGGGGCCGTTTTGGTTATAGGAACTAGGGGGTTATCCCTGTATAAAATTTGGGATTAAATTTGTCAAGTGTTTGGTAGTGGGTATTAGCTAAAAGCAGGATAAAATATATACCAAATTCACGGGATTATCTATCACATATATAATGTGGGATGATCTATTTGGTTATAATCCTCGGATAACCTTGTTTTGAACCAAACCACCCTTTACTGTTCATCCGAGATTTGTTAGTTGACTGCTACCTTGGACTAGAAGTTGTTGCGCTCTTGCATCTCGCGGTAGACTTTCACTAGTCCTTTTTAATGGGTAAATAATATATTGTATAAAATATTTGCAATAAGCGAGATTACAAGATGTTGAAAATTGCTATTGCGTCTAAAATATCATCTACATATGGATCAAAAGCTAGTTTGTACAAAAAAGCAATCAACAAAAGAAAAAGGCTTTTGAAATTTGTGGTCTCAAACAAACCTTAGACATTTGTGTGGCTATAAATCATTTTATTAAGGATAAAAGGGAATTTTAAAGTTAAGTTGTTTCTAATTATAGAAAGGTGACATACTTTTTGGGACAGACTAAAAAGAGAAGTGTTTCGCATAAATTTTGACGGAGGGAGTAATTACAAATAGATTTGAAACCATGAGAGTACAATTTTTGGCAACCAAAACCACATGGCCTCCAAGACTACTTTACTTTTCATTTGTAAATGACTGAGAATTGCAGCTCATTTGTGAAGATTTTATGCTCCTTAGCTTGGAAGTGATGCAGACAATATTTGTATTGCAGTCTTGGGCCTAGGAACTAATCACTTTCACGTTCTCCTCTTTCACCTTTTTCTTCTATTTCCTGTTGTTTATGTTCTTTTGTTATCAGCATTCTTGTTTGTCTCATTATCATTAAGTCTATGCCTCACCAATCAATTCTTAAAGGTCTTAATTATCAGATCTTAGCCCCTAATCTCTTATTTTCCCTCCCTTGAGTTGATATGTCCACAGCATGTATCCAACCCTGGTGTATCCTTTTTCAATGTTCTTCTCTGTTCCATTTATACCTGACAAAAGATTAAAACTAGAAGTTGGATTCAGTGTACTCATGTATATCACGGCCATAGGCTTTTGCATCTTTAATGATGATGTGAGATGACAGGCAAATGGAAGGTCTCATGATGGTTAATTCTTATTTATAACTGATGTAAAGTCAATTGAGAATTTGGAGCTATTGAGAATAGAGCCAAGCATTAATCTTTTCAACATATTTTGTTCAGGGCCTTCTTTAGTTATCTTGGTCACTTGGTTCCTGCTGAATCAGGAATAGCACTGTGATAGGAGAAAAGTGTTTTTAATTATTAGGATGAATGTTATGATGTATCCTAAGACCAAGGGAAAATGAAATCTGACTTCTTTTGTTCTTAATTGATGACCGACTTCTTTGTGCTATTACCATAATGAAACCTGTTACTACCCTTTTATCCGTGACCATGCAACTTCTGGGGATATTTTTCCCAATTGTAAGCTTCAATGTCAGTTCACTTGTTTTATAGTCGTCTACTTCTGCTTGCAGTTTCAGTGATGGTGTTGATTTTATTTGAATTTAAATCAGGGTTACAGAGAAGATGAGGGCTTGAACCTAGTGAGTGATGCAGATGAGCAGCTATTGATGTACATACCTTTTAATCAGGTCATCAAACTGCATTCAATTGTTATCAAAGGACCCGAGGAGGAAGGTAGCTAATAGATTTGTGGTCTCTTTCTACCCCCAGTAATCTTTTGCTGAGCACACAAGACCCTTAGTCTTATCTCATGGAGTTTCTGCTTTGGTGTTGGCTTCTGAGAATTATTGACGCATAACTAAGCTTTCTCAAAAAATTGTTGATGCATAACTAAGTGTTTTTCAAGTTTCTCTGACATCTTTGTTCACTGTTGTGATGAAGAGAAGTCACTGCCTAATCCTTTAAGTAGTTCAGTTTGGTGATTTAGCTGCAATGAGTTTTCATCTTCTTTTTGATTGGTTAATGTAGTTCTCTTTGGTGGATGAAATATTACTCTCGTGAGACAACATTTATGGAAGAGTTACTTTGGTACTCCTGCTGTTTAAGATAGATGAGATCCTACTCTGGCCTCTGTTTATATTATGGATAAGTAAATAAATGACGCAAGAGCATATATTGTATCAACTACTTAACGGGCACATGACTCTGTGTGTGTAAGTAAAATTTTGTTGAAACTTTAATCAAAATTATGCAATAAGCATGAGAAAACAAGGGGGAAAGGGGATAACAGAGATAACTAACAAGTTGGCACGAATTACTTTTTTGACCATTTTCTGTTGTTAGTGGGTAGTCAGAGGGGCTATTGAGGAAGAAAATTGTGACAGGCTTCACCAGAGGAGTTGCACCAACTGCTTTGCTCTCCTTAGATATTAGTATAGGCATCAGGCCAAAGCAGTGTGTATCAAACATGTGTACAGTTTAGAGAGCTGGGATTTATATGTTCCATTTTGAGTGTTCTAAGTAAAGCTGTGGTTACCATGCTTTTGTTGAATGTTGTCTTTGTAATCTTTCCTGGTATACTTCTTTTGCTTGATGTCTTCCATTTGTTAACACACCTGCTATATTTCCCCTGAAGATGCATCCTTTGGTGTTTTGTTTTTTCACTTTTTGTGATAAGGTAATATATTATTGCCTCCTTTGTGCATCTTGTCAAGTATTTCTTCTGGACCTATATATAGCATGATACCGTAACACAAAATTGACTTCTTGAAGGTCCTAAAACTGTGAAGCTGTTTTCTAACAAGGAGCACATGGGATTTAGGTAACTTTTGAAGTTTCATTATTCTTTTTGACCTTTTCTAGACTGTCTGCTATGTGGATTTGCTAATCGGGGTGGGTCTCTGTGCAGTAATGTTAATGATTACCCTCCGAGTGATATAGCTGTTTTATCTGAAGATAATCTCAAGGTTAGCCAATCCTGATACAGGAATTATGCTTCTTGCCTCTTGGCTATGTGTTTAACTAAATGATGTTTGCGTATAGAATTCTTATGTTTCCCTGGACGTTCATTAGTCAAATGTCTTGTTAATCTTTTGCAGGGAAAACCAGTTATCTTGAAGTATGTCAAGTTTCAAAATGTTCGCAGGTATGCTAATATCCACGGGCTTCAACTTTTACTGGGGTCATTTGTAAGATGGACACTAATCTTTTTTACTGCTTTTGGACCAGTGTGACCATTTTTATCGAGGACAATCAACTTGATGGGGAAATTACAAAAGTTCAGAAAATTGTCTTGTATGGAACAACGTAAGTTTCTTAATTTTTATGACCTCATTCCTTTTGCATGAAATCTATCTTTTGCTTCTTTTTATTGTTAGCACTTTCTTTATTTCTTGTCAATGTGTACTTCTTCAGTTCCTTTTGTTGAGTGTTTCATGTTTATTTCTGGAACTGTTTAAACATTAAACTTAACGGAAAAAAGAACAGTTTAAACTTAGAAAAACATGAGACCTTGTGATGTTCCAATGGCCTGACTGCTCACTCAACATGCTTGGATGCTGAAAGTTCCTTTTGTTTTCCCTCATTAAGATAATCACTTGTGCTTCCGTTGCCTCAAGAGCCAACACCTTGTAAACATGCTCTCCTTAAATTAATGTAACCAAAAAATGGATTTACTGAGGTTCGGGGACCACGTGCTCCCAGCAGGCGATGAGTGCCACAAAAGCTGTTAAAGAAAGTTTCTTTCCTTACTTCTTTATCACGGCTGAACAAAATTGTTTGGTGAAATGTTAGAAAGATCAAAGTGAAGAAATTCCTTTATAAGTAGAAGTGCATGTACATGTTTATGAAATTGTTTCCTTTACAAGTTTATGTATTAACTTAAAGGACACATTTGGAGAAGCTGAAGTTAAATACTCACTCAACTATACCTCCCAAAGATTAATCCTACCTATCTTAGAAAAGTTTAAGCTTTCTGTTGTCAGAGGTTGTTTGATCTACCTAGACATTGTAGAGGAAAGGACGTGTAGATCCTACGTTTTCAGTAGTTGTAGCCCCTAAATAACACGTGATACCCCAACTCATGTGGATGATTGGAAAGATTTTGTGTTTCTGTGATGTAGATGCTCTTTTGTAGTAGTTCACCCTTTCGGTTAACTAAATTAATATACATCAATAAACTTTGACCCCTTGTATATTTTTAAAACTAAAAAATGTGTGCATTTCTACAGTCTTCCCAAAAAAAGATGGTCTTTTACCTTTGCTAGGCTTTGAGAGTGTGGCTATTCGCTATTATGAGTTTGAACATGTTTGATGATTTTTCTTTCTCCTGCAGGGTGGAAACAACAGATATGAAAGGCTTGAAGAAGATTGAGGACCATTGATCCTGCAAAAGATCATTATAATCGTTCAAGTATCATTTTAAGATTTTTGTTTCCTTTTAACTTTTGTAGTTTCCAAACAGAGGTAATTGGAAACTTGGTACACTGGATATACCAAATATCAGCATGAGCTTTCGCTGCTTTGTTCAATTCAACATGTTACTGCCATTGTTCATTACCTAGTTAGTGTAACTGTATAAGAGGTATTATATTTTCTAGGTTCTGGATTGTGATGGTTAATACTCTTTTTTATCCCTCGACCTCTTTAGCCACTCAATTAACTGTCTGATTTTAGCAAGAAGAAAATTCTAACCATGCTGGAATCATTTTCCATAAATAACTTTGTGTACATGTCGAGCGATAAATTTGAATTGATGCCCTGAAGAATGCTTCTCTTATTAATGGTACATCTCGAGGCAAGATGGTGGATCTTCGACTACTAATCAAAATTAAACTTTAATGCTTGAAAATACAGAAAATTACTTCTTAGTCTCCGAAATATAGGTAATTAGAAATATGGTAGTAGTACTTCATTTGCATTTCATGGTTGAGATCATTTGAACTTCATGAGTTCATTTACATTTCATTGTTTTTATCATTTGTTTTGCACAACTTTTGAATCTGGCCTGAAAAGTAGCTTTCTCTGAGTTAAATTTGGCTTTTGAAATAGTTCTCAAGAAAAAAATATTAAATTTATCCCAAAGAGAAACAAAACTTTTAATTGATCCTATTAATTAAAGATCATCTTTTTTTCTCCTTTATATTGAATAATATAGTCGTGCAAACACAAAGTTGTAGAGATGTGAGAAGTTTTACTTTCCTTTATTTTAAAATCTTAACATCGTGAAACTGCCAACAACTATGCCAACAATAAGAAAATTCAGTTTTATATAGAGGTATAATTTTCCCTACCATCGAGTATAATGGGATCCTTGGCTTGATTGATGCTATAAATCTTGAACATCTCCATAATTTTGTAAACAACAATCTAATTTTTTGAAACTAGAAAATTGTTGTTCATACTAATCTATGAACCTTACCTTTTGAAACAACCATTTTCCAAACCAAATTATTAATAATGTAACTATAAAAAAACCCAAATGTGCTATGTATCAAACTTTAGGATATCCTTTCAATTTTCATCCTCATCATCACCAACCATTGTTCACCCACTCCCACACATGTCCTTATTTTTATTTTTTTAGCCAAAAGAAAAAAGGGTCAAAACACCAACCCCTCCCATTCATTCACCAAACAAAAACCAAGAAAGGATCACATAGGTGAGACCAAAAAAAAAAATTCAAACTTGATCATCACCCATGGCTTCCTTATCCCTAATCTCACCTCACTCCCCTTCCTCTTCTAGTCTCCGCCACAACTCTCTCATCGGAACCCGCCTTCCTACCATCTTCTTGCGCAACCCCACTATCCGCATTCGCCCTACAACCCCTTCAATCAAAGCCTTTTCTGCACCCATCCCTTCTGCTTTAACCCAAGACGAACTCAAGAAACTCGCTGCGGATAAAGCCGTGGAGTATGTGAAGAGCGGAATGGTTCTTGGTTTAGGCACTGGTTCAACAGCAGCTTTCGTTGTCGCCAAGTTGGGTGAGCTTCTTTCTTCTGGACAACTCACAAACATAGTAGGAGTTCCCACTTCTAAGCGTACTGAAGAACAAGCTTTGTCACTCAACATTCCTCTATCTACCCTTGATGACCACCCACATATTGATCTAGCTATTGATGGTGCTGATGAGGTCGACCCGAATCTTGACCTTGTGAAGGGTCGTGGTGGGGCTCTGTTAAGGGAGAAGATGGTGGAGGCGGCGTCGGATAAGTTTGTTGTAGTGGTGGATGATTCGAAGCTTGTTTCGGGTCTTGGTGGATCAGGGTTGGCTATGCCGGTTGAGGTGGTGCAGTTTTGCTGGAAATACAATTTGGTTAGGTTACAGGAATTGTTTAAGGAAGAGGGTGTTGATGCAAAGTTGAGATTGGATGGTAATGGGAAGCCTTATGTGACCGATAACTCGAATTATATTGTGGATTTGTATTTCAAGACTCCTATTAGGGATTCTGCTGCTGCTGGGAAGGAGATTGCATCTTTCGAAGGAGTGGTGGAGCATGGATTGTTCTTGGATATGACCACTGCTGTTATCATTGCTGGCAAGGAAGGAGTCAGTATCAAGAGCAAGTGAAACATTGACCAATTTTTGCCTCTCAACTGGTGAGGTCTGAAGAACTTTAACTTCTGTTTTGAGTGTAATTTTTAGACTTCATTATGGTTTCGAGGAAATAGGGGTTGGTTGTTGTAACATTAATAAGTTTTGGCATTTTTTTGGAGATGTTTAGCAATAATACTCCTATCTGAATGTAATTTGTATATTAGAACGGAAAAGAAATGTTTTTTTTTGTTGATTTCTCTTTGTTGCTTCTATCTTGACTATTTTACTTCTTTGTTGCTGAGCATATGGCTATTTGATCACTTGAAAAATTCAATTTGCTTTTAGAATTTAATCGTTATAGAGATAAATGTAGTCAGCATCAGCAACAATGTGATACTAGGAAAGTTCCCATTTTTTATCCTTTTTGTATCATTTCCTGGAGAACTGCCTTTTCTAGAGCACTCTTTAAAATACAGAATGCGTACCAGAGCTGGACTCGGAGGCTATTTAAAAGCTTGAAACTGCATTATTGCAGATGTGATGTCTAGTGTTTTGAATTTTCCAGCTGAAGAGTTCAGAGGTGAAACCAATGTGCTTTACATGTCATATGTTCTGAAGCTACATTTTTTTTTTGTTTCACTGGACTGTGAGATAGGTACCTGTTTGTGTATGCTTGGGGGAGTGATGTTTTATCCAAAGAAAGCTTTAAGTATGCTTAGGCTCGGCTGTTGTAGTCCGTAGTTGGGCAAGGTTATTTAGATGATGCCGAACAGGCCACTGCTTTACAAGTTTAGCAATAGAGTAGTTATAATGTACACTCCTCTTTGTGATTTAGTGGATTGCTCGGTTTGGGGTTTATCTTTGTGGATCTTATGCTATTTAGGTGCTCCACTGTACAAGTCAAAATGAGTAAATTGCTGGAGTTCGGATTTTGTATCTTTCCTAACTATATTTAGGAGTAACATCCTGCGGAAAGCCATTGTGCTCTCCGATATTTCATGTCCTTCCCTCCTTCCAACACCAAACCTATCTTTCTTGATGCTTACTTCGTAAAGGAGGGAAGAAATTGTAACGGGATACTCTGACTAGTCACTAGTACAAATCAATGATATTAGGGACTTGGATAGAGTGAAATATTAGTTTAACTTGGATAGAGGGACGGATTTAAAATTAAATTGATTTGACTTTTGAAGCTGAAAAAGGAAGTTTGTTGTTATGCTCTCTAATTGAAACCACCAATTATTTCAGTGAAATAATTTGAGCATCCACTCCTAACTTTAAGTTAAGAGCATGGTTGATTATACCAGTTGGGTAGCCCAAGATCATTATAAATCCTTTGGAAACCCATTTATCTACAATCAGTGCGAGACATTGTACATCTCTATAACTTCCTGAACATGTAACCCAACCCAACACATGGATGGAAGATTACCTTTTTTTCCCCTTAACTTTTGTACAGGGTTTATTTTTTTAGAAGTCTGAAGTGATTCAATAAGCTGAAAAATAGGCTTGGAGTAGAGAGAGTTCTCTCAATTGGTTAAAGAATGTGTTTGGAATAATTCGTGACTCGATAGAGCTGATTAGAAAGAACTAGCCAAGAGCAGCTCAGTGGATTGAGCACACAGAGAAACCTAGACTCCTAGAGTGACAAAATGGGTAGAAACAATGCACACTTATGCTAGAAGTAGAGAGAAAACTTGGCTTGAGACATGCTTACAGGTAAAAGAACGAGTTAACTGAGTTAGACTCTAATTTCACGTAAAAGAATTTGAATATCCAACGGGAGTACTTCAGTGTTATGGATGGAGTGGTCCATGACCATTATAAACTCCATTGAAACCTGTATACAGCCTATGTGAGACATTTTATATCTCTTAACAGTTTCATTGTTATGTATTATGTTGAGGATCACAAGGCTTACTAATACTGCCACTGTCCCCACGGTGAGCGGTTGACGAGTTACCCGAGTTACCAGATTAGGATGGGGAAAGGGGTCCTTTCTTTTATTTCTCGGAGGGGAGGGCTCTCTGTGTGCGCAAGCGTGTTTCTGTAGTACTGATCTCCAAATGCATTAGAGTGATGGAAATGGGAAGAACAAGTATTATTCATCATGCCTAACTCACACGAAACAAGTCATCTACACAAGATATGTAGTTGCTATATGAAGAGAACTAAAATAGTACAACGTCTGAAATAATATTCAAAATATACTCTGTACAGAAATGACACACCATCACATGTTTATTAAATATAGTACATATGAATCTAGCAAATGAATGAAATACAATGTGCTGGTACAGATGAAGCATCAAGCAGTAAGCCTGCTAATGACGAATAAAATGCCACCCCTCTTCCTAGTTGAGTAAAGCCATAGCTGCAGAGGCCAGAAAGATAGCCATCCAGTGGGAATTCTTGAGCATAAATGATGTAGCTGCCAGTATGGAAGAATTAGAATGGTGAGACGATCTTATACTCTGGTTAGCATAAGTAGTAATGTGATTTTATTTTCCTTAAAATTACATAGCCAAGAACTGTTTTTTGTTCCCAATGAAACATATACAAGGGTTATATGTAGTCACCTCACGGGTTTATGTTCTTTCTTTACTTGTTTTAATATCGCATTAAGGTCGACAAAAAGTAAAGGTTCTATCCTGTAAATTGATTCCAAAATTGTTGATGGTGACAACTCTTACCTCCATTATTGTCATTACCTCCATTAGTGTGAGTATTAAAAATTGAAGATGGTGTTGATGAAGATGGAGATGATGCAGTGGAATTTGAAAGCCGAATTCCCAGCTTTTGGCAATCAGCTCCAATGGCACCTTAAAGTCAAATAATGGATTAGCTAGGGATATTATTTTAGATGAAACTAAAACTTACAATTACTCTTGGTTGTATGTACTTACAATCATTGAAACAAGGGAAAGAAGGAATGTCGAGGAGATTGGAATAACCAGATTTGCACTGGCATGTTTGTCCATGTGTTATATTCTTTTTGCATGTCCCCTCTCCACAGTAAATCCAATAGCAAGCTTAAACCAAAAAAGCCCATGGGGTTCAATAAGAATATAGATAGAACATATATGAAAATGGTATATGAAAGAAATTAAAAGGGAAGATTTAGCAATTACGATCAAAGAAAGACACGTTGTGTGGAATTGGTGGAGCTGGTGGAGGTGCTGGCAAGCAAGAATAGTCAAGAGAACCTGCAATAACATAACCACCAACTCTTAGTCAAAAAATGAATTCAAGTTTTCTTCTATGTACCAAACTTTTAGATAGGAGTTTCACTATAATAGTATAGTCACAAGGAAGTAAATGAAGTAAAATTACTGACACTTTGGGACAATGCAAGGGAGAAACTGGAGATCATCTTCATCGTCATCGTCATCATGGCGAGTTCGCTTCCAACCTCGTTCACATTTACAGATGAAGTTGAATGGCTTTCCTGGTGCTTTCTCACAACTTCCTTTCCCACACTCTACATCATTGCATATATTGTCTATATACATACAACACCCAATTCAAAAATTTCAGAATTAGTTAGAAAGAGAACCCATAGTTAAAACGTTAACGAAAGTTTCCTATATTAACTAGTGCACTTGTTTCTGTGCATGGAGACAGATGGATTCAAGATTTGAACTTTACGAAATTCTACCCCAGTCAATTTGATTTACTTGTTCAATTGATATCGGGTTTGGATGAACTCATAACTTCTATGCTAGGTCTGCCCAGACCTATGTATAAATTTGGAACTGCTCTAAAATTCTGGAATTCATAATAAAATGGCCAATATAAAGAAAAATAAATATTGAACAGATAAAAGAGATGTACCAAAGTAGGGGGCAAGAACAGGAGGAATACTATCCTCTTTTGCAGCTAACATTGGTACCATAACCAAAAGAAGAGGTATATAATAAGCTCTAAATCTGGAGAAATCCATTTTCTCTAAGCCAAAATTAATTTTAGTTTTTGTGTGTGTGTGTTTTTTATGGGGAGGAAGAGAATGTGAATATGTACTTTGTGTCCAATGAGACATAAATTTATAGAGGAAGTTTGTGTTGAATTTTTCATAGTAGAAGCTTCTACTTGTATCAAAATTTTCAAAGATTACTATGTGGCAAGTCTTGTTAGGGTTCTCCCAAGTCTAATTAACTTTATTAATATAGTTGTTTGAAATTTCCATTCCTTGGTGGATTGGTTAATCAATGTTCTTATAACAATAAACTATAGGCATTTTTGTTTTTGGGGCATAGTTTTCTCTTTTGGTTTGTAGAACCCAATATGTAAACATAGAACCTAACAGTAGAATTTTAGAATATTTTAATAGTTATTCAGCATTGAGCAACGTAGAAGTTTTTTTGTTTTGGTAAGGAAGACTATTTAGAGCAACAATGAAGTTAGAACCTGATAGTAGTATTTTAGAATACTTTTCGTTAATGGAAACTTCTTCGAAGTACTTTTAAACTTGATTCCAAATCTAGTATATGTTGAAGTTTTGTTACTTTTCACATATGCTTTTACCTTTAGTGTCAAAATATCGAGCTTGGTTGAAACTAAAATTTATTGATTCAATTAATTTAAATTCGTGTCGAATAAACATACTGATAAAAGTAAAATGCTCCTTCCAAGAAGTTCACTTTTAAAGTGTTACTTTCCTAGCCAAGTACAAGATTTTGGGTTTCATTTTTCGCAACTCTATAAGTAGTTAGGTTCTTAATAGTCCCCAAAAACGGTTGAATCTCAATTCTAACCGAAATATCCGTATATGTTTGTTTTCCCAAAATTAACCATCTTAAAAAGGAAAATTAACAACAACATATTCAGTGTAATCACACAAGTAAGGTCTAGGGAGAATAGGATCTCTATCTTTCTGAGGTAGAGAAGTTATTTTTGGTATACCTCGACTCAAAAGAAGTGAAATCAAAGCAAGATTAAAAAGTAAATAACAGTAGCAGAATAACAAGATGAACAAAGTAAACAAGTAGTATTTTAAATTAAAGAATAAGCTACTATGTGAATGCTAGCTAATACTACTAAATAAGGAGAAGATTGGCAGAGGAAACCAACCCCCAGCCTCTCCTACGTACAAGTACGACACACTCAGCTACCTTCTACCCTAATCCTCGACCTACATATCTTCATATTTAGGGTCATGTCCGATCAATAAGCTGAAGATGTATTATGTCCTGTCAAATTACCTCCCCCAATTCTTCTTCGGCCTACCTTTACCTCTCTTAAAACTTGCCATATCCAACCTCACACCTCCTTACTGGTGCATCCATGCCCCTCCTATTCACATGCCTGAATTATCTCAGTCTCACTTTTCTCATTTTGTTCGCCACGGTGATCACTCCCACATTGTCCTGTATAATTTTATTCCTAATTCTATCTCTCCTAGTATATCCACACATCTATTCGAGTATCTTCATCTCCATTACCTTCATTTTCTGAACATAAACGTTTTTTATTGGCGAACAATCTGCTTCAATAATGTAGGTCTAACCATCATTTAGTAGAACTTATCTTGTGACACATTCCCACATACCCCGGACATGAGCTTCTATTTTACCCACTCCGCTCCGATATAATGTGCGACATCATCATTAATCTCTCCGTTTTCTTGAATTATTTGACCCAAGATACTTGAAACCTCCTCTCTGAAATATGCCGTGTATATCGATCGTCAGTTCCACCTTCACTTCGTGCGTTACATTATTAAACTTGCACTCCAAGCACTCTACTACTTTAAAAGTATCCTCATTTTGAAAAACTTTCCTTCGGTACTTCTTAAATACTTTTCACTAAAAAGTTGGTTCTTTTATTAAAGGAGTAATGTGATACTATTTCTCGTAAGGGGACTAAAAAAATCATGGTAGAAACACGATTTTCACTTGAAAATTTTAAAATATAAAAAAGCAAACACACATCTACTTTAAAAGACAAAAGTATCCTCCAATCCGTATATTAGATATTCTTTTATTATTCTTTAATGTTGCTTTATAAAGTATAACATACTTTAACTATTAAAAATAATCGTATATAGAAAGAAGAACTTCCATGATCATTTAAAACTTTTAACATAGAAAAATAATAATTGGAGATTGGTGATGTAGATCACAGAAGTCAAAATTAACAAAAGTGTAAATTAGAAGAATGGACACGATAATAATGTCTTCAATCAAACAATAATAACAAACCAAAAAGACACAAGTAACTGATAAACATGCACATCAAAGGTTTAGGTAGAAATCTTTTCAAAGATGGAAGACTTAGTTCTACGTTAAAAACAGTTGAAATTTTAACAAATAGATCTTCAAGGGTTTAATGTGGCTAATTACGGTTAATTCACAACCATAATTTTAGCCTATGATAGTAGAGTAGTTACTAATTTTCTAAATTATCAATTAATATTTATCAAGAGATTACTTTATAAGTAACCTGATTGTGTAAATATTTTTTACATAAAACTTTTAACTCATAAAACTAAACGTGCTTGGTTGAAAACTTTACCCTTTTATTTTTACTTCTAGAAAATAAAGATTGAAAAAAGGTAAGATACATGAGAAGCCATAAAAAGAGAACAACAACGGATATTTTCATAAATATACCTTTTAAAAAAAAATATATATCTACATAGCCCAAAAGTTCACATAGCCTATTTTTTTTTACAACAGTGTTTATACATGTTTATATAACATTATGCATTTTTATACAACCTTATACCCTTATTATACACAAATGTATAAACTTGTATAAGAGGTATTTATACGCTTTTACATTGTTATACACCTTATACATAATTATTCAACATGAAAATCACCATAGAAAAAAAAAGGGGGGGAGGGAGGGGGGTGGGAAGCAACTGCCTTTCGGCAGGTCAGCAAACACAAGAAATTCGGCAGCAACTCAGCCTAACTTGCAAAAAAGTGGGCTATGAGTATAATTATTTTACTTAAATGTTCATAGAGAGTGTTATTATCCCTAAAAAAAAATCGAATCACTTTTACGAGCCTAAGACACATTACAATAACAATATACCCAGTGCGGTCCCACAAGAAGCCTAAGACACAATAATTTGAGAAAATTGAAGTATCATTCTTTTATGGGCCAAATGTGATGCTTTTCATATGAGAAAGGTTCCTTCTTTAGAAAAGACTATAATTGTGGTGTTATAGAGGTTTGCCTGCAGCTCTTACTAAAAACAAAATAAGTGTCTTAATTCAGAAACCTCCAATATGTAGAAAGAAGTATGTTGTCCAAGGCTCACTTTAGTTGCAAATGGCAAGACAAGAGGACTCATTTGCAGGCCTCTTCCAAACCAAATACTGTGAAAATGACTAATGAAGAGTTGCACCACCAAAACCATTTGAATATTCACTTTTAAAACACAAACACAAAAAAAAAGTCAATGAAATAACAAAGCCAAGAAACAATGCAGGCCTTAACCTCAATATATCAGTGTACTCAACCACATTAATATGACTCAAATTCTCTCTAACAATCACCCAATTCAAGGAAAGTTCTCGCGAAAAATATTTTTACGCCTATTTTGAGTGAAAGAGATTGAAAGGTATACAAGAAATGGGCAAGGCAAGCAAATGGATCAGAAACTTCCTAATGGTGATGGGGAAGAAGGAGGAAAGGGAAAAGAAAGAAGACAAATCAATAGAAAGTATGGGAACCCCAACAACTCCAAAGGCGAAAAGGAGATGGAGTTTCAAGAAATCATCAAGCATGGAGAGAAACAACCACAAAAGTAATAGGTCTTTCGACTTAACTTTTGATCACAAACTAAACACACAAGGTTCAATGCCGGAGTTTGACATTCTGGAGAAACACCACAAAGCAAACCTAACAGCAAAAGGAGCTGTAGAACCAAAGGCATACATTACCAGACGTGTTAAGGATGCAGCTGCCACCAAAATCCAAGCTGTTTTCCGTTCTTATTTGGTAACCATTCAAAGCATATTCTTGTTTATTTTCAAACCTAGGTTGAGCATGATTGGTTTCATTTGATCTTTCATAATTTGCACTAAGTTACCTATCATGGAGAGGACCTTGTTCTCACCTTAAGGTTCAATGAACATGCACAGCTAAACTATGTAAGACTAAATAAATAATGTTAAATGCTAAAAGGTGAAAGTTGGTTTGAAAGCATGACTGATGTTTATCCAGGCTAGGAAAGCATTGCGCGCCCTAAGAAGCCTAGTTAGATTACAGGCACTGGTAAGGGGTCACCTGGTGAGGAAACAGACAGCAGCAATGGTCAAACGTGTGCACTCTCTCATGGTCATTCAACTACGGGCTCGTGTTCAAAGAGTTCAGATGGCCGAAGAAGCACATACCCCAAACTCAAGAAAGAGTCAGAAAGTATCATCCGAGAACAATCAGCTTACCAGAGTCTGCAGCATTGTAAGTCCCCTCTTCTCCTCATGCAGAATTTTGAGTGTACCGATATAATGGAAATGACAAGACTTTAAATGGCAGGAAAAGATGGATGTCAGCATTGAAGAAAAAGGGAGATTTCAGAAGATAAAACAGCACAAAAAACAAATCTTCGCAAATGGAAAATGGATTGAGCACCTCTGAGTCTCATCGCCTTTCATTGTCAAGAAGGAGTCATCAAGTACTTCAGACATGTCCAAGTCCCTCTACACTGAGTGATATGAGCACAATAAGTTACGACGGGCATATAGAGGATTTCTCCTTCAAGGCGCCAGAAAACGGTCTTGAACATTGCTCTAATGTGTCAACAACCATATCTTCCAAAACCCCATTTTCCATTGCACACTCAGAAAATCCGAAGTCCATATTTTCTAGTGCTACTTTAGCACTAACATACATGTCCAATACAGAATCCTCAAGAGCAAAAGCTAGGTCACATAGTGAACCCAGACAACGACCCAATTGGAGCATTAAAAGAAAAGGCAAGCGCACACCATCAATGGATGGGATAACAGGCATACCTGTCTCTAGCAGGGAAGAAACACCTACCCACAGCAGGAGACACAATGTCCCAGAAAGCCATGAAGCCTGGTTACTTGAGCTCAACAAACAAGCAAAGTTCATCAAACATGGCAAGGTTGATTCCGCCAGCATAGTGTCTACCATTTGACCTCTGGAAGATCTCTCACTGTCTACAAGGTAAGAGTGGCTAGCACATGAGATTTATAGCTACTTATATCTCTCTCAGCCATTTACATCAGTCTCGTCTGAGCATGTACCAGTTTCATCTGGTCCAGTCAAACGCCATTTTCCGTAAAATATCTCTGTTATTAGAGCATCCAAGTGCACAAGGAGAACGACAACCTGACACCAAAAATTGGGGTAACACCCAACTTCTGATGAAAACTGAGGTTGAAATTCTTTAACTTGGTCTCTCAAGTTGAGTAAATGCACCCAAAAATAAAAGAGACGAGAAGCATAAAAAGCACTCTCTAATTCAGACAAAATAGATGCTAACATTGGGACCGTCCAGGAGCAATAATATTTCTAGTGGGATTCAAAGAACCTGTTTTCTCATCCATACTATCCTTTCAGTACTTCATGAATTTGCTAAATATGCTAGGGGTAAGGGTAACAGGAGATCCTAGCTATGAATTACCATTTCAGCGTATAACTATGCCTCTACGTAGCAAAATCTGGGCACCTACAGAAATATTACAGCAAAGACTACTTTATACACATTGAATATTCTTAGATTTAATCTTCCTGTTTAGGAGCATTTTCCTTGATGCTCTTGGTCAACCAAATAGCAGTTTCCCTCGGAGAAACTTTTTCAGGTCCAAATGGCTTCAATAAGACACCAAGTTCATCAAATCTGTCTTCTTGCAAGAGTCTAGCACTGAACTCAAGTAGTCCCTCTAGTGCTTCAGCCCGTTGCTTATAAGATGACATGTTAAAGCGGCGGCGTCTTGTGTCAGATGAGGTCCGGCTAGATGCACCAGCAGTGGCATTTTGATCAGAAGAATCAGTTATGTCCTCTCTATCCACATGCACCATGGGGCCTTCAAACCCTTGCCAAGCATCATTGGAACTCAGTCGATCAAATTTACTGTCAAGAATCTGTATGGTACATTTGTCTTTCATAACTGAATACTCAGCTTGTGGTGAGCCAGAGGAACCTTGCGCAGAGTTTGATGATGTTCGGCGTATAGGATGGAAAGGATCTTCATATGAAGCTAATGGAAACTCAAGCATCTTGTCAATTCGAGGGGCATTGACAGAAACATCAGGAGACTTAATGCAGTCAAGGAAACTGAGGCTCGGCCTTCGAGGTAATTCTTGAACTGCTGCCTTGTTTGTCAATGGCAAAGATGCCCTACGAGTTGTAGAAACAGATCTCTTCACCAGGGTTCGTGAAGCCTGTCAAGCATAGAGTAGTCAAACGACATGTGTTGGAAACACATCACCAAGGGAAATATGGTTAAGCAGGCTAAAATTGCATATTTACCATATTACTGCTTAAAGCACATAAGCTTGCATCCATGATTTTCAGAACATAAATATAAAAGCAACCACATGTTATTTTTATTTTGAAACTGGTAACAAGTTGGTATACAAAGGCACTAAAGCAGTGCAAAACCATAATTACAGAGAGACCAAAAATAACCCTGCTAAGCAAAAATAGAATTTACAGAGATCATCAAATCTACTAGGAATCTGCCTCCTCTACTCTACTTTCTATACACCAAAAGTGAAACAACAAGATGCAATTCATCTTGAGTTTCTGTGTGAGGTTTGCTTATCTTCAACCACATGTTATTTTCTTTTTGCTTTTTGTGCTCTCTCTCTCTTCTCTTTTTGCCCAGCTGGGGCTTAATGAAGATGGAGTCAGAGATGAGCGTTTGTATCTACCCTTTCAACACTTTACATATTCTAGGAATTCAAACAGACAAAGGACTACAAAATTATGCTAGATGAGTAATCCATAACAAATTTAGTGATAAAATCATATGATCTTTTGCAATGCCAGCAACACAAATTAAAACTTCTGATTTTCTTTTATATATTTTGCAAACACATCTTATACTTACCAAGAAGGAAAGTGAAAGTTCAACAACAAACTCAGAGAAATCATACAAGGTCAACAACTGGAAATTTATTAGTTTTGATGGCATTATGCTTATATGAAGTGTTGTATTGGTTGCTTAATGAAAGGATATATGTTTTTAGAATGATCCATCTAATAGTGGGGGTTTGGGACATATTTTCCTAGAGAAAGAACCTAAGCTCATATTTCATCCGCTTCGTGTGGCAGTATTTGACTTCATACACAATTTAAGATGTTTATCTAACTAGTTTATCATAATAATAATTATGGAAAAGAATATTAAAATTGTTACTGGAAAAATAGTTCGATTTAGAAAGCATCCCATCAAAGTTTAAATTTGAATAATAAAATGAATTTAAATTCTTGAAAGTTAATATTATTCAGATATCCCAAAACGGAAAGTGTCATACAAATTGGATATCAAGAGTTATATAGATGATTTGGAGAAACCTTCACAATTAAAAACTGCAAGTACTAATTGTTATAGCACCATCAAAAAATTTAAGAATGAGAATGGTATAGTTCTAACTTCTTACCAATCATATGATAAAACTATGGAGTTGCCATTATAGCTATTTCTACTCAGTTTGTTTTGATAAAACATATTTTCACAAGGTCAACATCCCCTCATGCCCAGATAAATACATGTCTCCTTATCTACTTATCAAAAAATAAGGAAGTTCTAATAACTTGGGGGCTCCATGGTTCTTAAAGTCACAGGTTGATTTTAGGAACAAATAAAGATGACACTACAGCTCCATTAACCTTGCCAAAAAAATCTTCCTTTATAAGGATACCGGCTTCTTCTTTTCATATATAAGTTGACACCATCTAAGATTTAGTGAGAAACCATTTTCAAAATCTGTTGCAATCACAAACTATTGAATCTATTAGTTTTCATATATTGGTATTTGCCTACTTTGTTGTACATCAGTTGAACCGCTTGGATGTTCTTGTCTAGAGTAAAATCAATTTACCTTTTATAGAACAGAAAAAGTCAAATGAATAACCTTTTACTTGTAACCTTACCATATCACTGTTCCTTAGCTCTACTTGTCTTCTTGGAGTAGTTAATTTCGGCACGATCACCTTTGGATTCTTGTTCACAAGCAAAGCTTTTGAAGTGATTTTTTTTGTGACAGTTGATCCTCTATCAGGGCTTCCAACAGACAATTCAGATACTCTGCTTGGAGTTTTTGGATGTCTACGATTTGAAAAAGTATAATCGTGATCAGAGACACTAGGATTCAGAGTCCTATCATTTCCACATGACATTCGCTTCTCTCTGTTCGTTGGGAAAGGTGTGCTTTCAGAAACTGCAAATCTGGTTTTCTTTACATCATTATCAGGCAAACAAGCAGGTAAACTGTTGCGTCTAGGGCTGTTAAGTTTGAGATGGGTATTAATCACATATGGCTGAAGGAGTGGATTCCTAAGAAGTTCTGCTGCCTGTAACATAACAAAAAAAATATGTTATGTCAGTATGAATATTATAATCAAAATATGTCTAAGTTTCAGTTTTTGTGAGGAGATTCCCTTTGAACTTTATATTTTAAGAGCTGATCAGTTCACTAGATTAATTTTGGCTATTAACCAACTGTCTAGAAAACTAATCTGACGGAACAATGGAAGCACTCTAAAGAAGCCAAAGAGACATAATTTAATCTTTTGTGGTCAGTATTGAATAGCTTCTGTGAGAGTAATTTAAGGAGTTAATCTTCCTGTATTTTCATGCTTCGAAAATAATTTAAGTAGAAATTTATTAAATAAAAAAAATAGATAAACAGACAAAGACATACTGTTGATAAGCGTTAACATGCTAGTCCTTTCATTTTTGTTAGAAACACTCCTCTTAATTTATATATTAAAAACACTCCTGTACTTCAGAACAGAAGCTCCTTCTAAGTCAGCGCTAAAAGATAAATCATCAGTTTATGAAAGGCTACATACTTCAAATTTAAAGCGAAGAAAACATGAAATGATTCCTCCAGATATTTGCATTATGTGGCAAAATCATGAGACATGTCATCGCGACTTTTGATATTACGCCACTACAAAAAGATCCTTGCTGTTCTAGGATAAATGTAAGTTAAGGCCATTGTTGGATATACAACTTCTCAAATTAGATGCAACAAGACTAAGAATGAGATGGAATCACGTCATTCGGTTTTCTTCACTATAATCCCAAATACATGGTCAGAGTATAATTCCCAGTTCTTGGGAGCAGCTAGTTTTTTTTTCTTATTTTGATAACAGGGAAAAAGGTCCTCAGAACCAGTTCCTTCGCATGTTCCTTCGCATTTCTTATTTCCCAGTCAGAGTATGTGCTCTTAGGAGCAACTAGTTCCTTCGCATATTTTACACAACCAGACAATATCACTATTTATGGAATATTAAAACATTTGGCTTGTTACATATCGAATAGAGGACTTCCTCTCCGCCTATGCATGTCAATCACTCCAGATTTGAGTTAAAATAACAGGCAATGCAGGCTAGAAGTGTTGCTGACAGAAAATCACACTTGGACATGATTAAAAATGAGATATCAGATGACCATTTTAACTATATGGCAGCCAGTTGTTACTGAACCAGCCGAGTCGTATGAATACATAAAAGACAATACAGGAAACTAGAAGGAGGATTTTGTACTGTGGTTGTGGTATACTTGGTGATATTTAATTCTAATATACTATGATGCTTGGGATAATTAATAATAAAATTTGTTGTTACCAAATGGCTACAAATCATTGACTACAGAAGAAGCTTATTGATAGCAGAATCGTGGTCTAAGTTTCCTTGTTATCCCTTTACCTTACATTCAAATGATTATCATCAACTTGGTATTTGTTAAGATTTCTGACATTACCAGAAGATCATGTCTACCTGCTTTTTTCTTCAAATAAAGGCGAAAAGATAGGTGCCCAACAAGTTATAGAAGAATGATTAGGAAATGTGTATGTCTTACTTAATGATTTTGTCTTGTGAAAGTAGTACCAACAAAAAAAATTAAAAATAGAAAAGAGCAAAAACAAAAGATAAGGAATTGATGGTTTCTACTATCGGACGAAACATAAGTCAAAAGGAAGTGTCTTACATTGTGGTATAAAGCAAAGGCATGAAAGGCAGGAGATTCACGAAAGAAATGTAACAAACAATAACCTCATATTCACATATTTGATTTCGGCCAAAGATGTTGACACAGCACTACGGTATTTATAAGCTTCTGTTGGTTTATCTACAAATAACTCCATCATATGCAGATTTCTATCTAAAAAGCATAATCCATTTATGCAGATTACAAGATATGCACAGTAAACCACCAGTTCAAGTTTCTTAATGAACCTCATAGGAGATCATAAGGCAATACCATAATGGCTTACGATGTAAATGGACATTTATAAATACAGATAAAGAGGAATTCATACGCTTGGCCTCAGTTCTGGGTTTTTCCGCAGCATGCTTTTGACAAGACCTCGGCTGGAAGGCAAATAAGAGAAGTGAATAAGCACAACAACAACATACCTAGTGTATTCCCACAAAGTGGGGTCCGGGGAGGGTAGAATGTACGTAGACCCTACCTTTACCTCATATGAAGTAAGGAGGTTGTTTCCGATAGACCCCCGGAAGAGAAGTGAATAAGCAGAGTTAAATAAAAGATTCTCATAAAAGAGTAGAGCTTCTCATAGATAAAGTCAAAAAAGAGTTCAATACATAGTTACTGAGGCACGTAAACATCCCCTCTCAATTTTTGGATCTCGGTGTTTCTTTACTAACAAAAGTACTGCATTGCAAATAGAGGCTTTGTCGTCATAATGATTCCAAAAACAACCTTGAGTTGTTCGTCATAATAATGAAGACCTACTCCCTGACCTCCAAACTAATGCACTATCTCCTTTCACCAAATTTTTGCCTTTAGATGGCATCAAGTAGAAATATGTCCTCCACCAAGGAACTAGAAAGGTCCCGGGAGGGAAGATGCAGTTAAATGATTGCTGATTTTTCATTGACTTTACTTTTCAAGTTGCTAATTTATTCTCTTTTTACATCTCAAAATTTATGTTAAAGAAATCTATGTTGGTACTTGGGAATTTGATGATAAAAACAAAATTAATTCCATTCATGCAACTTAACACACGGAGGCCTGTCGTGTTGTGCATTAGACTGGAAGCACAATGGACATAGAGGGAATTAAAATGCCTTTAAGAGTGGGTTAGTGAAATTTAACTTTAAAATCCTTATGTTGGCCTTTCGTTCAAATAAGGCATTCTTAGATACTGAACCTCACTAAATTAAAAGCAAAGGTACACTCGACCAGTTAAGTTGCTATAATTTTATTCCCATCTGTTGATTGACTGTTTATAGGTTTAAAATAGACCTGTATATTTTAAGATAGTTCTCCAAAAGAACAAATCATCTAAAAATTGAAAGAGGGACTTCCTTCAACAGATCCAGAAGTCCAGCTTTAGAAATCAGTCTAAACAAAATGGCAGCACTTGTACATATAAACATATGCATGGTTCCATGACAAAAGAAACCTCAATCAAATGAATGACTTACAATGGACCAGAGTATTTTGTCGGAAGTGGTGCCACGATAGACTTGTTTATTTTGTTGATGAGTGCTTGCATATCCTATGTCAACATGCATAAAATGGCATTAAGTTTCAACGACCAAAAATATCCACCAGAAATAGGAAAGTGAAAAGTAAAATGCAAAAGCCTTAAAAACATATGAATACACATGCAACAAGGCTAAATTTCTCAAAAAGCACTCAAAGTCTAAGTAACTTTACCCAATAACTACATCATAAGTAGAGTCATAAAGCAAGCATCCATTGACTGAAGTATAATAAGGAAGACAAGGGCCATGATTTCCCAGATGTACTTGATAGAGTGGGTTAGAGTCCCACATTGGTTGGGGAATGGACTAGTGGTCTGCTTATATGGACTAGTGGTCTGCTTATATGGACTAGGGCAATCCTCTCCTCATGAACTAGCTTTTGGGGTTGAGTTAGGTCCAAGAGTCATTTTTACTAATAACCTATAAGCTTCTATAAACTCCGACACAGAGGAAAATCATTTGCAACACAATGAAGAAATAAGGGAGCAATTCTTCATAAAGAACACTTGATTATTCCTAGTATTAGTGGAGCTCCAATGGGAAGATGGAAAATCGCCATGGCTCATTAGCTAAAACATGGCAATTGAAATAAACAAAATATATCTTTAGTTAATTTCACATATAAACAGGACAAGCAAATATCCAATTTCTCATATACATTCCTTTCTTCCAATAAATAAACCAGCTATTCATCTTAGGTTCAATCTTTTTTCTAGAATCAAGCTCAGCAGACCCCACCAAACTTTCATCACTATTTTTATAATCCAAACATGCTGTCAATTTCCATCAAGTGCTACACACTTGAGTGATGAGTCTTCTCTTAACATTTCTCTGGAGTCATAATACCAACACCTAGAACATGCACAACGACGAATTTCATCTGAAGTTCGTAGGAATTCTCCACAACCATTGTTAGTGGTTCAACAATGGACATCTGACAAGCTGCAACAACTACAGTTCTCGTTTCATTTGCAAAAGAAAAATATACTACCTGAAATTACTAAAATATTCAGATAAATGATATGAATAATCACTTCTGTAAAACATGAGCTGCATCCATTCTGACAAGAAAATTGTTTGAGTAATAAGGTTAGGCAGCAACAAGGTCCTCAGAAACTTACAAATGCCTTGAATGCAGGCTTAAATGCAGCCATTTCATATATACAGCATCCTGGATAGAAAATCAAAGAAATGTCAGTGCACCTTCACATTAGTGTCCACTAAGCATGACAACCAAACATAGCATCGGGCACCGATGTGTGCCACTTGATGTATATCGGTATTACCTAGAGACCATATATCCGACTTGGATCCATAAGGTATGTCTGCAAGAAGCTCAGGGCACATGTAACTGGGTGTTCCAACAATCTGAAAAATTAAGCAAGAATAACTTAGATAAACAATATTGAAAAACGTGAAATCTTTTAGATAAAAAGCTACAGTAACATTACTTACCGAGGAAGCAAGGTCATCTGAAGTCAACATCTTGGCAAGTCCAAAATCACCTGCAATAGTATGTCGTGCTTGTCCTTCAGTAAAGTATTACTTATAATATAGAACTTCCAAGAATCTTGAAATGCAAAATGAGTAAACTAACCTAGACGAATATCCTGCTCTCTTGTTAGAAATATATTTGAACACTGCCAAAGATGTTACAAACACAAAGTTTAAAGGAGCAACAAAGTTAAGAAGTAATAAGTCTATGAATCCACCCAGTGAAAAGTAAATGCAGCGAACCTTGACATCACGATGAAGGATATGATTCATGTGCAAGTAGTCAAGAGCCATTAAGAGTTGAACAAGCCACTTGCAGAGTTTCTATTAACAGTTCATGACTTGGTTAGAAACCAATGACACATAAATGACAGTTCAAGTTTTAAAATAACTCCTTAAGCTTTATTGAACATAGGAGCAAAAGATGCAAACAGCAGAAGGTTAACCTCTTCAGGAAAATGGACACCCTTTGCCTTTTTTATGGCCTCTGCCCTGCAAAGTTGAAGGAAAATGGAGGTCATTGCAATGAAGCAGGCATGCGGTTATTATGGCTACTTGCAAGGTCATTAGAGACAAATGGAATCAAACTACATAGTTTAAGTAGGAAAAGGTCACTGACATGTCTCCACCTTCGCAATAACCTATGACTATGCACACATAGCAACCCTGCAAGAGAAGGTACAAAAAGAAAGTCCCCATTTTAGCATTGAATATATCCATTCGATAAACACCGCAGCAGTCAAGTAGTGCTACAACACATGTTGAGAGAATCAAGGATGTCCCACTAGCAAAGGAATGTAGAGAAAAAGAGAGCAAAAGGATGCGAAAAAGAAGAGCTTGACAGAGATCTTAGCAGTAGTCCTAGAATAATGTCAGTCACTTGTATGTTTCTTAATTTTTATGATATAAAGGGTATAACCTGTTTGACGAGCAACTTCGTTGTACTAGTCCAAAAAATAAATAGCATATAAGAGGCCCAACGTTGATAAAGTACTTACGGTTCTAAATTAAACTTGTCTACACAGCTTTTCACTAGTGGTATCCCCACTCTGCTCACGTAATGTGGGTTTAAATCTAACCATTAAATGTCTAACAGTCTACTTGAGAATAAATCTAGTTCCGTTCCAATTATGTCGCACCAAAAAACTAAAGTGGTTCACAGGAAAGGATATTAAGTAAAAGGGAAAAGAAAATTAAACAAAAGAAAGAACTACAGAGTCATAAATAAATAAAAAGCTATAGAGTGTTTGCTGAGTGCATTTAAGAAACTCCCTGCACATCCAGGTGGATAAGTAGGGGATAATAGCTGCATAGAAAATATGCACATATAGTACCTGATTCCTTCCCCTAAGATGACAAAGAGATGGCAGTTAAATATGTGCTTGAGCACTTTGACAGTTTTGATTACTCTGTTCTCATCTCTTCTGTTCCTTAATTTTTATTAGCAAATTGACATGCATCATTATTGCAATAAAACATCTCCCTTATACTTCCCAAAATCACAGTGTACCAATAGAATTCCAAATTATAGTCGAACAACTTCTGCCGTTCTCCATTAAGGTTGCTCTGACATTTACAAGACATCAGAGTTTATTGCCACATAACAAATTGAGTTCTTGCAAAAAATTCCTTTAAAAAGTTATTTTATTGCTCTAGGGGTTTTGCCTATCATGAAATAATTGGCTTCATTACTTATAGAACTTTCAAGCAGATTGCCCTTGCAGATTTACCTTTAACCTACCCAATACTTCTACATGCTTTATTAGGATAACAGATATGGAACTCCTTAATTTCATACCCCCAAAAAAAGAAGAAACACATATGTCATATGTTTTATCAAAATATTGAAATTATTAAAGGAAGGAAAGAAAAGAAGAAGACTTGAAAGATAAGTACTGTTTGCAACCTTTTCCACCCATGAGTCTTTGTACTCCACAATGAATGGATTTTGCATACTCGAAATAAGGGCCATCTACAAAATAAAGAATAAATTAAACCACAAGGCATTTTAAGAAAGTTCAAGTACGAAGCATAATATGGCGTAGAATACATATGAAGATGTCCATCAAGTAGCAGTAGAAGTATTTGGTGTCAAAAATGATTTATGGTCTTCTCTTTGAAAAATTCAAAAAGAGTTGCAGTTTCCTTTGTACAGAAGATCTTATTTTCCCTTCACACTCCAAAGTGTTCCTTTTCTGGTTACTGAAAGCTTGGAATACCAAAATAGAACAACAAATATAATTTCTGAACCTCTTTCAAGGCAGATATGTAGAAATTCTAGAATATGGTAAAAACCCAAGGTTTCCTAGCATAGGGAAGGCTGGGAGGTGAGAAGATCACTGGTTTAAGCAGAAGACAAACCTCCTGGTGTGCATTTCGGCGAGTCCTATCCGTTTGCCGTGCGAGACGAATTTTTTTCAATACATACCTTGAAATAAGAAGGAATATGAAAGAATAAATTAGTTCCTATTTCATAGACATATATTTTGATAAGTATCAATTGCTTACAGGATTGAAGATTTCATATACACTTGACGTAGTAGAAGTGCAATAGTAACTATATGTATGTGGCTTACATAAATAACAACATTTTTTAGTTCTTACTTCTTCTTTTCAAGCTTATGCTTCACAAGAACTGCAGAGCCAAAAGCCCCTTTGCCAATTTGCTCCAATATTTCGTACTGCTCCATTGGACCCGTAACTGACTTGCCCTTCAAAGTTCAAACTTCAACTTGCACCAATCCTGTTCCTAAAGAAAACAAATAGATACATTAATAAACTACTAAAAGGGTACTAGTTTAGACAAAAACAAAGCAAAACAAAAAAAAAAGAGGGATTCAAATAATTATATTTGTCCTACATTTGCCAAAAAGCTATTACTTCAGATATAGGTACATATTATCCTGTATGCAAAGCATTCAGAAAAGAGATTTCGAGAAATTGTAGTGTGATAGCCAGAACTTAGAGTCATGTCAAATTGCTGAAAATCTTCATAATAAGGTTCTAATATCAGGATACAACTGCAATTTTCCATGACACTGCACCAACTTAAGCAAAACAATGCAATAAAGTGCTTTGCTGTTGCAATAAGAAAAAACGACCCGTTTTTTTCCATGGTACTAATGCAATAAGTTGCATTTCCTTATATTTAAAGAGGAAGAAAAATTGCAAACCAAGAAAGCAAGAACCCAAGACTCAATCAAGTCTTCCTTTCCAAGAATTTGAATAAACATCTCAAGAAACCATAAATTACAAAACCCCAGTTAGAGTTTAGACAATATTGTGAATATTAACAGTCATAGTGTCATACATCATACACTCAAAACTGATGAATGAGGAGCATTTTTCTTAAAATACAAAGAGTATAACCAATCAAGACTACCATCTCAAGAAACAAATCAACTACCCAAACCACAGTTGGTATTGAGTACAATATACAAAAAATTTAGCAACTAGTTACACATTCAAGAAAACCAAACAAGTACCAAAACCCCTACAGTTAAGACATTGAATAAAACCACATAAGTACCAAAACCCTTGCAGTTACACATCAACATTCAAATGTTTCCACTACATTTGAAATAAAAACAAGTAAATATCAAATACTACAAACAAGATCAGACACTGAGAAAAACAAGAAAACCCAAAACAGTAAAAAACTAAAAGCAGATTCAAAATGGGTAGCTAAGAAAAATGACCTAAAAATATGCAAATTTGAAGTACCCACAACTCACATTTCCCGGCATTGAAGCCAGTCAAGAAAGAAAATGGGTCACAGTCAAAAAAAAAATAGAACAGATTCACTTCAATTTAAGTTGAAAACAAGAAAAGGGGGAAAAAGTGAAAAAGAAAAAGCTGAAAAAAAGAAGAACCAGAAACGTGAAGCTTTGGTGGGATCACGAGCTACATTGAAGAATGCATAGGGCAACGAGATGTGAAAACGACGTCGTTCTCAGCTTTGGTCAGTAGAAGTAGAAGATGAGGAGGAACAAGTGAGTGTTCTTGCTCTTCTTCCATTACTGTTTTTTGTTTTTTTCTTTAAGAGAGAGAGAAGAAAAGAATAATGGGGAAAATATTTATTTAATTAATTAATTACTCTACTCCTACTATTTATTGATTTGTATAGGAGTGAGTAATTAAAAGTTTTTGGGGAGAATGGAGACAAAGGGGAGTGAAGAAGGAGACAAATATAGAGAGAGTAAGGAGATTAATTAACAATTAAAAGGTGGATTAATTAATTATAGTTTATTAGTTTGGGGATCTTAATGAAAATGAAGTAGACAAACTCTTTTAGAGACAACCCCACCGACCTTGGCTTAACACCAACACTAATATCTATTTGGTAAAAGTTGAATGATGATTTATGCTTTTGCATAATCTAGTTTTGACAAATTTAGCAAATCAAATTCCTTTTTAGAAACTTGAATGGTAGTAATCAGTATTCCCTCCGTTTCATTTTACTTGACTCTTATATTAAAAAATATTTTATTTTATTTGTCCATTTTAACAAATCAAAAAAAATATTATTACTTACTTTTCATACTACCCTTCGTATTAAATAATTACAAAATAATAATCAAATTTAGAATTTTAAAATATTATTAATAATATTAGTTTAATAAAATACATATTTAATTAAATCTTTCTTATCAGGTCAACAAGAACCACGTAATATGAAACAGATAGAGTAAGTTAATAGAGTACTATAGCATTGTATTTATTATTGGTATATGATAATTGTGATTTATAGTTATGTGACAATTCATTAAATGATAAATTTTAGAAGTACATTAATTTTATGCTAAAGTCACAAGTGATAAAGTTTAAGAGATCGCTTATGACTTTAACCTTAATTTTAGATTAAGTATTTTTTCACTTTGATTTTAAAAAAAAAAATTAAGTTCAATTCAGAAAAATATAATTTTAGATATCATAACTTAGAAAACCAAATTGGATTAAGTTCGTTCTCATTATATCTATAATTTTATGAAGCTTCGAATCAACTACTTATAAAATATATATTTTTTTTTCTTTTTCAATGTACTTAGACATTTAGGTCTTGGTTTGTCTTCACTAAATGAAAGTTTTGATTATAAGTTATTTAATATTTAATTCATTATGTACTAAATATGGTATAGTCTTGAAATTTTATCCAATACAGTCAAACTATTTAGGGGGGTGGGGACCACTCATTGCCAATGTAAATAGACGGGCCCTGAAGTGGGTAAAGGAGGGGAGTACGGGTGGGCCATAAATTACTTGGAGCGTTTGTCGGGTATAGAAATGTGGGCCCAGGCCCTCACTTTCCTCTACTCAATCATGACCCTTTATCCGTGAACCATCTAATCCACTCACACATTGACCAAAACTTTCATTTTTCTTCTCTGCAATTGATTCCATTGGTTGGTCTAATTGTAGAATAATTCCAAATTCCACCATCTTTACTCTAAATTACAATAAAATTATTTTCATCATACAGGGTGTTTGAATTGACTATTAAGAAGTAGCTTATAAACTAAAAGCTAAAAATTGAAAATACCCAGTTTTTAATTTTTAGCTTATTTTTATACCTTTTTAGCTTAAGAATGAGTGCTTAAAAGCAGTTTTTGGCTTTTCCAAATACCATCAAAACTTAAAAAAGAGTTTAAAAGCTAAAACACTTAAATAAACCAATCTAAACACCCTCTTAGTATGAAAAGTTTGTACTTGATCACATTTATTTGATCGACCCTTGAAAAAGTGAAAAATGACAAAAAGTTTCGTAATAAATTTTACCCTTGAAGTAAAGGTGCATCAACGTTGTGTAATAAATTTCACTTAATGTAGGGGTGCTAGGACCAAACACCATGGTCTTAACCTATTTTAATTATTTTGAATTGGCACAAAGGAAATGATGAACCAGAAAAAAAGGAGAGGAGAAATAGAGGAAATGAAAAATAAAAATAAAAAATCAAGTGTTGAAATCCATGTCTACTTTACAATTCTGCACTTCTTATTGTGCTCATTTCATTTACAAAACAGAAGTTTTGTTTTTGGGCCTTGATTGGGCCACTCTTTGCTGGGTTGGTGGGAAATCCATTGGGCTACTCTTCTTATTTCCATAACTCTCTCTTTGCCCAAAGAGAGTCAGGCTTACAAACAAGTGACAAACCACAAACTTATATACAAATTCACTATCCAATTATTAAATATTTCACTACAAAACCATTCAATGATGCTCAAATTGCATTTTCGAATAAATCATACAAAGTAGAATCATAGTATTGAAACACAACAATATAATGATCAGGTTGAAAGATCTATATTTTGGCACCAAGCAATGTCATGAGGAACTTTCTGTAATCACCTGACGTGTCATCAATAACTGCATTATCAAGACTAGTTTTGTTCGCGATGAAATACTCTCCCCTTACTTTCATCATATCAACTTCAGCTCGAGTCACAATGGCTCTCGTTAGAGAATCCTCATCAGTTCCTAACCCGACAACTGAGGCTCTGACAACCTGACCAGTTCCAGCATATCAGATTATATTCAAAAGAAGGTACTTCACTGACATTGATATGTAAAAACGAATTACCAGATGCT
Organism: Jaltomata sinuosa; assembly: GCA_003996215.1. Classification (NCBI taxonomy): domain Eukaryota; kingdom Viridiplantae; phylum Streptophyta; class Magnoliopsida; order Solanales; family Solanaceae; genus Jaltomata; species Jaltomata sinuosa. Next base: position 845,737 of record QJPP01007233.1, read on the forward strand.
GTATATCAAATGCTCTTCATGCTAAACTGTAGCAAATATATATTTAAGGTTGTCTCAGCTCGGTCCATGTGTATAAACAATAAACTACACTAATGCATCTGTTTATTAACAAATCACCCGACATCAAGATGAAATTTTGAAGACCATGAAATTAAGGCCTACATGATGAACCTGTTCTGCAGGACTCTTTGCTATTCTGAGCTAGTTTATGATCTCTAGAAACAAGAAACATATTATAACAAATTACATGGAAGACTAACCAATGAGCTGCCACATTTTACGGACTAATTAAGCACACAAGTAACTTGTTAATAGCCACAACGACTTGAACGGGTATGAAAATGTATCAAAATTAAAGGAATCCTTCAGCCTGGAAAGTGGCCTTCACAGGTTCCACTGGTTTGGATTCCTCTGAGACCATATTTAGCAGTTTAACACCGTTAATAAAGACGTAGAAGAATAAAAATAAGGAGGGTATTTTGCATCCTACGATGCTGATGATTATTTAAGTCCAGTCTAACCAGAACATTGATATGCAATCTGATAGCACTAAAAAATTGTGGTCACTTAGAAGTTGAATTCAACAGGACCATGTGCTTGCAATAACTTCATAAATAAGGTAGACTTGTGCTGATATTTTGACAGAAGTGACGGGAAAAGGTGTCAGAAACAGGAAAATACTTCAACCAAAAAGTAAAAAAGAAGAAGCTGTTCCGTGTTTAATTACCTCAGCGAAATGTTTCTCTGGCGAATCAATACACCAGATTACCACCTTCAGAATAGATTCCAACAGACCTTTTCCACAGCTCTTAATGTCCTGTAAATGAATAATTAAAATAGATAGAATAAAATGCACATAAAAGAGACAAGACGAGCAAGAAACACTATAAAAAGAAGGTTACATAGGCAACTTGCAAAAAATGAAACCTGGTCAATTGAGAATCCATAATTTTGCTTGTAGCACTCAAAAGTTGCTCTAAGCTGATGAACATTCCTTGTGCTGAGTATCAACAGAAAATTATCGGAATCCAACTGGTTTGTCCTTATGGCTTCACGAAGGATAGCAGCTTCTTGATTTGCAATACTAGGATCCACCAATTCCTTATCATATCTGTAGGACCTGACTAGAGTAATAAGAATCTGTCGACATCCACACAACACATTATTTCATAGAAGTCAGTATAACGCAACTCAACACGGCAAAGCAATCATCAGAAAGAGTACTATTTAACTGATAATGACTCATCAGGTGTCTTGAGGATAGTGAGGATAGTGTCTTTAGCTAATACAGACGGAATTGGTTAAGAATATTGTATCCTTCAGCTAGTAGATCTGACTAGAAGTGATCATATGTACCTTTTGTACAGGCATAGGGACATTTGCTGTGATATCTTCTTCAAGTGAACGGTTGAAAAGGCCACAATATGCTTGTCTGACCGCGACCAGATGATCAGGAGATGATGCACAAGCTATCTCTACTATCACTTGCAATTGGGTGATGGTTTTCTTTCTTGACTTTAACGCTTCATTTGCTAGCCGCGCATCTCTTTCAGAAGGCTCGTATGTCCATAGGATGACTGCTTTCTGTCATACATGAAAAGCTAAAATTAGCACTTGGAATCTTGGGAATAACCATGCTCAATTGCATTCTGCTGTAGATATATTAGTCATCTCATAGGCATTCTATACCTCTCGGAAATTTTCACCTTTAAGTTTTTTTAACTAGCATTTAGAGAAAACTGTTTGCAGTAACAGGGCTAGAATCTTCCATTGGGTTTAAGAAATAGGAGTATCAACAACCCCTTCGGCCCTTCCCAACTTGAGGTTCATAAAACAAGGGAATCTACCTCAAAGCTAGGATATACTACCACCCTCCCCAACACATACACCCATTACTTGGAATTAGTTGATTTTTGAAATATCATTAGTATTACCACTTTCGAATGCATTAAAGGCATGGCGAGAGGAGGAAGTCAGAAATATAGTGTATATAAGTGCCACATTCACCTGCTACAAGATCAAGTGGTTTAAAAAAGTATGATACGCTCAATTTTAAGTTGAGCTCAGAGTCTAGTCAATAGTGATTATATGTAGAAATCAACTTAAGAAATATTACCGAGAAACTAAGAATCTCTGTCTGAGGATTGCCTCCTCTACTTATGATTAACTCACTAGAAATGATTTAAAGGAGACAGAGAAGCAAGGACAATTATTGATACTAAATATTATCAGGGAAATATGAAAAGAAGAATTATTATCCCAGTGTTGCCATTTTGACTAGCACCAGATTTAAGGCCTAAGATCAATAGTTCAAATTTTCTTGAGCCAACTGAATCTTCATTCTAATTGTAATTATGCCCAGACACTTTGAAAGAGGCTAATTCTAGAAAATATAATTCCAGAAAAAAGAACTATTCCATTTTAGGAGTAATGAAAACATACATCAAAATTTTCACAACGCTCAGGATTTTACCTCAAAATAATACTCGGAAATATGAGAATCGAAAGAGAAGTAAAGCTAAATATGAAAAGGGATTGTACCCTGAAATCACCGGATAATTCAAAATAAATGTCATCGACAAGGGACTTGTTGTAAAGTTGGTGATAGGTTTCTCTGATGTTCTTCCTCTGGCTTGCATTTCTGTGCCCCAACACCGATATCACTGACTTCTCATTTGTTCCCATTCCTACACACAACCACAAAACTAATCCCCGTCTTTATATCAATGAAGAATAAAATAAGACATATTAAAATCACAGATTCAGATAGGGATGACAATGGGGCAGGGGACTACTAGTAGTTTTTATGAACATGGAACAACCAGTAGCTAATCTCTTTCTTCCTATCAGTACAGAACCAAATTGCAATTAGCATATCAGATTTGCTTTGATCAAATAATATCAACAAAGGCAAAATCAATACACAGAAAAATTACTCATTATTGCCACATGATTATATTTCAGCAGTTAAAATAGTCACTGTAGGATTCAATTGAAGAAAAGAATTGAGCACATTAACATGCAATCACGCACCAAAGAAATAAGAAACTCAAGAACTACAAGAGAGAAAAAAATGCAACAAAACTAGCCCCCTCCTAATTCCAGCAGAGGAGCATCTACTTAACTTTCGATGGATAGAGTTACCCAATACTCGTGTTTGTGGGAGGTAGCAGGTATCTATCTATAAGTCTCCACCTAAGCTAGTCCGAACACCATGCTTATTCAAAAAAAGAAGTTCAACAAGACAAGAATGCAAGAACCAATATATGCACTAGGCATCCGAACCCGTTTGCCAAAAAATTACGCTGTATATACAAGGTCAAATTTATTTTAATATATAAATATTAAATGATGAATCTCTTGGTGAAAATCCTGTCTCCGCCATTGCTGACCCACCCCCACCTCCAACCCCAAAAACTGTTCCATCAAATTGTTGAGTACATATCTTAATTAGGAATAGAAAAGTTGGTTGAAAATTGAAGTTGTTGTACACACGCATGCATATAAATGACATATGAAAAGGGGAAAAGTTCTCTGAAAGTAAAAGCGAGGAAGGAAGGGAATGTAGAGATAGACCTTTGAATGCTCTCATGAGTGATTCACAGTCTTCAGTTGGAGAAGGAACAACATCTGGTATTCTCACTGTACTCATTTCTCTTCTTCTTCTTCACCAAGAAATTGCAAGTGTTGCTCTCTGTTTCTCTTAACACTTTCAGTTATTTTTCCCACTAACCTTCATGAAAAAGAAGGAGGGCAAAAAGGAAAATAAAGAAAAGGCTTTGTAGCTCAGAGACTACCCTCAAACTTTTTCAAAAATCTCACTGCCCTTATTGCCCTTGTCATTTGTTTGGACTATAATGCCCCAATGTTGAATTTACACTTCCATCTCACCTACTTTTTTCCCTTCCTCTCAGTCTTCAGATATCTTTTCTTCTTAATTCAATGTCCGATACTCATATTGATAATCGATCATATTTTAGATAAGTTAATTAATGAGACGACTTTATATACGGAGCTTGAATCGGAAATCTCTATTTTAAAAATAAAGAAGATGAAGAAAACACTTACTAATTCACCATAACTCTTGTTAATCTTTAAATGTCTGGCTTTTTTAATCCAAATTTACCAAAACATTGTATATATGTATTATGTCATTTTCAAGATCGTTAAAATTAATGTTAGCCTGTAATTATTTTAGCTTATCTTGATTATTATTTCCAATTTGCCTAGGTATTACCGGCTGGGCGTCGTCTTCCCTTCAGCCAAATGCTTTTATTTCATTTGACATAAATTGTTTTTCTTCAGTTTTATTTTCAGCTTTGGCTTAGTTGAATGGGAACAAAAAAAAACAATTAAGAAGTTCACTTCGATAAAATTAATGTCTGGAACATGACAATTTAAAGTCATGAGCCACATTATTAATTTAAAGAGCTTAGTTATTAAAAGATAAAGGATCACTATATCGAATTCAAAGTTTTCTATATTCAATCAATCCTAATTGTTTTAGTATCAGATTAATTATGTCAAGTACTATTCAATTTACCTTGGAACAAGTAGTCTAAAATTGGTCTAGCTAAACAAGATAAAATAATCGGGGAAAATTATGAGAAAGAAAGTGATGATCAGGAATCTAATAAAGCAGAAGACTAAAGGAAGGAGCCCAAAAGATAAGCAAAAAATAATTAATCTATACCAAAAGAGAAAAAGAAGAAGAATACATATATAAAGCATAAAATGCTACTCTCTTTTTTATTTATTATTATTTATAAATGAAGCTTTCTATTTTCTAAAATTTGTTACTTATAGATATATAAATATGCCAAATAGGAAGCTGTAACAGTAGTACCCCTTTGTCTATATTTCACTTTTCGAGAGTTAATTTAACTTGTCTTTAAATTTAAGTTAAATTATTAATTTAATGTTTTAAAACTATAAATCATATATTTAAAAACTATATGAAAAATAGTACGTATAGGTTACAAATCTTTTTAAACGAATATAATAAAAATTATATTTTAAAATATTAATCAAAATTAATACTCCTTCCAAGTTCCATCTCATATTATTTGACTATTTTTTCTTTTACATGCATTTTAAGAAAGTACAAATAAGAAGATGATTTTACTAATCACCTTTTGAAATTTCTTTGAAACTTTGCAAGCAAGTGTTCACACTTTTAGAAAGAATTAATTGCAAGGATAATATAAGAAAATTTTAATTAATTCTCTCTTAATTTAATAAGGTGGTAAACTAATTTGAAACAATTAGTTTTAGTAAGGTGACCAATTAATAGATGACGGGCGAGTACAATTTAACTCTCAGAAAGTAAAATATGATAAAATATTACTCCCTCTTCCCATATTAGTTGATTACTTTCCTTTTTACACGCATGTTAAGAGATCACAAATAAGAAGGTAATTTTACTAATTCATCCCTTAAGAAATTTCTTTGGAACTTTACAAACAAGTGTGAACACTTTTAAAAATAATTCATTACAAGGGTAATATGAGAATTTTTTTATTAATATTTTATTGTTTTAATAAGGTGACCAACTAATATGAGATAATTATTTTTAGTATAATGACAAACTAATATGGAATAGAAGGAGTATGAGACACGGCAGTACTACTATTAAATTGGACATCACATTGGGTAATTAATTGATATAGTCTTTTTCCTAGTTTAAATTAGGACGTATAACTAATTAATTGATGGTTCCATCTCACCAGTAAAGATGCGCAATTAATACTAAAACGTAAAATATGATATGATGCAACTTTTTTGTCGCCCATGTGATTCATATGCTAAAGAAGAAGAAAGAAAAAGAGATGGAATTTAATAGCTTTTGCTAACAAATTTAATGCTCGTAGAGGGCAAGTCAAAACTTAAATGTATAACGTTTATTTATTTTTACTGTTTCAATATTGACTTGATAGATTTTTTAAAGTGTATTCTCTCCGTTCTTAAATAAGTGATTGTTTTAACTTAAACACACTCCGTAAGAAAATATTCATTTTTAGAAAACAGAGAATATTTTTACTAATTTATTCTTAATAAATAATAACTTTTGAAAAAAATATAGTTCTTTAATAATTTTTTGGTTATGTAAACTTTCTTTATACAAAGAAGGGTAAAGTTGAAAGAACATCATTAATGTCTTCTTGATTATCTAAGCACCACTTATTTAGGAACAAAATAAAAAAGCTAAAGAACCACTTATTTAGAACGGGAGAGTAATAAATAGAATGATATTTTACTATATCACTCTTTGAATATAATAAATTCAATATTTTGAAATATTTATTAAAAATGACTATAGTTAATAATAAGGATAGATTAGAAACTAAGTGAGTAATTATCTTTTGATTTTTTTAAACTGGACAAGTAAATATCATCATTTATTTTTAGTATAATAAATAAGTAATTGTGGACGGAGGGAGTAATGATTAGTTTCCTACAAACGTTTTCTCCATTCCGGAAACTAATTTTTTATGTTTGACTGATCAAAATTTATAAAAAATATTTTTTTTAGAAAAATAAATTCCTCAAAAATGAGTAAAATAATTTCACTAGTGATAATAAAAATAAGTTTTATAAATAACATTTCATATTAATTATATCTTCTTCACTCTCAAATACATCTCATTTTTCACTTCATTCTCACCCCTCATCTCTCATAGCATTTATCTAAATTAGTATATAAAATATTTTTAAAATAATATGTCTTATGAAAACATTTTTTCCCCCACACTGAACACATCCTTAGTTATCGGTGCACCTTTTTCTCATGGAAATATGGTTTAATAATTCAGTATAAGATGCTTCTCGACTCTCCAGTACTCTTCAAAGATGAAATAACAAATATTTCTTCTATTTATTTTTATTTATTCACTTTAATTTTTTTATATTTTTTAAAATTAATAAATAATATAAATATTTATTATAATATTTATATTAATTGATGTTTATCATAAGTCTTGAAAAATAAGTAATTAATATTAAAAATAATAATATGTAGAAGTAAATATATTTTTAGCATGTGAACAAGTAAAAATGAACTGATCAAGTATTTTTCTTTCCATCTTTTCTCTTATTCTCTTTAAGTTATATAAATAAAAGAAATCAGATACATACAAATCAAAAGATATCATAGTTGTTGGACATATCTCTTTCATATGGCATTGATCACCACATTGTCAGTATGTTCTCAATCTAATAATTTCACACCTGTCTCATTTTTTAATACTTTCTCTTTTGTTAGTTATTTTTATTTAATGGGATTTAATTTTTTAATCTTTATAAAGTCAAAGTCTTGATGTTCATATTTGTGATGTCCTATATTTCCGCGGGACCCCCTCCCAAACCCCTCACTAAGCTAGTGTTTGGCCATAGATTCTTAAATATTTAATCAAATATTATTTGGGTGAAGATTTGAGTGAAATTATTTCACTTTTTAAAAAAATATGATTTATATCCATAAGTTTTAAAAACTATCAAAACTAACCATAAGTTTGTATTTCATAGTAAGGTAGAAACGTCGACGTAACAAGATTCATGATTTTCGCAACAAGTCAATTGAATCTTCGTTACAGCAAATAACAAGTAGTGAAGCACGACTATTGTTCCTTTCAAAGATAAAAGTTTGTATAGAATTTGAATAAATAGAGTGTGTTTTTGTAAAAGATAAAAGTTTGGTGTAGAATTTAAATTTCTAAAACCTCCCAAATAATGAGATTTGGCTTAAATACTAATTTTTTCTAGTATTTAAAAATTTGGGTTATTTACCAAAAATATTTACCAAATAATAGCAAATTGTATGGACAAACACTATTTGCCAAAAAAATTCTCAAATATTATTTGGAAAATCTATGGCCAAACGGATCCTAAAATTAACTTTTTAAATTAAATGTGATTTTCATTTCTAAAACATGTCATAGGGAAAATTGGGAGTCAATTTCACAAATGATCATTGAATTTGTAAAAATATTCATTAAAGTTATTTTAAAATTTTATTAGACAATATAATTATCAAATTATGTATATATTTTTAACAAGGTGAAAAATAATTTAAAAAGTTAATTTTTTAATAAAAATTTATCAATTATGTGCAAAATTTAATCTAATTTAATGATTAAATGGTTCAAAAAATAAAAATAAAAATTTCCATTAAACTATAGATAACAAATAAGTCACGATTGAATTATTTAAAAAGTGGAAAGCATCTTCGAAAGAAGAAATATTTCTTCGAAAGCATCTTCTATTTAATAACAAATAACAAATAACAAATATTTCTTCGAAAGTGGGAAATACTCTTATGAAAGTACTCTTGTATGTTGTCCCTTTTCCTAGTCTAGTTTACTACCCCTCCGTCCACTATTATCTTGACACACTTTTAAGAAAATATAAATGGAAAGATAATTTTATCATATCACCCTTTGAATATAATAAATACAATTTCTTAAAAAATACATTGGAGAAATGACTATAGTTAATAATAAAGGTAAATTAGAAACTAAGTGTTAAATTCTCTTAATTTTATAAATTGAACAACTATTATTAAACATTTATTTTTAGTATATTGGACAAGTAAAAATGGGCAGATGATGTATCATGGTAGGAAAATGGATACTCCTCATAATAGATGAAATTAGATGTAATAACATGAATTATTAAAAATTTGGCAAGTAATTGTAGCAAGCTAGTAGGCGAGAAGCAGGAGAAAATACCATTTAAAGTGAAGTATCAAATGTAATTACAATTAATTAAGAAAATATGTAATTCAGTTGTAAAACAAAAAAGAGCGGTCTGTGCAATCTTACCCTGTATTTTCATAAGAGCTTGTTTTCACGACTTGAACTCGTGACCTCATGGACACGTGAAAAAAAAACTTTACTAGTTACTCCACTCATGTTTGGGCTCCAAAATATGTGATTTTAAACCTTGCAAATTCTCTTTATGAATGGAATCCTTGATAAAATACAACGATGCCATATTTTAGTAATTAATTACTGTTTGGATGACTGGATCTGCTTTCAGCTTGTCATTATGCTTTTACAAATATCTTTGAGAAAAGTTCAATAAAAAGGAATGAACCAATTGCTAATATGAAATTTCCAAAGGTAGATAAAGCATCAAAAGCAGATCGCCGAACATTTATTAAAACATTAAATTAATAAGAAATAGTAATAGAGATTAGACTTAATTAAAGTAATTACCTTTTTAAAATTTGTTTTAGGCGTTACAACCTGTAGTTTGATGAACAAGGGAAAGTACAGGGAATTGAATGGCCACATCTTTATAATTTTAAATGGTATTTTTTGTACATCGAGGGCTACTTTGGTCTTTTATTGGTTTGATCAAACTTAGGTAACCGGCCGGTAATAGGTAAATGACAGAATTATCCCTAATAACCCATATAAATGTAGTTGGAATTGAATCACAATTCTCTCACCTCTCAACTCTCCTCTCTCCCTCTCACACACAAAGAGACAAAAACTCAAAAACAGAGAAAAATAACAGAAAAAATAATGGCAGAGGCTAATTCATATGCATCTCTCACCAAGGCTTTCTCAGGTTCTTTTCCATTTCTTCTTCTTCTTCTTCTTCTTCTAAAACTGTATTTTTTATAGAAGTTTTTAGGCTAATTCTTCAAGTTTTTACCACTAAACTCTCACTGGATCCTCATCTTTTCTTACCATATACTGTATTTCCTTTGCAAAGTTGTTTTAAATTAGTTTTCTTAATCTGAATTTACTTTCATCTATATAATTTGGGTATTACAGGTGCATTTTTCTGTCTGAGAAAGCAATTAGCCCTTTATACTTACTATTCCCCATTTCAATTTGTTTGTCTTTAACTTGACTGTGCACGGAATTTAAGAAGAGTAAAGAAATTTTTGAGTACTGTGGTTTTGCCTTTTAATCTTGTTGTCTTAAATATACCACGTGAGATCTTGAAATCAAAGAGTTGTCAAATTAGAAAAGAACATACTAGAAAGGAAAGTGAGACAAATAAATTGACACAGAACGAGTATACAAGGGTGTATCAGGTTAAAAAAAATACAAGTTCACGTCAAATTAATAAATACAAGCTAAGTGTCTTTCGTACACATATTTCTAGAGGTGTCAAATGGGTGGGTTAAGCTGAATTTGGAGGGGTCAAAGTGAGCTAAGTTAATAAATAGACAAGTTATTGACCTGCCCAAAAGCTTCTTGGGTTGAAATGGGCTAAAATGCAGGTCATAATCCAACATGTCCAATTTTTACGAAGTTTTAATTGTTTTATTTATTTATTTTTAGAAATTTTTAGTACCTAATAAAAATTTTATTTATAGGACTTGGTGTGGATGAGAATTTATTCATCTCAACACTAGGGAAATGGAATAGGCATCAAAGGGAATCCTACAGGGTAAGCACCCCTGGATTCTTCAGAGAAGACGAACGCCACTTCCAGAGATGGGATGATCAACATATCCTTCAGCTTCGCCAAGAATTTTTGCGTCTTAAGGTACTTATGTAGTATATTTTACATTAATTATCCGTAAAACCTTGTCAAATCCTATTACTTATTTATCGTAGTTGCTTGCTGTAAGAGATAGTGAAGGGAGCATTATGTAATGTTCTGTAAGTTTAGTCTTATGAAATGATTTGTGATCTTGTTTTCTTATAGGATGCAGTGGTGTTGTACACAATGCACCCATGGGAAAGAGATGCTCGTTTGTTCAAGGAGGCGTTATTATTGAAAGTACCTAAACACGATGTTCTCATTGAGACTGCTTGCACTCGATCCTCTGAAGATCTTTTGGGAGCAAGAAAAGCTTACCACTCCCTTTTTGAACACTCAATTGAGGAAGATATTGCCTTCCATATTCAATGTCCTGAAAGAAAGGTAATAGTTATTAGTGTAGTGAATTATCATTCTTATTAGTTACCAATTAACGATATTTGTTCAAAGTTCTCGATTAGTAATTTACCCCTCTTTTTTTAATGACAAACAGCTTCTAGTTGCTCTTGTGAGTTCCTACCGTTATGAAGGGCCACGAGTAAACGATGATCTTGCAAAATCTGAGGCTAAGATATTTGCGAATGCAATAAAAAAGGCTGACAAGAAGAAGCTGATTGATGAGGATGAAGACATTGTGAGGATCCTTTCAACAAGAAGCAAGCTCCATCTTAAGGCCATCTATAGCCATTACAAGGAAATCACTGGCAATTTCTTGGACGAGGTCAGAAAAAAAGAGTTTAATTTCTATGCACCGACAGTTCATAATTTTTTTATACCATTAGTTACTTAATCTCAATTTTTTTCTTCAGGATCTTGAAGGTGACTTGACCTTGAAACAAGTTGTTCAATGCCTTTGTGTACCTCAAGCATACTTTAGCAAGGTAAATAGCAATCACAAAACTGATAAGTATAATGCAGTATACTGTATTCCTCCCCATTTTGTATGAAATAATTTGGTTGTCTGTTTTGATTTTCTTGTTTCTCATTGCATAGATTTTGATCTCGTCCTTAAGATTGGATGTGGATGAATCTGCTAAAGACTCAGTGACTCGAATCATAGTTACAAGAGCAGACGACGACGATATGAAGCAAATCAAAGAAGAATTCCAGAGCAAATGTGGAACTACCTTGGCCGCAAAGATTGAAGAAGTTGCTAATGGAAGCTACAGGGATTTCTTGCTTACTATAATTGCAAAATCTGTCTAATTATTTGGTCCAGATTTTGACATATCCAATGTTGCATCAGTTGTTCCATGTTCCCAAATGCTTGTTTCCCATTTGCTCTTCTTTTGAAGAATTTATGTATGATTTCAATGTCCCCATTTCAAATGAGCAATTTCAATATCATCGTTTCAGCTTCTTGATTCAGCTTATCATAGTACATTTGTAGTAGAATAAGATATGGAGCTCCGATCTGCTATATGAGTTTTAACTTGCTACATTTCTCCTTTTGATTCTTGCGGTTATTTAGGAAACATAGATTGGACTTTATTTAAATTCAAGATGCTCAGTCCTAAAACATCCTTATGCGCCATTTTGTCGATCAGCTTGTGAGCATGTATTTCTTCAGAATCACCAAGAAACTGAAGCAAAGGAGAAAGTATGCTGGACAGCTTAAGTCGTTTCTATTTGAAACATGTTGATTTTGGATCATATAAATATTGAAGGACTAGTGAAGAAGAAGAAGCAGAGAGAACAATACTTTGACGCCTTAAAAAAAGGAGTGAAGCGAGTACCACATCGATAAACAACAGTAAGTTCAAAGGTTGTCGCAATAGAAAAGTGCAGCGCAGGTAAGCTGGATAAATCACGCAGCCATGCAGTGAGCACAAAGCGAACTATTCTTTCGCCTTTTACTAAAGAATACCGTGTGCGTGCTGCAATTAGTGGCATACGCCAATTTTTGGAGGGTTCTCTCTTTGAGATCCCCAACTAGTCTAGTTCCAAACATTTGTATCGTTAATTCAAACTGGTTAATGAATTGAAGATTAATGCATTCTACCCCAATGTAAGTACTCATTGGACACCCCAAAGCGCTCTGACAGTCCCCCAAGAACTAGCAAACAATTGTGTCTAATGAAAAAAGTGTAGTTCTCTTTTCACCAAAAGCTGTAATGAATTCCTTACACGATATGTACTTTGAACTGAATTTAGCAACGGCAATGTTGAAGAATTTTACAGTGGCAATTCACAATAGTGTAGAATATAATATGAATTGTCTTTTGGCATTATTTGTAATGGAGAGAAGTGACGAAAACACACCTAAATTTGACACAAATTATTATTTTAGTCCCCCATCTATACCCAGCATTAAAAATACCTCTATGCTTTGACTAAATATATTTAAAAATGCCCCTAAATTGCCACACCTAACTAAGTGTGTTCACTTGCGGTGGTCCAGAGAACGATGTAATAATAATTGGGCCATGAGAGACTCTTTAAGTATTGCAAAAGAAAGGGCTTCTGACCATTAATTCTGTAACAAAGGAGCGTAGTGGCAGGCTCGCATAGCTAAAGCCGGACTTATTTGCTGATGTGGCATTTATGTGTCATCTATGTAGATATTTAAAGTCACAAAAAAAGGCATTAGAAAGAATCAAAATCTCTAGAACTCTCCCTTTCATCTTCCTCATTATATTTCTCCTAATTTTCCCCTGCAATTTCACATAATTGCTCGTCTTCGTCGGCCCCGATCTCCGGCAATGTTGTTGACGACTGCACTAATTTTTCTTTTCTCAAATCGTCCCTTCACTGGACTTACAATTCAACAAATTTCACACTTTCAATTGCTTTTACTGCTCTTTTGTCTTCTTCTAATGGCTGGATATCATGTAGAATTAACCCAATTGCCCCCGGCCTGATCGTTACTCAGTCACTTGTAGCATTCAAATCTCCAAACGGATCCATGATTGTCAAAAAATACAATCTTACTACTTCATATAAATTCATTATATAAACTAATAAACTTTAGTTCAAATATGTTTTGAATTCTAAAGCGGAGTACTCTAATGATGTCATGAAAATCTTGGCCATTAAACAAAATGGTCAAGAAAAACTTTTGAATTCAAACTTGGAGTGTGTTTTAATAGAGGAAAACTTAAATAGGAAGAAAAGGGTTGTTGGGGTGAGTTTAAAATTAAAAGAAAAAGTAAAAATTAGATTATTTTTTTTACCATTTGCTGCTTATGTGCCATTTTCTTAAGCATCTCACTTGCTCACAAGAATTTGAAATCACTTGCTATGCTATGTGTTAATTTGAGGATGTTTTTAATGCATTTAGTCTTGTATAAGGATATTTTTAATACTAAGTATAAATTAAGGATTAAAGTAATAATTCACGCTAAATTTAAGGATATTTTCATCACTTCTCTCTTTCTAATGCAAACTATCAATTACCAGTAACTTTTTGTGTTATTTTGTTAAGATGTGCAATTTAAAAATAAAGTCGATATAAGAGCTCTAATTTAGCATCATTATACTAAGTAGTAAGTACTAGTATGATTGCAATTAGGGGTATCAATGGTTTTTAAAAAACTGACGTAAATCAATTTTTAAGTTTCTTTAATAAAATTGACGATTTTTATATAAGTTTATAACCGTGTCGAATAATTATGTAGATTTTTATTTTATAAAAATTAATCGAGAAAATACCGAACCGTATCGAATAATACATGTGTAAATATATTTTATATACATTAAGTTTAAAAATCATAAAATATGAAAAATTTTGTTTAGGACCCGGGGTGATATGAAAAACATTAACATAATTAACGCAAAGTCCTAATATTGAAACTTATTATACTACTCCGATCGAAACTACATTAGTTCTAGGTTCGATTCTCGAATAGTAACTAGTAAGCTACAAGAGATTCCAATGATCTTTCGTGTTGTCTTGGTTCATCACCTTTTAAATAATAAAAATACCTAAAGAGTGTTTGCTAAAGTCATATATAAATATACATGATAGAATGTTCTAACTTTTATATTTTCTTTAAAAAAATATCAAAAATTAATCGAACCGTACCGATACCGAAAAAAAACTGAGATGATGAGACGATTTCGAAAAGTCTAATTTTAATTATATAAAATAATATAAGCAAAAAATTAATATGGTATAAATTTTATAAAATAACCGTTCGAATCGTACCACTTACACCCCTAATTGCAACAACAGATTTTGACATTTGATCTTCTTCTAAGGCGGTTAAACATATATATGCCATTTAATGCAAGTACCCCTTTTTTCCAATAGAAAGTGAAATAATCCTCCGTTCATTTTTACTTATCCACTATTATCTTCGTTTATTTTTATTCGTCACTTTTAACATATTAAAAAAAGATAATTTTTTTTTATATTTTACGTTTATCATTAATTATTTATTCTCCAAATCATTTTACAAGAACTAATATAAGCATTAATGTGGTAGTATCTCGCCCGTTACGATCTTTTTGGTTGAAATGAAGATACTCCTTCCTTTCGTTATTTGATCCCTATATTAAAACTAAACGTTTGATTTTACTTGTTTAGTTTAGTAAATCAAATAAAGTTTTCATTATATTTTTCTTATACTCCCCTTAATATTAAATAATTAGAAAAGTAGTAATAATTACATTTAGAGTTCCAAATTATAAAGTTAATTTAGTAAAATATATCTCTAATTAAAACAGTTTTAAGGAATACGATTAGGTCAACATGAGCCAAATAATACGAAATGGATGAAATAATATATAATATATGTTAATGTGTAGTGTTGCATCACAATAGAGATTTTCTCTTGCAACGACGACATATTTAATGATAAAATAGACAGTAATTTTTTATTAATCTGAACACTACGTGCTTAACAAAATAATTGACTCTCACTTTTATTACTTTACTTCTTAAGTCTAGTTTCTTTTTCTTTCTTTATTTTTAAAAAAATAAATAAATCTCAACATAACGTTCTTTTTCCTATTTATTGATTTTTGCTGTGATTTCAGTTTGTGACCATTGCATAGTTTTCTTGAAGTAATCAACATATGATCCTATGTCTGGACAGGCCCATTAGTTGTTACTCACGTAAACTAATTAAATAATGTTTTTGATATTCTTTTCTTTTCTTAATGTTTTAAGATAATTTTAAGCTAAGTCTTGATGTTCATACTAATGTCACTCTGTTATAAAGTCTATAAAAAAATTAAGTAACAAGCTTTCATCATCAGTTTCAATAGAGACAAAAAGATAATATTAGATAATTTTTTCTGATTAATTAGTGTGAGCAAATTAATAAGGACGCCACTATTTAAAACGTGGCATATATAGGAAAAATTAACTAGTCATGGATATCTTGACAAACGATTGACATAGTATGGACGATAGTAAATATCATGCAGATATATAATATTCTGTTTAAAACTAAATTACGAAGACTTGGCCTCAATTATTAGCATAGGCTTCATTTTTAATTAGATGTAGCTAGTGGGATATACGAAGAATGTGATGTGCGCGTAATTTTACTTTTAACTATCTTGTGAAGATAGTGAGACTGTTTTTAGTTATTCGATAGATTCTTGACTCAAGTAAAATATATTAAATCAAATATGAAAAAAGATCTAAAAACGGAGAAAGAACAATAACAACAACAAATAATGTAATAATCGAAGTGAAAAAATAACAGATATATAGTACCAAATTGAAAAATTAAATAATAGGAGAGTAGTTATAACAATACAACTGATAAAGAAAACGAGAACTAACCTTCTACCACTAATTCGATCTCGACCTCATGTCTAAGGTCATGTTTTTGATAAGCTGGAGGAATGGCATGTCACCTTTCCATCATATTTCTTAGACTTACGTCTACTTTTTCATTGGGATATTTGTGCATCCCTTCTTCACATATTCTAACCATCGCAACCTCGCTTCTTTTATCTTATCCACCACAAAGGTTACTCTCATCTTATCCCGAATATCTTTGTTTCTAATCCTATCTCTTCCTAATATGCCACACATATATCTATTTCAACATCTTTATTTTCACTACTTTCATCTTATGGCAATGCCAACAAAGTTTTTACTAAAAAAAATCAAAATATAATGTATTCCTAATTTCAAGCAAATTTAATATATAAATTATTAAAATAATATATGTATGTTAATTATTTTTAATCAAAGGCTAGCTACTCGATAGACTATCCTTCATTAATGGACGATTATACATGACAGTTATTTAATGGACCACTAATTAGCTGTTAGTCTTAGATATATTATCTCTTTCACGTGGCATTGAAAAGTGAGAACTACCACAAGATTTGCACAAATCTGATAATTTCACACGTCTCATTTTCTAATAATTCCCCCCTTTTATTATCTTAACTTAATGGGATTTTTTTAAACTTTTTATTTAGTGGTCCAAAATGTTTGGTACGTCGTTACTCAGATAATTACATTTTTATGAAGTCTTAATAATCTTGATATATGTTCATATTTGTATTATCCTCAAAACTCACGCCTAATAACTAGAAGTAATTTATTTTGTTCATCGTAATTTACACTAGATCTCCAGTAGCTGCTGTTCTGAACGTGCTCTAATTTACATTTTGAAAACATGGAATAGGGAAAAACAACCTAATTAAGAATAATTACTTAATGATTTAATATGAAAAAGATAAATTCTCAAGAGTGATAAGACCTTCGGATAGTTTAGATGTGTAATTGACAATTTCATCATTATTTAGGTATGTCCTCTATGCCTTATGCCCACATAAAACTAAGAAATATCAGGAGATTTAACTTAAATAAGAATTACTTAACGAGGAGTTATAAGTTGTACTTTGATGACCCGGGGGGGAGTACAGGAATTGAATGGCCACGCGATGTCTTTATAATTTTAGGGGTCGTTTGGTAAAGTGTATAATAATAATATTGAATATGATGTATTAATAATGGGGTGAAAATCATTTACACCCTCCAACTTTGCTTTAAAAATCAAACTCTCCCCTCAACTTTGAAAAATAATCATTCTCCCCCCTTTTTCCTAATTTATTTTTCTAAATGTTTGTTCTACCCTTACATTATCAATCTTTGTCTTTTTTTCTTTTTTACTTCTTTAAAATTATAATATTTTTATTTTTTAATCTGTGTAATAAATTGTCTAATAAAAAATAATATTTTTGCCAAAAATAATAAAAGAGAAAAATTTGATTGAGTATAAAAGCTAATGTCGTTCTATAACAAATAAATGAACAGAATAAAAAATTAATTTTATTAATAATAATGAAAACTATAATGTAATAACTTTATAAATATATTTTGATGCAGGTAATACAAGAATAATTAATAAAAATAAAAGTATATTTTATAAAAAATTCTTAAAAAATATCTATTTATATTATAAATAAATTTTAAATTATAATAGAAAATATTTTATTAATGGAATGAAAATTCGTTTATTGATATAGACAGTAAAGAATAAGAGATAAGTAAAAGTTAAAGGAAATACAGGGGTGTATCCAAGAGGGGGCAATGGTATTCACCGGAACCTTCTCGCTAAAAAATATACTGTATATAAAAGGTATTTCTTTTAATTTTAGTGTATATATAGACTTTGAATCCCTTTAACACAAGAGTAGGTTGGCTCAGTAATTTAGGAGGTTCAAAATTCACCTTGAGATTTCAAGTTTAAATTCATATATATTTAATGCATATAATATTAAAATAATAATTGTAAGAAAGAATATTTGATTTTGCAATAAATTTATAAAAGAATTATTCTACTTATAATATTAATGAACTTAAATAAAAATTTATAAATACTTAGATTAAAAAAAAAAATGATATTATATATATATTTTTTTACATAAATGGAAAAATGAATGTCAAGGATAAAATAGACATTGCATATGATAAAGAGGGGGGGGGGGGGGGGAAATGATTATTTTTCAAAGTTGAGGGTGAAGTTTGATTTTTAAAGCAAAGTTGAGGGGCGTAAATGATTTTCACCCATTAATAATGCTGGTATTAGTTATATTGAGATTATTTCTGATGCAGTGTTTGATTTGATGTATTAAAAATAACATTCATTACATAATTTCCAAAAAAATAATAATAGTTGTTTATAAAAATACCCTCCACAAATATGATGTGAAAAAGATTTTGAGGGGCAATAAATGAGAGGTGCTTACCATCCGAGCAACTCCCTCTTGTTAGAATTTTCATGTATTAGTTATACATACTTTAATACTAAATAGAGTGCATTAGTTATACATAAGTTGAAAAAAAATATACCAAACAAGGTACTAGTAATATATACACAAAATTAATACATCAATTATTTTTTCTAATGCACTCTACTAAACGACGTCTTATAGTATTCATTACTTTAGTAATTAAGGGACGCAAATGGTATTTATTGTACACGGAGGGCTACTTTGGTCTTTTCAGGTTTAATAATGTAGCTTAGGTACCTGGGTGGTAATTGATTAAATGACATAAGTATCCCTAATAACTCGTATAAATATAGTTGCAATGGAATCACAAGTCCCTATTTTCTCTCTTTCACACAAACAAACACAAAAAGAAAATGGCAGAGGCTAATTCATATGCAGCTCTCACCAAGGCTTTCTCAGGTTCTTTTCCATTTCTTCTTCTTAAACACATTACAATTTTAGTTTTCTAAATCTGATATTTACTTTCCTCTAATCCAATATAATTATAAGTATGGCATTCCATATGCTATTTAGTATAGCGATAATGCCATTAGTCCTGTATACTATATATAAAGGTGTTACATTAAATCAATGGACGCAAGTCAACTGTCTTTCATATACGTACACATTTATCACTTAATCATATACGTATTGTACACATTTATAGGACTTGGTGTGGATGAGAATTTATTCATCTCATTACTTGGGAGATGGAATAGGCCTCAGAGGGAATCCTACAGGGTAAGTACTCCTGCATTCTTCAGAGAAGACGAACGACAATTCCAGAGATGGAGTGATCACCATCTCCTTCAGCTTCGTCAAGAATTTCTGCGTCTTAAGGTATTTTTTATTTTGATTATAATTTGTTAGAACCTGTGAATAGGTAAAAATGATTTTGTGTTCTTATCATGATTTCTTTGTGATGACCAAAATTTTGTAGGATGCTGTATTGGTGTATACAATGCATCCATGGGAAAGAGATGCTCGTTTGTTTAACGAGGCCTTATTGAAAGGATCTCAACATCATATTCTCATCGAGACTGCTTGCACTCGATCTTCTCAACAACTTTTGGGCGCAAGAAACGCCTATCATTCCCTTTTTGAACACTCTATTGAGGAAGAAATTGCCTTCCATGTCAAAGCTCCCGAAAGAAAGGTCTTTTTTCATCTTCTTTTCATTAAAAAAATATCTCCAATTGATGAGTTTAACTTTTATATATCGACAGTGTAAGCTTGTTACATTATCACGTCATTAGAAAGGTATAATTAATTACAAGTGTTTTTCATAATAAGACCTGGAAAATAAGGGTAGTAACCTTCTATATCAAGTTAAATTTCACTGTTAGTGTAAAATATTTCACACACTGAACATTTGTGAATATAAGTTAAATCTTTTCTCATAAATATCAACTGCGAGTTTTAGATCTTTAATTTACTATTTTGTTATCACAAACAGCTTCTAGTTGCTCTTGTGAGTTCCCACCGTTATGAAGGGCCACGAGTTAACGATGATCTTGCAAAATCTGAGGCTATGGTGTTTGTGGATGCAAGAAAAAATGCTAAGAAGAAGAAGTTGATTGAGGATGAAGAAATTGTGAGGATCCTCTCAACCAGAAGCAAGCTCCGTCTTAAGGCCATCTATAACCACTACAAGGAAATTACTGGCAACTTCTTGGACGAGGTAAGAAAGAGAAAGAGTTTAATTTCTATGCACGACAGTTTAAGACGATCAATAATCTTGATTTTTGCCTTCAGGATCTTGATGGTGACTTGACCTTGAAACAAGTAGTTCAATGCCTTTGTGCACCTCAAGCATACTTCAGCAAGGTAATTAATACTGATCACAAAACTGATAAATAATGTATATTGTATTGTCTTGTTTTTTCCGTTTATCTACTTGGTTTTTCTTTTCTCATTTTCAATTTTTTATTCCATAGATTTTGATCTCGTCCTTAAGATTGGATGTGGATGAATCTGCTATAGACTCAGTGACTCGAGTCATAGTTACAAGAGCAGACGATGACATGAAGCAAATCAAAGATGAATTCCAGAGAAAATATGGAACTACCTTGGCTGCAAAGATTAAAGAAGTTGCTAATGGAAGCTACAGAGATTTCTTGCTTACTATAATTGCAAAATCTGGCTAGATTTTGGCATATCCAAATTTTCCACTCAGTTGTTTCATGTTTATGCTTGTTTTCCCATTCGCTTTAGTTTCTTTCAAAGTTTTTTTGCTCAATTTATGTATGTTTTCAGTGTTTCCATTTCAAATGAGAAATTTCAATATCATAGCTTTCAGCTTCTTGCTTCTTGATTCAACTTATCGTTAGTACTAAAATCTTGAAGTGATTACATTTATAGAATAAAATATGGCGCTCTGCTGTATGAGTCTAACTTGCAACATTTCTCCTTTGACATACCAGAAACACTACTAAAGTTGAGACTACTTATTAAGTTATGGACAATGACTAATTTCAGAAGTCTAACTAGTACGCTATAGACAACATGCTAAACTTGTTCAATCTTTTATTTAGTCATTTCAACTGTTTTCATGACTTACCTCTGTATCTCTTATGGGGCATGGGGCATGGGGCAGGGCACCAGCAATATGTTAGTCCTAAGGGCCTAAACCTTTGGCGTACTAGTCATGGCCTAAGTTGGCAGTGACACTTGAAACATCTTTTTTGAGCTAGTTTTAGTTTGATATTAGGAACTTGCACAAATATACTTCAATATAGAGCAGTACACAATCATCTCTATACTCTAAACCACCGTAGCAGCACCATGCAGCCATCATTAGAGCAATAATCCAACACTGATACTGTAAACTTGACGGAAATCACATATCCAATGATAAAATCTCTATTGATACTGAATGATGACGCTCAAAGGAAGAAGCGATGAAGAGAGATTTAGAGGATGCTTGATAAGAAAATAAAGGTACAAAAGTATGTATGCACTGTCTAGCTTTGTAACTAACTTCCTAACTGCTTTTTACATTTAATACGTAAGCAACAACTTGAAGAAGAGTCAAAAGCTATGGAAAAAACATAAACCTAGAAACCCATATTTCCGTTTGCCACGGGCCACGGCCATATATCATTGGTTCTTTGCAATTGCTATATTCAAGCATTTGTTCCAGTTTCCATCTCGTCTAGCTATTCGAATAACGAGTCAGTAAATGGAAACTAAAAGTGCAGGATCTTTGTTTTGAAGTAAGTGAATTTCACTAAATACTAGAAATGTAGGATCACTGCATTGACCCCAGGGTTTAGTTCAAGTGACAAAAGTTCAAGGACTTATAAATTATATCACAGACCCCAGCCTGGCGCCATGTGAACTAAGCCTGGCATTCAAATTGGAGAAGAGCAGAGGTAAAGGTTCCTTCACACTACTCAAAGCAACCATAGAAGATGTAATTTAAACAACCGGCAACTGCTTTGTTTTCTGCTTCTGTCAATTGGGTCCTCCACTGTACACTTAAAAGAACCGAACCTGCATAGGAAATTCAAGATGCTCAGTCCAAAACATCTTATGCGACATTTCATCGATCAGCTTGTGAGCATATATTTCTTCAGAATCACCATTTAACTGAAGCAAAATTAAACGAGAAAGTATACAGGACAGCTTAACTTAATCTATTTGAATGACTGGTGAAGAAGAAGAAGAAGAGAGCAATACTTTGACGCCTTAAAAGTTTGGCAGAGAAATAAGAAGTGAGGGGACCAGGAAAGTCCCACATCGATAAACAACTGTAAATTCAAAGGTTGTCCCAATATAAAAGTGCAGCGCAGGTAAGACGGATAAATCACGCAGCCACGCAGTGAGCACAAAGCGAACTATTCTTTCGCCTTTTACTAAAGAATACCGTGTGCGCGCTGCAAATAGTGGCATACGCCAATTTTTGGAGGGGTTCTCTCTTTGAGATCCCCAACAATTCTAGTTTCAAACATTTATGTTTTCTATAATAGCAATTTCAAGAGCCCTTCTTATTACAAACAACAAATAATTAGTTTTTTCACAAGTCCACACATTATTAATGTTCATAATAGCATTTTCAAAGCATACAAAGTAAAGTCAAAGAATTGAAACACTACAACACAATTTCAGGTCCGGAGAGCTAGCTAGATTTTGGACCCAAGCAGTGTCATCAGGAACTTCATGTAATCACCTGATGTGTCACAGATAACTGCATTATCAAGACTACTGTTGTTCGCGATGAAATACTCTTCCCTGACTTTCATCATATCAACTTCAGCTCGAGTTACAATGGCTCTAGTTAGAGAATCCTCATCAGTTCCTATCCCAACAATCGAGGCTCTGACAACCTGGGCATTCCAACATACAAGAGAATACAGAGAATACTTTATAAATAGTTATCAGGTCCAATTAAATTTAACAGGTACTTTCAACAGGAGATGCCACATCTGGTTCATATAACCAAGAATGCCAGTATAGCGTTAGTTTACACGGATTGTACATCATTCGCATTAATATATATGTTTGAACGAATTACATACTTGTAATTAGGCAGATGTCCATGTTGTTAGCTTAACTAGTACTAACTTATATCATTGTCCTTCACATGTTTAAAGATCACTGCTTATTTGTCACTGTCAAGGAGTTGCTCAACTTTCTCCTTCCGATTATCTGTCACATTCTGCTTATTCTTTGCAGTTATTTTTGGCATGTATTGCCAGAAATTATGCTATTTAAATGAAACGGTCTGGATCGCCTTATTAAATACTAGAGCAGGATGACATGATATGTTGAAAACCATGAAATTTAAGGTCTAAACACGAACCAGCTCTAGAGAACTCTTTGGTATGCAGAGCTTGTTTCAGGTTGTACAGATACCTATTTGGCAGTTTAATAACAGCTAAAAGAAACAGAAGAATAAAAATAAAGAGATTTCACATTCTATGGTGCCAATGATTATTCAAAACTAGTCTAAACGAACATCGACAAGCAATTTAATAGCACCGACACACATAAATGATATATATGGTCTAGCTTTTAGAGAGAATGTAATCTCTTCGAAGTAGAATTCAACTGGAGTATGTGCTTGCACTAATGTAATTAAAATAAGGTAGGGGTGTGCTAGTCTTTTGACAGGAAAAAAGGTGTCAAAACAAGAAAATACTTGAACCAAACTATAAAAAAGAAGAAACGGTTTCTGTATGTAGTACCTCAGCAAAGTGTTTCTCCGGCGAATCAATGCACCAGATAACCACCTTCAGTATAGATTCCAACAGACCTTTCCACCAGCTGTTCATGTCCTGTTAAAGAATCATCAAAGTAGATAGAATAAAATGCACATAAAAAAGACACGAATGAGCAAGTAGCACTAATAAGCAGGTTGTTCAGGCAGCTTATAAGAAGTGTAACCTGGTCAATGGAGAATCCATAATTTTGCTTGTAGCACTCAAAAGTTGCTCTAAGCTGATGAACATTCCTTGTGCTGAGTATCAACAGAAAATTATCGGAATCCAACTGTTTTGTCCTTATGGCTTCACGAAGGATAGCAGCTTCTTGATTTGCAATACTAGGATCCACCAATTCCTTATCATATCTGTAGGACCTGACTAGACCAATAAGAATCTGTCGATATTCACACAACACATCATTTCAGTAATCTCTAGAAGTTAGTAACACACAACTCAACATTGAAAGCAATCATCAGAAAGATTGCTATGTAAATGGATAATGAATCATCATCTAGGTAAGATGTTTTCAGTACTCTGCATGCACCCCACTAGATCTATGGTGTCTTCAGATAATCCAACCGAGGTCCGTTAAAAAGATTGTGTCCTTCAGCTAATAGATATGACTAGAAGTGACCATACGCACCTTTTGTACAGGCATAGGGACATTTGCTGTGATATCTTCTTCAAGTGAACAGTTGAAAAGGCTACAATATGCTTGTCTCACCGCGACCAGATGATCAGGAGATGATGCACAGGCTATCTCTACTATCACTTGCAATTGGGTGATGGTTTTCTTTTTTGACTTCAAGGCTTCATTTGCTAGCCGCGCATCTCTTTCAGAAGGCTCATATGTCCACAGGACAACTGCTTTCTGTCACACATGAAAAGCAAAATTAGCACTTGAAAACTTGGGAAAAACCATGCTCAAATAGAGACTGAAATTACATTCTGTTGCAGATACAGTAATCTGACAGTCATCCTTGAAACATACCAAGAGGTAAGCTACGCCTCTCAGAAATTTGCTGCTTAAGTTTTTTTAACTAGCATTTAGAGAAAACTGTTTGCTGTAACAGGGCTAGAATCTTCAGTTGGGGTTAAGAAATCACAAAGATTATGAGATATGATCCCTTCCCAACATGAAATCCATAAAACAAGGGAATCTACTGCAAAGCTAGGATAGAATGCCGCCCTTCCCCAACACATACGCCCATTGCTTGGATTTAGTTGATATTTGTAGAGGCGCATCAGTATTACCGCTTTCAAATGCATCACGGGTATAACGAGATGAGGAGGTCAAACGTATAGTGTGTATAAGTGCAACATCTACCTACCACAACCAGTCCAAAAAATATGACAAGCTAAATTTCATATCGAGCTCTGAATCTGGTCAGTAGTGACTATATTTAGAAATCAATTTATGAATATTTCCGAGAAACTTATAATCTCTCAATCTCCGTATAGAATGATGCCTCTACTTAGCATCAACGCATCAGAAATTATTTAAAGGAGAAGGAAGGACAATCATTGATACTAGAAATTATGAAAAGACAGTTTATATAACTGGTAATTTTTACTATCATCAGATTTAAGGCTAATCGTTATGAATATTCTCGAACCAATGGATCTTCATTCTATTGTAGTTACGCTTAAACGCTCTGCACAGTAAACTCAGATAATTAAAATAAAAGTAAAGCTAAGAAACGGGCCTATAGGGATTAATATTCTAGTGATCCAATGCTATGAGATTGTTAGTCAATTACGTCAATGAACAAAATAATTAGGTCTAGAAAAAGTATGAAAAGAGATTGTACCCTGAAATCACCAGACAATTCCGAAAAGATGTCATCGACAAGGGACCTGTTGTAAAGTTGGTGATAGGTTTCTCTGATCTTCTTCCTCTGGCTTGCATTTCTGTGTCCCAACACCGATATCACTGACTTCTCATTAGTTCCGAATCCTACACAAAGCACACTAAATTAATCCTATGTTTTTATATGAATGAACAAAAATATAAAACAAATTACAAACACTCATTCAGATACGGATGACAAAAGAAATGAAGAGACCTTTGAAGGCTTTCATGAGGGTTTCAGAGTCTTCAGCTGGAGAAGGAACAACATCTGGTATTCTCAATGTACTCATTTCTCCTCTCTTCTTCTTCTTCTTCACCCAGAAATTTCAAGTTTTGCTTTCTGTTTCTCTAACACTTTCAAGTTTCAGTTACTTTTCCCTCTCTGAGAAGGGCAAATAAGTAAATAAAGAAAAAGCTTTGTATCGTTAGTGCCCCTTATCTTTTGTTTGGACTGTAATGCCCCTACATCGAATTTTCACTTTTTTGCCCTTCTCCTTCTCCTTGTATGCGCGCGTGACCTTTTTTTCCAATTCGATAAATTGTAAGAATGAAATCAAACTAGTATTTATTTTCTTAAAACTATGTAACGAAAGGTATAATTGATTATTTCTTTTTGTTTTTGTTTTTTCTCAATAAATTTGGAGAGAAATTATTTATGATATACAAGAGAATAGTGCTAAATTAAAAAAGAACAAATAAAGATAAATCAGTCAAGAAAAGGGACAATATAAAAGACTAGCTAGAAGTACTAATGTAGAGCATTTACAACTTTAACTGTGTTTCTCCGGAGAAACACGTTTACATAGTATTGATTGATATGTTAAGGGTTATAAGAATAATAATTTTAAAATAAAATTTTAGATTATTTTTATTTCATTAGTTAATTTTAAATATTTTATTATATAATAAAATTATTATCTCACCAGAAAAAACAGTAAAAAAGAAAAGGTAGTTGCACGAGAATCACAAGGCAGACATATATTTATGTAGTTGAATTATTGAGACAAGAGTCTTCATAATTTTTTCAATTTTTATTTTATGTTCATCATAATTATTCTTGTCAATTATTATCAAGACAGCCAATGACAGCCGGTTGCTTTTCCCTATGCTATGTTTTAAAATGAAATTCATGTTTAATTTTAAAATTAATTTCAAAAAATATTTTTCAATTTATTATATTCAATTGGAATTTGTAGATTTATAGTTATGATATGTCAATGAAATTTGTTAATTACGTTTCAAAATATTATTATTCCGAGAATTATTTAACTGTCACCACGTAATTGTGAAAAGGTAATTAATTAATTGAATTCAAACAAAAAGAAGAAAAAAATAGGAAAAAGGATGGAGGCCAACATCTGGTTAACTCAAATGTTGCTCGAACGACTGTCCATATAAAAAATTAAATTCCATTTTATTTAATTAGATGCTTTTATTTTTTACTTGATAAATTCTAAGTGCTCATAATGAAAAATAGAACAATAATTTTAGGGAAAACTATACAAAATGGATCCAACCCAATCTATTTAGGTTTAATAGATCAGCGGCTCAAACTATTTACCCACTTACTCACTTTCTCCCTTCTTATTTCGCGCATGATGTCAGCATGACATTGCGGAATATTGGTACCCTATAGGTATCATTTAGGACTGAGCTTAATCCTCTGTGATACTCCATCGATATATTGATACCCTATCGATATTATATAGGACTGAGCTCTTTTTTAAGAAATAATTAAGAGAAAATTATTAAAGTCACAAGCTTATTTATTAAACTCTAAATTAGTAGAAAATATATCTTTATAACTTTTCTCTTTCTTTTTGCAAATGTTTTTAAAAAAAATTGTATCGAAATTATGATTCTTATTTAACTGTTTTTAAATTAAATATTGAAGAACTGAAACATACCTTAATGATACCTTCTCAGTATAGATATACTGTAATGGTATCATGAATGATTGAGTAATTTCATCGAACGACTAAAACAAACTTCAATGTAAACACTGCTCAGTTGCTCTTTGATACCATCAAAGTATATTGTACTTTGATGGTATCAAGGAGCAAGAAGTAGTCCTTCAATAAATACAATGCTCAGTCACTTTTTGATAACATCAGAGTATATTCATATACTGTAATATACTGTGAGTCTATGGTGGTATCAGAGAGGAGAAAAAGGGTGGGCACTGATATCAGTCCATTTTTTTTAGAGTATGCCATTTTAGGATAAAAAAGGGGCATAAAAATAATGGAGCATTTGAGGATAAATATTTTATTTTTTTGGGGTACAAGCGTTCTTTTCCCATAATTTTATTTCTTGTCTAAATAAGTGTGAATTGAACTTGTGAACGAAATAGGAGAATGACTCATCAGTCGTCATGATACGGTGTACAATAATTTATTCTGTTTTATTTTAAAAGGATAAAAAATACTTCTCAACTTTTATTTATTGGTGGCACAATACATAAACACGCTCTTTAACTTGGTGTCAACTCACATTTATGCTCTTCAACTTTGAATGTGTACAAGTAGGCATTTAAACTTGTATAAAGTTGAACAAGTAGACACACGCGTCCTACGTGACATAATACATGTAGGACACCACGTAAGAATGTGAATTGCCACATAGAACGCCACGTATGACGCATGTGTTTACTTGTTTAACTTTGTACAAGTTTAAGTGCCTACTTGTGCACATCCAAAATTGGAGGGCATAAATGTGAGCTGAAACCAAATTAAAGGGCACATTTATGTATTATGTCTTTATTGGTTAAGTTTACTCTTCATCATACTATTTGGTTATATTTAACTCTATCGTTACTAAACTTCTCACATGTACCGCCTTAATTTGGATAAAAACCTCCAAATCAGAATAAAATTTACTCAATTTTTAAAAAATAATTGTCCGTCCCGATCCAATTAATTAAATAAACACAATTCAAATAAATATAGTCACGTATTTCTTGATCCCTGCTAAAAAATTCAAACCAAACACTTATAATCAAGAATGAAAGAATCACATTCATTCCGACCAACAAATCTCTTGATGGCCAGGTAGGAGATATTATAGAAACTGACATTGCTTACCATAAGTATATGATTATGATAATGTCTCTTTTGCTTAGCATATGAATCACATGGGTGGCATAAAGTTGTATCGTATTTTACGTTTTAGTATTAATTGCGTATCTTTTACTGGTGACTCATGTGATGGAACCATAAATCCATTAGGTATACCTCGTCCTACACATTAAAGTTGTAGTAGGTAAAAGACAAGCTAGGCTCCATTCCCATGCGACATATATTTACAGAGAAAAGACATCAAATACATCTTGAACTTATTTTGAAAAATTGATTACACACTCAAACTATTCTGACGATCTATTATACACTTGTACTACTTAAAAATGAATTTATTTTCACCCTGAAAGCTGATGTGGCACAAAAAATAAAATAAATAAAAAAGAAGCGCGTTTATTGAATTTTTTTTAACTTCCACACCTTTTATATTTTTTTTAATTAATTCAATGTATCTTCATCCTTACTTTCCTCTCTCTTCTTTAATACCCACCATGAATCACCATTTGCAACATTTACCTTCATAAAAAAACTTCATTTTTCTCGCTCCCTTTCTCTCAATATCACTTCAAATCTTCATATGTATTTCATTATTAAAGATTCCATCTTCATTCTTTTTTTTTCAAGAAAAATCATACACCCATTTCATTTTTAAAAAATGACACAAACTAAATTAATACATTTCACAAGTTAAGAAATATAATTTTTTGGATAGGAACTGTTGTTCCATTGAAAACTTACAGATTTTCGAACAGTCCTTTAGTGAGAAATTTTATTTTTTGGCAAACCCAATTTAGCAAAGTAACTTTCACCAATTTAATTTGGCGATCACCTCTTTACTATTGATCTAATTTCTCCCTTTATGTGAAATTCTGATAAGAAAAAAGCGTAGATTTAAAAGAAAAGAAAAAATGAGGTATAAAAAAAAAGTTAAAATTGATGATAATTTTGTGATGGTATTCTGTAGATATTTGGTGGTAGATGGTGAAGAAGAAATTCATAGTGATAATAGTGGTGATTGTTCTAATTTGGTGAGTATTAAAATTTATTGACGGTAGTGCAATTTTGATTTGAATTTGGTGATGGGTGTGAATGATGAGTTTGGTTATGGGTGTTGAATTTTGTGGTGATTCTTTGCATTTTTTGTAGTGACAATGGAAATAATATGATTCCAATGGTGGATGATGAAATCTGTGGTGATTATTTTGATTTTGGTGATGAAATATATAAATTTGGTGATGGTATAATGACAATAATGGTGGTTCTATGGTGACTTTGGTGGTGTTTAGTGAAAAAGAAGCAATTGGGTGATATGCAGAGAGAAAATTTTGAAATTTGACATAATATCACATGTGGCAATGACATGGCGCAAGTGTAATACACCTCCCACTATGTGACTGGTTATGTGTGCTTAGGATGGAAATAAATTTACTTTTAAATAATATAGGTGTGTAATAGGTCGTCAAAATAGTTCGAGTGCGTAATTGACTTTTCCGAATAAGTTCAAGGTGCATTTGATATTTTTACTCTATATTTATATGTTTACTTGTGAAACGATACAGTTAAATTTATACGTAAAATTAAAAGTATGCGTTTTAGTTTAATCTTTTTTAGATTAAATTAATAGTTATCAGTGTATTAAACAATGATAATCAACAGTACAATAAATCTAAAGAGCTAAGAGTTGAAAGGAGATGAATCCAACCATCTTGAGCTCTAGGAGTCAGTTTCGGGCTTTTGGACTTGTCGTGGAAGGTCACCGTTATGCTACCAAAAACACAAAATAATGAGAGTTAAAAGAGAGTAAATATTTCTTTCAATTGATATTTGATGCCCCACAAAGATCGAGGAAAAAACTATTTATAGATTACATTTATAAGATGGTTACAAATAAATTTTTTTTTTACTATGCTCCAAGGATATGTGCTAATCAGAGTGTGTCATGTGGCCATCCCTAGTTCGTGCCAGCTAATATCCTGGCTATGCAACGCTCCGTACTGGACTCATTCGCACACCTAAATCTCCTTACATTCATGTTCTTTTTGTCTGGTCTAGTCCACGACTCCATGTTACTCCTACTGTCCATATCCGAAGACTCTGAAACACCCCTAGTGCTAGTTGCATGGAAAATACGAAATTGTGATAGAGAAATTTCAACAAATTTGGATGACAATGAAAAATATTTTACGCAGAAAATGGTTTCGAGTGCAAAATATTTTTAGTTTTAATACTTTTAATGTGATTATATGACAAGCTCAATTTGTAGGGAGGAAAAAGAAAATCGAAAAGGAGAAAAGAAATAGAAGCTCTGTACTATCATATGTAATCATATGTAAGTTGTAACTCGTTACTCTGACTCACCGGCCAAACTGATTAATTAGGATCATGTCGGGTAAGATCATTCAAGGGAGAAACGCTCAGAAATTTCTATATTTCCTAGACTCGAATTTGAGACTAATGGTTATAAAGAGCGGAAGGATTTCATTGATCCAGCCATACGTTATTCGCTTATTAATTAATTTCTAATCAATGGCGGAGCCAAAAATTCAAATAAGAGAATTCAACAGAAAAAAATATAAAGAAAATTGTCATGTCATAAAAAAGAAGAACCTAATAATTGATATAATAGAGCCAGTCAATAATTTCACACCTGTCTGGACGTGCCCATTAGTTGTTGCTCAGATAATGTAATTAATTATTTTTCTTATAATTTCAACTCTTGGTGTTCATATTAAATTTGTACGGTATCACTCTGTACGTAATAAAGTCTATAATTAAAAATTGAAGTAACAATCGTTCATCAGATTTCAGTAGAGACAAAATAATTATATTACTGTAAATATTTTCTTTCTGATGGTGTGAACAAATTAATCAGTTAAAATATACACAGCAGATTTGAAGCTGCTGCGCCTAGCATGTGGTTTTCATTTTTAAACATGGCAAATTGGCAAATATGACATAGGGTAAAGTAACTAGCTAGTCATGGATAACGATTGACATAGTATGGACAATAATAAATATCATTGACATACATATTAAAAAAAAAGACTAGGAAGACTTGGCCTCAATTATTAGCTAGAATGGGCTCCATATATTTATTTAGCCAAATTAGATGCAGATATATACTTCCTTCCTCCGTCCACTTTTAGTTGTCCATTATATTTTATATAATTTCATTTTCAATTGAGCAGTTTGAGAAATCAAGACATAATTTATTACTTAATTCCTAATTACTCTTATTAATTAACTATAATTATTTCTTAATATTTCTAAAAATATTGAATTTAATTTATTATATTCAAATAGTAATATAATAAAATTGTCATTCTATTTATTGTCGATCAAATATTATAAATCTAGTCCGCATGACTATGTAAGAGTATGTTAAATTACATTTGAAATCCTGAGGAAATGCCTATATATAGAGGAGAGAAATAATCTATTAAGGGTCATGATAAGAGTTATAATATTTTCTTTTTATTAACTATTTGTAAGAGCAATCTGAAACCATATATATATATTTGCTCTTTGGTTACTAAAGTTGATAAGAGTGATGAACAATTTACATAGTAGTAAGTTTCTTTTATTGATTAGTAAGTACAAAGCTTTAATTTGTTACATTTAAACGTCACGTATGCCTTACTAAATTATTTTGTTCATCGTAATTTACGCTAGATGATGTAGCTACCACGTGCACTATCACCAATTTACATTTTGAAAACATGGCATAGGGAAACACAAGCTAATTAAATATGGTGCATAATTCAGTAGAATCATGTGAATGTAATGATAACGATTGACATAATGTGGACGACAATAAAATAATTTATCCATATCCTACTTGTTGCCTTGTTGATTTTCTTCACTTTCTTTAATAATATAATAATTATATATTTGCTTGCTTTTCATAGATCTACTTTTACCTTGTTATTATGCCTGTTTTAGTGTTTTATATAAAATTACGGCGAGAAGTCCCAAAGATATAGGCAGAATATATACATCAATCATCCCTTAAAATTATCATATGTTATTTAGATACATTAAAATTAAGGTGTACATATTAAATATCTGAACACATTATAAAATATTTTGTTAGACACTTGTAACTTAATTGTTTTAAAATCTATGTGTTCTCAAGCGCGTAGATAAATTAGCCAAGTAAAAGATGTGACATCTTTTAATGACACACATTAGCCTCAAAAAGTAGTAAACTCTTCCTAATTAAGCATTAAATTAAGAAGATATCATAGAGATTTAACTTAATTAAGAATTACATTTTGATTTTCTAGTTTTTATATTTTTTTAATAACACGAGGAGTTACTAGCTCTACTTTGATGAACTGACCAGGAATTGAATGGCCACGTCTTTATAATTTTTAATTCATTACGGGACGCGAATGCTATTTATTGTACACGGAGGGCTACTTTGGTCTTTTCAGCTTTAATCAAACTTAGGTGCCCGGGTAGTAATAAATGAAATGACAGAAGTACCCCTAATAACCTGTATAAATATAGTTGCAATAATCTCAAGTCCCACACTTCAGCTCTCAACACAAAAAGAAAAAAAACTCAAACAGAAAGACAGATAACAGAAGAAAATGGCAGAGGTTGACCCTTATGTAGCTCTCACAAAGGCTTTCTCAGGTTCTTTTCCATTTATTCTAATATAATGATGTCAAATTTCAATTATACACAATTGAAAATTGATACTATTTCTATTTTTCTTATAGGACTTGGTGTGGATGAGAATTTATTCATCTCAACACTGGGGAAATGGAATCGTCAAGAAAGGGAAACCTACAGAGTACACACTACTGGAATCTTCGTAGAAGATGAACGCCACTTCCAGAGATGGAACGATCAACATATCCTCCAGCTTCGTCAAGAATTTTTGCGTCTTAAGGTATTTTTATTATTTTAGTTATCTGTAAAAGCCTCTGAATATGTAAATACGATTTTGTGTTCTTATCATGATTTCGTTGTGATATTGTAGGATGCTGTAGTGGTGTATACAATGCATCCATGGGAACGAGATGCTCGTTTGTTTAACGAGGCATTATTGAAAGGAACTCAACATCATATTCTCATTGAGACTGCTTGCACTCGATCTTCTCAACAGCTTTTGGGTGCACGACAAGCCTATCATTCCCTTTTTGAACACTCTATTGAAGAAGAAATTGCCTTCCATGTCAAAACTCCCGAAAGAAAGGTCTTTTTTCGCCTTCTTTTCATTAAAAAAAAATAGCTCCAATTGACGAGTTTAACTTCTATACACTGACAATGCAAGCTTTTTTGTTATCACAAACAGCTTCTAGTTGCTCTTGTGAGTTCCCACCGTTATGAAGGGCCACGAGTTAATAATGATCTTGCAAAATCTGAGGCTATGGTGTTTGTGAATGCAATAAAAAATGCTGACAAGAAGAAGCTGATTGAGGATGACGAGATTGTGAGGATCCTCTCAACCAGAAGCAAGCTCCGTCTTAAGGCCATCTACAACCATTACAAGGAAATTACTGGTAACTTCTTGGACGAGGTAAGGAAAAAAAGAGTTTAATTTCTATGCACTGACAGTTTAATTAAGATGATAAATAATATGGATTTTTTCCTTCAGGATCTTGATGGTGACTTGACCTTGAAACAAGTAGTTCAATGCCTTTGTGCACCTCAAGCATACTTCAGCAATGTAAATACCAATCACAATACTGATTAATAATGTATATTGTATTGATTTTTGGGGTATTTATTTGATTTTTCCTTTCTCATTTCAATTTCTTATTTCGTAGATTTTGATCTCGTCCTTAAGATTGGATGTGGATGAATCTGCTAAAGACTCAGTGACCCGAGTCATAGTTACAAAAGCAGATGATGATGATATGAAGCTGATCAAAGAAGAATTCCAGAGCAAATATGGAACTCCTCTGGATGCAAAGATTAAAGAAGTTGCTAATGGAAGCTACAGGGATTTCTTGCTTACTATTATTGCAAAATCTGACTAATTATTTGGCCCAGATTTTGGCATATCCAAAGTTGTTCTATGTTCTCAAATGCTTGTTTCCCATTTGCTTTTCTTTTCGAGTCTTTCGCTCAATTTATATATGATTTCAGTGTTTTCATGATTTCAAATGAGAAATTTCAACTTTATAGTTTTTAGCTTCTTGATTCAACTTATAGTACTATGGTTTTGAATGGTACACTTTGTAAAATAAAATGTGGAGCTCTGCTCTATAAGTTTTGCAACAACTCTGAATACCAATTAGAACTCAAAGAAGTAAAATTACATTAATGGAAATACGAAATGCAGAAGCTAAGTGAGATAGAAGAGAACCCAAAGAAGGGGATGAGAAGCAGAACTTAGAGAAAGTGGATGAGGAATACGGACACTGGACTTCACAATATGCATAAACTTCTTCTTTCTAACCTGTTGTCCTTTTTAATCAGTTGGTTGTTAACTGGGCATGGATCCCAAATAAACTCTCTAACGAGATGACATAAAAAGGATGTTTCCATGTTTCCCCCCTTTCTGTCAGTCGTGTATTTCACCTTACCTCTTCACATTTTACTCGGACCAATAACTCTAACTGAATTAGTCTCATTCACTACCCCATAGGCCCTTAAGGAGTCAACTTGGTTCGCAACAGTTTCAACTTGCACTATTTCTCCTTAAATAAGATGCAATGAAGTTAATGGGGGGTGTTTGGCCATGAATCTTTTTCTTTCCTTTTTTCCGGAGTTGAATTCCGGAAAACATGTTTGACTATAAAATTTCGAAAAACACCAAAAAAACTATTTTCACTCCAAATCATTCAAACACAACTCTAATTTGTATTCATGGCTAAACACAACTCCAATTTTCGAATATCATTTTTCACTTTGAAAACAAAAGCTACGTTTTATTCAAATACTCACAATTTTCATGGCCAAACACCCCCTAGATTGTCATCCCAGAAATACAATAAAGTGGTGACCAAGCAAGGAATACTTATCAGGTTATGGACGATGACTAATTTCAGAAGTCTAACTAATATGAACTTCCAAAAAATCTTTGCTATATTCAAGTATTCAAGCATCTAATCCATCCTCTCTTATTCGAATAATGAGTCAGTGAATGGCCTGCAGGATCTTGGCATTGAGCTAAGGGAATTTTACTAGTTACTGTACTCCTATAAAGTATAAAGAAATATGTAGGATCATTGCTAAATGACCTTGAAGTGAGGGGCGGAGCTATAATACGAGTTCGGGCGAACCCAGTAACGTGCAGAGTAAGAGATCCCTTAAATATGTAAAAATATTAGTTGCGGATGCAATAACTAAATTGAACAATAGATTCGATTGGCTAGTTCAGAACTCATTAACTTTAAATCTTGATCCGCCTCTGCTTAAAGTATCCAAAAAAGATGCAATTTGAACAACCAAACTGCATAGGAAATTCAAGATGCTCAGTCCAAAACATCATAGCGACATTTCATCGGTCAGATTTGTGAGCATATAGTTCTGCAGAATCACCAAGAAACTGAAGCGAAATCAAATGAGAAAGTATACACGAGTACAAGTTTCTATTTGAAAGATTGGTGAAGAAGAAGAGAGAGCAATGCTTTGATGCCTTAAAATTACCCAGTTACTGATTGAACGGGAATGTTTTATGAGGTTCGGTAACTAATTATGAGGATCAAAAGCTACTAACTTTGGGACAACATTGAACACACTAGTCCTCTAGAAAGAGCCATCTTTCCATTTGCCATGAGCATATATCAATTGCAATTGCTATATTCATGCATCTACTCCATCCTCTCCTATTCGAATAATGAATCAGTAAATTCAGTAGTGAAGTATAGTACTCCTAAAAGGAACGTAGAATCATCGCATTGGCCCCAGGGTTTAGTTGATCAAGTGGCAAAAGTTAGAGGAACTTGTGAATAGGTCGAAGGTTTGAGCCAGAAGAGTAGAGGCAGAAGGTTCATCACACAACTCATTGCCATTATAAGGTCAACTAAAAGTCAGGGGCGAAACTACAACATATACGGGTTCAAACGAACCAAATAGTTTTTGTTTAGATTTTGTATGTGTATTAGGAAATTCGTTGAATATGTATAAATATTAAATCGCAGTAACTATAAGGATCCGTGGCAAGTTCAGAACCGAACCTGCGTAGGAAATTCAAGATGCTCAGTCCAAAACATCCTATGCCACATTTCATCGATCAGCTTGTGAGCATATATTTCTTCAGAATCACCAAGAAACTGAAGCGAAATCTAATCTTAAGTTAATCAAATGAGGACGTGCACAGCTTAAATTAATCTATTTGAATGACTGGTGAAGAAGAAGAAGAAGAGAGCAATACTTTGACGCCTTAAAAGTCATCGATCAGCTTGTGAGCATATATTTCTTCAGAATCACCATTTAACTGAAGCAAAATTAAACGAGAAAGCATACAGGACAGCTTAACTTAATCTATTTGAATGACTGGTGAAGAAGAAGAAGAAGAGAGCAATACTTTGACGCCTTAAAAGTTTGGCAGAGAAATAACAAGTGAGGCGACCAGGAAAGTCCCACATCGATAAACAACTGTAAATTCAAAGGTTGTCCGAATATAAAAGTGCAGCGCAGGTAAGCTGGATAATTCACGCAGCCACGCAGTGAGCACAAAGCGAACTATTCTTTCGCCTTTTACTAAAGAATACTGTGTGCGCGCTGCAATAAGTGGCATACGCCAATTTTTGGAGGGGTTCTCTCTTTGAGATCCCCAACAATTCTAGTTTCAAACATTTATGTTTTCTATAATAGCAATTTCAAGAGCCCTTCTTATTACAAACCACAAATAATTAGCTTTTTCACAACTAGTCCACACATTAATGTTCATAATAGCATTTTCAAAGCATACAAAGTAAAGTCATAGAATTGAAACACTACAACACAATTTCAGTTCCGGAGAGCTAGCTAGATTTTGGACCCAAGCAGTGTCATCAGGAACTTCATGTAATCACCTGATGTGTCACCAATAACTGCACTATCAAGATTAGTCTTGTTCGCGATGAAATACTCTCCCCTGACTTTCATCATATCAACTTCAGCTCGAGTTACAATGGCTCTAGTTAGAGAATCCTCATCAGTTCCAATCCCAACAATCGAGGCTCTGACAACCTGAATATTCCAATATACAAGAGAATACAAAGAAAATGTTAACTTCACTTATAGTTATTAGATACAAATCAAATGTACTTTCAACACAGGATACCACATCTGGTTCATATTATCCAAGAACACGCTTACAGCCTTAGTTTACACGGATTGCACAACATTGACATTAATCTGTTTGAACAAATTACAGGATGCTATTTACAGAATGCTCCTCGTAATAAGTTGTAACATACTTGTAACTAGGCAGATGTCCATGTTGTTAGCTTGGTCCAAGTGCATATTTCCATCTATTAGTAACATTTTACCAGACATCGTTGTCCTTCATATGTTTAACGAACATTGCTTATTTGTCACTCTCAAAGTTTTTACTTAATTTTCTCCTTCCAATTATGTGTCATGCAGTGTCAGAAACTACACTATATGAAAACAGTCTGGATGACAACATTAAATACTAGAGCAGGAAGACATGATATGCTGTAAACCATGAAATTATGGTCTAAGCATGAACCAGTTCTACAGAACTCTTTGGTATGCTGAGCTCGTTTCAGATTGCACAGGTTTTGACCCTATTTGGCAGCGTAATATAGATAATAGAGACACAAGAATAAAAATAAAGAGATTTCGCATTCTATGGTGCCGATGGTTATTTAAATCAAGACATCGATACGCAATTTGATAGCACTGACATACATAAATGATATCGTCTAGCTTTTAGAGAATGTGATCACTTAGAAGTAGATTTGAATAGGAGCATGTGCTTGCACTAACGTAATTAAAATAAGGTAGGGGTGTGCTGATTTTCTGACAGAAGATTTGACAGAAAAAAGGGTGTCAAAAGGAGAAAATACTTGAACCAAAATATAAGAAAGAAGAATCTGTTTCTGTAAGTAGTACCTCAGCAAAATGTTTCTCTGGCAAATCAATGCACCAGATAACCACCTTCAGTATAGATTCCAACAGACCTTTTCCACAGCTCTTAATGTCCTGTAAGGAATCATAAAAGTAGATAGAATAAAATGCACATAGAAGAGACAAGAATGCAAGTAGCACAAATAAGCAGGTTGTTCAGGCATCTTGTAAGAAGCGTAACCTGTTCAATGGAGAATCCATAATTTTGTTTGTAGCACTCAAAAGTTGCTCTAAGCTGATGAGCATTCCTTGTGCTGAGTATCAACAGAAGATTATCAGAATCCAATTGTTTTGTCCTTATGGCTTCACGAAGGATAGCAGCTTCTTCATTTGCGATACTAGGATCCGCCAATTCCTTATCATATCTGTAGGACCTGACTAGACCAATAAGAATCTGTCGACATCCACACAACACATCATTTCAGTAATTTCCAGAAGTTAGTAGCACAATACTCAACATTGCAAGCAATCATCAGAAAGCATGCTATGTTAACTGATAATGAATTATCATCTAGGTAAGATGTCTTTAGTACTCGGCATGCACCCCACTAGATCTATGGTGTCTTTAGATAATCCGAATGAGGTCGGTTAAAATGATTGTATCCTTCAGCTAGTAAGATGAGACAATAAGTGGCCATACATACCTTTTGAACAGGCATAGGGACATTTGCTGCGATATCTTCTTCAAGTGAACAGTTGAAAAGGCCACAATATGCTTGTCTCACAGCGACCAGATGACCAGGAGACGATGCACAAGCTATCTCTACTATCACTTGCAATTGGGTGATAGTTTTCTTTTTTGACTTCAAGGCTTCATTTGCTAGCCGCGCATCTCTTTCAAAAGGCTCATATGTCCACAGGACAACTGCTTTCTGTCACACATGAACAATAAAATTAGCACTTGAAAACTAGGGAATAACAATTCTCAAATAGAGACCGAAATTACACTCTGCTGCAAATACAGTAATCTGATAGGCATCCTAGAAGCATTCCAAGAGGTAAGCTATGCCTCTCAGAATTTGCTCCTTAAGGTTTTTTGACTAGCATTTAGAGAAAACTGTTTGCTGTAACAGGGCCAGAATCTTCAGTTGGGGTTTAAGAAATCGGAAAGCTTATGAGATATGATCCCTTCCCAACATGAGATCCATAAAACAAGGGAATCTACTGCAAAGCTAGGAGAGAATTCCGCCCACCCCGGCACATACACCCCTTGCTTGGAATTAGTTGACATTTTATGGAACATCAGTATTACCGCTTTCAAATGCATCATGAGTATAATGAGAGGAGGAGGTCAAAAGTATTGTGTATATAAGTGCCGCATCTTCCTACTACAAAATTAATCGGTCCAAAAAGTATGACAAACTAAATTTTATTTCGAGCTCTGAATCTGGTCATCAGTGATGATACTTAGAAAGCATTTCCTGAGAAACCAAGAACCTGTCAGTCTCCACATAGATTTCTGAGCACTAACACATTAGTAATAATTTAAAGGAGAAGGAAGGGCAGTTACTGATAGTCTATATCCCCATTAAAGGACTACAAGTTTTTAGTAAAGTGGCAAGTTGTTTAAAAGGTCAAACTAAAGTTTTAAGGCCTAAGATCAATAGTCATGACTCATAAATATTGTCGAACCAGTCTTCATTCTGTTTATTATTATGCCCAAACATTTTACCAGTTTTATTCTGGAAAGAGAAAACTATTCCATTTTAGAAGTAGCCAAAATTTTTACAACATTCCGAATTTAAACTCAAAAGTCAAAACAGTAAACTCGGAATCAAAATAAAAGTAAAGCTAAATATGGAAACTGACATATAGGGATTAACATTCTAGTGAGCTAATGCTATCGAATTGTTAGTCATTTACGTAAATGAACAAAACAATTAGGTCTAGATAAAGTATGATAAAGAGATTGTACCCTGAAATCACCAGACAATTCCGAAAAAATGTCATCGACAAGGGACCTGTTGTAAAGTTGGTGATAGGTTTCTCCGATCTTCTTCCTCTGGCTTGCATTTCTGTGTCCCAACACCGATATCACTGACTTCTCATTAGTTCCCAGTCCTACACAAAACACAATAAATTAATCTCTGTCTTTATATCAATGAACAAAAAAGATAATTACAAACACTCATTCCAAATACGGATGACAAAAGAAATGGATAGACCTTTGAAGGATTTCATGAGAGTTTCAGAGTCTTCAGTTGGAGAAGGAACTACATCTGGTATCCTCAATGTACCCATTTCTCTTCTCTTCTTCTTCTTTCTCACCCAGCCAGAAATTGCAAGTTTTGATTTCTGTTTTTCTTAACCACTTTCAGTTACTTTTCCCTCTCCGAGAAGGGTAAAATAGAAAATAAAGAAAAGAGGCTTTGTAGCTCGCTGCCCTTATCTTTTGCTTGGACCCTAATGCCCCTGCGTTGAATTTTCACACACTTCAAATTCCTTGTACTCTCTGCTCCTTTTTTTCAATTCGATCAATTGTAAGAATGAAGGGTGTGTTTTGGAGGAAAATGTTTTTAAATATTTTCATGTTTATAATAACAGTAATAATATACCTAGTGAGATTTCATAAGTGGTGTTCGAAAAGGGTGAAGTGTATACATACCTTACTTTTATCTTGTGTGAGATAGAGACGTTGTTTCCGATAGACTCTCAACTTTAGAAAAACATTATCAAAAATAGGTTTTTGACAAAAACAAGTGTAAAAATTATGGTGAAAAATATTGTAGAAAAGAATTGTACTGGCAACAAAACTAGTAAAGATAACTCAAGTAAAAGAAACAACAATAGTAATAGAGTTGAACTTTTTTTTTCCATATTTGATTGGTTAAAATATTTTAAAAAATATTTTTTCTGGGATAATAAGTTTCTCCAAAACGAAAAAATGACTTCCCACGTAAAAGTAAAGAAAACAAGTTTCATAAGTGGATATTTCAAGTTTATCGTCTAGCCTCCTCATCCATCCACAACCATCAACCTTCACCCTCTACCATCCCACCCCGAACTTCCGTTCTTCACCCCATCCTTGGTGTTTTATTAGATTTCATGTAAATATTTGTAGGATAATATCTTTTTTTGTTTACTTACCGAACACTAAAAATAAGTAAGAAATTTAATTATACTTTCAAGAAAACATTTTCCTTTCGTACCAAGCACACACAAAATCAAACACTAATTAAGAAATCGTTCTTTCAAATATTAATTCCATGTTTTTGGGTATAACCAATTTGTACGATGATCAATTTGAAATGCGGGTTACAGGGCCTCTAAAAATGAAATCACCTTTAATAGGAAGCGGTAGTTTTCAAAGTGAACTTCCAATGCGACTTTGAATATAAGCCAAATTATATAATCTTTCTAATTTATATTAAGTGAATTTTTGAAGTAATACACACTCCTTAAGAAAAATATTCTAGGACATAATTTAAACACTACTTTTCATTACTACCCTATTGATTATTTCCAAATTATTCTTAAAAATAGGAATAATCTTTCTAAGCAGTGTAATTTATTACCTAGAAAATGTAAAATAGTACTCCCTCCGTTCCTTTTTAGTTTTCATTTATACTAAAAATAGTTGTTCCAAAATACTTGTCAATTTAAAAAATCAAGAGAGAATTAATATTTTTTTTCCAACTTTGTCATTAGCATTAATTATTCTAGAACTAAGAGACACATAAATAGACAAAAGATTAATAAAGGAGTATATGAGTCAAATTACACTCCTAACTAATTTTTCTTAATAGTTGTGCAAAGTCTTATCATGACAACTAAAAAGGAACAGAGGAAGTAATAGTTGAGAACTTGAAGGGCAAAAGTGAAAAAAAGTCTCAACTATTCTCTTCAATTTTGAAGAATTCACTTATTTTGAACAATGAAAACAGTCTCAAAAATTCACTTAATATGAACCAAAGGGAATAGTAGGATAAATAAATACCATTTAATTCAAGCATGTTTCATGTGTGTATCTTTTTCACATTGAGATTGGTGCATGAGTGTGAATGTGTTCATCACCCAATGGATCAAAACAATATTATAAACTGTTGAAGAAATTAATGAACTACGTTTCTTTAGCTCAAGATAAGGTTGGTAAGAGCACCTCATGTGAATGATTTGAATTTTACACTTGGAAAGGAGAAAAACAATAAATTGTAATTTTACATAAACAATTGTAGGGCTAAAGAGATCATAAACTATTCTCGTATTTCATTTTTATAACCATTTGTTATTTGGTAGTTGGTACTCACTGCCCAAACTAGCTACTTGTTTAACCTCATACTCCCTCTAATTTATATTAAGTTAATTTTTAAAACTTTTTTATTATTCAAAATTAGTAAATTATTCAAAGTTTAAGAGAATTATCGAGACTTTTTTTCCATTTTTGTCTTTCCATTTAATGAGATTCTTAATTACTACTTTATTCATGATTATCTTTATAATTTGGGAATAATCAAAAAGGTACTCCCTCCGTCCATCTTTATTTGTCCACTATACTAAAAATAGATGTCCAACAATACTTATCCAATTTATGAAATCAAGAGATAATTTTACACTTAATTCCTAATTTGCGCTTATCATTAATTATAGTCATTTTCCTATTACATTTTTCAAGACATTGCATTTATTATATTCAAAGGGTGATAAAGTAAAATTACCCTTCTATTTATAATTTCTTAAGAAGTGTGCAAAGTCAATAGTGAACAAGTATTGTTGGACGGAGAGAGTAATAATGGAAAATGATGTTTAAATTATATCCTAGAGTATTTTTCTTAAGGGGTGTGCATTACCTAAAAAATTCACTTATTACGGACTAGATGGAGTAATAATTACTCTTAAATAAACTTAAAACAGTTAATTAAGACATGAGTA
This sequence comes from Jaltomata sinuosa, assembly GCA_003996215.1. Taxonomy (NCBI): domain Eukaryota; kingdom Viridiplantae; phylum Streptophyta; class Magnoliopsida; order Solanales; family Solanaceae; genus Jaltomata; species Jaltomata sinuosa. The sequence continues at coordinate 889,473 of QJPP01007233.1, forward strand.
GTTTCTAGTTAATTATTTTCGATCACGAGCACTTGAAATTAAATTTGTCATGTCATAAAAAATAAAAGAACCTAATTTGATAAAGAAGTCACACTAGGAGGAAGTGATAATACCAAGTTTTACTGAAACAAAATGATCTAAACACTTAATATTATATTATCTAGATGTAAATGAATACATTATAGAAAACAAAAAAATATATTATCTGGCCCAACACGTTATTTTTGAAGACAATATAATATTAACGAGTAACATGCATTGGTGTGCCACAATAGAGATTTGCGCCTACACACGATATATTTAATGATAAAATACACAACTATTTTGATAATTTTATTAATCTGAACACAACGTGTCGTTCTTAACAACACATTGAGTTACGCTGTTACTTTTCCTATATTTTTTTAAATCCGACCACAATTCTTTGGTATAATTTCAATTAATTACCTTTCAACAATAACTTTGTGACCCTCGAATAATTTTTTGAAGTAACTTATATTAATTAATATTTTGAAACATAACTAATAAATTTGTTGAAATTCATTAATGTGATTCACATGTCACAGCCTTTTAATGAAAAGTTGCTACTGATCCCTCCGTTCCCATATTAATTGTACATTATATTTCCTTTTCACACTTCCTTTAAAAAATTATAAATAGATTATTATTTTTTTACTAAGTTATCATTAACTCTATTTAATATGATCAATATTGTTTACTTTCAAAAACAATTAATTTGAAGAACAAAATAAAAAAAAGTTAATTAATTATATCTTAATTTTATAAATTAACAAGTATTTTAAGATAAATATTTTTAGGAATGTTGACAATTAATATGAGACGGAGGTGGTATCATTCCCCTTTTCTTTGGTTAATTAAAAGCAAGCGAAAAAGTTGAAATCCTCGTAGTTGACTTCAAATTGGAAGAACCAAACTAATCAAATAATAATAGTAATAATTATTATAATTAAAAAGGGAGCAAACGATCTAATTAATAATTAAAAGATTACTTGTCACTCGAATATGATATAGACAAATAAATACTACTAATTGAGTGCTGGGAGAGGACAAATCAAAGCTTAGATGTATAACATTATGATATAATAATATATAGGTAGTACTGTACAAACATTTTTTCTGTTCCAGAAGGTCTATTATGATTCAAATTAAATAATTTCTAGACTAACACTGAAAATTACTCAACAATTAAAAATCTATAAATTCACCTTATAGAAAAGGGAAATTAGGTCAATATACGGAGAATATAACACATATAAGTTATACTCCCTCCGTTTCAAAATACTTGTTACAATTTTCTTTTTGAGAGTCAAATGATATAAACTTTGACCAATATTTTAAGATGTATTTTTTTTTATCATATTGATATGAGAAAAATTATAATTTATAATACTTTCCGTACGTTTTTGAATATTTTGTATAAGATACAAATGAAAACGTAGCTTAGCTGTTGGATATAATCTCTTTCACATTTCACATGGAGTTGAGAACTAACTACCATGCATGAAGATATGCTAAATCTGATAATTTCACACCTGTCTCATTTTCTATTTTTATTTATTTAATTGAATTTTTCATATTTTTTTTAGTTGTCTAATGTCTGACGTGTCCATTACTCGTTGCTCTGATAAGTACGTATTAATAAAATTATGTTATTGATAATTTCAAGTCTTGATGTTCTGATATTTGTATTATTCTAATTAGAGTACCACATCAGGTGTCACTTAATTATTACTGTAATAAAAGTCTATATATAAAAAATTAAGTGACAAGTGTTCATCAAATTATAGTAGAGACAAAAAGATAATATTAGATAATTATTTCTGTTGGTGTGAACAAATTAATTAATTAGTGAACCCCACGCCAAAATAATATTTTTTTCCTTCCTCTTAATATACAGCAGATCTGAAGCTGTGGTTTTCATTTTTAAAACATGGCATAGGAAAAAGTAACTAGCTAGTCATTGGATAACGATTGACATATAGTATGGACGAGAATAAATATGATGGAGATACAATAATTTTTTTAACAAAAAACTAGCAAGACTTGGCCTCAATTATTATTAGCATGGGCTCCATATTTAATCTAAATTAGATGAATAATTTCTTCATTTGTTTAATAGGTTTTACACAACGTATTCAAATTAAGTAGGGCACAAAATATATATCGAACACCAAACAGAAAACTCTCTCTAATATTTTCGTACTACGTGGGTGTTTGAATTGACTTTTACTTTTTGGCTTATAAGCTAAAAGCAAAAATTAGGATTTGTAGCTTTTGACTTTTGACTTATTTTTGCCTTTTTTTAGCTTTAAAAAAGTGCTTAAAAATTATTTTGACTTAAAAACACTTAAAATAAGCTAATCCAAACAGACTCTTACGTCTATAAATATAGTGTTTAACTTCTATATATATGTTGTCCTTAAATTGTGATTTCCCAATGTCAGTTTACTATCATTATATGCAAAGTAAGGTTTTTTAGTAAATGAATTTTTTAAGTGATTGTTAACAAACAAAATTTTAATCAACGAAATTACAGAAAGGGGTAAAAATAAACTTGGACCGTTGAAAATAGAGCAACTATTCAATTCATTTCTTTTTGGCACAAAAATGCCTTTTACCGCTTGTTAAGTGGAGCAGATATTCCGTAAACTATTGAAAATAGAGTTGGTATTATGCCTTAAATAAACTTTAGCTCAGACTCTATATATGAGTTAAATTTTCACTAAATAAACACAAGTAACAGATGTCAAACCCATAAATCAAGATGGAATACGATAGAAGATCGGACTCGAACCTATAATATTCAAATCATGAACCCGTCTTTGTATTGAATCCACTGATTCTGAACACCTTGATCTGTTTTTATAATGTATAACTAGTGCATGTAAATTTCGTCGCTAGATAACTTAATTCCTTGCTTTTAAAACATGTTACTGAAAAGTTTAATAAAAAGAAAAGAATTAAACAATATAATAATTATTAGTAGTAAAGTCCCAAGGACATAAAAGTGTTTCATTAGTGAAGTTATTAATATAATGGAACTTAATTAAATTGATCGATAACGATTTTTTATTAATTAAGTTATAAGTTATAACAGCTAACTGAAGTAAATTACAAGCAAGGTATTGTTTTGATTACATATAAACCGTTGGTAATACTCCCTAGTCCAACAATACTTGATTGCTATTGACTTTGCACATTTCTTAAGAAACTATAAATAGAAGGGTAATTTTATTATATCACCCTTTGAATATAATAAATACAATGTCTTAAAAAATGTAATAGAAAAATGACTATAATTAATGATAAGGGTAAATTAGAAACTAATAAATGTAAAATTATCTCTTGATTTCATAAATTGAACAAGTATTGTTGAACATTTATTTTTAGTATAATGGACAAGTAAAGATGGAGGGAGGGAGTATTAGTAGTTATTAATGAAGACGTCGATTTTTTTTTTCATATTTTACCTTTAGCATTAATTACTTATTCCTAAAATCATTTTTCAAGACCTAATACTAACATTAATTAATAGGGGTAATGTGTTAAAATAGTTATGTCAATCATTGTTTTCTTAATGGGTGTGGCAAGTCAAAAAGTGACAAGTAAAGTTAAACGGAGGGAGTACATTTTTTAAGACATTATTTTTATTATATTCAAAGAGTGATATGATAAAATTACCCTTCTATTTATAGTTTGTTAAGAAGTGTGCAAAGTCAATAGTGGATAAATATTATTGGACGGACGGAGTATTAAAATAGAACGTGCGAGGCTCATGGTAAATAAATAAAGCATCAAAAGCAGATCTTCATTTACTAAACATTAATTACGAAGATTTCATAGAGATTTAATTTAATTAAATAATGTACTTAAATACTTTGACTTTTATTTTTGTTTAATTTAATGACCCAAGGCGTTACAAACTATTTTGATGAACAAAGGGAAGACGCAAGTCTTTATAATTTTTTATTCATTACTTTATTAATTAAAGGACATGAATGCTATTTATTATATACCGAGGGCTACTTGGTCTTTTCAACTTTAATCCAACTTAGGTAACCGGCTGGTAATTGATTAAATGACATAAGTACCCCTAATAACCAATATAAATATAGTTCGAATCGAATCACAAGTCACACACCTCAACTCTCAACTCTATTTTCTCTCTCACTATCACACACAAAACCTCAAAAGACAAATCACAGAAGAAAATGTCAGAAGCTAATGAATTTGCAGCTGTTACCAAAGCTTTCTCAGGTACTTTTCTTATCGAATTTATGGAATACTTTCGATGTCCAAATTCTCTTTAAGCATTAGTTAATTCGATCAATGTATTTTGAGTCAAGCTGCATAAATTGAAACGGAGGGAGTGTATAATTTGGGCGTGCCAAATTCTCAATATAAGTGATTTTTTGTCTTGCACAAATTTGTAGGACTTGGTGTGGATGAGAATTTATTCATCTCATCAGTGGGGAGATGGAATCGCTATCAGAGGGACTCGTACAGGGTAAGCACCCCTGCATTCTTCAAACAAGACGAACGCCAATTCCAAAGATGGGATGATCACCATATCCTCCAACTTCGTCAAGAATTTTTGCGTCTTAAGGTACTTTCTGAGAAAAATAAATAATTCTAACATGCTATGTTAAAATTTAATTATGTTAAGGAATACATGTATGTCAAGTTAAAAATAAGTGCCGAATTAATATTGTAGGATGCAGTGGTGTTGTACACAATGCACCCATGGGAAAGAGATGCGCGTTTGTTTAAGGAGGCGTTGCTATTGAAAGTACCTCAACATGATGTTCTCATTGAGACTGCTTGCACTCGATCCTCTGAAGATCTTTTGGGAGCACGAAAAGCCTATCATTCTCTTTTTGAACATTCAATTGAGGAAGACATTGCTCACCATATCAAGGCTCACGAAAGAAAGGTCTTTCTTCTCTGTCTTTTCTATTATGACTTAAGTTGTATGCACTGACTTTATTCCGTGGGGCTCGTCTAAGTCAGATTTCTTGTGACAAACAGCTTCTAGTTGCTCTTGTGAGTTCCTACCGTTATGAAGGGCCACGAGTAAACGATGATCTTGCAAAATCTGAGGCTAAGGTGTTTGTGAATGCACTAAAAGATAAGAAGAAGAATCTCATTGAAGACGAAGAGATTGTGAGGATCCTCTCAATCAGAAGCAAGCTCCATCTTAAGGCCATCTATAGCCACTACAAGGAAATGACCGGCAACTTCTTGGACGAGGTAAGAAAAAAAGAGTTCAACTTCTATGCAATGACCGTTCATAATCTTTTTATGCCATTTATTTAAGACAAATCTCACTTTTTTTTCCTCAGGATCTTGATGGTGACTTGATCTTGAAACAAGTAGTTCAATGCCTTTGCTCACCTCAAACATACTTCAGCAAGGTAAATACCAATCACTCAACTGATAAATATATATATCGCATTCTTGTATTCATTCTCCCCTTTTTAGTTAGTTGATTTTTTTTTCCTCATTTATTGCATAGATTTTGATCGCGTCCTTAAGATTGGATGTGGAGGAATCTGCTAAGGACTCAGTGACTCGAGTCATAGTTACAAGAGCAGACGACAACGATATGAAGCTAATCAAAGAAGAGTTCCAGAGCAAAAATGGAACTACCTTGGCTGCAAAGATTCAAGAAGTTGCTAATGGAAGCTATAGAGATTTCTTGCTCACCATAATTGCAAAATCTGACTAATTAATTTAGGCCAGATTTTGTCATATCCAACTATGTTCACAAAATGCTTGTTTAATTTCCCGCTTTGTTTAATTTGCTTGCTCAATTTATGTATGATTTCAATGTTTCCATTGCAGTGGAACAATTTCAACTTCATACTTTAATTTCAGCTTCCAGAGTCAACTTTTCTTTTAGTATATTTTTAAATGCTGCTTTAATTTGTAGAATAAAATATAAAGCTCTTTGAGCTTATGAATAAGTGACCTCACCTTTTGTCTTCCTATTGGCTGATTTATAATATTTATCATTTTAGAAAATCAAGACAAACTTAATTGTTTGTTTCACCTTTACTCTTAGTCATAAATATGGAGAGATGTTAACGTAGTATAAAAGAAATAAGTATTAAATTAAAAAGAGTAATAAATAAGGATAATTTAGTCAAATTACCCTCTACTTTATATTTTTTTAAGAAGCGCGTAAACAAAAAATGTGACAAGCAAAGTAGTTCAAAGAGAGTACATAATATGGGTTAATTTAGATTGATCCTAATTGAATAATGACTAACTATTTCTATTTTTAATAAAATATTCAATTTGAAATAAAATGTCAAACTACAGATTTGTGCAAAATTCATGTTATTTTCATTCAATTGCTACGAGATCAGAAATTTCATAAGTTCTGACTTCTATCGCTGACCTATAACTTATGATTTGGGCATTTTGATCCGATCCTTTTTAACTCAAGTAAATTTGAGGTTAATTGGGTCAACCCATTTTAGTCCACCCCAAAATTGTGACGACTTAAAACAAGGCCTTGGTCTTGCCTTAATTTACGATAAGAATCTTCTTTATAATAATTTAATGGAAAAAGCTTAAATATGACATTGAATTATTAGAAATAATTTATTTATGTCATTCGCTAAAATTTTTATTTATTTATGCCATTGTTGTTATAGAAAATATTCATCATGTCATTATTTTTTAACGCTAGTTTTGCAAAATCATTTTTGTCATGTAATCTCTTATTAGAGGTCCACATCCCCAAATTCAAATCAACCAATATTATTTAAAATCAAAATTAAAAATAAGAAAGTAACTTTCATAGAAAATGATACTAATGGGTCCGATCTTTATTTTAACGGTGTGGGTCGGGTTTTTATTTTAATGGGTCTGATTTTTTATTTTGATTTTAAGTAATATTGGTTGATTTAGATTTAGTTACATGGACTTTTAATAAAATGCCATGTATGAAAGATAATTAAGAAATAATGGCATGAATGAACCTTTTCTATAAGGGCAGTACATAGATGACCCAAACTTTTAATAACAGTGACATAAATGAGTCAAACTTTCAACGAATAACGTAAATGAGTCATTTCTAATAGTTCGATGACATATTTGAACCTTTTCCCAAAATTTAATAAGGAGCCAAAAGTCTACTGTAGAGAATTTCCGTAAAGTTTCCAGGCTCTAATTATTTGGTAGAATCTTCTTCATGAGTATACTTGTATAGAAATTTAATTTTGCAAGTTGCACTGACTTTGCTGCCCAATCTGATGCTATAAAAGCATGACAAAGGATTTTTAGCAGAGCAACAATTAATTAACAAGATGAAAGCATATGCAATTGCACTCATAGTCTGTGGCTCTGTTGCAGCTCTAGTTTTAATTTTGTGTTGTATATGCAAAAGTGGCAGAAAGAAAAAGAGCCAACCTGTCACTCGGAATGTGACTGGTGGTTCTCCGGCTCCGGCTCCGGCTCCGGCTCCTTTGCAAGCGAACCGCGATGTTGAAAAGGGAGAAATTAAACCCAAGAGCAACACAGCAATGAGAGATGGTGGAATGGTTGTTCTAGGTGCTGCTGCTGCAACAGTTGCAACGACGGCTGTTATCACTAGTGCTTATAGTGGTGGAGGTGGTGGTGGTGATGGAGGAGGAACGAGCGGTGGCTGTGGCGGCGGAGGCTGTGGTGGCGGTGGCTGTGGTGGCGGGGGATGTGGAGGAGGTGGATGTGGAGGTTAAAAGCAGAGGTGGATAGCATTACAACAGTCGGGCTCATGACTTCGAAATTTCAAAATTATACAGTAAAAAATTTGGTATTAATAAAAATCCAAAGGTTGAATTCATCTGAATCCGCTTCAGGTTAAAAAGAAGTGAATTATTTTCTGTATGTTTACAAAGATATATCTGTAAATAATTCCATGTAAAGTGTATTTATGTGTGATAAATATAGAGTATAAGCTTGTTACATTATGTAATTTTTTCATTAATAAATAAGTGAATTATTGATTCGCCCAAAAGTTATTTTAGTTGAAATGGACTAAAAATGGATCAAAACTCAACGCGTTCAATTCTTACTATATTTTAATAGCTTCATTTATTTTTTAATACTTCACAGGCTCCAATTTATGTGGCATGTTTGATTTGCCACAAAATTTAAAGAGTAGTATAAAATAAACCTTAGATATTTGTGTGACTATAAATCATTTTGTTAAGAGTTAAAGGGAAATTTTAGAGGTAAACACTTTTAATTATAGAAATGTGACATTCATTTTGAGACGGACAAAAAGGTAAAGTAAGTCACATAAATTGGGACGAGGGAGTAATTTTTTTGACCTTATAAAATTATATTTTTTATTATAACTATATATAACATATCAAATTAAAAAAGATGTCTTTTTTGAAAAAAATTAACAAAATTTCTTGTAATCAATTTGATCAGATATCAATTCAAATTTTAATAGGCCGAATGAGTTAATCTAATAAATAAGCGAATCAATAATTAATCAACACACGAGCTAGTGTTTCATTGGCTATCATGCCCGAGAATTCATGCTGAAATATTTTGGCTATGTATTTGATTTTCTTTTTCTCATTTTCAATTTCTTATTCCATAGATTTTGATGATATCCTTAAAGATTAGATGTGAATAAAGACTTATTGTGATATTTGAGTGATTATGTTATAAAAGAAATTATTGACTTTGATACAATAAAATAAAAGCTGAGCGATCATCTAAATGATCAACTCATGCATCAACTAAGTAGATACGGTGGAATTAGAGGCTCGCTTAGTACGAGGGATAGGAGACAATTAATCTCATATTAGGATGAGTTTATCCAGTGACTCATTTCGTGTCTTCCACTCCACTCCAATGTTAGAATTGTGGACGACTTAAAATAAGGCCTTGGTCTTGACTCTTGCCTCATTTTATATTTCTGCTGCAATAAAAAAATATAAATATATACTAAGTAAGTCTACTGTAGAGAATTTCCATCATGTTTCCATTTGGTAGAATCTTCTACTAATATTCTTCAATGAATAAATTAAACTTGTACTTTAGTTACGCAATTTGATGCTATAAAAGCATGACAAGGAGCTTTCACCTGTGTATCAATTAAGAAATTACAATTGGAAACTTATAAGCTGTGGCTCTAATTTTGATTTTGTTTTGTATATGAAAAAGAGCGACACTGTCACTCGGAATGTGACTGGTGGTTCTCCGGCTCCTCCTCCTCCGCCGCCTTTACAAGCGAATGGCGATGTTGAAAAGGGCGAAATTAAACCCAAGAACAACACAGCAATTAGAGATGGTGGAATGGTTATTCTAGGTACTGCTGCTGCAACAGTTGCCATGGCGGCTGTTATCACTAGTGCTTACAATATAAAATTATTTATATTTCATTTTCTTCTCATTTTTAAATATTTACTTCTTCTGATTCCATGTAATTGTATCGTATTATCTATTTTATGTTTATTTTTTTCATTTAGCATAATTTAGTTAGTATTCTAATTTTTAAATTAAAGTAGAATTCATTGTTGAATAAGGTTATATACTTACGTTTTTCTTTTCTTTTGAATCATATTTAGATACGTTATATTGAAATTTGACATAAGAGTATTATGTTAACTTTTTTGTTTTGAATTTTGAACTTATGCTATATTTTCAGTTCCAATTTATTTGTTTTACTAGTATTGGCTTGATATTTCACATTGCAAGTCATTCATTTTTTAGTTAAAATTGATAGATTATCTTTTTATCAAATATTTTAATAATTTTATGACATTATATTTATAATATTAATCTTTTTTGTTAAACATGCATTTCATGATGTTCTTAAAAATCATGTAATTTAAGTTTTTATGATTAATTTAATTAAAATATACTAATTTAAAAAATATAAATTAATTTTTTTTATAATATTAGTTAAGAATATATATTTATTAATTAATATATTTTAAAAGACAATATATATATATATACATGTATATATATATATATATAATATTTAATTTAATATCATTTATAAAGGCCCTTATTTATTTAGTATAAATTTTTAGTTTTTGATAATTAGCTTTTATTTTAAAATTTTAATATAATCATGTGATTATACTTGTGCAACCAAACAGTACACTTGTAATTACACTGTAATTAGATTGTGGCAACCAAACAGGTCATTGTAATTACTAGGCTGTGTAATTACTAGGCTGGTAATTACTACCCTAGTAATTACACCAAATCCAATTACCAGGTGGCTTTCCAAACAGACCCTAAATGTTTAGATATTGAAACTTTGATTACTCTTTCTTGATTGAAATGACCTTTTGTTTAATTAATTAACAAAGAAAGTTGTTTGTATTTTTTTTTTTGAATATATATTTCTACATATGTAATTTGTTAGTATGATATAATTGAAATGTTTTTTTTATGAAGCGGAAGTCATAATTCTCTATAGATAAGTCAAAGAAACTGCCACATTGCTTTTCTTCCGCTCAACTACGTACAATATCACAATTGTAAAGATCCACTTAGATAAAGTCTTGGTCTGAGCAAATAAACTAAAACAGCTTACCCCCGTCTTTTATATCTCCGCTGCAATAATATAGTATGAATATATAGTACTTTATAAAAATTAAGGTTTCCAAAGTCCACCTGTAGAGAAATACTTGTTCAACAAGCTTGTATAGAAAATTGAAGTTGCACTGCCTTGGTTACGCAATCCGTTGCTATAAAAGGATATGGCAGTAAAGATTTATTAGCAAATTAGCAATTGATCAAGAAGTTACAAAAATTAGAAGATGAAAGCATATGTTATTGCACTCATAGCATGTGGCTCTGTAGCAGCTGTAGTTTTTGTTTGGTATATTGGTGGCCGAAAGGTAAAGAGTCATCAGCTGCCCGTGACTCGGAATAATACGCTTGTTGCTGCTCCTCCTGATGTCGAAAAGGATGCTGTTACGAGTACTAGTGCTCGCCGTGACTGGGGGATCAGGGGCCTTGGAGGTGGGGGTGGAGGGATGAGCTTTTGGGGTGGTGGTGGTGGAGCTGTTGGCTTGGGCGGGAGAACTGGGATTTGAGGTGGTGGAGATTAAAAAGAGTTAAAACTGTCTTCTTTCTTCTGTTTTCTAATGTGGATATTTTTAATGTATATACGTAATAATTTAGGATATGTTGTAAATAATGTGTGTATTATGAGATTCGAGGATCGATGGTGTGAAAATCTTTTATACCATCACTACTGTAAATATTTATTTTGTAATTTCAGTACATATATACAGTTCAAATTAGATCAATACACTCTTATAACAATACAATTATATCAGTTAAGTACGGATCAGACTACATATGAATATGTGCAATATAAAAAGCAATAGATTTCAAACGTCATAAAAAGAGACATTTGTGTATATCAGGCCAGCTAAAGGAGCAAATTTAGACCATTCGCAAAGTTTAAGAGCAAAATTGATCAATAATCCTCCTCTACTCCTAAGTCCTACCCATACAAATTTAATTAAATTATGATCATGGCGGACAGTTGTTTGGTATCTGTGTTGGTGAGAGATATCAAGTACTTTGTGTAATTATTTGAGGTGCGCTCAAGCTGACTCTTTTTTTTTTGGAAAAATTGGGGCAGGGGAATGGAGATCAATAAGGGAGGGGATTACAAGGTGGGGAATTGAAACCTCACCAACAAGGTGAAAGTTTCAAGTAGTCAACCAACTGAGCTATAAAAATTCCTCAAAAAAGAATTGGTTTAGCAAGTCGACTCGAACTCCATTGTTATTAAAAGAATTGCAAAATCTGACTAATTTTCGCTAGATTTTGGCATATCCAAAACTTCCATCGATGTTTCCATTTCAAATAAACAATTTCAATATCATAGTTATCACCTTCCTGATTCAAAGAAACTGCCACATTTCTTCTCTTTAACTCAACTACTATGTCACAATTGTGACAGCTTAAACAATATAATTTTAGTCTTGGTCTAAGCAATAAAATATCTTACTCGTGTTAATTCTATGTGTAGTGTAGACTGTAGTGCAATGAGAAAATATAAATACTACTATATACTTTTAAAAAATATTAAGGTTGCTAAATGTCCACCGTAGAGAATTCTCATCTAGTTTCTAACTCATATCTTGTACTTGTTCAACAAGCTTCTATATAAAATTGAAGTTGTAGTGCTTGGTTACGCAATGTGATGCTATAAAAAGCATGAAAAATTAAAGATTTCAGGAGAGTACCAATTAACAAGTTATAATTATAACAAGATGAAAGCATATTCAATTTTTGATTTGTGTTGTGTTTACAGAAGTGACCGGAAGAAAAAGAACCACCCTGTGAGTACTTGGGATGTGACTGTTGCTGCTCCTCGTGATATTGTACAAGGCGAAACTACGCGCAAGAACAACACAGCGATGAAAGATGGTACTGGAATGGTTGTTCTAGGGGCTGCTGCTGCAATAGTTGCCTCCGCCCCTGTTATCACTAGTGGTGGTGGACATACGAGCAGTCGGAGTGGAGGTGGTGGTGGATATAGGTGCAGTTGGAGTGGAGGTGGTCGTGGTGGTGGATTGTCTAGCTGTTGAGGTGGTGGAGGTTAAGAACAGATGAAACTATCTTCTTTGTCTTTCTTCTCTACTGTGACAACTTCTAATGTAACATAACGATATGTTGTAAATAATTTCTATGTATCATGAGATTGAAGACTCTACTTGTGGGATTACACTGGTATGTTTATGTTGTTGTTTGTACATTGATAGTGTGAGTACTTTTTTACAATTTCAGTACAGAGTTAAAACTCGAACAAAATAGCCATTAATAGAAATTTTTTCATAATTTATTGCCAATCCGTAACTAAATTAGGTTAGCGCGTTATAAATTTGGTTGTTTAATCACAAAATTTATCCGTCGTTAATTCTTGTTTATTTAGTACTGATATATAAGTCATCGGTTCTGAAGCTGAAGTTATGCGATGAATTGATGTTCAAGCTTATAGATGTGAGCCTGTTCCAAATTCTCTGCATTAATACAACCAAAGGATATGTCGTTTGCATCTTCTATGATTTGGAGGCATATTTAACAGTTTTGGTCAATGTTAAGACTAATTCTACTTGGATAATCATAGATGGGCAGAGGATCATGCTGGCACAACTATATAGGAAAGACTACTAAAAAAAATTGCCTAAAACATTGGTCCACCGTCCACGCAAATAATAATAATAAGAAGAAAATATAAAGATAGATACTTTAAAAAGTCTATTGTAGAGAATTTCTATCTAGTTCCTAAACTCATATCTTGTTATACGATCTTCTTCAACAAACTTGTAGAGAAAATTGGAAGTTGCAGTGCCTAATGTGATGCTATAAAAGCATGAGAAATTAAGAGTTTTCAGCTGAGTACCAAAATTATCAAGTTACTCACAAGTCACAACATGAAACCATATGATCTTGTAATGACAATCATAGGCTCTATGCTAACCTTCTTTGGGCTTTTGTATATCCTTTGGTTAGCTTTGGAGACTTTCCTAGAGGAAAGAGACGAAAGAGCCCACCGTCCGACTCAAAATGTGACCGGTCTTGGTGGTGGTGGTGAAGGAGGAGGAGGAGGTGGTGGTGGTGGCAGAGGAGGAACGACAACCAGTTCAAGTGGAGGTGGTGGTGGTGGATTGTCGTCGAGCAGCTGGGGTGGAGGTGGTGGCTGTGGCGGCGGAGGTGGATGTGGTGGTGGTGGTGGAGGATGTTGAGGTGGTGGAGATTAAAAAGAGTTAAAACTGTTTTCTTTGTCTGTCTCCTACTGTGGCTAGTGGCTACTTTTAATGGAGCATATAGATGTTGTTATAAATTCTATCGAAAAACGAATTTAAATTATATACATTGATTTTGTGAAATGTTGTTGCACCATTAATGTTGTAAATATTATTTTTACAATTTCAGTTCATAGAATTAAAACTCAAACAAAATACAGAGCAACTTAAAATATGTAGGGAAAAGGGTCAAAAATACCCCTCAACTTTCAAAAATTTGCTTACTTTATTCTTCGTCTTACTATCTTGTTATATTTAACCTCGCCGCCACCAAAGTTGTCGTCTATACCCCTAAAATGGATGGAAAATGCCCAGTTTTAGGGGCTGCTGCTGCAATAGTTGCCACTCCCCCTATTATCACTAGTGCTTACAGTAGAGGTGGTGGTGGTAGACAAACGAGCAGTCAGAGTGGAGGTGGTGGCTGTGGCGGCGGAGGAGGAGGCGGTGGATGTTGGAGGTTAAGAACAAATCGATGAAAATATCTTCTTTGTTTGTCTTCTACTGTGGCGGGCTACTTTGAATGTAACATAAGGATATACATGTTGTAGTAGTAAATAATTTCTATGTATCATGAGATTGGAGAAATATATAAATTGATAATGTGAAAGTTTGTTGCTCCATCAATAATGTAAATACTCTTTTACAATGTTAATACATATATAGAGTTAAAGTCGAATAAAATAGCTACTATCAGAATTTTTTGATAGTCTGTTGCAAATTCGTCACTAAATAAGATTAGCGATGAATTTTGTTGTTTAGCCATAGAATTTGTCTGTTGCAAATTTCAATCTTTTTTTGGATAATCCAGATAATGCTTAGATAATCAATGGTGGGCAGAGGATCATGCTGGCAAAACTATAGGAAATTGATCAATTTTTATATGTTAATTAGGAAATGATTTGACTTCCAAATCCAGGTAAAAAAGTTGGAGTTTTCATTGTAACGATGGACTTAAATAAAGGGTTGGTCCACCGTCGACGCGAATATATAAAAATATATACTTTAGAAAGTGTATTTCTATCTGTATATATATAGTTCCGAAACTCCAATCTTCTTCAACAAAGTTGTAGAGAAGTGCACCCCAAACTCAATAATTGAGTATGTGAAGCAAGCAGTGCAAGAAGATAATGCTGGCAACTATGCGAAAGCATTTCCTCTTTATGGGATGACTTGATATTCAAGCTTCCAGTTGTGAGCTTGTTCCAAAAATAGAGATTATGTAGTTTGCATCTTCAATGATTTTATTTGGTAGCATATTTTAACAGTTTTGGTCAATGTTAATACCAAATATTCTATTTAATTTGGATAATCAAGTGATCAGATGATCGTGCTGGCACAGCCATAGGAAATTAAATTCTTAAATAAATTGTTTGGTGCTTACCCCTCTCTTTTTATATTTCTACTGCAATAAGAAAATATATACTTTGAGAATTTCTATCTAATTCCCAAATTCTGCAAAGAAGTCATTTCTTTAAAGAGAATAAGACAAGCATAGAATCATTATTGAAGGAGTTCCATGTTCTGACTAAAACATTACTATAGTTGAGATCAAAGCAAGGTACATTATGAACCATAATTCATTTCAGATGTACTCTTAATTAGTTGTTTCAATAAAACAATACAATTTTATGCATGCATCTACTGATTAAGTACTCCTACTAAACATGGGATTAAGCAGGAGAAAGATTTAAACAAACTGCTAGATTTCTTCTCTCCTACTCATGAAGTACAATTTTTGTCAACATAATAAATGAACACGAAGAAAATAGCTAGCCTTACCGGTGCCAAAAGTCTAGTGTAGAGAATTACCATCTAGTTTCCAAATCGTAGAAAACTTGTTCAGAAAATTAAACTTTGTATAGAAAATAAATTAGAAACTATAAAAGCATGACAAGGAGTTTTCAGCTGAGTACCAATTAACAAGTTATCACAACATGGAACTAGATGACATGATGTTCGGCGTTCCACCCTTAGTTTTTATTTTGCTTTGTCTTGCCCGAAAGAAAACAAGCCAGCAAGCGAACCATGATGTTGAAAGCGGAGAAATTAACTACACAGCAATGACGCATGGTGGAATGGTTATTCTAGGGGCTACTGCTGCAACGTCAGTTGCCACGACCCCTCTTATCACCACAGGTGGAATGAGGAGGCGGCTGTCACGGTGGAGGTGGTGGTGGATGTTGAGGAGGTGGTGATTTAAAAGAGTTAAAACTGTCTTCTTTGTCCGTCTTCTACTGTGGCTAGCTACTTTTAATGCAACACAAGGATATGAAATAATAATTCTATGTATCAAGAGATTGGAAAAATAAATTTAAAGTTATATATGTATCTAATGTGTGAAATTTTATTGCATCATAAGTTTTGTAAATACTCTTTTACAATTTCAGTGCAGAGTCGAAACTCGATAAGATGTAGAGCAACTTCAAAAATGTATCTGCAGTTTCACTCCAGTTAAGAGTGAGCAAGAAATAGTTGTTCACTTAATAACTAAAGTAAATAAATGCCATTATAAGATGCTGAAAAATAGCTTAAAGTGAGGGTGATTCCGCACATGCATATACCAAATATTCGATTACATCGCAACAGATAAACAAACAAGAAAAAAGGGGTCATAGCACATTGTCTAGATAAATAAGTACCATCTTACAAGTTAGAATTGTCACTTGTAAACACTACATCAAAAGTATCTCTTCCACTGGGGGTTTCGAATGGTGGTGCATATCCGCGTAAAATTGGCCAATATCATCAGCAAACTTATCGCAAAGGTGAATAGCAGTAGAATGAAAGAAACTTGAAGCACTCTAGCACATCCCCTGTGCGAGGGCGGAGACTGAAACCCATAGCTAATTTCCTTTGCAACATCTCATTGATCGCTTGGAAAACAATGTTCCTTCAAAACCTGCAGATGTACATATGATTTCAAATTTAACCACGAAATAAAACAGCAAGAAGCCAGCCTTATGCAAGTTTCTCAGTCAATTTCCTTTATCCTAGTAATTTCAATTTACAAGGTTTCTCTTTCCCTCCTAATGGGCAGGGAATTAGGAGAGGGGGTAGGACAGGGTACTGCTGCTGGTACCATCTTGTTTGAATGTTTTTCAAAGAAGTACAGCCTGAATAACATATTAAACGTATTACAATTTGCGAGTTAAAACCAACAGCTAAGAGGAGAAGAAACCCTTACCATCTAGCACAATCGTACTTAGCAGCGTTAATCACTTCAAAAACCAAGATTTTCTTTGTGGAGAAGCGTTTGCTTAATCATTTAGTGACTTGTGAAATGCAACCTGCATAGCAAGTAAGAAATATTAGTTTTTCCTCCATGTGCTGCTTATCAATATGTGCAATATGAAAAAACAACACATTTCAAGCTAGATGAGAGATAAAGGACGAAATCAGCCAGCAGTTGTTTCTCCTTAAGTTGACCTCCTTAATTAAAAGGTTTATCAGGATAACTTTTTTGTGGGAGAAATATATGCTAATGATATTGATCTTGTGCCATGAGTGCAAATCCACACTAAAATGGTAAGTATCATCAATAAACATACGGAAGTGGATGTTTTCAGCAGCTCCCTCACAGCCATAGTTGCATAGCAAGAAGCTGGTAGTGTAAAGCTCAGCTTGAGAGCCATCTGGCTCTCCTCAGCATTGCCACCACTCTGAGATTTCTCTGATTGCATCCCTGCTTCATTGTTTATCTTTTCCTCACACCCTTTTCCTGTAACCATGTCACCACCTACAGCGATTGCTGCAGATGTATCACAGTCAGCAGGAACTTCCTCGCTTCCATTGGCTGAGTCCTCCTCTCTGACCTTGCTTTTCTTTACTGACTTGGCAATGACATCAAAATCTGTCTCAGCTAGAGGTATAGTTCCATCAGTGTAACTAAGCAATTCCCTACACAGAAAAAAAAAAAAAGCTTCAAAAAGACGAAAATGGAAACTTCCAATACAAGCATACAACAATAAGTTACAATCTTACGTAGACTCTTTACATATCAAGGGGGAGAATCATAATTCTAAAGAGTATATCCAAATAACATTTTTGGAAGCTGGCATATATTGTTACTCAGATCAGTCATCAAATCACAATTAAAACTCTGATACAGAGTTACAGTTTACTGCGATTATTTCATCGACTTCCGGGAAAGAGTAGAAGAATGGGACCTATTGAGGCCTGGGTTAAGATCGATACAAACAGTAATCCAAATGCTAAAATTGGTATTAATAATTATCAAATAATTGAGAAAATTTAGAAAAGGGGCTTTTTTAATCTATTGAAGTGCATTCATTATGATAATAGTAGCAAAAGTACTTATAGTGTTGAAGTACATTCATATTGATGATTATAATGAATAAAACTATTTAGTTAATAATATGAAGAATAGTAGACAAAATTATTAATATTGTTATCTTGTGGTGGAAAATGCAATTTAGTCTCCAAGGATCCATACGTGAATGAACTCAAAATTCATAGTTCGGAGAAAAGGCATCTTGACAAGTCTTTTCAGATCCAGGTCCAAACGAACCCCAACACTTATACAGCCAGCAAATCACACTAGATATGTTCCAAGTCCTTGGACTACTGAACAGAATTCAAGAAAACCTAGAAAGAATGGAACAACGTGACAATGAAGTAAATGGAAACTAGCTACGCGCAACAATGTCTGACCTACCATTCAAAATCCTTCGGCTTTTGAAACACACGTCTGTAAGCTCCGGTCATATTGGTTATGGAGAATCCCCTGCAACAAAGAGGAGGACAAGCCCCAAGAGACATGATTTAGGTAAGGTCTTTTAGAGATAACTTTGTAAATGGCGCTTTA
This sequence comes from Jaltomata sinuosa, assembly GCA_003996215.1. Taxonomy (NCBI): domain Eukaryota; kingdom Viridiplantae; phylum Streptophyta; class Magnoliopsida; order Solanales; family Solanaceae; genus Jaltomata; species Jaltomata sinuosa. The sequence continues at coordinate 908,112 of QJPP01007233.1, forward strand.
CCTACACAGTACATTTAACAGACTTCCACAGGAAGTGCGCAGAAAGAAGAATGAAGTTCCTTAAAAACATGCCTCGCAAGGATATGATCATCAGACATTCTAGGTAGATGCAATCGCCGATTGGGCTGTTCGGATTGGAGTCACAACTGGATTGAAGATTGTCAGGCTAGAAGATGCGTTATTGCTTAGATATCAAGAAGCAAATCTTGATGGCTGAGGGACTCTTACCTATTTCTTGATCGATGGACCGTTAGCACAGGGTGTAATGCTCGAAATAAAAAGTATTCAAGTCAACAATTAGTGGTCCGTATTCATCCATGCAACATGAATCGTTTCTGGTAGATTAGAGAAGGCCACAGGATGATATAAAGCTAATTTGTTGATGACAGACATGTCAAGGGTCAAATTATTAGTTACAGATTCAGAGAACTACCCAGCTCGGTGGTTATCGGAGATGGTAATATTCTTTAGAGTCTGGATTTCCCAATAAGAGGAAGTAAGATGATTCCAATCATCGAAAATTTATGCCGGAGAAGAACAGATTTAAAATTTAGGAAGACTGGCAAGCAAACTTTGATGAGTAGAGTAGCCCAAAACCACTAATCCCTCTGAAAATCCTTACACAATCGATAAGGGACAAGCATAGCATTCTCTAATTCTAATGGCATTGAACAGCAACAGGCACTGATATGTTCTTGGATGATGACAGTGTGATAACTGATTAGTGATTCGCCGGACAGCAATATGGCACTTGATAGGCATTGTCTATGGCTACCTAGACAAAGATGTGTTGCTAGATGGCGACATGGCACTACTGAACAAATATAACCTGTTAATTTAACAAGTTAGCTTTGGAAGACTTGATAGGTCAGTTGAAGAATCAATCCAACATAAACATGAAATTGCACGTGTTGCAGAAATTGAGGTAGAAATAGATCGAAATAGCGAAAGCTGATGTCAAAATGGTTATATAGAAACAAACAATATTGCTAGAATGGTCACTGAAAGAGTCCAAGACTATCAAATTTATGAAGTAGGAAAAGTTTTGGAGGTCTTGATACCACATGGAGTAAGAAAAGGAGAAATTTCTTATATTAAATTGGTTATGAACAACTTACGAGGATCCATTCAGGTATCTAAAAATATATAACTTATTGACTTAAATAAAATTACGTGATAAAGAAAATTATCAAAATGCCGAGATTCCTAGTTACGAGAGAAAAATGAAGAATATACACTATCTAGAATGAATTTAGAACATTCTGACATAACTGCAATGATTCTGTTGACTTTCAAGAGTTGTGTACCATTGCCCCTCCCTGTGATATTGAGGGGGGAATTATAGTGAAAATAAGATATAAGGGAGATGGATCAGGGCTAAGTTGCTCGGACTCGGGTGCGGGTGTCCGACACGGGTGCGGATCCAAGGGTCAGATCCTCCATGATCTAATTTTTAAGATTCGGGGATATGGATCTTGGTACGGATAGGGGTGCGGGGACTCGGCAAAAAATAAACAAAATCTAAAAATATAGCTATAAAAATATGCATAATTATGAGAGATAATTGTAATGTATGATGCTTATTTAAATAAAAATGTGTGCCTTCAAAGAATATTTTATCTTTAATTCATAATTAAATAATTGTAATATTTATCCTCATTTTATAAACTCTAGTTTAGTATATGTAATGTTTATTCCCATTTTACCTAAAAAAATAAATATATATTTATGCTCAATAATCAACGTGGCAGCACTAGTAAAGGGGTCTATTAAAATTAACAGAGGGTCAATAAATTAGTCTCAGAGTCGTCTTCTTCATCTTTCTTCTTGTCTCTGCGTCTTCTTCTCTCTTCCTTCTCTGAATCTTCTTCCCCAACAAACCTTTTACAGATCTCTGTTTTTCCCCAGTACAACACTACATCACGAGCCATTAGAGCCCTTCCTAATAAGTATAAGTCTAGTAGTCCACCACCAATCCTAAATAAGAACCCTAGTTTCAAGAAAAGACTTGGTCAAACCTGCAACATGAACAAGAAGATTGACCAAGAAAAAAGCTTCGAAGGAGACAAAAGGACTTGTATAAATTACTACACAACAGGGAAATTGAAGGTATTTCGTTTCCAATTTCTTCAAATCTTTTCTTTGAGAATTCAAAATCTCACTTTTTCCCCCAAATTCTTGGTCAACACACCCAATCTCGTTTGATCGGATCCGACACAGATCCCACACCCTTACCCGTGTCAGTGTCGTGTCGACACGGGAGCGGCACCCAAATTGCCGAGTCCGAGTAACTTAGGATCAGGGGATAGAAATGGAATGGAAAAGAAAATTTAACATAAGCATATACAAGATTGGGGAAAGCAATAGAAGAGAGAAAACTCTTAAATTGGGTTGGAGAAAATAATTTTTGGACTATGAAAATATTTTGGAGGTGCCATTTGAGGGTTACAAAGAGGAAGCAAGAGATCTCTTATCAGATAAAGAACATTGGTGGAGAGACGCGAGCAGCGAGGAGAACTACGAGGAGTAAGGGTGAAACTGTAACAGTCAAGAGACTTGAAAAATCTAGAATGCTCTGTAGATACCAGCATACAAAGCATGGGAGAGGAGAATTGGTCGAAATTATTTACCATGTTGCCAAATCTGAGATAATAGTCATTCTACATATAGACTTCATTCAGGAGTCGAGTATAACGAATAGGGGACATTCCCGAGAGGATTGTACAAAAGATGGAAAAGGGACAAAAGAGATGATTTTGTTTGATACTATGTCTTCTATACATAGGGTAGCTCGTTAGAGCTAAATAACATTTGTGATTATTGAATCGTATAATACCGATGTGATTGACATTCTAAAGAAAATTACTTGCAAAAAAAAAAAGAAGCATTGAGCAACTAATGAAAAAGTGGATAAATTATTCAAATTCAAAGTACAACGTTTTACTCACTTGATCTTATGTGCAGTCTCTGTCAAGCTAATACCATCCTGACCAGTACAGATTGTGAATTAGAAGGGGAACAAATAAAAGAGGGCAGATATGAATAAAATTACGAACAGAATTGACAGTTACCACAAGTGGACTAGACAAAGGTATTGATAAATTCACAGGCAAATCTCTTTAAACCACTCTACAACTCCATGTATTTCAAAATTTAAACAAGCTATAAAATGCAGTTCCTGAATTGCAAAACATCGTAATATGAACTAGACTATGGCTAGTAGGTTATCATTGTAGCAGAATGTTAATAATCCTAATATGAAGTTATGAATGTCATTTTAGGTATACAGAAAATCATATGAGACGACGAGCCAAATTTTGTTCGGCTTTGCCCGCTTGTTTTGTTAAAGCACTTAAGATGCTGGAAACTATAAATAAAATATTGCAGATAACTAATTTCACTCTGGGAAAGAGATTGAAAGGAAAAGGTTGTGCAGCTTGGCCGCAGCCCGCAATTTCTCAGACAAATCTAAAAGGCAGATTGATGTTCAGCTAGAGAGGAACAATCCACAGAGAAAAGGAAAAAGGATGTTCAAAGAAACAAGAGCCTGTTAAATAAGAGTCCAAGTCCTTGTTCATAGCTACACGTCTATCCTCCTCAGCAATAGTATGGCATGGTACTGCCATACCAATCTAGTTTCAAGGACCATGTAGTTTCTTTCTTCAAAATGGAACAAACACCTCTCATCCCTCACTGCATTTCTCTTTCAATAATGTACCACCAAAAACACATATGAAGAAAAAGTAGTAATTGGCAAAGTATAATCGAGTACATGTATCAACGAGCTCAGCACTTTATATGAAGAAAAAATACCTTCTGTGCCAAGTCACGGTAAACTTCACCAATGTCATTTGATGGATAAATAACTCTAGACCTGCCATTAAAATATGTCTCAGACACAAAAGCAAACAATAATTTGAAGAATATTGTAAACACTATATTATCTTATCTTACCCAGGCAAAGGTAGAAGTACATCATCAATGGTATATGTACCAGATTTAAGGTCTTCTTCATTTATAACCTGTCAAATGGCAAATATAGCTCGACTTTTAGACAGATGAGAACTGCTCACAGGAAAAAAGCAAAGGCACCAAACATTTACGCCTCAACACCAGGCAATGTGAGGAAACTCAATACAGAAGAGGTACCACATGAGCAAAGTTTTTAAATAATTTAACTTCTCCCAAACCTCTTAGCAACCTCAGTAGGCATGAGAGTGAAGCCACTAGGTGTACTTTTTAACATTTAATTTAAAATAGACGCAGTTTTAAACATCAGAAAAGAAACTATTCCCTCCATATTATAAGTAACCGATAATTGACAATTTTGCAGAATATATAGAGAGCTAACACCATCAATACCATACAACTGGATAAATGGTGTTCATCCAGATTCCAGGTCACTAAGTTGCATTCTGCATCCTCCCTTTTTTCAGTTATATAGGAATTTAGGTAGCAACAGCCAACATGCAAGTAGAAAATATAGAGAACTTCTAAACTTTTTATTTTATTCTTAATTTGTTTAACGTTGGCCTGATACGAATTTAAATGGCAAAACATGGTCAGTGAGGATTCATATAGTCTACCCCTGTTTGTTTGGAGTGAGCCATAGTTGTTGCATAGAGATTTAGCAGCTGCGTCTCTTAAAGTCAAAATGTAGTAAGCCACTAACCATCCATGCGAGTAAGTTCGTGTATTATGATATACCACCTGCTTTAGAGCACCCTGTAATTCTCAACCCTAATGGTAACTTTACCAATTAAATGAAAAATCATAGTAATATAGGCTGTATCCCTTTGGTTATTTCATTTGCACATATTCTATACAACATACTGCCAGAGAGGAACATCTGTACAAAATGCGGGCTTGTTTTGAGCTTTATCAAGCTGGAGACCCGGAGAGTGAGCTACGTAGTTAAATGGTCCTTTTGATTAATCTTATTAGGGGTTCTTGTTACTATGTCCTCGGAATATTGAAATGTGAGCTCTGCACAGAGATGGAGGGAATGCATATGAACCCATTTATCATGCAATATTTTTCATATAAACTCTTCGCTTTGAAATTTAAGGAACAGCTCTTGTGCTTAGATAATTCAGATACCAACCTTGACTGGTATATTTCTTTCTTCAGGAAGATCAGTCTCTGAGGTTTCATCCAGATTGCTATAATCATCCATGTTATTGTCATTCACATCTTCACATTCAGCAACAAAAGTTTCTTTCACTTTATGCTGCTCTTTTGAATACACCAAGTCTCCCAGCACAACTTGGTCAAATCCTATGATGTGGGGCAATGAAATTGGATGAGAATCAGTGGTAAACTCAAGTACCCATAAGTACATTCTCATCAACATATATACGTAAGAAAAATAGTTAATAGAAGTTGAATAATGCAAACCATGCTTTTGCACTCTCATGCTCGCCGCATGGTTCCAAAGATAACTTTGATAGCTATGTACATACCTAAAAAGGAGAAGACCTGTATCAATATAAAAGCTCAAACTTGAAAAGTTATGCATGACCCTTTTCTGCACTCCCAACACTTTAAGCCCCTTAAATCTCATGATCAATTGATGTTTATAGCTTTACACTCTTGGAAGCAGGTAAGAAGTTGTAGAGTTCTATGAAACTGGATAGCTTTTCAATGACTAGAATGCTTCACCTTCTTTAACTTTGCACTTCTCGTTTAGAGTTGGGCCAATGGTCTTGATTAAAAAAGAGTTGAGCCAGTGGTTTCACAGTATCTACCTTATGACCAATGATTTATTCATTGAACTGTACTATCAGGGGTCTGATACATAAACAGACAAGTGTAAAGGATTTTGGATCATACAGTACTAGAGAAGTCGGGCACTGAGAAAAAACTTTTCAAGAATTTACATACAAGTAATTTAAGAAGGGTTTCTTCCTGAAATGTTCATCAAGCATATCTTTTGGACACATCCTTGTGGAGGGTATAACTAGAAGGATCTATCAAATCAAAGGCTCTGATAAACAATCCCCACATATATACTGAATTTGTCCGAGGAAAGGGATGCAAGAGGAAAAAGTGATCATAAGTTGTGATTATCTTCATTTAAGTTTAAGTTTCTACTAGGATTTACTTTTCTGAGTTAGAAGAAAGATTTCAAAAATGGAAACACAAAAGAAAAACAACTACCTTAAGGTAAAAGCCCTAATTTAATTAGAGGTTATTTGGTAATTGATCAAAAGAAATAAAGAATTTTCTTAGAAAAAAAAAAGAGGAGAAGAGTTTAAAGGCTTTAAAAATAAATTGAGTGGGCCAAGCCCAAAAGAAAAAAAAAAGATTAAAACTATGAGTTCTCTAGACCAAGTTGTTAAGGTGAGCAACCACATTGTTCATGGAGGCTTTTGAAAGAGTCTTTATCATTTATTTATCGATGTTTCTTTGTTGGGTTTACACACCCCAAGTCTTTTGCAGTTCACTAAGATGCTCCATGGTCTGGTGTGGGATTTGGGCAAGAGTTATAAATTAATATTTTGAGATACAAATTGCACGTAATTAATTATCATATTATTTGAGTACTTATTTAATTTATTAAATGTTGCGAATTAATGGTTAAGGTATGAAAATTGGGTTCACCTGGCCGGTGGTGTGTGTTGGGTGTCAATCACGTCTAGCGGGTAGTTTGGGACGTGACAGACTATTCATGTCTTTTTTCCTGCTCACGTGTTTTCTTTCTTCTTTTTTTCTTGTTGAGAGAGGGGGTGTGAGGGCTGTGCAAAAGCTTAGGGAGGAGTATATTTTTCTCAATGAAGTTGCCTATGGTGACACCCAAGTAGCAAGCTGCTACCTAGTATGGGTCAAGAAATAATAACAGCTTTAGTAGTAAGAAAGAAGCTTTGACTTGAAACTAACAGTAGTTCAACAAAACCAAGGAGCAGGCACTGCCCCTGCTATTTCCAGAACTGATAAATTAGCGTGCTATGAAGACACCTTGATCAGAGAGCTCAGGAAAAGGAATATCAAAATGCAAATCTCAGGTAGATAAAACGTATTCATCAATGCAAAGACTCAAGGGAAGTGACTAGGAAGAATGAGTTGCATATATTTGCACTTTATTTTTATTTATTTATTTTTATGACCGTGGTGTCCGGGCCAGCTTTCACGCACCTTGACTAATTCCATGGGATACCTGCCACCTCCCACCAGCGACAGGTACCAGGTAACTCTGTCTAACAAGACTAGAACAGATGGAAAGAATCACCTAGTGTTTTTTGTCTCCGCTAGGATTTGAACCCGAGACCTCATGGTTCTTAACCAACTTCATGGACCACTAGGCCACACCCTTGGGTGCAACCTTTCGATCACTAAATTTTAGATAAAGATGTAAAGTACAAGTAGAAATAGTGAATCCTACTATGAATGTCACTTACATCATTCGGAGAGTCCTGGGTATGGCCTTCAGAGCTTGTAGATAGTTGCCAGGAGATCTTTTCAGGCACTGCAACTGTATAATGTTGAGAGGAAATGTCAATTGTAGAATATAAACACACAATCTCATATCACAAATATTGCTTAATTATAAAAATTATGGAACAAAATATGAGCTGCTCTATCCAAGAGAAAATTACTTTGGGAAGTCAAGGACAGCACAAATAATGCACCAAAAGAACGAAAAGGCAAAAGAAAAATTATAAACAATAGAAAAAGTAAGGCAAACTTAGATTATTGCAAGTCATTAAATGTTGATACTCATCATGAGCAAGACATTAGCTTACTTTTGGGAAGTCAGACTTATAGGTATAATAATAGAGGCTGACTTCAACTTCTTTTGGCAACACTAAAGGACTCAAATGTGGGATAAATTTAGTGTTGCTCACTGGAACTTACAATCGCCTTTTCAGCAACCAGATAACGAGGTAACTGCCTTAGAGTCCCATCAACGTCACCACTTTCCTTGTAATACTCCCTCACTGTACTGATGGCGTTCTTCTGTATTCAAGGGTAAAGCTGAGGAGAACAATTCTTTCGTACAGACAAGGCATAATACTGCATACTTTTTAAAACCAAAATTGTTGGGGAAGAGAACTTTCATGTTTAAGGGTTGAGAGAGTGAAAAAAAAAAGCAAAATTATGAATAAAGTGAAATAGCAAAGGATATCCCCTTCTCTTGGATCAAGAATCAAGCTGACAGCAGCTTTCCACTCTCCACGCAATAACGCGGCTCCAATTAGATGGGTTGGCACAGAACTGCTGCCAAACCGCTACACCATTTGCATAGACAACAAGATGAAAATGGCCATCAAAATCATGACACGTTAGTGATTTTCACAGTTTCACTTGCCAATCAAAATTCAAACTCAGGCTTAGCAATAATGGAGTTTCATGTTTTATTTCCAATTAAGAACTTCATTAAAGCCCTCTTCAAAATCCAAAGAGAAAAATGAAAAGCAAAGAAAAATTGAAAGAATATCAAGGAGCCAACCAAGAGTAACCAAAAAATGTTATTAAATGTGAATGTTGATCTGCTTGATTATGTTGAGTACGGGCTTCTTGTTGGTGATTACAATGCCAGGCAATGCACGACTGAAGATAAGCTCAAGCAAGCAGTAATTTCAAAATTGTAGCTCACATTTACCCCACATACTGACATACTTAAAAATTAACTGTACTATCAAGGAACCATATGCGTATATGAGCAAGACACTGTAAAATGAAGAAAGGAAGATCATAAGTGAGTTTCTCCTAAAGCAAAATAAGGTTCGGAGGGATTCCAAGAGTTTCTGTAAAAGCTCTTCTTCTTTTTTATGAGAAGGAAACAAAATTTTATGTAGATTCACTGCCCAAACTCTAGAGCAGTCACAAAAATAATTACTATGTACAGAACAAAGAGTTCCCAACCCTCTTAATTTTCATAATGATTCTAAAACATCAAAATAGCCTCTGGATCTTCAAAAATAGCCTCTGTAAAAGCTCTTCTACAAAGAGATCCTTACGAAGAAAAACAAATGAAAGGCCTAGACTGGATTTCAAGAAGAACTAACTTATCCACCAAAACCACGCTAAAAAGATCTGCATATTACGAAGTACCTGTAAGCCAAAATAGTTTATAAACCCATGTTTTCCTAGGGCAACTGCTGATGCTTTAATTATATCCTCAGACTCTGCTGACACTCCCCTGTAAAGATTTCAGTTCCAGACCATCACATAACATGTCATACAATCAGCAAACTTTACAGCCATACTTCAAAAGAATAAGGAACATGAGCAAAGAGAGGAAAATGGCATTCATGTACCATCTAAAGCCTCACAAGAAATGGACAACGAAATATTCAAACATAACTATACCTAAGTGTTATAGTAAATCGGTTCCCATAAAGCTGCCCAAGCAGAAGCCCTTCTTTAACATGGCTGTAATATCAATGGGACAGAAACATTTAACATTAAAGAGACAGAGAGAGAGAGACAGAGATTGTCATAACCAAAGAACACTGAGGCGTTGATCTCACCAAAAGTCACCAACTTTAATTCCAATCAATCTTTTGTTGAGAGCTGCTAATTTACTTGCTTGTTGCTTGAAAACAGTTACCTATATAGTGAAAAATGTGAGAGCTTAGTGATAGAAAGAGACATCCATTGAAAAAGAAAAAAGTTGCTGTTGTGTAAAATAGAAAGCATTCTACGTGAAGGACAACTGATACATTCACCAAGCAATTTGTGGCACAAGAGCTGGTTTAAGACTTTTTTTTTCTGGTCAAAACAGATGTGGAACTAGCAAAAAAGGCAATTTCAGTTCATAAAATGGATGGATATCAACTTAAAGAAAGACAAATGAATTGAGAAATCCTTGCAGAACCTGGAAAATCAGGATTTTAGTGGTTAATTTATGTTTCCAGCTTAGAATTGTTGGGTTTTAAGTATTTCCAGAAAATCAACAAAAGTTTCACCAGAAACCACACAAACAAACTAATATTCCACTCTGGCTTATTAAGAGTATATAGCATAAGCAATAATACTCCTAGTCCTACAACTACCACTACTAACTACAACAACAAAATACCCAGTAAATTCCCACAAAGTGGGGTCTGGGAGGGTAAAATGTACGCAGACCGTACCTTTACCCCAGAGGTGAAGTAAAGAGGCTGTTTCCAGTAGACCCTCGGCTCACAAAATCCAAGATATATATCCAAATAAACAAAAGCAGTAGATAGTCACAAAACTATAACAACAAAGTAATACTATAGTAACTACACAAAGCACTAGCAAATATAACTACCACTACTAACTAATAAGCAAATTACAGTATCGTGATTTAAGAGAAGGAGAATGGAAGAAAAATCAGGAAAACACAAAAATAATAGCATGAGCATAATTCACCAAATTTTGTGTCAACTTACTGGAAAGTAACTTTTAAACAAAGTACCATAAAAGCATTATAAAGCTTAAAATGACAAGCATCTTTAGACATAACCTAAACCAACATGCTCAAACATGACCCATACTAAAGGAAATGATTTCCTTCATTTTCGCAATTGTGATCCCCCATCATTCCCCTTTCTCAAACAAGAAAAAGGCCTTGTTCACTCAACATTGCGTTGGGGTTCCAGAGTTGCAAATAATTGTGTTTATTAAAGAGTAACACAACAACAACATATCCAATGTAATCCCACAAGTGGGTCTGGGGAAGGTGGTATGCACGCATCCTTACCCCTAGTCCCCTACCTTGAGAAGATAGCGAGGTTGTTTCCGAAATAAACTCGGCTCAAGTATTTAAGAGAAACACATGACATCAAAAAGTTGAACAGACGACAAACCTATTAATTTTTACTCCTAAACAAGATGCAAGTTGATAGCGAAGAAAGAAAAAGATGACAAGAAAACGTACCCTCTGGGTTGAAACAGCACGCTTATCTTTAGTACCAGCAAATCCAAAGGACCTAGGCTGCCAGATCAGCCATAAAATCAATCATATCCAACAATGTTGTCTTACAACTTTTATATATCAAGCTGTCGATAATGCAGAACTACTTGTAAGTTGCAACACACATCTGACAGCAATACAAACACTGGACGAAGTGTTTCCTTTTAAATATTTCTTGTTTAAACTCAGGTATCCATTAGAAAAGCTAGTAAACATATGCAAGAGAATATTGGTTTGAAACTGAACGAAGTTCAATCTAGGAAATTGCATGTCACCAACCTGAACGCCAAGCATCTTTGCTATAACGTTTAAAGCTTCCTGTGTATCCTTATTCTCCTTGAAAAGATGAAACCTGAAATTTAGATTTTGTAGCAACAACACCCTTTCAGATACAATTCAAAAGCAATATGATGTTAAAACAACACAACGCTTTCTAAAACCATGAAGGTTAGAGAAAAATATATGAAATTTATCAAATAAGAATATAAAGATTTAATGTGTAAGATAAAGAGAAGTTCTGTTCATAGATGTTAAAGATCTTGTTACGGTTTCAGTCAAAGTAAGGAAATCAGAACTTAATACATACTACATTACATTTACAGCACAACAGAGTAAGGAATTAATGTTGGTCTGTTTCATTGAATCGTATTTATCTTCATTCCCACGAATATGTAAGTTTTTCTTGCCAATAGAATGGATAAATAGGAAAACCAAAAGAAAGAGAAATTCAGCACTCAAACATGTCGCTAGAGTGGAGACAACCTTCCAAAGGCAGATTCCTCTGACTACATTAGATGAAAATCCGTCCTACTTGGGTTGTAACCAAATGTCATTGTTAAGAAAATGAATTGTGGGCTTAATTCAAACCCAAAAGCTAGATCATGGTGAGGATTACCCAAGACACTTTAAGAAAATGGCAGCCCATTTGCTCAACCAATGTGGGTCACTCCATCATCTCCCTGCACACTCAGGACTGAGTACTGACCATCTAGTGCATGGGAAAACATAATATGGGAACCCGATATTGAGTAAATCAAGAATAGAGATAAATCTTACTCTAATATCATTCTCTGTAAATACAAAAAAGTTTAAACCTTCTACAATTGCGGAATCAGGAGCGGGAATTAATTTTCGTTCCATTCTTGATCACTTGTAAACACCATTCAACTCTCAACATGTTTGAATAAACAAGCAAGTAATCCATTCCTCGACATCATAACTACAGCTTTAAATATCAAGAAGAATGATCATTCAAATTCTTAGTAACTAATCATTACTTGGAACAAATGAAATAGGAGATTGTTCCATAGAAGTGACAGCGCAAATAGTATTAAAAGAAGACATTGACTATAGCAGTTCCATCAAATATGAGATTGTTCTAGACTATAGCAGTTCCATGAAATATGAGATTGTTCTAGACTAAAGCATTGACTATAGCAGTTCCATGAAATAGGAGATTGTTCTAGACTATAGCAGTTGCGGTCACTCATTAAAGATGTTCGCCTTAGTTTTAGAATGGTGATGGGCAAAGAGGTGAGTCTTTCTACAAGAGATTCATGGTCTTACACCCCCGTGAATGGATAATGATCTTTACTTTGTCTTATCAAAAAAATGAATGGGTAAATGATCTAGGACAAGAGAGGTGGCAACCTTTACTAGTAAAGGAGCTTCTTGTTGTTGCACTCAGTGTGCTAGCATTTAGCAAAATTGAATCGAGATTACTAATTATAGAAGGTATTAGCAACTGGAAGAATCAAAATTGACTGGATCTGTTGATATGCTTAAAAGATTGATGCTAGTAATCTTATATGAATAATTGGATTTTGCTTAAGAATCACTTTGTACATGCTCTTTGACACCATCTTGGAGAGTTGTTTGAATTATCACTCAAAAATAGTTTGACTACTCCGAAATGTATTACTCAACAATACTCTTCTTTTCCAGATTATTTGACTTCTCCATGTAGTCCCAATTTATTAGACTATATCTTCAGAACATACTCAGTAGTCCAACAAATGTGTAGTATGGACTTCTAGAATGAAGGAAATAGAGACCATTAATTTTTCCTTGATAACTAGAAAACCTATCTTTGTAAGTGATGCAAAAATCTACACAGAGCAACAAGCAAAGATACATAGCTGTATATTTGTATGAAAAAGCACCTTCTCAAAAAAAGATCTGAATGAAAAATAGAGACAAATTCAACAACTAGAGTTTACCTGAGGAACTTGCCAAGATGTCCTGGCCAACTGTCTGAACCTCTACTGTCATAACGTTTATCGTCTCGGTCTTTCCTTTTCCTAGAGTATCTACCCCTTCCATTATTCCCTCCCTTATTCAATCTCACACGAACACACTTTGATTGGTCCTCTTGTCCATCAATTGTATCTGTTACAAGGAATTTTAACTTTTCCTTGAAAAAGTTATGAATTGCCTGAAAAGTATTAACATATCAGATATAGGATACTTCCAAAAGGAACCATATGAAGCCAAAAAAACAATGAACGATCATGTCATAAGGACTAACAGTCCGATGGGATTTATCTGAACTTGGTGAAAGGACGATGGATTCGTCAATGACATCAACCCCAGAATTAAGTTCATCAAGAAGAGCCTTAAGCTTGTCAGCATCAGAATTGCCAGCAAGAGATCTGAAAGATTCTATCTCAGTCACATAACTTCTATTCTGTTGATCAGATATATTCACGTCCTTGTTCTCTGAACACTGGATAGAGATATTGGCGCATATCATAAAGCAATTTTAAATGAACATAAAGGTCACTAAGAAGAAATTAAGGTCAACTTACCACCTCCTTTGGAGCCTCCAACGAAGTCAAATGAACAATATTTTCATCTAAGTCCACTTCATTTACAATGAAGTCGGAGTACCTAGAAACAAAACAACCATAAAGATGAACCCACTTTCCTAAGATAAGCAAGAAAATCCCCCAACCCAGCTTCAGCTTTCAAGAATGACCAAAAAATTCAAATTAAATTGTTTGTACCTTTAGCTACAGCACATTTATGGTTGAAACATGAACAAAATCAAAAAACAAAAACTGCTTGAACTATCAACAACTTGCATATAGATTTCAATTTTCAGCATTGAAGATACCTTAAGTTTACGACTTCCTTAGATTTTTCTTTAGGTGGAAATTTTCTTTCTTATGTACCAATACACCCTTTGATAGGACAAAGGGTAGTGGGGTGTATCTCTACAGTTATCAGGAAATGCAATTCCTTCAATGGGTGCTACAACAAATCAATATAAATTTAAACCTCTTCAGCCAAAAAAGATGAACTTACAGTTCTATTCATTATCTAGGCATTCTCAAGTGAATATAAAGCACGCCACTGAACTATTAGCATTTTATTCAAAGAGCAAACAAAAAAAATAAAGAACACATTTTGTAATCAATAACTGGAATAAAATAGCTCAGAGAACCTTATCAAAAAAAAAACTCATAGAAATCAGAGTAAAGAACTCCCAACTTATCTTTACTCTTCAAAGCATTTTCATTACATGGGTATCAATCTTTACCAATTCCAACTAATGATATACCCCATTTCACTATGCATGCCAATGCAAATACATACTCATTAGCTAGGCATTCTCAAGTGATGTAAAGCACATCTCTAAACAACTTCCAGTATTTTACTCAAAGACCAAATAAAACAAAGAAAGAAGGCATTCTTGTAATCAAGAATTGGGATAGAATAATTCACAGAAATCAGAGAACAGAATTCCCAACTTATCTTTCCTCTTCAAAGTATCTCATCACATGGGTACTCTATTACCAATTCCAACTAATGATAACCAAAGAACCAAAGCAGTTACAGAAAAGGAAAAAAAAAGAAAGACCTTTGCTTGAGGATGCCACATTTTGTAATCAAGAATTGGGATAAAATAACTCACAGAAATCAGAGAACAGAATTCCCAAGTTATCTTTCCTCTTCAAAGAATTCTCATTACATGGGTATTACTCTATTACCAACTCCAACTAATGATAACCAAAGAACCAAAGCAGTTACAGAAAAGAAAAAAGAAGAAAGACCTTTGCTTGATGCCACATTTTGTAATCAAGAATTTGGATATCTATTACCAATTCCAACTAATTATAACCAAAGAACCAAAGAAGAAGAAAAAGAAGACCTTTGCTTGAGGATGCCACGGAAGCCAGGGAGGTTAGAAATGTAGCAGGAGATACCCACGTCAGATTCATCCATAGTTTTCATAGTAGCAGGGAAAAGGGTGTGATCAAGAAATCTATAGTAGTAGGGTTTAAGAATGTTAGGGTGACCAAGAACTTGTTGCAGGGTTTTAGTAAGTTGCAACTGATGACTCCTGAGTTTGGAACAAAGGGTTTTTAACATTAGTAGTCCACTAGAGACCTAAGTGGAGACAACAGTCAAACAACTTATATAGACACAGTAATTCGCTTCGGTGGTCGCTCCATCTCTATATGGACATTAGTTATTTTGAGATTATTTTTTAATTATTTGATTTGTTGTATAAAAAATAGTAATATATATTGCATAAAAATAGTTTTTATCTTATTTGGTTTTTTAGTAATGTACAAAAAGTGTTTGAAAGGATATTTTTATTATTTTATTTGGGATAAACTATTTTTAGGATTAATATTTTAATCAGGGATAGAGATAACTTATCTTAATACTAGTAATTATTAATTTTGGAATAATTCATCTCAAATTTTGTAACCAATTACAAGGGATTAAAGGCCGCATACTTGTCTCCCGCTGATTCATCATACTAAACATGTTTTCAGTGTGTGTTTGGTAAGAATGAATGATATTTTCTTTGAAAATAAGTGATTTTTTATTTATGTATATAGTAAGTAAGTAAAAAAATTATAGCAAGAGCATGAAAAATTTGATCAAATTTTAATGAGAGACAATTTTTCTTCTGTTAAAGTGGATAAATGTGCTTATACTAAAATGATAGACAATAATTATATGATAATATGCTTATATGTTGATGACATGTTTGTATTGGCATATTTAAATATTGTGAGATGTACCAAAGTATTTTTGTCTTCTAATTTTTATATGAAAGATCTGGATAAAATAAATATGATATTGTGAGTTAAAATTATAAGGAGGGAAACATATTGTCACAAAAATATTATGTATTGAAAGGCTTCTTAAGAAGTTTGACTTTTTTTGAGATGACACCTGCAATCACTCATGACAATGCTAATTTTCAATTGAAAAAAAATAATTAATGATAATCAAGTTGCTCAGTCTAAATATACACAAATTATTGAGAATCTAATGCATTTTATGAATTTTACTAGACATGATATAAGATATGTTATGTGTAGACTGAGTAGATATGTTCATAATTTCAGTAAGAAACATTGATTTGCATAAATTCGACTGCTGAAATATTTAAGAAGAACCATGAACTATAGTATCATGTACAGTGAATTTTCTTTTATTTTAGGAGGATATTGTGATGCAAATTGAATCTCTATTTCATATGACACGAAATTCGCTAGTGACTCTATGTTCACCTTATGTGGTAATGCAATATTGTGAACATCAGCTAAAGATGCGATTATTGTTAAGATTCATTATGGATCAAAATTTGTAGCTCTGAAGCTAGTTGATTTTAAGACTGAGTGATTAAGAAATTTCTTAATTAATATCTTTTTTCTTTTCGTAGTAAAAAGAAAATATCTACTATGATTATCAAGTCGGAATTATTATTGCGAAGAATAAATTTTGTAATTGTATAGTAAATTGAGATATGATGTCATAAAAAATTCGTTGAGAGATGAAATAATTTTCATTGACTAAGTAAAGTCAAAATTGAATGAGATCGATTTAATGATTAAATCTATAAAAAAAAGTAATCGCTTTTATCAAATCTAATAACCATTGTCCGTTAAATATTAGATGGAGATAAAAAATAGTCGCTTTCAACTAACTTAAAAATTTCAAAAGTGCTCCTGAGTAATTTTAAGGGACTATTTTAGACCTATATTCACACATGGGGAACTATTTTTGTCATTTTATCTAAATCATGGGAAACATTTGATAAAACAAAAAAAAATCAAGTCAATTCTAGTCTTGTTAAACAACCAGTATAAAAAGGGTCCAGGGTAAAATCTTTTAACGAGTAACACTCTGTGATAGCGTCATTAAGGTATACTACTAATTATTCCTTATCCGCTCTTTAATTTATCTAATTTCGCGTTTATCAAGTATTCTTCAATGTGCTAATAATCTATGGTTTATTATATGTACATAATTTGGGGTTTTGCGCCTTAATCAATACAATATGATCGTTTATAGTGGTATATTTGTTGTAGCTTCATAATTCATTGTTCCTATCTTATTCTGTGAATTTGGGATTAGGGTTTTGTAATTCGTTTACTCAAAATTTGCAATCTTTTTGCTCGTTTCGTTTCCTGTTTGGTCATTTTTTTCCAATTTATTTTGTATGACCGTGGTGTCCGTCCAGCTTTCGCGCACCTCTTACTAATTCCACGAAATACCTAGTACCTAGTATTTTTTTTTATCTCCGCTGGATTTGACCACTAGGCCACACCCTTGTGTGCCCTATATGGTCATTCTCTGCAATGTAATTTTTAGGCTGATGACTCAAAGAGCTTTAATTTTTAGGATATTCTTCCAATCCATCTTCCATTCTTGGAGCATAAAGTTATTTGTTATGGTCGAATAATTTGTTCACTGAGTTTAGTCAACAAATTCCTTGAGAAAGAGATGGTCTTTTTGAGATTTACAATCATTGTATAAACGAAAAGCATCAATCTTGAGCAGTTAATCGTTCAACCTTCTTGTTTTTGTTTTTCAAGACTGATCTTTTTTAATGCTGATTATCTTGGCGTGGAAACTGATAAAGTTAATTGACTTGAAAATTTTGTTTGATCATTTATTATTTAGTTAGCATATTCAGGACAAGTGTATTATTTATATTAAGTCCTGATTTGAAGCTAGGTTTACTGCTGTAATCCTGTTACATAGTTTTCCCTCTTTTTGTTGTTGTCTTTGACTGGGTTGTTTGGAATTTATTGAATTCAAAGTGCATTCCAGAACTTTTACTTTAGAAACTCAGCAGGTAGGGTCCGTTACAGGTAAAACTATACGAGATAAAACATGTACACCAGTCGGTGTATCTAGAGAAAGAATATGTTAAAGATTCTTTATGGGGTTAATTTCATTTGTTCAATGGAAGTATGAACCAATTAGTTCCGAACTTCTAAAGTGTTTGTTTCAAAATAATGCATTCTAACATTTAGACTAGTGATGCTGTTTACAGTGGAACAACTTTTGGTTGCAATAATGGATCGTAGAAAAAGGCCAGACAGATCTCTTGCTGCACGGAATAATAAGATGTATATGGATCTTAAGGACATCATCAGGGAACATTCCCTTTACTTTGTTCCTGCCAAATCACTTTTCAGATTCAATGCTGTTTGTAGGGACTGGAAACTCCAGATTTTGAGTCCATTTTTTGTCCATAATCAGTCGGTTTCTTGTCGTGGTACTTCAGGCTTCTTTCTCCAAACACCCGAGGGTTCTCCTTCTCTCATACCCATTGACCCAAGCTTTTGTGGGGTGCCAGATCCATTCCTTAAGTTTTTGCCTGAGCCTGTTGACATTAGGTCCTCCTCTAACGGACTGCTTTGTTGCCAAGGTCGCGCTGGGGACAAGGCCTACTACATATGTAATCCTGTTACTCAGCAGTGGAAGAAACTTCCAAAATCAAATGCGAATCATGGATCAGATCCAGCAATTATGCTCTTATTTGAACCATCATTGCTCAACTTTGTAGCTGAGTACAAAATTATATGCGCTTTTCCATCCATTGATTTTGCTGATGCAATTGAGTTCGATATCTATTCCTCCCAAGGGAATTCTTGGGAAGTTGCTGGGGAGATCCATTTTGGAGCCAGAGCACCACCTATGCCAAAATCAGGAGTTCATGTGAATGGTGTTGTTTACTGGATGACAATTACTGGTGGTATTCTTGCTTTTGATCTAACAAAGGAGAGGTCACAACTCCTTCAAAACTATGATTCTACTGGGATTTTGGGGGATTTGAGTGGAAAGCTCTGTAAGACTTGTGTCCTTGGTAATACAATCATTTTAAACATTTTGGATAATGTCCACTCAAATACAATGCAAATGGGAAGCCGAACCAAAATGTGGGCAGAAAAACAGCGGGTTATACTTGACAGTAGAATTGTTGGGGATGGATCGGGGCACTGCACAGCTTTACATGTTGACAGTGATATATTGGTTGTCCAGAGAGGGGGAAAAGCTTTTTGGTATGATTTCAAGTCCCGTGCAACAAAATGCATTCCAGCTGAATTTCAGTATGCGAGATGCTTGCCCTACGTAAACAGCTTAGTCTCCCTCTAATCTGCCTTGGTTGCAGTTGAAGCTTCTTTGTTTGAAGCTGCAATCAGCTTATTGGAGAGAAAAGAAGCAGTCTTTTCTGATGGGAATTATATTGTTTGTGTTGTTTTGCAAGAGTCACTTACACTTATAGCCAGCATAGGCCCTTCTATAGATAATAATATTTCTTTAGTTTTTCTTCAGTCTGGTACTGCTTTTCCTCAACTATTATCTTTAGCAGATCTTATCCAAACTTTAGTAACTACTGTTTTCTTGTCTTGCTAACTTTTACTTCTCTTTCTTGTGATGCCATTCAAAGTGAGACTCTTGACTTTATTTAAGAATTGCATATAAGTTTCGATCAGTGTTTTAAAAGGTGGGGGCGTGAGGCAAGACGTTTTACGTATTACGGGACAAGACGTAAGTGCCGTGAATCTTTAATTGTTTAATTTATAATATAGTAAAAATAGTATAATAAACACAAAAATATTAAATTTTAAATTTTTTAAACATAGTTTTAAAAAATCATAGAAAATAAAACTTCTAACATCATTTTACAAGTAAAATAATTCAATGATATAAAATTTATTATGGGAAGCAATTCAACTCTAAAATCTTAACTTTCAAACAATAAAAGAATCACAATTTCTTAAAATATATAACTATCATATTGTGCAATTTACCTCCATAAAAGTAATAATCAATTAACTATACTATTATAATTAAAATACCCCTTCTTTATGAATAAAAATAAAATAATTTTAAATAACAAAATAATAAGATATGATAATTTTGTTATATAGGACAAAAACATAAAAACCAATGATAAGTAAAGATGAATTTTTTTGAATATATACTTTAAACAGAAATGTTTAGTGATATTCACCCCAACACCATTCTCAAATAATATGACTTATTATTTGAGTTACCCTCTATTTTCTTATTTTTATAAATGAAAAGGACTACTAGGCATCATTCATTTAGTAAAGAATTATGAGGATCAATTGTGTTGACTAAGGAATTTGACACAATTTGTGTAAGAACTATTAGGCGAGTCCCGATCGTTGGGCGTGTTTAGGGCGTACAATCGGACGCTTGGGGCGTAAGTCTCACGGAACTAAGTCCCACACTTGAGCCCCGAGACGTTTTGCCAGTGCCTCGCCCCAAGGCGAGTCCCAGAACTGCCTTTTAAAATATTGATTTCGATAATAATCATAGCTTTAGTCTATTTTATTGTTTTATGTTATTATATTCATTACTTTACTCCGCGATGATTATTTTACCTTGACTTTTAAGTAACAGCGTAAGATTAATTAGTGTATAATACTAGTAGTGTATATACTAGAATATCATAAATGAAGTTTAATTATAATCCTTTCAAGCTTTTCCTACTCGCTTTTCTAAAAAAATAATAATTTGGTTTCTGTTCGATATTCACGTTGAGGTTGACTAATTTGAATTCACATGGAGAAAATTTACTTTGAGGACAAAATGCTCCCTATCAAAAGTAATTTCATACTCAGGAGTCCGGACTCAAATTCGAGATCTTCTGAAATACGTAGCCATATGTTTTTCTTTTTTATTCATTATTTTAATTAGATCCTCGAATAATAGCCTGTTTGGTCAAGCTTCTAAAATCAACTTATTTTGAAAAGTGTTTTTTTCATAAGCGCTTTTCAAAAAAGTAATTTTGGTGAGAAACAGTTTGTGTTTGGCCAATAAATTTAAAAAACACTTTTGAGAAGCAATTAGTGTTTGGCTAAACTTTTTAAAAGTGTTTTTAAGTGTATTTTTCTCAAAAGTGCTTTTCAGAAAAGTGCTTTTAGGTAGAAGCTACTTTTTTTAGCTTCTGAAAAATTGCTTCCGTTACTCCCCAGAAACACTTATTTTCTCCCAAAAGCTTGGCCAATCACCTCATTTTTTTAAAATAAGTACTTTTGAGAAAAAATAAGTTTGGCCAAACAGGCTATAAGTATAGGTGATAGAGAAGGAGGGATTCTCTTTCCATGAATGAGTATAACCCCTCTAAATAAAATTCTATTATTATTATTATTATTATTATCATTATTATTATTATTATTATTATCATTATTATTATCATTATTATTATAATTATTATCATTATTATCATTATTATTATTATTATTATCATTATTATTATTATTATTATTATTATTATTATTATTATTATTATTATTATTATTATTATTATTATTATTATTATTATTATTATTATTATTATTCAGCTTTTAATTTGGAGTTTACAGGGGATCAATCATTTTTCCACCTCACATAATTATGGCACTTTTTAACAGTATAAAAGAGTAGAAAATTGAAATATCTCTCCGTTAAGGAACAAAGATCATTTACTACTTTTATCGATCAATTGCTTATCGAAGGGTGAAAATATCGATTAACAACGGTTATTTGGTTTTCTTTTGTAATTACTCTACATCTTTAGCAGAAAAATTATGTTTTACCTATAAGTGATCATTAAAAACTCTAAATTTCCCTTCTTGCGGTTATCCGGTTTTCTTTTTCGAAATTCTATTTATATATGGTTTATGACATGTTCAACGTGTGATTGCCTTGAGATTCTTTGTTTCAGAATTACTTCTTTACATTTCAAAATCTGTGATTTCTTGATTTTCAGTATGGTGAAATTTCTTGATAGTTGATATTTTGATTTCTTTGAACTCAAGTTAATTACCATGGGGATTATCTGCTAATTGGTGATTGGGAGATTTACATTTCAAAATCCATGACTTTCAGTATAGTGAAATGTCTTCCCTTCTTTTGATTCTTATCTATGAAGTAGAATGTAACTCATGTGAGATTCTAATTTCTTAAGTGATTAGGCTCTGTTTCTTTCGTAAGTATGCTTTGAGGGTGTTTATATTTTCAATTTTCCATTGTCACTAACACCGTGCTTTTAGTGCAGAAAAAATGAAATCTTGGGAGGACGACATGACTGATAGCTCTGCTGAATCGGAGGATGAAGACATGAATGAGATTTTCAAGGTATTGTTTTCTTCCTCTCCTTTTTTAGAGTACTTCTATATTGGTGTAGTCCTTTTTTCTTCTGATCGATAGTGGTGTAAGTTAGTCCTCATAAATTATTCCCTTGTTTCTGATCACAGTTCTGCAATATTCAAACGTATATAAGGTTACACCAACAACAATTACTTGGATGGATGAAATTAAATTTACTCTTTGCTCCATTTGAACTCCTCATTCCAAGACCATTTTTTGTTATTTTCACATGTAATTATTATGGACAATCTGAACTCCCCTATTTTGCTGAGAAGCTGCTTCTTCAGTTCTTGCACTTTCTGATGCTACTCTTCTCTTGTTGTCTTTCCATTGTTTAATTATTTTTTTGAGAAACGTTGATGAATACACTTTTTAAATGCGCTTTTGTAAGTGAACTTGTTGCATGTGCCCAGCCGAAATAGAGAGGAGTAGATACAAATGTTTCATGTGAATGACACCAATTAGTATGAGTTTTAGCCGTAATTGCTATGTGTATATATATCTCTTGCATCTGATTACTATACCTCTTTTGTCTTGGACTGCAGTTTCCGAAGGACGACTTTAAGACTGTTGCTTATCCGCATGAATGGAATGAATTACCCGCATTACCTGCAGACTACATTAAAAGAGAGGACTTGAAGATCAAAGACGTGGCTAAGAAACATGTATTGCCTCTCCTTCCCGCTAAATCGTTAATGAAGTTTCGGGCAGTGTCCAATGAATGGAACCATTGGATAGTTAGTCCATTATTATCATACCAGCAAAGTACTTCATTCCAGAAACTTTCAGGCTACTTTTATCAAAGCGTGGATGTGGATTTTCAATCTAATCCTAATTTTCTGTCTCTGGACCGTTCTTCGAATGGAGTCCCCAGTCCTTCCCTTGGTTTCTTGCCTGAAAGGGTCAAAGTTCTAAGTTCTAGCAGCGGGTTGCTCCTTTGTCAGGGGTTGGAGAATTATTATGTTTGTAATCCTGTAACCAAAGACTGGAAACTTATCCCTTCTCATCAATATTATCATGGATCTGATCCACCTGTTGTTCTTGCATTTGATCCTCAGGGTAATATTGAATCATATTATCACATTGTAGCTGCAGTCCCTCTTCTCGGTCAGCCAGTTATCTTCTTTGAGATTTACTCTTCTCAATCAAATTCTTGGAGGTGCGCTTCTTCAGATTGTCTTGAGTTAGAAGATACAACTATTCTAGGTGGGGAATTTTATATGAAGGGAGTGGCTTACTGGAATACAACATTAAATGATGTGCTAGCATTCGATGTGAAAAATGAGATCCCAGCAGTTCTACGTGTGACTATTCCACCTGCGAGATATGGTGCCTTGACTCAGATAGAAGATGAACTATGCTATGTAACTGCTTATAATGACTCTTGGGATGTTTTTATATTAGATATATATGGAGGAATGGACATGAGCCTAAAGCGTAGCGTATGCATAAATCTTGAACACAAGAAGACTTATCAAGCATTTGAGAAAATTCCCTTTATTGACAACGGTACTGTGTCGTGCAGCGTACTACCTTGTAACAGTGCTGATGACATGGTGGTGATCTACACGACTGAAAGGATATATCTTTATCACCTGAGAGAGCAGAAGATTGAGACTCTCATGAGTCCAGGACAACTAAATCCTCAGAGAAGATTCATACCCTACATCAACAGCCTCGTTATGTTACATGAGCTGAAGAGTTCATGAATGTTTCCGGTTGCTGTCAAGTGGAAAACCTTTTTCTTGTTCTCTCTTGTAATTTTCAACTATGGATATCAGGATTACTGGAAAAAAGAAAAGAGAATATCATGTGATATTGTGTAGGATCTTCATTTATGTTGTTTAACAATGTAAGGATAAACAATGTGATATATCTTTCATGAACGTACGTTTGTTATGACATGTTTTGGATTGCCATTATTTCATTTGCAGAGTAGTCTGATTGTTTTCTCCTTAACCCAGTCTATATATTTTTGGCGTGTTTGGCAGTTTCTAGTTATGGTTTCCTGTGAGTTTCTTTCTACTACTAACTACTATATCAATAAACAAGGCAATTTCTGAGTTTCTACTATATGAATTTTATGGTTTCCTGTGGTTAGCTTTGTAGTAGCAAATTGGGGATGCTCTGAGATGACCAAAACGTTTTTCAATTATTAAATCAAATCAAATAAAATTCATATTTGTCGGTTTGGTTGTTGTCCGTTCTGTTCAGTTTTTTCTATTTTTAAGAAATCTAATGGTATTTCTCTTTTTCATTTCCCCCCTATAATTAGAAAAGGCCAAATATATAGCTAGCCCCTTAAATTTGTCAGGATATTTCATTTAGACACTCGAACTAACCCTTGTTTCCATCGAACACCTGAACTCCTAATAAAGTGTTCCAATTGGACACTTTTGATTCAAATTTTAAGAATACTTTTGCGCGTGTTTTCATTCGTCTATTAGATAGTTAAGTTAATAAGATAAAATATGTTATCTTCTTTTATTATGCACATCAATTTCAAGTATAAAAATATCTGGGGTTTTATGAGTTATCGAGGCGAAAGCATATAATAAAAGAAATGATATATTATGTGGTTAACTTAATTACCTAATAGAGAAATGAGAACACACTCAAAAAAAAAGTATCTAATTGAAACATTTTATTGGGAATTGAGATGTTCAATTAAAATATGATTTAGTTCAGGTGTACAAATCAAATATTTTGACAAATATAAAAGCCATTAGAATCGGCATGGCCAATTACTTCAACAGTTTGTCCGTCCTTAAAACCCTTCCTATAAACAAGCTTCTCCTTTTAAACCCTTTCTTTAATTATTTTCTCACCCCCTTTCTTCTTCTTCAGTTGGAAACGCAGAACGCCTAATTATCTTCCATTATCTCTGAGTTTTCTCTCTCTCTGGCATGGCTATCGACGGAGAACAGTCGCACAAATCTCACAGGTCACGCAATCTGGTCCTACCACCAAGAAAAAATCCAAGTCCGATAAGAAAAAGAAGGGTGTTTCCGACGAAAACAATAAGCAACATAATCCTAAGGTACTCCTTTTCTTTTATTTTTCTTTTAATCTCTCCTGTTCTTTATATCGTTATGTGCCTGGGGAAATCAACAATTCAAAACTGTCATTTAAATGACCATATTGCAATAATGAGGACCACAAGTTTAATATGATTTGATTGCTTTTACTAGAAAAAAAACATGTTGTTACAGTAATTTGTCCATTTGTTTGCTTTTTTAAAAGTTGAAAGCTGCTTTAAGAAGATTCTGTGTATGCCATTGTATTTATCTATGCACCAAATTTTGTCATGTTCAGTGTCAACTTTCCATCTCTTCACTTCACAACAATGTATCCTTTTTATCTTTTTCTTCGCTACATCAATCTATCACATTATCAAGAAAAGATTGGGAATAAAATAGATAAAACAGAAAACGAAATAAATTAACTCCATCGCATGCATATGTACTCATAATATGACTTTCTTTAATTAACAAATGCTACTTTTATAGCAATAAGCTATATTTACTTGAATGAACTGGCGGTCTCCATTTGAGTAATCTGCCCATAGGGAAGATCAGAAAATACTCATATGGTTACAACATCTTGTTATTTAGTGTTGGATTTTATAAATTTGTAGGCAAAATTGGTTAACTTATTAAAGTTGGACTTACCGACTTAACTTATTTCTTGAATTCTTTAGTGATTGAGATCTATTTCAAGTCATTGATGATGATCGAGGGACAGGGATTTTGTTTCTAAGTTTAATGGAAGACTATTTGGCATTAATTTGATTTGGTTGGAAATTTACAAGTTACCACAAATTACTAAAGATACATCATATATGATTTATATATGTACATTGTATGCATATTTGATAGAGTAGAAAAGGGCTCAAAATACATGAATATTATATATTTAAAATGTTTTTACATCTGTAACATTAATGATAAAGAAATAATGCACTTCAAAGATATTAACATCAATCAACATTTAAAGGCTATTTTGGTTGATGTCACTCTAAACTTAAGCAGCAACCTTCATGCGAGATTTGGTCTTTAGAAGGAGACTTGGACTTCTAGTGGCCTCTTCCCTGAAGAGTGTATTCTACTTCACAGCAAAATTGGGTCATATCTGCAAAGAGTCTCTGAATCTCCTTCATTTTTCATGGTCAAGATGATATGCCTTGACATGATTCTGCTTATGGTGTCAATGAGTATCATTATTGCCAGTTGCTGTATTATTCCAAAACCTGTAACAAGAATTACAATGTGTAAGCTTAATTACAAGATACAAACATATGCTAATACATTTCTTAATTGGAGTCGAAGCATTTCAAACATATGTTATAATAGTATTACATCTAATACAACAACAATAACAATATACTTAGTGTAATCTCACATGTTGGGTCTGGACTCTGGAGAAGATAAAGTGTATGAAGACTTTACCCTACCTCGTGGAGGTAGAGAGGATGTTTTTGAAAGATTGTATTACTTTAGTAAAATGGAAAAATAAAAAATGTATTTAAAAAAAAATTAAGCCTAAGAGCAAACAAAAGCTACAAACCATCTTGCATTTTTTTTTTCAACAGGAAAACAATCTTGCAAATTATGTGGAAGATCTTTTTCTCCTCAAACAAGACCCCAGGTCCTAAATCCAACTCCAATTATCTCAAGTGCGGCAAAAATGAAGAAATAGAGAGACATTAGTACTCCTACTTTAACAACCTAGTATTCACCAAAACTACGGCTATGGGCCTTGTAAACTGGCCATCATGGCAAGCAATTACTACTTTTTTTTGAGAAATATTGTAACGTCTGCGTCTTTTTAATTGATTTTCATTCAACATAATTGACGTTGTCTTTTCATTTGCACTCGGATTAATTAGGTTCTTTGGACGTGCAATTGTTCAAGTTCCTAGGAGAGTAGGATAATGGCATGTACTAAAAGAGGTTAAATTTATGTGCAACTTTCAAGTATATGTATTTATTATGAAAGCAAAAATGTTGATAGAAGAAATAGATTTGTTTCGGAGAAAAAACTTTAGATTTGTATACTGTATATTTACATTTTCCTACAACAATGTTAAAGGAATATTCTAAAACTAGAGGGGATAAAAGTCCCTCAACTTTTAATGGATGTTTTGGTAATTTAACTTTTTACTTTGTGGTTTTCCACTTATAATAAAGTATATGATGATATAATGATTTGTAGGCATTTGCATTTAGTCAAAGAAATTGCAAGCATGAGCTACAGAGAAGGGGCAGAAGAGGCTTCATGTCCCAACAATTGATTGGTACATTGGAGAACCAGCTCCATATGTAATTGTAGTGCAGGGACCTCCCAAGGTTGATATCACATGTTTCTCATTTACAGCTTTGATTAGGTGTCATTCATTGGGTTTTAGATTTGATCTTCTTATGGATTGTGCTGTTATAGGTTGGGAAGTCGCTGCTAATTAAATATCTTGTGAGTATACAAAGCAGAATTTACCTGAAGTTCGAGGTCTCATCACTATAGTATCAGGTATGGATTGGCTTCCCACCTTGTTCCTTTTTTAATTAGCTTAGTCAAGACATGAATAATTGGAAATATTAGAAAGAAAGAATGGCTCACCTAATCACATCCGAGATATTATCTTGATTGGTTATGTCTCTCTCATGTTTCAGCTTGATTGTGATTTTTAATCTATTAGTCAAATTCAGCTTTTAATTTGGAGTTTACACGAGACCAATCATTTTTACGCCTCACATAATTATGACACTTTTTAACAGTAAAAGAGGAGAAATTTGAAAATTGAAACATATCTCTCTCCTTTAATAACAATAACAACATACCCAATGTAATCTCACAAGTGAAATCTGGGAGGATAGAGTACGCAACCTTACTCCTATCTAGCGAAGGTAGAGAGATTGTTTCCAATAGATCCTCGACTCAAATAGAGCATATCAAATATGATAAATGTATCATAGCGATGCAATTGTTAATTTGATAATTAATCGACACGATAGAATAATATCACGATTCAATCAAGTGACTAAATAGGAATTAAGATCCACTAATTAATAATGTAGGCTTTAACTTACAGATCAGACTGATTGGTTAAAAGATTGAGAGATTTAAGTACGACCATCAATAATTCACGTTAGTGTGCTCAATATGGCACGTGATAATCGCGCTTTTAGTATCATTTTATTTTTTGGGATGTTAATCCCACTCTTTTGCACTAATGATTATTTTTCTTACTTTACTAGTATTATGTAATCTAATAGTGTAAAATTTCTTGCGTATGAAATTTAAAATCCATATATGTAAAGAAAGAAAAAAAATACTGGTTTCTCTTTTGATACAATTCAAAATTACTTGATTAGAGCCGTCAAAATGGGTTTGGTCCTTGAGGCCAGGACAACCCAATCCGCTACTAGGGATTGTTTGGTTATGATCTTTTAGGTCCATTTAAAAGTGATGCTTATAAAGCCAGCCCAAGTCAGTCCGTTGGTCGTTGAGGCTTGACCGAAGTTGGGCCGAGGTCGTCCCGTGTTGCAAAAGGCTATTTAATAATTAAAAGTTTAAAAGAAGATTGCCAAAAAAAAAAGAGCAAAAACTAGGAATAGTGATTACATAATACGTCTTAATATCTTACACAATAATTTACTCCTTTAGCGTTAAATCCAATCACCAACTGTAGAAGTTGCATTCATGATTATGATTTAATCTAAACTTAAAATTGAAAAGAAAATTGTGAAAAAAGAAGTAAAAACTAGGAATAGTGATTACAGAATAAGTCTTAGTATCTTACAAAATACTTTACTCATTTAGCGTTAAATCCCTAATATTAAAATTCCTAATCACCAACTGTAAAAATTGCATCCATCATGAAAATGTTCAAACACTTGTTTCTACTCAATATCTGTTGCACAACTTTAACCAAATTCAAAGTGGTAATATTAGTTAATTTAGATATTATTAGTTTTTTCATATGTAGTGTTTGATAATGTTTAACTAATTAAATTTGCATAAAAATCCAGATGAAGATGTTAATTAAAACAACTTCATCAATGGATTCAAATGTGCTTGACGGTGTGGTGGTGTTGAATATGTTATATGTGCTTTCATATAATCATATGTTAGAAATGTTAAATAAGTCATATACATTTAAGTTTGGATTTAGATTGAAAAGAAAGTTCTTATAGAAAGAAATGAAAGGCTAGTCCACCCCAACCCCCACGGCCCTTTATTGCTAGATTGGGCTAGCGATTTTAAGGCTCTTTAACATGAAGGTTGGGTCGCCCTATCCCATCAAATTCCTTGGCGCACATAGCTTAAGTTGAGTTAGGTTGCGTTGGCCCGTTTTGGCAGCTCTACTTGGAATGAAAGTTACAAGAAAGATTTTGACTTAAGATCGTGTAAGCCAATGAAATGTCAAAATTCTCCTCCTTACTCTAACTTTTTGTCCTTGTATATATCGCCAAAGAAGAAAACATTATTTCCTTTATTCAAACTAAAAATCTTTGCTAAATTACTGCAATCTTGAACTCTCTCCACTCTCCTCTCCGCGCACGGTTCTCTCATCGCCGTTAGGGTTTTACAATCGCTTTTTCCCCTTCTTCTTGGTTTTCCGGCAACTCTGTGTGGGCATTGTGAGTTCTTCCCTTAATTCTTCCCATGTTATTTAGTTACCAGTATTCATTAAAAACTCTAAATTCCCCTCTTTACGATTATCCGTTATATATGTTATGAAAAGTGTTTAACTCTTAATTTGTTCCGTTCGATCGTCATCTGTTTCAATTGTTGTATGGTAATATTTCATGTTACAATTGACGAAGAATATATATATGAACTGTGGAATTTTACTAAGATTTATGATAAGTTCAATGTGTGAATGATTTACTTAATTGCCTTTTGATTCTTTGTTTCAAAACTCCTTCTTTGTGGGAGATTTACATTTCAAAATCTGTGATTTCTTAATTTTCAGTGTAGTGAAATTTGTTGATTGTTGATATTTTGATTTCTTCGAACTACAGTTACCAAGGAGATGATTTGCTAATTTGTGATTGGGAGATTTACATTTCAAAATCTATGATTTTCAATATAGTGAAATGTTTTCTTCCTTTTGATTCTGATGAGTAGTGATCTATGGAGTAGAATGTATCTCATCTGCTCCTTCTATGAGATCCTAATTTCTCTCATACTAAAACACTTCTTTAGAGTAGATTAGGCTGTGTTTCTTTTGACTGTTCATAAGTATAATTTGAGGGAGTTTATGCGTTAAATTTTCTTTTGTCACTAACACCGTGCTTTTAGTGCAGAAAAAATTAAATGGAATCTTGGAAGGACGACATGACTAATAGCTCTGACGAATTTGAGAATGACAACATGACTGATGCTGAGGAATTTTCTCCGGCGATTGAGCAACGGGGTCGTGGGATTCACAAGGTATCATTTTCTTCCTCTCCTTTTTTAGAGTATTTTTATTTGTTTTGTATGAAGAACAATACTGGAACTTTTTTTTATTATGGTACAACAACAACAAACACCCAGTGTAATACTGTAATCCCACAAGTGGGGTCTTGGGAGGATAGGATGTACGCAAACCTTACCCCTACCTTTGTGGGATAGGGAGGTTGTTTCCGACAACCATTTTATTATGGTATTGTCATTTTATTCTTCTGATCGATAGTTCTGCAATATTCAAACGTATCTAAGGTTACACCAACAAGAATTACTTGGATGGATGAAAATTACTATTCATTTCGCTCCATTTGAACTCATCTCATTCAAGGATCATCTTTTGTTATTTTCACGAGTAATTATGGCAATCTGAACTCCCCTATTTTGCTGAGAAGCTGCTTCTTCAGATCTTGCACTTTCTGATACTACTCTTCTCTTGTTCGTCTTTCCATTGTTGTTTCATTTTTTTGAGAGACGTAGATGAATACACTTTTTATATGAGCCTTTGTAAGTGAACTTGTTGAAAGTGCCCAGCCTAAATAGAGAGGAGTAGATACAAATGTTTCATGTGACTTACACCAACTAGTATGAGTTTGAGCCGTAATTGATTGTATATTTCTCTTGCATCTGATTACAATACCTCTTTTGTCTGGGATTGCAGTTTCCAGAGGACGACTTTAAGACTGTTGCTTATCAGCAGGAATCGAATAAAGAATCTGAATTACCTGCAGACTACATTAAAAGAGAAGACATGAAGATCAAAGATGTGGCTAAGACACATGTATTGCCTCTCCTTCCCGCTAAATTGCTAATGAAGTTTCGGGCAGTGTCCAATGAATGGAATCGTTGGATAGTTAGTCCATTATTATCATACCATCAAACTGCTTCATTCCAGAAGCTTTCAGGATACTTTTATCAAAGCGTGGATGTGGATTTTCAATCTGATCCTAATTTTTTGTCTCTGGACCGTTCTTCAAATGGAGTCACCAGTCCTACCCTTGCTTTCTTGCCTGAAAGGGTTAAAGTTCTAAGTTCTAGCAGCGGGTTGCTCCTTTGTCTGGGCCGGGAAAATTATTATGTTTGTAATCCTGTGACCGCAGACTGGAAACTTATCCCTCCTCATCAATGTTATCATGGATCTGATCCAGCTGCTGTTCTTGCATTCGATCCTCAGGGTAATATTGAATCATATTATCACATTGTCGCTGCAGTTCCTCTTCTTATTCTTGGTGGTCCGCCTGTTGTTTTCTTTGAGATTTATTCGTCTGAGTCAAATTCTTGGAGGCACTCTTCTTCAGACGATCTTGAGTTAGAAGATACGTCTTTTATAGGGCGGGGATTTTATATGAAAGGGATGGCTTATTGGAATACAACATCGAATGATATGCTATCATTTGATGTGAAAAATGAGATCGCAACAGTTCTACATGTGCCTATTCCACCTGGGAGATATGGTGCCTTGACTCAGATAGAAGATGAGCTATGCTGTGTAACTGCTTATAATGAGTGTGGGGATGTTTTTATAGTAGATATCTATGGAGGAATGTCCATGAGTCTGAAGCACAGTGTAAGCGTAAATCTTGGACACAAGAAGTCTTGTCGAGCATTAGAGGAAAATCCAATTGTATCGTGCAGCGTACTACCTTGTATTAACAATGGTGACGACATGGTGGTGATCTACACGACTGAAAGGATATATCGTTATCACCTGAGTGGGCAGAAGGTTGAGACTCTCATGAGTCCAGGACGGCTAAATCCTCAGAGAAGATTCATACCGTACGTCAACAGCCTCGTTATGTTACATGAGCTGAAGAATTAGTGCCCTTGAGGCTTGATGATATTTTCGGTTGCTGTCAAGTAGAAAACGAGTCAAGTAGAAAACCTTTCTCGTGTTCTCTGTTGAAGCATATACTCCCTCCTTTCATCACAACTCCTTAGATTCGCTGCATCTGCTTTGTCCAGTGTGGAATTGTAACATCTTTCATGATTTTTTCTTTGTTTGACTTGGATGACAGAACAAGTTCTTTGAATAGCTTTGCGGTTGTAATAGACATGTTTTGGATCGCCATTATTTCATTGAACGTTCTCCTTCACCCATTTCATATATTTTGGCGTGGTTGCGAGTTTTTAGTTGTTTCCTGTGAGTTTCTTTCTACTACTACAATATCAAATAAACAAGGCAATTCCCTTCATGTACCTGGATTCTGAGAGCCCTGGTTAGCTCTGTAGTAGCAAATTTGGGATGCTCTTTGATGACCAAAACGTCGTCAATTGTGTGGTTGTAATTTTCAACTATGGGTATCAGGATTAGACTGATAGTGAGTTAGAGGGGTCCTTATTGTTGTTGTTGTTGTGTGTGTGGGGGGAGGAGGGGGGGGGGGGGTAGGGTTATATGCTTTCTTTGTAAGATGGAAGCACAATAATGCTAAGATTTCTCTTCTCCTCCTGAAGAACCCTTACATCATTCAGGTAAATATAGGGATGACAATGGGGTGGGCCGGGCCGGGCCGGGCTAGGTCACAATCAATAATTACAATTTTTTGGCGGTGCAGGTGCGAGTTAGAGTATAAAAGTCTATTCGTGTTTGCTTTGATCATGTCAAATGACGTTTTTCTGTCAATCTCAACTCTCTAGATAATGGGATCACAAAGTTAATTTTGAACTTCTTCTGTCAAAGTTCTTAGAATACTTGGTACAGTTTCAGAAAAATAGCCAACTCATATTTAGGAAAATTACATTGTATGGACATTAAGATAAAATTATACCACTTTTTGGCCTAACTTTTCAAAATTACAGGGAATAGCCCACTTTTTCGGTGGTTTCTCTGTCACTGCCTTTGGGAACAGTGAGCAACATTCCTGTGTTTGAGTTTGTCAGTGAAGAAGAGTAATAGGGTTGTTGAGAATTCCAATGAATGTTTGTTGAGTAATGGAGACGAGAGTTCAAAGGTGGAGGAGCCTAGGAATCGGAATATTGGGTTACGGGGACGTGATGCTGTGAACACTAGCAAACATTTATGGGCCGGAGCAGTTGCTGCCATGATGTCAAGGTTAGTGCTTTGTTTTTTCTCCCGTATCACTGTTGTATTGTTCGTAATGACTCTTCACGGAAAGCAACCCACTGGATTTGTGGCCAAAAACGACCTCGGAATTCATCTTCAAGGATTCTAATGTGCATGACCCAGGAGACCCCAAGATGCAGTCCGTACCTTTCCCTAATTGATAAGTATGCATATGACAGAATCCTAATAGAAAAGTTTGTTAATTTTATATGTGTATTTATTGTATATTTATATATAAAGTGTATAATAATGTAAAAGTGTGTATAAATACTTTTTATACACTTATTATACATGTTTATACATATATATATATATATATATATATATATATATATTTATGTATAAAGTGGTATAAAATAGTATAAAGTTGTATAAAGTAGTATACAATTGTATAAAGTGGTATAAAATTATATATCACATAAAAATAGGGCTATACGGGTGTAATTAATTTTTTGGGCTATGTCAATATAAATATTTTTTTTTAAAAGGTCTATTTTTTGAAATTATCCCATATTTTTTTTCTATTGTGTTTTATGCATTAACTAATTCCTTTCTTTGATTTTGTTGAGTTCTAGTTTGCCTGCATAACTGCATTTATAAGAGGAAACATTTAACTTTTATCGTGAGCACATGGTAAAATTTAGGATTTAACTTTTGGCAATTAAAACTGTTTTACTTTTATATATACACGAATAGTGTAAAAAAACTTTTGCATTATTAAATCGCATAAGTAATAAAAAATAATAATTACATGTAATATAGTTCATAAAAAATTGAGATTAGTATCCAAAAGTTAAGACATTAAAAAGAAGGGAACATTTTTAAATTACAGAATATAGTAAACTTATTAGCAGTAGCCTAGGCCATAAACTCTTATTAGCTCAAAATAAATAGAGTTATTCGGTTGTGCTTAGTATTTTCTCCACCGATACTCTTCACTCTTTTGGGGGTTTCAGTTGGAAACGCAGAAAGCCGAATTATCTTCCATTATCTCTCGCATGGATACGGACGGAGAACAGTTGCAGAAATCTCACAGGTCACGTCAGTATGATCCTACCGCCAAGAGAAAATCCAAGTCCGATAAGAGAAAGAAGGGTGTTTCCGACGAAAACAATAAGCAACATAATCCCAAGGTACTCCTTTTCTTTTATTTTTTTGTTCCTTAAATCGTTATGTGCTTGGGTTGTCAACTGTTTTAGTTAATAATATGTGTAATGTAACCGCAACTGTTTTAGTATTGCTTATTGAATAGTACTGTAAATTTGTAATTTGTAGGAATTTGCATTTAATTCCACGGTGAAAGCAAAGAAATTGCAAGCACGAGCTACAGAGAAGGAGCAGAAGAGGCTTCATATCCCAACAATTGATCGGTCTACTGGAGAACCAGCTCCATATGTAATTGTAGTGCAGGGACCTCCCAAGGTTGATATCACATGTTTCTCATTTACAGCTTTGGTTAGGTGCCATTCATTGGGTTTTAGATTTGATCTTCTTATGGATTGTGCTATTATAGGTTGGGAAGTCAATGCTAATTAAGTCTCTTGTAAAGCGCTATACAAAGCAAAATTTACCTGAAGTTCGAGGTCTCATCACTATAGTATCAGGTATGGATTGCCTTCCCACATGAAGTCCAGACATGAATAATTGGAAATATTAGAAAGAACAAATGGATTCACCTGATATCATCCGAGATACTATCTTGATTGGTTATATCTCTCTCATGTTTCGTCTTGATTGTGATTTTTAATCTATTAATGATCAAATTCAGCTTTTAGTTTGGTGTTTACTAGGGATCAATCATTTTTACGCCTCACATAATTATGACACTTTTTAACAGGAGGTGAAATTTGAAATTTGAAATTTGAAACATATCTCTCTCCTTTAATAACAATAACAACATACCAAGTGTAATCTCACAAGTGGAATATGGGAGGATGGAGTGTATGCAACCTTACTCCTACCTTGCGAAGGTAGAGAGATTTCAAATAGACCCTCGACTCAAATAAAACATATCAAATAAGATAAATATATCATAGTGATGCAATTGTTAATTTGATAATTACTCGACACGATAGAATAATATCATGATTCAATAAAACGAGTAAATAGGAATTAACAATTGCATTAGGGAAGCAACTAGAGAGGTACCAGGGGTATCGAGGGGTAACTGTGTGGGCCACCGAGGAGATCGGTGGTGGAATGGAGAAGTCCAAGGCAAAGTGGAAGCGAAAAAGACTGCCTATGCAAAGTTGGTGGAATGCAAGGACGAGGAGGAGGAGCGGATGAAGATTTATAAGGCTGCGAAGACGGAGGCTAAGTTAGCGGTTACAACATCTAAGGCGATAACTTTCGAACGACTGTATGCTGAACTAGGGATAAAGGCGGAGATAAGAAGTTGTACATGCTCGCGAATGCGAGAGAAAGGAATGCCCGAGACCTGAATCAAGTGAAGTGCATCAAGGATGAGGAAGGTAAGGTGTTGGTGGAAGAGGCCCCATTAAAGAAGATGGCAAGCTTACTTCGAGACTTTTGAATGAAATAAGGGACACTGACATTATGTTGGTGATTTGGAGCACTCTGTGAAACATCGGGATTCTGGGTACTGTAGGTGTATTAAGGTTGAGGAGGTTAAGCGCATTATTAGCAGGATGAGAAGAGGAAGAGCGACCGGACCTGATGAGATTTCGGTGGAGTTTTGGAAGAGAACAGACAGGGCAGGCATGAAGTGGTTGATTGGCCTGTTTAATGTCATTTTTAAGACGACAAAAATCCCCGGAGAATGGAGGTGGAGTAAGATGGTTTTGTTGTACAAAAACAAGGGCGATATCCAAAATTGTAATAATTACAGGGGTATCAAGTTGCTAAGCCATACTATGAAAGTTTGGGAAAGAGTGGTGGAGATGAGGGTGAGGAGGGGTGTGTCCATCTCCGAGAATCAGTTTGGTTTCATGCCGGGGCGATCGACTACAAAAGCCATCCATTTTGTGAGGAGACTGGTGGAGAAATACTGGGAAAGGAGGAGGAACTTACATATGGTGTTCATTGACCTCGAAAAAGCGTATGATAAAGTTCCGAGGGAAGACCTTAAGAGATGTCTAGAGCTTAGAGGTGTACCAGTGGCTTACATTAAGGCGATAAAGGACATGTATGATGGAACCAAAACTCAGGTTTAGAACAATGGGAGGAGACTCAGAGCACTTCATAGTTTTGCACCAGTGATCAGTTCTTAGCCCGTTCCTTTTTACCTTGGTGATGGATGAATTAACGCAAAATATTCAAGATGAGGTGCTTTGGTGTATGTTATTTGCGGATGATATAATACTGATTGATGAGACGCGCAACGGAGTTAATGCTAGGGTGGAGGTGTGGAGACAAATTCTGAAGTCCAAATGGTTCAGGTTGAGCTGGACCAAGAAAAAGTATTTGGAGTGTAAATTTAGTGAGGCAATGCATGAGGAAGGCATGGAAGTAGGCTTGACGCACAGGCTATCCCCAAGAAAGATAGTTTCAAGTATTTGGGATCTATAATCCAAAGAAGTGGGAACATCGACGATGATATCTTACATCGTATTGGTGCAACGTGGATGAAGTGGAGACTTGCCTCCGGAGTCTTGTGTGATAAAAAGGTACCACCATAACTTAGAGATAAATTACATAGAGTGGTGGTTAGACCGTCTTTGTTGTATGAGTGGAGTGTTGTCCAGTCAAGAACTTTCATGTTCAGAAGATTCATGTTGCGGAAATAAGGATGTTGAGGTGGATGTGTGCCTATACTAAAAGCGATAAGATTAGGAATGAGGTTATCCGAGATAAAGTGGGAGTGACCTCTGTGGTGGACGAGATGAGGGAAGCGAGATTGAGATGGTTTGGACATGTGATGAGGAGATGCGTAGACGCCCGAATGAGGAGGTTGTGAGAGATTGGATATAGTAGGTACGAAGAAAGGTAGAGGTAGACATGACACAACTTTAGATTACCGAGGACATGATCTTAGATAAGAGGGTGTGAAGGATGCGTATTATGGTAGAAAGTTAGTAGGTAGTGGAGTGTTGACTTGTTTTTTGAAGGTTTAGGCTTGTTGGTGTTTGTCGTTGTACTAGCCGTATTTCTATAGTCTTGCTTCTGATATCTTCTATCATTTGTTGTTTATTATGTTCTAGTTATCACAATCTTTTGTCTTTGTTTTTGTTCCTTTCTTAAGAGTTTCTATGTTTTCTTCACTATTATCTTCTTTTTGCTTGTACTTAGATTTGTCACACTTGAGCCGAGAGTCTTTCGGAAACAACCTCTCTACCTCCACGAGGTAGTGGTAAGGTCGACGTACACTATATCCTCCTCAGACCCCACTTGCGGGATTCCACTAGGTATGTTGTTGTTGTAGTTAATAATATTAGGCTTTAACGTACAAATCAGACTGATTGGTTAAAAGATTGAGAGATTTAATTACGGCCGTCAATAGTTCACGTTTGTGTGCTCGATATGGCACGTGATAATTGTGCTTTCAGTATCATTTTGTTTTTTGGGATGTTAATGCACACTTTTGCACTAATGATTATGTTTTTACTTGATATTATATAATCTAATAGTGTAAAATTTCTTGTGTGTGAAATTTAAAATCCATATATGTAAAGAAAGAAGAAAAAATACTAGTTTCTTTTTTGATACAAGTCAAATTGCAGGATTTTCACAATTACTTGAGATTAGAGCCGTCAAAATGGGCTTTGCCCTTGAGGCCAACCCAATCCGCTACTAGGGATTGTTTGGGTTATAATTTTTTAAGTCCATTTAAAACTGATGCATATAAAGCCAGCCCAAGTCATTTAGCTGGTCCCTGAGGCTTGACCGAGGTGGGGTCGAGGCGGCCCGTGTTGCAAAAGGCTATTTTAATTTAAATTAAAAATTTAAAAGAAGATTGCAAGAAAAAAAAGAGTGAAACTAGGAATAGTGATTATTGAATACGTCTTAATATCTTATGCTATAATTTACTCATTTAGCATTAAATTCTAATCACCAAGTGTAGAAGTTGCATTCATTATTATGATTTAACGTAAACTTAAAATTTAAAAAAGAAAATTGTGAAAAAAGAAGTAAAAACTAGGAATAATGATTACTGATATCAGTCTTAGTATCTTACACAATACTTTACTCATTTAGTGTTAAATCCCTAGTACTAAAATTCCCAATCACCATCTATAAAAGTTTCATCCATCATGAAAATGTCCAAACACTTGTTTCTACTCAAAATCTGCTGCACAACTTTATCCAAATTCAAAGCGGTAATATTTCCTAAGTGAGTTTAAATATTATTAGTTTTTTGTATGTAGTTGTTTGATAATGTTTAACTAATTAAATTTGTATATAAATGCAGATGAAGATGAAGATGTTAATTAAAACAACTTTATCAACAGATTCAAATGTGCTTGACGGTGTGTTGGTGTTGAATATGCTATAAGTTATCGTAGAACTATGTACTTTTATATAATTATATGTTAGAAATGTTAACAAATTGACATACATTTAAGTTCGGATTTAGATTGAAAAAGAAAATTATTATAAAAAAGGGCTACTCCACCCCAACCCGCGGCCCTTTAAGGGCTAGGTTGGGCTGACCATTTTAAAGCTCTTTAACATGAAGGGTCGGCCCGCCCTATCCCATCAAATTCCTTGGCCCGCCCTATCCCATCAAATTCCTTGGCCCGCAAGTTGAGTTAGGTTGGGCTGGCCCATTTTGACAGCTCTACTTGAGATCGTGTAAGCGAATGAAATGTCGAAATTCTCCTCCTTATATCAACTTTTTTTCCTTGTATATATCGCCAAAGAAACAAACATTATTTCCTTCACTTAAACTAAAACTCTTTGCTAAATTACTGCGATCTTGAACTCTCTCCACTCTCCTCTCCGCACCGTTAGGGTCTTACAATCGCTTCCCTTCTTGGTTTTCCGGCAGCTCAGCGTGGGCATTGTGAGTTCTTTCCTTAATTCTTCCAATGTTATTTAATTATCAGTATTCATTAAAAAATCTAAATTTCCCTCTTTACAATTATCCGTTACATATGTCATGAAAAGTGATTTAACTCTTAATTTGTTCCGTTTGATCATTATCAGTTTCAATTGTTGTATGGTAATATTCAGTTACAATTGACGAAGAATTATATATATGAACCGTTGAATTTTACTAAGATATGATACATTCAATGTGTGAGTGATTTATTTAATTGCCTTTTGGTTCTTTGTTTCAAAACTCCTCTTTGGGAGATTTACATTTCTAAATCTATTTTCTTGATTTTCAGTATAGTGAAATTTGTTGATTATTGATATTTGATTTCTTCGAACTACAGTAACCAAGGAGATGATCTGCTAGTTGGTGATTGGGAGATTTACATTTCAAAATCTATGATTTGCAGTATAGTGAAATGTCGTCCTTCTTTTGATTCTGATGATTAGTGATCTATGGAGTAGAATGTACCTCATCTGCTCCTTCTATGAGACCCTAATTTCTCGCATACTAAAACACTGTGTTTCTTTGGACTGTTCATAATATACTTTGAGGGAGTTTATGCTTTATATTTTCTATTGTCACTAACACCGTGCTTTTAGTGCAGAAAAAATTAAATGGAATCTTGGAAGGACGACATGACTAATAGATCTGATGAATTTGAGAATGACGACATGACTGATGCTGAGGAACTTTCTTCGGCGATTGAACAAGAAGGCAGTGGGATTCACAAGGTATCCTTTTCTTCCTCTCCTTTTTAGAGTATTTTTATTCGTTTTATATGAAGAACAATACTGGAACTTTTTTAATATGGTACAACAACAACACACCCAGTGTAATTCCACAAGTTGGGATTTGGGGTGGGTAGGATGTACGCAGGCCTTACCCGTACCTTTGTGGGTAGAGAGGTTATTTCCTATAACCTTTTTAGTATGGTGTGGTCTTTTTTTCTTCTGATCGATAGTTCTGCAATATTCAAACGTATCTATGGTTACACCAACAACAATTACTTGGATGGATGAAAATTACTATTCATTTTGCTCCATCCGAACTCATCTCATTCCAGGATCATTTTTTGTTACTTTCACGATGTAATTATGGGCAATTTGAACTCCCCTATTTTGCTGAGAAGCTGCTTCTTCAGATTTTGCATTTTCTGATACTACTCTTCTCTTGTTCATCTTTCCATTGTTTTTTTATCTTTTTGAGAGACGTTGATGAATACACTTTTCAAATGAGCCTTTATAAGTGAACTTGTTGAAAGTGCCCAGCCTAAATAAAGAGGAGTCGATACAAATGTTTCATGTGACTGACACCAACTAGTATGAGTTTGAGCCGTAATTGATATGTATATATCTCTTGTGTCTGATTACTATACCTTTGATCATTATCAGCAGGAATTACCTGCAGACTACGTTAGAAAAGAGTACATGATGATCAAAGATGTGGCTAAGACACATGTATTGCCTCTCCTTCCCGCTAAATCATTGATAAAGTTTCGGGCAGTGTCCAATGAATGGAATCATTGGATAGTTAGTCCTTTATTGTCATACCAGCAAAGTACTTCATTCCAGAATTTTTCAGGCTACTTTTATCAAAGCGTGGGTGTGGATTTTCAATCTGATCCTAGTTTTTTGTCCCTGGACCGTTCTGCCAATGGAGTCCCCAGTCCTTCCCTTGGTTTCTTGCCTGAAAGGGTCAACATTCTAAGTTCTAGCAGCGGGTTGCTCCTTTGTCAGGGATGGGAGAATTATTATATCTGTAATCCAGTAACCGAAGATTGGAAACTTATCCCTCGTCATCAATATTACCATGGATCTGATCCAGCTGTTGTTCTTGCATTTGATCCTTGGGATAATATTGAATCATATTATCAGATAGTTGCTGCAGTCCCTCTTCTTGTTCTTGGAGGTCCGCCAGTTGTCGTCTTTGAGATTTACTCATCTCAGTCTAATTCTTGGAGGCGCTCTTCTTCAGAGTGTCTTGAGTTGGAAGATACAACTGTTATAGGTGGGGGGTTTTATATGAAGGGGACAGCTTATTGGAATACAACATCAAATGCTGTGCTAGCATTCGATGTGAAAAACGAGATCACAGCAGTTCTACATGTGCCTATTCCAGCTGGGAGACATGGTGCGTTGACTCAGATCGAAAATGAGCTATGCTATGTAACTGCTTATAATGACTCTGGGGATGTTTTTATACTAGATATCTATGGAGGAATGGACATGAGTCTGAAGCGCAGTGTTTGTGTAAATCTTGGACACAAGAAGTCTCGTCAAGCATTAGAGGAAAACAACAACGGTACTGTGTCGTGCAGCGTACTACCTTGTTTTAACAGTGGTGACGACATGGTGGTGATCTACACAACTGAAAGGATACATCTTTATCACCTGAGGGGGCAGAAGGTTGAGACTCTTATTAGTCCAGAACAAGTAAATCCTCAGACAAGATTCATACCCTACATAAACAGCCTCGTAATGTTACATGAGCTGAAGAATTCATGAATGTTTTCGGTTGCTGTCAAAGTAGAAATCCTTTCTCTTGTTCTCTGTTGAAGCATATTCTCCCTCCTTTCATCAAAACATCTTTCATGAATGTACTTTGAATCGCTTAGTGTTGGTAATAGACATGTTATATGTCTCATCCTTTTCTCCTTCACCCAGTTTATATGTATCTTTGGCGTGGTTGCCAGTTTTTTAGTTATGGTTTCCTGTGAGTTCCTTCTACTACTACTATATTAAGAAATCAATTAAGATGAAATTTATATCACACGAGCGGAAAGAAATCAATCAAGAATGGAGTTTACTTAAATCAATTATCCAATAGAAATTTAAAACATAAGAGAGGGAAAATATCTAATAATTTGTAGCTTGTTATCTAAGATTGTTGCAATATTTTGTGGCTTATTAGTTACTACTCGAGAGTTGGGATGCTAGAACTAAGAACTAATACATATTTGATTGGAGTAGTATAATAAATTTCAGCATTATGACTTTGAGTGTTAATTATATTGTTGCTTGTAGTCGCTTCCATCACTTCGGCTCTAAAGCAAAAAAATAATATCTTATTATTTTTCAACTTAATATATAAAATTATGTTTTATATATGTATTATTCGGTACAGTTTGATTATTTTTCAGAAAATTTTTATAAAATAAAAAATTTATTTAATTATTCGACATGATTATAAATTTATTAAAAATCGCCGATTTTATTAAAAGAAACCTAAATATCGATTTCGATTGGAGAATACACTATCACAAATAAAATTAGTTAAAATCTCTCCTCGTTAACTATATCTATATCTCTCCTTAAATCTCTTCATGCATAAAAACGGGTTACATTGACTAAATTCACATTATTTTCTTTGTTTATCTTTAAACTTTATTTTAATGAAAAAACATATATTTTCTTTTCTAATTTATTGTAAAGCTGCATTCTGAAAATTTATTATGCGTTAAACGATTGAATTTTTAAAGAAATTGAATTCTTTAAAGTGAGGATAGATGATTTAATTTCAATTTGTTACGTGCTTTTTTTACTAAAATTAAGAGCAAATATGTGTCAATATATAATAGGAGGTGTATATCTGGACCAAAAGTATAATATAAAGAGAATATTTAAACCACAAGTATAACGATGAAGAATGGCGAAAACAAGATTTTTATTAATGGGGTTCAAAATATAAGAAGTAAGCACACAAACTAGTTAAAGGGAGTTCAATATCTAATATATATATACATACAATATAATTTTAATCATGTATATATAATACTAATTTTTCGTCGAAGGTGGTTTATGAACTGCAAGCTAGCTCCGCCCTAGACAATGATCATATTTAAACTATTTTTAATAATATAAAAGTATATTTGACCATTT
Source organism: Jaltomata sinuosa (assembly GCA_003996215.1). Taxonomy (NCBI): domain Eukaryota; kingdom Viridiplantae; phylum Streptophyta; class Magnoliopsida; order Solanales; family Solanaceae; genus Jaltomata; species Jaltomata sinuosa. The sequence goes on from QJPP01007233.1 coordinate 951,806, forward strand.
TCGATTTAGAAATTATGAGACATAATTTGTTTAATAATAATTCTTATTTTAAATATACTTTAAATCTTCAATTAAATTTTTAAATTCAAAAAAATTACTTGAAGTTGATGTCTAAATGCCTACTGAAAAGATTGACAAAAGGGAGCATATGCCCTATAGTCCCTTTTTTCAAGAGGACGCAGTTTTCGCTTTACAAATACTAATTATTAGTGAGGGGCGTTCAAATATTTTCAAAAATCGTATATTTTTAAAAAAATTCTTTTAATTTATAGTCTTAAAAATATCATGAAAAAAGTTAAAAGTAAAAAATTATCAAAATAGAAAAGAATATTATTTTTAAAACTGACTAAAAATAAAAAGCAAATTGAACAATGAGGACAAGCAGACAACATGTCAACATGTCTGCTGCTACTTGAATATTTTTTTTAATATTTTTTTATATTTTAATTTGTATATCTTATTTTTTTAATATGTTATATATTTGAAAATTACATAAATTATCTTACTTATAAAGGAGGATAAGCAGGCAGCAAGTCGACATATCTGCTTGGATATTTTTTTTTATACTTTCTCCATTTTAATATGTTTATCTCACCTTTTTTAATTTGTTATATATTTGAAAATTACGTAAAAAGTAGTATAAATCACAATAATTAACAACTTAAAATATTTAAGAGACATAAAAATTTGGTTGACTCTTCAAATTTTATCAATGCAACATAAATTGAGACAAAAGAAAAGTACTACAAATCATAATAATTAACAACTTAAAATATTTAAAAGACATACAGAAAATTTAGTTGACTTTAGAAATTATATCAATGCCACATAAATTGGGACAAAAGAAGTAACATATATTATTTAAAAATTACGTAAAAAGTATTATAAATCACAATAGTTAACAACTTAAAATATAAAAAATCATATAAAAATTTGATTGACTACCTAAATTTTATCGGTATCACATAAAGTAAGACAAAATAATAATAATTTATTATCTAGCACAGCTCCTTTATATCTATTAAGGAGTAGTATTTTTTGAAAGTGATTAAAGGGGAAAATTCGACAAACAAATTGAAAGGGCTGGAGTAGATAAATAACCTCCTTAAACAGTTTGTGCTGCAGCTGTACTATGCCGAGTATGCCCTCCTTAAACCCTTTCAAGAACCAGTTTCTTCTTTAAACCCTTTTTAGTATTTTCTCATCCCCTTTCTTCTTCTTCGCCGCCCTTACTCTCACTCTTTTGGGGGTTTCAGTTGGAAACGCCTAAATTATCTTCCATTCTTTCTGAGTTTTTTTTCTCTCTTTGCCATGGCTATCGACGGAGAACAGTCGCACAAATCTCATAGGTCACGTCAATCTGGTCCTGCCGCCAAGAAAAAATCCAAGTCCGACAAGAAAAAGAAGGGTGTTTCCGATGAAAACAATAAACAACATAATCCTAAGGTACCCTTATTCTTTAATTTATATCGTTAACTGTTTTACGCTGACGCTTGACAATTTTTTAGTTAATAATATGTGTAATGTAACCAAGGTTTTAGTATTGCTAATTGAATCGTAATTTCTTGAAACTTATACTGTAAATTTGTAGGCATTTGCATTTAATTCCACGGTGAAAGCCAAGAAATTGCAAGCACGGGCTACAGAGAAGGAGCAGAAGAGGCTTCATGTCCCAACAATTGATAGGTCCACGGGTGAACCAGCTCCATATGTAATTGTAGTGCAGGGACCTCCCAAGGTTGATATCACTTGTTTGTCATTTACAGCTTTGGTTAGGTGTCATTCATTGTGTTTTAGATTTGATGTTTTTGTGGATTATGCTATTTTTAGGTTGGGAAGTCACTGCTAATTAAGTCTCTTGTGAAACACTATACAAAGCAAAATTTACCTGAAGTTAGAGGTCCCATCACTATAGTATCAGGTATGGATTGCCTTCCCACATTGTTGCTTTTTTTATTGGCTTAGTCCAGACATGAATAATTGGAAATATTAGAAAGAGCGAATGGATTCACCTAATCACATCCGAGATATTATCTTGATTGGTTTCTGTCTCTCTCATGTTTCGTCTTGATTTTGATTTTTATCTCTGTTCAAAAAGGAGGTAGAGAGAATATCAAATATGCTGGAGGTGTGGGGTGGTTGTGGGAAGTTGCAGAAATTGTTCAGTAAACATCTTATAGCTTATCCTTTTCCTGCTCCCCATTTCAATTACAATGGTAGGCTTTAGAGATGCACTTAGGCCGATGCTTTGCCTTGCTAAAGTTTCATTTCGGTGGAAGCTCTTAGTTGGTGATTCAACAAAAGACCTAGGTTAATTATGAGACTCATGAGTTTTGCCTAGAGGTCGACTCTAAATCAGTAAGGTAGCCGGATCAATTTAATGTGAACTGTTAAGGAAACTCGACAGATGGATATGCTAGTCATTACTCACTAGGAATAGGAAGTTAAATTTATCTTATAAGAGAGCTAGTTACTATTTGCATTGTAAACTTAAAACTGAACCAGAAAAGTTGAACTTGAACTACCATGGTTTTATCCACCCATATGTTTAACTTAATATGCAGTGTTTCAATTACTCTCCTGTATTGTTGTTTCTATCTATAGTTACTCAGTCTTGAATGTGTTTTATTTCCATCAATTTTGCATCTCTTTTCACTTAATGTGTATTTAGTTGAACCTTGTTTTTAAAAGCCCATAAAGCAGGTTTTGGTGCTTTTCTACGCATTTCTCCGTTGCCAATATTGGTAATAGCTAGAAGTAAAACATTTTTTTTTCTTTCGATGTCCCAAAATAAGGTGTCAACTTAATCAATTAGCAGAATAGCTATATATGCAGTATTGCCACAACCATATTCTATTGCATTTTACTTGGTTTTTTCGTATTGGAAGATTATTGTTAATTCATTTGTGACACTGTAGGTAAGCAGAGACGTTTGCAGTTTATAGAGTGTCCGAATGATATCAATGGAATGATTGATGTGGCAAAGTTTGCGGATTTGGCATTGCTTCTCATTGACGGTAGCTATGGCTTTGAAATGGTGCGCTTTTGTTTCTTAAGAGAAAAAAGAATCATTAGGATAAGCATAAGATTGTTCTAGTGTTTTCTCATTGAATATGTAGCAACTCCTCTAGTCTAAGGATGGGTTATTCATAGTGAGTTAGGTGAGACTGAATAATATGCTGATTATATCATTAACATAAGTTCTTGATTCCTCTGTCTTTCAAGTTTATCCTCTTTGTCTTTATCAAATTTTATCCTCTTTGTCCCATTTTATTTGACATGCCTTTTCTCACGAAGTGCAAAAATATCAGTACTTGTAGAAAGTGTAGTACTTTATTACTCTATACATCCCTTATGAGTTTCAAGAATTCAAATCTAAACCATGATATCCTCAGCAATACCTGATCACTTTCAACAACTATTTTCAATGTTATCTTCTAACACTATCACTTTAATATGCAAGTCAAGCCAATTATTTAATTGTGTGTTTATCAAAATCTCTCACTGAATAGCTGAGGGAGTATCAGTTTGATTCCTTGCACAAACTTAATTAGTTATATTAAAATTGACATTTGTTGCATGCTTTCATCTTGGTTACCAAGGTAATGCAGACGGTGTTATATTCTTTCTCTAGTACTGTCACATTAACTGATTGGTGATTGCTTCCAACTTTACTGCCTCCAGGAAAAATGAGTTTTCTCGGCTGATAATTTTTTTTTGTTGGTAGACCTTGTGATTGGTTTAATTACTTTTGCAGGAGACGTTTGAATTCCTTAATATATTGCAAAATCATGGATTTCCTAAAGTAATGGGTGTTCTTACACATCTCGACCAGTTCAAGGATGTTAAGAAGCTTAAAAAGACAAAGCAACGGTTAAAGCATAGATTTTGGACTGAGATATATGATGGAGCTAAATTATTTTATTTGTCTGGTCTTATCCATGGGAGGTAAGTCCCCTGGCTTCCATATTCGAAAAATGCATGTTTAGCATGCAATGGTGATTTCAATGGAACATTTCTATTTGATTTCTGAAATAATTTTTTGTTAATGAGTAGGTACTCTAAACGTGAAGTGCACAATCTTGCGCGCTTTATCTCTGTCATGAAATTTCCTCCTTTATCCTGGCGCATGTCCCATCCTTACATTGTTGTAGATCGATTTGAAGATGTAACTCCTCCTGAAAAAGTGCGCATGGACAACAAGTGTGACAGAAATGTCATTTTGTACGGTTATCTTCGTGGATGTAATATGATGAAAGGAGCAAAGGTCTGTGATGTGAATGCTTTGTTTCTTTAACTTTCCATTTATTTGTTAGGGAAATAACTTTTAGTGCTACTTCATGTCAAATAAAATTCTGATTTCACTACGAACTGGTTGTTTAAAGGCATAGATGCAAAGGTTTATGCACCCTGTAAGGTCAATTGAAATTAATATAGTTGCTGAGATATGGTATGTTGGTTGGCTCTATCGGGCTACAAATAGATGAACTCTAAGAGTGACAATACCACTGAGCTGGTTCAAAGACTTAGAGAAAATCATCAAGCTTAACGTTCAAATATTATGTATCTAATGGATAATATAGAAATTTTTGGCTATAGTTTTAGAAATTTTGTAGAACCATGCCAGCCTGTATAATATGGACCATTTGGAATGGAAGGGATTGAAGGTGCTTCGAAGACAAGACTACAACAGTACAGATTTTAAAGTATAGATGCTTAGGACCTTTGGCTTTTTGGTGTAAACTTGACATCATCATCATATATGAGGAGGAGAAAAAGGGAGACACTTATCAATGTTTTGTAGATTTTGTATAGGGAACCTTTTGTAACGTCCTACATTAGCTTAGTGCTTGGCTATTTCACTTGTGAATAATATTTGCTTTTTTTGTCAACAATCAGAGTTTGTGAATTCTACTGGTCGATGTACTAGTGAAAGAGAAAAACCTATGCCTTCCATAACAAAGTAGAGAAGATCGGGAAAGATGGAAGCCTTTGGGATAAAAACTCAATGAGTTGTTTAATGTTTATTTCTTCCTTGTCCATATTCTAAAGCTGCTTCACAATATTACCAGGTGCATATTGCTGGTGTTGGTGATTATAGTTTGGCTGGTATAACAGCATTACCTGATCCATGCCCTCTACCATCTGTTGCCAAGAAGAAGGGACTAAGGGACAAGGAAAAGCTGTTTTATGCTCCCATGTCTGGATTGGGCGATCTTCTTTATGATAAGGATGCTGTCTATATAAACATAAATGATCACTTTGTCCAGTTCTCTAAGGTTGATGAAACAGCTGCTGTGGGGGGCCGCAGAGGTACAATATTTCCACTACGTATCTAAGAATCCTATTTGTTTTAAAATTGACGAATTCCAAATTTTCGTAGCTTATGGGAAATTCACATTACCTCATTAGTTCAGCAAGCTAAGTGATATGCTTCAGGCTGTCTTCTGGTATCTGGAATTTAAGTTTTTACTTGTGTCTTGGTAGTTTGATTGATACCTTTGTAAATAATTCATCATTTATGAAAAGAGTCGTGTTTGGCTGATTAACTGTTTTTCTTTGGCAGAATACATCATTTAAGAAATGTTTAAGTTGGGCTTAAATAAAAAGCCAGTTTTTATGCTGCTGTTTTTTTGATGAATGTTCTCTCTTTTGAAGCACCTTTTTGGTTATAGCTTTTTTGTTGTTTGAAATGGTAAGTTTTTATTCATAAACAGCACCATGTGATATTGATTTTAAAATTTGCTGCTATTACCAATGCCTTGAATGTCCTTGCCTTCCTTTGGTTGCTCTGGATTCCTCCCGTCCCAATCAGTTACTCATCATAATTTCTGGGTGAATTCTTCTTATTATTGATGAAGCGACTTAATAAGACCAAACGTTGATTATGAAGTCTTCTCCTTCTGGTGATGTGTCTGTGTCGTCCATTTCCTCCATGTTCTTTGTCTGTCTCTCTCTTTTACGTGCGGAGGAGTGCTATTTGCTTAGATGGTTAGAACTTGTTGAGAACTCTTATATGTTGTAAAATTTTAATACGCCTTTTTACCATTGCTTAGATATTGACAGGACAGGAGTGGTCGTTGATAACCTTTTGATCGATAGTAGTTTGTTGGATTCTGCGCATTTTCTACTTATCTGTCCAATTGAAAAGAAAAAATGAGTTATGTCACTGTCACTTTCCTACCATGTTATTAAGAAAAATGGTATATACATCGGTCAAACAACATTAGGTGGATGACAATAGCAACTAATTCATGAAAAAAATAAAAGAGAATAGAATTTAAGTTAGACACGATTTTTTAATTTTGCATAGATAATAATTAAAAATCTCACCTGTGTCATGCGTGGATTTGCGACTAGTTCTCTTAATAATTCTGGATAAAGGAAATATTGGATGTTGAGATCACCTTTTTCCTACATGCTATATGTTTTTGTTTTATTTTTTGGGTTACAACTTTTGGCAAGACATTTTCCCACTGACCAGTATTATTCTATTGATTAGGGAAGGGCAACGATGTTGGAGAGGCTTTAGTTAAATCACTTCAGAACACGAAATATTCTATTGATGAGAAGTTAGAAAATAGTTTTATTTCCCTTTTTGGGAAAAAACTTAATCCATCCTCGTCAAATCATGCTAAAGCTGATCAAACTTTTGACGTGGAACCTGCGGAGCGAGATCAGTCTGGGTTAGAACCCAACAGCGATGGATCAGATGAAGACAGTGATGCTGAAGATTTGAATGGGTTGGAATCACTACAGTTGGAGCGATCTCATCCAAGAGATTCGAAGGACACCTCTGATGATAGTTCTGAGGAAGAAGATACTATTGGATCAGAGAAGCACCCAGGATCCAGTAGTAGTTTCAGGGAACATGCTGATTTCCATGACGGAAGGATGAGAAGAAAAGCTATCTTTGATAATGATAATGATTTTGATGAAAAGGTAAGCCAATGACATTCATGATCTTGTCTATGAGGTGTTTGTGTATTGCGATTAAAAACAAGTAAACAACTATCTGTACCAGAATATTAAGGAGGAAAGCTTATGCCTCCTTTTTTTTTCCTGGTTTGGAGAAATCTGATAAACCTGTTGCTTTCCACCTCTGTAAGAGCCCCTGAAAACTGTGCCAGTTTTTTTTGGGGAGCGGTTCACCATGTGGTGGAATTGATGTTTGAAATGTGCATATGTTGTATTTATACTATTTCATTAAATCCAGGATTATAGTGAAGAAGATGGCGAAGGGGATGCACAGGACGAGGAAACACAAGATGATGATTTAGAGGACACTGATGAGGAAAATGAAGCTTATCAAAATTCAGGGGAGGATGATGATTTCGATACAGATGGTAGGTTTTTGATCTTCATTTAGTACAGGCATCGTCCTCTGGGTACTTCGATCTCCATTTAGTATTTCATCATCCTCTTGGCCTAAAGTAGCTAGCTTTCTTTCCAACCCTTTTCTAATTACTCCAAATCTTTCATTTCTTAAGGAATCTTTTTTTTGTTCTTTTAGTAGAAGAGGACACCGGCAATGCTTCAAGATGGAAAGAGTTCCTGTCAGAAAGGACACGTGAGCGCCAAAATGTTAATCTTATGCAGCTTGTATATGGGGCATCTGAATCCAAGTCAACTATTAAAGCTGAGTTGCAGCAGCATGGCACAGAAAACGATGAAAGTGATACTGAGTTCTTCGTGCCAAAAGGAGAAGGAACTAAGGTTTGTTCTTATACAGCTCATCAAATAATAAAGCTTTTGGTCCCACGGTAGTTTTCTTTTGGCCCATGTGATATCCAGCTAAGCACATTGCACGCCAATTAGATGAAATCTGTGTTATGGGAATCATTGTCTATAATTGTTAGTATTACAATTTCAGAGTATCCATCCACTCTAGTCTAAAAGATAGGGAGAGGGATTACTCAATTACGTGGAGGGAGAGGGACCATACAAACATATCAAAAGGTTGAAAATTCTTATTCGAATAGAACAAAACTGTGTTTATCAATAGTTGAGGGACCCAAAAAAAAGCAATCTTCTCAATGCAATTAAATATAGCTCTTTCGCTGTTGTAGTCATTTTTTATTTTACCTCTATCATTTTGGTAGGAGTTGAAATGACTTGTCAAATTATTGCATTATTTTTATGTAGAAACCAGAAGAGCGGGTGGATGATGATAATATTGATGCCGAGGACTGCTCCAAATTTGTAAATTTTGTAAGTCAAATTGATTGGAAGATTCAAGAATCAATTGAAAGCATCCGTATCCGTTTTGTCAGCAAAGGCTGGTCCAAAGCGGCTCGTGGAGGTGGCTCAAGAGATGTCAATGGTAATGATGATGTTGGTGAGGATGGCGAGGATCTGTTTGGTGATTTTGAAGACTTGGAAACAGGTCGGAAGTATGAGAGCCATGAGATAGGTGATGCTGGAACTGATGATATGATCCGCATGGATGATGAATCAGCAGTTGAGGAGCGCAGGCTAAAGAAACTGGCACTTCGTGCAAAATTTGATGCTCAATATCCTTTTGTTACCTCATTTTTCTTTCCTTTTCCTTCCACTCCACCCTGTCATCTTTCATTCATCATCAAATAACTTCTGCTCTCCCCCTAACTATGATGGGATTTTCATACCCTTATGTTGTTGTTGTTGTCCTTGTAATTTGTTTTATGACCTTAACTTCTATGTACATATGGTGGGTCTGATTCCTCCAATGAGGATGAGGACGAGGTTGTCAAATCAGACACAAAGTCTCATCGGGGTCAAGCTGATGGAACTGGGTACTATGATAAGGTGAGGTTTTGGTCAATTCCAGCCAACCATAAAGTGTGGATGCATTTACTTTATAGTTAATCATGTCTTGTTTCACAGTTGAAGGAAGAGGTAGAGCTTCAGAAACAAGTGAATTTAGCAGCACTAAATGAACTTGATGAGGCCACTCGGATAGAGATAGAAGGCTTCAGAACAGGAACTTATCTTAGACTAGAAGTTCATGATGTCCCCTCTGAAATGGTTGAATATTTTGATCCTTGCCATCCGATTCTTCTTGGAGGTCTAGCACTTGGCGAAGAAAATGTTGGATACATGCAGGTAAAAGCTCCTCTTTGGTTATGTCCAATTTGTTTCTTTTTTCCTTAGTGTTTATTTACCCCATGAAATGGATATTCAATCTTTCATTCGATTGTTGTTTTTGTAAACAGATGGACGAACTAGTATTCACTTCTTTAGAAGTTTGTCTCTCCTCTAAAATATATTAATGAGTAAAACTTAAACATTTTATTGTAAGCTATCGGTTATGGACGATTTTATGGAGGGATTATTAACTGCCAGTCAGAGAGGCCATACATAGTTATGGTATTATGAAAGCTAGAAGACACAACAGACAGCTCCGATACGGTCATAAGAGAGTAGTGCAACCTGAAGCAAATTTTTGAGAGCCGTTTACAGAAAGAAAGCTATTAGTTTGCCCCAGGAAGAACTAGTATGTCCATTAGGTTTGTTTGATTATAACAGGATATCGTTTGCTGAAAATAAGATTCTGTCAAAATTCTATTTTATTGAGTTTAAACTAGGTGTAAACTCCCCGTTCTAAGCAAATCCCCCATTAACTAGCAAAGTTCCGAACATGTGATGGTAGTAGGCTTACAATACCGTGACGGGTAGTCCCTGTTACTCTCCAACAGCTTATCTGCAAGTATAAGAGACAGTACTGAAGAAAAAGGAGTGAGGCTCTGGCCCTGTCATGCATTTATGTAGTATGCTAGCATGACTCATGAATAGAAAAAGAAAAGCTATTTCTCTTGCATAAATGACATGTCGTAAAAGTTGGTGCATCGTGGTGTAATTTAATTTTATCAATGTTAACGCCTTGTTATGATATGTAATTATACAAAGTTAAATTTGTGGAATGAAAATCTTAATTACAAGTTTTTCAATGAGTGTATTGTTGCGTCCCAATACTACTGGAGAAAACTCTCTTTTTTTCAGGTTCGGTTGAAGAGGCACAGGTGGCACAAGAAAGTGCTGAAGACTAGGGATCCAATTATTGTTTCTATTGGTTGGAGGCGCTACCAAACTGTACCTATTTATGCCATTGAGGATCAAAATGGTCGTCACCGTATGCTCAAGTACACTCCTGAACACATGCATTGTCTAGCAATGTTTTGGGGTCCCCTTGTGCCTCCACACACGGGAATGATCGCTGTCCAGAACTTGTCAAACAATCAAGTAAGGTGTCACTTGTAGTTGCCTATGATTGCTGTTAAGTACTTGTCAAACAATTAGGTAAGGTGTGATATATAGGTGGGCCTTGGCAAGTTGGCTGGGAATGCATTCAGCAAGTACCAAGCTAACTTGTTATGGTCCATTTTCTCATTTCTTCCTATTGATGGATATATTAACTTTACAAGTCTAGTAATGCAAGCGCCCCTAAGGCTTTGATTTAGTGGTAGGAGCGCAACATGTGATCTGTGGGTTAGGCACACTTCATGGGTTCAAACCTTGCTGTAGACAAAAGCCTGCTATTTAAGTTGATAAGCGTAGAGAGAGCGGGCCTGTTATTCACCAATTTTCGATTCTTGCGCTACCGACCCTCGTGGATTTCTCGTTTATCAAAAAAAGAAAAGAAAAGAGGGCCTATCAATGCAAGCCAAACCAATTTCCTCAAATTGATTGGGAACCATTGATTACTCATAGATGGAAGAATCATCCGTTAGTACACATTCATTTGTCTTCACCAGATCATAGTCTCCTTTAAATACTTATTACATGATTTACATAACATTTTACTGGCTCAGTTTATTTCATTGCTTTGTGCTTGGCCATTTTCATTTCTAAATATGCCTTAGGCCTCAGTTGTTTTCATTAAGATTAAGACGTCTGAATATGAATGCTTATCTGAATATTAAGATGTGCATTAAGATTTAGATGTCGGAATCTGAATACACATATGAATATTAAGATTTGAATACTAAATAATTAAGATTGATTGTTTTCTCAACATCTGAATATATAAAAAACTATTAAATATAAAATTTAAATAAAATATTAAATTAATCTACTACTATATCAATGATTTTTTTTGATGAAGTAATTGATTTCATTGATGGCATTCAGTAGATGCAGAAAGCGAAGAGTACAAATTACTAAGAAATATAAATCAGCCCCTTACGGAGAATAAGTCTAAAGGTTTAGGGTACCTTGGCAGTTTACAGGGTACGTATTATGCCAACTAAAAATGTTTAAAATACACCTAACCTTCACAGAGTGGATGGGAGTTTATACCCATCTATCCAAATACACCAAAAAATGCTAGCTGGTATCATCCTCTAGATCTTCTTGATAGTTTTATCAACTTTCACAAGCTCCAACTTTCATAATGTTGAAGAATGAAAAAGTCTCACATCGGTGATTAATGAAATGAGTGGTCTCGTTACCTGGCTTAGGCAATCCTCCTCCCTTTGAGCTAGCTTTTGAGGTGTAAGACCTAATTTTACACATAGGCATCCTTTATATTAGGTATTTTTATCAATATAATGACAGTTGGAGGTGATATATCGTGGTGACTGGTTGTGGTGATTGTCGTTAGTGATTAGTTGTAATGGTGGTGATTGTAAATGGTGGCTAATGGTGGGGACAACTAACTTACGCGATAACAACGATAGTTAGCAGTGAAAATGGCTGGAGTAGTAATGAACTATATCCCATCTTTGTAGAAACTTTTGAATAAACATCTTAAAGATATTAAGACTTTGTTATTGATCTTAATCATTCAGATCTATTCAGACTCATTAAGTGATTGTAAAATTAAAAAAAACAAACGCACTTAATGATTAAGATTCAGACCTGAAAAAACAATAAAACTTGGGCCTCATTTGTTTGCACTTAAGGAAGGTCTTAATATCAATCATTCATATCTCAATCATTAAGTCTGTTTGTTTTTTAGGTCTAAATCTTAATCATTAGGTGCGTTTGTTTTTTCCTTTTACAATCACTTAATGAGTCTGAATAGATCCTAATGATTAAGATCTGTAACAGTGTCTTAATATCATTAAGATGTATATTCAAGGATCTCTACAAAGATGACAATTCTTTAATTCCATCCATTCACCGCTATCATCATCAACCACTATTGCCAACTACCTCCGCCGCTGCCCTCCATTATTAACTACCACCAACCACAACCATCATCTTCAGCCACAACACCACCGTTGCCAATCTCTACAACCAACCATCACCACCATTTGCAATCATCACCACCAATCACCATTACCACAACAATTACCATTGTTAATCACCACTATAATGCCAACCTCCACCATTATTATCAGTCTCCACCACCATTGTTAACTACAATTACTAGCCACACCACCACCATTAGTCAAAGACCATCCCCAATTGACACCCACAACCACTACCGCCACCGCTAACTATCACCACCACCAACTGTCATATATATGTAATTTATTAAAAATATTTTGTTAATATAATATTAGAATGTTGTATTTTGTTGATTTTATATTTATTGATTTTTAAGTAAAGGCAAATTTTATACATTCATATTAAAAAACAAACAATCTTAATTATTTAGTATTCAGATCTTAATATTCATGTGTATTCAGTTTCAGACATCTATATTTTAATGCACATCTTAATATTCAGATATGTATTTATATTCAAACATCTTAATCTTACTGAAAACAAATGAGACTTTAATGACTAAGATCTGAATGATTAAGATTAAGACCTTCATTAAGTGCAAATAAATGAGGCCTTAGACTTCTTTGCAAATAAATGAGGCCTTAGACTTCTTTCCTGCAATCTCCTCATGTACTAATTTTGGTTTTGAAGTTTATATTAAATACGTATAAAATTGTAAGCTTCATGCCTTTAGTCTCTTAGCTACCTCTTTGAATAATCACTAGAACTAGCCAAGGAAACTTTCACCTCATGCTCGAAATGTCTAGCATCCTCCTTGACGGTGCAGTTCCCGTCTTTGAGCAGCTCCCTCCACTCCACTGGAGAGTTGTTTGGTTCTGGAGCTTGAATAACTTGTGGGGGTCTCATATTCTAGAGGTGATAGGTGATTTGTATGGCCATATTCTGTAGTTATGCTGTCATCACCTGGACCATCTGTTTGACTAGTATTTTGCTTCCTTTTACAACTCCCTCCAATGGAGAGTTGTTTAGTTCTGGTGCTTGAACAACTTGTGGGGTCTCATGTTCTAGAGGTGATCTGTAATTTTTGTGGTAGTTTCTGTAATTGGCTAGTATTTTGCTTCATCTCACAACCAGGATGGGGGAGGGAAGCCTTACACCTCTTATTCTTCTTGGAGGTTTACCTGATCAATGGCTTATTTGTTCTTTCCATCTCACTGTGAAAGCTCTGTTTTTTTGATGTCCATAATGAATGCTTTGAATACTGGCAACTAGTAATTGTTTTGGTTTATACTAATCCCCCCCCCCCCCCCCCCCCCCCACAAAAAAAAAAAAAAAAAACCAACCCCAAAGTACACCTGCCTGTCCACTTGTTGTATAGGTTGGCGTCAATCTTACTGCTAGGTGGACTATCTAGATTTCTAGCACTTCTTCTTGAGGCATATTACCGAGTCAGTTTTGTGAATATCAAATTATATGATGTTCCCTTGGTGTAGCACATTCACCTTCTGATGGAACCATTGGCTGATGAAAGTGTCACCTTTCTTCAACAGTATCCTACTTTTGAAGTAATGATAATGTGAAAGATTTGTGCAATTCTACTTAATATTATGTGCAAAATGTTCTGCTTTAAATTGAAATGTAGAGACTGATATAATGTGCAAGGTGTGAAACTTTGCCTTTGGCTATTATGGTAAGGATAGACTCTACTAATGCTAAGATGTTTTATTTTCTGATTTTCTTCTTTGATTATATGTGAAGTTGGTGTTTATGGAAGTGTTCGTGTTTTCTTTTGGAAAGTTGGAGTTCATGATTTAGTGTTGTCAAGGTTCCTTTTTCAATTCTTTAGAAGCTCTTGGTAACTGTTGTAAAGATTGATGAGCTTACAACAATACATAGTGAGGCAGTGGGATGGGGAGTAGAGTGAGGGAGTGGGAGATCTGCAGTCAATATTTTGATGCAAATACAGGTTGATCCTGCCTCTGTGCTGATTGTTCTTTGTCTGTCTTTATAACTTTTCAGGCATCCTTTAGAATCACTGCCACTGCAACTGTGCTAGAGTTCAACCATGCAGCACGAATAGTCAAAAAGATCAAGTTAGTTGGTCACCCATGTAAAATATTCAAGAAGACAGCACTTATCAAGGACATGTTCACTTCAGATCTTGAAATAGCTAGGTTTGAAGGTGCAGCTATTCGAACTGTTAGTGGAATTCGCGGGCAAGTGAAAAAGGTAGTTTACCACTTTGGGTATCATTTGAGTGCTGTCTCACTTCGCTTCCTGGTTTTCTTGCTATGGATACTTGTGCTTGACTGTAAATTGACAGGACTTAATTAGACAATATAATCATTCGAGAAGAAGATATTTTCTTGTCACTTCATCTAGATACAGACTTCTCATGTTCGTTCCCTCTTTTTCTCTAAATATTAAACCACCATTGGTATTCGATGACGTTTGATCAGAGGAATAAACAATATGAGATTTACTTTTGGAGATTCTGACCACCTCTGATTGAAAGAACGGAATAATTACGCGTTGTTGATTTGTTGAGCATAAGATATTTAGTATTTTAATGTTCTAACAAAGCATGGACTTACACACAACAAAGATGAATTCTTTGAAAAGTAAAGGTGCATGTGGACTGGGGGTTGGGGAAGGGGATTTCATTCGTCGCTGCCTGCTTGTGCTCGTTATTCGAGGTTTCTTCTGGACTCTCTTCTGTCCATGCCCATGGGCTCTCCATGGACATTAGTTTGCGGTTCTTGTTAATTCTAGTATAGACTTGTCACTTTCTTAACAGGATTTGTCACGTTGTTTGGATGATGATGATTTAGGGTGCCATCTCAAAAAGTTGCACATGTTGCAAAGTGATTCCACCACAGAAAGTTGTGGAGATGTAGTAGAAGCAGTTCTCCATGTTTAGGAATGGTTTTACTCCTGTTTCCTAATTCATTTCCGTACTTGCGTTGTTGATGTTATTCTTAGGCTGCTAAAGAAGAGATTGGTAACCAACCCAAGAAGAAGGGTGGAAGTGCCAAAGAAGGCGTTGCTAGATGCACATTTGAGGATAAGATCCTTATGAGTGACATTGTTTTCTTGCGTGCTTGGACTCAAGTTGAAGTTCCTTGCTTCTACAATCCGTTGACAACAGCATTACAGCCACGTGACCAAACTTGGCAAGGAATGAAAACAGTTGCTGAATTAAGGAGAGAGCATAATCTGCCAGTGCCTGTCAACAAGGATTCATTATATAAGGTGAAGCATGTTATTTCACACGTTTGTTAATAACTTCATAATTACATTCAGAGTCCTTGTGTTGGTTTTTCTTTTCCTGCTGACCTACGCCTCTCTGCTTGTTATGTTGTTTGATGCCGCAGCCAATTGAACGAAAGCTGAAAAAGTTCAACCCCTTGGTAATTCCCAAGCAACTACAGAAAGGTCTCCCCTTTGCCTCTAAGCCTAAGGATATTCCAGCTCGGAAGCGACAACTCCTGGAAGATCGGAGGGCTGTGGTGATGGAACCTCATGAGCGTAAAGTGCTTGCTAATATTCAAAAGCTTAGACTCATTCAGCACGAGAAGGTATGCTCTCTCCAACTGGAGCAGTTAAGACTTGGTTTTACTACTAGTACTTTCGTGGCTGTAGGTTGTTGGCACTTGCCCATTAATACTAGCAACAAGCTCTTAGAGTTATTTGGATAATTCACCCTTAAGTGACACGGTTCTCTTAGCCTCTCTGCTATGTCAATTTTACTGATCGTCAAAGCTTATAATATCTTTTTGGATATGAATTGTACGGTCACCATCGTTTTAAATGCATTTTGCAGATAAAAACGCGTAAGCTCAAAGATGAAGAGAAGAAGAAAGCACTTGAAGCAGAAAGGACTAAGGAAGAGCAACTGTCAAAGAAGCGAAGGAGAGAAGAGAGACGAGAAAAGTACCGCGTGCAGGATAAAATGAAGAAGAAAAGCCGTAGGGAATAGGACAGGGTCTTAGTCCTGAAACAGTTTCGTCTAAACCCGGATACTCTGGCCAATCTTGCTGGAAGAACTGAAAGCTTGGTTGACTGCCAAAATTGGCTCCATATCATTTAACTTTGCAGCATCAGTGGCGACATGTCGTAATCAGCTTGCTATGAGGTGTGACTTTGACGTGTTTGGCCAACCACTGGATATTTTGCTAGCCTTGGACCTCAGCGTTGCCGTGTACCATGGTAGGTACGTTCCAAAAATGGAAAATATTGGCCAAATTTTTGTAGTTTAGGGAAGTGATAATATATCATTGTAATTCTATACCAGATGTAATAGTGACATGAATATACAATGCAATGCTTCACTTATTCTGTTGTGTTTTTGGAAATTCCCAGGGAAACCCACAACCACTACCCTTCAGGTGCGTATTGGGTAAACCCGCTCTTGTGCTATAGCTTGCCAATCACTCAGAAGTTGTAAACAGCACTAGGCAAGCCCGGTGGCAAACTCGAACTATTCCGTTGTTTCTGTTTTCTCATCTTCAATGTTTGTGAAGTGGCACTCTAGTGCTTTGTCTATTGGCTTCTCATTCTGTAGGTGGTGTACTCTTTGCTATGTTCTCTAATATTTACGAAAAAGAATTGTAAGTGGGTGTTTGGACGAGCTTATAGTTTTTGGCGTATTTTTGCCTTTTAGCTTAAAAGTAAGTGCTCAAAAACACTTTTTTATTTTACCCAAACACTCCAAAAGTGCTTAAAAGCTATTTTGACTTAAAAACACTTAAAATAAGTCAATCCAAACAGGCCCTAAATACACTTTTCATTTGAAACTAAAGATGAAAACGTTTCACAAATTGCTAAAAGTGTGTGTACATGTTGCTAGTATTACTCCAACTCATTGGGTAAGTTAGCTAGAATTCAATATGCCTTCCATTTTTTCATTTTCTCCCCTTTCGGTCATATATTTTCACTCTAGGTAAAATCTAAGGTTGCAATTAAAAAGATCACCAAGCTAATCATTAAGCTACCAAACTTGTTCATCACCATGAGTTTAGTGTTTAATATTCAAAGTAGTATAGACCTACCAAATAGGAAAGTAGGGTAAAGGGAAAATTTCTCAAATGAGAAATAGCAAACTTGAGCTCATAATTAAGGAGGAGATAACACAACTTTGCTTATTACAAGAGATAGCAATTTGTAAGCTAAAATATTGCTATTTTTTTTGTATTTAAAGCTTTAATGGGCAAATACAAATACAAATTGGGGGGAGGGGGGGGGGGGGGGGGGGTTGAGTGATTTTAGCTGGATTGGTACGATTAAAAAGGAAAGGATCTTTAATGAATAGATTTCTCTCCTTATATCACGCGATTGATCTGGATTTTTTAGATTTCATTTTCAAATGGGGAACTTTAAGGAAAATTATTCAACAACAAAATCTCTAATCTGAAATTCAATATATTGACAACATGAATCAATAAGTATTTTTTTTTACAAGTCTGTGTTGTAAATATTATTTATAAAAGATAGATATTATGTATTTGACCTTGAGTAATATGTATTTATATTCATTTATTTACATACAATATGTATTTGTATTGAATTATATGTATATATATACAGTTCAATATGTATTCATTTATTTACGTACAATATGTATTTGACCTGGAGTAATATTTATTTATATTCATTTATTTACATATAATATGTATTTGTATTTGTATTGACATTGCATATAATTAAGAAGACAAAATACATTTATATTTTCACTGTATATATAAAACCAGTCAAAAAATACAAATCATTTGTGTTTTATATTCAGATTGTGTTTCAAATACATTTTGTACTAAAAAATACATTTGTAGAGTGTCAAATTTACAAAAAGATAAATATATTTTGTATACAAAGAGTAAACATATGTACTTGTGTTCAAGTGAATGCATCATATCAATAAAATATAAAAAATACATATCGTTGAATGTATCATTTGACACAAATATATCAACAAATACAATTCGTATCATTAATACAAATACAAGTATCAAAGAAGACAAAAATAAATGCAATCAAATATATATATACAATTAAAATACATATATGCAGTCAACTACAAAATACAAATACAAAATAAATCAACAGTTCTTTGTCAATTTTTTTCATCTTTTTTTCAATCAAATCAACAATCCAATTTCCTTTTCAATTCCAAATCTCTGCCTTCAAATTCATCGTTAATAGTCAAATCTTCATCCAATTTCACCATTGATGGGTAGGGGTGTGCAAAAACCGATTTAACCAATAAACCGAACCGATAAAAATGTTATTGGTTTATCGGTATCGGGTTATTGGGTTAACGACTTTTTAACGGTTTTGTAATTTTTTTTATTGGACTATCGGTTCGATTTTGGTTTTAAGATTTTTGTTAATGGTTAAACTGATAACCCAATAAGATTATATTAAAACTATATTTTTATCCATAATTATAATAGTGACTTTAGATTTTAAATATATGCCCTATTATTTTTTTGCATTTTATAGTTGTTGTCTTAGTGTTGTTGTTTTCTTTCTAAAGATATTGGTTTGGTGAGGTTCTACCTATCAGTGTTGTTTTTCTTTTGAGGGATTGTTAGCGTTGCTATTGCATTCAAGTTTGCTAGTTAACAAGAACGAAAATAAGTTTGTTTTAGTAATAACATATTTAAATTTGCATATACTTGTAATTTGTATAGACTTTTATGCATGAAGATAGTGTATATATGTAAATGAAAATAAGAGAAAGCAAAAAATATTTTGGAAGCATTTTCTTATCGGGTAAACTGAAAACCGAACCGTTAAGGACCAAAACCAATTAACCAAAAATCGATAACGAATATCTTATTGGTTTGGTTATCGATTTTGCATGTTGACAAACCGAAAACCGATAAACCGAACCGATAATATACAAAACCGAACCGAACCGACCGATGCGCACCCCTATTGATGGGTCTCAAATTACTTACCCAGATCTATAATTACTCGTATCTTCATCCAATTTCACCATTGACGGGTCTCAAATTACTTCACAATTGATGGGTTTCAATTCACCATTGATGGGTATGAATATTACTTACCCAAATCTTCATCCAATTTCACTATTAATGAGTCTTTATTTCACAATTGATGAGTACAACTATCAACAATCGTCCAATTATCATAGTTGACATTCCTGGATTTTGAGAAACACTAATGAAACCTGGCATGTTATTATTTTCATTGGGGAAAAAGGGCAAACCTGGATTTTGAGAAACACTACTGAAACCTGAGGTGCTATTATTTTCACTGGGAAAGGCCAAACCTGGATTTTGAGAAATAACACTACTGTAACCTGGTATGCTATTATTTCCGGTGGGCAAAAAGGTTTGATTTATTGGTGGTTGCTCCTTGACGACGTGCTCCTCCGGTGGAGCACAATGGTTTGGAACATCATTCATGTAAATGCTATAAGTATTGAATAATGGCAGTTCAAAGCACTTGATATCAGGAAGAGATTGATGCTCTTCTAATTGTATTTGGACTGGTATATGGCTCTAGGCAAAATATTGCTATTTTTACTTTAAATCGTAATTATTTTAAAGTGTTATTATGAATCTTAATTATAAGTTCAAGTTTGCTATTCTCTGTAGTTTTCCCTTTATACTATGGTTTAGCATTAGGCTCAATATAAACCTAAAGTACAAAGTAATTAAAAGCTATAAAGCCGCTAGCTCCCACGCATCTAGCTTACGCATGTCATTACTTATGACAGCATAAATAATTTTCATGTTTGTGATAAGTATAGTGGACAAGATACTATTGAAAACGTTATTATCAGTAATGATAACAACACCAACAACAATTACTGTTTTCTCTTTATCTCAATTTGCGTAGTTCCTTTTAAAGATTCGGATTATACCAATATTTTCAAATATTATATTGATTTGAAAAAAATTGTAATTTATAATATATATTTTTTGGGTGTAATTTTGAATATTTAATTAATATAATTTAGTTCAAGTTCAAAATTAGGGAAATAGATTATGGAAAAGTAAAAAAAAATGACTCTTTTCTTTTTAACAACTCTTTAATTCTAACTTTTCACATGACATGTCATGCTTAAGATCACAAGATTAAAGAATATTTTGATACATTTGATATATCTTTAATTTAAGATCACAAGATTTAATTTAATTTTTTATTTTTTTAAACTCTGTGTCAATTTAAAATAGGTCAAATAAATTAAAACAACCGAGTAATTATTTAGGAGAGGCATGCGAAATGGCATGCGCCTAAGGCAAGACAAGCATGTATAGGGTCCACTTCCACTAAAATAGGTAATGGAGTACTTTTTTCTAGTTTACTCTTCTTCTAATAGAGTCTTAAAAGCTTTGCCATCGCCGGGCGGAAAACCAAAATCCAAAAAAAAACTTCCCTTCCCTTCCCCACCACCTCTGTATAACGAACAAACAGAGGAGAGGGATGACAAGAACACAAAATTGCTTACAATAAGTTAGTTACACATTGGCTTCTTCTTCATTCAAATATACATTGATAGATCTTCAGCATTAATATAATTAGTTTAGCAGCAACAAGCTCTTCAATTTGCTTCTTATTTTGGAGTCAACTGCATTTTCAGCTTCAACCGCCCTCGGGGCGCGCTTCTCGATCTCGTAGACGGGTATGTAATTGTCATAGAAAGTTTCCGTCATTTTTGTCATTTCTCTCCCATGTAAATCATTCGAAACTTTGCTGATTAGTCAACAATCCATCTATTATTTCTGGATATACTAGTTTCCAATGATCAGCTTAATTATCAGATTTAGGAAATTTATTTATATATGTTAATCTTCCGTAGCTGATTATTATATTTGTATGTATATATTGAGAGGGGATTGCATAGATAGGAAGAAAATATGGTAAGGAGCTTCAAGCTCTTTCCCAGATTCGTTGCTGTTGACACAAGTAACTTCTTTCTTGGAAAACAAAAACAGAAAACAATATAATGGACTTGTCACGTGAGTTGCACGTGTTTATGATCTAATTTTAATTGGAGGAGGTTTTTCTTTATTTTTTTTTAAAGCTTTATCTCTTGGATGGAAAGCCAGAATGAATTCAGTCTGCCTTTTTTATTCTTTTCGTATTCAGTTTGCTATTGATTTAAGAAAGAACCATGGTGATCACTGATCAGGAAGGAATATCTTTTTTACTCCCGTTTGTCTTACTTTGCTTTTCTGTCCATTTCAAAATCCACGTGACATGTTTAAGACCATAAGTTTGAAATATTTTGGTAATTTCTATGTATCTTTAATTTAACACCCCAAGATAAATTTTTTTTCTCTAGTTTCTTAAATTTCGTGCAAAGTCAAAACTATACCAACAAATTGAAAGAAGGGTAGTTTTTACACAACCATCATTTCGCCGTCCCATTATGACACTCATGCAGGTTTATGATTAAAAACATCTAAGATTCTTTGTCAAGTAACATGTATATATATATATCATGACCAAACAGGGTAAAAACTTTAGGTGAATTTAATAATGATAACAGGCATCTCCTTTCACATATAAAGTAGCTCTGGGATGCTTTTTAGTGGATAAATTTGACCTACACAACTTTAATTTACCAAACTTTAACTATTGTAATTGGTCCATTATAGCCGAAATTGTTGTTCAAAAAGATACAGGAACCTGGTCAAACCGTGCCTAATAAACCTTTGTTGTGCTGATGGTACTAATTCATTTTTAATAATTGATCAGGAAAAGCAAGTTTTAAAATAGTTTCTTTGCTTCCTATTCACAACTTTGGAATCAGGATCTGGTTCATGCATTTCACATCAATCTTCTTATATTCCATTCCAATTCGGTTGGGTCACTACATCCTAGTCTCTTTTTTTTCCATAATGGGAAATGAGGGAGGGAATCACAAGGTGGGGAATCGAGCCCTTACCAACAAAGTGAAAGTTCACGTAGCCAACCAACTGAGCTACTGAGATTCCTTACATCCTAGTCCTATTAAAATTTATCTTTTTTTTTTTTTTGCTTTTGCAGATGGAGAGGTGGTAGAGATAAAGAACTCAACTTCCCCTGCATTGCTACTTTTATGCCATGACTACAGGTGCAGGCTCTAAAGGGGAAATGGAGGGTACTATTGAGAGATATAGCAAGATCAAGCAAGGTTCCTGGTTAGACCAATTTCGACATGGCTCTAATCCTTGGATGGCTAGATATCTTTACGCCTTGTTGTTTCTCATTGCTAATTTATTAGCTTGGGCTATTCGTGATTATGGCCATAGCATTTTGAAAGAAATGAAGAGTAAGATTGCTTCATTCTTCGATTCTTTATTTTGTGGCATTACAGAGGTCCACCCCACACTTTTTTTTTAGTTCTATAGCATCAAAAACCTTTTTTGTTTCCTCTTTAATATGTGTCTTGTTATAGTTGTATAAATTAATACAGCAATAAAAACTTATAATCGTTTTTCAGAAGTAATCAGGTCAACTGGTAGAGATTTTCCTATTTCTTGTGCTACTGCGGTAGTACACAATTCTAACAATGTATATCGATCTCTGCAGGACTTAAAGGATGCAATGGTGGTGAAGACTGTTTGGGTGCAGAAGGAGTATTGAGAGTAAGCTTGGGGTGCTCTGTATCCTATCTCTCTCTAATCCCGTTTGATTCAAGTTAGCTAGTTTACAATCAATCCTAAAATTTACTCGATGACAATAAGTTGATGCTTGATACTTGAAGCATATGTTACAATTTTACCTACTTTGAAACTTCCATGGCTTTGTGATGAAATTCTTGATTTTCTCAGTCAAGCCTTAACATCATTTTAGCTTTTCTATTTCGCCATGTTCCTCTCTACAGCTGGTACTTCGAAATTGAATGACCGTAGAGAATTATGGCACTCAGGATGGTGGTCTGCCAAGCTTTTCATGAATATTTCTCTAATTGTACTGCCCTTTCTTCTTCCAGCAGAGATTATTTCAATCTATGGTTAGTATAGATGCATATTCTAGTACTTGTGTTTTGTTTCAAATGCTCAGATTTAATCAGTCAGTCATATGTAATTTTATTAATAGCTGAATGATGTTGTGTCTTCTGGACAGGCCAGGTTGCGCATTTTGGTGCTGGGTATGACCAACTCATCTAACATGCTTCTTTTCCTCATGCACAATCACTTTAGTGTTGGTTTTGATATTAAAATTAAGCTTAACTTCTTAGGCAATTCACAGATAGTCATACCCTCTCGTTGAATTTGCTTCTGATCCCTTTGCAGGGTCTTTTTACTAATCCAGCTGATAAGTATAATCAGTTTTATCACATGGCTGAATGATTGCTGTCACTCTGAGAAATATGCTGTGAGATGGTAATTGGCTTAGTCCCTCTTTTTCCATAAATTTTGATCGAGGATAAGCGTACCTTGATCTTATGCACAGGGATGTATTTTCAGACAAGATTTTAGGAAATTACATGCATTATGATGCTATCAATTCATTTAGATAACTGGTTCAGGCGCTATTTACTGTTATAAATAAACATTTCTGCTTGCTAGTACTGATATCGTTCAAATAAAATTAGAATCATTATTACAAGGCTGAATAAATGAGAAGAGCAGACAAAGAAAGTTCAGATCCTACACTGACCAGAATCCAAAAAGAACATGCAGTACATTTCAGTGATGTTACATTTTATGTAATTCCTATGAAGGTTTAAAATGGCTGATGATTAGTGCTAATGGAAATAAAACCATTTTGCAGCCACATCCAAATGATGTTACTTGCGACAGTTGCATATGTTATATGCATCCTTGGGATCATCTTAATGTACATTTGGTATACGCCTCAACCATCATGCCTTCTTAATATTTTCTTCATCTCCTGGACGTTAGTACTTCTCCAACTCATGACTAGTGTTTCTCTCCACCCCAAGGTGAGTCTGTGTTTCTTGTGTTTTACAATTTTTGTTGGGATAATTTATATTAATTGATGATATTTTTTGCTGCAGGTAAATGCCGGATTCCTGACTCCAGGTTTTATGGGACTATATGTGGTGTTTCTCTGCTGGTCTGCCATCAGAAGGTGCGATTTGGATTTGTTTCTTCCTAAACTTTACATCCTTCTTTTTACCTCATTAATAGTGCACAAAAGAATAAGGCTGCAATTTGAGGCTAAGCACCTAGACACCAGAGTTTCTTGAGTATTCTTTTATCTATCATCACTTGAGCCTTCTAGGAATATCAATTTCTGTAAGTAAATGTCATTGTTGAGTGAGAAGCTGTGCTCCTAAGAACCTGAAGTAAGAATTGGCATGTCTTGGCATATTCTCAAGCTTGGTTTTCAGTCATTTCAATATGGCATAGGAAGTAGATGAGTTAAACTTGTCACGAGTTAAGTTTTCGTGTTATAATTTTCATTTATTTGAGGATTTGAGGAAGTCCCTCTGTTCGGTTCAAGCTTCTACTTGAGATTAATGCCAGTACCCCTTTAGGTGTCTATGGTTTTATCACATTATGCCATTATTTCTTATAATTTCTTGTATCTACTTACAGTGAACCTGCTGAGGAAAAATGCATCCGGAAAGCAGAATCGGCAACTGGAAAAGGAGACTGGTTCACCATCATAGTAATTTTCGGACCTCAAAATGAACCAAGAAGTTCGTTGAGTCATTAAAAATGTGGCATTATGTCTTGCTAATTTGTCAATCTTGAGTTAAAATTGGCAAAGGTTCAGTTCAGCTCTAGTATTATTCTATTGTCCTAATTTGGACAAGCTTTATCCAGCCTTTAGATTCCAATGCTATATAATCTAGGTGAAGTATCTCATGTGCTGCTAGAATTCTTATTAGAGTCTCGTCTTTAAAACATATAGTGGTGTAGTAGAATACTAGAATTATATATCCCCTTTTCAACATGTAATTAATAAAGGTAGATTATCATGATTTTCCCACCTTTTCTCCTAAGCTCAAAGCTTTCACTCTTAATTTTGTACAGAGCTTTGTTGTAGCGGTCCTTGCAATTGTCATTGCAACATTTTCAACTGGAATTGATTCAAAATGCTTTCAGGTTTGCCTCATCTTAATTAGTACTTTTCAATTGCGTAATCCCAATATATACCTGAGAAAAATTTCTAACAGAGAGAAGTTACAGTTCAAGAAGGATAATGCACCTGAAGAAGAAGATGATGTACCATATGGTTATGGATTCTTTCATTTCGTCTTTGCGACAGGAGCTATGTATTTTGCAATGCTATTAATTGGATGGAATCCTAATCACACCATGAAGAAGTAAGTTTATCTTCAGACAACAGGTTAATTAATTTTGATTTGGGCGATAAAAAGTTATGGTTTCAGTTCGAAATGATAACAGATACCAGAACATTTGATAGAAGGATATTGAAATGCTGCTTGCTAATTCTTAAGAAAGAAAAACAAACCAACAGAATTTGGGGGTAACTAAATGCTTCTTATTGCATAGTGCTTTTTTTTTTGTTAATCTGCAGGTTTACAATAGATGTTGGCTGGACTAGTACTTGGGTAAGGATAGTGAATGAATGGCTTGCAGTTTGTGTTTACAGTAAGTAGCTCAGCAAACTTGGCCACCTTCCAATATGTTAAGTATGGTATAAAGATTTAGATGATTAAACATGTAATGTGAGGCTTTAACATTCCTCAAATTTAACAGTATGGATGCTCGTGGCTCCGATCGTTTGGAAAAGCAGGCAAGTAGCAACATCACATGTGTGACAGACTTCAGTACATAATCACATTGCCAGGATTGCTCCAATTATTATGGCTGACCGTCGTGGCTTTCATGCCTGTCCTGGAGAAAAAGAAGCAGCAAGTCTCCGCATATGCACTATATGAAGACCAATGTCCTGTCTAATCACCTCTCCAAGCTATAATATGGAGCGGAGTGGTTAAGTCTGATTAAATTTTAGCCCTTTGTATCTGGAAAGCAGATCTTGATACATGTAAATGTCATAGCTTATGTAACGTTATAGAATCTTGATTTGTTGATTTTTTTCTTACAGCTAAGTGAAAGCAGAAAAAAAGGTTAAAGAAAGAAGTTAAACAACGATCCCACTGTCATTTATCTTTGTAGGCCAATCTTTTCTTTTCCTTTGAATAGTTTGTACCCCACTTGAATATTGAAGGAAAAATTAAGAACACACAATTCTCAGGATTCAATATAAAAATGTTCACTAGTCATAAAAAACACACATTTTGAGAGTGTTACAAACTTGTTTTGGATGGTTGATATCCGTGGTATTGTATTTGTATTGTTACTTGTAACTACAAGAAAAACACGAATTACCAACAACAAATTTTGTTGGTAAATTGATAAAATTAGTTGGCAATTTGAACTACTGACAGATATTGATCCGTTGCTAAAAGGCTCGATGGTAAATTTTGCCAACCAATTTCACATCGTTGGTAAGTGGTAACATTACCAACGAAAAATCGGTTAGTAAATGATGAAACAAATTTGTTGGTAATTTTTGAATTTTAACTCTAAGATTTTCGTTTCGTAAATTTGCTAACTAAAATGCTTCGTCTCGCCTCGCGCCCCCGCCTCTTAAAACATTGTACCAAACCAATTTAATTTATCATAGTTAAGTGTTTAAATAACAAAGCTCTTGCATTTTCGTGTTCTTTTTTTCAAAAAAAGAAAGGCATAATGCATGCATGTGCCTTTTAACTTGACTTCAGCTGACATTTATGCCCTTCAACTTTGGGTTTGCACAAGTAGACACTTAAACTTGTATAAAGTTGAATAAGTAGACACACGCGTCCTACATGACAATTCGCGTGAGACGCCACGTAGGACATGTATATCTACTTGTTTAACTTTATACAAGTTTAGCTGAGACCAAGCTATAGAGCACGTTTATATATTATGCGGAAAAAGAAAGTAGGTATATATAAGTGACAATATGGAACCACACAAACAAGAATACCGTTATAGATAATGATAACTCTCTCTCTTCCCTCTCCCGCCAAACTCATCCCTCCTTGTCCTTCTCCTTCTCCCAAATCCAAAAACCCTTCCTCCAAAAACCTCCAATCCCTTCGAAGGAACCCCGATTTCGAAGCTCTAAAGGATCGTTTGATTCGACACGCCAATGTTGGAAATCTTAAGCAAGCAATCTCGACTCTTGATCACTTTTCCCAAATGGGTCTTACCCCTGACCTCACCTCCTATACAGTTCTCCTCAAATCTTGCATCAGGACCCGAAATTTCCAACTCGGACAACGTCTACACTCTAAAATCAACCAGTCGACACTCGAACCAGACACCATTGTTCTTAACTCGTTGATAAGTTTATATGCTAAAATGGGTAATTGGGAAACAGCTAAAAAGATTTTCGAGAGTATGGGTGATAAACGGGACTTGGTTTCTTGGAGTGCAATGATTTCGTGTTTTGCTCATTGTGGTATGGAGTTAGAAGCGGTGTTTACTTTCTTTGATATGGTGGAGTTTGGGGAGTACCCGAATCAGTTCTGCTTCTCTGCGGTGATTCAGGCGTGTTGTGGGGTAGAGTTGGGGTGGATCGGGTTGGTGATATTTGGGTTTGTGATTAAAACTGGGTATTTTGAGTCTGATATTTGTGTTGGGTGTGCGTTGATTGATTTGTTTGCTAAAGGGTTTAGTGATTTGAGGTCAGCGAAGAAAGTGTTTGATAGAATGCCTGAGAGGAATCTTGTTACTTGGACTTTGATGATTACTAGATTTTCACAACTTGGTGCTTCAAGGGATGCTGTTAGACTGTTCTTGGAAATGGTTTCTGCAGGATTTGTTCCTGATAGGTTTACATTTAGTGGTGTTTTATCGGCTTGTGCTGAGCCAGGATTGTCTTTGCTTGGGAGGCAACTACATGGTTGGGTGATTAAGTCTAGGTTGTCTTCAGATGTTTGTGTCGGGTGCAGTTTGGTGGACATGTATGCAAAAAGTACGATGGATGGATCTATGGATGATTCAAGAAAGGTTTTTGATCGGATGGCTGATCATAATGTCATGTCTTGGACGGCTATTATAACAGGATATGTGCAAAGCGGACACTATGATATGGAAGCTATTAAATTGTACTGTAGGATGATAGATGGTCCAGTTAAACCAAACCATTTTACATTTTCTAGTCTTTTAAAGGCATGTGGAAATCTTTCGAATCCTGCTATAGGAGAACAGATCTATAATCATGCAGTGAAATTGGGTCTTGCATCTGTGAACTGTGTAGCCAATTCTCTAATTAGCATGTATGCCAAGTCTGGTAGGATGGAAGAAGCCCGGAAAGCTTTTGAACTTCTGTTTGAGAAGAATTTGGTTTCTTATAACGTAATAGTTGATGGATATTCAAAGAATTTGGATTCTGCTGAAGCTTTTGAACTTTTCAGCCAGATAGGCTCTGAAGTTGGGGTTGATGCTTTCACATTTGCTAGTTTATTAAGTGGAGCTGCAAGTGTAGGTGCAGTTGGAAAGGGAGAGCAGATCCATACTCGGGTCTTAAAAGCAGGGATCCAATCCAACCAATCTGTCTGCAATGCTTTGATATCTATGTATTCTAGATGCGGTAATATAGAGGCTGCGTTTAAAGTTTTTGAAGGAATGGAAGATAGAAATGTAATATCTTGGACTTCAATTATAACAGGGTTTGCAAAACATGGATTTGCCCACAGGGCTGTGGAATTGTTCAATCAAATGCTTGGGGCTGGTATAAAACCAAACGAAGTCACATACATTGCTGTTTTATCAGCTTGTAGCCATGTTGGTTTAGTTGATGAGGGATGGAAGTATTTTGACTCTATGTCCAAAGATCACGGGATAACTCCTAGGATGGAACATTATGCATGCATGGTTGATTTGTTAGGCCGATCAGGCTCTCTTGAAAAGGCTGTTCAGTTTATCAAATCACTGCCCTTGAATGTTGATGCTCTTGTTTGGCGCACTTTGCTCGGGGCTTGCCGGGTGCATGGTAATTTGCAACTGGGAAAGTACGCTGCAGAAATGATTCTTGAACAGGAGCCAAATGATCCAGCAGCACACGTCTTACTATCTAACTTATATGCTTCTAGGGGTCAATGGGAGGAGGTATCAAAGATCAGAAAAGACATGAAAGAAAAGAGATTGGTGAAGGAAGCTGGATGTAGTTGGATAGAAGCTGAAAACAGTGTCCACAAGTTTTATGTAGGCGACACAAAGCATCCCAAAGCAAAGGAGATATATGAAAGATTAGATAAGGTAGCACTTAAAATAAAGGAGATTGGCTATGTTCCTAACACAGACTTAGTGCTTCACGAGGTTGAGGATGAACAAAAGGAGCAATATCTTTTCCAACACAGTGAGAAAATTGCTTTGGCCTTTGGTCTTATCAGCACATCCAAACAAAAGCCCATCAGAATATTCAAAAATCTTCGAGTATGTGGAGATTGCCATAACGCAATGAAGTTCATATCAGTAGCGGAGGGAAGAGAGATAATCATTAGAGATTCTAATCGTTTTCACCATATTAAAGATGGACTCTGCTCCTGCAATGACTATTGGTGAAAATCTTATTGCCAATTATGGTCTTATTGGCAAGTACAGACCAAAGTCACAAACATGACTAGAATACTACAGATCATTCAAGTATGTGGCAATGGGCATAGTGCTGTAAAGCATGTATCTGTAAACGTGTAGAGAGGTACAGAACGAAACCATATGATTTGCACATTCATTTTTCTGTTGTATTTTGTATACCCCAGCTTGTATTATGTAATGAGAAAAACCAAATTTTGACAATTTCAGCAACTAGGGAATTGGAGGATCAAAGTCAGTCAAAACTTATCAGCTAACAGTAAAATATGTAAATATCTATTTTTGTTGGAAGTTTTGTTCCTGCTTTTGTTTAATCTCCTTAGATCTCTTGTACTCAAAAGTGGTATACTATCCAACTAGTTTTCTGTTGGCATTAATCCAAACTAAAGTTGATCTGACACCAAACAAATTGACAATATGTATAACATTTCTTAATCTTTAACGCATAACATTTCTTACATAAGCATTTTGTTTAAATTTTTGAAATTTCTGTGTTTTATGGTAGCTTTGTCGTGATCTTAATTAGGCTTTGTTTGTATAGAAGCCCATTGCTGATAGCTGTTGCATTTCTGTTCTTCTTTTGCTTTTCTTTTGAGATAGGGGCAATGTCAAACTCTAGATCATAAGTCAACTTACAGAATATGGCTTTGAGAAAACAACAAAGAAAATGCCCCGATTTCTTTGTTCTTTGCATTTTAAAGAAATAGTCAGTCTTCAACTACTTTGTATTTTATTTAAATTATTAATTGTCACCAGATAATGCCTCCCACTTAGTACTTATAAAAGTCTTTATTTGGACCTTGCTCTCAGCTTAGTGGGCAACTAATAAGCTATTACATTAATGTTGAGAAGGGTGTCACTTTGCTCTATAAAAACCAGAGCTCCCTACTCAACTATGCAACACAAGTCTTTAGTTCTATCCTTTCCTTCTCTCTAAGTGTAGTGGTTCCAGGTCAAAATGAAAAGCTTAGGGAAGTTGGGGCAATGGTCTTTTCTAACAGCTGCTTTGGCAATTTTCTTAGTAGCCAGCACTGTTGTTGCTGATTACTCTTATGGGTATACTTCTTCCTCACCTTCTCATAACTCTAAGAAGTACTACAAATCACCATCTCCATCCAAGTATCATGTACCCACTCCTTATTACAAGAAACCTTCTCCATCACACTATTACTACCACAAATCACCAGCACCTTCAAAGCACGCCTATTACAAGTCGCCGTCACCAGCAAAATATTACATATCGCACTCACCAGCAAAATATTACAAGTCGCCTGCTCCTTCAAAATACTACTATAAGTCACCCATTGTAACGAAGTATTACAAGGCACATGTTCCTTCAAAGCATTATTACAAGTCGCAATCTCCTTCAAAGCACTATTACAAGTCACAGGTTGCAACAAAGTACTACAAATCACCTACTCCTTCAAAGTATTACTACAAGTCCCCAACTCCTTCAAAGAACTACTACAAGTCCCCATCTCCCGCAACGTATTACAAGTCCCCATCTCCCGCAAAGTATTATAAGTCCCCCTCACCAGCAAAGTACTATAAGTCGCCTACTCCGTCAGCACACTATTACTACAAGTCACCATCACCAACAAAATATTACAAATCACCCACTCCATCTAAATACTACAAGTCACCTTCACCAACAAAATATTACAAATCACCAGTTTACTACAAGTCTCCCCCACCACCACCAACTTATTACGAGAAATCACCTTCGTACTACAAGTCACCTCCACCTCCACCAAAATACTATGAACAAGCACCTAAGTACTACAATTCACCTCCACCCCCACCAAAATACTATGAACAATCACCATCGTCATACAAATCTCCACCACCTCCACCAAAATCCTACGAGCAATCACCAACTTATTACAAGTCTCCACCTCCACCATATTACCAAGAATTTACACCTTCCTATAAATCTCCTCCACCTCCTCCAAAATCCTATGAACAATCATCAGTAACCTACAACTCACCACCTCCTCCAAAGACCTATGAACAATCACCATCATACTACTCACCTCCACCACCACCGTACTACAAGGAAACACCCACCTATGCCTCACCTCCACCACCACCGTACTACAAGGAAACACCCACCTATGCCTCACCTCCACCACCTGTGAAGTATGAGCAATCTGCCACCTATGCTTCACCTCCACCGCCGTCAGCATCTCCCCCACCAACCTACTACTAATTTTCAAATCCTTCTCTTGAATCATTTTCCACCATCTTCATGACTTATTAACTCCTTTCATCCTCCGTCGAAATATTACCATTTCCTTTGCCAAAAATTTATGTATGCTTCCCAAAATGATCGGCTTTGTATGTTGTGTGTTCTTTTATTTTAATAATTCTTAACATTTATCATTGGAGATTTAAGTAAGATCCTTGAAGTCTCCATCATTTTGGCTTATTGTATCAAGATTCTATTTTAATGTAATTTATCAAGAATTCTACTTTGCTCAATACTATCTTCACTTTGTCTAATATTTCTCTATAGTATTTTCTTTTCAATTACTATTTATAACCTATCCCCTACAAAACTTTAACAAAGAAAAAGAAAAGAATGAGGAAAGGTGCAAGATATGGTCATGGATATATGCATCAAGAAAATTTCTTCTTGACTTGCTACTGTTGTATTTTAGATATGGATTATAATTGTACTTATCAGCTTTTAATCAAATAAAATTATATAAAATAACCTGAATAATAAATGAATAAAGAAAATTTTACATTAGGCGTATGCATCTTCTTCCCCCTCCAATTATTTTTTTTAAGCGAATTATCAATGAGAAATAAATCAAATAATATGATGTTGTTGATCTTAAAAGGTGGAATTACAAAATAAATAAGACTCCACCAGAAATTAGCCTTATGTAACTTAATTTTTTCCACTTTGCATAAAAATATGTATTTGTATGATATTTCCACTTTCTTTTTAATTCTCATAATAAATAAGTAAATTAAACAATAGATTAAACTTTAATAATCTCAAATAAAGAAATTTTTTACAATAAAGTTTACTTCTATAGTATAAGATAAAGAATAAAAAATGTTGCATTTACCTTCTAAATATGAAAATTATTTCTCAATATTTTCTTATTTTAAAATCGATATACTACAAAATAAATGAGAGATAAGAAGTTAACAAAAATCTCTTTATTTATTTTCAAATCTGTGTTAAAAAAAAATTCCTATAAAAAAGATATAAAACTAAACTAAAACACATTAAAAATACAGCATTTACCATGATAATTATTTCTAGAAAAACAATTACCGGTGCTATTTCAACTTCTCCCCTCGGACCCGATGGCTGAAGTTTCCGGCGCCGGTCGCCGCCGGCCGATGCTCCCCTCTTGCTGCGTCAGTGATTCCCTCCTTATTACTCCTATGTTTCTTTCAATTTGTAGGTTCTTTTATTTGCCGTTTCTAGTCTTTCGTCAATTTTCTGAGCTATTTCAATTATTGTATTCATTCGTTTGGTTTCGAACTTATTCCAATATCTGTCTTTTCCCTTGAATTTGCACATTAGTGTTGATATACTACCTTTGTTTCGATTTATTTATCTGGTTTTGACTTCACGTAGTTTACAAAGTAAAAAAAAGACTTTTGAATTATGTGGTCTTAAACTAGATATATTTAGAATGTATCAAAATGTTATTTAGTCTTGAAATCTTAAACATGTCACGTGGAAAGTTATTTAAAAAGTTGGCGAGGAAAGAACAGAGATTTTTTTTTTGAAACGACTAAAATTGAAAGTAAGACAAACAAATTGACACGGAGGAAGTATATATATCTAGACTGTACAGATTTGTTATCGAGCTGCTAAAGGGGTAAACGTAACAGCTTTAAGTATTTTGGGTTGATGTGATTTTGAGGATTCTAATACTTATACATTTCCCGTTGGTAGATTCTAAGGCAGGCTAGGAGCAATTTGGTAAGGGATAAAATATTTTGCTTGAAAGACCTAGGTTCCATTCCCATGCCAATAGTCTCCCTTAGTTGGCATTGTTTATGTTCAGTGTAAGTCCTCTTTGAGAACTGTGGCATACGTTGGTCCTGGATTTAGGTTACAATAATTATTCTTCAATGCTAACTAGTTGGGGTCGGCTATATGAGTCCTCAGTCACCATTTCGCTCTCTATAGTTTTTCCATACCAATACTTAATAGTTTGTCTTTTAGATAGAATTAAGGGTTCTCCACCAGAAAGGATTCCTTAAATTTCATCCAGTTATCCCTACTCTGTCATGTAATCCCCCTCCAAACTAAAGAAGACTCATGTCAAACATCAGCCTAATGTAAGTGTCCCAAGTTGTGTTATGCAAACCCTGAACTAGGTGCGAAATAAGTTTTACGCTTTGCCTCGGTTAAGTGACATCAGTGCACGCACCTATATGGATATTATGCTTGTGTTATGTTCTTCACTTAGTTCGTATGAACTCCAAGAGATTGTAGATACTTTAAGGCAACTTTCCTCCGTATGATTTTTGGTCTACCTTATTCCCCCTTGACACATTCAGTTGTCATGTTGTGTACACCTGCATTTGGTGTCCACGTAGTAGTTACTGGCTCATTCGTTAATTTTAAACACATCTGAGCAAGAAATGTGAAAATTTTATACAGATTCAGAAGCGAAAAAAGATCAAGCTTGTTGGTTACCCAAATAAGTTCTGCAATCAAACCTATCAAATAACAGTAAAATAAGTCTGTATTTATTTTGGTTGGAAGTTTTGTTCCTTCTTTTGTTTAATCTCTTGAAATCTCTTGTACTCAAGTTGACATATTATCCGACTAGGTTTCTTGCGGTATTAATCTGAAAAGAGTTGATCCGAAACCGAACCAAACTGATAATATGTATAGCATTTTTTAAATTTGTAACACATATAGGAAATTTATAACATAAACATTTTGTAACAATATTCGAAATTTCTGTGTTTTCTGGTAGTTTTGACGTGATCTTATATAGTTAAGACTTTGTTTATATAGGAGCCCATTTCTGATAGCCATTGCATTATTGTTCTTTTTTTGGAAACTGGTAATTTGTATTCCTCAACATTAAGGATATGTTGGAGACCTCCAAAAAGTTATCAACAGAGAGCTATAACCAGGGCTAATTATAAAGAGCCTAAAAGATATATCAATTGAACTCCATCCTCTACATTTGCTAGTTTACACCAAAAATGAAAATTTAGAATGCGATTCCATTTAATCTTCTGCAGAGTATTGGACCTACCCTCAAAACATCTCCCATTTCTTTCCTCCCATATTGTGCACCAAATACATGAAGGGACTGCTCTCCACCATTTCTTTCCTTCCTTATTGTTGTTCTTTTGAAATAGAGACAATGTCAAACTTTAGATCATAAGTCAACTTACAGATTCTGGCATTCAGAAAACAACAAAGAAAATGCCTCCATTTCTTTGTTCTGTGTATTGTTAAGAAATAGTCAATCTTTAACTACTTTCTGGTATATATATCCTCTTTGTTTTTATTTTTAATATTTTATTTCAATTATCATTTGTCAGAAGATAATGCCTCCCACTTAGTACTGATCAGGTCTTTATTAGAACCTTGGTCTCAGCTTACTGGGCAACTAAGAAGCTATTATTACATTAATGTTGAAAAGGGTGTTACTTTGCTCTATAAAAACCAGAGTTCCCTACTCAACTATGCAACACAAGTCTTTAGTTCTATCCTTCACTTCTCTAAGTATAATTTGTTCCAAATCAAAATGAAAAGCTTAGGGAAGTTGGGCCAACGTCCCTTTCTAATAGCTGCTTTGGCAATTTTCTTAGTAGCCAGCACTGTTGTTGCTGATTACTCTTATGAGTATACTTCTCCCTCACCTTCTCAACACTCAAACAAGTACTACAAATCACCATCTCCGTCCAAGTATCATGTACCCACTCCTTATTACAAGAAGCCTTCTCCATCACACTACTACTACAAATCACCAGCACCTTCAAAGCATGCCTATTACAAGTCGCCATCACCAGTAAAATATTATAAATCACACTTACCAGCAAAACATTACAAGTCTCCTGCTCCTTCAAAGCACTACTATAAGTCACCCGTTGAAACGAAGTATTACAAGTCACATGTTCCTTCAAAGCATTACTACAAATCACCTGCTCCTTCAAAGCATTACTACGAATCGCCATCTCCTTCGAAGCACTACTATAAGTCACCAGTTGCAACAAAGTATTACAAGTCACCTACTCCTTCAAAGCATTACTACAAGTCCCTAACTCCTTCAAAGAACTACTACAAGTCCCCATCGCCAACAAAGTACTACGAATCCCCCTCGCCAACAAAGTACTATAAGTCGCCTACTCCGTCAACACACTATTACTACAAGTCACCATCCCCAACGAAATATTACAAATCACCCGCTCCATCTAAATACTACAAGTCTCCTTCACCAACAAAATATTACAAGTCACCAATTTACTACAAGTCCCCACCACCACCACCAACTTATTACGAGAAATCACCTTCATACTACAAGTCATCTCCATCTCCACCTCCACCACAGTACTATGAGAAATCACCTAAGTACTACAACCCACCTCCACCCCCACCAAAATACTATGAACAATCATCATCATCTTACAAATCTCCACCAAAACACTACGAGGAATCACCAACTTATTACAAGTCTCCACCTCCACCATACTACCCAGAATCTACACCTTCCTATAAATCTCCTCCACCTCCCCCAAAATACTATGAGCAATCACCTGCAACCTACAATTCACCACCTCCTCCAAAGACCTATGAACAATCACCATCATACTACTCACCTCCACCACCACCGTACTACAAGCAAACACCCACCTATGCCTCACCTCCACCACCTGTGAAGTATGAGCAATTTGCCACCTATGCTTCACCTCCACCGCCGTCACCATCTCCCCCACCAACCTACTACTAGTATTCAAATTCACTCTCTTCAATCGTTTTCCACCATCTCCATGAATTATAACTCCTTTTCGTCCTCCATCAGAATATTACCATGTCCTTTGCCAAAATTTGATGTATGCTTCCCAAAATGATCGGCTTTGTGTGCTGTATGTTCTTTTGTTTTAATAATTCGTAATATTTATCATTGGAGATTTAAGTAAGATCCTTGAGATCTCCATCATTTTGGCTTATTGTATCATGATTCTTTTTTGGTGTAATTTATCAAGAATTCTAGTTTGCTCAATACTATCTTCACGTTGTCTAATATTTCTCTAGAGGATTTTTCTTCTCAATAACGTTTTTTAACCTATCTTCTACAAAATTTTAACAAGAAAAAAGAAAAGAATGAAGAAAGGTGCAAGATATGGTCATGGATGGATGTTCAACAAACGGTTGTATTTCGGATATGGATTATAATCATACTTATCAACTCTTAAGAAAATAAAATTATATAAAATAAACACAGTAATAAAGGAATAAAGAGAATTTTAATTTAGTCATATTCATTATATCTCTAAGAAGATTTATCAATGAGAAATAAGTCAAGAGATATAATGTCGTTGACCTTAAAAGGGTGGAATTACAAAATACAAAATAAATAAGACTCCACGAGGAATTAGCCCTATGTAACTTAATTTTTTTCACTCTTCATAAAAATATGTATGATATTCCCACTTTCTTTTTCATTCTCGTAATAAATAACTAAGTTAAACATTAAAAGTCTCCTGCTCCTTCAAAGCACTACTATAAGTCACCCATTGTAACGAAGTATTACAAGTCACATGTTCCTTCAAAGCATTACTACAAGTCGCCATCTCCTTCGAAGCACTACTATAAGTCACCAGTTGCAACAAAGTATTACAAGTCCCCAACTCCTCCAAAGAACTACTACAAGTACCCATCGCCAACAAAGTACCACTACAAGTCCCCCTCGCC
Source organism: Jaltomata sinuosa (assembly GCA_003996215.1). Classification (NCBI taxonomy): domain Eukaryota; kingdom Viridiplantae; phylum Streptophyta; class Magnoliopsida; order Solanales; family Solanaceae; genus Jaltomata; species Jaltomata sinuosa. Next base: position 989,423 of record QJPP01007233.1, read on the forward strand.
AGCAAAGTACTACAAGTCGCCTACTCCGTCAACACACTATTACTACAAATCATCATCCCCAACGAAATATTACAAATCATCCGCTCCATCTAAATACTACAAGTCTCCTTCACCAACAAAATATTACAAGTCACCAGTTTACTACAAGTCCCCCCCCCCCACCACCAACTTATTACGAGAAATCACCTACATACTACAAGTCTCCCCCACCACCACCAACTTATTACGAGAAATCACCTTCATACTACAAGTCACCTCCACCTCCACCAAAATACTATGAGCAATCACCTAAGTACTACAACTCACCTCCACCCCCACCAAAATACTGTAAACAATCACCATCATCTTACAAATCTCCACCAGCTCCACCAAAATACTACGAGCAATCACCAACTTATTACAAGTCTCCACCTCCACCATACTACCAAGAATCTACACCTTCCTATAAATCTCCTCCACCTCCTCCAAAATCCTATGAGCAATCACCCGCAACCTACAAATCACCACCTCCCCCAAAAATCTATGAACAATCACCATCATACTATTCACCCCCACCACCACCATACTACAAGCAAACACCAACATATGCCTCACCTCCACCACCTGAGAAATACGAGCAATCTATCACATATGCTTCACCTCCACCCCCATCACCTTCTCCCCCACCACCAACCTGCTAATAACATTCAAATCATTCTCTTCAATCATTTCCCACCATCTCCATGATCTATTAACTCCATTTCATCCTCCATCGGAATATTTCCATTACCTTTGCCAAAATTTATGTTTCCAAAAATGACCGGCTTGCTTGTTGTCTGTTCCTTTTTTTTAATAATCCGTAATATTTATCATTGGAGATTTAAGTAAGATCCTTGGGATCTCTATCAGTTTGGTTTATTGTAACAAGATTCTTTTTGGTGTAATTCTTCAAGAATTCTACTTTGCTCAATACTATCTTCTCTTTGTCTAATATTTCTGAGAGGGCATCTCAGAGTATTGTCTCTAGAGGATTTTCTTCTCAATTAGGGTTTATAACTTATTTACTACAAAATTTAACAAGACAAAAGAAAAAGAATGAGGAAAGGTGCAAGATATGTTCATGCACAACAAATTTTCTTCTTTGACTCGGTGTGTACTGTTGTATTTTGGATTGTGATTGTACTATAAGATTTTGTGAAATAAATCATATAAAATAAACAGAACAATAAAGAAATAAGGAGAATTTTAACTTAAGTGTATGCATTTTTTTTCTTAAGAGAATTATTAGTGGGAAATAAATCAAATGATATAATGTTGTTGATCTTGAAAGGTTGAATTACAAAATAAATGAAAACTCCACCACGAATTATCCCTGTATAAGATCCCGTTTGGATTAGTTGATTATGAATAACTGATAAGTTTTATGTGTTAGTAAACATTTTCAAGTGTTGAAACTGATTTTATAAATAAATGGTTACGATAGAATTGTTGAAATAAAATGATCTTGATAAATTGTTCTTTTATTAGAATGACTAGAATATCCTTAAAAAGTTTATAGAAAAATATAATTTATAAGTATCCTTGTAAAGAAAATGAAGAACAACAGATAAAAAATGAAGAGGAAGTTAGGAGTTTTGTTTTGGGAAAGATAACTTTGAAATTAGAAAAAAAATACTAAGGATTAAATAGCAAAATATTTGGTCAAACCAAAAGTTCTTATAAGGTGAAAAATAATAAATTGGGGAGGATTAACTTATGGCTTTTGACTGATTTTAATTTAGAAACACTTTGGAATTTTTACCAAACGCATAGAAGTTTACCCAACCAGCCCAGTGTTCACTTAGTACTCAATCCCTTTATTCACAAGAATCTAATAGTTGGGAAATTATATATAAGAAATAGTAACATCACTTTACGTTTATCTGAATGCTTATTGAACAACTACAAATTCATGTTGCACTAGTACTTAAATAAGAATCATTTAATTACGTGCTTCATGAGGTGGAGGGTGAAAAAAGGAGCAATATCTTTTCCGGCACAGTGTGAAAATTTCTTTGATCTTTGGTCTTATTAGCACATCCAAACAAAAGTTTAGATTAGGAGTATGTGGAGATTGCCATATATAATGCAATGAATTTTACATCAGTAACGGAGGGAAGAGAGATAATCTTTAGATATGCTAATCGTTTTCACCATATTAGAGATGGGCTCTGCTCCTGCAATGACTATTGGTGAAAGTCTTACGCTGTCAACTATGGCCTTATTGACACACCCAAACCAAAGTAGCAAACAGGACAAGAATACTAAAGATAATTCTAGTATGTGGCAATGGGCATAGTGCTATAAAGCATGTATCTGTAATCATGTGGAGAAGTACTGAATGAAACCATATGTTTGCACATTCACTTTTCTGCTGTATTTTGTATACCCCAGCTTGTATCATGTAATTAGAAAAATCAATTTTTTGGAAATTTCAGCAACTAGGGAATTGGAGGATGATCATGAGAAGTTGTGTAAAGAACACCATCTACTTCATGTACCATAAGTCGTCTGATGAATGTGATTTTTCAGAAAGATGTTTGGCATTGCAATATGCTCTACTTCTCTTGTCAGGTTTTTATCTGGTCGAGAGAGAGGGAGAGGAGTTACTGCCTCCTTTGTTAATTTTAAACACATCTGAACAAGAAATGTGAAAATTTTATACAGAGTCGGAAGCGAAAAAGGATCAAGCTTGTTGGTTACCTAAATAAGTTCTGCAATCAAACCTATCAAATAACAGTAAAATAAGTCGGTATCTGTTTTGGTTGGAAGTTTTGTTCCTTGTTTTGTTTAATCTCTTGAGTTCTCTTGTACTCAAGGAGACATATTATCCAACTAGGTTTCTTGTGGTATGAATCTGAGAAGAGTTGATCTGAAACAGAACCAAACTGACAATATGTATAGCATTTCTTAAATTTTTTAACACATAGGAAATTTATAACATAAACATTTTGTAACAATATTCGAATTTTTTGTGTTTTCTGGTAGCTTTGACGTGATCTGATATAGTTAGACTTTGTTTATATAGGAACCCATTGCTGATAGCTGTTGCATTTTTGTTCTTCTTTTGCTTTTATTTTAAGATTGGGGCAATGCCAACTTACAGATTCTGGCATTGAGAAAACAACAAAGAAAATGCCTCCATTTCTTTGTTCTGTTTATTGTTTCAGAAATACTCAATCTTTTAACTACTTTCTGGTACGTATTTCCTCTTTGTTTTTATTTTTATTATTTTAATATAAATTATCATTTGTCAGCAGATAATGCCTCCCACTTAGTACTGATCAGGTCTTTATTAGGACCTTGGTATCAGTTTAGTGGGCAAGTGGGCAACTAAGAAGCTATTACATTAATGTTGAGAGGGTGTCCCTTTGCTCTATAAAAGCCAGAGCTCCCTACTCAACAATGCAACACAAGTCTTAGTTCTATCCTTCACTTCTCTAAGTATAATTTGTTCCAAATCAAAATGAAAAGCTTAGGAAAGTTGGGGCAATGGTCTTTTTTAACAGCTGCTTTGGCAATTTTCTTAGTAGCCAGCACTGTTTTTGCTGATTACTCTTATGAGTATACTTCTCCCTCACCTTCTCATAACTCTAACAAGTACTACAAATCACCATCTCCATCCAAGTATCATGTACCCACTCCTTTCTACAAGAAACCTTCTCCATCACACTACTACTACAAATCACCAACACCTTCAAAGCACGCCTATTACAAGTCGCCATCACTAGCAAAATATTACAAATCGCACTTACCATCAAAATATTACAAGTTTCCTGCTCCTTCAAAGCACTACTATAAGTCACCCATTGTAACAAAGTATTACAAGTCACATGTTCCTTCAAAGCATTATTACAAGTCACCCGCTCCTTCAAAGTATTATTACAAGTCCCCATCACCTGCAAAGTATTACAAGTCCCCATCACCCGCAAAGTACTACAAGTCGCCTACTCCATCAACGCTCTATTACAAGTCACCATCCCCAACAAAGTATTACAAATCACCCGCTCCATCTAAATACTACAAGTCACCTTCACCAACAAAATATTATAAGTCACCAGTTTACTACAAGTCACCCCCACCACCACCAACTTATTACGAGAAATCACCTGCGTACTACAAGTCACCTCCACCTCCACCAAAATACTATGAGCAATCACCTAAGTACTACAACTCACCTCCACCCCCATCAAAATATGAGCAATCACCAACTTATCACACATCTCCACCTCCTCCAAAATCCTATGAGCAACCACCTGCAACCTACAATTCACCACCACCCCCAAAGACCTATGAACAACCACCTTCATACTACTCACCTCCACCACCACCATACTACAAGCAAACACCAACCTATGCCTCACCTCCACCACCTGAGAAGTACGAGCAATCTGTCACCTATGCTTCACCTCCACCCCCGACACAATCTCCCCCACCAACCTACTACTAGTATTCAAATCCACTCTCTTCGATTATTTTCCACCACCTTTGGGTATTTTCATTTCCTTTTATGCTTCCCAAAATGACTGGCTTTGATTGTTGTGCGTTCTTTTGTATTAATAATTCATAATATTTATCTTTGGAGATTTATGTAAGATCCTTGAGATCTCCATCAATTTGGCTTATTGTATCAAGATTCTATTTTGGTGTAATTTATCAAGAATTCTACTTTGCTCAATACTATATTCTCTTTGTCCGATATTGTTTGTTCTAATCGGCTGAATTCTTTTATTGTTCTATAAGTACACCTCCTGGACATATTTCTGAGAGGGCATCTCGGTGTATTTACTTCTCAAATATGGTTTATCACCTATCTACTACAAATTTTTACAAGAAAAAAAAAGGAATGAGGAAATGTGCTAGATATGGTCATGGATTGATGCATCAACAAAATTTCTTCTCTACGTACTGGCGTCTCTTGTATTTTGGTTTTGTAGATTTTTTTTAAATTAAAATAAACGTAATAATTATATTCGATGAAGGATATTTGACTGGACACCCTTCACTATATGTGGCTGTTTGTTAACCCTATGCAGGGGTGGCAAGCGGGCAAGTCGGGCTGAAAATGTTCAAGTTCAAAAATGGCCCTAAAGTGGATTGGTCTTGATATTTTGTCCTCCATAAGAAAATTAGTAAACTTTGCTCATAAGGAAGACGTTTTAATTTTTGCCCATAAGACAAATGTTGTGGACATTTCAAAACAGTGAACATGCACAATTGACCAGAATTTCTTTTTTATAGACAAAAGTCAGAACTTAGGTATGTTGCTCATCAGACATAAGTTCTAACTTTTGCCCATAAGGTGTAAGTTATAGAGTATCCCATAAGTTAGACTTGCACTCTGTTTGGATGGTTTTATAATGTATTGTATTGTATTGTTTTAATGAATACAATGTTTGTATAGATTGTATCGTTTTTTGTCGTTACATAATGTCACACATCAATAATTTGAAGAATAAATCTACAAGAAAAGTATGTTACGAGGTAAAGCTACTATAAGAAGATCGGGTAAGAAAAAATAGGATTATTAAATAATAGGTAAAGACAATGAGGAAAAAAAAGGCAACGACGCAAAATAGGACTTCTCGTCGTTATCTAAAGATGGATTTAATGATATGATACAATAAAATTTAAGTAGCAATCAAAACAAATATTGTATTTAAATCAGCAATACAATACAATACAATACAATAGGTAACAACAATCCAAACAAGTTGTTAGGGAAATAGTGTAAACTGTTGCTCGTGAGGAATTAGTTATTTTTTAAAGCCTTTGAGCTACGTTTTGCCTCTAAGACAAAAGTTATAGAGTACCCCATAAGTTAGACTTAGTGAAAATAGTGTAATTGTTGCCTATGGGGATAAGTTAGTTTTTGTAAAGCCCTTGAGCTAAGTTTTGTCTCTAAGACAAGAGTTATAGAGTATCTCATAAGTAAAACTTAGTGATACAGTAGTGTAAACTGTTGCCCATAAGGCGAAGTTTTTATTTTAATCTCCAAGCAAATTTTTTCAAGTTAAGGTCACTTTAAAAAAAAAAAAAATTAAGCGGGGACAAAAATCCTAAACAGAACATTTTAGAAACAAAAATTCAAGATCGGACACTTTGAGGGACACTAGGCGTAATTTCGTCAGCAAAAACGAATAGAATATTCAACCCACTTATATATAATACAGATAAAAAAATAGATTATTCTACGCATAATATAGTTCATATTATTAGTGGTTGCAGCCACAAGTCCACAACAAATACATCACCTTTATAGAGGGCAATAAGTACAAACATTTAGAGCTTGCAACAGGTGGATAATAGATTACCTGAACATTTATGTTGTAAACTGGTAATTCACACTTTCTGGTTACAGATTCTGGCATTTTAGAGAAAATTAACAACAAAGAAAATGACCCCCATACCTTTGTTCTGTTTATTGTTAAGAGAAATAGTCAATCTTTAACTACTTTGTAGTATCCTCTTTGTTTTTATTTTTAATATTTTATTTAAATTATCATTAGTCAGCAGATAATGCCTCCCACTTAGTACTGATCAAGTCCTTATTAGGACCTTGGTATCAGTTTAGTGGGCAAGTGGGCAACTAAGAAGCTATTACATTAATGTTGAAAAGGGTGTCACTTTGCTCTATAAAAACAACAGCTCCTTACTCAACTATGCAACACAAGTCTTTAGTTCTATCCATCACTTCTCTAGGTACAATTTGTTCCAAATCAAAATGAAAAGCTTAGGGAAATTGGGCCAATGGCATTTTCTAACAGCTGCTTTGGCAATTTGCTTAGTAGCCAGCACTGTTGTTGCTGATTACTCTTATGAGTATACTTCTCCCTCACCTTCTCAACACTCAAACAAGTACTACAAATCACCAACTCCATCCAAGTATCATGTACCCACTCTTTATTACAAGAAACCTTCTCCATCACACTACTACTACAAATCACCAACACCTTCAAAGCACGCCTATTACAAGTCGCCATCACCAGCAAAATATTACAAATCGCACTTACCATCAAAATATTACAAGTTTCCTGCTCCTTCAAAGCACTACTATAAGTCGCCCATTGTAACAAAGTATTACAAGTCACATGTTCCTTCAAAGCATTATTACAAGTCACCCGCTCCTTCAAAGTATTATTACAAGTCCCCATCACCTGCAAAGTATTACAAGTCCCCATCACCCGCAAAGTACTACAAGTCGCCTACTCCATCAACGCACTATTACAAGTCACCATCCCCAACAAAGTATTACAAATCACCCGCTCCAACTAAATACTACAAGTCGCCTTCACCAACAAAATATTATAAGTCACCAGTTTACTACAAGTCACCCCCACCACCACCAACTTATTACGAGAAATCACCTGCGTACTACAAGTCACCCCCACCACCACCAACTTATTACGAGAAATCACCTGCGTACTACAAGTCACCTCCACCTCCACCAAAATACTATGAGCAATCACCTAAGTACTACAACTCACCTCCACCCCCACCAAAATATGAGCAATCACCAACTTATTACACATCTCCACCTCCTCCAAAATCCTATGAGCAACCACCTGCAACCTACAATTCACCCCCACCCCCAAAGACCTATGAACAACCACCTTCATACTACTCACCTCCACCACCACCATACTACAAGCAAACACCAACCTATGCCTCACCTCCACCACCTGAGAAGTACGAGCAATCTGTCACCTATGCTTCACCTCCACCCCCGACACAATCTCCCCCACCAACCTACTACTAGTATTCAAATCCACTCTCTTCGATTATTTTCCACCACCTTTGGGTATTTTCATTTCCTTTTATGCTTCCCAAAATGACTGGCTTTGATTGTTGTGCGTTCTTTTGTATTAATAATTCATAATATTTATCTTTGGAGATTTATGTAAGATCCTTGAGATCTCCATCAATTTGGCTTATTGTATCAAGATTCTATGTTGGTGTAATTTATCAAGAACTCTACTTTGCTCAATACTATATTCTCTTTGTCCGATATTGTTTGTTCTAATCGGCTGAATTCTTTTATTGTTCTATAAGTACACCTCCTGGACATATTTCTGAGAGGGCATCTCGGTGTATTTACTTCTCAAATATGGTTTATAACCTATCTACTACAAATTTTTACAAGAAAAAAAAACATGAGGCGATATGGTCATGGATTGATGCATCAACAATATTTCTTCTCTACGTACTGGCGTCTCTTGTATTTTGGTTTTGTAGATTTTTTTTAAATTAAAATAAACGGAATAATTATATTCGATGAAGGATATTTGACTGGACACCCTTCACTATATGTGGCTGTTTGTTAACCCTATGCAGGGGTGGCAAGCGGGCAATTCGGGCTGAAAATGATCAAGTTCAAAAATGGCCCTAAAGTGGATTGGTCTTGATATTTTGTCCTCCATAAGAAAATTAGTAAACTTTGCTCATAAGGAAGACGTTTTAATTTTTGCCCATAAGACAAACGTTGTGGACATTTCAAAACAGTGAACATGCACAATTGACCAGAATTTCTTTTTTATAGACAAAAGTCAGAACTTAGGTATGTTGCTCATCAGACATAAGTTCTAACTTTTGCCCATAAGGTGTAAGTTATAGAGTATCCCGTAAGTTAGACTTGCACTCTGTTTGAATGGTTTTATAATGTATTGTATCGTATTGTTTTAATGAATACAATGTTTGTATATATTGTATCGTTTTTTGTCGTTACATAATGTCACACGTCAATAATTTGAAGAATAAATCTACAAGAAAAGTATGTTACGAGGTAAAGCTACTATAAGAAGATCGGGTAAGAAAAAATAGGATTATTAAATAATAGGTAAAGACAATGAGGGAAAAAAAGGCAATGACGCAAAATAGGACTTCTCATCGTTATCTAAAGATGGATTTAATGATATGATACAATAAAATTTAAGTAGCAATCAAAACAAATATTGTATTTAAATCAGCAATACAATACAATACAATACAATAGGTAACAACAATCCAAACAAGTTGTTAGGGAAATAGTGTAAACTGTTGCTCGTGAGGGATTAGTTATTTTTTAAAGCCTTTGAGCTACGTTTTGCCTCTAAGACAAAAGTTATAGAGTACCCCATAAGTTAGACTTAGTGAAAATAGTGTAATTGTTGCCTATGGGGATAAGTTAGTTTTTGTAAAGCCCTTGAGCTAAGTTTTGTCTCTAAGACAAGAGTTATAGAGTATCTCATAAGTAAGACTTAGTGATACAGTAGTGTAAACTGTTGCCCATAAGGCGAAGTTTTTATTTTAATCTCCAAGCAAATTTTTTCAAGTTAAGGTCACTTTAAAAAAAAAAAAATTAAGCGGGGACAAAAATCCTAAACAGAACATTTTAGAAACAAAAATTCAAGATCGGACACTTTGAGGGACACTAGGCGTAATTTCGTCAGCAAAAACGAATAGAATATTCAACCCACTTATATATAATACAGATAAAAAAATAGATTATTCTACGCATAATATAGTTCATATTATTAGTGGTTGCAGCCACAAGTCCACAACAAATACATCACCTTTATAGAGGGCAATAAGTACAAACATTTAGAGCTTGCAACAGGTGGATAATAGATTACCTGAACATTTATGTTGTAAACTGGTAATTCACACTTTCTGGTTACAGATTCTGGCATTTTAGAGAAAATTAACAACAAAGAAAATGACCCCCATACCTTTGTTCTGTTTATTGTTAAGAGAAATAGTCAATCTTTAACTACTTTGTAGTATCCTCTTTGTTTTTATTTTTAATATTTTATTTAAATTATCATTAGTCAGCAGATAATGCCTCCCACTTAGTACTGATCAAGTCCTTATTAGGACCTTGGTATCAGTTTAGTGGGCAAGTGGGCAACTAAGAAGCTATTACATTAATGTTGAAAAGGGTGCCACTTTGCTCTATAAAAACAACAGCTCCTTACTCAACTATGCAACACAAGTCTTTAGTTCTATCCATCACTTCTCTAGGTACAATTTGTTCCAAATCAAAATGAAAAGCTTAGGGAAATTGGGCCAATGGCATTTTCTAACAGCTGCTTTGGCAATTTGCTTAGTAGCCAGCACTGTTGTTGCTGATTACTCTTATGAGTATACTTCTCCCTCACCTTCTCAACACTCAAACAAGTACTACAAATCACCAACTCCATCCAAGTATCATGTACCCACTCTTTATTACAAGAAACCTTCTCCATCACACTACTACTACAAATCACCAACACCTTCAAAGCACGCCTATTACAAGTCGCCATCACCAGCAAAATATTACAAATCGCACTTACCATCAAAATATTACAAGTTTCCTGCTCCTTCAAAGCACTACTATAAGTCGCCCATTGTAACAAAGTATTACAAGTCACATGTTCCTTCAAAGCATTATTACAAGTCACCCGCTCCTTCAAAGTATTATTACAAGTCCCCATCACCTGCAAAGTATTACAAGTCCCCATCACCCGCAAAGTACTACAAGTCGCCTACTCCATCAACGCACTATTACAAGTCACCATCCCCAACAAAGTATTACAAATCACCCGCTCCAACTAAATACTACAAGTCGCCTTCACCAACAAAATATTATAAGTCACCAGTTTACTACAAGTCACCCCCACCACCACCAACTTATTACGAGAAATCACCTGCGTACTACAAGTCACCCCCACCACCACCAACTTATTACGAGAAATCACCTGCGTACTACAAGTCACCTCCACCTCCACCAAAATACTATGAGCAATCACCTAAGTACTACAACTCACCTCCACCCCCACCAAAATATGAGCAATCACCAACTTATTACACATCTCCACCTCCTCCAAAATCCTATGAGCAACCACCTGCAACCTACAATTCACCCCCACCCCCAAAGACCTATGAACAACCACCTTCATACTACTCACCTCCACCACCACCATACTACAAGCAAACACCAACCTATGCCTCACCTCCACCACCTGAGAAGTACGAGCAATCTGTCACCTATGCTTCACCTCCACCCCCGACACAATCTCCCCCACCAACCTACTACTAGTATTCAAATCCACTCTCTTCGATTATTTTCCACCACCTTTGGGTATTTTCATTTCCTTTTATGCTTCCCAAAATAACTGGCTTTGATTGTTGTGCGTTCTTTTGTATTAATAATTCATAATATTTATCTTTGGAGATTTATGTAAGATCCTTGAGACCTCCATCAATTTGGCTTATTGTATCAAGATTCTATTTTGGTGTAATTTATCAAGAACTCTACTTTGCTCAATACTATATTCTCTTTGTCCGATATTGTTTGTTCTAATCGGCTGAATTCTTTTATTGTTCTATAAGTACACCTCCTGGACATATTTCTGAGAGGGCATCTCGGTGTATTTACTTCTCAAATATGGTTTATAACCTATCTACTACAAATTTTTACAAGAAAAAAAAACATGAGGCGATATGGTCATGGATTGATGCATCAACAATATTTCTTCTCTACGTACTGGCGTCTCTTGTATTTTGGTTTTGTAGATTTTTTTTAAATTAAAATAAACGGAATAATTATATTCGATGAAGGATATTTGACTGGACACCCTTCACTATATGTGGCTGTTTGTTAACCCTATGCAGGGGTGGCAAGCGGGCAAGTCGGGCTGAAAATGATCAAGTTCAAAAATGGCCCTAAAGTGGATTGGTCTTGATATTTTGTCCTCCATAAGAAAATTAGTAAACTTTGCTCATAAGGAAGACGTTTTAATTTTTGCCCATAAGACAAACGTTGTGGACATTTCAAAACAGTGAACATGCACAATTGACCAGAATTTCTTTTTTATAGACAAAAGTCAGAACTTAGGTATGTTGCTCATCAGACATAAGTTCTAACTTTTGCCCATAAGGTGTAAGTTATAGAGTATCCCGTAAGTTAGACTTGCACTCTGTTTGAATGGTTTTATAATGTATTGTATCGTATTGTTTTAATGAATACAATGTTTGTATAGATTGTATCATTTTTTATCGTTACATAATGTCACACGTCAATAATTTGAAGAATAAATCTACAAGAAAAGTATGTTACGAGGTAAAGCTACTATAAGAAGATCGGGTAAGAAAAAATAGGATTATTAAATAATAGGTAAAGACAATGAGGGAAAAAAAGGCAACGACGCAAAATAGGACTTCTCGTCGTTATCTAAAGATGGATTTAATGATATGATACAATAAAATTTAAGTAGCAATCAAAACAAATATTGTATTTAAATCAATAATACAATACAATACAATAGGTAACAACAATCCAAACAAGTTGTTAGGGAAATAGTTTAAACTGTTGCTCGTGAGGAATTAGTTATTTTTTAAAGCCTTTGAGCTACGTTTTGCCTCTAAGACAAAAGTTATAGAGTACCCCATAAGTTAGACTTAGTGAAAATAGTGTAATTGTTGCCTATGGGGATAAGTTAGTTTTTGTAAAGCCCTTGAGCTAAGTTTTGTCTCTAAGACAAGAGTTATAGAGTATCTCATAAGTAAGACTTAGTGATACAGTAGTGTAAACTGTTGCCCATAAGGCGAAGTTTTTATTTTAATCTCCAAGCAAATTTTTTCAAGTTAAGGTCACTTTAAAAAAAAAAAATTAAGCGGGGACAAAAATTCTAAACCGAACATTTTAGAAACAAAAATTCAAGATCGGACACTTTGAGGGACACTAGGCGTAATTTCGTCAGCAAAAACGAATAGAATATTCAACCCACTTATATATAATACAGATAAAAAAATAAATTATTCTACGCATAATATAGTTCATATTATTAGTGGTTGCAGCCACAAGTCCACAACAAATACATCACCTTTATAGAGGGCAATAAGTACAAACATTTAGAGCTTGCAACAGGTGGATAATAGATTACCTGAACATTTATGTTGTAAACTGGTAATTCACACTTTCTGGTTACAGATTCTGGCATTTTAGAGAAAATTAACAACAAAGAAAATGACCCCCATACCTTTGTTCTGTTTATTGTTAAGAGAAATAGTCAATCTTTAACTACTTTGTAGTATCCTCTTTGTTTTTATTTTTAATATTTTATTTAAATTATCATTAGTCAGCAGATAATGCCTCCCACTTAGTACTGATCAAGTCCTTATTAGGACCTTGGTATCAGTTTAGTGGGCAAGTGGGCAACTAAGAAGCTATTACATTAATGTTGAAAAGGGTGCCACTTTGCTCTATAAAAACAACAGCTCCTTACTCAACTATGCAACACAAGTCTTTAGTTCTATCCATCACTTCTCTAGGTACAATTTGTTCCAAATCAAAATGAAAAGCTTAGGGAAATTGGGCCAATGGCATTTTCTAACAGCTGCTTTGGCAATTTGCTTAGTAGCCAGCACTGTTGTTGCTGATTACTCTTATGAGTATACTTCTCCCTCACCTTCTCAACACTCAAACAAGTACTACAAATCACCAACTCCATCCAAGTATCATGTACCCACTCTTTATTACAAGAAACCTTCTCCATCACACTACTACTACAAATCACCAACACCTTCAAAGCACGCCTATTACAAGTCGCCATCACCAGCAAAATATTACAAATCGCACTTACCATCAAAATATTACAAGTTTCCTGCTCCTTCAAAGCACTACTATAAGTCGCCCATTGTAACAAAGTATTACAAGTCACATGTTCCTTCAAAGCATTATTACAAGTCACCCGCTCCTTCAAAGTATTATTACAAGTCCCCATCACCTGCAAAGTATTACAAGTCCCCATCACCCGCAAAGTACTACAAGTCGCCTACTCCATCAACGCACTATTACAAGTCACCATCCCCAACAAAGTATTACAAATCACCCGCTCCAACTAAATACTACAAGTCGCCTTCACCAACAAAATATTATAAGTCACCAGTTTACTACAAGTCACCCCCACCACCACCAACTTATTACGAGAAATCACCTGCGTACTACAAGTCACCCCCACCACCACCAACTTATTACGAGAAATCACCTGCGTACTACAAGTCACCTCCACCTCCACCAAAATACTATGAGCAATCACCTAAGTACTACAACTCACCTCCACCCCCACCAAAATATGAGCAATCACCAACTTATTACACATCTCCACCTCCTCCAAAATCCTATGAGCAACCACCTGCAACCTACAATTCACCCCCACCCCCAAAGACCTATGAACAACCACCTTCATACTACTCACCTCCACCACCACCATACTACAAGCAAACACCAACCTATGCCTCACCTCCACCACCTGAGAAGTACGAGCAATCTGTCACCTATGCTTCACCTCCACCCCCGACACAATCTCCCCCACCAACCTACTACTAGTATTCAAATCCACTCTCTTCGATTATTTTCCACCACCTTTGGGTATTTTCATTTCCTTTTATGCTTCCCAAAATAACTGGCTTTGATTGTTGTGCGTTCTTTTGTATTAATAATTCATAATATTTATCTTTGGAGATTTATGTAAGATCCTTGAGACCTCCATCAATTTGGCTTATTGTATCAAGATTCTATTTTGGTGTAATTTATCAAGAACTCTACTTTGCTCAATGCTATATTCTCTTTGTCCGATATCGTTTGTTCTAATCGGCTGAATTCTTTTATTGTTCTATAAGTAAACCTCCTGGACATATTTCTTAGAGGGCATCTCGGTGTATTTACTTCTCAAATATGGTTTATAACCTATCTACTACAAATTTTTACAAGAAAAAAAAAACATGAGGCGATATGGTCATGGATTGATGCATCAACAATATTTCTTCTTGACTTACTCGCTACTCTTGTATTTTTAATTTGTTACTGTACTTATCAGCTTTTTGAGAATTTTTTAAATTAAAATAAACGAAATAATAAAAAAAAAAGAGAATTTTAATTTACGCATATGCATCTCTATGTCCAGTTATTTTTCTAAAATAAACTTATCAGTAGGAAATAAGTTAAAAGATATATTGTCGTTGATCCTAAAAGGTGAAATTACAAAATAAAAAAAAATCATGAACAGGAAGTATCACTATATAACTTAAAAAATTTCACTTTTCATAAAAAGTTGTAAGTGTATTCCCACTTCCTTTTTCATTCTCATAATAAATATGTTAAAAAATATATATGTAAATTTTAATAATCTCAAATAAAGATCAAGTTTATAACAAAGTTTACTAGTATAATATAAGATAAATAACACAAAACGTTGCATTTACCTTCTAAATATGAAAATTGTTTGTCAATATCTTTCAATGTTAAAATCGATTCTACAAAATAAATGAGAGATATACATATATTACTAGAGTATACCTAGTGTTATTTTACGGTATAAACTTATCCACATCGGGTGTATATATCAAACCAATGCAATTTATCATGGTTAAGCAATTTAATGAAGTATTTATATACATTAATTAATCATGATTAAGTGATAGTTGTATGTATTCAAACACATGTCATGCATTCATTAGTTTGGTGTATACACCCGGTGTTGGTAAATTTTTTCCAAAAGAAAATATAAGAATTAACGTCTTAGTAAATATTATCAATAGAAAATAAGTGGAAAAAAATGATAGCCAAAGCACCCAACTAATAATAGAGAATTTACCATGAGAGTTTTATTTGAAGAAAATTAAACTAAAGTAATACTACTAAAAATAGTATAGTATTAAATTAAATTTTCTGAAAACAATTTTCAGCATTTAAATAACACTTTGGAAGCATCACTATACCCTTTGCTCCCTTCGCTCTTCGCTCTTCGCTCTGCGCAGCCTTTGGAGCCCCAGCAAACCCAATTACCACTGCTACTTCAACTTCTCCCGCCGGCCGTTGATTCCGGCGCCGGTAGATTCTCCGTCGCTTGCTGCGTCAATGAATCCCTCCTTATTACCCCTATGTATCTTTCTATTTGTAGGTTCTTTTCCTTGCTTTTTTGATACTCTTTCGACAATTTTCTGAGCTATTTCAATGATTGTAATCATTCGTTTCGTTTCGAGCTTATTACAAGATCTGTCTTTTTTCCTGCATTTGCACATTAGTGTTGATATATGTCATATCTAGACTGTACAGATTTGTTATTGAGCTGCTAAAGGGGTAAAGTTACAGCTTTTAAGTATTTTTTTTTTGGGGGGTGGGGGGGTGGGGGGTAGGAGGGAAGAGGGTTTTCTTGCATTTTCATGCTGTTTGAAGAGATGTGATTTGAGGATTCTAATACAATTTATTTTCCATTGGTAGATTCTAAGGTAGACTTGGAGCAATTTGGCAAGGATAGAATATGTTGCTTGAAAGGCCTAGGTTCCACAGAACAACTTGGTACACTTACATTAGGTCCGGTGCTTGACGTGAGTCATCTTAGTTTGGAGAGGGATTATATGGCAGAGTAGGGATAAGTATGAACTATGAAATTTAAAGAATCCCTATTGGTGGAGAACCCTTCGTTTTTCCTAAAAGACAAATTATTAAGCATAGGGAGCGGAATGGTTAATGAAGAATGACGGGTTCATATAGTAGACTCCAACTAATTGGGGATTGAAGCATAGTGTTTTTTGTTGCTGTTGATGGAGAAAAGGTAATGTAACCTAAATCCAGGACCAGGGTATGCCACAGATCCTCAAAGAGGACTTAAGTTGAACAAAAACATTGACAACTAAGGGAGACTGTTAAAGCCCTGAGCTAGGTGCGAAATAGGTTTTGTGCTTCCCTTCTGTTAAGTGGCTTCAATGCAGGTCCTATAAGGATATTATGCCTGTGTTATGTTCTTCACTGAGTTCTTAAAGATTCCAAGAGATTGTAGATCCTTTAAGGCATCTTTCCTTCATATGATTTTTGGTCTACATTATTCCCCCTTAGACATTCAGTTGTCATGTTGTGTGCACCTGCATTTGGTGTCCATGTTGGAATAAGACATGATCAAACCATCTACCTTTGCAATCTCATGCAACATTCTACCTGATGTGATTACTTCTAATCTTGTATGAGTACATGAGAAAAGAAAAAATATAATCCTAAGGTATAGCCACTAATGCATATGCGATATCTTTTCTTAATAAGCAATTCACATGCTAATCTTAAAAGAGACCCATAGGAGTTTGCTTTTTCTCAGAGAAGGATTGTTCTTTCTTCTTATGCATTGCCTAATTGAATAATTAAATGATTTTTATTTAAGTACTAGTGCAACATGAATTTCTAACTGTTCAATAAGCATTCAGATAAACGTAAAATGATGTTACTAATTCTTATATATGATTTCCGAAAAATTAGATGCTTGTGAATAGTGAGATTGAAATACTAAGTGAACACAAATGTGCTAGGTTGTGTAGAGATGATTAAAGAAATTGATTAGAGTTATTAATATCTAGTGGAATCTATGAAGATAATATGTTTGATTTATTTTAACTGATGTCATGTGTCTTTTTTCTTTCTTGTATGCAGAGAAAGTGATGGCTTGCTCACTATCGTTTCTTATTATCATATATTCAAGGGACTAGCATGTATTCTGTAGCTCTCTTTGGTCAAAGAGTTATCCAAAGATTCTCATATTTTAGCAGCTTTTCACGGTTTTTATGTAATCAACAATTTGACACTGATGGCACTGGAAATGGTTTTGGAAAAATCGAGGATTACTTGAATGAGAGCTGGAAGAGTATGAACTCCGATAATAATATGAAAGATAATTCTGAGATACAGGAGTCAATTGACTTTATTGGAATCAACGGCTGCTATGAAGGCCATTTCCGACAAAATTTTTCAAGTCGGCACGACTTTATTGAGAAAGTGAGAAATGAGGCTAGTATGATTCTTGAAATTCTTCAACAAGATGGTCCAGGATTTGATGCAAAAGCAGCTTTAGATAATTCACATATTACAGTTTCAAACCTGCTTGTGAGAGAAGTTCTTCTAGGTATCTTGAGAACAATAAATTATGCGAATAAAAATAGGTGTGCGAAGCTGGGGTACAAGTTTTTTGTGTGGTCTGGTCAACAAGAAAATTACCGGCATACAGCAAATGCATACCATCTTATAATGAAGATTTTTGCGGAGTCTGAGGAATTCAAGGCTATGTGGAGATTAGTAGATGAGATGATTGAAGAAGGATACCCTACAACTGCTAGGACATTTAATTTGTTGATATGTACTTGTGGAGAGGCAGGTTTGGCTAGAAAAGTAGTAGAGAGGTTTATTAAGTCAAAGACATTTAATTATAGACCATTCAGGCATTCGTTTAATGCAATTTTACATTCCCTTCTGGGTGTAAATCAGTACAGGTTAATTGAGTGGGTGTATCAGCAAATGTTGGTTGAAGGTCATCTTCCTGATATTTTAACTTATAACATACTGCTATGCTCAAAATATAGGCTGGGAAAGCTGGATCAGTTTCATAGATTATTAGATGAAATGGGTCGGAATGGATTTTCACCCGATTTTCATACATTTAACATCCTTCTTCATGTTCTTGGTAAAGGAGACAAACCCCTAGCAGCAGTCAACCTTCTAAACCACATGAAAGAAGTTGGTTATGAACCAAGCATTCTCCATTTTACCACTTTGATAGATGGGCTAAGTCGGGCCGGTAATTTGGATGCATGCAAATACTTCTTTGAAGAGATGATTAGGCAGGGCTATGTGCCTGATGTTGTGAGTTACACTGTTATGATAACAGGATACGTTGTGGCTGGGGAACTTGATAAAGCTCAGGAACTATTTACTGACATGATCGTCAATGGGCAGTTGCCAAACGTGTTTACTTACAATTCCATGATTCGTGGGCTTTGTATGGCTGAGAAATTTGACGAGGCGTGCATGATGGTGAAAGAAATGGAATCGAGGGGTTGTAATCCAAATTTTATGGTGTATAGTACTTTAGTGAGTTACTTGAAAAATGCTGGAAAGCTGTCCAAAGCTCATGAAGTAATAAGACAGATGGTGGATAAAGGGCAGTATATCCATCTCGTTACAAAGTTCAAAAGATATAGAAGATGTTAAAGAGGTAACCAATGCAAAACTTAGCTGGCTAGAATGAAAATCTAATTTTTCTACCAACTAATGTTAATTTGATACTTCTACGGAGTTCTATTTTGTATTGGATGGACTGTTTAATATGCAAACTAACAATGATGATGAATTCTATGCAGGCTAAACCACCTTTTATGTAGAAATGTTATCAACATCATGCATTAGTTCTGTGTTTATGCCTCCATTTTCTGAAGTTAATTAGTTTACCATAAAACCAGGTAATATTGCTGTTGTTGGTGCTTGCAATTTGACTGGTGTCACGAGATAGCTGATCCACCTCTCTACCATATGGTGCAAAAAAAGCAGCGACCGAGGGAAAAGGTACCAGATTTGTTTTATTTTTTAATTTCTTGATCAGTAAGCAAATAGGGAAAGATGCCAACTTTATGAAGTCATCACTTGATTGCATTCCATTATCTGGCTTCTTTTTGCAAGTTTAATGAAACAAAATGCTTCGCTCATTCCAACCTATTGAGTATGAGCACACTTGTTTAATTAATCATTCAAAATTGACCATCATCTTATTACTTTTTTAACCATTTCTCAAGTTGTTAATATCAGAGTTCCTAGAATTCTCAACCCTTAGCTGTAGTGTTACCTTACTAACTGCTTCTTAATTATCAGTGACAATCTCCATCTTATCATATGAATGTTATGCTATCTTACCCATTTTTGAGCAGATATACTTGTTTAAACGTCTTTCTGTGTCTGCCTCTGATTAGGTTGCCTAGATATTCTTACAGCTATTATGCTGAATTGTAATCTCAAAACATGTCACTGTTGTTCGTAGACACGGTGTTACTCTATGTTCATGATCTTTCACCTGCTCTTCTGGCAAAAGAAAACTTTCCAGTTGAAAGCATACAAGGTGGTGATAAGAGATAAGTTGTAGATAGGCTGGTTAAGGTGATATGCAGGGAATTTATTGATGATGGGAGCTTCTTATGATGGAAAACACATTATCAACTTACATTATTTTCAGCTTAAGTTCTAGAATAATAGTTAGTGGAACAGCGATTATAATATTGACTTATGCAACCATGGTTGGAGGCAAGCAAACCTATCATGTTTATGAAGCAAAAATTGGGAATGGAAGTAAGAATACTTAACTTCATGATTACTTACCATGCCATCCATAATCCATTTTCACCTCAGCTTATCACATTGAATATTATTGAGTCATGCTAGTGTGTCAATATAGTTGGCAAGTTATCATCTACCACTGATCATTGTCTCGACGCAAATCATTGCGTGTGTTGATGTTCCTCCTTGCTTCTGTTGAGTTTGTATTGCAACAGTTTCTTGTTAGTTTTTTCCAATAGTATGTGTCTTAGGTGTGCAACATTCTTGGAAGGTGGACATTTGCGGTCTCAAGTTGCTTGGTAGTCTCTTTTGAAAAAACATTGTATAAGGTTGACTTGTGGATTCTCGTATATGCAGTGGTAGTCATGATGCATAACTTTAACTTTGTTATTATACTATTGGCCCTGAAGTTCTTGTCTCGAAATTCCCCTTATTCACGTAAAATATAGTTCTGTTCTGATGTGAGGCAGTCATTATGTGTTTCAAACTTTTTTTTTCAGCATTACGTTTTTCAAACTAGTTAAATGAACTTTCCGGTAACTATGCCAGTAGTACAACTGAGACCAATTCTTATTAGAACCAAAGAGCACAAAACATGCAAATACTCGTACAATATTGGGAAGGACAAGCCATCTGAAAATATGACATACATGACTGGATGGAATAAGGAAAAGTGACTCAAGGATTCTTTCTCATATTTACTGGATGTGATTGTAAATTTCATTCACCTATTGTTTTTCTGCCATCTGTCACCATTAAAGTGCTCGTCTTAATCCAGATAAAGGTTTCTTACGTATCTTTTCTCCTATTCTTTTGGTGGTGTGGATCTTAGACTGATAAAGGGGACATAATTACCAACCCAAAATACAGTCAGCATGGCACGGACAATATTGCAACATGCATCTTTGAGGACATGATTCTAATTGAGTGGTGGTGGTTCTTGCGTGCTTGGTGCTGAATTGAAGTTTCTTGCTTGTGAAACCCGATGATGGTAGGTTTCTTTGGATGAGACATGGCAAGGAATAAAAAGGGTAGAATATAACCTGCAATCATTGTTCAATAAGGAGTCACTGGATAAGGTATAACTTCACACTATTAGGCAGTGTATAGTAGTTAAGTACATAGTAATATTGGCACAAACTCACTGGTTCTTCTTCTTCTTCCTTTTCTTATAAATATCCAGCAGCCGATTTTGTCATAAAGCAAAGAGAGCCAAGCCACAAGCAGTTAGACATAGCTCACTCTTTGCCTTAAAGCCCATGGTTTCCAGCTCACAAGCAGCCACTTCTGAACATCAAGAGCATCTATACTCCTGCTTATTCCAAACACTAGGTACAGTTTCCTTGCCTGAACATATGATGATTGCAATACTTAATACTATTCTCTTCGATAGCCTTTGAACTGTCAAGAGAAAGGATAGTTATGATGTGACTCACACTACAGAAGTTTCAGTGGTTTCACATTATTATTATTGTTAATGCCAGCAATCAATTCCTTTTACTGGTGTTAGGAATTGCTTCGTAAGCTTTTAATGAGCATTCCATGGGTTTTAGTAGTGCAGTAGTCATTAAAGTAAATTGTATTTTGCAGATGAAGTGTGAAGTGCTCTAGGTAAGAGAAGAGTTAAGTACTTAACCATGGGAGACCAGTGTTCAAATTCCAGCTGAGACAAAAAGCCGCTAGGTGACTTCTTCTCATCTGTCTAAGCATGTGCTGGTGAGAGGTATCCGGTGGAATACTCGAGCTGTCAAGATGGCAAGCTGGCCTGAACACCATCATTATCAAGATAAAAGGGAAAAAAGAGAAGAATAAAGCAGGCTATAGAGAAAAAAGGTACTGTGATCAAGAGGTAAATTGGATGATGTTTACTTGGAAACGACAATCTATTTTCTTCATCTAAGCTTATGTCCTCAATATGAGCTGTATAGTGGACTAATCCTTGATCCCTCAAGTGGACTGTTGTAGCCATATCTTTGTATAGTGGTCGATTGGTTTAAAGGATGAAAGAAAGGAGCATGGTAAGGCAAAATAGTCTTGTTACATCCTTTCCTTTCGGACAAATTGACCTTGAAATTTTGTAGAGTAGGAAAATAAGCAGGTAGCACTGTGGTTTACTACATATGTAAAGAGGCTAGCATGTGCAGCCCTTGAAAAATGTACTTTTCATTTCATTGTTTGAATAAAACATCTAACACAAATTCTACTGTTGGCTCTTCATGCGAAATGCTGAAAGTGGTTTTGGATAAAAAGAAAGGAAAAATTAAAGTGCATGTGATAACCTTACATTGCAAAATATGGCCAATTTTTTAAGCTCCTACAAAAAATGGCCTAATGTCTATAGAAAAAGAAAGTTACTTTACATCCTTAGCCAAATTTTACTTTCACACACAATTCAATCTTCATAGTTGTTCATATTGCTACAACTAATGAACATTTATGGGAATATGGGTCTATAAAATTTGTAGACCAAGCATATAGCAAATTTACATTACAATTTCACAGCTATAGCATAAATATTTTGGATATTCAGTCATTATTGAAGCTCCAAGCTTCAAAATTTGAAAATTAAATTTTCGTAAATAAGTTTTGCTTCGAGTGGGTATGATTGCAAAAGATTGGTTATGTATTGAGGAGCATAAATGTGAAATTTTGGATGATTTGGTGTAGTTTTTAGGTGGTTTTGGATGAATTTGGTGCTTGAATTCAAGGAAAAAGATGAAGTACGTTTTGTTCTATATATTTGTATACTGGATTGTATATTGTTGTATATACAATACAGTTTTTTTTATTTCAGTGATTTTCTTCTTCCTCTCCATACTATACACACTTATACAATGTAGGTACATTGTTTAAACATTATATATACATAATTATACAACGTATTTACATTGTATAAGTTTGTATAGATTAGGAAGAAAGAAGCAAATCACCAAAATAAAAAGACTGTATTGTATATACAACAATATACAATAATATACATTGTTATACAAAAAAGTTACTTTACACTTATGACCAAATTTAGATTTGGCCATAAAATGTAATGTATTTTTTGGCCATGAAATTGCAATATATATTTACTAAGTGTACTTTTTTGAAATTATCCCTAAAAAGAAAGGCATTCAAGATAGAGAAAAAGGGATTGTCATTCCTCTAGAGAGCTGTTTCATTTATCTATGCTTCATAACTTTTAAGGACTTGTTTGGTCATAAATATTTTTTTTTTTTAGAATATTTTTCTTTATTTGAAAGTCAATATTTGGCCATTAAAATTTCAAATTCAACTTGAAGTTTGTCTTCAAATGAGAAAAATAGCGTGTAACTTGTTTTTCAATATACAATATACAATGCATGTTACGATACATTCAAGCAAGAATATTATTTTAAATATTTTTTGCAAAAACATATATTTAAACACAACCTCATCTTCAATCAACTCTAACTTTATAAATTTCAATAAGTGAAAAATATTTACAATTTATTACCAAACACCTATTACGGTACATTCATTTTTTCCTAATTTTTTTGGTTATAAAAAAAATATGTGTGACTTCACACACAATTTCTTTTTTTCCTTATTCACTTGTCTATTTTGCGTAAAACACGCACTTGTTACATAACTAAATTGATACATTGTTTGAAAAATATTTATTCTCTCCGTTTTGACTTGTTTATCTTCTTTTTTTATCCGTTTAAAAAAAATGATAATTCTTTAATTTCAATTTTTCAAATATATATCTTTAATTTACGATCACAAAATTTTAATTTTATTTTATTTTTTAAAATTTCGTGTCAAGTTAAAACTAGACGAACAAATTAAAAGAGAGAATAATACGTAAAAGGTTATAAGAAGTGTGTTAAAAGGAATTTCATTATAAAATGAGGGGAAAATGATATACGGTATTTAAGCCTTGAAAGAAAAAAAAAGGTTGAAGCAAAATTCCAAAGATAAAAGAGGGTAAAATCGTCTTTTAAAAAAAAACCGAGTGGCCAGTGAGGGGTGGAGTCAAACAAAAGCAGATCCAATAAACCGGCTTTCCCTAGTTGTACACCAACAAGATACTCTGCACAACACGACGACAACAGCAGAAGCAGCACAACTTTGAAGTGGGTGATTGAATCTCAAACTGAGAAACCAATACAGGTAAATAAGAAGAAGATGGTAACGAGAACAGAGGAAGAAGAGGTGAACAGATTGGAGAACCAAGTTGAGAATGGAGGAGGAGGTGTTTGGGAATATCTCTGCCTTGTCCATAAACTCAAGCTCCGTCGATCTGATATGGTCTTCAAGCATGGCCTCTCCATTCTTAATGATTCCAAAAAGAGATCTGCTCTTGGCCCTGAAGGTACATACAATTGACCCATAAGGCGGAAATCCTGTTTTTGATCTTTGTTTGATTAATTTTGGTAGTTTAGGATTCATGAAACTGGAAATTAACTACAATTGGGAAGTGGGGTATTTGAGATCTTGTACTAATTTGGGTTTTCTTGGATTCAAGTTTGTGGCAATTTGGTAATATTTTGGGACTGGAAAAACTGAATTTTTGTACTGACTTGGGTAGTCTAGGATCCACGAAAATGGCAAATTGAAGAATTGGTTCATGTACAAGTTGAGATTTTGGGTTTTGGGTATCTCTTATCTTTTTTTTGATTGATTGGTCCATAGACTTCGTTCTAGCATCATGTAACTGGATGAAGCCTCTGATAAGCCTTTTATTCTCTTTAACCTAAATATTGCAGAATGGACCCTATATGAGCAGGTAGCTGTTGCAGCTATGGATTGTCAATCTATTGATGTGGCAAAGGTAAAAACATATTCCCCTTAATCTCGAAGTAAAATTTTGTTTCCTCTTTGAGGTTCACTCTGCAGACGTGCATGATTTTTCCATTTAGTTTATTTTCTAATTCTCTGAGTTGCAGAAGCCATGCTAATAGAAGTTTAATCAAATGATCCCAGATTACTTAGTTCATTGTGTTTCCTCAATAAAGGATTCCTAGATAGCAAAAGTCAATAGTTCTTACAGTACAACAATGTAAAATGTGTCATACCGTACCCGAGATAAAGAGAAACATTCTGGCACAATCTAATATTTAAATGATGTCACAACAACAAAATGGCCATTGTTTATCCAAATCTAGAAAGATAGTTGTTTAACTGTTATTTCCTATAGAGCTGCAGAGTTACACTTACAATTACTCAATTGGTGGACTTATATTGGCTATGTGGTTAAATATACTGAGTAATGAAGTAACCATGTAGTCAATCATATTCACTAAGATGCATTAGCTATTTTCAATTCATGTTCACTCTTTATTCATATATGTTAGAGATTCTCTTATGAAACTCTCATCACTTTATAATTATGTGGAAAACCATTTAAAATTTATGTTATTGGAACTTCTGCAGGACTGCATAAAGGTTTTGCAAAGAAAGTTTCCAGGGAGCAAAAGGGTTGGTGAGTTCTCTTTGATCTATAAATATGTATGCTTGTGGTCTTGATTTCTTGTAGCTTGCATTTTCTTCACCTGTGGCCAGCAACCTTGAATCACTATGTTGGTACAGCTTCTACCTCTTGTTTCATGTGTCAATCCTGAAGGGTATCGTGCAAAAGCAAAGCACGAAACATGAAGATTTCTCTCTCTCTCTCTCTTGTTGTTTAAGGGTTGGAAAAAGTACGAAGCTGCTATTACGTTATATTCTTAATGATGGCCTAAAATAGAATTGTCAAACTAAATGGTAGGCATTTTAGGCTCCAAAATTCTAATTGTCAGGCTGAATGAATGATAACGACCTTTATAAGAAGTACTAGAATTGATGTTATAAGAATCTGATGCTTTGCTGTTTTGTCTTCCAGTTATAAAATTCTACTTTGAATTATAGTTGTCTTGGAATTCTGCGGTATTGGTGACATATTGTTGTATAGGATTAAGGAAATTATTTATCTGGTTAAAGCAACATATTTCTTTCGATGAAGCTGTCTAAAGCAGTAGTTTGACCAAGGCGCAATGGTGGTATAAAAACCTAAGTTGCGCGGACTCTTCACTTTCGATGCTGCACCCGTCTCGGATTCTCCAAAAATAAATTAGTTTTGGAGAATCAAACACGCAGCAGTTGACATTTTTGAAGAGTCCGAGCAACATAGATAAAAACAGTGTGTAACGAAGTTGAACCTCTTGAGTAAGAAGATATGATAATATCCTTACACATAGATATCATCAATAACAAAAATTTGTGCGATAGAGTTTCTCTAAATGTTAATAGATTTTTTTGGTATTTGCCTGATAATTATCACCATCAACACACATAATATTTTCTTTTTTTCTTTTTGGATCAAGTGTAATTATATTGATAATGCGAAAGCTTCTGAATACAAGAGCTATACCGAAAAGTAGAGAATCCACACAATATGTAACAAATAGATTCTGCACCTCGATATTGGAAATTACTTGTTCAATACTCTATTGATGATCCATTTAAAACAGAGGGCACTATAGTATTAGTTTTGTTAAAGCGTTTTGCAACAACATTGCCTTTTTTGATAATTGTATCTTTATATCTCATTACATAGATCATATGTTCACGCTTATATACCTTATGCTTAGGTGAGAAGTTATTGAAATGTTGTGTGGCCCTAGATAGCTTTCTCAATATGTCATCCTTTGCCACAGTGATTATCAGTTTTGTTCTCAATCATTAAACTATTGTTAATGGGAATAACAAAATTTTTGTTTAGCAATGTAGAATAAACATTTTTTTCCTTGCTGTTTATTTTTCCTACTTTACGTAGTTCTGCTTCCCGTGTCCTCTGTGTATACTTGACCTTTTAATAATGGCTAAGGGTTATTATTTTGATTTATTCTCAGGCAGGCTAGAAGCTATGTTGCTAGAGGCCAGGGGATTATGGTCAGAGGCAGAAAATGCTTACTCAAGCCTTTTGGAGGAGAATCCATTTGATCAGGTCTGAGATAGACAAGGATATTTCACCATATATTGTTAATTTGGCTCAATTAAGTTTACTTGTAAAATAGATAATTCCTATGTGGAAATGTGCCCCGAAATAGTATATAGAAATAAAAAGTTGAAATCTAGTATAAGATAACTAGCCACTAAATTTGAATTAGAAACTCAGAAGTGTATCTTCGCAACAAAATCATAGTTTTTAAATGTTTCTTTAAACTTTATTGACAATATTTATATTACTCGTAATTTCAGGCTTTTCAATTTTTTATCTATATAATTGTTAGTTATGTTCACAGTAGTTTTTTCTTGTAGTACACACACAGAGAGAATATGTATACATGTTCACACACGACCTGTGTACATATTATGTGTCTGTATATTCTCTTTATCTGCACCTCTTTTTCACTAAATCGTGTGTTTTCATTGAGCCTTGTTTTTAAAACCTTTGCTTTATACATTTTTCTCTTTTGACAAAGTTGGTGCATGCATAAATCCACATGCTCTTTTTATTGGCCAAACATCTGTACTCATGGCAGAGGCTCTGTGATTACTCTCATGTAATTTAAGAAAAAGAACAACAATCCAAAGCTCAAGAAATATATTTTTCTGTATCTTATTGATATCCTTTAGGTTGTACATAAGAGGAGGGCAGCCATGGCAAAGGCACAAGGCAATACATCAGCAGCAATTGACTGGCTTAACAAGTATCTTGACTTGTAAGAAGTATCTGAATGCATCACATATTAATATTAGCAATATGTTGCGACTTCAATGGTTGTTCTTGACTTCTTTCATTGTTTTGGTAGATTCATGGCTGATCATGAAGCTTGGAAAGAGCTTGCTGAAATATATGTTTCCTTGCAAATGTAAGATCTTTTATTCTCGTGTTCAGAGTGGAAGACTAATGGCTTGGAGGCAACTCTATTCCATTGATACCTTCTTTAGCTGCTGTTTCATCTATGCATTGCCCTAATTAGCCGAGTGAAAATTATTTATCTGCTATATCATATCTAGGTACAAGCAAGCAGTTTTCTGCTATGAGGAGCTGATCTTATCTCAACCTGCAGTTCCTTTGTATCACCTAGCTTATGCTGATGTAAGATACTTCTCAAGTCATATTTTATCGTTGTTTTATGAAAAAAATTATTTGCAGCGGTGCATTGAGAATAGCTTGCAATCTTTGTGAGCCTGCATCTTTTTTTTTTTTTTTTGAGAGGTATTATTATTAATAATGTGATCTTGTTCTTGCTTAAGATGCTATTCCGGGTGTCTTCATTTATCACCTAGTTCATTGAATAAAAAGGAAGTTGGTTGATTCATACTTGGTTTTTCTAGCAGCTATTTTTACCGACTGCAAATGTTATTATCAATAGAGAACTCACGAATCTAAGTGGCCATTCGACCAATTTTTCTCTCAGTAGTGAAGTTGTCAGAGCACATATTATGCTTACTCAGAAGTTTACTAGAAATCAACATCAAAGTGATAGCTGGAAGTTATCGATGTGCAGAAATATGGAGAAGATGAGAGGGGGAATTTTCTAGAATTCAATCTGATTCTCTAGATATTTTCTCGTTATGCTGACTCTGGGCTCGGAGTGGATTTGTCTTTCACTTTAATTTCAAACCTTAACTATAAGCTTCTTCTAATTCCAACTTCTTGGGGGCCCAAAATTGCTTGGGCACAAAAATATCAGAGCAAGTGGCTTTTTGGGACAGTTACTTGGACCTAGTTTATTGAACAAAATGTATCTTTCTTCTAGTTAGAGAAATGCCTCAGACATCTGCCTCTTTGATGGCAGAAGTTGAGGGTACCAATTTTTGAAGCTAGCTCGACTAGTCTTTTTGATATGATGATTAAGGAAAATATGGATTGGATCCACAAATCCTTCAGAGAAATCTAAAGGAGAAGAAAAGAAGAATCCACCCCTCCCCTCTCCAAAAAAGAAAGGAAAAAGGAAATAGAAAGTATGGTAAGAGTAGGAACTTTTAGGATGGGGAGGAAGGATTGGTAACAGGAAAGAGGGAGACCCGGGGGACCAAGTAGAGGAGGCAGAATAGAGTGGGGGGAGTGAGTTGGAGAATAAATGGATGCCGGATCAAGTGGAAGAGGGGTATGATGGGGCTCTAGGGAAAGGGTTGGTGGGGTGGGATAAGGGAGTGACTAGCTGGGCAGGGGATGGAAGGGGTGGTTGTTTGAATGGAGAGGATGAAGGTGGTGGCAAGCTGGGATAGAAGAGGGAGGCTTCGTTGTAAGGGAGAGGAGGGGCTGATGTGAGGGAGCTTGGATGGTGGCAACTATGGTGTGAAGGGAAGTAACCCAACTGATGAATGGGTCAGGCAATTGTTGGATTTTGAGAACAACCATTGCTCCCCCTCCCCCTTCCTCGTTTTCGGTATGTAAATAAGATCACATCAGACATCAGTACCCAAAATGAGAAATAAATTTGAAAGTTTTGCTAATAGAAATTGTCTAGTGATTCTAGTGTAGGAGAGGATGAGAAAGCCTCTGCAATGACATATATAAACTAGGTGGTTCTTATTGCCTGATGATTTCCACATTAGTTCCTGTTCAGTACCTATGGCAACTGTATTTATGCCTGGCTTAGAACTCTAGTGAGGTGTAATAGGTACTGAATCTTAGTGAGATCTGGGAAAGATCTTCTGATAGATTGTGAAAAACAGTGATGAAAATGCTGATATTTGGTAAATGGTGAACCTAGGAAGTACGTTTGCTTGCAAATGCCTTCAAAAAGTTTCATACAGATGAAAAATGGAAAGTATTTCTGATATCTGCTCCGATATTTTGGATTGAGTCATATTACTTCCGTGATTTCCTGGACTAACTGACTGTTGGTTAAAGAATAAGGGTGTTTTGGGTTGCATGTTAATTTTCTGATTTTATGAAGAACTTACTTTCCCAGATATCAACTGGCATTGCTGTTCCACACTCAGCATGCATCTTTCTGATAATAGCCATAAAATAATCACTCATCACATTTCTTCTCGGCTTTAACAGGTGCTCTATACACTTGGTGGACTAGAAAATCTTCAGACGGCAAAGAAATATTATGCATCTACCATAGACTTAACTGGTGGCAAGAGTACCAGAGCACTTTTTGGCATATGTTTGGTCAGTGAATCCGTCTCTATCTCTGTTTTTTATTTTTGACAAAATATGGTTGATGATTTCTTTTGCTTATATAACCATTGATGAATTTACCTGTTCTCTTATATGTCAATGGTCTAGTGGTAAAGAAAATTATCATACTAAGTGCTCTAAGTTTTTAAAAAACTCGGAAGAAATTGCTTATAAACAAACACAGAAGAAATTGAAAGATGTAAGGAACTCATTGCGCTCTGCATGTATACAAGTTATTGCCCTGAATGTAGACTGTTTTCCAACTTGGAGTCCAGAACTTGCAGTCCGCGTTTTGTATACATTAATTAAATTCTCCAAATACTGGAGGTTTTAAAAATTCATAGACTGTTAATAAGCCGCACAACTAAACTTAGTAGGTTCTTGTTTACCAATCACCCTTGGAGATCTGACTTAATGCATTGTTGTTTCCAGTGTACGTCTGCCATCGGGCAGCTGACTAAAGGACGAAGCAAGGAGGAAAAAGAGAGCTCGGAGCTTCAATCTCTGTCCGCAATGGCATTGGAAAAAGACTATAAGCAGAGAGCTCCCAGCAAGCTCTCCGTGCTTAGTTCAACATTGAGGAGCTTGAAAATCTAAACCTAACCACATTAGCATATAGTTTTATTGGAAGCAGCAACCATACTGTTCGAAGCGTGCACTTCAAGATTCCAAGTCTGTCAATCTGCTTACCCTTTTTGCAGATTTTTTTTCCCATTAGTTCTCATTCTTCTACTCTTTGCATTATTTTGCTTATTTGTGGAAGTGCTGTTTCACTTATTTAAGTAGGGGAAGCAAATGACAATGCAAGTTAGCAAGATTATTATTTTTAGACAATTTTGGGAAAGCTTAATGCTGAATAGATTACTTGAACTTCATGTTGGGCCATGAATAAATTTCTATTGGAGAAGTTTGTGGATTGGGGGTATACTTGTATACCCTGATAGGCAATCGTTTGTAGAACTTGGAGAATGTGACTTTTTAAGTTCTTTTTGAACAACACGTTTTTTGCAAAATACTTGTGTTTCCTGCACATGCTTTTGTCTGTTATATGCAATTCTATATTGTAGTGAACTTGAGAATGTCCAGGAGGAGGAAAAACAGAACGTTGGCTAATTATCCCATCTGTCCAAAGATGAATTATGTCTTTTATATGTTGTATCAATTTAATACAAAACGTTACATTTACCCTTAATGAATGATTTATAGTCACAAAAATGTGTGCGACTTGTTTTAAAGGTTTTTGTTTTAAACTCCGCGTTAAATCATACATAGTCACATAAAGTGGATCAGAGAGAGTATTATATACGTACACACGAGCAGAGGGAGTATTATATTTGTCTGTGAACACAACAACGTACATACGTACCCTTGAGTAATATTCATGTATGTGGCATATGCCTTCCTATTTAGCTAGTAAATGATGTATACAAACTATCTAAATTATCTTTTGAGCGTCTCAAAGCAGACCCCTATGATAAAAATAAGTAGTATTTATTACTATTAAATTATCTTTTCATGTTACATCTATGAAAAGTATGAAATTTGCAAAACTGCACAACGAAATAATAATTGGTCGAAGCAAAC
Source organism: Jaltomata sinuosa (assembly GCA_003996215.1). Taxonomy (NCBI): domain Eukaryota; kingdom Viridiplantae; phylum Streptophyta; class Magnoliopsida; order Solanales; family Solanaceae; genus Jaltomata; species Jaltomata sinuosa. Next base: position 1,021,222 of record QJPP01007233.1, read on the forward strand.
ATCAGTTTATTGATTTTGCCTCATATACATCTTTTATCATATAATACAAGAGTAGACAAGTTTATTACCAACAAAGCCCTACAATACAATTTCTTAATTCTGAGGGAAGGTTTTCCTATTTCTCACACCATGCATTCTACACATTTTTAGTAGTGACTCCTCATGCATGATCACCAACAAACGAGAAGAAGGAACCAAGAAGCAATTCTACAGAAAATATGTAAACTCTTTCACCAATGATTCGTAGCACCGATGATGGCCAATAATCTCTTTCGGCTTGAAGACCATCGTCAAAATCAACTGTTCTTTTGATGTTCGCAATGGCTCTATCTCTTTCCCGCTGCGACTTGGCTTTCTCTTGTTGCAACTGCGTCTCCCACAACTTAACCTTCTTCTTCATCTCTTTTCCGTCAAACACTTCTCCAAGAACTTGTTGGGACTTGGGATTTGAAGCTCACGTTGGCGTAGCGCTTCTTCAACATGGCGGCCCGAAGGATCTTATTATCTCTTTCCGACGTCTTAGCATCAATGGGATGATCAGTGACCATGGAAAACTTGCTCTTCTTGTAGCATGGCACCATATTCTCAGTGCCAAGTTTTGGCTGAAAAGTAACAAGTATTGCCATAACGTATAACCTCGAGATATCATAATGTAACTATGAACAACAAGTAAGAACGATAATGTGAATGATCGATAAGTAGTGGAAAGAAGAAAAACTACGTAACAAGTATTGCCCTAACGTATAACCTCGAGATATCATAATGTAACTACGAACAACAAGTAAGAACGATAATGTGAATGATCGATAAGTAGTGGAAAGAAGAAAAACTAAGTAACAAGCTCTCAGTATTATATATGAATTAACCTTAATTAGCTCTTATAGGGAATAGGTTAACTATACGCAAATTTCCAAAACTAACAAAATTATTGGTAAAAATATTAATCTTTGTCCAGTTTTATATGGGACAAGGTTTAGGGAAGTCTCTTGAACTTAACAAAATCAATTACTCTGTTATTGAACCAAAACACGGGTTACGTAAAGGTAAGGTCAGTAAAACGTTTGCTTTAGGCCCCCAAAATTTCGAGGCCCCATCAAATTTTAATAGTAAATTTTATGATTTTAGTTTCACTTAAAACAATATTGAAGATTGTAAAAAAAAAAAAGGTACAATATTTAAATTATAAAAGAAAGAAGAACTTTCTACTTTTTATCAGAAATATTTTAGAACTTTGAATTAAACAACTCAAATCTTCATATTAATAAATAAAATATTTGCAACAACATCCAAGGTAATGCATTGCAAACAAATGTTTAACATCTCATTAACTGAAATTAATCCTTACTTTTATGAATAATAGTATTACTCTGTGAAGTTAAACGCTTAATGTCTTTTAAGAATATTATATTGTATCATGTAAAAAAAAATCTAAATTATTATTATTGTTATTATTATTATTATTATTATTATTATTATTATTGTGTGTATGTGCATATATTTAAGGATTTTGGTATCTCTTTCCAACGTCTTAACATCAATGGTGTGATGATCATCACACATAGTATCCATGGAAAACTTCATCTTCTTGTAGCATGACACCATATTCTCAGTTCTAAGTTTTGGCTGAGAAATAACAAGTATTGTCATAACGTATAACCTCGAGATATCAGAATATAACTAAGAACAATAAGTAAGAATACTAATGTGAGTGATCGATAAGTAATAATGAAGAAACTAAGTAATAAGCTCTCAGTATTATAGAGGAAAATTAACCTTAATTAGCTCTTGTCTTATTCCCTATCGGAATAGGTTAACTATATGCAAGTTTCCAAAACTAACAAAATTATTTAGTAAAATTAATATTTGCCAGTTTTATATGGGAAAGGTTTAGGGAATTTTCTTAAACTAACAAAATTAATTACTCCCTTATTTAACCAAAATATGAAATCGTGTTTTATTTTAATTTTTCACCTAGTGAAATTAAATTACATCTTTTTTAAAATTGCAATTAAGTAAAATTTTCAGAATATAAATAAAGTAGCTTTTGTTAATGTGTTATAAAATCTAATTTGTAATTTAATATAGTGCGTGCATTACTTAATTAAGTGTATTATATTGTTGAATTTCATTCTCTTTTATTCTCGATTTTGTATATAGATTTTTGAGTCTCGATTGTCATTAATGTAAATTTTATTTTAAATCATAATCTAAAATCTATTCTAGGCCTAGAAGGTTATTAGGTAGCTGAGTGTCATCGCACTTTGTGTTAGCCGAGAGGCGGGCTAGCCTCCTCTTTTCTTCTCCTTATCAGCAGTATTATTTAGTAACCGTATAGTTTTTTTCTTCAAGATGTATTAAGACTACTATCTTTTGCTAGTTCTTTTCTTCATTTGCTTTGTACCTTGTTATCTTGTTGTCATATTTTTTTGGCTATTATTCTTTGAATTCTTTTCTTTGCTTTCGACGAGCAGCCTCGCTCTTTAACCCACAAAAATATAGTAAGTTTTGCGTACATCCTACCCTCCCCAAATCTCATTTGTGGAATGACACTGGGTACGTTGTTGTTATTGTTTAATTTAAAATCAATTTTGAAGTATATAAGTAGATAATATTCTAGAAATCTGTAATAAAATCCACATTTTTTTTTGTTGTATTACATAAATCTTTGAGTTCTAATTGCTTTTAAGAAGTTATTGATACGAATAATTTATTTTTATTCTGCTAGATATTTGAAAAAGAAAGTTGTTGGGTTTAGACAAATTATTTATACATATTAAGTGATTTTTTTAACACAAATGCAGAGTCAAATCCAAAACTATTGAGTTCACCAGATCCGTAAATCGAAATACAATAGACCCACAATTAGGGGTGTGGATGGTTCGATTCGAATGGGTTAATTTTAAAAAATTATCCCATATCAATTTCTCGATAGGTCTATTGCACAAACAAATTTAGACTTTTCAAAACCGTCACAGTCATCTCTGCTTCTCTTCATTATCGGTAAGGTTTGATAAATTTTTAAATTTTTCTTTTAAAACGTCATCTATGAGTCGCACCGAATATTAGAAAGTTCGATTGATTATATAAAATAATAACAAGCCTTAATATAATGCAAATAGTATATATACAATTCTCATGACCACATGAGACTAATATGATTCTAAATTGTTCATGACAATGAGAAACTTATGCCGAACTAGCCAATACTGCTAATTTATTTGTATAAAAAGCACACCACACTATCTAAAATATATACGTAAGACAGGCTCTAAAAATGTGGCAAATTTCATATAAACCAGGCCACTGTATGAAATTTGCATATATAGATAATTCTCACAGTGCTAAATGATTGCCCATTTTATCAATTTATTTTGCACGATAATAGTAATTGGTTAAAGCTGCTTACGGTACAACAAATATGATTTATTAGTGTACAAGATAGCAGCTTATTGATTTTGCCTTAAATACATATTTATCATATGATACAAGAGTAGACAAGTTTATTTACCAACAAAGCCTACAAATAGACAAGTTTATTTACCAACAAAGCCTACAAATACAGATTCTTAATTTCCTATTACTCAAACCAATCTACAAATTCTATGTAAATCGCCTTACTTGGATCCAAACTCAAATAATAAGAACAAGGTCCTTAAAGCCAAAAAGAAAAGCAAAATATCAAAAAGGGGCTAAAATATATGCTTTTATACAATATGAAATTCCCTCCATCAGAAAGGTCCCTCTTTTAGTACTGCACATAATTAGTTCCAGATACATATGTCCTTCATGGTTTATTGAAAAAATCCTGCAATTTAAATGTGTAAAAAAAGGTCAAAATTACACAGGTGCACAAAATGATTGAGTCATTTGCTCTTGAGAATACGCGAGTTGATGCGAATTCTGCTCATAGTTTTTTTAACTTCATATAACAAGTTACATGAAAGCACATACTTCATATTTCGGATGATGAATGATTTGAACATCAATTTTACCTACAGAGTTCACTATATCTTTAATAAACGTCAAGATCATACGTCAAAACTCGTGTCAAATCAGTGATTTGGAACGGGGAGAGTGTTAAAAGTAGGACAATCAGACAAATTTAGGCTGTTAAAGTTTTGATGTTCTGGTGTCTGAAATCAAGATGAAAGACAAAGCTAGGAGAACAGAATTCTGGTGTCTGAAATTAAGGTCTAGTCAATGCTGGAAGCAAACCTCTAGAATACGTCCATAGGATGAACAAGTACTCCATCAGCATTCCAGTCAATTTCCTTGGTGCTTGATTCCTTTCCAATTAACTGAAGAGGGGTGTCTAGTGGTGGTGGAGTCTGTAGCCAAGAAACATATATGTAACGAACGAAATTGTTAGGAAACAGAAAGTTCTGATCATGTGTAATGGCTTGGAGAAAAGCTCGAATCCAACTGAAATTTTACAATCTTTTGGAAGGAGGTAAGAAGAATTTAATACCATGCACCGAATTAACGGCCAAGTTATTCCACGGAAGAAAGGATGCTCTTTGATCTCACTTGCACCACCATTTGATCCTAAGCGGCTGGCAGGATCTCTATTTAGCAATGAATGAATCACCTGCCTAGCAGCAAGGCTTACCTGCAACACATAGATACAAAGATGCTTTCATTTGTTTCAGACTCATTTGCTATTTTGAATTTTGAGTGAAATTTCATTGGCTACACCAACAACAACACAATGCCTCAATTGCAAACTAATTGGGATTTTGTAGTATAAATTACATATATCCATACTGCTCCATTTTTCGACCGGTTTCATTTCAATACTCAAACAATTTATCTTTTAGATAAATTTAGGATTTCTCTAACAGTAAAAGTTCTCTACAGATTACTCTATAGCCCTATACTGATATACAAATCTTTGCACAAACTAGAAATACTCTTGGATAACATCAAACCCGATGTAAGTGTACTAAAGCGGCCAACGCGACAAGGACTTATTTCCAACTAGTTGGTATTACCTCTATGGATATTTGCTTCAATATTTTGTTTTGTTCTTTACTAAGTCCGTATGGATTCAAAGAGAGGTACTTTTGACACAACTTTTATCCATGTAATTATATGTCTACTTCCTCCCTTATTTAACACCTGAACGATCTCATCTACAGCCCCAGGTATTTGAAGGTCTACACAGGATATGATTAAGCAATCTCCAATGACCTTCTCTCATTTTATTCTCTCTATGTGCTACTTCTATTTTCTGTTTTATGTGATCTTCACTAATTTTGTTTAATCTTTGTACTACCACATGTCCACATCTATCTTTACATACCTTCCCATATAATATTGCTACTTCCGCAACTGTTCACTTTAGTAGATATCTTCCTATATATGACATAGCAAACACGTAGTAACAGTGCATATATACATGTTACATAGACTATTACAACAAAGAAGAAGAGATCCAGGGGTGTTGCTGAAGCAAATTACACAAGAAGTCCATTGTAGAGGGTTCATGTTTTCTAGAATGCATACTAGATTGACTGAGCTTTGTTACTATCCTTAGGAGCTGTTATTGGCAATGTGGTATTGAGGCTTTTTCTTAGTTGCTGCAGTTGTGGGGCTGTCCATTGACTGTTTTTTTTTTTGCGCTGTAATTCCCACTTTGGTAATAAAATTCTTATTTACCAGAAATGGTACATGTTACATCCTTATGTATCATATATCATTCTCCTGGAACATTGGGCCAAATATCTTAATTGTCTTCATTTAGGCACCATAGTCCATCTAATCTTGCTTCAACTTCATTTTTCTTGTGGAGGCTAAACTGACAGTGCATATATTCTTACTTTTACTTACCCTTACTCTCTAAAGTGCTTCTCCATAATTCAAGTATTTGGTTGACTCTCGCGCTAGTTTCATCAACTAACACAAATATCATCCACAAATAAATGCACTATGTAAACCCTCTTGTATACTATTGTTTAGCTCATAAAACATTCCCATGAAAGATAAAAAAAGGAAGAAGGAAGACATATAGTACAGAAAAAAAGCATAGAAGACATAAAACTGTCTTAATAATATCAAAACAAAGTGAATTTACCGGAATGCTACTAGGGAAAGTGAGGTCCTTGTTTAGGATGTTGGAAAATGTCTTCTGCCTGTTCTTTCCTCTAAATGGTGTACGCCCATAGAGCATCTCATAAAGCAAGATACCTGCATTCCAAACAGAAGAGTTTAACAGAAGTAGAAGTGCGCAAAGCAAAGTAAATCTCCTCTAATATCACTAAGAGCAAATCAAACAGATAATACTTCTAATGGCGTGATGTTGATTATTGTTAGGTATGTCCATTGAATATCATCCCAAAGTACTACAAAAATACTACTCCTTCCATCACAAGAAACTGAGTGACTATCCTTTGAGTTCATAAATGAAGGTTGCGACTATGCAAAACAAAACTAACACTTACGATTTTTCAGATAATAAGATATTAATAGTTTGAAGCTTGGTGCTGAGATTAAAGGAGACGAAAAATAGCTCAAGAATATGCAAGGTTTCTAGAGTGATTTTCCCAAATATTGCCCAGTATGTTTTGTTTCAAGAATATCAAAAGCATCACAATAATAAGAGTGCACCAAATAAAATAAAGGACTGAACTAAAAGTCATGAATTTGTTGCATGCACACCTAAAGCCCACCAATCAATCGCACTACTGTGGCCAGCTCCTGTGATGATTTCCTGAGATCAAGTCATTTAGAAGTACATCAGACAATTATGATTTCCCTCGCTGGTAGAGGTTATTTTGTTTCACAAAAGCAAAGAAAGAAGCTGCAAATGTTAACATAAGGAAAAAATATTTGAGAATTAGGAATCAAGAAGCAATTCTATAGTATAACAAATTTCTGAGCAGTTTCATTAGTCGAACTTGCAATTGGTAGGTGCCATTAGAAGGATTTGCAATCGGCATATGTGATTTAGAAACAGAAAAGAAAACAGCTTGTACGTAATTCTTGATTATGTTTAGTTCTCCAAAAGAAACAAATTCTACGGAAGATCCATATTTTTACTCCATATATGGAACAAGATAACGCAACTTATAACATGGATGGGGTAGATATCGCACAAAAATCCGCTTCTATGATAGTTTACTTTACCGGTGCTATGTATTCTTCAGTTCCAACAAATGAATTTGACTGTGAAATTGGTTCTGCGACAAATGTTGGTGGTGGAGTACTCCTAGATCTTCTCTTTGAGGGAGGATGCTTTATAACCTGGAAAAATTGTCACTTTATAAAGAAATCACCGAAAATAAATATTATACGATATCAAAAACAACAGTTTGCTTTAATCAAATTGATAAATAGTTCATAGGTTTCCCTTTTTCTCTTTTTCTTCTGTTTACCATCCATTTACTACTTAATACTTTGAATGTATGTTATAATGTAACTTTAACCTGAAAATGTAACATACTAAGTGAGATATCATGATTCTTCAGACGCAGAAGTTCATTAAGTGGGAAATTAAGATGAATAGTAAAGAGAACTGTCGAAACTGAAATGTACTTGAGGTTTACAGGATGTCTTGAAAGAAAGATCAAAGTCAGTTAGCACGACATGCCCATCAGCCTGAAGTAGGATATTTTCTGGCTTCAAATCCCGGTATATTATTCCTGTAACATGAGAATAGACAAAACAAATGAACATCAACCATTAATCATATAAGATAGAAATGGAAGCTCCTAGTACTATGTCTCTCTTGATGAAACATTAAGGTTTGACTCAAAAGGTAGATGGAATACCCAAACAATGGAGATACTCCAAGCCAATTAGGACCTCTGCTGCATAAAACCTGGAAATATTGTTGGTAATACATGAGTTCATATAACATGATCGCGTTTCTTATTTGATACAAATTTGAGAGAATCTCTCAAAATTTTCCTGCTCTCTATGACTTAACTCAAAAGCTTTATGGAAGAACTGTGATTTCTTTTCTAATAGCTTTATGCCAACGAAAAGCATAATTTGAATGATTATTTGTACAAACATTCCGGGGAAGGCACATTCTGTGAATAAAAATAATTCACCTATTTGATCTCTGCCTTCAAAAAGGGAGGTAAACCATCATATGAAAAATTTTGACCAGTTCGAGCATAAGCAGAATAGAAGGCAACTGAACTGGCTTAAAGTACAGATAATAGTACAAAGTCTATACAGATATCTAATGTGTATAATTTATAGTCCTTAAAAAAGCTGCTTAAATATATATAAGATTCTCTTTCCTTTTTCAAGCATAGCAGTATTCCTACAAAAATAAAAATGAAAATACTCATATGTGACGACCTTGTCTCATGAGTGGGTCTATTCTAGGAGAACGAGGAGATAAACAACAAGGAAAGAACTAGAAATATTACTGAACAAAAGACAAATGAATATGAAGAAGCTTTGTCAGGTTGGAACACCGAATCTAAAAGCATCTTGAACCATGTAAGACGTTATATTGCTTAGTCTACTCAAATGTGGAGTAAGTGCAATTAAAAGAGAAGTACCTTGCAGATTCCTCTTTAAATATTTTCATAGGCTGTCTGTCAAGCAAAGCAAATAACTCTCCTCCAGGACAGAAATCTGTTATTAGGCAAACATGTGTTTCTGTCTGATTTAAAAAAAAAAAAAAAGATGTGCATTTTAGCTCGTTTGGACATTTCAGTTCATAAAGTACATAAATTAGTATAACACTTCTTAGACACCGCCAAATAATGTTATTTGTCAGAAACTCAAAGGCGATGCAGGAATGTGTTTTCAGCAGGCACTATAAGGTTTTTTGGCTCAGTTGATGGACGAATGTAGAATGTTACAGAGTGTCTCCTTAACCGATTATGAACTTTGAAAGAAAATATGACCTAAAACTCATTAAGAGAAAAAGGTCGAGCTAGTACAAGTCGACAATTTACTGATGCAAAAATTCCCAATAAAAAAGAAAGAAAAAGGATATTCAGTTGATTAACCTAGCCTGAAACATTATAATATACTAAATCTTGTATGTGCCAAATATATTGTGAAAAAAGGACTTAGTGGGGTTGTATTTATGGACACGCAAGTATATTTCAATGTTTTCACTGTGGCCTTGCTACAAGACTGGCATGCATATTAACAAATAATCTTAAATTAAGCCTGCATTAGGATGATGGTCTGAGCTAACAGTTACCTGGAATGATGAATATAGTGTTGGAAGGAAAGGATGATCAAGGAGAGCTATGATTTCCCTTTCAACACATGCTCGATGTACCTGTACATTATGCAAAATGAATTTGTCTTCGTATAAGGATTAACAGAAAATATGGAATATCCTAATGCAGGAAAGGAATGTGAAGTCATGGGTTTGGAATGCAAATCCAAAGGTCATCAAGGATTTGAATGAAACAGCACAGTCTCTAAATCAATTCCTGCCAGGAAACACTATATGCTCAATATACTGATGAAGTAAAAAATCTTGGGCATCCAGACCTTATTACGGTTGAGCATTATGGATTTGTCCATCGCCTTCATAGCAAAAACATCTCCTGTACCTTTCAGTTCCACCAAATGGACACTGCAAGGAACAGAATAAACCCTCTCAGACAAAAAAATAATCTTTTAGATATGGAAATAATCACTGCTTTGAGATCTCTCATGACTTGGATATCATGCGAAGCATTTTTAATTAAAGTAACAGAACAGCATTACAATTCGCAAAACAAGAGGTGCACCATCAAGGTAAGTGGAAGGTGCGATATTAATAGTCGCCTACTAAAAGTTCTGCAAGCACTAACAAATAAAGTTACTATGATTTATAGAAAAGGAAACTAAAGAGTCGTTTAGCTAAGAAAAATTTCAGGACCCTGTTATTTTAAGTGACCCTTTTTCCAGTCTTATCTTATCTTTCTATGAGTTGATTCCTTATAATTCCCAAGCATTGATTTGTTCAGATGGTATTTAGTCTTCCAGGTCACCTATGTTTCTCCGTCTTATGGTGAGCACCTTCAAGAATGTCGCATTACAGTCAAGATATAAGTCCACACAATAATATTTCTACAATTTACCCTCGAAAAAGCAGTAGGATGTCATAAGACTATCGTAAAGGTAGGTTGAACATAGTGCCAACGAGGACTGGAGAATATGTGAACAAATAACAAGAGAAGACTGAAATACCTTCCAGTATCTCCACAACCCAAAGGTCGGACTGGTTTAAAGTTATTGAGCCCTAATCTTTCACCATTTGCAGTGACCTGCAAGGTTAAAATTTGAGTGAGAGACAGAGAGAAGGAATGCAAACGTTACGAGAATAAAAGTTAATATATGTCAAAATAAGAGTAGAAAGTTCAAACTGAATACTAAACGGATAGTTTTTACTGTTGAGTACTTGTGCCTACTCTGCCTTACATGCTTTAGTAAGTAGAACCTCATATTTGATAATAGCATAAAAGCAGGAGACATCCTTGTTTCAAGTGTCTCAACACTTACAGCCATAGGTGTATATAAACATTACTGGGTAGAAAACATCTCCTACTTGATCTAGTACTCAATATGCATATCTTGTAAGGCATAGTCTTAAATCATCAACAATGAAATATCAGAAGTTCTCCCAAGGCAAAGGAAAAACAGTAGATTTGATAGGGACAGCACAAAAGATTGTGTACCTTATGTATTGCGGTCCATAAAGCACTGTCCCTCTTATGAGGCCGTGGATAGACAGGTACAGAATGCAAAGCCCACAAGTCTTCAGGTCTCTGAAAGTATTAGAGGGTCTGTGTCAGCTTTATTATCTTAACTTTTGACAATGGTCTCGATAAAATGCTAAATGCTAAAAGGATAGTTTTCATATAACTTCAGTTGGCCATTGTAAAGGCATGAACATTTTAACATATGACTAATCATGAAAAAGATAATTATGCATAAAAATCAGGATCAGACAAAAAATCCCATGACAAAGATTATCTGGATCCAATTCAGAGTGAAAGGAATACCTTACCGAGTTGGCATCAGGAAGTTCTCGAACTGCTTCATCTACATTTGTTGCAGTGGCTTTGACCTGCAAGATATGTCTGTTGATTACTAACTGTAACTGAAAAGAGCTGTACTTTCCAATTGGAGAGATACAAAATAATTTGACAAGTCCTAGTTAACTATTCGGATATTATTAAGATGCTCCTTCGCCAGTCAAGTCCCACATTGGTTGAGGGAATGATCTGTGGTCTCGTTATATGTTTTTCGGCAATCATCCCCCTCATAAAATAGCTTTTGGGGTTGAGTTAGGTTCAAGGGTCATATCTACACATGGTATCAGAGCTAAGACCCATTGATTCATGTTGTTGTGTTTCGCAATGTTGGGCACCTGTGTTATGTTATCCAAGCTCAGGTCCACTCCTGGGTGTTTGGGGGAGTGTCAAGTCCCACATTGGTTCAGTGAATGGGATTTTGATTCTTTTAAGAATCTTTTAAGAAGAGAAACTAGGCCAATTGGGGAAAATGGAGTGACTTAATCAGACTAAAGAAAGTAGATCACTTCAATCAGGATGAAAAGAGTATTCACAAAACACTAAACGAAGCATGTTAAGATTGCATTGGATGCATTCCTGATCAAGAGGCAAAACTAAAATTCTAAATGGAGCATCCTTGTTCAAAGGATTAATATAGGCGACCCCAACTTTGTGTGATGGAGGAGTATGTGACACAATTGAACATCCGACTTCATTTTGACTTGATGGAAAGAAAAGAAAAAGTCATGTGTTTATGCTTTGTTTACATATGCAAGCTTCTAAAAGTTCTCGCATTTAATTCTGTGATAATGTGTAATTTTACTGTTCTTTGAGAGGAGGCATTTGCATAATTCAAATTCATTACAGGAAAGAAAAATCCAATAATCTGCAATTTTTTTCGGGTGAAAAGACTTGTGTTCTTATTAATGCAATTCGCTTTACAAATATTCACAAATTGGGTGTATTTTCTTATTCATTACTACATTGACTAGAAATGGGATGGGACTATCACAATAAAGAAAAAAAAAACAGCTAGCCTTCCCATGTAGAACATATGCTAATTACTAGTTGACCATACATCACTGGTACAGCTTCCACAAAGACAAGTGACAGAAAATTTACCAACTTAGCACTTTGTTGTTCAGTTTGTTCTGAGAGGCGGTTTCTTAGTGGTTCCAAATGATCACTTCCATCTAACTGAACACCGATGAAATATTGTAGTTCTCCCTGCAAATGTGAAGTGCACATCAGCCAAATAAAAGAAAATTGTCAATTTCTTACAACATGTTAAAGGAAAGTAGACACAAAGATCACCTTCTGATCACGCATAGGTTGCAAGTGAAATAAATTCCAGAACTTCTTCCCTGAAAATATTTATGCACGTGACGTAAATTCTAGTTAATAGACAAAATGCATGTCCATTTCACTTCTGAAAATAAAAAAGTGATCTTCATTACCGCTCTTTGTATAGTTAATTAATTGCACAGTAATTTCTGTTTGTTCTTTTATGGCATCTCGTATCTTTTGAACTGTTGCTTGATCTGTTTCAGGTCCCTGAAGAAATCTGAAGAATAGGAAATCTTATTAGATCAACTGCATATGGTGGGAGCAAATCAGAGAGCAAAAACCATAAAACAGCATATTATCAGGTTTCGTTGTTTCTTTGCATAGATAGGCAGTGTATTAGTTACTAGTCTGAGAAAATAAACCAAAGGAAGAGATTTCTTGAAGACTTGACAATGCTAGGGATACAAGACACACCTATTTATAGGTATCAACACAAGATACATATGATATTCGTTCAATGTGGCACATCATACAAAACCTTAGAACTTAACTATGCTAATATTCGAGTAACAATACACTAAACCTCCTCAAATTCAAAGTAGAGTAAGCAGCTTGACTTATTTTTTCAACTAAAGAAAAGTATGTAGCTGCCGAAGTGGTAGTGGTTGCTGGAAAATCTTTCCAGAAAATATTCAGAGAAGTTCTAATCATCGGAATCTTGCCGGAAAATTCTTGATCAACGGAATCATGCAGGAAAAGTTCTGGCCACTGGAATCTCACCAGTTGGTTTGCCAAAAGATGGCTTGCAGGATGTAATGTCATCATATGGTCACTGAAAAGAGGCACAATGAAATTGGACGACTGCAAAAAAGGCATGACGCCATCGGACAGTCACCAGAAAGAGGGGTAGTGCGAGTGCCACAGAATGATCAGTTAGAGAAAGGCAAAATGCTGATGGTGTCGCCAAGATAGGAGCCTACAGATTACAGAGGCACAATGTCGCCAAATAGTCACCAGAAAGAGACATGCTGCAGCCTAAAGGCCACAAAAGAGGCACGGTGCCTCAGGAACGGTCATCGAAAGGAGGCGCCGTGCCTCTGGAGCGGTCACTAGAAAGAAGGAAAACATAAGAAAATTTTGCGCAAGTGGCATGCACTTTGCCTCCAATAGACTGCAACTATTTAAGTCCCTACCTAGATCATAGAGGCAATGCTTCTTTTATTTTCTAATTTCTGCAATTATAATAAGAGTAGGTTTGAGCCTTATGCTCCAAGTCCAAATATCTACCTTCTTAAATCAAACTGAAGAGATGTATCAATACTCCATATCGACATCCAACTTTGACAAGATCATAACAAAAGGTCCAAAATATGCCCATGCAATATATAAAACAATATTTAAGTCATACCGGCAGTTTCTTCCTAAGATCTCTTCACGTGTGAACTCCGTCAGTTCAAGAAAGCTATCTGAAGCAAATATCTGAAAAAAGCACTCCTGCTTTCAGTTTCTATCACAACAGGAATCTAAGATAAATTTTACCAATTTGACTTAATTATGAAACAGATATATCAATCAATCAACTAACCCTTTCTCAAACTAATTAAGTCAGATACTAATGCACACTTTGTTCCAGTACCAAATAATTTGTCTGTAAGACAGTTTGAGGGTTCTTTAAAACTATTTAATTTTCTAATTATGAAATAGATACATAAATAGGGGATAAAAACAAACTAGGGCCATTTGCAGCAAATGATGGTCTATGTAAATTCTCAAATGATTACACTAGGTTTTCTTGATTGCACAAATAATCATCTATATTTGTTCTCCTTATTGTTGCAATATCTCTGTCAGTAAAGTCAAACATGGAGGCTTAGAAGGCCTTGCTCAAGTGGAAAAAGCTGAGGCCTTGTAACAGAGCATCGAATATGATGAGAGCATGTCAAATTTCCTCTAGCAGTTTAAATTTGCTTTTAAGTTGTTAGTTTGGCTACTGTTATTCCAATACCTTATGAGCTAATGTATACAAGCCAAAAAGGGGGGAAACGGGTAGGAGAAATAGAGGTATGGGTATCTTCATATAGCCTCATTGATATTCTAAAAGGGAAAAGTCAAAATGTAATGTGCAACAGTCTGAATCTAGCACAAACTAACTTTTTCTTGATCTTACAATTGGATTATCAGGAAGTCTGGGATCTGTAATCACGAAATTCTTTTCAATACGCTCCAAAGTTGTTGCGAGGTCAATTCCTTGACGTATATCCCTTTCTCTTTCTGCACGCTCCCAACTGTCAGTACGTGCTACGTCTTCCGTCATTACTATTTCAGGCCCAACATTCTTTTCATTTTCTAGCGGAAAAGAGATGCTTGAGGACCTTCCTTTAAACCTGCACGAGGTAATACCATGATTGAATGCTACAAACAGGTATGAAGCTTAATCCTGCTAATAAGCTTTTCAGCCTACAAAATCCTGCTTACATTTTCAGAACACAGACGTCTTTACAAGGAAAAATTAAACAAGGAAAAAAGGTGCAGACTGAAGTTAGATATATACTATGCTATCAATCAAATATAGTATCCTGACTTGTGATTTTATATTGTCTATCATGCAGTTCATCTAAAAATGCTAGTTTCTTTCTACACAGAACCGAGAGAAGATCTTACCCAGCTTTTATATTCGGTAATCTTGGATATCTTTTCCGGGAGTCTCTTTCCAACTAAATGGGTAAGAACAGTAAATGATCAAAACTACATTTTATATATGCTGTCTACTTATCTCTGTGAAACCAAGAAACAATATTTTCTTTTGTTTGGTATATTTTATATATCAAGTCTTGGAACACTATGGAATCATACAAGTTTACACGGAAAAATTAAAAAAATAAGCTGAATTAACTTCACAATCGAGTTTTACTTATTAGGAGGACTAAACCCCACAACTACTAGAGGGAAAATAATTTCAGCCATTCTGCTTTAAGCTGGTATTTATCTCTGACGTAGTTTGAGAATTAATCCGACAAGCTGTTAAGTACTTTCCATTTTCTCAAGATCCAGTTTCATGAATAAGCATTAGAACACACTGGCAATAGAACAAAATATCCAGCAAATATTCTTTTAATGCAGAGCTAGTGCAGCATTGTTAGCATGAATTTTTTTTTAAAATATCTTAGAGTGAAAAAGTTAAAGTCAAAGGACTCACCCCTTTAAGGAAACACGGGAAGATTTTCTAGACTTTTTACCCAACTCCTGAGACATATCACTCATTGTTTCCCATTGAGGTGTATATCGGCCAGGTGTACTCATGCTTTCAGTATCAGCAGATTTAGGAAGCATAAAATTTGATTGTAGCTTCTCTTTATCAGTTCTGGAACTAGCATCCTGACTAGACTTTATATGAGGGCGTGGACCTTTCACGGTTTGTACCACTTCTGTAATGGAACCTAAAGCCTTTTCCTTCTGACGAGCTGAGAAATGAATGAGAAGGATTTCAAAATGAAGGAACAATGCTTTCAGAAGCAGACTCAATCACTTCAACTTACCATCATATCTGATTAAAGACTTGGGCAATCCATTTGGTCGCAATGCTTGCTCATTAACGCCTTCTGTGTATTTGCTGACTTCGACCTGCATTCTGTCATAAGGGAATTATCTGAATTAGATGGAAATGCTTCTCCTAGATTACAACTTGAAACTAAAGCAAAAACATATATGTCAAGTTTGTTAGATTTCAAGTTGAACTACTTAAACAAGTTCTCTAACGAGGCACCGTACATTACTCAAGAAAAAGTCGCAAATTCTTAAAATACTGGGCCAATTAAAGGATGAGAAAGCATTTAGACTGACTCAAGCTGAGATAGTCACCCAAGCATTTGCTTTAGAAACAATAGGGACAGAAGCATCTTTACCCTATAAACTTGATCGTCTTTCCGTTGTCATCTTTTATGGGGGTGACGGTTAGCAGGTTCCAAAAAGGGGTGCCATTCTTCTTGTAGTTCAAGAGCCTTCCACAGTAGCTTTTCCCTGTTCTCACAGCTTCTCGGATTTTTGCTACTTCTTTCTGGTCTGTAGCTTTCCCCTGTAGGAAGCGACTGCATCAAACAAGTCAAGATCACCTTCAACTCCTTTTCCAAGCATCCATATCATCAAATAAGTAGAAATCAGGGAATACTGCTGAAAGTAAAACCTAAACTCTCTTGCACTGTCAGACAGAAGAATATATTAAAAAAAAAAAAAAAAACAGAAACTAATCGCTGGGCACTATTGTTCCCTTTCAGCACTTGAAAAATATGTCTCAAGCTACAAAGGCAATTGAGCCAAATAGTTTAATTTCATGCAGCAAATCACTGTCTGTTAATTGAAACCTCTAATTCTGCTCTTAGTGAAAGGCTCCTATTCAACATTTGAAACGGATATCCAGCTACTTCCTATATTAAATGACAGGAGACTTGAATTATTTATCAACAATAAGGACTTTTTTTTTTGAGAATGGCGAGATATTATAAACAGAAGAACAAAGTTTGTGCAAAAATACACGCAAATCAGTACAATAAGAACTATTTTTATGAACTTTCCAGTTAAGGCCCTGAAACTTTACAGTTCAAATTTCTTGCTCATTGATCAAAGAGGTCGTGACACAAACGTTTACCTTGAGCATTCCATTCTTACGCCTCCTAAGCTACATAAGAATTGAACAAAATAAAAGAACGATATATGAGTCTTATCACTAGTCTACTCACGTTGCCTAGATATACTACAATAAATTGCCAAAATTCACGGGAAGACATGCAAAAGAACTAGGATAAGCGAAAAAATCCTCACCAATTCCTTCCAACAATTTCTTTTGAAGAATAACCAGTCATAGTAAAGAAGCCACTACTGGCATAAACAATAGGGCAATCTGGTTTTGTGGCATCAGATACGACAAATGTCTGTTGCAGTGTCGCTAAGGCATCCTTCAGATCCTGAGACACTCTAGGAAATTCAGCTCCAAGACTTGACTCCTCGGATGTCCTTGTTGATCCAACTGAATACTTCTCCAATGAATTCTTGCTTCTTTCCCCATCTGCAAATGAATTTTCTCCACTTTTGCTAATTGCATGAAAGATACCTTCTCCAACATCTGTCCTCACAGTCAATCCCCACTCTGCAGTCCTCTCTGATATGCTGGTTTCACTTGGTATCTGACTATTTGCGTTGTCATTACTTTCTCCTTTCTTCTGTCCATTTTCATTGGGGTCGAAGGCCATCCACTTGTTCATTACCTTGTCTGTTCCTGTCCTACTTCCAGATTCCTCCCCTTTCATTGAAAATTCTTGCACATTAATTCCCTCATTTCTACTACTACTAGCCTGGTTTGCACCTTCACGAGTCAATGCCGGGTCAAATACATCAACTGATCTCCTTTGGTCCATTTCTGCTCCTCAAAGCACAGAAAGTACTCAAACACAACCTACTAAACATCAAAACAGCCAAAATTAAAGTTTTCAACTAAATCATTAACCTCTAGCCAGTAGAAATCAGCAAGCAGAGACTAACTAAAGGATTAACACACAAGAAACACAAAAATAATGATCATTGACCCAAAAAAACGAGAAAAAAAATGGACCTATCAGTTTCTGCAATGTAATTCAAGTACACATATCATGTAAGAAAACAAGCATAAATACAACAACATACGCAGTGTACGCAGAGCTTACCCTACCTCGTAGATATAGAGGAACCAAGCATAAATAAAAACTAGGCCAAGTTTTGGAAAATTCACTCGTAAGGGTGTTGAATAAATTAAAGAATGAAGAGAAGGTGAATAGACAAAGTGTGAGTAGGCAATTCAATTATTAAATTAAGAGTGAGTAAGTACCTGAAAAGTGGTGAGATTAGATGAAGAGATGGTACATTTTACTAAAAACTATGCAGAAAGTGTGGAGATTATGAGTAGTTGTAAATGTGACAAGGAAGATAGTAAGAACCAGAAATAGCAGATAGTGGGAAGATAACGTTCACAGAAGGAAAAAGGGACAAGGAATAGTGCCATGTTGCAAAATTGTGACCGCTATTTCTAGCAAACAAAATATTTACTGAAAATGAAAAGTCTTCACTCCTCGTTTATAACTACTTCTGGCGCTCTCTCTCTCTCTCTCACACATACAGTAGCAGTTAAAATCCCTTTCTACTTTTCTTCTCTTTTCCCCTTTGGGTACAGATACATTGAAGGAAACGGGGAGGTCACCTATTCCACGTAAACATTACTCCCTCCTTCCTAAATATTTCTTGCACAAACACCCCCTTATCAAAAATATAAACTAAATGATAATTTGATTTATTTATTACTCATTTCTGTTTAATACTTCATCCATCCAATATTAGTTGGCAACTTTTCTTTTTATTGCATCTCAAAAAATTATAAATAACAAGGTAGTTTTACTAATTCAACTTTTAAGAAACTTTATAAAAAAGTGTTTACACTTTCAAAAGAAATTAATTGCAAGAGGAATATGAGAAAATTTAATTAATTCTCTGTTAATTTAATAAGGTGGACAACTATTATAAGATTATTTTTAGTAAGATGTCCAACTAATATGAGACGGAGGAATTGCTTCTCTGCACTATATTAATATTTCTTCATATTTATGATTAAGAATAAAAGTGAAAACAAATAATTAATTATGTTTTGATTTTTTAAAATTTTATATCACCGTAGGAGATTTTTGTTTTTATGCATAAAAGATCTTTCTTCATTCAAATAGTAAAAAGTTATGTTGAATCATTTCCTCACCATTTAACTTTCACGCATAAAATCAGTGGGATAATTTTTTTTACCTCTAAAGTCATTCTTGTAAATCACCGGCTTAGGATGTGGGTAATTTCACTTCCTTCGGTAGTCGTTCAACCTTTCAATCGCTTTAAGAAATATAAGTTAGTGGATATTTGATCATAAAAATTAAAAAAATTATTTTATTTGAAATTTTTAAAGTTGAAGTTGTTTAGTCATGCATTTTGCAAAGAATATTTAGAATTTGAATGTATTTTTAAAAAATATGATTTATACCTCCCATTTTTTAAAACTATCAGAAACGTCCAACTTGATTAATTTATCTGAAACATATAATTAAATCTGTTCTAAAAGAGTAATATCTCAAAATAAATAGTCATATAATGTCATAGATTAGTCACATATACGAGCAAATACATACTATTACAAATATTTTTTCACTTTATTTGTAATTTTTGAAGTTAGATTTGAAAATGAAGTTGTGTTTGGTTATAATTTTGGTTGTTTGAATGTACTTTTTCGTATAAAAAAATATGAAATATGATTTAAGCATAAAATATAATTTAAATGGAGTTACTTGTATAAAATAAAAAAATTAGAACAAAAATACAGTGAAAGTGAAAACAGGGTTTTAGATATTTTTCAAATTTCAAATATAACTTCAAATTGTATTTGAATTTTTATGACTAAATGCTGATTTCAAATAAAGTGAGAAAAAAATGAATTTTTCATAACCAAACGGTCCTTAATTAGAAGTCAATTTGTGGTCCTTGTATTATATGCTAGTATAATTTTGGACTTCATTCATTTATCATTTCACATTGTAAATTCGTTCATTACCCATTTTTTTGGGATATCGAAATTTTGTGAAACGAGTTCGTTAGGTTTTTTGGAGGCTACTCTATTCTATTTTTTTGAAGGTTATTTTAGTCTAAATCTTAGTTGGAGGCTACTCAATTAACCCTTAATCCTTGATCACGCCTAGAGGCATCTTGAAATAAAGAGATCAAGGCATCTAATATTGCCTTTGTCAAAGCTGCCTCTCGACATTCCTAGCATCAAATACATTGCAAGGACTCGAGAAATTCGCTACTAACAACCCTCAAATCACGGAGAAGATTTAAAGAAAAGAATCGAAGGAACAAACAGAATTGTACCCATATTATTCATCACTAAAATTTCTGTTTCATCATATTTTATTTGTGATTATAGTCAATTAAATTGTTGCACATCAAATTTTTAGGTGATGATATCATGTAAAATTTCACACCGAGTTATCAAGTTAATATAGGATCGCTGAACGTTATTTATTATAATAGTAAAGTTACAAAATTGTTTTTTGTCACATTAGAATAAGGGAGAAATTGACCTTCACCCAATATTACTGCAAACTTAATCCATCGAAATGACCTTAGTTTCATAGTTACGTTGGTAAGGTTTTGTAAATTTCTTGTTATAACGGATATTATTCTATTACTTTAACGTGACAAGAAAATAGTTTCATGACTTTGTTATTATAGTGGATAAAGTTAAGTTACTTTAACATGCATGACAAATAATAATTGTTTTACTATTATAGTGAGTAAATTTCAGCGATCATATGTGAAATTAACCAAAAGTTTCATGACCGCGATTATGAAAATAAGCCATCGATATGTACTGGAGCAAAATTGTCTTCCAGATGTATATTAACTAAGGTGGGGGAGAGAAGATATCTGGTTTCATATGGCACAGGGTATAGATGAGGGATACCTACAAGACAAAGATAATTAAGCCAAATCAGTTCCTGTATTTTCATGTTTGAAGAGTTGTTGGAAAATTAAATCTACTTCCATCTCAGCTAGGCCATGTTATGTTATTAGAAGAAGAAGCAGGAGCCTGTATATAGAATTTAAATTCACTTCTGTATGATGCGTAGAAATTAGGAAAATCTTAATTGGTTGATTATCTAAATTTTCAACTTGTTGGTGAAGGTTCGATCATCTATCTTGTAATTTCTTCTCATTTCCCCTTTTCATATATACCCCCAATTTATTTATTTTAACAAAAAAAAAGATTGAAAGTTTGAAATTTAATTAACACGAAAGCCGTCTTGAGATTAATGATTAGGAGCTATTACTTCTCCGTTCATATTTATTTGTCCACTTTTTCAAAAATAAATTTTCACTTTTATTTTTACTTGTCACTTTTAACATATTAAGAAAAAACAAATATTTTTTTTATGTTTAAACATCAATTAATAGAGATAGTATAGTAACATAGTTATATCAATCATTATTTTTTTAAGGTCTGTTTGGAAAGTCACATGGTAATTGAAATTGGTGTAATTACTATGGTAGTAATTACCAACCTAGTAATTACATCGACTTGTTGGTTGCCACAATGTAATTACAGTGTAATTACATTTGTACTGTTTGGTTGCACAAGTGTAATCACATGGTTATATTAAAACTTAATAAAAGCTAATTATCAAAACTAAAAATTTATACTAAACAAATAAGGGCCTTTATAAATAATATTAAATTAAATATTTGAGATATATATATATATGTCTTTTGAAACATATTAATTAATAAACATATATTCTTAACTAATAATATTATAAAAAAATAATTGATTTTTTTTTTTTAATTAGTATATTTTAATTAAATTAATCATATAAATTTAAAATACATGATTTGGAGAGTGTAATTAAATTCACAGCTCTCCTCTGTGAATTGGAGAATGTAATTACTCCCTGTCAAATACACTCAATTACAATCAAACATGCCAAACTGTGTAATTACACCCAAATACACCAAATCGAAGCTAATTGATAGAAAGCATATGGATTGACGTGGCAAGGAAATAGCAGTAAATAGTAACATCGTTTTCTCACAAGGCAAGGCATATTAGAGGTAAAAGAAGAGGATATAATTTGTAGGTAGTAGTAGAAAGGAGGAATATAATTGGTGTTTGAGAGAGTGAATTGTTGAGGTACGGCCACGGTGATAGGCTAGCAGCTTGACACGTGCAGTGATATAGATCAGTAGGTCCCCAATACATATGAATTAATGATCATGCAATAATACGACTACTCTTTCTGTGGCTTGCACAAGATATCCTGCCAATCTTCCACTCATCAAACACAAAAAATTAACATACACAGTTTTGTTGGCTCTCACTTTGACACAAGTCATATATTTCTTCAAAGTTGAAACGTTAAGTAAAAGAAATAAAACATACAGAGGATAAATTTGTATTGATGTTATCTGATCCATATGTAAGTTATCCAAAAATTGTTAGTAACGTAGCAAAAAGTAAACTAGAAATACCAATATTATTTATGAGTGGCCTAGCTAGTTACTAGTACAGCTTGAGGATAAATTTCCCCATCACCATTTAATTTCATGTGTGTCATTTCCAGCCTATGGACCATTACTGTGAAAGTGACTTCAACCCCCTACCCCCCCCCCCCTCCCATGCACACGGGTCCAAAGCAAAAAATCAACACATGGACAAGACATAAATGGTGGTTAGGACATGTAAAAATCAGGGTACTACAAGATTATGTTACCTTTTCATAATGCAATGGCACATGTCGTAAGAAAACAAAAGGGAGGGGAAATAATTGTTGCGAGTAAATTACAGCTCATTCAATCGACTTTGCTGTTATAATAATTCACTCGACAAGTCCCTTTCAAACGTTTTATTTTGATGAATTGTTTTTCTCATGTGATGGCGAGCATTTATGTTACGTGTAATTGCACGGTTTGTCTTTTAAATGAGTTTAATTTTATTATTTTTTTGCCCTTAAAAATGGATAACACTTTCATGTATGAGCTTAGGATTATCCAGTTGTAGTATAAAAGGATTCTTTTGGTTGAACATTCATAAAATCTACTCTTGTTTTAGTAGTACTTTATAAATTTGTTTAGTTTTATGCCTTTTGTATCAGAGATATTTTTATATATAAGAGATCTGAAAATAGCGCATAAGAAATCTTTGTATGATTATTTTCTTCCGTTCAACGTAGTAAATGGTCTAATTGACCCATTTTGTAATGTGAATATTTAACGTTTGTTAAGAAAAGCAAATATAACTTTCACCCCAAATTAAAAGAAGGAAAAATTACATTGTGTGGACATTAAGATAAAATTATACCACTTTTTGGCCTAACTTTTCAAAATTACATGGCATAGCCCACTTTTTCGGTGGTTTCTCTGTCACTGCCTTTGGCGACAGTGAGCAACATTCTTGTGTTTGAGTTTGTCAGTGAAGAAGAGTAATGGGGATGTTGAGAATTCCAGTGAATGTTTGTTGAGTAATGGAGACGAGAGTTCAAAGGTGGAGGAGCCTAGGAATCGGAATATTGGGTTACGGGGACGTGGTGCTGTGAACACTAGCAAACATTTGTGGGCCAGAGCAGTTGCTGCCATGGTGTCAAGGTTAGTGCTTTGTTTTATCTCCCGTATCACTGTTGTATTGTTCGTAATTACTCTTCATGGAAAGCAACCCACTGATTTTGTGGTCAAAAACGACCTCAAAATTCATCTTCAAGGATTCTAATGTGCATGAACCAGGAGACCCCAAGATGCAGTCCATATCTTTCCCTAATTGATAAGTATGCATATGACAGAATCCTAATAGAAAAGTTTGTTAATTTTATATGTGTATTTATTGTATAATAATGTAAAAGTGTGTATAAATACTTTTTATACATATTTATACATTTTTATATAAACTTGTATAAAGCGATATAAAGTAGTATAAAGTTATATAAAGTTGTATATAATTGTATAAAGTGGTATAAAATTATATCACATTAAAATAGGGATATACGGGTGTAATTAATTTTTTGGTTATGTCAATGTAAATATTTTTTTAAAAGGTTTATTTTTAAAATTATCCCAAAAAAGAAACTACTACTGCTAAAAGAATGGGAAACGGTCTTTTATGACCTCTTACAATTTAAATAGAAGGAAATATACTTTTTGAATATCTTATATATAAAACTAAAGTTTTTTTTCCAAAAGAAGACATCTAATTTAAATTGAATTTATAACTATCAATTCGCAATGAATAAAACTCAAAAGGCTATAGAGGTGCACAATTTACAACTAGGCCGATAGACTGGTTGGTCTGTTATTGGGCCCTAAAAAGCCTTAAGCAATGAGAGAGTTTCGCGGGCTCAGATATATAACTAGAATTGGGTTGGCCTAGAACAGTTTCGTTTTTATTTTATTTTGGAAAATCTTTCAAATATTGACACATCTTTTGAAAAAGTTAAAAAGAATAATTTCGAAAACTGGTGGCAAATTTTCATAATTAGCTATTGTTTGGACCAGTTTACCTAATTACATTCATGGCAACAGTTTGAGGGAGGAGAGACGCAAGCGAGATTGGAAAAGAGAAAAGGAGAGATGTTAGATACAAGTTGTATTCGACAAATATCTCATATACACGTTGTATCAATATGGAGGTTGTATACCGAAATATGTTTAAGAATATGACTTGGCTTATCGAAAAAAAAAATAGTACTATAGAAAAAGGATTGTACCGTTCTTTGTTTTTTAGTTTTCAGTAAAATGTTTCTTCAACACCATTGAAGCAAATTGAAGCAATCAGCAGCAGCAGAATGGCTACAATTTCAAGCTCACCATTGAGCGACATGGAGCTAAATCGTTTTACCCAAATAGTAAACAAAGCTGCTGATGCTGCAGGCGAAGTAGTACGTAAATACTACTCCAACGCCGCAAGATTCCACTTCAGGGAAAAGGATGGAGACGGACCTGTCACCTGTGCTGACGTAGAAGCGGAACAAGCCATAGGTTCCGTCATTCTTGAAGCTTATCCTTCCCATTCGATTTATGGGGAGGAAACTGGTTGGCACAATCGTGATAATGCTCTTCTTCATGATCAATTTATATGGGTTTTGGACCCAATTGATGGGACTTCGAGTTTCGTGGGTAAAGATAATTGTGCTTTCGGTACTCTAATTGGGTTGGTTTACAATGGAAAGCCAATTATTGGCTGCATTGATCAGCCAATTTTGAAATTCAGGTGGGTTGGGGTTAAGGGAAAAGGAACCACCATTAATGGCCAGAGAGTTTCTGCAGTGGATTGTTGTGATCTTGGTAAAGCTAGGGTTCATCTGAAGGTTCCGAATTACATTGATGATGCGAAGAAAGCCTATGATAGTCTTTCGAAGAAGGTGGGTAAGAGGTTGTTTAACGGGAACTGCATTGTTTTTGGTGAGTTGGCTTCGGGTTTTGTTGACGTTGTGGTTGATTGTGCTCTTGATCCTTATGATTTTCTCGCCCTTGTTCCGGTGATTGAAGGTGCTGGAGGCGTTGTTACTGATTGGGAAGGGCGTGAGCTTGTCTGGAATGCTTCAACTCCGGTGCCGGAAGGTGAGTTTAAGATTGTTGCAACTGCCGGAAAAAACATTCATCAACATGTTATTTCTGCACTATCACAATGACTTGTTTAGTTGTTTCATAGTGTCTATGCAACTTTGTAATGTTGCCTTTTAGGCTTTTTTTTTTCTTTCTTTACTCTTATGTTTGTTTCAAGAAATATGGGATTGATCAAAAGTATGCACCTGCACAGCATCAGTAAGTTGCAGCAGTTACAAAACTTCTCATGTTAGGCAATGATATCGATGGTTCAAATCATAAACTCGATAATAAACAAATATTGAGATGGAGAATTGCTCTGTAGATAGGGCGCAATAACCCGCTCACCAAACAAGAGCAGACCATTAAGACACAGAAGCAAGAATACATTCTATTCAATATCAAGAAAGCTGACTGAAGATTCATCAGGAGAATGAAATTATTCCACGATTCAGTAACACTTCATAAAAACCAACTTGCAAGACCACTTCAAACGACAGAATCAGTTAAATAACATGAAGAGTCAAAGATATAGGCAAATCCCGAGTGCCAAGTTCTCCCAAGAAGAATCCAAAACATAAGCAAATCCCAGCAGCCCAATCTTTCACACAATGAAGGCATGTTTAATGGGCACATTATATCCAAATTCCATTTAGTCAAATTTTACATAGAAATGTCTGCAATCAATTACAAAGTTATCCACCATGCATCAAACTAATACATGTTATGTCAGTATTCCCAAGTGAAGTATACTTTACTTGAATTGCATACTTCTTTCCTGAATACAGCAAAGGAACACCTTTATTCCTTTGGATCCTAGTATTACAGTTATAACATTCCAGGGCTCCAGGTATGAGATCCAATAAGAAGCTTTAAGACCTCTATGCTTAAATTTCTGCAGTCCTCCAACAATTTGAGACATTTAAAGCATGAGCTAAAGATGAAATTGACTTGTGCATTAATCTGTTGTCTCATCAACAAAGGCATATATATGGGCTACAATGACAAAACACTGCCCAACTGTGAACTGTGAGTTTTCCCTACTCCCTACACTCTTTGGTCAACAGTGGTTTATCGGCTATCGCAGTACTGACTCAGAAAACCAAACATGCTTGATAATGCCTGCCTGGTATAAACAATATAAAACAGGCAAGATGCTACAATTTCCAAATTGATAATAAGATTGAAAATTGCTGTCCTTGTAGGGCCAATGAAGCAACAGCAGATTAGCTTACGGGGTCATTAAACAAGCTCATTATGAGTTAAATAGATCCATGTTTGTGAAAGAGTTGTCAACAACTCAACTCAACCCTTCAGCTTCTCTCTTGACCATGCAAAGTCATTATAGAAATACCCTGGATAATTGCTCTTGAGAGACGGAGAGAGATCTCACAATGGCGTTGATGATAGTGGATTAGATCAAATTCTAAGGACTTGTAAAAACACTATGGGAAATATCATAATTGCAATATTTCCCGCATCAGCATATGGGAGGCCTGAATCTAAAAGGATGTTTGTGCTTCAGCTGTCTATCACAGAGTGAATACGGGTTACATCAGGATGGACTAAGGACTAATAAGCAATAACATAGAAACACAAAAGGACCTTGTGGAGTATCCGAGGGACTGACTGAGTGGTGTGGTCAAGACAAAGTACCAGCCATGAGATTCCAGTCCGTGTCCTAGTTACAACACTTAGTGCGTGAGGTATGTGCTCCAACCTTAGTGGGCAGGTTTAACCAGCACCTGGCTTGTGGGTTATAGCGAACTGAGTGGTACCAAATCAAGGCAAACTCTAATTACTAGATGTGACCTCAAAATAACAGGGGCTCAATATCAAGCCCCCAAGGCTTAGTTCAAGTGGCAAAGGTTGAGGGACCTATGACTTAGGTCACAGATTCGAGCTCTGCGCCATGTGAACTAAGCCTGGTACCTAACTGGACAAGGGTAGAGGAAACGGACCCATTATCATCGAGTTTTGAAGGTTGCAGACGGATTTCTCAGTCATAAAGAAAAACAAATAACGGGAGTCAAGGTCGGCTAGTGAGACGATGGGGAATAAGGTCAAAAACGACTGATCAATTGAGGTGACTGAAAGTTCTGGACACACCATCATCAAAAAAATCAATCTAAAAAATAAATAAAGAACCATATGAAAGAGAACTTTTTAGAAGTTGAATGGAATTTTCGATGAGTTAACAACTGATGCATGAAGTATATGACAAAATATAGCTATTAATTATATCTTTTCATACTTCGCATAAAATGTTTTGGGTAACTCCTACCATGTGAGCATCAAGAAATACGTAAGTCACCTATTATCAAAAAAGCATTAACTACCGTCTACCAACTTCAGAACTAGAAAGCAAAATATTAACTCTCGGAGAAAAGCAGTTGCAGCGATCCCATGCTGTCATGCCTTGAGAGAGTTATAAAATTGAAAGGACGGGAAGAGAAGAACCACACCATCGAAGAACAAAATGGGATTATGGGGGGAAAAAACAACCTATGGCTTCAGCTACACATAGGTGAAAGCGAAAGTTTGGAATAAACGAAAAAAACAATTCTTTTTAAAAAAGAAGACAGATCTAGTTGGGAATGCTTGTGTAATAGCTGGCGGGGGCAGATTGCATCGTTAAAGATTTTTGGTGCTTCCCATGGATAAGTGGACATATACAATGTCCATGAGAAGTGGGGTATATTAAGTTTTTTTCACTTTGGAATGTGGAAATATGGATTTAACATCAGGTAGACAGCTAGCAGAATTCAGGCCCACCAAACTCCCTTAAATCTCAATGCAGCAATATCAACTGTCACATTCCATCTAGGCTTCAAATACACAAAGACTAAGAAGATACAGCACATACCAATATCCCTTATATTGCATCGAGGGTCAAAGCAGCTGTTTGCTCGTACTCTGCCACAAACAGCATATGTTGAGATCATTCCTACAGGGTCTCAGCCCATCAACTTTCATTAGCAATTGAATCCTGCATGGAATTGGTCATATCAAAGTTAACATATTAAAACAACATATGTGTATATCATCAGTATGCAAGCGATAACCATATATATCGGACTGCGATAAGGTATATTCTGCCTGCATCAAAAAATGGACAAGTGAAGAGTTTATTGAAACAAGGCAGATACCAATTGCTTGTTAATGTTTCATAGTTCAATCACAGCCATACAAAGACGTGAACAAGAGGAAGCCTTTGACCAAGAATAAATGTATTTCATATTCTTCTCCATGGAAATTGGAAAAGAAAATGAAAGGAACTATAATTGAACAATTTACAACCAAACAGGCAAAAAAGTCGATTTGTCTGAGCTCTAAGCTTGAGCAACTGAACATATGAAAAGAACAAATTAACTATTTAAAATGAAAGTATAATTGAATTTCATAGTCAATAAATCACAGCTCGCTAAAGTATACGTTAGAACTCAAGGTTGAATCCAATCAAATTGACTATTCATTTTTCCAAGCATATAAAAAGAGTGAGAAACCAAGATTATGCGACTGGGCCTCTCTGAATCTCTGTGACCAAGACCAATGTAGTGTTTGAGGATCGCAGATGGGCTGTGTTGCCCATAATTTCTCAGCTGAAATGTTGGTCTTGAACATGAAGACGGCACTTCCAACGGATGTGCTAAAAAGCCAGTTATGGACATCCCAAAACACTTCTACGCCAAGGCCATCAACCAAAATGGTATGGTTACCGCGGAACTTCCACTTTAGCCTCTTTACCTGCATCATTGGCTTACTGTCCACACGGATAACAAGGCATGGGTCACTAGTGCCACTGGTATCACATTCAATCACGAGATCATGGACTCGGCCATTATCACAAAACTGAGCCTTAGTGCTAAATACCTTCTTGCCAAATATATGCTCCTTCTTAGCAATAAAAACAGCACCAGAAGCAGCAGGAGTGGCACTTGTTTTCTTGATAGCTTCTTTTCTCATATCACCAAGGAGCAAAATCATTTGCCTTTCGGAAACAACACACACATAGAATCCTTCCAATGGCTCTGGACCAGATCCAAACTTTGCTGAGGAAAGGTCCCAATATACATCAATTTTCCTAGAATATGCTTCTAAAGTCTTTGACCCTTTCTTCTTGGAGAACAACCAGGGCTTAATATCAACCTTACAGAGGCACTGATTTGTATTATCATCAATCCCAACAGTAAGACCTTGACCCATCAAATTCTTACTCCATGTAACATTAAGCAGACTAGATTTCCCACGCAATTTACACTGGTAAACACAAGTTACCAAATTCTGAGCAGCCTTATTACCACCTGATGATGAAAAATCAGCTACTTGAACCCCAGTTTCCCCAAAACAAGAAGGAAAATCCCTCATGTTTTAACCAAACAAAATCTCTAATTCTTCCACAACTTTGGGTTTTCTTCTTCCCCTTTTCTTCTCTCTCTGATTTATGCACAAAGATTCAATTTTTAACTGCAAACAACAGAAATAGGGACTTTCAGAATTTGAGCACAAAAGAAAAGGCTAAAAAAACATGTAACTAGAGCTGAAAAGGCAACATACCTCAACTAATCTGCAAAGGAAGACACGAAACTATATCAAGAATTGCTTCAAAATCTTCTTCACTGTGGTTGATTTGATCTGAGAGTAATGTATCCAAGATGCATTTTGCTGCACACAACAAGGAACCCAAACTTCTTAAAAAGGTGAAGAAAAGGATGAGGGGTCCCTCTAAGTGAGAGACAAAAATGGGGAATGTAGCAGTAAAAAAATTAAAATTAAAGAATTTCATAGAGTGTGAAAGAGGTAGAAGGAGACAAAAAGCAGACTACTCAGACTCATTTCACTATCACTAAAATAAAGATTAAAGACCAACTCTATATACATAATTTAGTAGAAAATACTTTCTAAAGATCTGTATAAAAATACAGATAGATATATATACTAGTAAGATTGTGACAGGCTCAAGTAAAGTAACAGCAACTCATTGTTTCTGGAAAAGGCTGTTTTTTTAAACAAGACTACTCAATGAAAGAATCAGGAAAAAAAAAATCACAGACTGTCTTTGGAATTTTTTCTTTTTTTGAGTTTGCTTTTACCTGACATTCTCACATGTAGAACCAAATTCTTATGATCAGTCACCACTAAAAAACTGAATTTCCCCTCCCCATTTTTTTTCCAAACAGAGAACTTTTCAGTTTTCACAATCCCCCGCTCTCCAAGATTGGATTTTTAACATTAGAAACCAAATACTACTTGGTAAAAATTTGGTCTTTGAATGTAATCTCATGAGATGGATTTACTACCCGTCCGTTTAACCTTTTTTTTCTTAATTATATAATTGAAGTTATATAACATATCATTATATACACTCTAAGGTTGGATTTTTGAACTTTGGTAAAAATTCAATTCTCTAGGAAATGTAGAATTTTACATAAATCATCGGACTGAATTAAAAGAAGAAAAATAGTAAATGAAACTTTTAACTCCTTTAATTCTTCATTTAAAAGGTTAAATATTGTAAGGATCTTGAAATTAAATAGAAGGGTACTTCTTACCACTTTCAATTGAAGTATGTAATGTAATTAAAAATGTGCATTTATTTGCTTCATTCTTTATTTAAAAAGTTAAGATATTGTAAGAATCTTGAAATTAAATACATAGGGGTACTTCTTAATTACCACTTTGAATGAAATAGTGTATGTAATACTCCCTCCGTTCACTTTTACTTGTCATTGTTTCACTTTTCAAGGTCCAATATTTTAAGATGTATTTTTTATCATATTAATATGAGAAGGATTGCAACTTATAGCATATTTTGCATAGTTTTCGATTATCTAAATTTTAAATATAAAATCAATCTATGTTTAGTTAAATTGACCTCAAGAAGCAAAACATTGACAAGTAAAAGTTAATATAGAGATTATAAGGGAATTCAATGTTGGTATGACCATTTACTTGACTTTGATTTTGAAAGAATTTGAAGGAAGTAAGTGTATGTGTATGTGAAAAACAGGTGGGGGCTGGGTCCAAACTTGCAAGTGGTTGCCACGATGTTGCATTTAATTAGTCAAATGTATTGTATGCATGTATTAGTTGTTACATTGCGTATACTTACACCATTTGGAATCCCAATGGAGGCTGGCCCAGACACATGGTGCTCTACCAAAAACTCCAAAATCTATCATAACCTATCACGGAGTATTTCAAAATTAAATTTGGTACGTATTAGATTTATATCATATTTGATTGACGATATAAATTAATTTTGAAATAAATTTATATCATCAAATAAATACGATATAAAATTAATATCAAATTTAGTCATGAAATATCTCACTCATCCCGCGTATCAAACAACCCCTTAATTAGATATTTTTAGTTGAGAGTTGCAACTCCTAAATGGAGAAATCTTTAACAGAAAATGTTGGGTTCATTCGAATATTTTCCGTTCAAAAATTATATTAAGTACATAAGATTAATTACTTTTTATGTACATATATGATCTTCAATTTTCTTGACTAGTCAAGCTAATAGGTACCAATTATCAAATACTTTCCCCATTTTAATTTATTTGTCTAACTTTTTTCTTTTAGCCCGTTTCAAAAGAATATCTCTTTTCGTTTTTGACAATTTTTAGATTCTAATTTTTCAGCATGTTTAAGACCACAAAATTAAAGGACAATTTGATACATTATATATATCTTTAGTTCAAGACCACAAGATTCAAAAATCTTTTTAATTTTTTTAAACTTTATGACAAGTCAAAATCAGACAAATAAATTAAAACGAAGGGAGTTCTATTATCAAAAAAAAAACGTGCAATGCCTATTCTCACACTTGCCTGTCTCTCCTCCCCATAAATTAAAAAAGAAAAGAGAGGAAATATAATTGTCTATTTATGAAAATGACAAAACGTTTTTATTTTAAAAAATAAATTCTCTCGTCTCAAATCCTACTCGGAATTCACTTTTATTATTTTTAGTTTACATTCAAGAGTTGTTATGGTCGATATATATTCCACAACCTCCCACTCCATTTCCATGCCATATGGTCCCCTTCAACAAATGAAAACAAAAGGAAGAATTAATGTTGTAATTGTAAGTATCTCAAAAAAAAAAAATGCTTCTCAAAATATAATCCGGAATTTAGTACAAGTGGTTAGTTACCCTAAAAATTGAATTCACAATTAATTTCTCTCACCTAATAATCAAAACATAAGATCGACGTCGTCTGTCTTTTATTTATTTAGATGTTGAGGTAAGACAAGTCCAGGAAAATCTAGATTTGCTCTCGAGAGGGTGGAGTCCTGGAGCGAACTATTCATTGTTGTGTTGCCACAACCCAAGGAAGGACATTTGGTGAGGAGCATTGTTTTGAAGGATAGAAAGCGTTGTTGACAAACCAATCATTGGAGGCGACTGGAGTGCTTTCATCAAATGATGCATGTGGGCTCAACCATTTCCATCCCAAATGGTGCCTCGATCCGACCTGATCGATCAAGAAAAAATTCACATAGAGACTACTGCTAATATTTAGCGATAGTGTAAATCTTACATTATCAGGTCATATTATATGAGCAAATGATTATTTAACAACGTCTAAGGGTCAAGTGAGTTTTTTCCTTTTGCTTTCCCTTTACAGAAACAAAAAGAAAAAAGGATGAAGACCACAGTCTACACTAGTCTCAGGTTTGAAGTCATGTGGAGTTTATCCTTGAGAAAGTTGACAAAAAATTTCATTAAAAAAAAAAAAATCTCTGAAATCATTAAAATATAAAAAAAATGAAGTTTAAAAAAAAAACAAGTCACAATCATTATTTCTCTCCGAATAATTGAATATTATAGTAGCAAGTAAGATAGGTTGGTTTAGTTGGTATTTGTAGGATACCTGAGACCCAACAAATATATATTATAGTTGAGTTGTTCAACCAATATACTCTTACACAAAATGGTTTGCATATTCCATTTCCTCTTTCTTTATTTTGATTTTTAATCCGGTAGTCCATATTTATGAAGGCTCGATTCATTTAAATTCGCGCTACATAAAGTTCATTGACGAAGGAAATATTTTCTACTAGAATTTTATTTATATATTTTCACAATATTAGATTAAGACTGAACGTATAACGTATCTTACCCATTTCATTGCAACCCTCGATGTGTGATTATAATCTCAATTCAACAGGTGGAATGTTGTGTTTCGGTGTTTGCCATGAGTTTGGGGCTAAAATAGTCCCTTAATTATTAGAGTAGGTTCATTTTGGTCCTTCAAATATAACTCTGAGCATATTTAGTCCCTTAACTTTACTAAAGTGGAGC
This sequence comes from Jaltomata sinuosa, assembly GCA_003996215.1. Taxonomy (NCBI): domain Eukaryota; kingdom Viridiplantae; phylum Streptophyta; class Magnoliopsida; order Solanales; family Solanaceae; genus Jaltomata; species Jaltomata sinuosa. The sequence goes on from QJPP01007233.1 coordinate 1,054,949, forward strand.
ACTTTTGATCTCCCTAACAAAATCCGTTTAAAAATAATAGTGTTAAACCCATGTGGCAACCCACGTGACTTGTAAAATACAAACTCATAGAGGTTAAGTGTTAGCTATTATGAGTATATATTTAATTTTACACGCTCTTAAACACAATTAAGAAGAAATTCGCACACCCTTCACCAAATTACTAGCTACGCCACTGACTTTAAGACCATTTTGTTACTGCAATTAAGAAAATGGTTATTTTTTTCGAGTGGGCAGATTATTGTGTTCTAAAGTATTGTCTTCAAATATAAATAGTTACTACTATATTAATCCTAAAAAATTAAGAAGACAAGAAAGAAAGAAAGAAAATGTATATCAATTAAGAAAGAGATAACACTGTCAAATTTACACCGTTAGAAAATTATCTTTTCCGTTAATTTTTAACATTATTATGTTAGGAAGACCAAAAGTGCTCCACTTTAGTAAAGTTAAGGGACTAAATATGCTCAGGATTATATTTGAGGGACAAAAATGAACCTACTCTAATAGATGAGGGATAATTTTAGCCCAAAACTCTCTCTACTCTGTTTGCCATCATGGACACAAGTTTTATGCGTGAACAACACGCTTTGCTTTTTAGATTATGCTTCATAAAGTAGTACTCAACTTCATTAAACTTTATTAGGCACCTAATCAAGTTTGATTATTGCTTCATTGCAATTTCCTTCGCTTCACCTACAAAAAAAAAATACTCTTCCCGTCCCTCTTTACTTGTCTACTATATCAAAAATAGTTTAACAATATTTGTCCAATTTATGAAATCAAGAGATAATTTTACACTTAGTTCCTAATTTATTCTTATCATTAATTATAGTCATTTCTCTATTATATTTTTCAAGACATTGTATTTATTATATTCAAAGGGTGATATGGTAAAAGGTATCTTCTATTTATATTTTCTTAAGAAATGTGCAAAGTCAATAGTGGACAAGTATTGTTGGATGGAAGGAGTACTAATTACTTCCTCCGTTCATTGTTATTTATCCATTTTGAATTTTGTACACCCTTTAAGAAAGAATGATTAATCTAAGTATTTATCGTAATACACGTACTAATTGATTTTTAGTACTTAGACTTGGAAAATGATTGAGGAAAAAGTAATTAATGTTATGGATAAAACATGAAAAAATAATTGTATTTTTTTGATATGATAAAAATAAAAATAAAAATAAAAATCTATTCTTAAAATAGTGAACAAATAAAAATGAACAGAGAAAGTACAAACTTGTTGTATTAGAGTGTCAAGATTAAAGTTTTTTATTTTTTTAAAAATAATAATAATGAGATAAAATACCTTAACTTTAGCCTAAAGTTCACCATGAATATATCACACATTTTAATCAGAATCAAGAATATTATCGTGGGTGAACCAATCGAACCCCAAACCCAAAATGATTTTAAACTAATGTTAATAGTGATAAGTAGGGACTCTGTATGCAAATTTTTAATTTGGATACGACAGCAAAACAATTAAAATTTGAGAAAAGCAAAAATAAAAATAAAAATCATTAGCTAACAAAAAACTTTTTAAGGCATATAATTTTTTAAGAAATTGTATAAGAAATTAGAATTAGTTAAGGAGATGGTTATTAATTGAAAAAAAAAAAGGTTTGGCGTAAGCTTAGAAAGTGGTCTTCACGTGTATTAAAGAAAAAAAATAGTTGGCGTTTAGTTGGCAGATTCAACAATTTTATATCTTATCCGTTAAAAAAAAAATATTTACAACCCCCACCCTCTCCCTTTTTTTACTGCCTTCATTTCAATTGATTTGAATAGTGCCACATAAATTGGGACTGAAAAAGTATTTCAATAATATACCAAATTCCCTCCCTCTTGTGAACTCGTTATCCTCTTTTTTTCCATGTTTGTTGATTTCACACCAAACAAGCCTAATCCATTTTAATTACGTCCTTTTGTTGTCTTAGGAATATATTTAATTAATCTGTTCTAAATCATTAAACATAATTAATTATTAAAAGAATTACATAAATACTTAAATGAAAAAGGAGATGCATAATACTCCTCTTAACTTAATAGTACATCATTTTCATGGAGTTGATGGAAAATGACTTCACAGATTTATTTTAACATATGAAAGCTCAATTAAACAATTTATTTTTGTTTTTGGTTTCCATTTTTTCCTCTTAATGGGTTGGCAAGAAAACTACGTAATTTTCAATGCGTATTAAAATTGTTTTTTATCTATCATAGGCTCTACCAATGTACAACGATATTAATAGGGGTAAACAAAATTGAACCGCAAATCGAATCAAATCGTAAATTAAATTGAATCGCAAAAAATACCCGACTAGTGGTTTGGTTTGACTTGATTTGGTGTTGACAAAAAAATCCTACTATAATTGATTTGGTTTGGTTTTAACTAAAAAAAATCAAACCGCTACACACAAGAATGAATTGTTATGCGGTCGGTAAACTCTTTCCTTTGTTCTTAATCTTCTCTTAAGCTCATTTATCGAAGCTAAGTCATTACTAGAGAACCGATCCAACCTAATATTACATATATATACTATTTTTAAAAATATTTTATACATAAAAATATTTATTCTGATGTAATTATAAATATTTCTTAAATTTTTCATAGTTTTTATCTTTCAATATATTATTTCAAGTTTAAAGTTGGAATTTCAAATGGCCCAATAAATTTTTATAACCCATAGATATCAGTAACTCAAATAAAACTCGAATCAATACTAATGCTAACAAAAAGTTATTCAATTCAACACTAGGAATGACAATCATGTTAAATATCTATTCTTTAATTTTGCATAAATACATAAATTAATTTTATTTTTTTGTTTAATATTTATTATTTAGTCATGTAGTTAATACTTATTAGACTTATTTTAGTATGACTTGATACTTTTAAATTATGATTACTTTTATAATGACTTATTAATATGCAATATTTATTCTATGTGATTTCATTATTTTTTTGGTTGAATATTTTATTAATGCCATCACTCATTTATATATTGTGTTATTTAAGAAATATCTTAGATAGTTGTATCTTGCTAGGACTAAAGAAATATTTAAAGCACAAGTTAATTATATGTTTATATGAAGACTTTACCGAAAAAATCCGAAATAACCCGAAAAAACCAAAATAACCCGAAAAAATTCAAGGTTGAAAAACTCGACTTGTATTGGTTTGATTTGGTTTATAAATTTAATAAACCGACACTAATAATTTAGTTTGATTTTTTTAAAAATCGAACCAACCCGATTCATATACACCCTTAGATATAACATGATTATTCAAATGAAGTTGTACTATACTACAAACAATATATTATTTAATACTTAAAGCCCTATGATTTTATTTATTTTGACAATATTGAAGTTTGTTGGGAAAAAAACCCTCCTATCATTCATTAGAATATTTGAGAATTTCAAATTAAACTACTCATATCATCGTATTAGTAAATAAAATTTTATACAATAACATCCAAAAGATTGTATTACAAATACATAGCTAACGTATTATTAACTAAAATTATTTTTTACAATATAAATAATAGCAACGATATTACTTTGTGAAGTTAAAAGAGTGTATTTTTAATATATAAAAAATACAAAGGAACATAAGAAACGAAAAACAAAAAACATCATAGTAAGAAATAAATAAATATAAATAATAGAAAATAAATAAAGAAAAGCAAAAAAAATACCGTTTCTTCCTGAATTGCAAGATTGCTCTTACATCATTGGTTTTTTTTTTGTGTTGATCTTACATATAATCCCTAACATATTGTTAGAGTACGCGGAGGCAGAGAATTTAACTGATCTAGTAGTCCTTTCAATTCTGGACGAGGGTTGCAAGAATGTGAAGTAAAAGAGCACGTGAAATCAATTCTTTTGGGTTTCGTTACGTCTATAATAATGATTTCATACATTATGTGATCCATCACCCAGGCAAATAAAATACTAATCCAAATTAATCCATGTATTTATTTCGCTAATACAAACTGCAAAACATACTCCTATAGTCCTGTCCTAAATTAGTTAATTAAAAATCTAATAAACTAAAACAAAAGAAAAAGAAAAAAAAATATAAAACCTAAAATACTCAAAACCCAAAACCTAAAGTTGGCGGCAGTCGCATCTTCTCCGTCAGGTGACATTCATTCTCTTTGCTTTCTAGGTATTTCTCCATTTTTTGACATCAACCAAAATCTTTATATATATATTTTTTTGGTTACTTTTTCATTTTCTTTTTCTGTACTTCAGTGAATTCGTCGGAAACAATGTGGGCTGTCAAAGTTCCGGTGAACATACATGGAGGAGGAATTCGTTACAGTTCAAGCAGCAAAAATGGCGGTAATAGTTTTGTCCGAGGTCGAAAATCTTTGGTGAAGATGTGTTCTACTTCAGGACAAAATGTTCAGCTTGTTGAGCAGCTCACTTCAGTTAAATCACCAATCGAGCCACTACCTATAATGGTAGCATCCCTTGAATATGCTTTACCTTGTTGTTATGACGGTGTTTCAAAATTTTGTGATGATTTTAAATTACACTGGTTAAATCTGTTGTAAATGATTTTATTCCAACAATTGGAGGTATCAAATATGTTGGTCTTTTCAAAAGTTGAGCATGAATTTGTATTTTTAGCAATTGTTGGTTTTATGTGAGTAATGTTTAATTCAGATTGGTTTTATTTGATGATGTAAAGGTGAATGGTTGTACTGGAAAAATGGGGAGGGCAGTTCTTGAAGCATCAATCTCTGCGGGACTTCAACCTGTCTCTGTATGTTTTAGTGGCCCAGAAGATGAAGGAAAAACTGTGGAGGCGGGTGGAAAAGAGATAACTGTGCATGGTCCTTCAGATAGAGAAAACATCCTGTCCTCTGTCTTTCAGGAACACCCCAATCTAATTGTAGTGGACTACACAGTACCTGCTGCAGTGAATGGTAGGACAGAGTCAAAATTTACAATTATATGCCAATGACATATATCGATGCAGTTTAAATTTGCTAACTTCTGTCACTTTCCATTATCTTTTGGCTGTTCTGATACGCGATACATGTATTGATCTTATTAATGCTCATATACTTTTGTATATCTTCATCTGAATATAAAGGTCAAGTATTCTTTGTGAACTACTTTAGACCTTCTGAATCACTGATAATGAATGATAATGAAAATTAAAGGAAATAAAGATCATACAATCCCGCGGTATTGAAGAAAAATGAACATGTCCTACCTGTTGTCAGTACTATCTGAAATTTGAGGGCTTTATTACTTATAAATGTTGTTTCGTTATTAATGGTGTGGCATCACAATCTTGAATGAAGCATATCCCCGTGTTATCATAAAAACAGCTTACCAACATTGCCCCAGAAATTTGATCTAGTCGCAAGAGTTCGTCACGTGAATGTGAATTAGACACGCATCACATCTTTGAACCCTGCCTCAGCCAGAAGCATGATATTTTAAGTGGAGAAAGGTAGAGGGGCAAGTCCATTATCCACCGAGTTTCGAACCGTGCGCTACTAGCCTCAGGGATTTCTCCGCTATCAAAAAAGAAAAAAATGAAAAAGAAAAGAAAAAAAAGGTTAGCAACCTTGGTTGACCTTATCAGTAGAAGCAAGTGCACTCTTAGAGTATGCTTTTGAAGAGATATTTAGTCTTGGGAATGGAAGAAGTAGACAAATTCATATACAAGAACTATGGTTGCACAAGAATAGGTGAAGGGGAGGGCAGAATGATGTGGACACGAGCGGAAACTAGAAATTAGTGTATCTACTCAACAGCTAAGGAGAATGCTTTGGAGAGCAAAAGCCCTAACAGAGATGATGTTTTTAGTGGCTAGCTTTTGCGTGAGGCATGGCTAATAATACAAAACAACTTGCACAGAAGATCAGTTTTTTTAAAAAAAAATACTTTTTGTGAAACTTCTGCTGGATCTCCTGCTACATTGTAACTTAGCAAATTGTGCGTATGTTTTGGAACCTTTATGGTATTCAGTGAATGATGCTTGGGAGCAAGCAGTGACTAGCTGGCAAGAATAGAAGCTAAGTATTATAGGCAGCCATGGGAACCATTCCTTTATGAATATTTTGGATAATTTTGTTAGAAAGAAACCACAGTTGTGTTGAGAGGAGAACATAGAATATTTCTCTTGTAAAGTGTGGATTTCCTTAGAACTTAATTTTTTTGGTTTACGGGAAGTTTTATAATGATTTTTGATAAAATGCTAAACTTTAAAGTTTGTCTATATGCTCAGAGTGACGAAACGAACTCTTTTTTATAGATGCAATCATCTTGATGCTGAGGTTCTTATAAATAAAATTTACCAGCATAGGTAGGTTCCTGTGATATCTTTTACACATGTCTTTAGTGGAGGGAAAAAGATGGTGTGGAATGAGATATAAAAATACAAAAGCACCAAAATGATATCTATTGCATTCTTTTTGGAGATTTCATTGATATAGCCATTGTAATGTTCTTGTTTTCACTATGAACCTGCAGCTAATGCTGAACTATACAGCAAAGTTGGAGTGCCTTTTGTAATGGGAACAACTGGTGGAGATAGGGAGAAGCTGTACAAAACAGTGGCAGACTCAAAAGTTTATGCTGTGATCTCCCCACAAATGGGAAAGCAGGTTTAGATATTTTGGTCTTCTTTTTTCTTTTAACAGTATGCCAGACTGTAGTTTAACAGAAGGTATAATTGTATGATTGCCTCTGTTTTAGGTGGTAGCTTTTCTCGCAGCCATGGAAATTATGGCAGAACAATTCCCTGGTGCTTTCTCTGGGTACAGTTTACAGGTTTGTCTCCTTCGCCATGCTAGTTGACCGTTGGTTTCCAATCTCTTGCATATTTCATCGTGATTTGAAATGATGACTATATTTTGTCCATGTTTTCATTCTTTTACCCTAAAATGCTCTTAGTTGCATTACTTGCATTGATATGTCAGTTTCTGTTTTCCTTGACATGTATACGAGGTTAACATAAATTCTTTTCATCCGGAGATTTGCATATTGAGACCCAAATGGCTTGTAAAATTTAATGTTGCTATAGAAGATGTTAAAGCTATTGGGAATTACTTTGTGAAGATCACTGAACCATTAAGAACTGGAACTCGTTGATCGTCTCTTTGAAGTGCTCTACAAAATCAGTTTTGCGGCAGACAACAGAATTGGACTAGTGATTAAGCAGTAAATAACTGGTGTTCAATTTTACATCTTTCACTATCCATCTTCATATTATGTGTTCTATGGATGAACTTAGAGTTAAGGACCTCAAAGGTAGACCTGATTAAAAAGGACCTCAAAAATAGTAATTGTTTTAGATTGTGTACATGAAGTTGTTAATACTGAAGATATATACTGAGAACAAGCAGCAAGAGTGTCGTGTGTGCATGAATTGCTGTATTTGGCATTTCCGTCCACATTGTGGCTGGATATCCCAAGGGACAAATTAAACCACCAGGTGTTTGCTTCATGTGTGATTGGGCCAGTGGGCCACTGGATGTCACTTTTTTGATCTCGACTGCTGCACGATTAAAATGGCTGTTCCTCACTCAATGAAGAGCTCTTTAGCAGCTGTTCCTTTTACCACCGAGGTTTTGGTTTGCCTCTTACAGTTCATAGATGGAGAGAGATAGGAAGAGCATTAAGGGGTTCTGAGCATCAAAATACTCCTTTTCAACTTCATCTTCAAATTCTTTTTTGTTCAACTTCAACCAAATATTTTCCAAACGCCAACTAGATCATTTAGTACCCACCAGGTATCATGCCTGTGTTTTAGGTTACTATTTGCATGCTCCTGGATTAAACAGAGCAATTTAAAGACTGTCTTCTTGGGATTGGTTCTTTTATTATTCTGTTTCTGATTTGACATACAGAGGACGAACCTCATGCTTATATTACTGAAATATGAAGGAACTGGTCCGCAAAGAATTATTGGAGTTCTGACTCTTTCAGATTGTGCTGTTTAACTATAAGATATTATATCTGATTGAGGCAAATCTGGGTATCCCACCACATATGCGAAGTATGGTTACTTCCATGTCTATATATCTGTACATTTCATAGTGCATCTTGTTTTCTTCTTTGCTTACCCTTTGCTATTTTCTTATTTACTGATCCCCTTGTAGTCTTATTCATCTCAACGTGTTAACAGAACATTCAGTTTGATTTATAGTATCCTGTGATTGAAGTCTGAATTTTGACCTTGTTTATTAAAAGGTGATGGAGTCTCATCAAGCAAGTAAATTGGACACTTCTGGAACTGCGAAGGCTGTTATCTCTTGCTTTGAGAAACTAGGTGTTTCTTTTGATTTGGATGAGGTGCGTCTACTGCTTTGATTATTCAATAACGACAAAACATTGTCCTATCATGGTTCTTCCATATCCTCCTGTCCCAAATTTCAATTTCTTCTTCCAGTTTACTATTTTAGTTCGTCCGGACTTTATCCTTTTCACTAAATAGTGAACTCTCTTATGAAATCATGCTACTCTACGTATTTGATCGCGGTCTTCCATGCTTTTACGAACATGAGTTCATCTTTGCACAATTTGATTATTTTCTAATGTCCCCAACTTCAGTGTCCTGCGTAAATAAGTTGACTGGGAAAGAATATTGTAGATAAAAGCTTGACTATATTGCTCTCTGTTAGTTCTTATGCCTCACAGCTCTAAAGTGAATTCATGGTCATTGATGAAGTTTCAGGTCTAGGTGGAGCAAGTAGAGTGGAAATAACTGTCACAAACAAATTATTTGTGTTTTAACTTTAACCATGTTTTAGATAGCTGCAATGGGCTTCATGAGAGGATTTGATGATAAAGCCATCAGACTAGTACAATATGAATGTATCACCTCCCTCCACTCCTGTGTATTGCTTCAAAAAAACTTGTCTGTTTACTGAGTCAAATTTCTGAAACGGTGACTAGGTCTGTCAGATATAGAGTACATCCACTATTTTTTCTTCCAAAGCTATCATCGTCCCTGACACTTCAGTGTGATGCTACTTGCTCCTATTTCATATCTACTTCCATCTAATTCCTATACCTTCCCATAATGCCATTTTGCTTTGGGGTTTTCTGACCCCTTGCTGCGATCCGTTTCTTGGGACACACATTCATCTAGGTAACTTGCAGATTTATGCTTCTCCTTCTTTCTTGGACATTCATTTGGTAGAACTCACCACGTTCTCTTAAATGCGTTGCACTAGCCTTGTCTGAGATGGTTTTTCCAGCTTTAAGTGATGGTACAAACTGCCAAGTTATTGAATATTTTCGAGCTTTGTTTCAAGTTTGGAATTGGAAGAGAATGAAAGGAAAGATAAGAGGTCTAATATATTTTCAGCCTTCTTCGAGTTTTTGGGAGGAAAAGAGAATGAAAATGAATGGTATAAAGATTATAATTAAACTGGAGTTGAGCATATAGAAAAATTCAATTTGCTGCCAAGCCTTGAATTTTTTTTCTTCTATATAACTTGCATTTTAAAAGGTAGAGTATATATTCTCAGATCCCTAGGAGAATATTCTAGTTATCCTCATGAATATTCTATCAGGTACAACTAATACGAGATCCTGTGCAACAAGTTGAGATGGTTGGTGTCCCAGAAGAATACTTGTTAGGCCATGCTTTCCACATGTACCATCTGACCTCACCAGACGGAACGTAATACTGTCTATCCTTTTGTTTTATTTTTGTTGCCAATGTCTAAATTGAACAAACACTAACTTGGTTTCTCTTTTTCAGGGTTTCTTTTGAATTTCAACACAATGTTTGTGGTAGATCGATTTATGCAGAGGGGACAGTTGATGCTATACTTTTCCTTGCTAAGAAGGTAATCCGAACTTAGAATGTCTAAATTTGTTACTAGAGCTTCTCTTTCCTGCAGTTTCACCATGCATCTCAAAGGAACAAATTCAGTTAGAAATAGAAGTGTTCCATTTACAATTAAAGTCCAATTAACAATGGATGGTCCTGAATATAGGTGAAGTTGAAAGAAGACAAGCGGATATACGACATGATCGACGTGCTGCGGGAGGGGAACATGCGGTAACAGCTGACTTACATATGATGGAGTAGGATGTATAGCAATTAGGCCATGCAATGGAGATAAACGAACCGTGGGTTCAATTTTTTTGGGTTTGTCCTTGCAGTGGGTCTTGATGCTTTAGGATCTGTAGTTGAATGACTCTTAAGATGCAGCAATCAAAATAATATGACTAGTAGGTTTAGCTCCAGCCTCCATGCAAGCATTATGTGTGCTTCTCTTGTTGTAAGCTTTTTCTTTCCTTTTCATTTGTACTACCAGAAGAGAGAGAATCTTATAGGAGGTTCCCGATGTTCTTGATTAGTACAATATTCACTATGTATAAAGTTTCGACTATTAAGATTTTCACATGATCATTTACATTCAACAGGTTTGATCTGGTTCAATAGTTGTAGATGTAATCTTGTAATATTACAAATTGCCAACCAAGCTCGAGGGAGTAAAATACCTCTCTTATTAACATTTCTTAAAATACCAACTTTTACATATATAGCAGCTTACTCCGTATTAAAAATATTGAGATCAATTGAACTCATTGATTTGTATAGTATATCATCCACTATCAGTATTCATGTTAACTAAGCTGAATAGTTGATTAGATTTTGAATTTTGAACCAATCGTGGGTGAACCAATCGAACCCCAAACCCAAAATGATTTTAAACTAATGTTAATAGTGATAAGTAGGGACTCTGTATGAATTTTTTTAATTTGGATACGACAGCAAAACAATTAAAATTTGAGAAAATCAAAAATAAAAATAAAATCACTAGCTAACAAAAAACTTTTTAAGGCATATAAATTTAAGAAATTGTATAAGAAATTAGAATTAGTTAGGGAGATCGTTATTTTAATTGAAAAAAAAAGGTTTGGCGTAAGCTTAGAAAGTGGTCTTCACGTGTATTAAAGAAAAAAAATAGTTGGCGTTTAGTTGGCAGATTCAACAATTTTATATCTTATCCGTTAAAAAAAATAAAAAATTACAACCCCCACCCTCTCGCTTTTTTTACTGCCTTCATTTCAATTGATTTGTCTAGTTTTAACTGAACAAAAAATTGAAAAAAATAAAGAGATTTTTAAATTTTATAATTTTAAATTAAAATAAGAATGTATCAGAATATTTTTTAATCTTATGATTTTAAATGTCACATAAAAAGTTAAAATTAAAAAGAAATCAAAAAAGAAAAAAGATATTTTTTTATTAAACGGACCAAAAAAAAGAAAGTAAGAGAAAAAACGCATGAATTAGGTTTTTTGGGGCCTTACCAAAGTACCTAGTACTAGGTTTATTACTACTCCCCCGATCTCAATTTATGTGGCATCTTTCGAATTTCAAGTTTCAAATAAGTTTGTTTTTTATTTAATTTTTTCATATTTTCTTTAAATATTTTGAGTTGTCAATTATTGTGACTTAAAGTATTTTTTACGTAGTTTTCAAATATATAAGTTTTATTTTAAAAACATGAAGTTTTCACGCTCAAATTCACAATCAAACTTAAATTATTGACTCTCGAAATTTGAATAGTGCCACATAAATTGGGACTGAAAAAGTATTTCAATAATATACCAAATTCCCTCCCTCTTGTGAACTCGTTATCCTCTTTTTTTCCATGTTTGTTAATTTCACACCAAACAAGCCTAATCCATTTTAATTACGTCCTTTTGTTGTCTTAGGAATATATTTAATTAATCTGTTCTAAATCATTAAACATAATTAATTATTAATAGAATTACATAAATACTTAAATGAAAAAGGAGATGCATAATACTCCTCTTAACTTAATAGTACATCATTTTCATGGAGTTGATGGAAAATGACTTCACAGATTTATTTTAACATATGAAAGCTCAATTAAACAATTTATTTTTGTTTTTGGTTTTCCATTTTTTCCTCTTAATGGGTTGGCAAGAAAACTACGTAATTTTCAATGCGTATTAAAATTGTTTTGTATCTATCATAGGCTCTACCAATATACAACGATATTAATAGGGGTGAACAAAATCGAACCGCAAATCGAATCAAATCGTAAATCAAATTGAACCGCAAAAAATACCCGACTAGTGGTTTGGTTTGACTTGGTTTGGTGTTGACAAAAAAATCCGACTATAATTGATTTGGTGTTGACAAAAAAATCCGACTATAATTGATTTGGTTTGATTTTAACTAAAAAAAGTCAAACCGAACCGATCCAACACGATATTACATATATATACTATTTTTAAAAATATTTTATACATAAAAATATTTATTCTGATGTAATTTATAAATATTTCTTAAATTTTTCATAGTTTTTATCTTTCAACATATTATTTCAAGTTTAAAGTTGGAATTTCAAATGGCCCAATAAGTTTTTATAACCCATAGATATCAGTAACTCAAATAAAACTCGAATCAATACTAATGCTAACAAAAAGTTATTCAATTCAACACTAGGAATGACAATCATGTTAAATATCTATTCTTTAATTTTGCATAAATACATAAATTAATTTTATTTTTTTGTTTAATATTTATTATTTAGTCATGTAGTTAATACTTATTAGACTTATTTTAGTATGACTTGATACTTTTAAATTATGATTACTTTTATAATGACTTATTAATATGCAATATTTATTCTATGTGATTTCATTATTTTTTTGGTTGAATATTTTATTAATGCCATCACTCATTTATATATTGTGTTATTTAAGAAATATCTTAGATAGTTGTATCTTGCTAGGACTAAAGAAATATTTAAAGCACAAGTTAATTATATGTTTATATGAAGACTTTACCGAAAAAATCTGAAATAACCCGAAAAAACCGAAATAACCCGAAAAAATCCAAGGTTGAAAAACTTGACTTTTATTGGCTTGATTTGGTTTATAAATTTAATAACCCGACACTAATAATTTGGTTTGATTTTTTTAAAAATCGAACCAACCCGATCCATGTACACCCTTAGATATAACATGATTATTCAAATGAAGTTGTACTATACTACAAACAATATATTATTTAATACTTAAAGCCCTATAATTTTATTTATTTTGACAATATTGAAGTTTGTTGGGAAAAAAAACCTCCTATCATTCATTAGAATATTTGAGAATTTCAAATTAAACTACTCATATCATCGTATTAGTAAATAAAATTTTATACAATAACATCCAAAAGATTGTATTACAAATACATAACTAACGTATTATTAACTAGAATTATTTTTTACAATATAAATAATAGCAATGATATTACTTTGTGAAGTTAAAAGAGTGTATTTATAATATATAAAAAATACAAAGGAACATAAGAAACCAAAAACAAAAAACATCATAGTAAGAAATAAATAAATATAAATAATAGAAAATAAATAAAGAAAAGCAAAAAAAATACCGTTTCTTCCTGAATTGCAAGATTGCTCTCACATCATTGGTTTTTTTTGTGTGTTTCTTACATATAATCCATAACATATTGTTAGAGTACGCGGAGACAGGGAGTTTAACTGAATGCTAAGTCTATCACAACAGACCGAATGATCTTAAATGCTAAATCTTTACGAGCTTAAATGTTATATCTATTATCTGATTGTGAATGCTAAGCATCTGCACCCATTGGGCCGTTATGTCTCAGGTTGCGTATCCCCAGGTCCTAGTGAGTGAGCCTCTCGGATTCTCACTAGTTCCTCCAATTAATTGAGAACTATATTTCTACTGTTAAACTAGGAACTTGGTTGCTTAACTGAGAGTCGAAGACTGAGGCCTTTGAATGACTTTTTCAAAATATCCATTCGTCATCGGCAGCTGGGGCAGGTGATACCTAATTCGTGTCAAGTAGTATACTTGAGCAGTACACTTTCATTGGACTTGATCCTCTTCTACCCGTCACACATTCTGAAGACAGAAAGTTGGCTACATTTCAGTTGATCTAGACTGATCCAATGCACTGCTGTGGAATAGCTGAGATTTTGAAAAAATTTCAAATCCAATTTTTTGAAGGCTTGTTACATGTTCTTCAATCATTAATTCAACTCTTCAAAGTGACGTGACTGTGCTAAGGTGACTTGTCTATGATCGCAAAGTGATGGCAGGTCATGCTTATCCATACCTCAAGAACCAAAAAAAGTTTTTAACTTCGCCTGTGTTTTATTTCTACTTTAACACAGCCGGTCCCAAGCCCGGACAAAGGAGGAGGGTTTATTGTTTTCTTAGAAGTCACATCCTTTATAAACATGAACCATACAAAATCTATAAGTTATTAATCTTGTAGCGCACTGTTTAGCTTGAAGTTATTAATCGTAGTATGACGAAAACTTCTGATGTTGCTTATTCTATGTTTAGACTTCTTACCTGCTACTTTCCTTCTCCCCCTCTCAACAACAACTTCTGATCTATTTGAGGGACGAAAATCAGTACGATTATAAGTATTAGTGACAAATCATCATTTTTACAGTGTCGATATGTTTATGTGCTCAAAACCAATTACTTGAAGCTGACTTCAGTGAGTAATATTACTCCAATTTTTTAATTTCCTTCACTCGTTATTAAATTCGTAGTCGTAATAGTTAAAGCACAACTATTGACTTAATTTTCATCAGATTATCGTAAGAATGAGTTTTCATGTTTGCAGATAATTTTTTCAACTATGTTCCATGTGAATATGTTTTTTGGTTTCCTAGATTTTCCTAACATCTGGTTTCTAATTAGTTTGTCAAGCTAGCTAGTTATAATATGTACTCCATTACATTTTCCTTTTCCAGTTACACATTTATACTGAGAATCATTCTTCTACTATTTTGATCTCCTCTTAATCATGCTAGAGGAATGTTATTCATGAGGCAATTTATATATTGGATGGCAAAGCCATGAAATTAGTAAAACAGTTGAATAAAGAACAGAATACATCTGAGAACTTTTGCCAAGGTTGGTGCTTTTTCCATTCTGTCCTTGTGTTTCAGAGTTCAATCAACTACTCAGAGAATCTTTCTACTGCAATTAGAGCTTCTGAAATTACGAGCATTTAAATGTTACTACTATTTTATTGTATCAATGGATTTTTAAATTCTGCAGTTATGATTTATCTAAGATTTGTAAAAATAATCCTGAACCTCTTTGCAAATTCACACGGACTTGCCTATAAATTTAGAGAAAACAAACACTATTTTCTAAGAAAAACAGAGAATTTCTAATGGGTTGGAAAGAGGTAAGCGGATTAAAGATATTTCAATTTGTTTGTCTTATTTTCTTTATAATCTATTTTAAAAAATGTCTTTATTAAATTTGACAACTGTTTAATCACAGACATGTTTAAAATCATAAATTAAAAATAAAGAGTATTTTAGTATATTATACATATTTTTAATTTAAAATCACAAAATTCAAAAGCTTGGTAACTCAATAACACAAAAAAAATTGAAACGAAAGAGTATTTCCTATTAGTTGCATTAACTTCTTGTATTTACACGAGAAAAAATTGGAAAGAAAATCGTCGCATGAAGAACAACAATAACAACATATCCAGCGAAGTTTCACAAATAGGGTCTGATGAGGGTAGAATATACCCAAATCTTATCATTATTTCGTAGAGACAGAGAGACTGTTTTTAAAAGACTCTCGGCTCTGGGTATAGCAAATCGTCACATGAAGAAAAGACATGTAAATAAAGAAATATTTTCTTTTTTTAAAACCAATTTAGTGCATATCCAGAAAAACATTCGAGCCTTGAAATACACACAGTAGGAAGTCAATAGTGAGTCAATCACCTTTCTCCCAAATCTCATTTTCATGGCTCAACAATCCACCAAACGACCCTTGAAAATCATCGCCGGCGCCGATTCATTCGGCTGCAACCTCAAAGACACCCTAGTCTCCCAGCTCCGTGCCCTCAACATCCAAGTCGAAGACCTCGGCACCGACAAATACTACTCTGTCGGCGAAGAAATCGGCCGCCGAGTCAGCCAAGCCGCTGATGACCCCGCCGTTGAGACCCGAGGACTCGTCGCTTGTGGTACCGGCGTCGGAGTCGCCATCTTCGCTAACAAGTTCCCCGGTGTCTATGCTGCCACGTGTCTCAACCCCGATGAAGCCCGAAACGCTCGTTCCATCAATAATTGCAATGTCCTCGCCGTCTCCGGCATGAATACCACGCCGGAGGTGGCTTCCGACGTTCTCAAGACGTTTCTACAAACACCCTTTAGGTCTCCTTGCCCGGCCTCTGGATCTAACCCATGGCCCGACGAAATCGACCAATTTTTAGAAAATTCCGTTCATGAAATGAACAAAATTGGTACTAATGCCGTTCATCTTTACTTGTCCAATATACTAAAAATATTTGTAGATAATTTACCATTTTGTGTCTACTTTACCCTTGTTATTAAATCTTAGTGTATTCATTTCTCAATATTTAGATGACTTATACTCCCTCCGACCCATGTGACACCCTTTGACTTGGCACCGTATTTAAGTTAAAAAAAAACTTTTGAAACGTGTGGTCTAAAATAATATTTAGATATTTGCGTGTCTATAAATCATTTCATTAAGGGTAAAAGGAAAATTTCAAAGTTAAATTGTTTTTAATTATAATAAGGTGACATTCTTTTTGGGACGGATCAAAAAGAAAAGTGCGTCACATAAAATGGGATCGAGGGAGTACTACTATTCATTTCTCAATATTTAGATGACTTGTAATTAATAAGGGCGATACAGTAAAATTACCCTTTTGTTTCTTTAGGGATGCGTGAAGTCAAACATGAACAAGATAAGATGGACGGAGGTAGTACTTCGGAAGCAGGGGATTCTGGGAATTGCCATCTTTGTTCATTGGTGAAGAACAGAGAGTTTAAGGATGTGGATATAATGCCTGGTGGTTCAATTACTATAGTGAGGGAGAGTCCTACTTCAGCATTTGTGCGGTTTACTGCAGGGAGCGTTGAGCCGGCGCATCACCATACATTTGGGCATGATCTTGTGGTGTTAAAGGGGAGTAAAAGGGTGTGGAATTTGAGTAAAGGGGAGAAATATGATTTGGGTATTGGGGATTACTTGTTTACTCCAGCTGGAGATGTTCATAGAGTGAAGTATTTTGAGGATACAGACTTCTTTATCAAGTGGGAAGGGCAGTGGGATTTGTTGCTGGATGAGGATCATGCTGCTGCCAATGCTGCAATTGATAAGGAAATGGAGAATTGATTGTGATCAAGTGAGTGCAATGTTTTACTTGCATGTATTTCATGCTAGTTTTTTTATTGATTTTTTCAAAAAATATTTATACTATCGGTCCGTATATGCTCGTAAAGTTATACTACTAAGTCCATATATGCTCTTAGGAGTCGTTTGCTACGTGGGATGGGATAAGCAGGAATATTCATGGGACTATTTTATTCCACGTTCACCATTTTAGTACAAATAGTGGGATAAAATAATCCCGGGATTAGCTAATACCTCACACCAAACGTAGCATAAAGTTAATCCCAAATTTTATCGAGGGATTATTATTCTTATCCCACGTACGAAATGACTAGTTAAAGTTATACTATGATTCCATAATTGAATATCTGGGGAAAAAAAAGTTCCATATAGTGTGAATGGTGTTGGATCTCTAATGATAGTTATAATTTCAATATTTTGACTGTTAAATGTTTCTTGACAATTGAGCACTAATAGATAAGAAAAGAAAAGACTTGAAATTTGTGGTCCTACACATACCATGAAATTTTCGGTTATACAAACTAACAAAAGCATGCCATTAAGGGTACATGAGAAGTTTAATTAGCATAATTTCATATATATGGAAGTGTTATTTTTTATGGAACAGACCGAAAAGAGTGTCAATGTAAAAATGGAACCGAGAAAGTAATTGCTAGTTGAATCATGTGATATATAGTTAATGACAAGTTCACTAAGCTCCTGTTTGGCCATAGATTTTTTGAAGTTGAAATGTGAAACTTGAAAATTTGAGTTTTTGAAGTTATGTTTGTAAACATATTTTACTTGGTAAAAATTTAAAGTTGCCCCTTTTTGGAAACTTGAAAATATTTGAAAATCAGATTTTCAAAATCTGATCAACAAATTTCATGGCCTAACAAATATTTGAAGATAAGTTTTCAAAATCTATGGCGAAACGCTAGCTAAGTTGAGGGTAAAAAACATAAGACACCAACTTAATTAGTCGATTTTTCAGATCAAACAAGTCAACAAAAGCTTCTTTTCATGTGTGTTTGTTGAACTTATCCATGTTTTCCATACACTACATTACATTGTTGTCTGATGCTTTCCCTTCTTCATCTCTTTTTCCCTTTATGGCTGTGAAGACAAACAAGTAAGGTGCATGAGCTGATATTGACATTACCTGTTGAGGGAGAGGCCTTTGTTGTGTATTGTGACGCTTCGCACATTGAGTTTGGATGTGTTTTGATGCAAAAAGGCAAGTGCGGGATATAAAGTTCTCGTCTTCAATGTTATACTATGTAGTGGTTTCTCCAAACCCCCCAACCCACGCACCCTATATGAGTGAGGAAGAAGACCCCCAATGCTCTCTGTGTGGATGGTGAGAATTTTGTGTGGGGGGGCGGTTTTCTATGTGTGTGCAGTTGAGGGTGTGATAGTGTGTGTGACGTGTGTAGTGTAAAAGTGTGAGGAATGGAATCCTTTGGTGTGAGGCCATGTATATCTATGTGTATTAGTGGAGTGAATTTTGAAAAAAAGAAAAGGGATGCTGTGTGTATGTTATTGTTGTTGTACTATCTAGGTTCTTTTGATAGTGAGATTTGCAGGATTTCTATCAGAGTTGCCATGTTGAAATAAACACTGAATTTGTTTGGTACCAAAATAAGAGATCTCAAGAAGAAAAAAGTTTTTTTTAATTATTATGTCAACATAATAGTTTCAATCGGCAAGTAATTTTACATTGGAACTACACTGTGCAAGTGCAACCTAAGTAGTTTTTACAATGACGTAATACGTTGAACCCTTTCTATTAGCAACGCATTCGTGGATCGTTTGGTTCATGAGATAAGGTGATATATCTAATGATTGAGTTTGAAATAAAATTTATACTTTGTTTGGTTGAAAATATAAATTTATCTTTGGTTGAAGGTATAAATTTATCCTGGGACAAATTTATACTTTCAACCAAACAAGGTATAAATTTAATCTCTAGCTTAATCCTGATATCCCACCTTATATTTTATCCTGGTGTTTGTTCCTAAAGACTCGTCTTGACTTCCTTCGCACCTCCGTGAAGTTTCATCCCATTCCCCTCCTTGTGGAAAGAGATCTGGCCTTCAGATAAGCATGAGTCCACCTCCCCGTGGTATTAATTAGTCCCAGAATTATAATTTCAGAACTATAATCCCACAAACCAAACGACCCATCATAGTTGCAAAAAGATAAAACACGTAGTAATGGATATTTTCTGGACAGAGGCTCAACTTCCTCTCTTAATAAGAATAAAGTTCATAAAAGTAAAGGCTCATAAGTCTCAAGTGTAACAAAGTTCTTCTCAATGATTGATGAAGCAATAAGATCCATTTCACTAATCTGAAGCGTGGCAGAATAGATACATACATCACTATCAAGATTTACTAACATTACATACAACATTTTTAAACCTTTTGATTTCCATCTTGTGGACTCAAATCTTCCTTGTGCAATGCCTAGCTGTGTTATATTTGGACGATTTGCAGTCATCAGACAAGACTCAACTCATCAGATACCGACACACCTTTAGAGATCTCGTCCAACTCAGCAGCAGTGATCTTTTTCCGCAATGCCATCAGCTGCTCTCCAACATTACATATGTATGCAGAAGCTTGCCTACCTGAAAGAGTTGCCCCTTCCATGCTATCGATGTAGTCCTGGAGAAAACAAGAATTTCCACACAAGATGAAACTTAACCAACCACAAGATAACTAGTCTACTTGAAAATATCAACGTGTTGTATCCCCCTGAAACGAAATATCACAGGTTGTATTGCATACTTGGCTGCAGCTCATTGTTAAATTTCACATAAGAAATTTGTACTGTTCGTTGTCATTGCTATCATCCTGTACAAAGGTCCTGATCCAATAGTTTAAAGTTTCAAAGCCTCTAAACTGTCATTAGTTACATATGATCTCTTCTTTACAGCAATCAAGACCAAGAAGTTTCTTGTAATAATACACTTTCTCAGAGGCCATTTCAATCAGAGTCGGATACTATCAATGCATCATTCATAAAGAATACGCACTGCTGTAGACATAATTCAATTTTCAGCCATCAACTTCTTTTTTCTGGTAAATGTTGGCCAAACAGAGATTAAACTTGACTAATAAACTTTTTGAGGTTCATTCATATATGACATGAACCAGTGATATCCCTTTTCCTTGAGTAGAAGCATCACATGTTTAATACACGGATCAAAGAAGTAAGAATACTGGATAAAAGAAGAGTACCTGTTTTGTATATGAGCCAGCAAGAAAGAAATTTTCCACTGGCGTCTTCTGATCAGGTCTGAATGGGTCTTTACCAGGTCCTTCACGATATAAGGATTGCCCGATCTTCACAACTGATGACCAGGTAACCTCAAGACCTTGGGAAGAAGGAAATAATGCCAAAACCTGATACCAAAATATCTCACATTAAGGAGCCGCTTGATTCACATACTAGTTAGTAGTTATGCATAAGGTCACTTTTGTCGTTAAATAGCTTAATCCTCGTACTGCTAATACACTCATTCTCACTAAATGTTCTATCCCCCATAAAATTAAACATAGATTCCTATATAACTTAAAGCAAATATTATTTGCGACAACTATTTTTTCTTATGCAATCAATCAAATGCTACACTTATCTGATAACCAAAGAAACTCGCAAGGGCAAGTGAAGCACAATTTGAAACTCAGAGGAAAATTAGTCCGTCTCTCTGCCTCTTTCCACTTAAATACCAAGTTTTGTCTATAGTAGGTTTGAACCCGTAACATGCGCCTAACCCACATATCATGCGATGCGCTCTTACCACTAGACTAAAGCTCAGGGGACGCTAACTAAACGATATATTAGTTATGCGGTGATTGTTTTTTCTTGTGCAGCCAGCCAAACGTTGTAATATTTTATGCTCGGATTAATTATACTATGATCAACCAAATGACCCCTAAAAGTATGCGCTTTCATTTCCCAACTATTGACCTCATATAGACACCAACTTGATACATCAACCTTGATAATCTTTATCCTATCATGATTCTCTTTTCTTTTGTTTTTTTCTTGGGGTGGGGGGGTGGGGGGAGCCTAAGCAGCCAAGATCAGCCATAGGTTCTGAAGCTTTTGTTTCTTTGAAATAAAAAAATTCTTACTTTCAAGGATGCAAAATTCTATTCCATGATGCTTCTCTAAAGAAAACACACTGCACATGCATGACATCCAAAGAATCCAATTTTGATAAATTAAATCATCACTGTGTTTTTACATAGTTGAAATTCCTTGAAGGCACAAGCGTCATTGGTTCTTTTGTGGGGAGGGGTACTCAAAGTCGAGTCCACACATATTGTAGTAGACTCTCAGGGTGCCATCGAGCTAGAACTTATTTGCAGAGTAATGGATTTAGAAATCCCTCTAGCACATTAGTGCCACAGATTTTAAAACCCATAACCAAGATTTTTATTGATTGCTAGCAATACCTACTAAAAAATATATGAGATTTGCTTTTCAATTAAGTTTCTTATGAAGTTTTAAGGGGCCTAGGATGAATTCGCTTTCTGCAATAGCACATACTACGGGGTCATTTGCTTCTACAATAGCTTAACTCAGATCCTCTGAGAGCTTCCATTTCTAGTTTTGGTCTGTGATTGTGTCTGTTGTTGATTAGTTCATCTGAATCAATTACGTCAACAAAGAACTATTGAAACTCAATAACATGTGATTAAGTTGTGTTTTACCTGGATTTCCAAACAGCAAGGTCACATATTACCTTTTTTTCTTTTTCAGAGAGTACTTCTATTCCTTTCTCGGTATAGGAGATGAAATAATATCAAGTCAATTATATATATCTCACCCCTAGGGCTTTGGACTAGTGGAAAGGGCACGGACTAGTGGAAAGGGCACAACTTGTGATGTGTGGGTTAGGCGCACGTCACGTATTTAAGCCCTTCCACGGAAACAAACCTCGTATTTAAGTGGAGAAGGATATAGGGGGGCCATTATCCACCGAGTTACGAACTGTGTGCCACTAGCCCTTGCAGATTCTCAGTTAAAAAAATTCTCTCTCTCTATCTATATATCTCGTTTCCTGTTATGTAAAATCATGTTCTAGTTTGATTTGTGCTCCAGCTTAAGAATGTAATTGACGATATGTACTTTGGACGATCTCTGTCCAGCTACACAAAATAGTTTTTTCCCTGGCATAATTTGTTACCTTCTATCATCCACTAACACACAAGAAAATCTGGGTACTAAGGTTTTCCAGAAAACCTCGAAAAAAGAGGCAGATAGTATAAGAAGCCAAATTACCTGCTTTGACACTCTTTTTATGATTTCATCATTTAATAGAGGCATGTAAGGGTCACCAGGCGTAAGGACACATCTGAAGACACCAAGATAGAGGAGAATAGATTAGAGAATAACAAGAAAACCACAAAATTTAAATCTGATCAGGATATCTAATGAGTTGCTTAGCAGTTATCTGATAGTAAAGATAAGAACATAATTTCTTACTGAAGCAAAGACCCTTGTCCCTCAATGTAATAATCTTCCGGAGATGCCAATGCAAGGTCTGCAAAGCAAGAGAAATCTGCATCTGGTGTATACAGGAGATTGTCCAAACCTGTAGCGCGCTTCAATTGCCTGAATTACAGAGAGAATTGTTATCTAACACATAGATTTAGTAGTTCTTTCATCATTAAAAAAATTCATATTGAGAAAAATAGTTGCTTCTGAGCCACAAATGTATCACCTCGAACGCTCCAAGTCCTGCAACTCTGTAACCCAGCCATTGTATCGTAGTTGTACGGTAACAACAGGCACTCCAACCAATTTGTAAATGTTGTCAAAGAATTCCAACTCCCTCCACTTCTGAGGTACCAATCTTTTAATTCCAGGGACATCACATGCTGCAATTAGACATCAGCCAAAACACAAAACAGTTAGTTTCATGCTGTTGAAATGGAGGAAATGAGGGAAGATACACATCCAACCATATAGTTGATTACCAACCAGCGACATAGGCATCAGCTTTTACAATTTTCTTCTGGGTGGCCTGTACATAGACACCATAGCAGTTGATTAACACACCCACACTTGTAAAGCAGCATGAAGTACTTATATATGCATAAAAGAGTCTAGCATTTGAAACAATTGAAAGACATTCTTTTCAAAAGCGATAAATCGATGAACGAAAGATTTTACCTTTGACATGGCAAGCCCACTAACATACATGCTTCCATCAGAGGATGTCTCATAGAGTACCTCTCTGCATCCCCACCTCAGATGGAACCTGTGAACAGAGAATAGAAATTGAGCATAGCTAGTTCACTCAAGAGAAAATTTAAGGCCTCAATCTGCTGGTTCAAAGAAAGATATAATTCAAGGTCTAAATCTGCTAATTCACAGTGAGCAGTTGCTTCCATATTTGGTCTTACCTGCCCCCCTTGTCTATGATGTACTTCTTAATTGGACCACTCAAATAAATGTCAGGAGAACCTTTAAGCATGCGTAATAGGGAAGCCTCCGTCTTAGTGGCAAATAATGCAAATATAGTGAGCATACACCGAGCACTGATATTGTCACAGTCAATGAATCCAAGAGCATATGCAACAGGATCCCACATCCTCTGGATGCTAGCACGCGTCCCGCCTTTAGACATAAACCAATCAGAAAAACTTACCTGAAACAGATATTACATAACATAAGGAACAATAGCCGAGAGAGGACACTTCCTTGCAGAGAAACAGACTATCTGACTTGTTAACAAGTAGGGAAAAAAAGAAAATAACCCTTACACTATCTAGATCACGTATCTGCTGTAATGCACCATCTGGATCAACTAAAGCCCGCACCACTGGACTAAGGGCAAGAGCTACAGCATTTCTAGCTTTATCATAAATCTGCCATTTAAAGGGAGGAACAAGTTACCAATGATCACATAGAATATGACAAATATGACAAAACTGATTTTCTTCTCTCTTCTCTATTAAAAGCAAACCAATAATTAATAATGACAGGCAACCAGTCCGAAGATCACTCTTATACCATTCTACGCTCTATGTATGTTACCTGTTGAACAAGGAGCTGATGAAATCGCAAGGTACAGCAATTATTAAAGCCATGCATGTGATATCTCTGTTTATTTATGGAAAAAACTCACAAGAGAAAAAAAGTTGTTCATCTCAGGTTTGCCCGTCAATTGTGCCCTCAGAGTGTTCTTACCCTCTCTTATACCCTTCCCCACTAACAATTTCTCTTTCCATGATTGGATTAGGCCACCGTGTCTTTATAGTTTTACATGCTCAAAGTACATATATGAAGTAACAATACTTGCAAGCATTTTAGAACAAAGGAGGAAAAGAATACTTTGTCACAAGCAAATATCATTACATATCATATGAAGCCGCCACACAATTATTAATTTTCACTTCCCACAATAGAGGTATAAGATAATTTAAATAGTTATGGAAAGAAATTCACTAACCACTTCTCCGACAATCTTAAAACCAGATATAGAAACTATCGTAACGTGGTACTGAACTGTAAATTCAAATTTTGCTTTTCTATTTGGTAATATTATCGTACTCTGTTCATCGGCCTTCCCTTTGTCTTTTTTTTTTTTTAAATACAAAAGTGTTTCATGATATAACACCAAGAAGATATCAACAATTATGTGCAAGGGACACCAAAAGGAATAAATGAAACAAAAAAGACTCTCAACATTACACTTCCCTTAAATATTCTACTATATCTTTCATTCCAGATTTTGAAACTAGCTGTTCCCCAAGTCATCTTCGTCTAGCCCAATCTTCTGTAGCATCCACCCCTTCAGATTTTCCACTATCTTTGGCATCACCCACACAATATTGAATAAAGAGAATATCAGCATCCATAACCGTGAAGTGTATCAACCATGCAAATAGCACATAACAAGTGGGCTGTCCTTGCTCCTTACATTAACAACACCAGCTTCCTAGTCCTTAAATTTCTCAGCATAGTATTGCATCTCTAACCGCATACAAAGTAAAGAAAGGGACCTCCTCAATGCCCTAATATGCTATATGTTTTCTAGACCTACTTCTTTTCACCCCTTCCAATCAATTCCACATTAAAGGAACTTGCGAGAAGGATTTGGCCCCTTTCGCCTTCCATGTCATCCGATCTTATCCCTCCATCTTTCTAGACAATCAAAAATCTTCATAAGGAATACCTCCAACTCCTCTACTTCCCAATCTTGAATGGCATTCCTAAACCTTATACCCCATGTAATCCTCCCGCATGCTCTTGAAGTAAGGAAATACCATAGCTTTTTTATCAGTCACTAAAGTATACAATCATGGATATCCATCTTCCACAATTAACCCATCCCACCACTTGTCCGCCCAGAAGTAACCCTTCCACAACCAAGAAACCAACCATCCAATGAACTCCTTTCTTTTCATAATTCCTTTCGATAAACTTACCCAATAGGAAATTGACACATCTGGTGAATAGAACAAATCTGGTAATTCCCCATATTTACAAGCGATAACCCCTCTCCATAAGGCATTATTCCCTGTGCTAACCTCAACAGCAACTAATCTAGCAATGACATTAAAGGTAGATAATCTCATATTCCCACTTCTTCTTGGTACAATGATGTTGTTATATGCTTGCAATCTACTAAGTTCTCCGTCCTTATGTTCAAACAAGAAATACCTCATTATTCCCCAACCTGTTAACAACACAAGATGACATACAAAAGAAGGACATATTATACATTGAGCTATTAAAAAGGTGGCTTTCAATAGTGTGATCTTTCCCTTTTTGATAGGTATTGCAGCACTTTCTTAGTGTGCTTGTGAGTAATACTACCATTTCAAGAAAAGGTATTGCCTCTTCAGCGACTCAACCTCTTTTGAACTTGCTCCATAATGGGTTGCCACGGGTCTCTGTCTTTAAATTTACTGCCAAGCAGCAATCCCTAAAATTTCATGGTGCAAAGTAGCCACCTTACACTTACATTCTGTGCCCATTTTTTTATCTCCAGCGCCTCTCCTACCAGCACCAATTTTAGACTTCTGAATATTTATTCTTCGTCCTTCCTCTTAAGTTAGAGGAAGAAGAAGAGTGTTACTAGATGTATGCTAAACTTCCTAAGCAAGAAACGATATACTAACAGATTCCACCCACAAGTATGAGCAGCAGCACAAGAGTCAAATGCCAAAGGCATGATCCTAGTATAAGATATAGCATGAATTGAAAAATCAATTACGAAGAGGGGATTAGCATGTTACCTTCAGCTGATTAGTAGACAAAAATGCATTAATTCCGTGTAAAGGCGCTCCAACTGGAAAGCGGAAATCAAGCTCTGCATTGAGGTATAGACCGCAAATTATAAATAAAACAGACCATGTTAACTTTAATATATTGGAAGACATGTTCCTGGAGGAGTCATTTGTGAAAACATCTTAAAGTTTCCCTGGATGAAAGATTTTGTGTCACACAAATAAAATCATACCCCCTATTTCACCCCCTTTATTTACAAATGTGTGAGTATGCTCCTTCACTAGCAGATTTTTTTCAGCACCCACCTACATCAACCAGGAAAAAAGAAATAGAATTACTTAACTGATAAACAGGAACAGGAAAAAGAAACTACCAAGACTCCTTGGCACTTCAATATCCATGTCCTACTATCAAATGAAGTTTAATCATAGGTATTTCTACTGGCATAAGTACTCAGCACAAACCTTACTCTAAAATATTGGAATTGCACCTTAACTATCAGTGAGAAGCAATGAAGTTCTATTGCATGCTCAACCACTCAGTAAGTACGAATACTATAGAACTATGAATGATGAGCTCTGTGCACCTTTTTCAACAGACGGAACAGATTATTGTAGCAACCAAAGAACACATGCAATCCCATTTCAATGTGGTTTCCACGTCTATCAACAAAAGAACCCACTTTCCCACCAATAAAGGTCCTTGATTCATATATATCCACCTGAAAAAAAAGTAGAAGACATGATGTATTCCAGGTCACAGGGAAAAACACAAAGATAAAGAAAACTTTTTTTTTTTTTTTTTGTTGTTTGGTTAATAGTTTTGTTTCCGAGTGAATTAATATAGCACTTTTTCAAAGGGATGTTAGGCTTCCGAACCTCATGTCCTTGATCCAAGAGCTCCACAGCGGTCGACATGCCTGCAAGCCCAGCTCCAATAATAGCTACTTTCAGCTTTGGCCCCCGATAATGTTCAGGTTCAGGTGGAAATAGCCCTTTTGGAGCTGCAAGTTGAAATTTTGTTTCAGCAGCAGTACATTGACTTACAGCATCTAGAGGTATATATTTAAGGTGTCTAAAGAGAGAAGGTTGAAACGATTTTGAAGTTCTTTCAGTTTCTAACTGTTGCCTATGCTTTTGTTCCAATAATAGATAAAGGAACCCAAAAAAAAATAAAAATCCTGATATACTTGAGATATCCAATCCTAGACTGATCCTGAGAAAGCAAGTAGACAAAAGCGAATGAGTTCATGCTTCTCACCGTTTTATATTTTAATCATTTTGCCTCACCCTCTCCCCTTTCCCCCACCGCAAACAGACACGTTTTCACAACTTAATTCAGTCTGAAACTATTTGGAGCAAAAAGATTATGAGAATACATTCCTCTTGTCCTGTGGCTGCTTACTCTTTTATTGGATTAATGGTTTGGATGTGATGCATTGGCAGTAGTCCTTGCAAAGCAAAACTTGACATGAAATGCAAGAAGCCCTAGTTTGCTAGTCATTATTCGTTTAGAGCAAGAAATCTATGATAGAAAAGCACAAGAACCATCAACCTCAAAGTCTGGTGACATCCTTAAAAATCCTATCTTCCACTGACACTTCTGAATTCACAATATAGATCAGATAATCCAAGTTTGAAGACAAGGCTCAAAGAGTAAAAGCAAATGTGCAATCAAGGCACACTCGAAAGCCAATTTTATAAAAGAAACAAACGGCTGATATCCAAAGCATCCATCAAAACACAAACACATATTAACATCAAAGTGTGTGTCTTGGTATCATTTGAAACCTTATCTTCCACCAAAATTAGATAACAAAACTTAAAGATTTACACACAGAGAAACACAGTTACTTAATACCCTTTAACAATTCAGTTCAATATCTCAAAGTATAGTTCAAGAACTCTCACAACACTCAAGCAGAATGAAAAATCAAACAGGGGAAGTGGATAAAGTTTACCGTTGGTACTCATATCAGAGACCATGGAGTCCAAATCAGCCCGGATAACTGACTTTCGGGTCACTAACCGGTTCGACAAACGGGGACAACCAAAAACCAAGAATCCAGGTGACCCAGTTGGGAAAATATATTTCTTTCCAGTAGCAGAAGTAGCAGGACAAGAAAGATAAGCTGAAGAAGTAGCCATGGGAATTGTGCTCTCTCTACCCAGCAAATTGGAAAAAAATGAAATCTTTTTCTTGTTAAATATCAAGAAAATGGAAGAAATGGGTTAAACAAGAAAGAATGAAGTGTTTGATAGAAAGAGAAAACAAGAAGAAAAGGGTATCTAAAGATTAGAGATGCTATAACTGGACAATTTGGCAGGGTATAGAGGGCCTTAATTGGTGCTAAGTTAATAGGTGCCGAACAGGAATTGGGTTTGTTTTGTAGTTTAGTGATGTGCGGTTGGTTATTGGATGAGACTAGAGAGGACAAGGCAATGGTGCTGTGTTGCCGCCATCACCACTTACTCCAATATAGTGCGCTTAAAAAAACTACTCACTCCCATTTTAAGATGCCACGGTTTTAAAAAAACTACTTTACTAAAATTGAAGCCGACCATTAGTTTGGGACTGATTAAAAAGAAGATAAGGTTTTGGTCATTCATTATTTCAGGATTTTGTGCCTCTTTCTCTCTAAGTTAAATCTTGAGTAAGAAAATTAAAGAAAAGGAGAAATAGTGATTTAGTACAATGGATATCAATTCGTGGCGGAACTAAAATTTTTATCAAAAAGTTTATAATATAAAGAGCTAAACACACGAATGAGGGAATTCAACATTTACTATATATATAATATCTAAAATACTTTTAACTTATATATATAAGTTAATTTTTTGACAAAGGGACCCGTTATTGTACCGTTGCTCTGCTCCGCCCCTAATATCAACAAATTTTGATTTTGATTCTCTATGAAATCTAATTAAGTATACTTAATTTTTAATTCTCATGCTTGTGAATTTTTTCAAATTTAGTTAATATAACCATCAAATCATATAAAAACTCATTTATTATGTTAAAATTATATTATTGCTCTGTATTTTAGGGGAATATAATTTTAAAAATGATTTAAATATTACATTTCCTTCGATCTCATATTGGTCATGGGTTGAAAATGAAAGTTGAATTCCATGAGATCAAATCTACTGTTATTGCTCACTAGCTCAGGCCTCAGTGATAGAACAATCATGTACTAAAAAAAAAATACATATTTCAATTAATTAAAGTATGCTCAATAAGTACATTTTCGACAATATAAGGTGTTCAATTCACATTTTTGCCAATATCTAAGGAGTGGTTTCGTTAATGGAATGGGATAGCTATGGATATCTCATGATATTATTTTATCCCATTTTTTATATGTGATAATTTATCTCACCATTTATACTAAATAATGAAATAAAATAATTATGAAATTAACTAATATTTATTATCAAATACAAAATAAAATAATCCCATAAAATATTTCAGAACTATAATCCTTATACCACCTATAAAACGAGCCCCCAAGTGTTTAATAAGTCGGACCACTTACGTTAGGTGTTTAGTACTACTCCCTATGTTCCTAAATAAGTGATTTCGTATTGTTTTTCCTTGAGGAGAAGGGGTAATGGGCCCAAGTAGGGGTGTTCACAGGTCGATCTTAGTCGGTTATTGGTCGAAATCAAAACCAAATCAATATAATTGATTTCTTACAACAACAACATACCTAGTATATTCCCACAAAGTGGAGTCTGGGGAGGGTAGAATATACGCAGATCGTACCTTTACTAGTGGTGAAGTAAAGAGGTTGTTTCTGATAGACCCTCGGCAATATAATTAATTTTTTAAATTATTAAAATTAAACCAAACCAAATATAATATACATTTATCGGTTTGGTTATTATCGATTTCGATTCGGTTTCAACTGATTATTAACCATACATGAAAAAAAAATGACTCAACCAAACGAAAAAAAAAAAGACAATAATTCTTTCAAAAAAAATACATTATGAGATTATCATATAAAATAATAAAATGACGTACTCTAGTACGAGATATTTAAATTATAAATAAATATTGATAAAAACACATGTAAGATAATTTAAATTATTCATAAAATATAATATATTATGTATATAATTATAAAATATATGTATATAATTTGTCGGCTAGGTTATTTCTTCAGTTTTTTGAACAAAATCAAAACTAAATCAAATATTATTGATTTTTATAAATATGAAATTAAATCAAACTAAATCAAATAAAAATTAATTTATTTAATCATTTAGTTTGATTTTTTAGTTTGGATGGATTTTTATCCAAACCGTGAACACCCTAGCCCAAGGGATGTGGGTGGAGGGAGGGGGGTGGGGGGTGGGGGGGGCAACGTGGTGTATCAAACCAGAAATTAGGCAAACTGAGAGGTAAGGAAAATGGCGGGTATGTGTTGCTATGGTAGGCTTTCACAGACCATCATCAACAAGGTTTGGTTAATGAAAATTGTAAAATTACCATCTTCTTGAAAAAAGAAATCTCTGCTTTCCCCACTTCATCTCTTTCAATTCTTGTTTTTTTTTTTGTTTGTTTTGCAATCAGAAAGTGCAAGGTATCTACTGCTGCTCCCCTGCACCCAATAACGAGAAGGTGAAAACCCAAACACCCAAGTTCTTGAAAATTGCTGTCACTGGTGTAACTGAACTACTCAGGCTCCTCTCTTCGCCAACAAGAAACAGGTTTCATTTGATGCATTTTCTCAAATTGGGGGTGTTTCTATTTTCAAGATTTCATTTGATTTCCGTAATATTATACTAATGTTTGCCAGATTGGAGATATCTGATGATGAAGGGGATGAAGACCCTTTGGTCTCTAATGTAGAAGATGTCCTAAATATTATCAAGTCAGATTATGAGAAAGCTTATTTTGTTACAGGTATGGTTGTTTCAAGAAAGTAGAAACTTTTGAATCTTGTGGTATCAGAATGCACATTAATCCCATGGTCTTAAACATGTCACGTGGAAAGTTACAATTAAAGAGTTGTCAAAAAAGTAGAGAGACATTCTTTTTGAAACAGACTAAAAAGAAAAGTAAGACAAATAAATTGAAACGAAGTGAGTACTTCCTAAATAGCTGCAATTCTGAAGCTAACATGGACTTGAGTGAAGACTGTAAAAACTTAAAGAGAGTTTGTTTGATTAAAGTTTTCCATGTAGAATATTTGTACCAAGATTTCCTTTTCTTTGCTTTACTATGTGAAATCTTTTATTACTTGGATGACAGTTTTCTTTTTTCTGATTGTGAATAATGTATCATTCTTATTAATGTGGTTAAAGCTTAACTGGTCTTTGGCTAATTTAGAGCTTTCATTCAATTTAGGCCTCTTCACTAGTGGAATTTATGCAGAAGACTGTGTCTTTGAAGATCCAACTATAAAATTCCGTGGTAAGAGGAATTAATTTCAATATGGGATGGCACACTATTTGATATTTGCATCATAGTTGTGGCACAACGAGGAAATTTACTTGCTTATTTGTCAAAAAAATTCCTCACTTAGTTTTATAAGCCAAGTATGTCCAAACTCAGTCTTGAAGAATTTTTAAAAGAGTTTTAGGCTGCTCAATTTATTGCCTTACATTTCTAGGTTGGATGTTCATAGTCCTTCACATAGTATCATAGATAACCTTTAATAAACCCGTTCTTTTACTAGTAAGTTTGATTTGCAATTCATGTTTGAAAGAACTAGATTATACATACAGATCGCTGCATTTGGAGGTTGCATAAGACATGGCCAGACCATCTATTAATGTGACCTCCTCTGATTTTATCATCTACCTGTGCTACTTGCACATTACGTATAAATGCTGCCTTTTTTATTTCTTATTTTCATAAACATCTTAATTGTCAACTTCTATCACTGAATTTATTCTATATGTGACATGTTTACTTTGTAATATCCCTTGTATTTTGTCTTTTTTATCCTGTAGTTGTTGCTGGTGTCAGTAGCCGAAACATCTATGCTCCGTTAGATGAATAAACAACGAGAATTATCAATCTTTCAAAGCTAGAAATTAACTTAGTTTAACAACAAACAAAAGATAATTCACCTTATCTTATGATTGTGTCATCCAGGAAGGGACTTGTATTCCCGCAACTTGCAATTGCTGGTACCATTTTTTGATAGTCCATCAATCAAATTAGAAAAGATTGAGAAGGTATGTACTGCAAGTTCATAAATACTATTAAAGAATGACAAGATAGAACAAAACAGGTCCAAAAGAAGACGTAACATGCTTAGGGGGAAATGTTGTCAAGCATTTGGTTCTTTTCATTAGTTCTTGCCCCTTCTAGAGATATGAAGTGCGTCAGTAATCTGACCTGTTTGTGCTTTGCTATTTATTTTTAAAGGATCACACTGCTCAAACTTTTTACTTGTCGTACAAATATGAAAGGGCTCACTTGCCAAAGTGATTCTTCTGAATCTATTGTCGCAGTTCGGAAGAAATTTTACAATAACCTTGCATGCTTAACTGATAGAATATGGGAGCAATGCGACTATTTCAATTTCTCTAAAGGAGACCTCAAAGGTTCTTTTTTTTCTACAAATAAAAAAGTGAACTTTTGGGGTCTCGTTTCACTAGACTATATAGAGTTTTGACCCACTTGATTTCAGAGTATAGACAGACAGAAAATCTCGTCTCTGTTTCTTTTTAGTTACATTAATAAATGGAATTCTTTCTTTGATCATTAATAAAAGAAACAGTTTTAGATAGAGCTTTTTTCTTCTTCAGCAAAGAAAGTAGCTGAACATTTGCCCTTGAGATTAGCTATCTGCCATACAGATGAAAGATAATAGTGGCTAATTCGATGCAATTAAATTACTAATTTACAATGTAACAGTGTCGATTAATTAGCATCTTCCTAAGAATGAATAAACTGGGATTTGCTTTTCCCCCAAAACCTCCAACATTGTGGCCTTATAGCCATTTTATCTTCAAAATCTGGAAACCTGTAACAGTGGCTGAGTTTGATGGTCGCTCCAGCCATAATATGAAAGACTACATTGCTCGAAATTCTCACACTTGAAATGGGATTGTAAAATGTGGTGACTTCCAAATGGGAGGACAAACATCAACGACTATTGTTTTAAGCCCAAGTACGATATTGCTAGTTTACTACTTTTCCAATCAATAGTCATCTGCATTTTGTCTACCGCTCGCCCATAGTGTTGGATCTACTAGTAAAATCCTTAGCAAGTCTTCTCCAAACTGCCAGAGTAGAATCTGCTTAAATTTGTAATGTAGTATCTTGGCTTTTCTAAAAGAAATGGGAGTTTTCCAAGTTTAGTTGCTAACAAGGTGTACAATCTTGGACCTAACAACAAAATGTGTAATGTGGCTTCATGGTTCAGAATGTGAAGGCTCATTGGACAAACTGCACTGTTGGTGGATTTAGCCTTGAATCAGCTTTTTTAGTATTGTACTACTTATCTTGTATGTTAAACTCCCCAAAGATATCTTTAACATTAATTTCAGTTTCATTAACACTCCAAAAGTAGGAGAAGATGGATGATTCCACTTACACAAGTAAAATACTGCGAGGGCTTCATGATGCCATACTATGGAATTCTTTGTGTCGAGAAGATTATGAAACCACTTGTCGCTAATTAGGGGTGGCAAATGGGTGGATTGGATTGCATTTGGATAGATTGAGCTAAAATGGATTAGATTGCAATTCACCCATATAAATATGGATTTGGTCAAAATGGTTTAAACCCACTTTCCTTAAGCCAAAAAATTTTAAGCCTTCTATATGTTGTATGCATATCAACGAGTTGATATTAAATCAAACTATTTAGTACTCTAATATAATAAAAGAGTGATTTTACATAAAAATCAAACAATTTTTTTATGTTTTTCGAAAAAAATAAAAAATTCTACCCGCCTCCTCACATACACATCAACCCCCCCTCCCAACACCCACCCTACCTCCCCCCTCCCACCCTCCATCCACCCACACCCAATTTTTTTTTGTTTTTTCAATAAAAAATAATTTATATGTTTTTCAAAAAATAAAATCTACCCCACCCCCCACCCCCCGTGCCACCCACCCACCCCAATTTTTATTTTATTTTTCCAAAAAAAATAGTTTTTCTTTTTTTATGTTTTTCAAAAAAAAAAATTACCCCCTCCCCCCACCCCCCCACGCCCACCACCCCACCCACCGCCGTGCCACCCACCACCCCCAAATTTTTTTTTGTTTTTCCAAAAAAAATAGTTTTTTTATGTTTTTCAAAAAAAAAATAAATTACCCCCCTACCCCCGCCCCGGCACCACCCCACCAATTTTTTTTTGTTTTTCCAAAAAAAGTAATTTTTTGTATGTTTTTCAAAAAAATATAAAATTTACCCCCCCCCCAACCCCCCCCCCCTCCCACCCAATTTTTTTTTTTCCAAAAAAAATAATTTTTTTTATGTTTTTCAATCCACCCATCCACTCCCAAATTTTTGTATGTTTTTTTAAAAAATATTTATTTTCCCGTCACCCCACGGCCCACACCCCCATCTCAGCCCGACCAACTCTCCAATTTTTTTTAAAAATAAATTAATATTTTTTAAAATTAAAAAAGTAATATTAATTTTTTTATTTTTTAGCACAATTAAGAATTTGAGTAGAAGTAAGTGATCTATTATGGGTTTATATGGATACCCATATTTTATCCATTTTGATCATATTTGTAGGAGCTCTTAAAATAGCTTGAAGCCCATATTTACCCAATTAAAATATGAGTGATCCAAGCCATTAAATATGGGTTAAATGGACTCATTTCATTAATATGGGTTAAAATTGCCACCCCTATCGCTAATGCTTGTAACATAGTTGTTATTGAAATGTGTCCAAGCATTCTTTTATAATTACTGTGATATGTGGTTTCTTTAGTGCATTTACAATATTCAAATCTTCCTTTCTCCTATGAGGAACATATTTCTTAATGCTTATCCGCCTGATGTACAGGGTAATGATTCTAATGCAGAGATCATAGTGGCATACTG
This sequence comes from Jaltomata sinuosa, assembly GCA_003996215.1. Classification (NCBI taxonomy): domain Eukaryota; kingdom Viridiplantae; phylum Streptophyta; class Magnoliopsida; order Solanales; family Solanaceae; genus Jaltomata; species Jaltomata sinuosa. The sequence continues at coordinate 1,090,467 of QJPP01007233.1, forward strand.
GAAACAAAGGTACTTGATTTTATTCTCAAAAAGCTGAATATTTGTTTACACGGTTCCATTGACTGCTCTGTCGCTCAAAGCATTTGACGTTCGTTTCTGTCAATAATGCATGGTTGATCCGGATAAGTAATTAAATTTGCAAGATACTTGGCTAAGAATTTCTCTATTTGATTTGATTATTATCAGATTGGTTATTTACATAACTAAAGCTGCTTTGAAAAGGTTAGTCATTATTGAAACTGAATGTTGGAAAAACCATCACATTGAATAATTTGACAAAAGCTGCTCAACTTTGTCTTCATTCACCTACAGACGCATCCATTTCTGTGATCTTACAAAATGCATCTAGTGTTTTAGTATTAACGTTATGCTCACATTCAGTTTTTCCATGTATGATAATCATTGGATTATCCTTCCAGGAAAGTGAAATATTTCTGGATGTGAACGAATACCAGAGTTATCTTAGGATTCTTATGGCTGTTCATATGCTGATTTTTCATCTGACTTGTAGAACATCCCTCAAACTTCCGTGGCAGCCTCTCATCTCTGTTGACGGAAAAACAGTCTATGATCTAGATGAACAACTCAAAGTAAGTAGAAACGAGTACCTCTACAATTCAAAAACTAGAGCATCAGGTGTAATTTGTTACTGGGAAATTTTCTTCCCTCATTGATATCTCCCATATCTGAACAGATTGTTAAGCATGTTGAGAGCTGGAACATTTCTGCTCTTGAAGCTGTTGGCCAGATTTTTACGCCTGGTTTGAGGAGCTCCAGTGAGTGAAAATTCTTCAGAGGAATGTTCCTTATCTGAGCATTCTTTCTAAAAGTCGTGAAGAATCAGATTTTTCTATTTGAGCTCAATGCAGCATGTACACTCTGATCTCAGAACCACCTCTTACAGTTTACTCACAGCTTGAGTTGGAAAGATGGTTATATAGGTAATAAATAGGTGAAGCGATTTCCCTTGACATCCATTTATCGTAATTACTCATTTCACTGTATCATTTATTATGTCAGTTTAATATGTACATCATTCTTGCCTCCAAATCGAGATCTCGATGACCCTTCAAAAGGCAATTGCAATAGCTTTTCCACCTACATGATGCTGGAATTTTTCATTCCTCCGTTGATACTTTCCTTGTGCCATCGTTGCTGTGATAAACTCTTGCTATCGTGCTTTGTCTGTGTGAATCTGATCCTGGAAGAAGCCTACATTTCTCCTAACATCCACGCATCCAGCCACACTTTTCACATGGAACGTATAAATACTTGACTTCTGTCTCGCTCCACTTACACTCTCTGTGGATCTAGTTAGCGCCTCGTTTCTTCTCCAACAATGGTTGCTCTGCCATAGTCATTGTTCTTGAATTTGTCAGTGTTAGTTCCATAGAAACTGTTCCTTGTGACTTGGTAAGAACCAATTCAAATGCAGGACAAAAAAATAGGGAAAAATCAAAACTTTTTCCAGGGGTTACTAGGTGAATATATTTCACATAATCCGAAACTAACAAAATTACAGGTTTCTGTTATTACAATTTATACTCACAAAAATAATGTGAGTAATTGAACAAAAAAAAAAGAAAAAATCAAGTTAATCTTCAATCCTTCCTCCATGCATACAATAACAAAGAAAATCCCTCACTACTCCCACTTGACCTTATAGATGACCATGAACTCCTCCCACGTTCACTGTTCTCCTCTGCCCACTGCAACACACTAGAGCACGATGGTGATGGTGACGACAACAAAGAGACCGATGGTGGTGCCGACACACTTTTCCTCATCAATTTCTTCTCGGCGCCACCCATTTCAGGCCAAACACCACCATCACCTACTTGGAACACAAAAACACCATGTTCATGTCCATGCCCAAATTTATGATTGTCACATTTTTTGTTTACCCAATTGAAGACATCCCAAATAAAGGTTACCTCCACTTGACCAACTAAAATTCTTTCATTGCCCCTAAATTTCCACCCAAGTCTTCTTACTACAAGACTTGTTTTCCCATCCACTTTCACTTTCAACACTCCACCCCCACATTCTATCACAAATTCATGTTTGACCCCCATAATCCGAGCCCGTGTAGTATAACTGCTCCGTCCAAACACGTGTTCTCGCCTTGACAGCAAAGTCAGGTCTCCCGAGCAACAGCCCGAGACCAGCCTGGTCCTGCCCGTCAATTCCGTCAACATATCACCAAGGAAAAACTCCAGTCTTGCATTGCAGGTAATTGCAATGTAAAAACACCCCTCAGGCTCTGCTGAGTTTTGATTGAACTTGGCAAGTGTGAAGTCCCAATGTATCTTCATCTTCTTACGATCATGTAGTTGGACCGGGTGGACGGATTTGGATCCGGGCCGGGCCTTGAATATGGCGAAAGATGATTGGTGGAGTGGAATGGTGATGGAGAAAAGATCAGGTGCATGGACTAACAAAGAATGGGAAAACATGTTCTTGGACCAAGTGAGTGTAAGATAAACAGGTGAGCCACAAATCTGAGCTTGGTAAATACATGTAACAAGATTTTGAGGCACTTGTGAAGGAGGAGGAGAATTAGTTGTTGTTTCTGAAACCTCAGATTTATGAGGAATACTAAAACAAGCAGGTATGATATTCTTCATCCTAACACAATGTACACTTCTAAATGTTGGAATCAAGAATTGGAGGATTTTGCTTTAATGAAGTTACTTGTGAAAAAGTTAGCCATAATGATGAGTAGGAGGAGGAGGAGGAGGAGGGGGTTGTATATATGAGGTGGGGTTTCATGTTAGAGCTTGATTGGCGCCATTGAAAGAGATAGAAAGCTATATATGATTTGTTCTCTTATTCATGATGAGTATTTATATGTATGTGAGCTGGGAGGCATTAGCAAACTTCAAAGACTTCCTTTTTGCTTCAAAGTCACCATAGCAGGTAACACTGACTTGGTTTACTTGCTTTATATATCCACTTCTTATTATTTCCAATTTCTTCCTATAACTCCGCCTGTGTGAGCTTGTTCACATTGTCGGTCCCAAACTCGAATAAAGGAGGAGGGTTGTCAAGAGTGAATTGGAAACAACCTCTCTACTCCCATAAAGGTAGGGTAAGGTTGCGTACATGAAGTTGTTGTATACCTCTGTATAATGGCTAGTGCATTTTCATTTTAGATTTTCTTGTATGTTTGATACGATAGAAGTCATTTTCCCTCTTACAAATTAAAGCACACCCCTAGACATTTTTTTTTTCCTTGGCAATTGAAAATTGAATTATAAAAGGGAAAGGTGGCTCCTTGGGAAAGGGGAGATCCAACCACTCTTGTTGGTACGTTCCAATTTGGACATGGATAAATAGGGGAGAGTTCAATGTCTTCAATTTTCTTTGTTTTATCTTATGATCAAATGGTATGGGTGTGGCTTCACCAATTTTAAAATTTTTAAATAAAAAAAGAACATTTAAAATAGGTATAAATTGATTAACTATCTAGGTTTAACAATACACATACATAATGATTATTCTAAATCTAGAGAAAATTTATTACAACAACAATAACATACCCAGTGAAATCTCACAAAGTGGAGTCTGGGGAGGGTAGAGTGTACGCAGACCTTACCACTACCTCATTAAGATAGAGAGACTATTTTCAAAAGACCCTCGGCTCAAGTGACTAGAGCAGATTTATAAATGAGATGTATTATGGGACGTATAGCCTTGGGGCATAGTTACCTTTAGTATACGGGTTCAATTAAATCTCTTTCGTCGAAAAATTATAATGCGTAAAAAAGGTTAAAATAACAGCATCCATATTGTTTTCAAATGCTATACAAGTCTTTTAAGTTAGAAGTCAAAGAATGCCAATCAACTTTTAGCTGTAAATTATCTGATTTCAAAATAATAGGCTGGATTCCATATTCCTGTTTGATTTGCTCCAAGTCCAAAAACTAAATTGGGGTTTAAAGTCTAGAGTCTAACTTTGATGGTAGGACATACCAATTAATATTTGAAGTTAACAGTTTACAGTCTGTCCTTTTATTCTAAAGTATTGAACCCTTTTTGTTGAATCAACAGGAAAAACTTATCCTAATAAAACATAATTTAGTCTAAAGAATGTTTATTAATATAAATTTTGGAGACCATATAATAGGAATTGGTGAAATTAATATAACATTCTCCAACATCTCAGTGTGAAGAGTAATCAAAGGGACATTGTGCTGAAAAATTGTTCCACTCTGTAACCTTCTTGACAGACATTATCATTACCCTTAAAATTAACCTTTGGAAAAATGAAGGAAATATTTTTAAAACTTATTGAACTGTTCTAATATTCTTTCCCTTTTTTCATGGAAGTACAATATATAAACACCAACAATAATAATATATTCAGTATAATCTCACGGGTGGGGCTTAAGGATCCTGAGGAGGATAGGATGTAAAACTTCTTTCCCTTACTTTTTGCAGGGGTAGAAAAGATGTTTCAATAGACCCTTGGCTCAAAAGAAAAGTTTTCTAATAGGGTTGCAAGAATTTTTTTTTGATAAAATAACAACGTACAAAGTAAATGAAGCAGTATATAGTAGTAATACACATTGAAGAATAAGAAACTATGTGATTACTAAATAATAGTATTACTAAGGCTAGTCCCCTCCCTCTCCAACATAAAGTGTGACAATACTTGGCTACCTACTAACCTTCTGTCCTAATTCTCGATCTTCATACTTTCTTATTTAAGCTCATGTCCTCAGTAAGTTAAAGTTATGTCATGTCCTGTCTAATCACCTCCCTCAATTCTTCTTCGACTTACCTCTACCCCTACCACTTGAAGAAACTAATAATTATTTCTGCTATTTTAGAGAAATTTCTAAAAAAAAATTGATCGAATTGTAACAAGAAAATACTTGAATTAGTGGACCGTATTCATTTTTTGAACTGCATGGGCCCCCAAAATGAAATCATAAGGGCTAGCAAATGCTAAAGTCCAATGCAGGAAAGGAGCCTTTGTCAGCCCAGGCCCATTAAGAAAGAATTAAAACGTCTGTCAGAGATGTCGGTAGTAAAACCTAGGGTGTCAATGATTTTTTTTAAAAATGATGTACTGATCGAATTGAACCATACCGAAATGATTATTAGTTTTTTTTTTAAAAGTAAAATTAAAGGGTTTTATTCAAATCTATAATCGCACCGAATAGATAGGTAGGTTTTTAATCTTATAAAAACAAATTACAAAAGACCGATCAAATCGTACCGCATACATTTGTGTAAAATATATTTTATATATTAAATTTAAAATAATGAAACATTTCGTCTTGGGTCTAGGGTGATGGAGAATACAAGTCAACACGTAATAAACACCCAAAGTCTTAATTCCGAAACCTATTATGCTACTCCTATTGAAACTAATTAGTTTTAACATCTTGAATAATTAGCTACAAGGTGTTCCAACGATCTTGAGTAGCCAGTTATAAGGTATTATATGTCTTTCCTTTTGTATATTTAAATTTATGATATTGGATGCTTAATTTTAGTAGACTCACTTCTTGAGTCCCATTTTGATTAATTTTCTTCCACTCGTGTGGTCTAAATTTTTTATCTTCGCTTAAATTTGTTTTACACTACTATAAAATAGCGGGACAAATCTTTATTCTTGTCGTCTTTGATGTTCCCCTTGATTCATCACTTTTAAAGCAGTAAAGCGTCTACATAAATTTTTTGTCAAAGCCTTATAGAAGTATGCATGATATCTTTTTCTTACTTTTATTTGTAAATCTTACATAACATTTTTTTTAAAAAAAATATTGATAATTAACCCAACCATACCGAATCGAAGAGAACCAAGATTATGAGACGATTTCAAAAAGTCTAATTTTGATTATATAAAATTAAATAACCAAAAAAACTAATATATGATATAAAATTTATAAAATAACCGTTCGAATTGTACTATTGACACCCCTAATAAAACCGAATAAAAATAATTTTAGGTAATTGTAATTCCTATAACATCGGTTCGAAAAAGTATCTGTTTTTAAGAAAAAGAAAAAACTAAAATGACTAAATATCGTCAAATTGCTCTAATGATAGAGATGTAAGTATGCATCGTTTGACATAAGCCCGTTCAATTTTGTCAATAATAGGTTATGTGATTCAACAAGTTTGAACAAAAATAATGAATTTGGTAGAATAATATTGACATGTTGTATACATTTACTAACTTTTGAAACATATCAAGTTGCACCATCACTAAAAGTTGCGATGGAGTCGTAAATACAGCTGCATTCTTATTTAAAAGTTTCGAATCCTAGAAATAAAATCTCTTTTGATAGAAGGAGTTTTATTTCTAAGATGAAATTTCTTGACGTGAATCTAAATTCCAAAAAGATATCGAATACCGGGCTAAAAAAAATAAAGAAAAGAAGCCAGTACACTTGGATTTGGCATCACTTTCACAAGGACTATATGTACGGAACTAAACCAAATGGATTGTCATATAGTCAAATAGAGAAATTAATCAAATTAAATAAATAAAAAGAGAACAAAAGAAACAAATTTGAAAAATTTACCTACAATTATTTTATTGAGAAGACATGTTTTTGAGTTAATTAATTAATAATCTGGGCTTAGCACCACATGATTTTGTCTTAATTTGTCCCTTTCATTACCACATGGAGGCAAGCTTCAAAGCAAAGCCAAAACCAAAAAAACAAAAAAAAAACTACCTACTTCACCTGCAAAAACATTATGATATTTTGACAAAAGGAAAAATTACAGTGAACTTCACCAAAACAACTTACTATTATACAAACTTCTAATAGGTTAATTATATGAACTAAATCCTAATCTATTCTGTTTTTCATTCAGTGTCCGGCATATTTTTTGGTCTCAACTAATTCAAATTTGTCATATAGGGCTCATTACAAGAAAAGCATTCTGGATATATTTCATTCTCAGCGTTCAAATTCAAGACCTTTGAGCATTCTGTACCAGGATGTATTTCGTTCTCGGTGTTCAAATTCAAGACCTTTGTTAAAGGTGAAGAAATCAAAATCATTCTTAATGAATCCATAATAATGTGAAACATTTGATTAAATTGTTATCCTTCAAAGTTAAGAACACAATTTCTAACTGGAAAAAGATTGTAAGGGAAATCTTACTCAGTTACTTAAATAAGATTCAGTATAATTATAATTTACTCATTTTTATAAATATAGAGTATTAGAAAAGTTATTTATTACCCAATGCTTGACTTATATTACTCTCTTCTTCCATTTTTACTTGTCCAGTATTTTTAATATAATAGACCAGTAAAAGTGAACGGAGGAGGAAGTATTAGTTAACAGTCTAATTACTATTTATAATCATATATATCGTGCTTTGATTACCTGCCCCGTTGTCGTTAATTTCGGACTTTGTTGTGTGATTTTACATTCAACCCTTCTAGTTGTTCCTAATCAATCGGATCCAATGTTATTAATTATTATACACTTATTTAGAAAGACAATTTTTTAAATTCATAACTCAGGTATTTGTATATATATGTTATAGGAACTACTCTATTTAGAACCTTAATAAATTTGCTTATCACATTCCTCAATATGGTGTGGACAATATGTTTGTTATTGCCAAATTGAATGCCTCTTCAATTATATTATAATATCAAACTATAGCTGGTATAATTAATAAATTATCATCTGTTTGACAAAGTAATCAAGCTGTGGAGTACATCTAGATTTTTTTTTTGAAAAAAGAGTATCATATGAGAAACTTGACTTGTTTCAAAAAATAAAATTAAAAATAACTAATCAACCTAGGAACTTGGGGGCAAAATAGCCTAATTCATATATATTATTAGAGTAGTAAAAGTAAAATTAGAAAAAGATTAATTCCTAACCAACAAATTATTTAAAATAATTATTTTTTTAAAAAAAAAAGTGAAATAAATTGGAGTCACGGAGTAATATAAACTTTGGACTAGAGTCCAAGTTAATTTGTCTTATTGTAGTTTGAACTTTGAGGCATCCAATGCAACTCCATGTTAGGTTGGCTCTACTTTCAAAATAACTTTCATTTCTAGTTTTCTTGACTAATTATTGTACGGTTTTCTCTTAATCACTGGCAGTTTGTCTAATGTAATTGACGTACGAAGAAAGTAACTTTAGATTATTAGTATTTTTAAAATCTTGATTACTTAGATGTTAATTAGATCTTAATACATCTTGGCTGATTTGTTGTCTCCTCCATTAAACATACGCATTGCGAACTTTTCTATCGTATTACATTTTCTCCGACGGAATGATGAGTTTATCAGCATGCCAAGGCAAATCCAACAAGTACAAGAAAATCTATGAATACCGAAGCAAACAACATTTGATAATACTAAGTATTCGTTTGGACATATAATATGAAATCGAATGATATAGAGTTGAAATTTTGTTTGGATATTCAATTTAAATTTTTTAAGTTTGTATTTTTTTTTCATAAACATGAAAACCCCACAAGTTGTGAAAACTATCAAATTTTTCTCAATTCTTACACAATCTTAACAAATGAACAAACCATAGTTCATAAATATGTAAGATATCGAAATAACTTAAGACACCACATTATTGATAAATCACATATCTCCATGTTTTTTTTATAAATAAATATTTATGATTACAAACTTTAAAATGCACAGAATATTATAAAGATCCACTAGTCAACAATAGTAGTAAGTAATTGTTCTTTGATATAACTATTTCACTTGGTACGAACAATCTCTTCATGCTGGGCATGAATCGTCTTTTAGAAAATTTTAAATAATGAGTCTTTTTCTACAAAATATAAATTTATGAGTCAAATTTTGTATTTAAAAAAATCCAAGTCATATTTTTTGAGAATTTGAATTTTGTATCATGATTTTAAATTATGATCTCAAATTGCATGTTCAAACGCTAATTAAAATCATAAAATAAAATTGCATACCCAAATATTATCTTAGTTTTCCATTAAAGCATGTTGCATCAAGGGTAGAAAATTAATCTACATGTAACTTGTACTAAGGGGGGAAAGGAAACAAAAAGGACACCAAAAGGTAAAAGTTTCCCCAAAATAGGCTTTGTACATTTGGCCAAAATTGCATGACACAAAGTGTTTATCCTATAAGAGAAAAAACAAAAGCATGTTACTTGAAAAAGGAAAACTATTTCCTTTTTTTCGAAGGATATACCACAACCACAAGTTTGTAAAGTAAGAGTATGTTTGGTATGGAGAAAAATATTTTATTTTTATTTTTTTAATTGATCAAAATATTTTAAAAATATCTTCTTTTAGAAAAATAAACTCCTTAAAAATAAGAAAAATAATTTTTCTAATGAAAGTAGGAAAAACAAGTTTTACAAGTGACATTTTAAATTCATTGTTTCCTCCCCACCCACCCAACATCCCCAATCCCCAGCCTTTGATCATCCCAACCACAACCAACCTCGAACCCCCACTCCCTACCACACCCCGCCCACATGGTGTTAAATGCTAGATTACATATAAATATTTTTGAATAATATTTTTTGCCTACTTACCAAATATTAAAAAATAAGTAGGAAACACACTTATTTTCCTACAAAACATTCTTTAGGAAAATATTTTTCATGAAAAATATTTTCGTTTATACCAAACACACCCTAATTTTCGATTCATTTTCCTCCAATGCCACATTTGATCTTTGCCATAAAATATTTACTAGTATTGATTATATTTAATAATGAACAATACATGAGAACATAATATTTTAGTAATGAATTCTAATTTCTCTCCCTATTTTCCATTTCTCTTCCTTCATTCTTTTCTCCCACTCCATCCATATATACTCATCTTCTTCCTCTTATATATTTTTGAGTTACGATCGTGAGAAATGATATCAGAGCCAACTTTTTTCACCTTCTTCGATGCCATGCCCGACTAAACTTACTTCTAAATTCCTAAATTGTTGCACACAACTCTTACTCTAGAAGGATTAATAGTCATAGCTTCTCAATAAAAATTATAATTCGTAAAATGAAGGCAATATAACTTGTATAAATTCATAAAAATTGTAGTAAATAATTTGTTTATATCATTTGGTATTGTCACTTTCATTTTTTATTTTATATATATGTTAGTTGCCGTTATCAAACATGTTACACAAACAAGCTGGCCATCCCATGCTGTGTTAGTGCCATATTCAATCAGTCACAAATACATGTGGAATTCAAGTCTTCATTATCATCAGTGTGCCCTAACAACCTCTATCATACATGTGATAGGTCCAATTTTTTCTACATTATTAATATTTCATGTGCAGTCCCTACTTACATAAATAAAATAAAACAACAAATCCAAACTCTATTGGCTCTTATTTGTCTCCCCTTTTTTAAAAGTAAAAGATCAACTCACGTACACACATGTACTCACATATTCATTAGCAACTTTCTACGTATAAATGTGGAAACACTAACGTACGTATGTACCATTTCAATATGTTTGTCGATAACAATATTAGCTTGTGATTGGATATGCGATATGAAATCATGATTTTAAATTAGCATTTGGACATGCGATTTGACATCATGATCATTTCAAATCCCAAATTCTGCGAAAAAGTATGATTTAGGATTTCAAATCATGATTTCAACATTTTAAAATGTCAAAACTTGACCCATAAGTTTATATATTGGGGAGGAAAAGACCCATCATTTTAAAATGGGGCAAGGGCACAAATGACCAGTCAGCCGAAATAAATCCCAGCAAATAGCCAAGGGATTAATAATCTCACTTTTTAGCCAATTCGCGAGTGCTGGAGTCGCTATACATATTCTATACAACAATGATACAATTTCTATACACATCCTATATACAATAATTATACAGTTTCTATACACATCCTATATAGTTTCTATTGAAATCTTATACAGATACTATTACATACAGCAATTATACAGTTTCTATACACATCTTATACAGTTTCTATAGAAATCTTATACAGATGCATATCCTATACAACAATTATACAGGTTCGATACATATTCTATACATGGCCAACGCATGGAATTTAAATAGCCTAGTGACTATATAATGAGATTATTCCATTTTTGATGGAATTACTTTGGCCGAGTGGCCATGCCATGTCCTTTTCCCTTTTAAATTTGGCAAAAAAATATTAATGTTCCACGTGAAGAGATTGTTTGTACCATGCATGGGCGGAGCCACACCTTTTGGTGAAGGGTAATTCGGTGCACACCCTTTACCAAAAAATTATATATGGTGTATACAGAGGTTAAATGTTAGCTATTATGTGTATGTTTAGTTTGGCACATCGGCCTTAACATATACTGAGAAAAAAAATTGCACACCCTTCGTCTAATTCTTGGCTCTGACATTGGACTACTATGTGAAATAATTATATTAAATAATAGTTACTACTATTGCTGAATAGTGACTCTTTATAAAATTATGTATATTTGAAAGTTTGTAATCACAAACATTTATTTATAAAAAGGCAAGTGGAGATATATATGTGATTTATCAATGCAGCATCTTATTTCGATATTTTATTTATGAACTATGATTTGTTCATTTGGTAAGATTAGGTAAGAATTGAGAAAATTTTGATAGTTTTCACAACTTGTGAATTTTTAATATTTATGAGAGGAAAATACAATTTATCAATTTAATGATTTCATATCGCATATCTAAAAAGACCCTTGGTATTATTGTTCCAAATCATATATAATTTATCTTTATCATCAATATTATCGTGGCCAAAATGTTTCCTAAAACCTTAATATTTGTACCTATATAGATATTGCAAGACATTCAAATCTTATTTTGGATTGAGTTGGTACAAATTTGGGCAACATTATAAATTCAAGATATGTGGTCCAAAACAAATATTACGAGTCAATAAAGTTGGATTAATTCTTTGATTATATAATATGTCTAATTACACTGATATTTGAGTGAAAAATACAACTTTGTTTTGGTCAATTAATCTGTTAATTGGGGTATTTAGCCCGTTCATTTAAATATCGATTCATCCTAATTATAGCCAATAATCATGCCATACTTGACTAAGCGCACTAATTCAAATTTTTCAATTATGTGGCGTGTCTAGTCAAATTAAAGACCAATCAAAGTTTTTTAAGTGTTCCAAGTTATGACATTATTCAACTAATCAAATAAGGTTATGTCACAGCCATTGGCCTAATTAATGACTCAAGCTAGTCAAATTAAGTGTAGAAGGACAATATTATGATAATTAGCTATCATCCATAGAATGAAATAGTGATCAGCCCTAAAGCCAAAGTATATCTAATTACAAGAAAAATCTCTAATTGAAATATTTATCTTTCATCCATAATTATTGATTATAGATTATTGCAATTCATCATGTCACATTTTGCGAGTACTATATTTAAATTATGAAAAAGTATATTTATCGAGAAAAGTCATTCATTTATATCATTTGATGACTTTTTCTCACTATTTTTACTTCACTTTAAGTCATATCCCCTGAAAAGGTAAAAAATATCGATCATTGTGCAGGCTACAAAAACTTATTGTACCCCACCTTTCTCATCAATCTCTCTCACACCATCGACAAGTACTGTTTTTATAACAAATAAAGTCTATCTTGACGGTGGATCAATAAAAGCAAATAAACAATACAAATAACTTAACATTTAATATGAACAAGTTAAATATATGATCATATAAACATAAGGTATGTTTGAGAATCTACACACATACATGCATATAATTAGACACTAAAGAGTGATATTAGTAAATTAGAAGGAGGACATGCATGTTTTCTTGTCTTAAAATTTTACATATGATCATGTCACAAGGTGTCGAACCATTTGCTTTGATATATGATAGTTACATCTCAACTTTATGATCTCAAAACATTCAAGTAATAAATTATATATAAGCTTTAATGATGGAAGTTAAACAAAGTTATCCTTTTTTTCTTTGTTTTGATTTACCGCTTGGTGTTCGGTGCTCGTATTGGAGTCCCGATTAATTCGGATCGCACACTACAGGGCTCATTTTGAGAGTGACACTCCCAACAAAATTTTCTCCATACTCGGGGCTCGAACTCGAGACAACTGATTAAGGATGGAACAATCTCACCACCGCACCACAACCCATAACAAAGTTATCCTTTTACTCTGTCTTTGTCTCTTTTTTCTTTTCTTCTGGCTGATAGAGAATTTATTTTCTTGTTCATGCCTTGGCGTATACAAAAAATAATTTAACCTGAACAGGCAAGTTTAGTGTTGTTCTCGTAAGAAAAGATCTATTTTAATTAGCTAAACTTTGCAGATAAAGATAAACGAATTTATTCATTAATAAAAATTCCAAACACATTTTCAAAAAAAACGTAGAAAAGACAATGCATATTAATTTTGTATTTGGCAGCCATACTTTTTGTCCAAACTCATAAAGCATGCTTTGTGCCTTTTTATCTGTTTATCTGTCAAGTTCACTAAATAAATCCAGCCTCCAAATTAAAGATATATTTATTTAATTTCAAGAAATATTGATTAATAAGCTAAGTAATACTTGATGAGGGGAGCACCAAATCCAGAAAATGGCTCTTAATTCTGTATATGTTTCACATAATTAGTTAGGTTGTTTGGTGTATTGAGCTGATTAATTAATCACTCACTATGGCTGATTAAATTAGTTTTATGCATCATATAACTATAGATTTAAATATAATGTCAGAAAATCAAAATTTTAAATCTTTTAGATAATCAAAATATTTGAAATATTAAATCAGACTTAATCAATTGCCGCATCAAAAAATTGAAAACAGACACATAAATTAGGATGGACTAAAATTTCCTTGTGACTCATGAACTCATGATGATCCACTTTTGTTTAAAAGGGAATTATTTGTAATTATGAAATATTTTCGAGGCATAAGTGATCAGAGTAAAATAATTTGTAACTATCTATTGGAGAAAGCAATCGAGCAACAACAATATCTCGTGCAATCTCATAAGTGAAGTTCGAAAAGAAAGCAATCAAGCAATAACATATATAGTGCAATTTCATAAATAGAGTCTAGGAAGAGCAAGCAATCAAACATGTAATCTATTTACTCCCTCTGTCCTTTGTCTCATGATAATTGTTACGTTTTGCTTTTCGAGAGTCAATTTAATCAATTTTCAAAGCTAAATTAGATTAAATTAATTTAAATATTTAAAAACTATAAATAAATAAAAAAGTAATATAAGTTACCATTATGCTTATTTCAAAATAATTAATAAAATAAGTCAAAATTCTAATAGTTTGACTCTCGAAAAAAAGAAAGGTGACAAATATCGTGAGACGGAGGGAGTATAATTTATGAATTTTATCTCATTCCGCATCCCATTTGCTAGCTAACAAGTTACATGTCTCAGCTTACGCAGGAACAGTCGTTTTTTTAATTAAATTAGTCAAATAACTTGTCTTACGCCGAAATTCAAGAATATTTCAGGATTTTTTCTCCTACTTCAAGTTTTTGACCAAATCCCAGCTCCTATAATTATTTATTAATGATAGGTAATTAAGATTCCTGATCCAGAATAGTGAATTACGAGTATGAAGTTTTATATGTACTTCATCTCCAAATTTTAACCAATTTTTATATGTACTTCAATCATGCAAGTATGAAGTTAACCTTGAAAAAACGAGTAATTAAACTTCAGTAAAAACTGTTCGAAGTTTGGTTTTGTCAAGTCCACAACTTCAGTTAAAAATATTTGAAGTTGGCCTTGGCAAGCCATAAATATCAGATTTGCAAAAATATCTGATGTTTGATCTTCATATATAGATGGCAGATATCTGAAGTCAGTCGCGAATTGTCAACTTGAGTCGCATACATCTGAAGTTGTTTCCAAAATGCATAAACTTGAAGAGAAAGAAACAAACACAACTTAAATGGCAGCTCAAAAAGCTAGTATTTGTGCACTTCCGCCAAATTTGTATTGGTAGAGAGGTCTCAAAAGGAATATCGAACACAACGTGATAGATGAATTAGAAAAGGAGAAAAGGGGGGGGGGGGGGGGGGGGGGAACCTCTCTTATCAAAATAAAGTGTTTATGCACGCATAAACTGCTTTTTGTTATTCAGCAATCTTGTTATTATTAATAAAGTTATTTTCTAAAAAATTAGTAGTACATATTTGATGTACTATATAACTAATTTATGGCTTTCTTTCCATTATAATCAACCAGTCCATCAAAAGATTCATCCTTTAGTGGGCTAAGAACAACTCATTTGCACCATACGACTAACAAGGGTGAGAAGTCAAAATATAAGTTTAAAAGGAAAAAAGATAAAGAGGGAGAATTGAATTAATCACTAAATGAATGAATAAGTTATCAAAAAGAATCCTTGCGATGGGTGATGGAATAAATACATCAAATTCATTCACTTTTGGTTAAAGATTTCATATTGGAAACCTCAAAACAAAAAAAGAAAATGATAAAGAAGCGTTTTCTTTTTAATGGATCTTATACGGTATAAATCTGATTTAGTCAAAATTCCAAAACGAATATCAAATACTTAGAGTGTGTTCGATAGCAAGGAAAATATGAAAATAAGTGGGTTCATACTTATTTTCTAGTATAAGTAAGCAGAAAAATATTATACCAAGAACATTTATATGTAATCTAGCAAATTAGATATATGGGTGAGATGGAAGTGAAGAGTGGGGGTTTGGGGTGGGGTGGTCAAGGAGTAGGGATCAGGGTGGATGGGTGGGTGAGGAAGAGAGTATGAGCTTGAAATGTGACTAATGAAACTTGTTTTTTTCACTTCGATCAAAAAAAGTCACTTTACTCATTTTTTAAGAAACTTGTTTTTCAAAATATTTTGACCAATCAAACATGAGAAAATCCATAATAGACACACCCTTAGTGGAAAACAAAAGATAGTTACTCCCTCCGTTTCAGTTTGTTTATCTGTTTTGACTTCGCACGAACTTTAAGAAAGTAAAGAAGACTTTTAAATTTTATTGTTATAAACTAAAGAAATGCAAAATGTATCAATATGTCTTTTAATCTCGTGATTTTAAACATGTCGTGAAAAATTGAAATTAAAATGGTTTTAGAAAAAGAAAAAGATGTACTTTTTCTAAACGGTTTTCTCTTTTAAAAAAAGAAAAGAAAAGAATAAGAAATAGGAAAGAAAGTAGAGAGAATTTAGGAAAAGTGGAGTTATTATAGGGGAAAATTAGGTAAGTAGGAAAAAGTAGAAAGAAAGTGCAAAGAACCGTACCAAATTCCGTACGCAAAAACCAAATGCTGTGCTGGCATATTACCTTTTATTTGTCACGCCTCTTTTTTTTTTAAAAAATAATAATAATGATATAGTACTATTCATCATTTAGCCAAATTAGAGTAGGCTACGTTAATAAATAAAGGCCATGCAATGCAAAAATGTCCATTTCCATATATGACCCCACTCACACGCTCGCCACTTTTCATATTTCAAGTGGGTCCTTCATTTCTTTTAATTCTTATTCTTATCACCATCTCTTTTTCTTTTTTCTACTTTTATGTCCTTTCTTTTTCTTTTAAGAATTCTTTTACTAAAACCTTGACTAGGTTTGTTACATTAACTTTATTAATGAAAATAATTTTATTATCTCACAAAAATAAAAGTAAGATCTACGTACAATCTATTATCTTTAGATTTCATTAGTAAAATTATACTAATAGCTTGTTTGGCCATGCTTATTTCCCACCCAAAGTGCTTATTTCTTCTCAAAAGTGCTTATTTTTAAAAAAATGAGGTGTTTGACCAAAATTTTGGGAGAAAATAAGTGTTTTTGGGGAGTAGCAGAAACTGTTTTTCAGAAGCTAAAAAAAATAGTTTCTTCCTGAAAGCACTTTTTTGAAATCACTTTTGAGAAAAATGCACTTAAAAGCACTTTTAAAAAGTTTGGTCAAACATTAATTGCTGCTCAAAAGTATTTTTTAAATTTATTGGCCAAACACAAACTGTTTCTTATCAAAAGTACTTTTTTGAAAAGCTCTTATGAAAAAAATACTTTTTAAAATAAACTGATTTTAGAAGCTTGGTCAAACAAGTTATAAATAAGTTATTGTTGTTAGAGTAACTTTATTGTTAACAATTACTCTCTTTGTTTCATTTTGAATGAAACTATTTATTGACAAAGATTTTGATAAATATGCTAGATGTACATATATATAAGATAAAATAAAATACAAAAATTCTCATTAAAACTTCTGAAATTAAATATATCAATGTTTTTGCATTATTTTATGATGTTTTTAACACTAAATTTACGATGTTAAATTAAACTAAATAAATATATAAAGGTGTTAACTTATACAGAATGGACAAAAGAAAAACATAAAATAGAATAGATGAAGTAATGCTTCTTTTTTAAAAAATAAAAAAAAATGTTTATATTATGTTTGAAATGTTTTGGTGTGACAGATTTTTTTTTCTTTTTCTGAGGTCAAAGAAAACGCAAGCATCATTAGGCAATTAAGACAAAACAAAAAATTGTTAATTTTACTCAAATTTGTACAAATATGACATTTCGTGGGCTGTTGTTTACTTTAAGTTTTGCCTCTCATTTAATGAATTTGTTCAACAAAAAAAAGAATTTCTTGCTGTGGAAAAGCTGTTCAAGTTGAAAAAGGCGAAGTTAGGGTTGAAGGAAGTTCATTCAAATTCTCCTTGTCGAAAAATTATGTTATGTATGTATATAAGGTTAAATTTATTTTTTATAAATATATATTTCAAAATAAATCCTTTCAATACAACCCAAAAGCTTGACTCAATGGATAAAGGGGTTAAAATTCTTCGAAGATTGCGAGATTAATTCTCGATCACTACATAATTACTTGTTTTTGTAACAATACTTGAACTGAGATTTTATTTCTTTGCACAATATTTTCAATAACAAAAAGTTTATAAATAAAAGATAATGTGTCAAGTGATTAGCAAATAATTTTTGAGTAACCTCAGAAAAATTTATATTTATATAGTTAGATTATCGTATTTATCTTTTTAAAAAAATATTTTTCTTCAATTCAAATTAGAAAAAGTCTTTTTCAAATCAAATTCAAAAACTAATACATGTAATTAAAAAAAAACATCTATCAATTCGAATTCGTTGTTATTATATAGCCTACTAATGCTATTCTAAAATTGTAATATATTTAATTTTAATAGCTCTCACTTACTTAACTAATCAATTTTAAATAAACAACACATTTTGCTTCAACAAAATACTTTGAACATCTCAAACGTAAATATGAATTCTATAAATATTTAAAATCACTTTAAATCCTAGAGTTAGCTTTAGAACTCAATTTTAAAAAAAGAGGATCTAATTGTAATTTTTTTCTTTCTTTTTAGTTTGGGGCATTGCCCACAAATCTAACAAGCTTTATGCGAAGGCTATAAATGTTGCTATAAATGTTTATAGAAAGATTTAATATTTCTGACGAAAAAAATCGTACTTTCATATTATGATAGGAAAATTTCATTTTCTGAAGATACAATCTTATTTTCCATCTATTCCTTTTTAAGTGATCATTTTCTAGCCTTTTAAAGGTTTTGAAATAATTAATCTTTAAAAATTAAGGTATTAATTTTTTTTTCCCGAAATTAAGATTACTTATTTTAAAATATATTTAAAAGTAGGATAATTAAGAAAATGAAACATGACACGATTAGTTAAATTTGGCGGGTTAATCTTGTTCTTCGCCGCCCCGCGCACCTTATTAATTATTATCCAATTTTTTTGGTACTTACTTTATATTTTATCTTTTTTTAATAAAATCTTGTCCCTGTGACTGTGTATAGTAATTGTTATTTTGCAACTCAATCCAATCACATTTTGATAATCCGACAAAACTTGTCAATAGTTTGACAAGATGAGAAAGTGAAGTTTATACTGAATTTACAAATCGTCCGTTATAACTTTGTGAACGATCGAACGTGGGCAAATTTTGTCAACCCGATAAAATGTGCGAATAGTTTTACAAGATCAGAAAATAAAGATTGTACTAAAGTTATGACACACTTGTCATAACCCGTGAATAATTAAATACAATTTTATTTTATCAATTCACAAAACTTATGAATAATTTAACGAAATAGGAGAATGAAGATTATAATAGAGTTATGACACGTTCATCATAACTTGTTAAAGCGTGATTTTTTATTCTTTCAAGTGTGTACTACTAAGGCTATTTCGCACAAATTCTTTAAACATCGTCACCAATTAAACACCAGACATTAAATGATCATATTTGTGCAAATCACCCTTATTTTAATGAATTTAGAAAGAAATCAGAATTATTTCAGACTTGATGTAAGTAGATAATCACTAACCACTACGTTTACTTCAACTTAAACACTTTGATATTTTCTTAATAGATATTTTGTAAATGTATAGTTTTGGTCCCGATCTTATACTATTATGTTACTTGTACTTACCATACTTCTATTATATGCAATACACAGGATTCAACTATTAGATTTATTCTCCATTCGTTTCTTTTTGAGTGATCATTTTCTAGCCTTTTAAATGAGTTTCAAAATAATTACTATATTTTTAAGAAATTAAGATATTAATTTTTTTCCGAAATCAAGATTACTTATATTGAAACATACTTAAAAATAGAATGAGAAAACGGGACATGACACGACCAGTTAAAATTTGACGGGTTAATCTTATCCTTTGCCGCCCCATCTGGTTAATCATTATCCAATCTCTTTGTACTTAATTTATATTTTGTCCTTTTTTAATAAAAAAGCTTGTCCCTGTCCCTGTCACTGTGTACAATAACGGTCATTTTGCAATACAACCCAACCACATCTTGATAATCCGACAAAATTTGTCAACGATTTAACAAGACGAGAGTGTGAAGATTATACTAAACTTATGGTGCGTCCGTTTTAACTTTGTGAATGAATGAACATGACAAATTTTGTCAACCTAACAAAACTTGTGAATGATTTTACAAGAACGAGAAATAAAGATTGTATTAAAACTAAGACGCATCTGTCATAACCTGTGAACAATTAAATGCAAAATCTTTTTATCAATTCACAAGACTCGTGAATATTTTAACAAAATAGGAATGAAGATTATAATAGAGTTATAACGCGTTCATCATAATTTGTTAAATCACGATTTTTTATTCTTTCAAGTGTGTAATGTTGAGGCTATTTTGCACAAATTCCTTAAACAGGGCCACAAGTTAAACACAAGACATTAACCGACCATATTTCTTCAAATCATCCTAGCTTTTACGAATTTAGAAAAAAATCAAAATTGTTTCAGACTCAATGTAAGTAGATAATCACTACATTTACTTCCAACTTAAACACATGATATTTTCTTAATAGTAGCTATTTTGTAAATGTACAATTTTGGTCCCTATCTTATACTAGTATGTTATTTGTACTTACCATACTTTTATTATATGCAATACAAAGAGCAATACTTATAAAATGTTTCTAATAAAACTTCATATGTCATGTCATTTGAGAAATGGCATGCACTTAATCAAATCTTTGACTACATGACCTCTTTATTTTTTTTTCTATTTCATACTTTTTCTTGTTCTTTTGTCTTCTCCTTTTTTAGCTGGCTTGCTTTTTTCATACAGTTTTATTGATTTTCTCTATTGATAAGAAGCAAGAGATACACACTCATTTCCCTACGCCCCAACCCCACCCCACCCCCCCACCCCCTCCAACCCCACATTCTTTTTCCTCTTAATTTTCTGTAGACTCACGTTTATCGTGGATATACCCTTCAAGAAGTGTTGTTTGGGCTGTGAAAACTTCAATAAACTCACTTTCCCATATTTTGTTTTTTGTTTTTCATATATCTCTCTTTCAAGAAAAGTTCTCTGAGAAGAGTAGATTTTTCATCTTTTTCTTGGTGAATGAACAAAAAAGACACAATCTTTGAAAGCTAAATAGATAGATTTTGAAAAAAAGAATGAATGGTCTTACACATACAGAACCAGAGTTTTCTGAATTTGTTGAAGTTGATCCAACTGGTAGATATGGCAGAGTATGTCCTCTCTCTCTTTCTCTCTCTCTATGTGTCTCTCTCCTAGCCCCCCACCCCCAAACCAACCGTCAGCTTTTTCACTCCATTGAAGTTTTGAGCTTGATGTTTTGTTCTTTTCTGGTTTTTCTGATGCAGTACAATGAAATTCTTGGAAAAGGAGCTTCAAAGACTGTGTATGAATCAAAGCTTATCTCTTTTTTTCATTGTAAAAAATGGGTATTTATTAGATCTACTAGACACCCATTTTGATAATTGGTCCAAATGTTGCAGCTTTACTGTGGGGTTATAGAAATGGGGTGTTTCAAGATTTGTTTTTTTTAATCCCCCAAATTTTTGGATAAAGGATCGAACTTTTAGGTGGATCATTCTGATTTGATTGAGTTTATATCTAATGATTGTGCAGTTATAGAGCATTTGATGAATATGAAGGGATTGAAGTTGCTTGGAACCAAGTAAAGCTTTATGATTTCTTACAAAGTCCTGAAGATCTTGAGAGGCTCTACTGTGAAATTCATTTGCTCAAGACTTTGAAGCACAAGAATATCATGACATTTTATACTTCTTGGGTGGATCCTGCTAATAGGAACATCAATTTTGTCACTGAAATGTTCACTTCTGGAACTCTTAGACAGTGAGTTCTTAATTTTCTGTTCTTTTTGTTAATCACTTTCTTGGCATTTTATTTTCTTACTATTGCTAAATCTGGATCTCCTCCACCACCCTCAAATCCTTGCTTTTTTGTTTATGGGGTTTGGTAGGTATAGGCTGAAACACAAAAGAGTCAATATTAGAGCAGTAAAACGCTGGTGCAGACAGATCTTGAATGGGCTTCTCTATCTTCATAGCCATGATCCCCCTGTAATCCATAGAGATCTTAAGTGTGATAACATCTTTATCAATGGTAACCAAGGGGAAGTGAAAATTGGAGATCTTGGGCTTGCTGCTATTCTGCGAAAATCGCACGCTGCTCATTGTGTTGGTATACTTCTTACACTGATTTTACTCCTTTGAGTAATGTTTTTATTCTCCTGTTCTTTTTTTCTTGATGTATGAAATGTATGATCAATTAGTGAGTGTTTGTGCTACAACTTGGAAAATGGTTTGCTCAAATGTTTCTCGGTCTGTAATGATCAGGAACGCCCGAGTTCATGGCACCAGAAGTGTACGAGGAGGAATACAATGAACTAGTTGACATATATTCTTTTGGGATGTGCTTATTAGAAATGGTTACTTTTGAGTACCCATATAGTGAGTGCACCCATCCTGCTCAGATTTACAAGAAAGTGATGTCTGTAAGTACTTATCTTTTGTACTCCCATTGTCCTTCCCTTTTTTTGTGGTCATCCGAATTGATTTGGTCAAATTTTTAGGGGAAAAAACCAGACGCGTTGTACCAAGTGAAGGATCCTGAGATACGGCAATTTGTTGAAAAATGCTTGGCCACCGTGTCTTTAAGGCTCTCAGCAAGAGAGCTTCTAGATGACCCTTTTCTACGAATTGATGATAATGAATCAGATTTAAGACGTACAGAGTCCAGGAGAGAACTAGATTATATGAACCCGCTGCTAAGGAAGCCTGTTCTTGGACTAGATTATGAAGGAAAATCTTTTGGGAATGGCGCCTACAATGATTATGGTTTTGATGATATAAATGAATGGGCATCTGATCCAAATGAATATGAGCAAACTGGAATTGAATTGTTCGAGTATAACGATGATGAACACGATGAACATTCGGCAGATTTGGATATAACTATTAAAGGGAAGAGAAGAGAAGATGGTAGCATTTTTTTAAGACTCAGAATTGCAGACAAAGAAGGTAAGCAGCAATAATTTATTTTCTTGAACTGATTGTTTATGTTTATCATGTGCTGAAAAATGGTATCGGGATTCGTGTCTTTGCAGGCCGTATCAGGAATATCTATTTCCCATTTGATGTTGAATATGATACAGCATTAACTGTTGCAACTGAAATGGTATCCGAATTGGATATAACTGATCAAGATGTTACAAAAATCGCCGATATGATTGATGGTGAGATTTCCAAATTGGAACCCGATTGGAAGCCGGGGCCAGGAATAGAAGAAACCCCTCGCCTTGCAAATTCTAGCTTCTGTCGCAACTGTTCGTCCAACAATTCATCTATTGGTTCGTTCATGAATTTCCTGTCTAAAAATCCAGCTTCTCAGAATTTGCAGTTCGCGGAATGCAATGGATGTGCTGCTACACATGGTCGATTTGAAGAGGTTACGTATCAATCTAACAGTCCTCGGCCTGTTATTTCAACTTATTCTGATGAACCAGCATCATCAAGTCATATTAATGGTGTCCATTACAACTTATTCAAAATGAATGGTTTCCATCACACAGAGATTTGGGATCGGCATGAAAGCTTTGAATGCAGTTCAGTGGGATCCGAGGAGAGTCATTCCCTTGAAGAAGGTGAGAAATTGTATCACGAGCCTTCAACAGAAGGTCAGAAAGAGGCTGGATCAAAGAGTGAGCTTACATCAGGTGCTAAAAGTTTAGTCAGATCTTTATCAAATCCTCGTTCGTTAGGTGAAATTCCTGCGTCATACGAAATTTCTGAGTATGAGCACTTGATTGAGCAGGAAATGAGATGGCTCAAAGCAAACTACCAGATAAAATTGAGGGAGCTAAAAGATCAACACTTGGGACTTCCACCTAAAGCTTCGAAGCCTCCTACAGGTTCCTCTAAAAGGAAAAAGAAGACGAAGAATAGGAATTCATGTCTTGAAACTCTATTAAAGTCTTCCGATTGTGGTAAGACCGTTAGTTCAGAATCAAATGGACTTGTCAATAACAGCTGCCCCATTTCGGTATCCCAAAGGGCCCGAAAATGTGAGGCGATCAAAGGCTCCCCGAATGTCAGGGACATGGTTAGTACTGCAAAGAGTTTCTTCACCAGAACATTGCTTCCAAACTCACTTCACAGAACAACATCCTTACCAGTTGATGCTGTTGATATATAACTGTTGTAAGAAACTCCATTTTTTTTTCTTGTTTCTTTAAGTGTTTCATACAATAGTAGAGGCTGTAAAAAGTTGTCTTGTTATCTATGAGGTTAGTTTATGAGGCATCTCATTTACCCTTTTCCTATTTCCCTTGTTAAATTTCTCCACCCCACCCCACCCCCTCCCTTTTCCATTTGTGGGGTTTGCCTATATAATATTCTTGAATAGTGAGCTGTGACAGGCAAATTATGAGACAATGTAATTATTGAGGCTTTAGAGGGTTTCTCCAAGTGGGATATCCATCCTTTCTTGATATGTACATGACTTTGGTTTCAAAATTTTGAGTTGTATGTACAATAATAACATTATCCTTTTACCTTAAAATTGCCAAAGAAGTGCATCTATTTGTCTGTTCTCATTGGTGCCTTTATTTTAAGTTGAAAGGGTCACTTGGAAGTGCATTATTTTCTGGAAGAGCTGACTTGATGATCGATGCAACATGCAAGTGATGAACTGACTATTTCTTTTTTTATTTTTAGTATGTCAGTTATTTGCTGGCCAATGAGAGCTTTTATTGAGAATTCTTACATTTGCATATTAATGTGCCATGTCAATAATAGAAGGTTGGTTTTCAAAATGTGAAATTATTGCTCATGTCCCACTCCTCATCATGCCTCATCCAACTCAAATCTACTCACAATCTGGCCTTTTTCATACATGGTCCAGAAGGGATAACTTCAATAAAATTCTGTCCACTATATGTTTGGTTGACCCTAGTGAAAAGAAAATCTTTACTTAGTATAATATCAGTTGATTCCAGCCAATTTTAGATAAATAAAAAGAATTGAATAGAAAATAATATAGAAGAAGATCGCTTCAGATGATCTGATCATGTTCTATGTTGATTGAAGGTGTTAAAAGAGAACTTATTTTTGAATAGGTAGCTCAATTAATCAGACAAGCCGGAGGGACTTCGTGTTGTAAAAGAAACTAGAAAGGAAAGACTTGGGACCTATATTCTCCGACTATAACTAAAATAAGAGGTCACTTTGAGATGGTCTGGTCATGTTCTACGATGATCTCTAGATATACTGGTATATAGCTATAAAATTATTTAGGTGATACCAGTTATTCCATTTAGATTATGTTTTTGTCAGGTTAGTATGTTTACTTTTAAGAGCAAATGCTCAGTAGGAGTCTTAGCCTTTCCAGAGACCTATATGCAAATTAGAACATATAGAGACTAAAATTTTGTAATATCAGCCAAAATGGACTTAAATGGAGCGACGTGAATAATGAAGATTCATCTAATAAATTTTAACTTGCTTAAAATTAAGGCGTAGTTATTACGATATTAGGGCAAAAAGGAAAGAATCTTTCTTGCCTTTTTTTTCTTTCTTTCTTTGGACAGCAATGATGAGGTTGGATTTCACACTTTGAGAAGGAATCTAAACTTAAATTGTTACACATCAGTATTGAATTTTATGAAATAGGACCAATTCTTAAGTTGTAGCTATAGGCAAAAAAGCTAAAGAGATTCCATAGCCATATGGGCACTAGCCAAATTTTTGATCTATTCAAGAATAGGCTGGCTCACTCAATAATTGTTGCCTTTTTTTTTTTGTAGTGGTATCTTCCAAATTATATTCTCCTCTCACTTTTATTATTTTTCTCTGAAGTCAATACATTAAAGGAAAAATTAAACTAACTATACTCCACATAAAACTTTATATTTTTCGTAAATACTTGTTCGTATAGAGAGTTTAATATTATCTGATGTATCTGTAATATGTTCAAGATTACAATCATTATACTGGAAACAAAATAAAAAACGTAATAACTTCAGTATTTTCAATCTTACAAGAAATAGTTTAAAAAAGAATCAAGAAAGTATTGAAAGGGAAAAATTGAACAATTTGGTGAAAAAGACCCGCAAATTAAAATACAAATTTGAATAGTGTGAAAGCATAAGAAAATTCGTATTTAACCGTTAATACTTAACTGATGTATCTGTAACATGTTCAAGATTACGACCATTATACTAGAAACAAAATAAAAAACGTGATAATTTCAATGTTTTCAACTTTACTAGAAACGGTGAACTTAAGTTTTTTTTTGAGAAAGTATTGAAAGGAAAAATTTGATTACGGAAAGTATTGAAAGGGGAAAATTGAAGAATTTGGTGAAAAAGACCCACAAAGTAAAATACAAATTTGAATAGTAGGAAAGAATAGGAGAATTCATATTTAACCGTTAATATTAACTGGTGTATTTATAACATATCATCATATTGGAAACAAAATAAAAAATATAATAACTTCAATATTTTCAATCGTACCAAAAATGGTGAATTAAGTTTTTTTGGGAAAGTATTGAAAGGGAAAATTGAATAATGTGGTGAAAAAGACCCACAAATTAAAATACAAATTTGAATAGTACTAAAGAATAGGAGAATTCATATTTAAGAGTTTCAAATCATCCATCAAAGAAAAAGAAAGAAAATGAAAGGAGCATGCTATATGTTCTATTTGTTTGACTATTAAAGGTCAAATTTTTATTATTTCTATAGCTTTAAAGTCTCTTACCCAATTTAAGAAAAAGACAGGACTATTATTTTGATAATATTTGAAAATTTCAAACGTCACCAAAATGTTAAAGAAAACTTGGTCCACCATGAAAGAACCTTTTAACGTTTTTTCAAGATTACAAATTTCTTTGAAGCTTAGTTTTGATTTATAATTTTTCTGAAAATCATTTATCGGTATTTTTTGAAAAATAAATAAATTATTTGCTTTATTGGTGGTTGCACGATATTTTTCATATGAAGGCATTTAAATCCTTCCAGATATTGCAAACTCTATAAACGTGTTGACTATTTAATGTCAAAAAAAATGTGAATTTCTTAAGGTCAATACAAATTAAAATATACTACTATAGTACTGACTCTTTTTTTTATTTTTTTTTATAATAAAGAAATATTTTATTACCAAAACTGAACTGTTAAATACACATTCCTATTTCCTCGACCATTTTAAGGCAATTTTAAGAAGATCATTGATTTTTGCTATTCCTTCCGTTACTTTTTACTTGTCACAATTTTCTTTTCGAGTGTCAGATGAATTTTGACCAACACTTTGAGATATATTTTTTTACCATATTGATAAGAGAAAAAATCACAATTTATATTTGTACATTAAGTATAATTTTTGGTTACCTAAATTTTAATTTTAAGATATCAAAATTAATCTAATTTAATTTAGCTTTGAAAATTAGTTAAAGTGACTGTCGAGAAGTGAAACATGACAACTATTTTGAAAAGGAGAGAGTATGACTAAACTTTTATCACAACTAATTGACTTGGCTTATAAATTAACCATAACGATATTATAGTCGTTACTCTGTTACTATATTTGTCTTTTTCTCCAGCTAATTATCAAATTAAATTCCATAGAGAAAGAGGATTTTTGGTCCAAAAAATATCTACTGATTTGTTCACTCCTCATACAAGTTACAACCTAACTAACATTGAAGTTTCTGAAGTTAATTTTGACCCAAAAAAGTTACACAAAATGTCTTATAATCTGAATTTGGTGGCAAGCACTTTTCATCATACAAATAATTGACCATATATTTAATTAATTAATAACCTAATAATGTCACAATGACAAAATGAAAGATAAGTTATTTTTCTGTTTTCCTTAAGTGGTCAAGATATTAACTACACATTAATTCCGTAATCATCATAATTAAAACTACTCCATATTCTTAAACTCAATTCTTACGAAAAGAATATCCTTACGATTATTGTCATACTTTTTTTAAAAAAAAAAACTAAAACAAACAAGAAACAATAAGCAGAATTTGAATTATGAGCTGCTAAAACATATTTCCTCTGTTCTAAATTTATGCGACACTTTTTATTTTTCAAAATTCAAACTATCTAAATTTTGATTAACATATTGACATAAGAAGAATTGCAACTTATAGTACTTGTTGTATAGTTTTCAAATATTCAAATTTGAATTTTAAAATATTGAGTTGATCTAATCCAATTTAGCTTCAAAGATTAGTCAAATCAACTCTCGAGAAACAACAAGTGTCACACAAATTGAGACGAAAGAAATACTAACTTTTTGACTATATTTTTGGTTACGTAATGCAGAATGTGCTTGAATTCTACAACTAATTATTATAGGATAAAAGTGAAAATTTTTACGTAAGAGAAATCAATCAATTTGGAGTACGTATTTGATCCAAAAGTTGTTATCTTTTGATTTTTGATTAATAATAAAAAGTGAGAATAAAAGTAGCTGATGAATTCCCTTTAGGCAAATACATATACATGAACTTTGAACTTTATTACTCCATAAAGTGTAAAAACATGAGAAAAAACTTTTCAATTATTTTAAAGATCCTTATCCCTAGCTAATTCCCCACTAACTCCACCTCTTTTTTTTTCTTTTTCTTTTTTAACTTTTGAATTTTTTGCCCAAGAATATAATAAAAGTTACTTCGTCATTATTAATTGATGATTGTGGTACTAATTAAAGTGTACCTCTCTTGTACTAGTAGATCTCATCTCTTTTGAAAAGGAAAAAGAAAAAAGAAATTGTAATAATAGCAATAACAATAATGATAATGATGATATATTGTTATGATAACAAGAATTAACAATGGCTTTATTCTGTAATAATATTAACCAAGTAAGCTAATCCTGCATTGGATTCCAATATACTCAAATTATTATAAGGCTTACTATAAATTAATTAAGTGATGAAAAATATTCCGAATTTGGTGGAACTAATTAAAATACAATCACTTGCCTCAAAGTTAGAAACCTTCCATGTGCACAACCAAACATTTACTATATTAGTTTAAGCACAACTAAAATATTAAGTTCGAGAAAATTCATGAATGGTCTAGTATTCGAAATTTATCATTTGGACAATTCATTGCGGAGCAATTACTTGTTCTCTATACTAAACCTTTTTCCTGCTCATTTTTTTACTCACTCGTAAGAGTAGGCACCCTAAAAGTGAGAGGAAAACGACTGAACATCTCATTTGATTCCCAATACTTGTTCACCCTGAATGATCATGTCAAGTGAGCAACAACCATTTTATTCGCGATACTTACTTATGGACTAATGGGTCATCCAACATTTGTGTCACTATCATAGTCGTAGATGTAATGAGTCTTTCTATGCCTCTTATATATGTAAGTTGCATCAATATATATAAAGTGGCCAAAACTCTATCTCGATAATTTACATAGGAACCAATCATTTGGATTGCAAGTTTGTTATCTTAATTTCTTCTAGAATTGTACATATTGTAGTCAACTAGCACTACTAAAATAGTTGAGATGCATGTCTATCCTTAAAAAGATAGATCAAAAAAGTAAAAAAGATGTATGTTAAAAAAGTGTAGACGGCAAACTAAAAAGTAAGATAACTTTAAGAGATGTGGATATTATTATAATTATATGAATTCTCCAAATGTGACAAATTCCATTTCCTCTTCTGTCTATCTCTATCTTGAGAACTTGAGCATATTAAAATTCCTATCTTTGAAAAGAAAATCCATTGTAAAATTGTAGACTGTAGTGATTACTTTTGAGCACAACTTGCCAATGATTTTGACACTATAAGAATCCAACCAAACTCCCCCCACCCCACCCTCCCCCTCCAATCTACTAAGAGGCCATTTGGGTGAAGGGATCAAGTGAATATCTCGATATAAAATTTGAAATTAACTTTATCATCTATTTAGTTGAGGGTATTACGAAAAGAGAAAATTATCCTTCCTAATATTTTAAGATCATTAATTACACATCATACATTATTTTTTTCATTATTCTTAAAATACCACTTTAATTACAATCCACCAGAATCTATAAATTAGTTATTATTTATTTAATATATTTAATTGTTTTTAATAATAATTAAATAATTAAGAAAATCTCACTTGATCCACAAAATAACTCAATTAATTAGGGAAGATAATTACAATGAGTTATTTACATTACATCAAATACGTAAGGGACCCACTTAATATACTCTATTATCCTTTTACTTTCAATCACTTAGAATATATTTCTGCAAACAAATCTCTTAAATATCTCAATGAGATTTCTTCCCTAAATTTCTTACATTTAATTGATTTCTACTAAAAATCATAATTATAAGTTCATAAGGGGGTTTCAATTTTTTTATTTTGGTGATTTGATTTTGTGAGTTTATATCTTATATTTTTATTTGTTCTTGAAATTTTAGGAGAATCATGTTGAAAAAATCTCTTCTTTATTCTACACCAACTCGTAAGAGCCCTAGATTTGGTGATGGAGATAGTACCATCATGCTTTCTCATCCAAGTTTTGATTTGAGTTATTTTACCCAAATTCTGAAGAAAAATATTGTTAAATCGGCCAAAAAATTTGACGATGATGTTATTCCGGAGAAGAATGTTAACAACATTGATTGTTTACTTTGAAGAAAAGGACTTTATATTAATTTTCTACCTATACAATAAATTTGAAGAAATAACTTAGCTAATACTACTTTTATGAGAATTAATCAGAAGTTTGTATGCTAGATGTACATACGAACTGGTACAAAAACTGATTTCGTGTTGTATGGAAAACGGATGTATGAGCTTGGTGTATAAAACTAGTATACAAACTGATTTCATAGTGTATGATAGATGGGTGTGTGATCTTGATGTATGAAACTGGTATGAAAATTGGTTCTCATTGTGTATGTTAGATGGATGTATGAGCTGGATATATGAAACTGATATAAAAACTGAGTTCATGATGTATGAATCATGTATAATTACCTGCTATATTTCATCGACCTCTATGTTGAATCCTTATCGAATGAAGATTACCATTTTTCATATTGAAAAACCAATACTGTCAGTTTGATAGATTCAATTTTTGTAAAAATAAATAAATCAAATTACTCAGTTGAAAGAAAGCAAGTATATTTCAATGGAGTTTTTTGCCTAGAGAAGAAGAAGGATTATGGGACTTGAAACGTGCAAAACAAACGCGATATAATTTTGGTGTAATCAACATATTTTTAGGGATTAATTGATATCCTAAAATGTTATTTTAGGGATTGTTGTTACTTTCTCTTTCTATTTTAATTATTGTTAGTATTTAATAAATTTTGGTTTCCTTTTTTTAGTTTTTTCTCCTTTTTTACGTTTTTGTTTTTTATTTTGTGTTTATTAAGTTGATATATTTTGCAAGAAAACATATGATATGTATTGAAAATTAGAATCTTGTGGTATAAGTTGTAATATTGTATCTAATATAGAATATGTATATTTTTTTCCCTTAGGGAAAACCAGTATAAGCCTAGATATAATACCAAAACTATAGTCCAAATTACAATCCTATTTTTGAATTAAATGATGCCTAAGAAATAAGTACTCCCTCCGTTTCAGTTCCTAAAGTAAATGTCATTTTCTATAATTAGTAACTCTTTACCCCTAGAAAATATATACGTTATATACCCTCAGATATATAATATACAAATTGGAGTTTTGGATAGAAATTAAGAATCATAGACGAACATTAATTTTACTAAGATGGATTATTTTAAATTTATAAACATATAATATCGAATGTATCAAAAAAAATAGTTTTGCGGTTCATGAGAATTTATTGTGTCACCTTATATTTTGCATGCACACATAAAATATGATTTGCTCTAAGGTTTTAAGAATATCCAAATTATCCTAAATTTAAATAGTACGTTATCATATGCAAGTACAATTTATTATTTTTAACATAAATGTTATAATAATTGACAAAGGATATTCGTACAACGCACGTACGTAGAAATTAGTGAGCTATATACGAGTAAATAGTTTACATTTCGAACGGCTAATCACGAAAAAAAAAAAGAACCAAAAGAAATTGGAAATGCTTAGTGCAGTGATATGTGCCCATTTGCTTCAATAAAATCTAAGAGAACATGTTGAAGTTTCGTGTTAAGAGCCTGTTTGAATTGACTTATTTTAAGTGTTTTTTATCCAAAATAGCTTAGCATTTTTGAAGTGTTTGAGTAAAATAAAAAAGTGTTTTAAGCTAAAAAAACAAAAATAAGCCAAAAGTCAAAAGCTACAAATTCTAGCTTTTGACTTTTGACTTATAAGCCAAAAAGAAAAAGCTAATCCAAACATCCACTAAATCGAAATATTTGCCCACATTGTGCTGTTATAATCAACAACAAACACCTAAGACAGGATTACTCCACAGAGGGAAAAAAAACATACCAAAACATGTTTAGTCCATCATAATTAAGCAATAAATTGAGATAAGATACATATTAATTAATCATCATTGAACCGTAAACTCTTCGTTAAAGACACCCCTCCGTTCCAAAATACGTATGTTTTAGCAAAAATAATTGTCGCTCTAAGAATTCAAGACAATAATTAGTAATTGCTTCTAAAAATACTCTTATATTAAAAAATTACATCTTTTTAAATTTTTAATAATGTTCAATTTTCAAGAAACATTTTTAATAAATAAGGGTAACTTAGGAGTAAATGATATCTTGTATTTATTATTTTTCTTATGAGCATGAAAAAAGCTAAAATGACGCTTTTTTTGAGACCGAGGGAATACGTGTCATGCACCTATTATTTTGATACTTATTACCTTGCTTCGATGGCTTTTCTTTTGAGTCGAGGGTTTAGCGGAAACAACCTCTCTACCTCACAAAGATAGTTGATAAAATTTGTGTACATCCTATCCTCCCCAAACTCCACTCATGAAATTACACTAGAGTTATTGTAGTATGTTGACCTAATTACCATCTAGAGAGTTAAACAAAAAGTGCTTCAACCAATATTCTTAAGATTACTTTAATTTATTTATTTCAACTTTTGCTGCTGGTCATTAGAGAGGTTTTTCCATATCAATTTCAAATCTATAACTTTTCAGTTTTAAAATATTAATCCTCCATACATAGCAGACTGAGTCTTCTTACAGTTGTACTGATAGAGACTGGCAAAATAGTAGTAAATCTCAATATTATTATTTTGATTTTGAAGAATCCAATCAAATATCACTACCTCATCTTACCTGGCAAATCACTACTGGGATGTGACATCTTAAAAAGATTACATCCAATAATAATAATGTAATTTCAAGATTCATAGTTCAAAACTGAAAAAAGGAAAAAGAATGAGATAATTCTCATGTCCATATTTAATCAACAAAATATGCAAAAGGTAATATTGATCAAGTGCAGCCTTTAATATCCTGAAAGGACATGTTATTTCCCTTCTCTTTTCTTTTGAGGGGTGGATTGTGTTGGTAGTGATTGCTGAGGAACTTAAAGAGAATCAAGTCTTTTTATATACACAATATGACTAGTACAATTACGACGATTTACCCTCATTCTTACACGAATATTATCGATGCTCTATCAGTTATATACATGGAGATAACAAAAAGGGGTTGATAGGAGGAGCCTGTATAATCTTTAGAAAGTAAAAGAAACATGAAATCCCAGATTTCTTACAGAGGCCGCAAGAGAGGGTAATCCTCGAGTAGTTCTCGTTCTGATAATGTGTCGTTTTCGTTCTGTGGGGTCCATAAAATCTCAACTGCCTGCAACAAGTAAATGTCACAAATTAAAAGCTAGAAGTAGGCATAAAACTTGTTGCTTCTTGATGACTATTTCGTTCCCTTACCAGTGTTCTACTGGAAGGAATAGACGCAATCTTTTGCAAGGCTTCTTTCAAGTCTCCACTTCCATTAATAGTAGGCAATTTATAAACACCTTCAGCAGCTACCAAGATTGTAACCTGAAATTGCACATATGCAGAAACCAATGATTATCGTGCAAAGAGAACATTCGATGTGTTCAACTAAAGGATGGATCATTGGTGTATAAACCCAATGGCGACAATTAGACTCCAGAAGAAAATGATACAGAAACTAAACCAGAAATTAAATGATGGAATAATACATCCATTGCAGGGTATAGACCCTCTTGAACATATTAAAAGTAGACATTTGTCTTTCACATCAAATGCAGAGATCTCAGTTTTTTCTTCTGCAGAGGGGCACCAGGGTCAACAAAAGTCCACCTTCACATATCATTATGCCCTAAATCTAAAACAAAGATACATCTATATAAGTTTTATGACAACACTGACATAATTCATTTACAATCCATGTTTTCTTTAATTGTTAGTACATATCATTATTTTCCAACAACCTGCAAATTACATGAGAATTTTTACATCAGTCAGCAGTAAACTTAACGTATAAGAGAAAACTCCCTCAGTAGTCGAAATGGAAGAATCTTAGCACTGTGTGGTGTGTGCCAACTGCCAAACATCACATAAAGGGTATCCCCACAAGCTACGTCCACACAGAACTAAACAAAGGGCAGTAATCATAAACATCAGTGAGAGGAGCCCTAGGTCGCACTCACTCAGAATGCATAATCTATCTCTTCAACAACAACATACCCAGTCTAATCCCACAAGTGGGGTCTGGTATAACCTATCTCTTAAAACAAATTACCAATCAAAGAAATGAGTATTCTCTTCATGCAACCATCTACCAAGATAACTTGGCAAGTGGCCTGTAGGGTAGAGAGGGTGTTGTGGGGCTCTCGAAACTTAAGCCTATAGTCCTAATACCAACAACAGCACTAATATAAGACCTTCCGATATTTAGAAAAGCTTTCTTTTAGGGATAAGGTTCGACATTTAGAAAAGCTTTCCCTAAAGGAACCAAGGGAAGCCCCATAAGTCAAAGAAGGCCTTCACATTTCCACAATTTGGCCAAAGAATACCTACATAATTTTAATAAAATACAAGGTCATCCTTACCACTATGTATTCATTGCTAAATCCATTTGACCTCTGGCTCGTAGAGCTTTTCCTTCTAATGTTGTTCACATTCACAAGTGTCTCTTCATCAAATTTACCACGTTCCTCAATGGAAAGTTGATTGAATCGATTCTCCCCTTCCTCCATGCTCCTCTTGACATCAACCTGCACGGTAGACACAACAAATATACTCAATAGAATGACAAAATTTGAGACATTCCTGATATGCATTATTGTGAAAATGCATTAGTGGAGAGAGACAAAACAACAAAACACACACAAAAAAAAAAAACTAAAGAAACTTAATAGACTGAAAACTCACCTAAATATATTCCGTTTGACCCCAAAAATACAGATCATAAAAAAAACAGCAACTTAGTATTACCAATATTGCCCAAATTATAGCAGTGGAACTTGGTTTAGAATGGCTCCTATAAGAGTAATTATGTCTTTAGGTATAGTATCAAAAAACAATTCACATCCAATAAAAACTTGTGCCAAAATTCTTGATATTGTTCATGACTTCATGGGCCCGCTTTCATCCTTTAGACTGACATGGACATCACAGATTCAAATTCCAATCATCAACAGATCCTTTTTCTTCTTTCTTTTTTCTTTTTAAATCGAATTTGTGCTATTAAAAAGTTATTAAATGGCTTGCAGCAATGTTACTAGAGCAGCAAGTGGGGTTGAGAGGGGAATCGAGTTCTTCACAGAAGTTATGGATCATTCAAGCAACAGATAAATTGAGTGATTGAATGAGTCCTGTAATAATGTTATCATATTCATACTTCATAAAACTTCATTCCAATACGTTCACAGCCAATCTAGTTGGTTCCACAACAAGTGGAACTTCCAAAAAGAGAGGATGGCAAAAGGGGATTAACCATTCACCTCAAATCAAAGCCTTCCATTTGCCACACATATCTACCATTAAATTCCTTCAGACCAGTGAGGATTTAGCAACTGGAGGTGGAGTACTATTGACTTCGTTGCAATTGAACTAACTAGTTTCCATATTGCTAGACACTTTGTCAAGAGATTAATGTATGGAAAGGCTGAAAGGGAGAACTTACTGAAGTGTTGTGCTAGGGATCTAGATTCAAACGTTTTTTCACTGGGACAAAAGAGATGCCTAAAGTCGTGAAATTAGCATGAGGCTAAAAGAAGTGCACACAGGTTTCATGGCCTCCAGCTTGCTTCTCACTGATCCACTGGCGGAAGAGGAATGGAAGAGCCTAGAAGTTGACAAGTATGTTCACTAGCCAAAAGTTTCATGAAATAAAGAGTTTTTCTTACACAGTTTCCAGATTCACTAAGGAGATCAGTCGGCTGTCATTTATGAGCCTCTACACTTTTTAGAAGATGTGATCTATAGTGAGTTGTTTACTGTGGAGAAATGGAAAAAGAACTAAAGAAGGCTAATACCTTCTAGCTAAAGCCTAAAGCAACCCTGTAAACCGATTAAGGTACACTAATTTTTCTTAATAATTACGAAATCACAATCTAATTGGTGTGCTATTTCCAATAATTGACCTTAATATAATATGTGTTTACGTGGATTTTTACCATCTATGCGCCAAAAGGAGGATACGGGACCACAATTTGGTAGATGTAGAGTAGCATATCCTCTCTATACATTCATAAGCTAGTAACCCAGAAACTTTATCCTTTAGAAGTGTTGGGTTGAGTTACTGCCTCCTCTAAAAGTCTAAGCTATTAAGGAAAGAACACTTTCGTTTATTTATGTTAGGTCAGCAACATGCTCCCTCACATGCGGGCCTAAGCCTTTCTTGGGTCAATTGCGTGAAAACTCTTTTCGCTAAAAGGTTATAGTGAGAATTGTAGTCACGACCGCTGCTTTGATACCATGTCAGATAGTGGAATAGTCTCATTTAAAAGTTAAGCAGTTAGAGAGATGGCATATCTATAAATTTATGTTAGGTCTGCAACGAGAAGGCAAGCTTTCCCAGGTGCTTCAAGACGATGCAGAAAGCACTCTAAGTAGATTCAATGTACCATTCGTGGACATGTGTTTGTTTTAGAGGATGATTTAAATACAAAAGGAAAAAGATGAATTGATGAAATCAGCAAGAATTATGGATTATATATGTGACAGATTACATTCACTCTTTTTTTCTTCCTCTTCAACTTAGTTTTTCTTGTTTGTCAGGCTAACATTCTAATTCTGAAATAGGTAAATATTGGTTTTGGATTTTGGTATGACCAAAGGCTCAGAGTAGTGTTACATATGACGCAGGGGTGGTACCACTTCCGGTCTTTATGAAGATTACAGTGTGACAAAGAACACCAAAATCGAAAAAATTCCAATACTGCAGAAACTCTAAAGCAATTCATTAGCCTGTAAACAACTGTTAGTAAGAATCCTCAAGGGCAAGAACTAATCTCGGAGCAACCAGCCAATAAAGCTGGCATTTTTTGGTGAATGCCCCCAAAATAACA
Source organism: Jaltomata sinuosa (assembly GCA_003996215.1). Lineage (NCBI taxonomy): Eukaryota > Viridiplantae > Streptophyta > Magnoliopsida > Solanales > Solanaceae > Jaltomata > Jaltomata sinuosa. The sequence continues at coordinate 1,127,829 of QJPP01007233.1, forward strand.
ATATTAATAGTGACAACTAGCAGATATATTACTTAAGCCAATAAGAAATGCTTCTTAGCGTCCAAAGTTCGTCAGGAGAAACCATCTGATAGTTACTTATTATAAAATTAAGGCAACAAGGCCCAAAAAGTGATTATATTCAGTGGCTCACTGAAGAGTTCGAGCAAAATAGCTTTGTAGCACATAGCAGAACACATGACACCATTACTATATGAGAAGTCAAACTTTTTTTTAAATACCAACTTTTCTGTATTTGTGAGATATAGTACTTTTTCTATAGTTTCTAACTAAGAATTTTTCATTTTTCAAAAATTAAGAATTGTTGTCAGAATTGAGACCTACAATTTGACCCTTGTACATAGAACCCACTCATTCATTTTTTAAATGAAGAGAGTATAGAAGTGAAAAGGCAAACTGAAGTCAAACAGAGGTCCTAAACTTCACCTAAAACAGTCTTATGGATTTTGGCTGGTTTAAAAAAGTAAAATTATCATTAATCCAAGTCTGACTCAATCAAATCAAGAGCAAAAATGAGAGAAAAACAAAGAGAACTAATGCTATTGCAGATTCTGGATCATGATCCTCGCAAAAAGGGACAAAGGTTCATTATTTTGCCCCTACCACAGTTTAAAATCACATAATCACAAATCAGAAAGCATATTAAGGAATTGCTTTCACTCACAGATGAATAAGCTGAGATGCAATAACCAGGGTGTCGAAGCAAAGCTAATGTTGTCTCTGCAACAAGGAAAATACCAAATCAATCAGTAAATGTAAGAAACAAATACTTCCACACAGAGCATCAATAGAAAAATATACCCAAAATTTTAGTCTTTAGATTAGTAGGCATAGACCATTTCAACAAGAAATAAAAGGATTTTTTTTATCATTAACAAGAAATAGAAGGACTGAAGCAAAAAAATTCAACTAAGCCCTGCAGTTGCAACACCAGCAGATTAAACATGGAAGGGAGAAAGGAGGAAGAAAAGTCTTTTCCTGACCTACTAAGTAATTGGAATGAGAATACCAATACATCCAGTTCCAGGACTAGCGGAAAGATAAAGAGGCTTCTTTTTCCTTTGGGTGACAGGAAAGAAGGAACTTCATGTCAAAACTATAAATGGTACTTATAAAGGATATGTATGAAGGAGCCGTCACAAGTATGCAAGAACCGTGTAAGGACACATAGAGGAGTTCTCCATAACTGTGGGTTTATGTCCAAAAGTTTGAGTAATTGTCTATAGAATAAGGATTTGAGGATAAGTAAAAGTAAGATAAAATACATAAACTGTGAGTTTAGCCCGTCTAAAAAGAATGAAGTTGAGTTGAGACTAGACTGGATTGTCGCATACCATACAAATACCTCAGATATCTATGCTTGGTCGTAATATAACCCCAAGATAAGTGTTTTAAATACAAATTTTGAGATAGCTGGAGTAGAAATAGTTATAAGCAATAGAAGGTGCAAGTAGCACACATAAAGGATACAAACAGAGACAATCACTTGAAATGGTTTGGTTGTGTTCTACCTAGACTTCTAAATGCACCAACTCATAGGATGACATTAAGATGATTGAAGTTTTAAGAATATGGTCAAGTAGACCTAAAATTACGCCGGAGGAAGTCATCGCAGAATACTTACAAGTTCTTGAACTATTAAGGTTTAGTTGTCATTTGTCTCTTACATTAGGTTTGGTTTTGACATGAGTCTTTATAATTGAAATAAAGATTTGTATGTCCGTTTAGATGTAAATGTGAGGTTAACAGAATCCCTAATATTGAACCCCTAATTTGTCTTTCAAAAGTTGTCGAGTATTGAGATGGAAGTAGAACAGCCCTGAACAGGGTGGAGAGGATACAGAATCACATTTAGTGACACCAATGAGTTCGAAATTCAAGCACACTTATTATAAGGGTTGATCCTTCTCTTTTTCCCCGTTTGGGCAGGGATGAGGGCAAGGAAGGGGGAGAAAAACATGGTGAACAACATTGAACAGCAGTAGCAGTGACAAGTTTCTTCATCAATAAGAAATTTTACAACGTTGTTAGCATGAAGATGCAAACTAGTCATCACTCCTATGTCTGCACACATACTATAGTCTAGTAGATCAGCACAAACTATCTTTACCTGTCAAGACAAAGCTTAAACCCTCTGGTGTGGATGTATCTGCCACTTCTGCAATCCGGTTGAGATCCTTTTGAAGTGATCTACCCAAGCCCAACAACCCAACCTTTAAAGAGAAAAAAAGAAGAAGAGAAACGGCAGTGAAACATTAGAAAAGAAATTGTAAGCACAATAAAAATGCAAGGCAAACAAAGTTTCTGAAAATGGAAATAACAGAGCACTATTACAAGAGATCAGAATACTGGATCAATAGTACTCAATCTTGTTACGAGAACCTATACCTAAGTTATCATAAGCAATGTCTGGGGAAAGTAAACAGTAGATACACTTAATCAGGTCAGAATACAGATGTTCCCTGTTATCACTTCTTCACACCCAAACCCTTAGACCATCAGGGAAAAAGTCAACCTTGTATGCAGTTTTTTTTCCAGTCCACTACTAAAATTCAAGTGTCCAACATCTAAATTTCTTTCCCGTAGTTTGTTCTTTTCCTCTAGCGTTAGAAGGGAAAGGAGAGGAGGGCATTCAAATGACTTAATGCAATTGACGGTATTGTAGCAATTGGAAGTGAAGATAATGGCCAACAGCTTCACGATCAATTTCAAAATGCACAATTTCAAGGAATGGCTTATGTACAGCTTGATATTCAGCGTGTCAACAACGGCCATGAGTGGGATGAAGAAATTTAGCAAGGAACAATAGATAGCATAACCACACAGAAAAAAAAACAAGATGGGCTACATAAAGTACCTTTTTAAGGTGGTTCATTCTAGATTTTATAATTTTCATCATATATGAGCACTAACTAGTTGAGCCAATAGTACCATTTATTATAATATAAAAATCAGACTAGAGTGATCACTGTATTTATGGTATCAGACACAAGTTTCAAATTAACATCTGCTTATCAATTGGTATGGAGGGAGAAAAGTATCAAAAACCATTCAAAACTAAGAGGAGTTATGGCCAACAGATGCAGCATGCACAAACAAATTCTAGGAATATTATCAGAGAATGGTGGTGGACCAGCGATTTAACACACCAACGTAGTAGCATTTCAGAAAATAAGCTTGCTGTTAAGATAATTTGACAATTGCAGGTCCTATATAAAAACCAAAGCATCTCTAACTATATTACACAAAGCATTCAAAAATGAGACAGATGATGCAAATACTTCTATTGAACTTCATAGCATTTAGAACTGATTATCCATAGTTGAATTAATCACAACATTTAAGAAGGGAAACAACCAAATGTATATTCAAGTCCATGCAGATATCAAAAATTAGGTGCACCAAAATCATGTCCAAGCAGAGATGATACATCCACATCCCTGTGGATTTACTTTATTCCATCTGAAGCTGATATCTGGGAGTCAGGGGACAAATCGCACCGCAATGCTAATGGGAGGGTCTCAACACATGTAAAAACCTTCAACTTTGGTAAACGTGGGCCTCCCAGCAACAATTGCAGATATATTTTCTTTAATTCATTGGCTATAGCATTATATCATTAATAACGTAACCAAAATGCATAATTCCTCGACTTATTGCTAATTCCTGAATTTCTGCATAGAACTATAGAGCAACCTTAAGCTCAAAACAACTTCACCATCCCAATCCATCTTCTTTGGTGAATGAGGTCATTGCACAGACAAGTAAACTGACCAATCGCCCAAACGTCAAGAACTAAAGCAAACAACTTTGACCACTAAACTAGGGAAAAATTATTACTTAATAACCTCACTAAAGCTATAACCAACCAAAGCAAAGCAAATCTTAAAGTAACCAATGTACAATAATGTTTATCAACACTTCCACATTTAATTTTTGGTCTTTGACAATAACCGCTAATATTAATCACCAAGACAATAATGCCTTTATGTATGAGTATATTACCTGCAGCTTGAGCACACTAGTTTTGTCAGTAGCAGTAAGCACACTGCCTTCGGACCGATCAGACAGAAACCCAGAAACTAAAACAAACGCAGCAAAACCCATCATAACCAGAAAGGCGCTGGACCCAAAACCAACAGCTGGTCCTACATAAACCCCACCCCCACCAAACCCAAAAGGGGATGGCGCATAATACGGAACTGAATACGAAAAACTAGGCTCTGATGTCCTCATAGTGTACCCCCTCGACGAAGACGAGCTCCGCGATGACGAGAACGATTTGCCACCAATCCTCCCACCAGAAGCAGCCAATGCTGAATTAGGATCATACATCAACAACAACCCCACCAGTACAGCCGCAACAGCAGGCTTCTGCAAGGCTTTGAGTGCTTTCATTACACTTTTGACAACTTTCTCAAATGGGTTTTCTTTGTTCTTGATTTCCAACCCGTTCCCATCACTAAAGCTCACATTTTTATGATTCTTGCTGAAGCATTTGACGGTCAGCTTAGAGGGTTTGGAGAATTTCGAGTTTTGATAATGGAGTAGACGGGTATATTGCATTGGGGGGTTTGGAGTATACAATAAAGGGTTCCATTTAAGGTTTGATTCAAGCAAGAACGGAACAGCGGCCATTTTTTTTCTGGAGAGAACTTGTGTTGTTCAGAGTTGGAATTGGTAGTAGATATTTTGTTGGAAGGTTGAAAGAGAAGTGTTGAATGGAGAAAACCAGGAAGAGGGAATCTGGGGGTGGGGCCAAGGAAAGAAGAAGGAATGGTGAGTTAAAGAGGAACGCGTTGGGGGGTTGGAGGGTCTCAAAGATAACGAGACAACCTCATCCCCTTTGCGTCTTTTTCAGTTTTCAGTGTAGATCAGATCAGATTATGGGATTGTAACTTGGAGATGGTAAAAGCACACTATGTATTCTTGAAATACAATTTGACTAGTCATGTATATGAGACAACCCGTTACCCTAGGAACACATGTAAATTTTTTACTAGTATATTTTAAAAATTCTCACCAAAATTATACTCTGCTAAAATTCGCAACCAAACGTTGTGAGTTCAAGTCACAAGGAAAATAAAAGGAATTAGAGTTTCCTTCTCTCTTCCTTCTAACTCCAAGGTTGTGAATAAAATGGATTGAAGTTTCTAGGAAGGGATAAAAAAAAGTATGTAGATAGTGCTTTTGCTTTAAGAAAATAGTGTCGTAGCTTGACATTCCTAATTACAGTAGATACTCTTTAAATTAATACTCGATAAATTAATAAACTCTCTAAGATAATATCTTTCTCTGGTCCCCACCTGAGTCACTGGAAAAAATCATCGATTTCAATAAGGTAATGAGATAATATATTTTCGGAAGACTCCTATATAAATATATGGTCCCATTAATATTATAAATTAATAATTCTTTAAAATTACAAAAATATCTAAGACAATTTAGTGAAATATGATTTTAGTGTTTTTTATTTATTTTTTTTGTTAAAATTTAAATCTAGTTGAAGCTCATCTCTAACTTTTCTTATTGCATCCAAAAGTTTCGGTATTGTCTTCTCGAATTGCACCAAAAAATTATGAAGACTTTTAGACGCGATAAGTGCTTCCTTACGCGTAACTGATTTCAAATGTATTGTATCGTCTTTAACTTCACCATCAACATTATTTTCTCCGATGATATCCACAATTTCTTCTAAGCTCTAGACCTCTGAACACGTATCATTTTTACCTGGATAATCAAGCTATTGACATTCATTTTATTGCGGTAACCGATATCATTAATTATGACCTCAAGTTCATAAATATCGTTTTCACAACTAAATTCATTAGCCTTCATTAAATCTCAAAAACACTCGATAAAATAATATCTCTATAAAATAATAATACTTTAGGGTTCCAACAACATTAATTTAGAGAAATTTTACTTAGCAAAGAAATATACTTTTCATCTAACTAGGAATTAAGGAAAAGGCAAACATGCATCTAGTTTAGTACTCCACAGACATTTGTGCAAGCAAGATTTTGCATAAACCTCGATCTTGTGCAAGATTTGTAAATATCTATTTTACTTGAAATTTTATTTTATTTTTAGTTTAATTATTATTGTGACAGTCACATTAAAGCAAGGAGTTCAAATGATACTCTATACTCAAGGTTGAATTCACTTACTTGACTTGATATAATATATTTTTATAAAAGTTGAATTGCTTTAATGAAATCTCTCACTCTACCATCAACTATACACATTTTGTATAAATACATTTCCTTGATCAACGATATACAAAGCCAATAGCCATTTTTACGTCTTCACTTATTATTATTACTATTGATAATGTTTCCTTTTAGTCATGCTCCAAAATTAATGTTTATATGCCCTATCAGTGTAAGCACTAGATATGTCCAAATTTTATCCAAAAGAAAAGTTGAAGAAAATGCTTAAAAAGACATTAAAGGTTATCAACCGAGTATGTGAAAATAGAACTAACAAAATAGCAGAATTATTGAACATAATGTTATCAACAATATCAAAACCAGATAATGGAAATATGAAGAATCCTTGGCCTAGCTTCTCTTTTTTATTTTTGAAAAGAAAATTAAAGAAGATAAAAAAAAAAACAATAAATCTACTACTATACTATAAGTGACAATAAGCATACACCTTTGGTCGACATGCTTGTCGACTATGAGGGTAATTAGGATAATTTAGAAAAATTGTTATTAGTAGTACTGCACATTGTAAAATGAAAAATGTACTGTTGCATTACCTTTTCGTTTAATTTCAAATGCATCCCCTGTTTTAGGGCTTTAGGCTCTTATTTTCGACTACTTTTGCCCTTCATTCTGCAATTTATTATATTACTTACTTGTACACCTTATAATAATACTTTATTAGGTTCCAAATAAATATTAACAAAGAAAAGCTAAAAAGTAATTAACATGCTATCACAAGATTTATTGATAGTGTAAAAAATAATTTACATACTTTAGTGCTTATAATAGAAAGATAGACAACTAGAGATCATCATTTATTAAGCTCGGAAAGTATAAATAGCAAAAACAAAGGTGTGTTGTAAAACTAAGCTCGGAATAATATAACAATGAAAGTAAGTAGATAATATAAGTAGAGAAGGGAGAGAACTTTTCTTCTATTCAAGTGTATTCAAGTATGTACAAGTGTATCTTACAATGATGAATAACATCTCAATTTATAGGATGAGAAATCACTCCAAAAGTCACCAATATTAAGTACCTAAATTAATGGGTACATTCTTATCCAAAAGATTCATTTCACCTAGGAAATATGTATACATGAATGTAAGTAGTTCATGTACTTAAGTAAATGGACAATTCACTAATACAATGTATTTACAATAAGGTGTGTTTACTACGGAGATTTTTTTTTCCGTAAAATGTTATTAATTGAAAAGAATATAATTGAATTAGTGAATGAATTCGAAATAAAAATTAGATTAATGTTAATTATCGTCATTTTGAAACCCAAAAGTACTCGACCCGGACCATGTTGCCCAAGAATCAAGTTAGGGTTATTTATCAATACTATATATATAATCTAGGGTTTTGTATCTTCTTTTCCCCCTCTCTCTCACTGCATATATCGCTACTGCCTCTGCGGGTGCTTTTTTCTGCCGCACTCTTTACTCTAAGAGACAGCTAACAATGGCGGACAAGGCAGTTACTATTCGTACCCGCAAGTTCATGACCAACAGGCTTCTTGCCAGGAAGCAATTCGTAAGCCTTAGCAATCTTTTTTCCGATTATCTACTAATTTATCATCACTGTTTAGTCCAATGACTTTAAGATCTGATGTTAGGTATTAGCCCAGTAAAAATTAAATAATCTTGCATTTGTTCTCTTTGTAATCAAAAAGTTAATCATCAAATTTCAAGATAGTGATTAGCGGAGTGGAATATAAGTTTGGTCAAGTTGGGTCGTGATTTGTATGATATTAGAAATTTTTGAGAAACCCCAAAATCGTTTGTTACTGGAAATGTTGGATATTAGAATCGGACAGGTCGAACTATAGAGGAATGGACAGTGAGGATTTATGCCTACACAGCTAGTTTTGGATTGAGGCAATGTAGTAGTTAGTATGCTGCGTTCTATGGATTAAACGTGATGATAAATGCTTCTACCTGTGTTGATCAATTCTTGGATTTTGTCAGCTCTATTGTGTTATGATAGATTTTATTTGAGCCCTTTCTAGAGCTGACTAGTCCTACTTTTGTAAATCGTGCATCTTCTGGATGTTTTGTTTGTAATATACCTCTTATTTCATAAAAAGAAGTGATGATAAATGCTTCTATTTTTGCAGATTATTGATGTGCTTCATCCTGGAAGAGCAAATGTCTCAAAGGTAAGCATTTGATTTTGTTGATGTTTCTTGTGTGTTTTCTTTAAAGTTCATGGTTGGGAGGATCTGTAGGGATGTGGATGATTAATGTTTATTGCATTTGTGAAGGCTGAGCTGAAGGAGAAGTTGTCTAGGATGTATGAGGTGAAGGACACCAATGCTATTTTTGTTTTCAAGTTTCGCACACATTTTGGAGGTGGGAAATCAACAGGATTTGGTTTGATTTATGATTCCGTTGAGAATGCCAAGAAGTATGAGCCAAAGTACAGGCTCATCAGGGTAAATTATTCTTTTAAACTTTTAACTTTTAGATTTTGTATGCTTGACATGGTCTGCTCCATTAAGTTTGTTTTCATGTGTTCTATAACGTTGTTGATGAACTCCTAACAGAGATATTTTGTGGCTCCTTATGTTTTTTTCCTCTAATGGGTACAACTTTTGACCAGTTTAATGTATACAATAGACTTGTGACTTCATCCACCTAAGAATCCACCCGAGCTTGTCCATGTCTATGACCATTTTAACTTCTATTTGTCAACTATGCCGATTGATTTTTGCACTTAAATTCTTTTAAAACCGTCTACACATAATCTTTTTCTTTGGGCACACTGAAGCTTTTAGGAAAATTCTGCCCCTCAAAGTAGGAAAAGAAAACTTTCTAAATCACTGGCAATATCAAATCACACTGTTATTTTGCTGAGTTTAATTCTGTAATTACTATATTTGGTTTGTAGTTTAAGTAATAATGTTGCTTCCATGTGAATTAAATATGATGTTGAAATCCTTCATTTAGTGATCAATCAGATATTTTTAAGGTGAGTCTAGGGACAAATGATTTGAAGAGAACTACATAGATGTTGTGTCCAACTTGTAGAAAACTGAATAGGAAGAAATCAGAGTTTTTTTACTAAGTTTTTCTCTGGTGTGGATAGTCTACCGTGTTTATCCAATTCTATTGGGTTCATGTAACTGGGTGTATGGCCCTTTTTTCCCTAATAAAAGTGGAATGTGGTTTTCACAGCCTGCTAACATGGGCAGAATTTTATGCTCTTGCATGTTAGTGCAAGTCCTTGGCTAGTTGGATTCTCATCATTAGTTCAATGCTTTTGTATTGCAGAATGGGCTTGACACTAAGGTTGAGAAGTCTAGGAAACAAATGAAGGAAAGGAAGAACAGAGCCAAGAAGGTCCGCGGTGTAAAGAAGGTGTGTCATCATTACTGTTTTCGTTTTTGATCTCTTTTTCTGTATCGCTGTGTTTTCACCAAATTGATTTGCTGTTATTTGTTTGATGCAGACCAAGGCTGGTGATGCTAAGAAGAAATAAGTCTTATGCAAACAAAAATCTCATTGTGGGATTCTCTGGGTGGCCTTCGAATTTTTCTTTTGGCGTTGTGTGAGCCATAATTTACTGTTGATTTTGTCCGACTGTGGGGCAATTCAGTTTTGTTTTTCTTAGGAATATCTCATGTAAGGCTTAGAGTACTTGAGAGTTCTCATTAGTTAGTGTTACCTGTTACTTGTTACTATTATTCTAGTAGAGTTCTTATCTGCAGTGGAAGTTTGCTTTGAGTAACTTTTTTAAGTGGTAAAGATATTTCAGTTCAATTGTCTTGTTTCAGTGAAGATTGTTTCTCTGGTGGGGGTGGCAGGGAGGGCGTGATTCGGGCCTCCTTATGGAGATGTAGCGTGGTAGTAACAAATGACACCTTAGAAGTTCTTTGTAACCTTTTACGTGTACAAGAACAACTCTTTTGATGAACCCCTTACTGCTTGAAAAATCTCGTGAAAGTTATTTGTAAACCATTTGCAGAGAAATTTGGAATCTTCTCTTAAAAATAATAATCATAAAACGCGTCCTATGATAGTTACAAACATTGCTATATTCTCTTTGATAGAAATATGAAACCTTTATATGGGCCATTAGTTGTGTTTTTAAGTGTTGACATAACCTGTCCTAAGGTTGATGAGCATCAGCTCATGTCTTGTCATATGCATATGTTCTATTTTCAAATTCAACTACCATATGACGTAATGAAAATCTCGTGGTTATTGAGAGGTGGATCGAGTATTCTTCTCAAACGGTTCACAAATACTTTCACGAGGTTCATGAAGCATCGATCAAGTTGCAACTGAGATTATAGCACATACACCACTCAATTCGAATATTAATATTCCCTCTTGCCACTTTGATGCTCTCGTGCTTGCTTAGGATCATTTGCTCTTATTAGTAAGTATACGAAGAATTTTTAACATATTACTTTATTGTACTCCCTATACCTCACTTATGGATATGTTGTAGTATTTGTTGTAGAACTTTCCTCGTAAATTTTCACATGGAGCAATAGCTGCATTTGATGACTCATTGTGTCCATGAGTTGGTCCAACTAGTCAACAACCGTTTACAAATGAAAAGGAGAGAGTTACGTGCAATATGCTTGATAATTGTTACTTAAACATTGCAATCACTTTACAAATATGGTAGATGAGAAAGGATGATGTGTTCTATCTAATCCGGGGAATGACCTTTCTTTGATTCTACTATAGTAATTATTAAAGACTTCACATGGATGAAGCAGCCAGCATTACTAGAATTCCATCTATACCATAATATTTTATGGTTACTCTTATCTTCTTTCCCCCCTTCATAGGTGTAAGTGTTATCACTTCAAAAGATATTCAAGAATAAATTATTTCCTCTATCCTTTTCAAAGTCTCGAGGCGTTAGACCCAAACATTGTAAGTTTTTTTTTTAAAAAAAAGAGGTTAAAGTTGTGGTTGAACATCGAAGAATGCAATGAAATGATAAATATTCTTTTACACTTAATTAGAGATTTCAAACTCGAGTCACCTATTTAAATTAAAGTAATTATTTTTTCCAACTACAGTAAGGTTATACTTAAAAAATCAAGAAGAATTGTGTTTTTTTTTCCTTCTCGACTCGGCAATCTTGTTGATACGTGTACTAAAGTTATTTAAAAGAAGGAATTTGATTCTTTTACTCAGAAATTAAATTTACGTGTTATTTTGGAAACAGATACAATAAAAAGGACAAAAAACAATAACCTTTGAATGCAACTTTAATTTTAATCAAACTAATACGAATTTCAAACACCAAATAAAAAATCAAGATAAAAGAAGAGACAATAAAGAAGAAGTACATGTTACGTAAATAACCACTGATGGGAAAAGTCCAAAAATTTTTGGTCACATCCACCGCTTTTTAGTTGTTAGTTGTATCATCATTGTATGTATACAGAAAAGAATCCAAGTCCAATCAATGAATTTCCTATTTCGTCTTCTTTAAGTTTCCACCCTTTTTGCCCTTTCCTTTTTTTTTCTCCGGCCAATCACTAGCTCTCCTTCTCCTTAAATCTCTCTTTCTATTTTTTCCTTTGTCAGTCTTTATTACTATATTATATTTTTTTTATAATCGCGTTTACCTTAATTAATTTCATGAGAGACTCTTATTAACAACAAATATCAGGTCATTATATCAATTAAAACTAGAAAAAATATAAAGATATTACCTAATAAATTTATCTTGAAATTTAAACCTGAAACTTTATGATTCTTGACCCATTTCACCCACTAGGTCACGCTGTCGGGTGCGAGAGTACGTGGTTCATTTTTGACTTTGCTACTTTCCACGTTTAATCCTATCTCTATTTACATCTATTGTCTGCCTATATTTGTGTATATATATCTCTCTCTTCCCTTCCCTTCCCCATCAACTAACCCATTTTTACCCTTTTCAATCACTACCCATTTGTCCAAACTGCTTTTCTTTGCATCTGAATTCCGATTTTCACCATGGAAGAAGCAAATGGTAAGTCAAATTTACATCTTTCTGGGAATTTTATGGACTTGAGAAAATTCTGTGGTAATGGGGTTTCTTGTTTTTGGTTAGAATTTTGATTCATGTGGGGGCTTGTTTTTTTTCCCCATTGTATCTGTTATTCAGTTTTCTTGGATCTTCAATCTATTTTCGTTAATGGGGTTTCGTTGGTATTTGGGCATGATCTGGTTTTTGGGGTTTGTGGGTTGACTGAATAAAACTTCACCGTTTTGTAGTTGGGACCAGTTGAATTGCGATCCCTGACTTTTGTTTTGATTGTGCTTGACAATTTTACAGAATTCATACTGTTTGACTTCCAATTATGTTCATGGGATCATGGTGTATTTGCTTTGAACTTGTTTTGCTACCATGTTGTGCTGTTTCCTATTTTAGCATGCAATGGCGTATTACTAGTGCTTTACTGAGTTGTGTTACATGTGTATGAGCTCTAAGGCAGCATGATTAGTCTTTTGGAAACAACCTCTCTACCTCGTGGAGGTAGGGTAATGTCTCCGTACACTCTACCCTCCTCAGACCCCACCCTCCTCCAACCCCACTTGTGGGATTTCAGTGGGTATGTTGTTGTTGTTGTTTATTTTATCTAAAAGTGGACAAGTGTTAAGACCCCATCTTGCTGCAGTCTTATTTTGGTATGTAGCACATGGATGATGCAACAATTTTGCAATTTTTTTTATCAAGTTGGTTTATAGTATGCTTTTTCTGACTTGTTCTCTTTGTTGAGCAGTTGTTGAAGCTAAGGACGGAACTATCTCAGTAGCCTCTGCATTTGCTGGTCACCAAGAAGGTAATCTGAAATTTCCCTATTCCTGTATAGTCTTTGATCTCAGTGTCTTACACATTGTACTAACATGAGGCTTGTTTGTTAATATTCCTTCATTACACGCATTGAAAGACCTTAATCTAATTATATGCTGTTGAGATATGTCTCGTTCATCCTCTCTACCTTTCTGCATCTTAAATACTGTTTGCATTAAGTAAAATGTCTCTTTTCTTTTGCACTCTATTTATCTATTTTACTTAAAATGAGATGGACATACATGTTGCTACACGGCCCTTGGATTTACTTTATTTGATTTCTTGCTTATATAATTTTTGTATCTGCAATGTATATTTGAGTAAATGTTAAATTTGTTTTCAAAAAAGATGACGAAAAATAGTAAGTGTTAAACTTCTCTACATCCTCTGGGATATCCACCAGCTGTACGGGAAAGAGACCACAAATTCTTGACACAAGCGGTTGAAGAAGCTTACAAAGGTGTAGAATGTGGAGATGGAGGCCCATTTGGTGCAGTTGTTGTTTGCAATGATGAAGTAGTTGTTAGCTGCCACAACATGGTTTTGAAGCATACTGACCCTACAGCTCATGCAGAGGTTACAGCTGTAAGAGAGGTTAGTGTTCCTATTCCCTGAGTTGTTATGCACTATGAGATTCTTGCTAATTCGTGTGGATTCAAAGGATGATCCTCTTGCAATAATATGCTGGCGGCAGCATGTTGTTGGTGTTGACTACTGTCATTTTTCTTTTTGAGTTGTTTTTCCAATCCATTCTTCATGTCCAATTGTCCGATGACTCTGTTCACTGTTCTGTAGTTCCTAGTCCTAGTCTAAGTAGTTTATGAGGTAGTCTAGCTTTATACCATGATTGCCCATTTTCTGGAAGGCCTTCTAATCCTTGGGCATGTAGAATCAATTGGCTGCTCGTGCCAATATTATGATCCTCTGTCATATCAAGCGATTCTATAGTGCTGGCACAACAAGTATTGTTATGCTCAATGTTTTTTTATAACTGTGGTCTATGTTGCTTGGACTCTCCAAAATTGTTGTCGTACCCGCGTCGGATCCTCTAAAATGCGCTACTTTTGGAGGATCTGACACGCACCGGTCGACATTATTGAAGATCCAAGCAATATAGACTGTGGTATTTGGGCCATCTTGTGCGCACCTCAACTAATTATACAGGGTACCTGCTATCTCCCACCAGCACAAATATCGGGTAACTTTGTCCATCAAGGCTTGGACAAATGGGAGGAAACCATCTAGTGATTCTGCCTCCCTTGGAATTTGAACCTGAGACCTCATGGTTTTCAACCCACTTCATTAACCACTAGGACACACCCTTGGGTTTACTGTTATGCTCTTTATATGCCCAACTTTTTTGATCCTCATTTTGTATTGCTACAATATGACATTGTATCCATTCTCCAAGGTTTATCTCCTTACAGACTTACAGTGAAGAATCTATTTAACTGACGTGTTTTAGCTGTCAATATCTTCTCTCATTGAGGAATTTTTATTCCTCGTTCTATATAGCTACAATATGACATTATATCTAAGGTTTATCTTCCTAAAGTGACGAATATATTTGACAGACATGTGTTTAGCTGTCAATTCTTCTTCCATTTAGGATTTCAAAAACTAGCTTGGGATGGTTATGCTTCTGTATCCTACCATCCTTGCACTGCAACGAACTATTATATCTCCGTCCCAAATTTTGATAACCTAATTGATTGGATGGGATTCTTAGTAGTCCGGTTGGTTGGCTAAAGTTTACCTCGTTGGTTGGGGGTTTGATTCTCCACTTTGTAATTCCCTTCCCTTATATATAATAAAAATATCAAAATTGATTGGGACACAGTTTTGTTGTATTTAAACAGAAGTGGAGATCCACGGTGAAGAAAAAAGTCATTCTTTTGAAAAATTTGGGTCTTATTGTACTCCTCTTATTGTAAAATACTGGAGGAGAAGTTGAGGCATGGAGAACGCTTCACAGACCCTTCTAAGAAAGCAGACACAATACTGGGATAAACCAAAACAGAATGCAGGATAGTAAGTTGTGACAGGGGGATTATATTGTATGTTCCATGCTTCATTTCTATAATACATGTCCAAAATTTGATCTTCTCAAGTTTCTGCGGCTCTTTCCCCCTCCTTGAACTGGATGTTTGTTCAGAGAAACCACTTCTTAATCCATTGTTTGAAGGAGATAAAAGGTCCAAGGAACTTGTGCTATTTTGGTACCGGAGATTACTGAACTACAGAATTACAATCAAAAGAGCAATTTCCCAACCAACAACTGCTGTTAGACTTAGACATCAGTATTGCAGGGTAGGTCTACCATAGACTTCCCAAATATCACTTTTAGATCACTGGACTCCTTGCCCCCCTTATAATATGGCACTTAACACATTCAGTCTAGGATGTTGCAAAAGGAAGAAGCAATATTGTAGTATGATGTGAGTAAAGTGATTGGCTACTTTCGACTGGCCAGCTCTCACAAAGATAAAAACATTCACTAAATCAACTGCTACTTAATACAAAATAAAGCTGGGGTCGACTATATGAATACTCTAAAATCATTCCTCTCTAGCCGGGCCTATCAATGAATTCATTGCCATGAGGATTCTTCAGACATTGACTATCTTTATGCTGTTTGTCAACCTACCTAACCCTTCTCCTTTATTTAGATATTTTTTGTCTTTCGATTGGAGGTGGTGGAGGGGATTCTTATGGTGAGGATCCCCATCTTACTACTTCCCATCCTTTATAGCATGTCAAGCATAGTAGGATGTGGAGGGATTGGATGAAGTTGCCCCACCCACCACCTTCTTTTATGGCATGAGCTATGTCATCAGCAGCTAAAGTTTTTTTTGTTTGTTTAGATAATGGTGGTGTGCAGGGCATCTTGTGCACACCTCGACTAAACAAACTATTAAAGCTCATGGCTACTCATTATTTTGCACCTATGTTTGTTCGGTTGGATACATCAGGTTTAAATAGCAGCTCGTGGAAAAAAGTAGTTGGAGAAGAAAATGAATACAAGTCCAGGGATGGGTTACTATAGAGCCCAAACATCTCGAATGGTGGCCTTTGGTAGGGTATGAACACACATAACGGAACCATGAAATGACTGTGGGTTGAGATATCCTCTCCATTGCTATTTCTCTTTCTTCAAGCATATTTGATAGCTTTCAATGGAATTCTGGGACCCAGTGATGTGAAATTTTGTCAGTTTGCCTGTCTAATTCTGAACAACTTGTGAACTTCCCTGCTGATGTTTATTTGGAGTGTGAGCAATGAAGCGGGGATGTCTTTTTATCCAGGGATTTGCTACTTCTCATGAGCTTTGTTTTGTTGTCTTAAGTTTGCTGTCTTTTTATGATGCTCTCTCCATTAGGCAAGTTCTCTGTCGAAAATTAAATACTGACCGCTTTAAGTAGCAAACTTATGATAAATCAACTGACATCACTTAGTGAGCAGTGGAAGGATGTCAAGAAGTTTTCATCTTATACCTTTAGAGATGCAATAGATTGAAAAATAAGTGCAATCATATGATGCATCAGATATCTCTAACTAACGGGGAATTGTTGAGGTTAGAATAAAGTTAGGTGACTAATTTTTAATATACCTGTTGAACTATCAAGTAGCTCTGCGTTGTCAGGGGCAATGATGAAAATGCATTAGTAGACAAAGAAGGGATGGTTAAGTATCGCTTGTCATGTGATATATACATAATTCTCCTGATCTATTTCTTGAAGCTGCAAGTTTTGTGTTAAAAGTATTTTTCTCAACCCCCTGCTCTCTTGCTCATTGGTTTTAACACATCTTCAGGCATGTAAGAAGCTCAATCGAATTGAGCTCGCAGATTGTGAGATATATGCTTCTTGTGAGCCCTGTCCGATGTGCTTTGGTGCTATCCATCTATCACGCATCAAGGTTTACATTTGTGCCTTGAACTCTTTTACCATTATGTCATTCTTTTAAACTGAAAGAGTCTCCTTGTCGTTTCAACAATGCTGATGCTTCTATCTTATGTTGTTTGCACAGAGGTTGGTATATGGAGCCAAAGCTGAAGCTGCAATTGCTATTGGCTTCGATGATTTCATTGCAGATGCTCTAAGAGGTACTGGATTTTATCAGAAAGCTCAGTTAGAGATCCTGCAGGCAGATGGTAAGGGAGCCCTTATAGCGGAGCAAGTATTTGAGAAGACCAAAGAAAAGTTCCCCATCTATTGAGAGACAAGCAGCAAATCTACAGCTATCTAATTTCATTACTGATCCTGATGTTGATAAACTAATTATGCTTTTCGCTGAATAATATTTCTAAGACACATTTTCTCAAATTGTATGTATCTGTTGAATTTGACACATGGATATCAGTCAAATCTACGACCGCATGATTCTTCTTTGATTATCAACAAACAGGAGTTTTAGGCAAATGTTCAAATATTGTTCCAGCAAACCACACATCCGAGATGACTTCTCTCTAACATTTGTTGATAAAAATTTACGCGTTTAGACTACTGTTATCTAATCATGATTAACTAAAATATATTCTCACTTCGTTTAGATTACTTAACCATGGTAAGTTGATTACTAAACTCCTGGTGCACATTAATTTTTTAATCCATCTCGTTTATCTTGTATTAGCAGCTTTTAGAAAGCATCCATCTAATTGGAAATTCGCAATAACTAGTGCTTTTACTCCTCGAAAGAAGACTCATTTTTGGGTTTCTTCAATGCGCGCAAGATGTTTTCTCCGTAGGAGAATTCCTAGCATAGATTTACCACAATCTTTGTATTGTAATTGCAGTTTTTTATTTTTCATGGAGACTGAAGCAATAGATTCTGCTGAATCTGCGAACCCATAGTTGAATCAGCCACAAGCTACACAGGTTCCATTGTAACCACTGAGCATAGCAGAGACATAAAGTTTGCTCCACTTTTACCAATTGAAAAAAGCAAGAGAGTTTTAACTGTTGCTTTTTCTTGAAAATTAGAAACAGAAAATGAACCTGGCTACTTGTAAAGGCAGTGTGGATAAAGACAACTGAAAATGCAGAGAAGCAGCATTTAAATCAGATCAGAGAAATCAAGAACTGACACTAACTCGACATTTGGCTTTTCTATCATTTCATTTCTATATACAAAATAGACGAAACATCTATATTGCAACAAAGTCTGCAACGCAGCTACTAGAATTCATTATTCAGAAACCAAAAGCTAAATAACCTAAACCAGCATATTGTCATCAACAACCTAGTAAAATTATCCACTACTAGAATTATTTCAACAAAATGTTTACATTAAAAAAGCAACCTTTTTTCAATTGTTGTCATCAGCATCTAACTTCCCATTGATCTCAGCTCCTCCAGCTGCGCTTTTACCTCATCCTGAACCAGTTCCAACCTCTTCGAATACACTTCCAGCTCTAACATCTGCTGCTTCCTCCACTTCTCATCCCCCATCATTTCCATGTTCATTGCACCTCCCCCAAACCAAATCGGGATCGGACTCATCCCCATTCCTCCTAACCCGAACCCTCTAGCAGGTCCGTTCGAATTGGCCACATTGTTCAACAGCTCCTTGAAAATCGGGGACACACAATTCCTCACCGTTTCCTCAATCAGGCTAGGCACTGAAGAAGCCACCGCGGCTGGGTCTGGGGCGGGGGCAGCTGCCACGGGGATCGAGTTTGTGGTTGGCATTGGCACATGAGTGCTGGCCCCCAATGGCTGATAAGACTGCTCAACTTTCACTCCTTCTGTAGGTACTGGTAGGGACCTTTTCTGTGATCTCGGAATTTTGATGTCAATTCCATTAGGATTAGGGTTAGAGTTAAGGTTAAGCTTGGGGCTATTATAAATCACAATAGCATCAGAATTAGGGTTAGGGTTACTGTGAGCATCTTCATCATCTAATCCACCATCTTCCATTGGGGCGGCGAAACCAACAGAGCCTCCACCAGGGCTGCTACGGACGTAGGAGCCTCCTTCGCTCCAGATCTTGCGAGAGATCTCGAAAGTGACCTGATCATGAGCACTCTTGAACACAAAATCCTTGCCTGATTCCATCTTGGCAATCACAGTCCTGTACTTCTTCTTCAGGCGCCGGAGCTTCTCCACCAGCTGATTTTTGTTGAAAGCTAGCTGAAATTTGGACTTGATCTGGTCGTAAAACGCCGACGTATCGTAATGATGCTGGTGGTGAGATGAACTGTTCAACCCACGGTGCGTTGTGTAGTCGAGAAAACCTCTCAACAGCTCAACCTCGTCCTCGTCCGTCCAAAGCCTTTGAAAGAGCTTTCGTGATTCATCAGAAGGCCTCTTATTACAACCTGGCAAAACAATGGGAACGGCAAAATCATCAATCCGTGGTCGTTTCCGATCAGTATTAAGGAAAGTAGAAGGCGAAGGAGAATCGCTGGTGGACACGCCGGCGACGGCTATGGTAACCTCGCCGGCGATTGATGGAGATGAATTGGAATCATCATCACCGTCAACATCAACGTCATCATCGAGGTTGTCATCGTGATAAACTGGTTGTTGTTGTGACATTGGAAGAAAGTTCATAATTGGGGCTTTAGGGTTCAGTGGGCTAAGCCGCAAAGGTGAAGAGGGGGGTGCGTTAGGCCGAAAGTAAAGTGGGGGAGTTGGTTAATAAATTTGAGTTAGTTTCGTGCAAGACTTGGTTTGTTGAATGGTTCGCTAGATCAAGTCTACGTGGTAGCCGGTAGCATTAACTGGTTCTCACCTACTTTACTACTTTATTAGGATCCCTTAGTCCTAATTTATGTCATATAGAGTAATATCTTTTGAAATTCTCATCTAAGATAATTATTTCTTCAATTTTAATATATGTGGTCATTTTTTGCTTTTTGAAAATCAAATTAACTAAATTTTAAAATTAAATCAACTTAAAAAAACTATACGAAAATATTAATTTAAGTTAAAATTCTTCTCATGTTAATATATATATAACAAAAATTATATAGTAAAATAATATTCAAAATTAACATAGTTCGATACAAAGGGAGTAATAGTTCCTTTTTATTTGTCCTGTATTGACTTGTCATATTCCTTAGAAAGTTACTTTATTGGTTCATTTTTACTTGTTATTATCAATTTGACACACCCCTTAACAGTTAAGAGGTAATAAATAGACGATAATTTTATTACATATAATATAATAAATTCAATGTATTGAAAAATGACTATAATTAATAATAAAAAGTAAATTAGAAATTATGTGATAAGTTATTTTTTGATTTTTTAAACTGGACAAGTAAAATTGTACATCTATTTTTAATAAAGTGGATAAGTAAAAAATGAACAAAAGTAGTATTTATCATATCAATTATGTTATAAAAATTTAAATTTGACTACGATTACTTTAGATAATTGCTTAATGATAGATGTAATAGTAAAAGAAAAACAAATTTATCTTTATTTGTTTTTTTTTTTAAAAAAACAATTGTTTTAATATAAGGGATCAATAAATACAAACTAAAGTGAGTATCACTAACTCATAACATGGTAAAGTGATAACTAAGTTGTTGGTAAATGTCAAAATAAGCAACATTATTTAAATTTAACATTTAAAAGAAGAGATAACTACCTATTTAGGCAAATTTATACATTATATTTATCTTTCATAGTGATAATTTAAAAAAATTACCAAACATAACTACACTTTAAACTTTCTATCAAATACTTGATATACATTATATTTTTATAATATTGATTTTAATTCTGTAATTATTGATCAGATTGATCTTTTAGTTAAACTTCGAGATTAACGATTTTTAATTCTATTTCTATTTTAGATTATTTGATCTGAAAATTCTCTATTTTTAATCATGGAAAACAAGAAATTATCTATTTTTTATCGCCCCTATTTGTCAAAGAAGAAGATCCTAACACTTTTGTGCAATAATGATAAATTCTTCTATTTCTCAATTTCACGTGAAAAATTTTCAAAAATATATTAGGATTTTTCGAAAAAGACTTTAATTTTGTGTGCTCAATCGACGATGATGATGCTACAAAAACTCACACTACAGTGCAAAGGAATGCTCAAAACATCATATATATATATATAGAAAACACAATCAAGGAATCACAATAAACGAAAAAAACAGAATCACTCATCAGAAAAGCTGAAGCTCTTCTAGAAGATGAAGAAGAAAATCAAAGAGGTTGGAGATGATAAGCATCGACGGCATCGAATGCACCTTTCCTAGTTAGGTACTTTTTAATATTTGGTTTTCATTAATGACAGATTCTTCTATTTCTCAATTTCACGTGAAAGTTTCAAAAAATTATCAAGATTTTTGGAAAAAAAAACTTGAATTTTGTGCGCTCAATCGATGATGATGCTACAACAAACTCACTATAAGGTGAGAAAATGCTCAAAACATCATATATATAGAAAACACAACCAAGAAAGAACAATGAGGGAAAAAGTACCCTCGATTCAGGTACTACACTTCCTTCCTTTTATTTCCGTAATTTTGGGTTTGATCGTTCGGGGACGAACGATGGGTAATTTGGTATTAATGTTTGGTACAATGACTTTCAGTTCCTAGGTGGGATTTTCCGCAGGATTATATTAATGATTAGTTTTGGATTATTTTGATTGTTAGTTTACCTTCTGTTATTGGTTTTAGGCTGTTAGTTAGGCAAAGAGTGGGACTCTATTGGTTTGCTCATCCGGGGGTGCGTGGATGCCACTCACGACGGGTTGGGTCGTGACAAAGGGTGATGTCACATATCATATTGACACATGATGAGTGAAATGGAGGCTCGCCTTCGGGATCTTGTATGATAAGAACGTGACGCTAAAACTCAAATGAAGGGTTTACAAAGTGGTGGTTAGATCGACTATATTGTATAGGGCAGAGTGTTGACCTATTAAGAACTCCATGTACAGAAGATGAAAGTCGCAGAGATGAAAATGTTAAGGTGGATGTGTGACCATACTAGGAGAGACAAGATTAAGAATGAAGATATTCAGGACAAGGTAAGAGTGACCTTAGTGCTGGACAAGATGAGGGAAGTGATACTGAGATGGTTTGGGCATGTAAAAAGGAGGAGTATTGTAGATGCACCAATGAGGAGGTGCAAGCGATTGGCAGTGGGGGGCACAGGAGAGGCAGAGACAAGCCAATGAAGTATTGGGGAGAAGTTATTAGACAGGGCATGGTGCATCTTAATCTTACCAAAGACATGACCTTAGATAGGAGAGTTTGGAGGTCGTGAATTAAGATAGAAGGGTAGTTTCTAGTTAATCGTTCTCTCACTTCCTTGCGAGATAGGCTTGATGGTCATACTCGGACCTTTCTTCTTGCCAATAATATTAGGATTTTCTTGTAGTTTCTTGATTTTTGATTCCGGCTCTCACTGGTGTTTCTCGTGCCTTGATCATTGTATTATTTCATTTTCGTTACTATTTTTTTCGCATGAATTTGTTGCTGTTTTTGCTTCTACTTATGTATCTCTTTTTTTCAAATTGTTTAATAGGCTTTATTTTAAGTTTAAGGTCTATCAAAAATAATCACTCTATCTCTACGAGGTAGAAGTAATATATGCGTACACTTTACCCTCCCCAGACCCCACTTATGAGAGTACACTAGATATGTTATTGTTATTGTAATGATATATTCACTAAAATAAAATTAAAACAAAAAAATATATCGAACAAAACTGTATGTATTAATACTACTAGGTTAAGCGAACAAATATAATATATCCAACGAAATGGTATGTGTTGATACAACTAGATTTGAGTGAACAAATACAGTGTATCCAATAGATACAGAGTGATTAAACACGATATAAGAAGAGGCGGTTGTAGCTTTTAAAGACTATCCTCTACAGTTGTAGCTCCGTGGAAGCCAGCTGCGTATATATACAAAGTGAACAGATACATAGCCGATAAATACAACTCTAAAACAGTATTCATGAATCATAATTAGGCAAACTATCACTATGTTTGATAATTAATCCTCAAACTATCGTTGTTTTTGAGTATTTCTCGTAAGAAAATCATCGCATTATTATCATCTCAAGTCAAAACAATACTACTATTCCGTTTGGTCATAGATTTTTTTAAAAAAAAAAGGAAAATATTGTTTTCTTATAAAATTTGGTCAGTTGTTGTAAATTTATCTTCAAAAATTGACGCAATTTAGTTTTGGATGAAATTTCAGTTTCACACACAAAACATTAAATTTTTTCAAGTAAAATGAATGTCCAAACACAACTTCAAATTTTCAAAACTATTTTTCAATACAATTTTAAAAAAAAACTTTTTTTGTCAAATTTCAACTAAATTTGCGGCCAAACGCTAAGGGGTCGTTTCATTGCTCGCTAGTTAGAGTTAAGCATGTATTGGTATGCAAAAATTAGTTGTGAGAAAATCTGCGTGTCATTTATACAAGTATTAGTTATACATGATTTAGTTATTCATGTATTAGTTATTTCACCTTCTATACTACATAAAATAATACATAAATTTTATCATAACTTATACATGTATTAGTTATACGGTTTTCTAAATTACAAATCAACCACCGAATTAATTTTTATACATGAGTAACTTACTTCTTAATCAGTTACTAAACATGGTATTACTTATGCAAAATTTAGTACCTACATAATAGTATCGTCGATGATCAATCTATCTTTTGTCTTGCTCGTAAACATAATAGTTCATAAAAAGAACTTGATTATATACGTAACATATGCTTCGTATGAGAATGGTCACTCGTAAAACAATAACTTGATTATACTTCAATTGTTACATGATGTCTATAGGTAGCTTGTGGCCAGTGGCGTAGCCACATGTAAGTCAGGGTGTCCAGTTGAACACCCTTTGTCAAAAAATCATACTATGCATATAGAAAATTATATGAAGTATATAGGTTAAAAATTATTTTTATACATATATATTAAATCTTGAACACTCTTAACAAAATTTTCGACTACGCTACTGCTTGTGGCATGATGAAATATATATTTTCTTGCATCACTATTGAAAAAATGTGAAAAATCGATGGTAGTCCGTTGATTTATCATTGAATTTTCCAAATTGACATATTTTCGTCGGTTATTTTTCCCCCAAATTTATACAAAAAAAAACAGATTTTTTAAATGCACGGAAATTATGATTGCCTTTTTTAAATTTTTAAAAGCAATTTTTTGTTTTCTTTTGCGAAAATTGGCGTACGTCTGTCGAATTTTAAATCGCAAAGCTACTACTGAAGAGTATAAATAAAAATAATAAAAATATTTGAACAAAGAGTTTGAGTGATTTAGTGGTAGAATTGCTCAATGTCATGGTACATATTTGGATTTGATTAATCCAAGTTGCTACATTTCATTACTTTATATATATATACTACACAATCGAGGGTCTCTGTTGATTTTTTAAAACCGATGAAGTCCCTCGATTTCTATTTTATTTTTACACCAATTTTTCAATTTTTTTTTATATATTTCTATGTTTTATATAACCGATGGACATTCCATAGCCCCCATTTAGCACCTCACACCCATATTCGTCACCTACACCTCACATAGTATTTGTCTTAGATTATATATAATATTTTTAAAATAATACTTTATACTTATATACACAAAAAAATAAGTAAAATATTCACTTTTTTTTTGAGAAAATATTTTTCTATCAACATTTTTTGACTATCAAAACAATTAATGGGAATTGCATAGCATGTGTGCACTCCATTAGTTATACAAGGGAATTTCATATTGCTACACAAAATCAACTTCTTTTGGTCATTTATTTTCATTCAACATTATTCCATAATATGTGTTATGCATATTTAGGGTCATATTTACCTCTCTTACTTAATCACGGTGTATTAATGTATACTGTTGCGTATATTTAATTTATTTCTTAATATATATACACCGTCTTCTTGTAAAAATGTATACAAAAACTTTTTCATCCGCCGTTGATTTTAGAAGTATTAAAAAAGTATTTTATCTTTGATATATCTTTTATTTGTCAACACACTGTCAAAAAATCCAAAAAAATTTTTGAACTTTTGTAACCGCTTCTTTGAATTCAATAATAAAAGCCATTTTTTTCTCCAAATAAAGTAAAAGAGCAAAAA
Organism: Jaltomata sinuosa; assembly: GCA_003996215.1. NCBI lineage: Eukaryota > Viridiplantae > Streptophyta > Magnoliopsida > Solanales > Solanaceae > Jaltomata > Jaltomata sinuosa. Next base: position 1,152,993 of record QJPP01007233.1, read on the forward strand.
AACAAATAAAAGAAAACTACCAACAAAAAAACAAATAAAAGAAAACTACCAACAAACTATTCATTACAACAAATCAAAATCCACCGTTTCACCTACAAACATTTCTATATGAAACTCCTCACAACAAAGACTAATTTTTCTAACTTCTACATAAATCAAAACAAATCCACTTGTTTCTAAAATTACACTTAGGTCTATTTATTTTACTTTCTTTGTTTCAATTTATGTGTCGATATTTGATTAAAAGGATATTTTGCTAAGTTTATAGACTGATCAAACTGGCATGTAGATATTGTTTTGGCATGTCTACGCGTTTGATAAATACCCAAAGTGCTTATAAGTCAAAATCAGTCAAAAGTCATAAGTTGGTCATCTCTAACTTATGATTTTTTAGCTTATAAGAATTTTTGGTTTGACAATTTTTTTTTAACTATTTTGTCCTTAACATTTAATTCTCGAAATACCCCTTTCCAGAACAAAATCACGAACTTTTTATGCAATCCATTCTTCGTTCCTCTTTTTCTTTACAAAGATAATTTTTAATTTGTATTTTTTAACAAAAAAAAAGTTAAGAGTATCTTAGTCATTCTAACAAAAAATAACTTATCGATATTTCTTTTTTTTTACCAAATACATTTTTTTGCTTATTTTTAATACTTATATCCAAACACATAATTATTTATTTATAAAATTAGTTTACAGGTTCCTACACCACAATCAGATATTTATATATATGTATTTAATATATTTCTTAATATATATACACCGGGTTCCGATAAACCTCTATAAAAAAACCTTTACATTCGTCTCTGACGATTCAAAAATATTAAAAAAAATTATCTCTTTATCACACCATATGTCTTTTATCTGCCAACACGTATCAAAAATTTAAAAATAATTCTCAACTTTTATAACAGCTCCTTTGAATTCAACACAAAAAACCATTCTTTTCTCCAAAGTAAAAGAGCAAAAAAAAAAACAAATAAAAGAAAACTACCAACAGACAATTCATCACAACAAATCAAAATCCAGTGTTTCACCTACAAACAATCCTAGAGTTTTGGGCTAAAATTATCCCTCATCTATTAGAGTAGGTTCATTTTGGTCCCTCAAATATAATCTTGAGCATATTTAGTCCCTTAACTTTACTAAAGTGAAGCACTTTTGGTCTTCCTAACATAATACTGTTAAAAATTAACGGAAAGGATAATTTTCTAACGGTGTAAATTTAACACTGTTATCTCTTTCTTAATTGATATACATTTTCTTTCTTTCTTGTCTTCTTAATTTTTTAGGATTAATATAGTAGTAGCTATTTATATTTGAAGACAATACTTTAGAACGCAATATTCTGCCCACTCGAAAAAAATAACCATTTTCTTAAATGCAGTAACAAAATGGTCTTAAAGTCAGTGGCGTAGCTAGTAATTTGGTGAAGGGTGTGCGAATTTTTTCTTAATTGTGTTTAAGAGCGTGCAAAATTAAATATATTCTCATAATAGCTAACACTTAACCTCTATGGGTTTGTATTTTACAAGTCACGTGGGTGCCACATGGATTTAACACCGTTATTTTTAAATGAATTTTGTTAGGGAGATCAAAAGTGCTCCACTTTAGTAAAGTTAAGGGACTAAATATGCTCAGAGTTATATTTGAAGGACCAAAATGAACCTACTCTAATAGTTAAGGGACAATTTTAGCCCCAAACTCAACAATCCTATATGAAACTCCTCTCAACAAAGACTAAAATCTTTCTAACTTTTACATAAATCAAAACACACTCACTTGTTTCTAAAATCACACTTGGGTCCATCTATTTTACTCTTTTTATTTCAATTTATGTGTCGATATTTAATTAAGAGAGTATTTTGCTAAACTTATAAATGGGTCAAACTGATGTATAAGTAATTTTTTGACAAATTTATGCATTTGGTAAATACCTAAAGTATTTATAAGCCAAAATCAGTCAAAAGTCATAAATTGGTCATCTCCAATGTATGATTTTTCAAACATAAAATATGATTTTTCAAACATAAACATTTTTTGTTTGATAATTTTTAACTATTTTATCCTTAACATCTTTTCTATTTCTCGAGATACTCCTTCTCATAACAAAATCACGAACTTCTTCTTCAACCCATCCTTCATTTCTCCTTTTCTTTACAAAGATACTTTTTAATTGGTATTTTTTGACAAAAACAGTTAAAAGTATCTTAGTCATTTCAATAAAAGAATAATTTATCCACATTCTTTTTTTTTTTTCACCAAACACATTTTTGCTTATTTTTAGTACTTTTACTCAAACACGTAATCATTTATTTATAAAATCATTTATGAATTTTTATGCCACACTCAAATATATATATATATATATATATATATATATATATATATAGAGAGAGAGAGAGAGAGAGAGAGAGAGAAAGAGTGTTCCTATAAACCCGTATACAAGCCTCTATATCCACTTCTAATTTCAAGAGTATTAAAAAAATATTTTATCTATATCATCACATGTCTTTTAACGATTACCACGTGTCAAAAAACTCAAAAAAATTTCTCACCTTTTATAATCGTATATTGAATTCAACACAAAAGTCATTCTTTTTTTTCAAATAAAATAAAAAGACAAAACGATAAATAAGAGTCAGTTCAAAATTCTTTATCTCAAAATACCCCTTCTCAGAACAAAATCACGAATTTCTTCTTTAACCCATTCTTCCTTCCTCCTTTTCTTTACAAAACTACTTTTTAATTTATATTTTTTGATAAAAAAAGTTTCTTTTATTTTGTGGTTTAAAACAAAAAAAAGTTAAGAGTATCTTAGTCATTCTAACAAAAGCATAACTTATCAACATTTTATTTTTTCAACAAACACATTTTTTGCTTATTTTTAATACTTTTATCCAAGCATGTAACTATATATTTATAAAATCAGTTTATGAATTCTTACCCCTTAGTCAAATATTCATATATATATATATATATATATAATATTTCTTAATATAGATTACATTGGATCCTTGTAAACCCGTATACAAAAACCTCTGCATTCGCCTTTGGTTTCAGTAGTTTTAAAAATGTATTTTATTTTTATTACCACATGTCTTTTATCTACCAACACGTATCAAAAAATTTAAACATTTATATTTATATATATATATATATATATATCCACTGAGTTTCTATAAACCCGTATACAAGCCTCTACATCCACCTTTGATTTCAAAAGTATTAAAAAATATATTTTACCTTTCTCTTATGCATGCAACAGTTTCACTAATGTGAATAGATTTCCTTATGACAAAAGTACAAATAATAGGGTAGGGGGAAGTTAACGAGCAAGAAAAGGGCACATGAGAAATCAGCCTAACATCTTTTCAATCGAAATTTTAATCAAAGACAAATTCTACATATCAAGGTCAGGATCTAAAAGGAGGATTCATTTTTCGCATATCTTTTATCTATCGATGTGTATCCAAAAATTCGAAATTTCTTCTCACCTTTTGTAATCGTTCACTAGAATTCAAAACAAAAAATTATCATTTACTCCATAAGTAAAAAGGCAAAAAAAATAAATAAACATCCAAAATTACCAACAAACTCTTTGAATTCATCAAAACAAATCAAAGAGTTTGTTGGTAATTTCGATTTGACAAATCAAAATATAATATTCTCTTTGAAATATATTTTAAAAAAATATGATACATAATTCGTGATAGAGGGAGACTCCCTCTTAATATGTTGCATACTCTTTGATTTGTTGTGATGAATTCAAAGAGTTTGTTGGTAATTTTAGATTGACTTTTTTTTTTTGGTCTTTTTACTTATTTTTGGGGGGAAATGGCTTTTTGTGTTGAATAAGGAACGATTACAAAAGGTGAGGAAATTTTAAGTTTTTTGATGGTGATAAAGGTAAAATATTTTTTTAATACTTTTGAAGTCAAAGGCGAAGATAGAGGTTTTTGTATACGGATTTATAAGATTGTTTATATATATATAATATATATGAATATCTAATTGTGGAATAGGAACCTATAAACTAATTACATGTTTGGATAAAGTATTAAAAATAAGCAAAAAATATTTTTGGATAAACATATTAAAAAGAAAAAATGTGTTTGGTGAAAAAGGAGAATGGTGATAAGCTATTCTTTTGTCAAAGTGACTAAGATATTTTTAAACTTTTTTTGGTCAAAAAAATAAAAAAATAAAATATCTTTGTAAAGAAAAGGAGGAATGAAGGATATGGGTTGAAGAGGAAGTTCGTGATTTTGTTATGGGAAGTGGGATGGGTTATTTCGAGAATTAAAAAAGATGTTAAGGACAAGATACTTAGAAATTATCAAATCAAAAATGTTTATAAACTGAAAAATCATAAGTTGAGAATGACCAACTTATGACTTTTTATTGATTTTGACTTATAAGCACTTTGGGTATTTATCAAATGCGTAGATCTGTCAAAAAAATATTTATATATTAGTTTGACCAGTTTAGAAGCTAACAAAACACCTTTTTAATCAAATATCGATACATAAATTAAGACAGAGAGAATAAAATAGATGAACAAAAGTGTAATTTTAGAAACAAGTGGATGTATTTTGATTCATGTAAAAGTGGACATAAAGTTTGATTAATTTTTATGAATACTACTTACGTATAATTATTATTTTTGCAACTTGATAGTGTACTTTATTTTATACTCACAATATATATTAATTTAAACTCTAATGAGTCGTCTGATAGCTAATAAAAAGTTAACTTATTCATGTATTATTTTCTATATAAGTTATATAATACTTGGTAACTAGTTAGGTAGTAAATTATTCATGTATAAAATTAATACAATGTTTGATTTGTAATTTAGAAACCATATAACTAATACATATATAAATTATGAGGATATTTGTGTATTATCTATCTTATGCGAGGCAGAAGATGAAATAACTAATACTCTTTCCGTTCCTAAATAAGTGATTCTTTATCTAGTCTTTTCATTTTATTCCTAAATAAGTGGTGTTTTAAATAATCAAGAAGACATTAATGATGTTTTTTCAATTTTACCCTTCTTTAAATAAAGAAAGTTTTACAATATCAAGAAACTATTAAAGAGTTACATTCTTTTCAAAGTATTTATCAAGCGCAAATTAATAAAAATATTCTTTGTTTTTTTCTAGGAATAAGTAGTTTCTTAAAAGATACGTCCAAACTAAAAAAAATCAATTATTTAGAAACAGAGAGAATACTCGCATAATCAATACTTATATTACTAATACGTACGTAATTCTAATGAGGCACAAACGACCCCTACCTACATATTTTTTTGAGACAAAAGAAAAATAAGTTTTGAGAAATAATTATACCTTATCCAATTCCCTCAATTTGAAAGGGCATATGCTTTTCATAGATCTCTGTTGGTTTCTCTATATCCACATGTTACCCAAACACTCCAAGAAACTCAAAACACCATTGATCCATTTTCAAATTTTACTAAAACATTAACCCATTCATCCAAAGGAACAAGAAAAAGAATCATTTTTTTGAATGGCTTCAGCAACTACTAGAGCTTCCTTCACATTCAACCTCTCTTCACTCACCCAACCATCCACTCCAAAACCCAAAACCCACCTCACATTCCCACCCTTTCACCTCAAATCCCACTCATTTTCATCTTTTTACAGATACCCAAGAACCCAATTCAACCCATTACCAAAGTCCATTGATGTCTCCAAAGAAGACCAACCCATCTCAGAACAACCGATTTCCGAGACACCCATTTCAGAAACCGAGGAGCAGGAGGAGGAGAATTTTGATAAGCGGAGGCTTGAGGAGAAGTTTGCTGTGTTGAATACTGGGGTTTATGAGTGTAGATCTTGTGGGTACAAGTATAATGAAGCTGTTGGGGACCCTTCTTATCCTATTCCTCCTGGGTTGCCTTTTGATAAGCTGCCGGAAGATTGGAGGTGTGCGACTTGCGGTGCTGCGAAGAGTTTCTTTGATAGTAAGAGTGTGGAGATTGCTGGGTTTGCTCAGAATCAGCAGTATGGGTTAGGTGGTAATACTCTTACCTCTGGCCAAAAGGCACTGCTTATATATGGTGGACTACTTTTGGGATTTGTCTTCTTCTTGTCTGGTTATTTCCTTCAATAAGAAAGATTATTTGAGAAAGTTTTGAAGTTAGTATATGTGTGTGTATGTATGTGTACATGTATAATAATTGTACATGGTTTAGAATGGAATTTAATTGACATTGAGCAGAAGTTTATACATAACATTGTGTAGAGGTGTAAGTCAGCTGAGGCTAAGTTTATAATTGCTTATCCTAGCTTGGTATAATATCTAAACAAGCTAAGTGTTCGCTCAAAGATGTATCTTTATCACATTATGAATCGAGCTCAAGAAAGGTTTATTTCAGTTGATCATTAGTACTGACCGTGGAGTATGCCACCATGAGTGACTCGTATATCCTTTTTTTCAAGTATGATTGTTATTGCTTGTGTTGACCGAGGTAACTGAAACAAAAAAATAAGGCATTTGAACGATGGTGTAATGTAATAGGTAATGTATGACTCCAACGTCCTAATCCTCTGCACCATCCTGTTGAAACAACATCCGTGATTTATTGTGAGCACTGAAGTTAGCTTTTTCTTCTCCTTTTGTTTGCTATGTCACATTCAATACATTTATGTGTCTGTATCGTCACTTTGGATTTCACAATGTTTTCTTTTGGCAATTTGCAATCTTTTTATTGCATTGATCATTAGGTGACAGATTGTCCCTTGATAATTTATGGAAGTGCACATTAACACAGAATATGAGCCCAAAAGGTGTAATATTTCTTCTCACTTAGACACCAAAATAGACAGATATTAAGATATGCTATGAAACGAGGCATTTTATTCTATCTCTACTTTTATGTCTTAAACTCTTTGTCCTACCATTATCAGCTTCCTCTTTTTATTGGTTGAGATGTGTGTTTACAGCTTCACCCCTGTTTGTTTCAATGTCTAAGAGCAACTCAGAGAGAAACTAGTTTACCATCTCTTCCTTCTCATAGCATGCTCAGTAAGACTCTCACACTATTAGGAAGTAATATAGTGTGCCAGGAGCAAACTCAGTCGACTATCTGTGTGTTGATCTTTCTATGTCATATCATTGGAAAATTAGAAAACTGAATGCTCAGTAAGACTCTCACACTATTAGGAAGTAGTATAGTGTGTCAGGAGCAAACTCAGTCCACTATTTGTGTGTTGAATGTTGATCTTTCTATGTCATATCTTTGGAAAATTAGAAAACTTTTTTTATGAGATCGTGTCTCTAATGTGGTTCTTCCTGGGCGTACTGTCCATAAGCTATGTTTTGTTTCCCATTTCCTTTTGTCTGTTACCCTCTGATGATGCATTGGCCAATTCAGATCAATTTTGTTCCTCCAGCATCTCACTTCAGTTTCAGTCTTTTTAGTCCTTGCCCATGGATCTTCTTGATTAGTAAAGAATAATGTGTATTAAAGGGAAAGCACCAAGGATGTGCATGAGTTACATGTACAAAAAGGAAGAAGCACCAACACTAGGGAGTGCCAAGTATCTACGAGATGGACTAAACAAAATGAGAAACTGGGTTCAAGAGAGTGTAATCCTCAACCATGGATAGATTAGTGGTTTACCAAGTAAATCTTTTCGATGGATCCAAAATGTTGGTTGCTTTTTACATGAGAGTATTCTAACTCTTTCAGTATCTAGTAGTGCTTTATTGGCAAACAACCATATATCGTGCATGACTATGCTCGTTATTCTGTATCCTTCTCTGAGTATGATGTGGAGCACAATCGGCAGTTTTCACTATGAGTTCTTTGATCAAGTAAATAAAAATGAGTATATAATATACTGTATATTTGATTTTGTGATTTCTCTAAGAGGTTTCCTCATGCCGCTGTCATTATTCTTGTGTTTCTTTTGTTAAATGATAATCTAACATTCCTCTCAGTCTCAGATATTATCTCTTGTTTGGTGAAAGCTGCTTCTGGGTTTTGACTTCCCTAAGTACGCACCATGCCTCCTTTAATTAAGAACTAAAATGAGAGCTGTTTTCTTGCATGTGTTTGTTTGAATTGAAATGGAAAATTTTAAATCAAGAAGGAGCTTAGTTGGTTTGAACTTTATTTCAAGGTAAAGTTGCAGTGTATAGATTGTTTTCTGGGTTTTATGATTTTTCGTCTGCATTTTTGGCACACTTAACTTACCATCCGTTAAAAATTGACAACAAAAATACCTCGCAGTTTTCCTTTCAGTATCATATTTGCCATCTTTTTCCAGCTCAACAAACAGGTTTTTCTTTGGTTTTACCATTGCATGTGTAAGCTAATCCTCTGATTAGGCACAGAGATGGATAATTATCCAAAACCAACTAAATGTTGGAGGATTTGCAGTGGGTAATTTGGCCCTTAAAATTCATCTTCATCCATCATAATCGTAATTATGTAACAGAAAACACAAATCCTTCAAATAATGTCAAAAAAATTGAAATGCAATCATTAATACTGCATACATACCATGTAGTTAAACCTTTTTTCATTCAAATTATAATAATAATGATATAGTTTAGCTAAACATTGTTTGATTCCCAGCCAGCTCTCTTTTCCAGATCCTCTGGAGATGGATTTAGATTGTTAGCAGCTAAGTAAAAACCATCCTCTTTCACAACCCACAGACACAAAGCCTTATCAAATGTAGATGGAGCACATGGAAGATCTTTATTGTATACATCAAGAACTTGTTGTTCTGAACCCCAATAAAAGTGAGAAAAGAACAGAGTGGTACCCCTATAATTTTCGTGAAAGGAGAAACTAAATTCCTCAGTCACATTTAGAGAACGAAGGCCAAAGTCATTGTCACGAGACTGAACACGATATTCCAATTTATCAGAGTTTTCTGGGAGGTTATTACGAATGACAACAGTTATTTCTGGGTTAAAGTTGATGCCATTTGTCAAGTGTATGTAGTTCATGAATAGCAAGAAGAACATGAAAAAGAGGAATTTTGAATCATGAGAAGAACTCATTCTTATAAGAGTATTATAACTTTTGAATATTTTATTTATTGATTCTGGAAAACGAGTATATAAGACTTATATATACAAATTAATATTCCACCTAAACTTCTAATTAAGCTACCAACCTATATGTGTGCCCAACTAACTTATTAGTTAGAATAGCGATATGTAAGTAAATTTACTCAACATACACTGACTGTGTGAATAACTTTACAATATCGAGTGTTTTGATTTGTTATAATTTATTTTGTTTGTAGACTATACAATAAGGTAGTACTATAGATAATTACATGTTGTTGCTGTTGGTGTAAAAAAGCTACATACGGTGAAAATATAGAGGTTAAACTATATACTGCTTAATTTGGACCAGTTAAATTTTCTTCTATAAGGAAATGGATATTATTATTAAGCTAATTAGAAATTTAACGAACCATTAAAGTTACAAGTAGTCTCATGTAACATGGATGCCAGAATATTGCATTCTGTGGAAATGAACAGAATACACTAAACAGATATGTCCATTTTGTAGTAGGGATCGGAAAGGAAGTGCAACAGATACCATAAATTATCCTACATGGCATAATCCCATGAAAACATGTGAGCTAAGTGTTTGCTCAAAGATGTATCTTTCATAACATGAATCAAGCTCGAGCAGGGTTGATCATTAGTACAGATTGAAATATGCCAACCTTCACGAGAGACTCATGTACCCCTTTTCCAAGCATATATGATTGTTCTTGCGCTTCTGTTGACCGAGATAACTGAAACAGAACTTTAAGGCATTTGAACGATGTCATAGCAGTAAGAGGTAATATATGGCTCTAACGTTCTAATCCAATGCACCGTCTCTGTTTAAATAACATTAGTTATTCATTGCAAAAGCACTGAAATTAACTCCTCTTTGTTTGCTACTTAGCATTTGATTCGTTTATGTTTATATCGTCAGTTTGGATGTCACAGTTTTTTCTTTTGGCAATTAGCGATCTTGTTATTCCATTGGTTGTTAGATGACAGACTATCCCTTGATTATTTATGGTATTGCATATAAACACAAAATATGAGCCCAAAAGGTATCTCTTGAGTGTTAAGGTATGTTACGGAGATGAGGTATTTTATTTTATCTGTACAGTTACGTCTTAAAATCGTTGTGCTAACTTTTTTTATTATCATTTTGAGCTTCCTTTTTTTCTTCTTTTGGTTGAGATGTTGTTGAGAGCTCCACCCCTGTTTGTTTCAATGCTCAAGGGTGATCCGAAGAGAAACTATCTTCACCAATCTCTTAGAAAGACTTCCCACACTATTATGAAGTGACATAGTTTGACAGAGCAAGACTCAGCCAGACTGTCTGGTCTTGATCTTTCTATGTATGTCATATCAATGAAAAATGAGAAAACTTCATTTATGAGATCATGTCTCTAATGTGGTTCTTCCTTGATATGTAACTGTCCATAAGCTATATTTGTTTCCCATTTCCTTTTCCGCTGTTTCCCTTTGATGATGCACTGGCCAACTCGGATCAATTAGGTGCTAGGTCTTGATGTGTCCTCCAGCATCTCTCTTCAGTTTCAGTCTTTTTAGTCCTTGCCCGTGGATCTTTTTGATTGGTAAAGAATAATGTGTATTAAAGAGAAATCACCAAAGAGAGGTGCATGAGTTGCATGTACAAAAAGGAAGAGGCACCAACACTAGGTAGTGCCAAGAATCTACGAGAGAGACTAAACAAAACGAGCAACTGACTTCATAAGAGTCTAAACCTCAACCATGGATAGCTTAGTTTGTTTACCAAGTAAACGTTTTTGATGGATACAAGTTTTTCACATGAGAGTATTCTTATTAACTCTTTCAGTATCTAGTAGTGCTTTCTTCGCCATGTCTATGATCATTGTTCTGTATTGATATATGATGAGGAGCACAATTGTCACTATGAGCTCCTTGATCAAGTTAATGAAACTGAGCATATGTGATTTTTGTCCATTGATTTTTCCATCAAATTCCCCCATTCTGGTGTCATTACTCTTTGTAAATGAGAATCTAGCATTCCTCTCAGATATTATCTCTTGTTTGGTGAAAGAGGTTTGACTTACCTTAAGGATGAAAAGGGTCTGATTTTCAAGAAAAATGAAGGAAAGGGAAAGCCATTTTCTGGCGCGTGTTTACTTGAATATTAAATGAGAAGGATGTAGTTAGCCTGAACTTTGTTTCAAGAGAAAGTTTCCATTTAGAGCCTATGTTTTCAGTTTTTCTGAGTGTTCTTTTATCTGTATTCTTGGCATAGACAGTTAACTTTAGTTTTCAAACATTGGCATTTTCTTATGTCACATTTGCACTTTTCTCCAGTTCAACAATTAGAACACATGAATAACACATTTAACCTAAGAGCCACATGAGGCGCATTCCCATTTGTTCAAGCTTTTGTGGACAGAATTATCTGGGACCTTTGCTGGTGGGTGTAGAGGTGAAATTAGTGAAGGAAACACAATGTAAAAGAAATTAAAGTGCAAAAATGAATACTGCATACCACATAGTTATAACTTTTTTTCATTCATTATTAATATAGTTTAGCTAAACATAATTGTTAGATTCCCAGCCATATTTGACATGGAGATCCTCTGGAGATGGATTAAGATTGTTAACAGCTAAATAGAAACCACTTTCTTTGACAACCCAGAGACAGAGACCATCTTTATAGTCAGTTGCACATTCAATATCTCCATTGAATACATCAAAAAATTGATGTTTTGAACCCCAATTAAAGTGAGAATAGAAGACAGTGGTACCAAAAAAGTTCCAATGAAAGGAGAAACTAAATTCCTCACTCACATTTAGAGAACGAAGTCCTAAGTCATTGTTACGAGACTCAACATGATATTCCAATTTATCTGAGTTTTCTGGGAGGTTATTACGAATCACAACTGTATATTTTGGGTTAAGGTCGATCCCATTCATCAACTGTATGTAGTTAAATAGAAAAAAAAGAACGAAAAACATGAACTTTGAACTCATTCTTATAAGTGTAGTATTGTTATAACGTGAATATTTTGTTTATTGATTCTGGTATACAAGACTCATATATATAATATACAAATCAATATTCCAACTAAACTTCTTATTAAACTACCATCCTATGTGTGTGCCCAACTAACTTTTTAGTTAGAATAGTGATGTGTAAGTAAAGTTAGTTAATTACACACATTGACACTGTGAATAATTTTACAGTATCAAGTGTTTTGATGGGCTATAATGGGTTATTTGTTGAGAAAATACATCAAATACACCCTGAACTTGTCTCGAAAAGTTATTTTCACACTCAAACTAATTTAACGACCTATTACACACCTATACATATTAAAAGTGAATTTAATACCACCCTACATGTTGATGTGGAACAAAAATAAAAAAAATAAAAACAAGTGTGTTTTTCTGTCCTTATTTTTTTTTCCTTTTTTTCTTTGCAATTTTTTTTTTTTTTTAAAGATATCCCCCCCCCCCCCCCCCCCTCCTCCTCCTTCTTCTTCTTCTTCTTCCTCCCTCCATTTCCATGGAAATACCACCTTGACCACCACATATTTTCAATCAATTTAAAAATTAGGCTTTAGATCTATCATTAGCCTAAGATCTATCATTTTTATCCCAAATGTTAAAAAACGCAATAATGTCTCACAATTAAAAAAAATTATCTTCCAATCGTCAAATAAAAAAAAAGTCATGTTATTGCTTAAATTTTTTTCAAAGAGAATAAAATATAAAAAACTAATATAATATTTTTTTAAAGTTAAACTAATACAAAACAAGAAACTTAAAGTTAAAACTATTTTTTAATATAAAAAATATTATTATTTGAAACAAACTAAAAAGAAAAATACATCACATAAATTGAAACACATAATATAATATAATATAATATTAACCATATTTTGAACATAAAACTTGCTTTATTTATGGAGAATACGAGGGGTAGATGAGATTTGGGGTATTTTTTAGTTGTGGGTTGGGGCGGGCAGGTTATAGATTAGATTTTTAAAAAAAAATTCGGGTTATTTTTGTTGAATTGGGTATTTCCATTTAATTGAGGGATATAAGTGAAAACTTTAGTGATGAGAGATGTATATTTAGTCGGATAGTATGACGGAGGGTAAATGTAGCCAATTTTTGAAAGTAAAAGAGTATTTTTGATCCTTTTCCCATTATATAAATATTCAACATTTATAGAGTATATTATATCAACTCTAAAGTGTTGGTAAATATTTAGTTAACATGAAACTAAAGTCGTTGTGATTAGATCGTGAGCAGAAAACTTAATATGAGGAGGCTCCATCCCGATATCTCTTAAGGGTAGTGATGATAGCCTTATTTGGCACTTTACAAACTCTGCCAAATATGAAGTCAAGTTTGGGTATCATTTAGCAAAACTTGTCATGTAGCTCCCAATGTTTTCCTAAATTCTTCTGGAATCATCTTTGGTCCATGAAGATTAAAAACAAGTTGAAACATTTTTTACGAAAATGTATTTTAAATACTTTACCAGTCCCAAGTATTTTTGCACATACACTATGAATCATAGATTCAACTTGTCCTATTTGTGGGTTAGAGCCTGAAACGTTAGAACACATGTTTTTCAAATGCTCGAGATCTGTTAATGTGTGGAAGCGAAGCCCTATCCTTTGGCCTGACTTGGACCTAAATTCAAATTTTTCAGCATGGTAGTATAGTTTATATTTGGATAACAACACTTAAATGCAATTGTCAGTATCTATTTTATGGATGATTTGGAAAGCTAGAAATGATTATGTATTTAGTTCTTTCATATGGAGTGATGCTGAAATTTTATCAAAAGTTTTATTTGACTTCTCTGAGTTTGCAGATGAGTAAACAATCCAAGTACTATGCCGCAGGAACAACAAGATGTAACTAACCCCACTTCACTAACTATTTCCCCAGAAAGTGTGTTACTTTATGTTGATGCAGGTATGGTTCAAAATACTCGGACGACGAGTATTGCAATGGTAGCCTTGAAGGCTAATGGTATTGTGCTTCATGACTATGGTAATCCAACTCATTTTGTTGGAAAAGCCATCATAGCTGAAACGTTGGCAATTCGGAAAGCAATCAACTTCGCAGTAGAGCAAGAATGGAAGAATATAAGAATATTGTCAGACTCATCAACTATGATTCAAATGCTTAATAGGAGAATCACCCCCTCTTGGGATGTAATCACAGTGTGCGAGGATATTTAAAACCTCAAGCTTTATTTTGATGATGTAGCTTTTATATATATAAGTAGATGCGATAATACTTGTAGCCATAGATTAGCTAAAATAGCTTTATCTTTGCTTCATGAAGTCTCTTGGTCTGATAATTTTCCCGTTTGAATTGTAAGGTAGGCTTCTAGCTGTTTTTTACAATTGAATAATTTTCTATGAATATATCTCAGTTTTGGTGAAAAAAGAAGAAGATACAATAAAGTCTTATTGGAATAAATAAATATATGTCTGCCACTTGCACATTGCATAATACCTACGTAATTGCTTGCGTTTTTGCTCCATATATATTTTTCTTATTTATTTTCACCGGATTAATTACCTTATTACTTTACTGATTTATAATTCTTTCAAAAAGATTAAAGAAACTAACTTCTTCTAATTTTGATCATTACATTAAGCATCCACGAGGTATTATTATAATAATAATAATTAATAGTTACATATTTAAAAAATATGAAAATTATTTGTTAGTCATTTTTCCAAAAGTAATTAAGAATATATGAAAAAATTGTAATCAAAAGAAGAAAAAAATGCTTTTAGCTCTCAAATAATAAATGTATCAAAAAATGACACAATCAAATGTTTGAAAATTCTAATAAATAGGATAACGCTTTCGTTTTGAGCTCTCCTTTGTAAACACCACCAAAACAGTTTGTAATTTGTTACCCGTCATTTTTTTTGTAACTTGAAGTGGAAACTAGTAAAGAAACTATATAAACTGAGTCCACTCCACTTTAATATGGACAACTTGCACATCACATTAAATAAAATACCCCCCATTTTTTGGTCTTTTTCATGTGGGTTTTTGCGGAGATAAGGAAGCATCCCCAAGGTATTGTTTTCTCTTCCCATAACCACAAAGAAAAGGCACTGTTTGATGATTGGGTTCTTGAATTATTTGTGATTAACTTGTTGTTGACTTGGTTAGAAAAAGACTAGTAGATGATGTCTGCTTATTTGAAGCTCTTATAAGTTATATGGATGATTATGTATGTAGCCAAATTACATTAGGAGCTTGAATTTTCTCTTTTACTTATCTAAAATTGCTTTGGGTTTTTCATCTTGTGGCACTTTGTCAGCTCCTAGTTGTGATTTATATTAATTCTATGCTGATTGTTGTGGAAAATATCTGGGGTTCTTCCTCTGTTTCATGCTTGCCTACTTTCACTTGATGTAAATTTTATGTCACTTGTAATTCAGTATCACGGTTTCTTCATAATAGTCCTTTGTTATTACCAGTTTTGACAAGTTCATGGTTTTCATTTTCATGAATTGAACTGTTAGAGTGGGTTAGAGTCCCACATCAGTTGGAGAACGGACAGGTGATCTGTTTGTATGGAATGGAGCAATACTACTCTTATGCCTAGCTTTTTGGGTTAAGTTAGGCCCAAGTGTCATATTTTTACATGGTATCTGTCCATGTTTGGGCTCCTACTCCGTGCTCCAGTTGGGCCTGGGCATGAAGATGGGGTTGTTAGAGTGGATTAGAGTACCATATTGATTGGGGAGAAGATGGGGTGCTAGGGTGGACTAGAGTCCCACATTAGTTGGGAAATGAATTGATGATCTGCTTATATAGACTTGCGCGATCCTCTACAAGCCTAAAAAAAAGGGCATGTAAAGAATTACTAGAAGAAGTTTGACACATCTAAAATACTATGTCTCATGAAAAATTAAATGGATTGGCTATAATAAGCTTCATTGAAAAAAAAAAAAAAAAGTCTAAGACCTCTATTTGATTTTGGCTTTAGGCCGCTAATGTGCTTGAGCCGCCCCTGGGCCCAAGTGTCATATCTTTACATGAACAAACTAGTCCTTTGTTTTAATTGATTGTACTCCACTCTGAAATCTCATTTGGTCTCTGCAGAAGTTGATTGATGGCGTTTAATTTCGAGTAAACATTTGCGATTTCTCTGTCTATTCTTCTTTTTCTTTTTCATTCTTTCTCTCCTCTTTGAGATACCTGATCAGCTTCTTCATTTGTGTTGGTTAATATCATGTTCTTCTTCTAACTTACTTCAACCTATTCCTACTTTAGTATAACTTGTAAAGTTGATGATTTTGTTGTGGTATCACTTCCAAGAGAGTGTCAAAGTTCGAATAGGCCTTTTTCTTGTATGGTTTCTGTACATAACACATTCTTTATCTGGCTCATCATATATTGTGGTTTCACTTCCATGAGAGTTTAGTAGGTTACATAGGTTCTCCTCTTCATATTATTAACTGTATAGCTCTTTTGTCTTGTTGCAGTAAGTCAGTAAGAAAATATGGAAGAGAAGGATGAGATAGCAAAGGATGTTACAGAAGTAGTTCCCTTGCTGAGATCTTTCTTGGTACTCTTTACGTTTTCTTGTTTTAGCATCATATCATCTCATTTTGTTGTCTTCACAATGTAGCTTATTGGAAACACCCCTATGGTATATCTCAACAAAAGCGTCGAAGGTTGTGCTGCCCAAATTGCAGCCAAACTGGAGTCAATGGAACCATGCGCAAGTGTGAAAGACAGGTGTTTACCCATCAATCCCCTGACCTAAATTCTTCTTGGGACTTCTCTTTCTTGCTGTTTCTACTTTATAGTGTGTACATCATTCTTATCTAAATTTGAAAAATCTTGAATTTGCAGAATTTTTCACCTCTGTTACTCTGATATGTAGGATGGCATACAGTATGATCAAAGATGCAGAAGATAAGGGCCTAATTACCCCTGGAAAGGTTTGTGAAATTCGTGCGAGAATACTTATTAGGAGGAAAAAGTAAAAGCTTGAAGAGATGTTCTATGATTCCCAAGTACTTCCCCACAAACCTTGATGTGATGATAAAAATAGGATTAACATAATTTTTCATATATGCCCGTTTCTCTTTATACCAGGTTATTTGAATTCTGTCCTATAACAGATGGAAACTTTTACTTTTCGTTCCCTGTGCTCTTAATGATTATTTGCCTGAAAGGCTGAACTGAAATGATTTCCTTGTTTTTTCAAATGTCGAAACAATGCCGGCTGAAGACTGTCCTCCTTGAGGTAACCAGTGGTAATACCGGTATTGGTCTTGCATTTATTGCTGCAGCTCATGGCTACAAACTCGTGACAGTGATGCCAGCATCATATAGTCTTGAGAGAAGGATTGTTCTTAAAGCTTTGGGGGCTGAGTTATACATTACAAATCCAGCCAAAGGTTTAGATGGTGTGCTTCAGAAGGCAGAAGAGATACTAGCTAGGACACCAAACTGTCATTTTTTTCGGCAGTTTGAGAATCCTGCCAATCCAAAGGTGTCTCCTTTACAAATAATTTGTTCATTTGCTATAAAAACGTCATACTTATCAATTATCAATCTATAGATCCATTATGAAACAACTGGACCAGAAATATGGAAGTGCACAGGAGGAAAAGTTGATATTTTTATTGCCGGGATAGGGACTGGAGGCACAGTGACGGGAGCAGGAAGATTCCTTAAGGAGAAAAATCCAGAAATAAAGGTTAGGCTGTTTGTGAGTGGAAAGATTTAAAAAGAAGTGGTATCAGGAGGATTGACAAAAGAGGGAAGAAAAGTGTTGGTGCTCTTTTCTCCTTTTTGTCTTGGTTTCTCATTTTCTTTCCTTTCTTGGTCTTGTGGGGAAACCAGGTATATGGTATAGAACCAGCTGAAAATGCAATTCTAAATGGAGGACAACTAGGTCAGTCAAGTTTTTTTCCCCAGTCGAGTTGTCTCATCAAATTGATTGGAACTGTACTATTATATTCATAACTGCAGATAGTAGTTGGGAATACTAACCACAGACTCTTTTGATTCTTTCTTAAAGATGCATCTTTTGAACATGAAACATAAGCACATCTCACTATCTCATTGATAAAGCAGTACCTTCTATCGTATTTGTATTGCTCTAGTTGGGTGGCATTTCTAAACCAACACCTACCTCATTCAAATTGTTTGAATATTAGCACTATCTCATTTTTCTCTCTAAAACATATTAGCAGTACCTTTTTATATCTTGGTATCCAGGTATCTCTGGCATACATTGTGTCGTCGCACTAAATGGACTATTTTACTGCTTAATAAAGCTATATTTGTAAAGACTAAGTACTGCATTCCTTTTGCCGAGCCAATGTGCTTATCATCCAAAGTTTTCTGCTCCAAAAACAAGTTTTCATCTTTCTGTGTCTTCTTAGAATATCCAAATCAATATTGAAACTAATATGGCATAGCATCACTTCTATACTCTCACTGAATTAAGAGTTTTGCCAGCTCATCTCTCACACACTGTGTTTTCATCTCTGCTTCTGTGAACTATTATTTATCATATACTGATATGTGTAATTAAATGTATTACCGTTAAAGGGCCGCATAAAATCCAAGGAATTGGTGCTGGTTTTATCCCACCCGTTCTCGATCTCAGCGTCCTGGATGGAGTTCTTCAAGTAAGGCTGTATACCATATAAATAGCTGTCAGATTTTGCAAACATTTAAATTTCTGCTCAATGTGTATGAGATTTTGCTATAAAAAACTGAATGTCTTACAAATGACTCTCTAATCAGATTATGAATCTGCTATGCTCCGACTGACAATATCAATTTGATTTACTAAACTAATGCATTCACGACTTACAGAAGCAAAGATATGAAGTATATATGCGGACATAGACTAGATCGCTATGTAGGGTGAAGTTAGATATATCCTTTTGTTGACAGAATTGTGACTTTTCAATGTAACAGTTTCCAGCTTACACTATCTCTAAAACATATCCGTCTGATTTAATTCATTAACAGATAAAAGTAAATTCATTTCAATGTCCTCTTTTATGTTTCTAATGCTGTTGATTTTTTGTTTTACTGGGGTTACTTGCCATATTTCCTGGTATGATGACAGCTTCTGCTCTTATTTATGTTCAGGTATCTAGTGATGAAGCTATTGAAATGACAAAGCTTCTTGCATTGAAAGAAGGTCTGCTGGTAAGTTCACCGGTCAATAAAGATCATTTCTGAGTCCACAGGTTGTCAGTCCTCCGCTTCATTTGTGATGTGCGTTCTGATATCATCAAAACTATACTTCTTTTTCTTCTGGAATATTTTCAGGTAGGAATATCATCAGGGGCTGCAGCTGCAGCTGCAGTAACAGTAGCAAAGAAGCCAGAAAATGCTGGGAAACTTATTGTGGTAAGTTAGATCTATTCAGTAAACTGATAGCACTCTTTCTGTGTCTCTTTGGAACTTTTCAGTGTCTAATTAATTCATCGAATGTGTATTACTTTATTCTGTTTCTCCCCCTTTTTCATATACAGTCAGCCATTCATGGACTGTTATTTTAAGCAAGAGTATTTGCTCATGTCTTGTCTAATCACCTCTCCCAATACCTCTTTGGCCTACCTCTACCTCTCCTCATATCCACTATATCCAACCTCTCACATCTCGTCACTGGGGCATCTGCGCATCTCTTCGTCACATGCCCAAACCATCTATGTCTCTTTATCTATTGTTTAACTTTGGAATCCTTGATAATATACAAGAACTTGGGATCTGGTCAACATATTCATTCATTTGCTCCCTTTTCACATGCAAATGATAACAACTTTATGGTTGAAATGTATCTTGTACTATCATAGACGTTTCTGTAACTACTTTGCAGAATTATGAGCTGATAGTTGCTATTTTGCAGCTACCATGGCTCCTTAGGATATATAATCTACAGTTGAAGTAAATGAACACTGGCCTAAAATTTTCTCTATTTTAATTTTCTGTGCAGGTCATCTTCCCTAGTTTTGGGGAACGTTATCTTTCCACCGTGCTGTTTGATTCTATTCGAGAAGAGGTGTCGAACATGACTTTTGAGTAACTTTATGCTTCTTTGGACTGAGAGATAGAAGCTAGTTGTTGTAATTTGTGGTAGAATAGGAAAGATGCACTGAAGTTTAACCTCCTAAATGGGTGAACTATTGTTCACAATACAAACATTCGTACCATTTGAATGACACAAAGAACAACTAATTAGGTTACAGTATCCCCTCAAACTATTTTTTGCAGGTATCTAAAATTTACAAATTGTTATCAGTGTAATCATTGTCCCTAGTCCTAGTTAGTGTTGGGAAAGGCAAGGCACTAACAAAGAATGCACAACAGGGTAGCAGCGGAAGAATACCCAAGTCTAAACTTTCTCTTTCAATTTGAACCAAGAGAAGACAAGCAAACCAAGCACAATGGTAATAAGGCATCAAGTATATCAACCAAAAGAAATACGACAAGACAAAATAAACCAATCACACGAGACACCAAGATTTACGTGGAAAACCACTTCGGTGTGAAGAGTAAAAACCACGGGACCAAAACCTCCACCATAATCACCAAGAGTTACAATAATGTTCTCCAAAATGGCCACCAAAGAAGTGCCAAACAACGAGCAACACTACATAAATCACAATACCAAAAACAAGAGAATAAAAGGAGCAAAAACACCAAAAAACGCAGCTACTGTTCACGGATGCAAAACTGGAGCTACGGGGCACCAAATC
Organism: Jaltomata sinuosa; assembly: GCA_003996215.1. Taxonomy (NCBI): domain Eukaryota; kingdom Viridiplantae; phylum Streptophyta; class Magnoliopsida; order Solanales; family Solanaceae; genus Jaltomata; species Jaltomata sinuosa. The sequence continues at coordinate 1,173,800 of QJPP01007233.1, forward strand.
CAACTCTGTCAGTTTCTAATCAAAGATTGAGATTAGAGGAACAAGCTGTCCAAAAATCAGCTCAATCAGATAAGAAACGAAGCGGGAATCGCGATTTGAAGTTGGCAATTTAGGGCTGAAATTAGGTGCGAAAATTGCACTTTTTCTCTATATGTGGCTGCTGAAAACTCTTGTGTGGATAATGAAATAAGACCTAAAAAAGACTATATATATGCCCCATAGAATTGGGCCTATGGGCAAAAGTGGGTTGGTTCAAATTGGGCTTTATTTATCCACATAGGAAGGGAAAAAGACCCATAACCTCAACAATTCTCCCCTTCACAACTATGTGGAGGAGACAGCCATCCCGGCGATCATGCAACAATCTTCAAACTTCCCTCTTGGCAAAGTTTTAGTCATCATGTCGGAACCATTATCATCCGTATGAATCTTCTCAAGTTCAAGCAACTAAGAATCCAACACATCACGAATCCAATGGTATCTCACATCAATGTGTTTAGACCGACCATGGAATGTAGAATTCTTGTCAAGATGTATAGCACTTTGACTGTCGCAATAAAGCACATACCTCTCTTGAGCACAACCAAGTTCCCCCAAGAATCTCTTCATCCAGAGCAACTCTTTACAAGCTTCAACGGCAGCAATAAGCTCAGCTTCTGTAGTAGATAGAGCAACACATTTTTGCAACCTAGATTGCCAAGACACAGCTCCCCCTGCAAAATTAACCAGGTACCCTGAAGTAGACTTGCGAGTATCAACATCACCAGCCATGTCTGAATCAGTATAACCACAAAGAATAGGCTTTCCTGTACCAAAACACAAACTCAGACTAGAAGTGCCACAAAGATATCTCATGATCCACTTCACAGCATTCCAATGTTCCCTTCCCGGATTAGAAAGAAAACGGCTAACAATACCAACAACATGAGCAATATCTGGTCTTGTACAAATCATTGCATACATTAAACTACCAACAGCTGAAGCATAAGGAACTTTCTTCATATTTTCCTTCTCATCATCACTGGAAGGACACTCTTTTGTGCTCAACTTGAAGTGCATAGCTAAAGGTGTACTGACAACCTTAGCCTTATTCATGTTGAACCTTCGAAGTACTTTCTGAATGTACTTCTCCTGTGATAACCACAACTTTTTGGCTTTCTGTCACGGACAATCTGCATGCCAAGAATCTGCCTTGCTGGTCCTAAGTCTTTCATAGCAAAAGACTTACTCAACTCTTGCTTCAACTTTTGAATCCTGCAAGCATTATGACTAACAACAAGCATGTCATCAACATAAAGCAACACAATAATAGAGTCACCATCAGAAAATTTTTGCACAAAAACACAATAATCTGAAGAAGTCTTCTTGAAGCCCTGTTGACTCATAAAAGAACCAAACTTCCTGTACCACTGTCTAGGAGCTTGTTTCAAGCCATACAAGCTCTTCTTCAATTTGCAAACATAATTCTCTTTTCCCTTGACTTCAAAACCTTCCGGCTTCTCCATATAAATTTCTTCATCTAAGTCACCATGGAGAAAAGCAGTTTTAACATCTATTTGTTCAATCTCTAAATCTAGACTTGCAGCTAAGCCTAAAACAACACGAATGGATGACATCTTCACAACTGGAGAGAATATCTCATCAAAATCAACTCCATTTTTCTGGTTAAAACCCTTCACAACTAATCTAGCTTTGTACCGTGGAACTGGATTGCCATCTTCATGTTTCACCCTGAAAACCCACCTGTTTTTCAATGCTTTTCTGTCTTTAGGTAACTTAACCAAATCAAAGGTATGATTATCATGTAAGAATTTAATCTCATCTTTCATAGCATCAAACCACCTTTCTTTTTCTTCACTGTCCATGACCTCATCAAGACTCTCAGGTTCTCCCCCATCAGTCAAGAGTACATACTCATTGGGAGAATAACGAGATGAAGGTAGTTTCTCTCTAGTAGATCTTCTGAGAGAACTCTCTGGAGCATCAATAGCAGCTGGTTGCTGGCCAACCACATCCTCTTGCACCGGAGCATCAACAACATCCTGGTCATTCTGAACATGATCATCATCTTCATTATCAACTTGATTTTCATTTATTATGAAGATTTTCTTCAGGTGCAGTAGTCAAAGGAACTGGATCAACATCAACTAGGCTCTCACTACTCTGAGAATCAACCTTCTCAGTTTTGTCAAAATCTTCAATTGTTTGGTCTTCAAAGAACACAACATCACGGCTTCTAACAAATTTTTTCTCAACTGGATCATAGAAACGATAGCCAAATTCATCTTGACCATAACTAATGAAGATACCTACCTAGTTTTAACATCCAGCTTTGACCTTTCATCCTCAGGAACATGAACAAAAGCCTTACACTCAAAGACTCTAAGATGATCATAAGAAACATTCTTACCAGACCAAACTCTGTCAGGAACATCACCATTCAAAGCAACATCAGGAGATAAATTGATAACATAAGCAGCAGTATTCAGTGTTTCTGCCCAAAAGGAATCTGGCAGCTTAGCATCTGAAAGCATACATCTAACTCTCTCAACTAGAGTTCTGTTTATCCTCTCTGCTAAACCATTTAACTGAGGAGTCTTTGGAGGAGTTTTCTGATGCCGAATACCCTGCTCTCTGCAATACCTATCAAAAGGACCAATATACTCACCACCATTATCTGAGCGGATGCATTTCAATTTCTTCCATGTCTGTCTCTCAACCAAGGCTTGAAAACCCTTGAACATATCAAGTACCTGATCCTTGGACTTCAAAGGAAATACCCAGAGTTTGCGAGAATGATCATCAATAAAAGTCATAAAGTAAAGTGCATCACCATGAGACCTTACCTTAAAAGGACCACACAAATCAGAATGCACCAACTCCAGCAAATCTAGCTTTCTTGAAGGCAGATGACTCTGAAAAGAAACTATTTTCTGTTTACCGGCTAAGCAATGAACACATTTCTTCAACTTTGCTTGTTTCACTCCAGAAAGCAAATTTTTCTTAGTCAAATTGTCAATCCCCTTCTCACTCATATGACTCAGCCTTCTATGCCATAATTCTGATGAAGTATCATTCTCCACCAAGTTTACTGAGCCTCTAGAGATGGAGCCCTGAAATACGTACAAGTTAGACAACTTGTAACCACAAGCCACAACCATTGAACCTCTAGTAAGCTTCCACTGGCCAGCACCAAGGGTGTTAACATAATCCTCATCATCAAGGTTTCCTACAGAGATCAAATTCAGGCGAACATCTAGAGCATGCTTGACATTGTTGAGAACTAATCTCGAACCATTGTTACTTTCTAAACAAACTGTTCCAATGCCAAGAACTTCAACTTCATCATTATTACCCATCTTTAACATCCCAAAATTACCTGGAGTATAAGAAGAAAATAATTCCTTCTTTGGCGTGACATGAGAAGTAGCACAAGAATCCACAAACCAGCTAGACTCATCACGAACAAGATTAATGGCATTTTCACCACAAGCAACAAAAAGATCATCATTAAGTACAACAGCAACACGATTCTCATTATCGCCTTCTTTCTTTTGTCGTCTCATATCTCTTTTGTGCTTGTGACAATATTTCATGATATGTCCATTCTTGTGGTAATAGTCACATGTAACATTCTTGTATCTGGACTTTGACTTGCTTCTACTTGTACCTCTATCATTCTGACCTCTGAAGTTATTTCTCCCCTATCTTCAATAACCAAAATATCGGAGTGTGAAGCTGAAGAAGATGAGGCTTGTGATTTTCTTCTCATCTCTTCATTCAAGACACCACTCTTAGCATATTTCATAGTTACAACACCACTGGGAGCAGAATTAGTCAAAGAAACTCGAAGAGTCTCCTAAGAGTCTGGCAGAGTATTGAGAAGCCAAAGTCCCCGAATTTCTTCAGCAAACTTTACACCCATTCCGGACAGCTGGTCAAGGACACCCTGAAAATTATTTATATGATCAGAAATAGGACTACCCTCTTTGTACCTGATATTCATCAATTGTTTCAGCAGGAACAACTTGTTATTGCCAGTCTTCGAAGCATAAAGTGTCTCAAGCTTATCCCACAAACTTCTGGTATGTGTCTCATTCACAATATAATTTCTAACATTATCTTCAACCCATTGTCGGATATAGCCACAAAACTGCAGATGCTCAAATTCCCAATCCTCATCATTCATAGATTCAGGTTTGTTATAAACAAACACAAGTAAGTGCATCTTCTTGACAAATAGAAGATCTTTCATCTTACCTTTCCAAGTATGATAATTACTACCATTCAAACATACCATCTTACTCATATTTGCCTCCATCATTCAAATCGACTATCAAAAACAACCAATGCTCTGATACCACTTTGTTGGGAAAGGCAAGGCACTAACAAAGAATGCACGACATGGTAGCAACGGAAGAATACCCAAGTCTAAATTTTCCCTTTTTTGAACCAAGAGAAGACAAACAAACCAAGCACAATGGTAATAAGGCAGCAAGTATATCAACCAAAAGAAATACGACAAGACAAAATAAATCAATCACACGAGACACCAAGATTTACATGGAAAACCCCTTCGGTGTGAAGAGTAAAAACCACGGTACCAAAACCTCCACTATAATCATCAAGAGTTACAATAATGTTATCCAAAATGGCCACCAAAGAAGTGTCAAACAACGAACAACACTACATAAATCACAACACCAAAAACAAGAGAATAAAAGGAGTAAAAGCACCAAAAAATATAGCTACTGTTCACGGATGAAAAACTGGAGCTATGGGGCACCAAATCCAACTCTGTCAGTTTCTAATCAAAGATTGAGATGAGAGGAACAAGCTGTCCAAAAATTAGCTCAATCAGATAAGAAACGAAGCGGGAATCGCGATTTGAAGTTAGCAATTTAGAGCTGAAATTAGGTGCGAAAATCTGCATTTTTTCTCTATATGTGGCTGCTGAAAACTCTTGTGTGGATAATGAAATAAGACCTAAAAAGGCTATATATATGCCCCATAGAATTGGGCCTATGGGCAAAAGTGGGTTGGTCTAAATTGGGCTTTATTTATCCACATAGAAAGGGAAAAAGACCCATAACCCCAACAGTTAGCCCTTCGTTCGATCAACAAAGAAGTCATCCTTGACAATTTCCCAATGGCATATACTTAATCGAGAAAGGCTTCCATCAGAAGGCAGGCATGTATTTACATTTCTGATACCTTTTGCGCACATTATATTGTCAAACCAGCTACTATTCGTATTATTCTTTCTCTCGCTTGCACGTATAGTTGGACTCTTAAGCAACTGGAGATCTGTAATGAAGGCAGGGTCAAAAAAAATGAAAGAAAGGAGAAAAGAGGGACTGCTGAGCACTTATACATTTTACTAGTCACAAGGAACCTCCTGCTTTTAAGGATAAACTATGATATTTGATGGACGGGCAGGTCAACCATGTAATTTATCCCTTAAGCTGAACGAACTTGACCCTGCTCCATTAGTTTAGAACTATAGAGTTTACTTGCTTCTCACTAACGGCAGAATCATTAGCTTCATCACTCTACTCTAAATCAAATTTAAAACACTTGGCTATAGGATGACCTTCCTTCACTCCGGAAGGGTAGGTTCCATACCGACAAGACCTCCTGTCCCAGAATCTGCTCATTTCATGCCAATTAAAGTGAAACTTAATCACCAAGGTAGAGTTGACCGGGGATAATGTTGCAGGAGTATTTAGAGCATAATATATATGTCAAAATTTTCTTGAAGCTCAATTTGACTTTTCTCCCTCTGCATGAATTTGTGATAAATAACACCATTTCCAAACTAAAAGTCAATTATTGGTTAATCTATTGTTTGCCAACTGTATTATGAAATCAACAAAGTTAACTTATAATTAAAGATAAACAACAAAAATAGAAGAAATTATGTCATGATATTGCAATACGGTGTCCGCAAATGTTCTTCCAAATTAAATCATACAAAAAATATCTTAAAATCGAAAAAAAATAATGTTGTTGTCTTACTTTAAACTTTTCTTTTCTAAAAAGATGCATGTATACAAGAAAACGTCAAAATATTACAAGCTATGTTGTATATAAAAGATTTAATAAAGTTATTAGATGAATAAACTTATTAACATAACATTTCAAATACAAAGTTTAAACTTTTGATCATCCAAAAAATGTTTGCAAGATAATGTTCTTATCCAATAACTATCTTCTGCTTGATAATTGTTCCTTATTTCGCTTATTCTTTCTCAAGTGTTCCTAAAAGATTGAATAAATGTACAAAATATTGGACTCGTACTCAACACAAGCGTATAGTCTCAATTTCTATTATTTAAAAACAATAGTTTAAGGTGTAAGAACATGGATATATAGATATGAAATTATCAGGGTAAATTCATATAATGTCAACGTTTGCCTAACCTCTTATGCTAAAAAAAAATCTCACTTTTTTGTCAATTCTACTATTGCCTAACCCTATATTTTAGAATGCTCCACATAAATACTACAATGTCTACATATTTAGAATGCTCCACATAAATACTACAGTGTCTACATATTTATAGTATTTGGTCTAAAGCTAGATATTTATACACATGATTGAGTATTAAAAAAAATTGCAATTTGCGCATGCATTACTTTAATTTTTATGAATGAAATACTTCTTTATTTTTTGAAGAAAATAAATAAATTTATAAAAAAATACTCTTCTATAATTTGATTAAGAAAATTCTATTAAATGTCACTTTAAAAAATTACTGGTGAAAAATATGATAACTTTATCAAATTGTTAACCTTTAAGAAAATATAATTGGATTATGATATAAATTAATATGTAGCAAAAATATGACATGCGTGTTGAACAAAGCACCACGACGCTTCAATTGTCTAACTTGAAGCACCAACAATGGAAAAAATAGCAGTAATTTTAATTTGTTTGTCTGATTTTTATTTGACACGAAATTTAAGAAAATAAAGATTTTTTTTGAATTTTGTGATCTTAAATTAAAGATATATAGAATATATTAAAAGATTTTTTAATTTTATGGCCTTAAATATGTTATGTAAGAAATTATAATTAAAAAATTATCAAAAAATTGATATTTATTTTAAACAAACTAAAAATAAAAGCAACACAAACATAGAAAAATACTATATAGCCTTAGAAATGCAAAATAAGTACATTTTGAATTTTTCAAAATACATATTAATTTTTTCAATTGGTATCTTTTACTTTTTTTTAATCTATTTAAAAAAGAATGTCTTTTTTTAATTTTTTGACAACTTTTTAATTTGGAAAAGTTTTAGAAAAATACAATTACCTAACTTACATTGCAAAAATATAGTCAAAAACTTACATTACAAATTTCAAGCCCAAAACACGTACAACATTATACAACCGGTATACAATAATATACAAAACTTTCATATATTTTTTTAAAAAAATATTTAAAAACTTGGTATACAATATTATACACACAATATACAATATTATACAAAATTATAAGAGTTATTTATAGTTTTATACACCCATATACAATGATTTGGCTTTCTTACTTGAATTCAAACACCAGATTCATCCAAAAACACCTCAAAACTACACCAAATCATCAAAAAAATTCAGATTTAGGCTCCTCAATACGTAGCCGATCTTTGCAACAATGCCCACGTGAAAATGAACTTATTTGCAAAAATTTAATTTTCAATCTTTGAAGCTTCGACCTTCAACAATGGTTGAAACATTTTTTCCACCTCACAACACAACTCTCAAAAAAAAAAACAAATCCAACAATCTCCAATTGCACAACTCAAACATATCTAAGCCCTACAATTTAGAATTGTCATAAAAATGGTCAATTCAGGTAAGCATTCAAAATCTTGATAAAATTATGTAAAGTAACTTTATGAAGTACACTTTCAGATAATTTTCTCTTTTCGTTAATTTTAACTTTTTACATGACATGTTTAAAATCATACGATTAAATGATATTGTAGTACATTTTACATATTTTTAGTTTGAGATTATAAAATTCAAAAATCTTCTTCACTTTATTAAACTTCACGCCAATTCAAACCAGACAAATAAATTAAACGGGTGGAGTACTAATATGGACAACATGCAAAGTGTTAGAGATCTTAGTGCATGTGTATTAATACCAGGAAATTACATGGAGTGTCCTCAAAAGTGAGTGGTCTTCAATTTATGCCCCTCATAAGAAAAGTCTTTAAAAAATACATTTCCTTCCTTTTTATGTGTAGAACATATATATTTTTGCCCCTCTACACCATAACTCTCCATGTTCATTTGTCTCTCAACTTTTAATTTTCATTTTTCTTTTTTCTTTTATCTTTTTAATTTTTTATCTTTTTTCTTTTTTTTTCTTTTTTCTCAATTTTTTTTTAATTCTCGTTTTCTTTTTTCTCAACCTTTATTTTTATTTTTCTCTCAACTTTTTTTTTGTTCTTTTTTTTCTCAACCTTTATTTTTTTTTCTCTTTTTTCTTTTTTTCTCAACTTTTTTTTCTGTTTTTTCCTTTTTTTTAATCTTTATTTTTTCCTTTTCTCTTTCTTTCTTCTCTTTTTTTCTTTTTTCTTAACCTCTATTATTTTTTGCTAATGAACAAAAAGTTGGATAATCCGCAAAGAGGATCTTCTTTATTTGAAATCGAAGTAAATTTAAGGACGTGCTTTGTTATTTGGAAGTCCTTTGGAACAAGTCTTGCCTCTAAGACAAATATTATAGAATATCTCATAAATCAAGACACAATGAGGTAGTGTCAAGTCTTGCTCGTGGAGCATAACTTGTTGTTTGAAAAATTCTTGAGCTAAGTCTTACCTCTAAGGCAAGAGTTATAGAGCATCTCATAAATTAAGACACAATGAAGTAGTGTTAACTCTTGCCCATGAGGCATAACTTGTTTTTTGGGAGGCTCTTGGGCTAAGTCTTGCCTCTAAGGCAAACGTTATAGAGTATCTCATGATCAAGACATAAAGTGTTAGTGTCAACTCTTGTCAATGAGGCGTAACTTGTTGGTTGAAAGTCTTTTAGCTAAGTTTTGCCTCTAAGGCAAGAGTTATAGAGCATCGCATAAATCAAGACACAATGTGGTAGTGTCAACTCTTGCCCATGATGCGTAATTTATTATTTGGAAGTCTTTGGGCTAAGTTTTGCCTATTAGGCAAGCGTTATAGAGCATCCCATAAATCAAGCACAATATGATAGTGTCAACTCTTGCCCATGGGACGTAACTTGTTGTTTGAAAGTCCTTGGGCTAAGTCTTGTCTCTAAGGCAAGAGTTATAGAATGTCTCATAAATCAAGATACAATGAGGTAGTGTCAAGTCTTGCTCGTGGGGCATAACTTGTTGTTTGAAAATCCTTTGCTAAGTCTTGCCTCTAAGACAAGAGTTATAGAGTATCTCATAAATTTAGACATAATGAAGTAGTGTGAACTCTTGCCCATGGAGCGTAACTTGTATTTTTTTAGAGGTCCTTGGGCTAAGTCTTGCCTCTGAGGCAAATGTTATAAAAACATCTCATAAATCAAGACACAATATACTAGTGTCAAGTCTTGCTCATGGGCGTAATTTGTTGTTTGGAAGTCTTTGGGCTAAGTCTTCCCTCTAAAGCAAGAGTTATAGAACATCTCATAAAAAAAATAAAGGTCGAAAAAATTGATTAAAAAAAGAGAAAAAAAAAATTAAAAAATAGAAGTTGAGAGGAAAAAAAAATTGAGGAAAAAAGAAAAAAACGAAGAAAAAAAAGACAACAAAAATTAAAGGTTGAGAAAAATTAAAAAATAAAAAATAAAAGGAGAAAAAAAATAGAATTGAGAGGAGAAAAGAAAAAAAATAAAGATTGAGAAAAAAGAAAAAAAGGCAGAAGAAAGAATAAAATAAAAAATAAAAGAAAAATAAATGTTGAGAAAAAAAGAAAAAAAGAAAAAAGAAAAAATAGAAATAAAAAAAAAGAAAAGAAAAAAGAGAAAAAGAAATATATATAAAAGTTGAGAGACAAATGAGCATTGAGAGTTATTTAAAAATATTTGAGGTGTAGAGGGGTAAAAAGGTAGTTGTTCTATACATAAAAATATGGAAGACTATTTTTGTAAGACCATTTTTATGGGGGAAAAAATACAAAGTCATTCTCTTTAAAGAGCATTTGTGTAGTTGTCCCTATTAATACCACCCATTTTTTGGTCCTTTCTATTTGAGTTTTTTCCAAAGGAAGCTAGCAAACATCAAAGTATCCACAAGGTACAAAGAACCAAATTGGGTTCTTGAATTAGTTGTAAATTTCTGATCATTAACTTGTGCGACTTCAAGGCTCTGTTTGATTGGTTTGAGTAAGTGGCTATCTGAAAAATCAGTTCCTTTCCAATGTAAATAGAAAACAATTACTCTAGTAGATGTCTGTTTATTTAATGCTCTCATATGGAAGATTATGTAGTCAATTAGCAAACTATGTGCTGGAAAAATTTGCTCTTTTCCTTATCAAAAATTACTTTGGGTTTTTTCATTTTGTGTCAGTTTATTAGCTCCTAGTGTAATTTATCTTTATTCCATGCTGATTGTGGAAAATATCTGCTAGCCTAGTTGCACTTGATGTAAACTTTATGTTAGTTTCCTTTTGTTATTACCAGTTTTGACAAGTTCAGGGTTTTGATTGGGGCTGCCTGCTGCATTTCATTTGTTCTCCTGCCTTTATTTAATTGTAGGTTTTTAACTTGGTTTTCCAATGTTGTGACTTTTGGTCTCTGTTTGCATAGCACAAAATAGATTTAACTGAATCAAGTGTCCAAACTTGAGTGTCGAAGATCGAGCAAGTTTTTCTTGTATGGTTGCTATATATAATGCATTCCTTATCTGGCTCATCATACAATGTGGTTTCACTTCCATGACAGTGTAGTAGGTTACATAGGTTATCTTTTTCATATTATTAACTATTCGTAGCTCTTGTTTCTTGTTGCAGTAAGTCAGCAAGACAATATGGAAGAGAAGACTGAGATCGCGAAAGATGTCACGGATGTAGTGTCCATCTTTCTTGGTACTCTTTACGTCTTCCTTTTTCAGCATCAAATCATCTCATTTTATTGTCTTCACAATGTAGCTTATTGGAAACACCCCTATGGTATATCTGAACAAAATCGTGGAAGGTTGTGCTGCCCAAATTGCAGCCAAATTGGAGACAATGGAACCATGCTCAAGTATCAAAGATAGGTGTTTATCTTTCACTCCCCTTATCCAGTTTCTTCTTGAGAAGTTTTCTTTCTTCCTGTTTCTAGTGATGCATCACTCTTCACTCAATTTGCAAAATCTTGAATTTACACAATTTTTCACCTCTTATTTCTTACTTCCAATTTTAATATGTAGGGTTGCATGGAGTATGATCAAAGATGCAGAAGAGAGGGGCCTAATTACCCCTGGAAAGGTTGGTGAAGTTTGTGTGAAAATAAATATCAGCAGGAAAAAGGAACACATTGAAGAGATATTATATGATTTCACGTACTTTGTCACAAATTTTGATGCATGCTTAAAATGGGATTAAAACGATAGTAACGTGAATTCTCTCTTGATAGAGGTGGAAATGTTACCTGTAGTTCCCTGTGGTCTATGATAATTTCTCTGAAAGGCTGAACTGAAATTATTTTCTTGGTTTTAAATGTTGAAATAATGGTGGCTAAAGACGGTCCTCATTGAGGTATCAAGTGGAAATACCGGTATTGGCCTTGCGTTTATTGCAGCAGCTCGTGGCTACAAACTCGTGATAGTGATGCCAGCATCATTTAGTCTTGAGAGAAGGATTGTTCTTAAAGCTTTGGGGGCTGAGTTATACATTACAGATCCTGCCAAAGGTTTAGATGCTGTGTTTCAGAAGGCCCAAGAGATAATAGATCGGACACCAAACTGTCATTTTCTTCGTCAGGACCAGAACCCTGCCAATCCAAAGGTATCTTTACCAATAGCTTGTTCATTTGTTATAAAAACATCACATTTATCAATTATTCATGTGTAGATCCATTATGAAGCAACTGGACCTGAAATATGGAATTGTACCGGAGGGAAAGTTGATATTTTTATTGCTGGGATTGGGACTGGAGGCACAGTGACAGGAGTTGGAAGGTTTCTCAAGGAGAAGAATCCAGAAATAAAGGTTAGGTTATTAGTGAGTGGCAAGATGGAAAAAGAAGTGGCATTGTTCTTCTTTCTTTTTGTCTTGCTTTCTTATTCCTTTGTCTTGTGGGAAAATCAGGTATATGGTATAGAACCAGCCGAAAATGCATTTCTAAATGGAGGACAACTAGGTCAGTCAAGTTTTTTTTTCCCCCATTCGAGGTGTCTCATCAAACTGATTGGAGCTGTGCTATTATCTTCGTTGGAGAAATTAAGCATAAACTCTGTTGGTTCTTTCTTAAAGATGCATCTTTTTGTGAACACATTCTTTCTTAAAGATGCATATAATTGTTAACACAAAGCACTAGCACATCTCGCTATCTCATGTAAAGCAGTACCTTCGATCATATTTGTATTAATTTGCTTGGGTAGCATTTTCAAACACAAATACTACCCCATTCAAGTTATTTGGATATTAGCACTACCATCTTATGTTCTGGTATCCATGTATCTCTGTCACGCATTGTGTTGTGGCCCTAAATGGACTATTATGCTAGATGAAGTACTACATTCCTTTTGCAGAGAAAATGTGCTTTTTATTCTAAACTTTTTGCAGTAGAAAAGTTTCGAATAAAAAGCACAAGAAACTTTTCTACTGCGAAAAGTTTCCTTCCTTCTGTGTCTTTTCAGAATATTCATCTCCATATAGAAACTAACATGTCATTGCATTAATTCTACGGAAAAGGGCCAAAAATACCCCTGAACTATCTGAAAAGGTTCAAATATACCCTTCATTAATCTATTGGGCTAAAAATACCCCTCCGTCTATCTTTTTGGCTCACTTTTACCCTTAAAACTAACAGCCTTTTTTTTTATTTTTTTAATTATTATTTATTACGTGGCGCTTTCTTATTGGACAAAACCAAAACCCAACCCATCAGAATTTTCCCTGCCGCCCCGACCCAATTTCACTACCCATGACCCAAACCCATTTAGAAAAACCCATCGACATAAAACATACATCGATCGTGGGATTCTCAGGTGTTGTTTGGCCTTCACGACTTACTTGAATAGGATTCTCAACAACAGAAGGAATTGATTCCGTAGTATTATTAAAAGCAGGTGCACTTTCTGCATTATTTTATTTTCTGTTGTTATTTGTCTTTGGGGTTTGCCTCTCTAGAGCTTTGATTTTGTTGTATTGAAGATATGACAATGGATGTGTATGAAATAAAAAGTAAGAGTTTCGTTATTATGTTCCTCCCTTGGTTAACCACTGTATAAAGAGAAAAAAAATTAAGCAAAACAGAACTTTGATTTCTAATTGCTGCGGCTGAACTTTGACATGCATGGTGCACTCCTTAAAATAATCTAAAAGATGTTTGCACCGCTGAACAAGCTCTTTTCTTTTGTTTTCTGGTTTTCATGGCTTGCATGAATTGGATTTTTAGAGTCAGAAAGAATTTATTTTTATAGTGTTCACAGTCAAAACGATGATCGTATTTTTATGTCCTTTGTTGGATTTTTCTAAATGGGTTTGGGTCATGGGTAGTGAAATTGGGTCGGGGCGGCAGGGAAAATTCTGATGGGTTGGGTTTTAGTTTTGTCCAATAAGAAAGAGCCACGTAAAATATAATAATTAAAAAAAAAAAAAGAGGTTTGTTAGTTTTAAGGGTAAAAGTGAGCCAAAAAGATAGACTGGGGGTATTTTTAGCCCAATAGATTAACGAAGGGTATATTTGAACCTTTTAAGATAGTTCAGGGGTATTTTTGGCCCTTTTCCGTTAATTCTATATAGAGAGTTTTTCCAACTCATCTCTCATGCTGTGTTTTCATCACTACTTTCTGTGAATTATTTTTTTATCATAGACTTATATGTGTAATTAAATCTTACTGTTAAAGGGCCGCATAAAATCCAAGGAATTGGTCCTGGTTTTATCCCACCTGTTCTCGATCTCAGCATCCTGGATGAAGTTCTTCAAGTAAGGCTGTAAACCGTATAAATAGCTGTCAGATTATAAACATTTAAATTTCTGCTCAGTGCGTATAAGTTTTTCCTAGCAAACCTGCTTATCTAACAAATAATTCTCTTATCAGATGATGAATCTGCTATGATCTGATTGACAATATCAATTTGGTTAATATAAAACTAATGCATTTACAGCTCACAGAAGCAGAGATACAAAGTATGGGAACATAGGCCAGATCTCTATATAGGATAAAGTTAGACATATCCTTTTATTGACGGAATTGTTTCCAGAATATTCGTGAGTTTCAATGTAGAAATATTCCAACTTACTCTATCTCTGTAACATGTCCATCTGATTTAGTTCATTAACAGATCAAAGTAAATTCATTATTGATTTTTTTGTTTCCACTGGGGTTGCTTGATATATTTGCTGGTATGATGTCAACTTCTGTTTTTATTTATGTTCAGGTATCTAGTGATGAAGCTATTGAAATGTCAAAGCTTCTTGCATTGAAAGAAGGCCTGCTGGTAATTAGTTCACCAGTCTATAAAGATCACTTCCGAATCCACAGATTGCCTGTGTCTGCCACTTCATTTGTGATGTGCATTCTGATATCATCATGTTATACTTTCTTTTTCTTTTGGAATATTTTCAGGTAGGAATATCATCAGGGGCTGCTGCTGCTGCTGCAATAAAAGTAGCAAAAAAGCCAGAAAATGCTGGGAAACTTATTGTGGTAAGTTAGATCTATTCAGTAAGCTGATAATGATGAGAAGGCGACGTAGAGAAGAAAGTATACCCTTTGTTACCCCCTCGGTAATTACCTAATGAGAGAGAGAGTCGATGCAAAAGTAGTCCTTTACACGAGGAAACGCCAGATATATTGATAATGATCTCTGTTAACTACTTTTTATATAGACTGGAAGCTAGAGAGATACTAATGTATAGTGCTGCCGTGTTTTACTGGGAGGGATCGAACCATGGGAAAAAACTCGTCGTACAATGAGTCTAATAGAGTTAACGAACATCAAACATAGTCTGAGTTCATGCTTTCAACGAGACTTTCTTAGCTTGTCAAACTTTCTCTCCTTCACAAGGAAAGTTATCGGATAAGCAAGATCTTTGATTGATGTGGCTGAATAAGTCAAATCAATAAAGTGAACAGCCCAACCCGACAATGGGTTCTAATATACTAAATCACATGTTTATGTTTTCGGAACATCACAGGTAGAGTTCTCTGGAGGAAAATCACTCTCCCTGGAGTCTCTCCTGTGAGGTCAAGTGATGGTCAACAACTCAAATATTACTCTGACATTCACTTAAGGAACTTGCTTGTGATTCCACCAATCATTACCATGAGTTGCACACATTTGTCTGATATGAACGTTATCACCATAATATCAATGAACACTGATCTCTTAATGTTGTTATGTTAATATTTCAATCTTTTTCTGTCTGATTTTCATAGTAGAAGCTCAGGTACAGATAATATCAGCTTTACACTTTATTATCATGCCCATATTTTTTGTCTCTTTATCCATCATTTAATTTTGGGATCTTTGATGATATACAAGAACTTGAGATCTTGTTGACATATTCATTCATTTCCGCGCTTTTCACATGCAAATGATAGCAGCTTTATGGTTGAAATGTATCTTACATGATCTAGACGTTTCTGTAACTACTTTGCAGAATTATGAGCTGATAGTTGCTATTTTGCAGCTGCCATGGCTCCTTAGTTAGGATTAAGCCAAAAGCCAAACTAACATTTGGATAGCTCTATGGTTGAAGCAAATGATGAACAGTTGAACACTGGCCTAAAATTCTCTGTTTTAATTCTCTATGCAGGTAATCTTTGCTAGTTTTGGGGAGCGTTATCTTTCCACGGTGCTGTTTGATTCCATTCGAGAAGAGGTGGCAAATATGACTTTTGAGTAACTTTATGCTTCTTTGGACTGAGAGATAGGGTATTCAAGGAAGTTATATGTTGTAACTTGAACTAAAATAGTAAAAACAACTGAAGTGTAACCTCCTAAATTGGTGAACTATTGTTCACGAACACAAAAATTCTTACCACTTGAATAATATAAAGAAAAAACTATTTGTTCGCCTACAGATATAAATCTCTCCTGTGCTGAGTGGCTTGTTTAGCTTGTCTCCTTTGTAATTCACATGAGTATTAGCTTTTGAGCTCTTTTTTCTTAGTGACAGCTCCCCTGAAATTAGCTTTTAACCTCACTTTTTTCTCTAGGTTTGAATTTCCTCTCAAACTATTTTTTGGTGGGTATTTAACTAATTTAGCTTTTAAAAATCCTCCAACTTAAACTTACAAATTGTTAATAAACAGAAACTTGCAACATTGCCTATTTGAACAGTGTAATCATTGTCGCTATTTAGCCCTTCGTTCAGCCAGTGAAAAAGTCATCCTTGACGATTTCCCAATGGCATCGTTTATGGAGAAAGGTTTCCATCAGCAGTCAGACAGGTATTTACTTTTCTGATACCTTCACAGCATGTTGGCAAACCAGCTAGTATTCGTATTATTCTTTCTGTCGATTGCACATATAATTGGGCTCTTAAGCAACTGGAGGTATGTAGAGAGGAAATGAGAAACTACTGAAAACTTGCACCATTTTTCAAGCCATTCCGAAGATATCCAGCAAATGGTTGGAACAAGATTAATGAAGCAAATTCAAGAGATTACTCCTGTACAGTGTAAAGCATACATTTTGTGATCTTAATGGCAAAACTTCTCTAACTTCCTGGATATGCAAAAGAGCACTATGAAAAATTACATATTGTTGAAATACTCTTGAACCCGTGCACAAAGCTGGGAAGGGAAAAGAAACTCACTACACAGGTTCTGAGTATTATTCACTACAGATAACTACTCCTATAAGCTAAGCCTCAATAGTTAGGGCTTGTAACAATCCTTCGCGCAAAAGCTACTATTGGGGCAGGAGAAAAAAATGTGTTGTATCTTCAAAAGAGAAATAGAAAACATGAACAGAAAGATTTAAAGACGGAACACAGAGACAGGACAGGTTTGAAGGATTAGATATAACAGTAGTTTACTCTCATCCTAGTTTTGTTTGTTTCATTAGATTGGTGCTGTTTTTATCATTATTCTTTGTGCCACTAGTGGTGTTAGTAGTACTGTTAGTTTGGTTGAGCCTTGCAGCAGCAGCAATAGAAGCAGCGACACCACCTGGACGGGTGCACAAGTTTGGATCATTCCTCAGTTCTGCACCGATCACTCCCTCTGCATCTTTGCGTGTCACTGGCTTATCTGACGGTAACTTTGAACTTGCGTCCTGTCAAACACCAATGTAATGTCTTAGTTATACGTATGAAATTTAACTTATATACACTGACAATTTTAAGGGTCTTACCGCGAGGATTTCAGCCAGTTTAGTTTTTTCTTCCTCTTTGGTAAGTCTAGCATTGCGAGTAGCAGCTGACTGAGCAGCAGCAGCAACTCCACCGGGGATAATGTTGGTACGTCCGGTGGCTCTCACTTCTGCTGCCTGTATTGCTGCTGCGTCGCTGTAATCAACCGGCCTGTTTCCAGCAGTGACAACAGTGGCTTCAAGGGCTTCACCAATGGTAATGTTTGCTCTTCCCGAGACTGATTCTGAGCTCAGTTGCTTTCTTACACAAAAGTAAGAAAAATGTTGGTTGATCTTATGTTAAGAGTTTATAACTACTCAGTAACTGCCTATAATACAATGACATCACCTTTTTCTTTCATAAATTAAAATTTTTAGCTAAAGATCATTCTTTTTGTTATGAAATAAATCTTCAAAATATAATTGAACTTGAGTTTCCACATCAGTCATTTAGGGATGGAAACGTCTCTTTATATGGTCTTTGAGCAATCCTCACCTCATGAGCTAGCGGGGTTGAGTTAGGCCAAAATCAAAGTCCATTTTCTTATCTTCTATCCTCCTTGGAAATTTGTCAATTAAATGCCTAAGATTCTTTACATTTGAATACCCTTTCCTCCTCCTTTCAATCAATTTCTAAAAGCTATATAACAACAACAATTACGAAGAAGAATTCCTCTCTATCAACATTTGACTAACAAATGAAAAGTTATAGCCCTTTACAAATTTGTTTTTAGTTTGATGTATGTTTTATCAGAGATTTGAAAAAATAACAAAGAAGAGATCTTTGTAGGATCTTCTTATTGATCTATTCAAATAAGGATTATGTTTACTCATTTTCTCTTTACAAAATGAAACATAGTATAAATTTATTATATAATTGAAAAAAAGGTGAAAAATTAGTTTAGAACCTGTCCACCAATAGACTCAGCAACAGCTTTCTTCCTAGCAAGTGATGATTCTTGAACATCATGACTCACATCCTCTTGTTTAACTGACTCATGCTCTTGCTCAGCTTCTTCCCTCCTTGGTTGTTCTTGGCTCATTTTTAATATCTCAAAAATTCAAGATTTCTAAGAATATTTTTTAAAAAAGGAAAGTAAAGATAGTAACACCTCTTGTATAATGGTGTTATAAGTTTGCATGGAGAAGATAGTTTCCACTTTCCATGCATAATAAGTGCATAAAATGGGGAAGTTTGAAAGCTAAACACGTGTTTGGAATAGATTTGGTTTGGAGTACTTAGCCTCTACTATTTTGGTGGAGATTGGAAGGCCCTAAAGTATTGGGAACTATTTCTTTGTGACTTTTTCTTTTGTTTAAAGGGGAATTTTTTTACATATTTGATACAAAAACAAACCTTGTGCTTAATTATGAACAAAGATGATCTTTTTTTTATCAGTTATAATTAGAAGAAAATAGCCTTCTAAATTTGATAAAATAAGTTGTAGTTTAAATTAATTTACATTCCATAGAAAAAGTTAAATTATGTGAACTACGTATTATTTAAAAGAACAATTATGCTCAAATATTTATAATGGAGAACTAACATTTTCAACATTTTTCTTCCAAGTATATCCGATATATATACAAAGTCCAAGCAAAAAGTTTAATTGAAAAAGGGGGGAAATTGCAAAATTGTCCATGAACTCTTGGAATATAACATAGTGTAAGGGCAAAAATCAAAATCTGAACCATTTCCAATAAATCAATGACAAATTTGAACATTTTACTTTGTAAAAAAAAAGTCCACACAATGAAAATTTTATATCTTTATGCAATAAGGGCATATTTTAGCCTATTTTTCTAACGATAAAGATATATTTGAGTTTGAGCCCAACTATTATTAAATATGGTCTATTTCATACCTATATACATATTACACACTTTTTTCCTTTTTTCATGCGTGTTAAATTTATTATATTAATGAAATACTTTTTTGGGCACAATTTAAATTATTTATCATGATATAATTATAAGTAATACACTATGTTAAGTATTAATTATCAACCTAATAAAAATGATACTACTCCTCTAAGTATTTTCTTTCATTCATTTTGTAAGTGGTCAAGAGATATCTTAATTTTTTCTGCTACTCTATT
Organism: Jaltomata sinuosa; assembly: GCA_003996215.1. Lineage (NCBI taxonomy): Eukaryota > Viridiplantae > Streptophyta > Magnoliopsida > Solanales > Solanaceae > Jaltomata > Jaltomata sinuosa. The sequence continues at coordinate 1,193,371 of QJPP01007233.1, forward strand.
ATTTTACACTACATTAATAATGTAATACCAATATTTACAACTTTCTTTTTTCTTTTTTCGTAAATGGATACACACATTAATTAGGTTCAATTGCCCTCAATTCTTGTGTTACAATGGCGGGAACTTTTGGCGCTATTCCACATTTTCAGGTCAATACACCTTTTTATAAACCTCCACATCAATCTTCTTCCACAATCTTCAAACCCTTCTTACGCCACTGTTACTATTTCTCCTCTCGAAGTTCCAAAAATGGCTGCAAATGGCGTCGCTTCGTCTGCTCTCTTCTTCCGCGTGAAAAAGCTATCTGATAAGGCTGTTTTGCCCACCAGAGGCTCCCCTCTCTCTGCTGGCTATGATCTCTCCAGGTTTTCCCCTCTCTTTTTTTTTTTGGATTAAACCCATTTCACAAAATTATATCTTTTCCCTAAATTTTGTGTGTTTGAAATTAAATCAATTTTGGCAGTGCAACGGAGACGAAAGTGCCTGCCAGGGGAAAGGCTCTAGTACCTACAGATCTTAGTATTGCCGTTCCTGAAGGAACATATGCCCGCATAGGTATATTCTTCCTCCTTTTTTCAACTTTCATTCATTCCAATCCCAAACACAGTTAAGTAGAAAATAATTGGTACAAATTGCAAATGAAGCTATCGTTTGACCATAGATTTCCAAATAATTTTTAGCAAATATTATTTGGATGAAGATTTGAGTGAAATTTCATCATGTGTTTGGTCGTATTTGAAAAACATATTTTACTTTTAAAAAAAATATGATTTATAATCATAAGTTTTAAAAACTATCAAAACTAATCATAAGTTGTTGGATCTTCGTTGTAGCAAATAACAAATAGTGAAGCACGACTATTGTTCCTTTTAAAGATAAATGTTGATGTAGAATTTGAGCAAACCCTATGGTGTTTTTGTAAAAGATAAAATTTTGGTGTAGAATTTGAATTTTTAAAAGCTCCCAAACAATGAGATATGACCTAAATACTAGTTTTTTTTTAGTATTTGGGAATTTGGGTTGTCTGTCAAAAAAATTTGCCAAATAATGTTAAATTGTATGGGCAAACACTATTTGCCAATTTTTTTTTCCAAATTTTACTTGGGAAATCTATGGCCAAACGGATCCTAGGAGTTTACTTTAGAGATGCAACTTAAATAGTTCATAATTTTACAAAGTATTTAAAGATATTAGGGCATTTCGCACACAATATTGTTGTATTATTTAGCATAAGCCTTGGTCTAATAGTAATAATTCGTTAGAACCTAGTAAATTAAGGTCAGGGGTGTGTGGTGTGTATGTTGCTTTACAATGTAGAGACATTTCTAATGGACTTTCGACTCAAGTCAAGTGTAATAAAATCAATAAGAAAAGGACATAAGTAGTGGCAAAATAATGAGGAAAAAATCAACCAATAGTACAATAATTGAAGCAAAGAAAATAATAGGTAATAGTATAATTGAAGGATACGATAATAGGAGAACACTAATAATAATAATATTAATAAGAAAACTAGACCATGCTTGACTATACCTTAATTCTTGATCTCTACCTCTCAAAACCCATCATAGCCGATCTCTTGTACCACCTCTCTGGACATTTGGGCATGTTCTCTTTGCATGCCTAAACTATCTCAACTTCGCTTTTCCTCATTTTGTCTAAGTTTTATATAATTCATAAATTTGAAATCCAAACTCTTCTCCTTGGAGAAGGATAGAGAGGGAGCCCATTATCTATTGAGTTTCTAATTCAACCGTGTTATCCTAACCCAATAGTTTAGTTTGCTATTCCATAGTTGTAATAAGATAATAAGAGTAATGTTCTTTGAATATTTGAAATTTAATCAATTTTTTTAGAAGATTAGGGGTTAATTAGTTTGTCATATGTTATTTTTATAGCTCCAAGATCAGGCTTGACCTGGAAGCATTCTATAGACGTTGGGGCAGGTGTGATTGATGCTGACTACAGGGGACCAGTTGGAGTTATACTTTTCAACCATTCTGATGTTGATTTTGAAGTGAAAATTGGTGACAGAATAGCTCAATTGATCATAGAGAAAATCATCGTGCCAGAGGTCGAGGAGGTTGATGATCTAGACTTGACAGTCAGGGGCTCCGGAGGCTTTGGATCAACTGGAGTTTGAAATCTTTTGGCTTGAACTAGAATCATATTGGTCACACTATATTTACCAGGATGTTCTGATGTGTAAATTTTGCTGCAGCTTGACTTAATGCTTTGTCAATGTTGATCTCTGTGGTTTCTAAGTGATAGTACTTGTTTTAAGATGTGATGTGAGTTTAGGTTCTCTTGACCAAATGGAATTAAGTTTTGGCAGCTACTTTTGTAAACTCAACCTGATGGAAAAGATCATGAAGTTGAATGATTCTATTTTTTGCATCTCAACTATATAGATCTAAGATGGCAGTATGTTACTTGTTTAACTTAAAATTACAAATCTCCGCAGAATTAACTCCATAAAAAAGTGAGATTTGTAATTTTAAATAAGACAAATTACCTACTACAATTTTAAAAGTGATGGCATCAATGGGTATTAAGTACGTAAAACTCAATTCAAGATAACCAAAGGACTATCTTGGGCTAGATGCTGGCCTTGTGAGATTGGACCCGACAATAGGGTTTACATGAGTTTGATCCAAATGATTTGAGTGAATCAAAATTATTGGTTTGAGTAGCACTGAAATGAAGAAATATGTGTTAGGATTCGCCCTGAATTTTTTACTTTACCTGAATTCTAACATAATTGTGTTTCGCTCAAAAAAAGATTTCTTGGTAGAAAACGTTTTCTTTGTAGAAAAGGATTCTACCGTATTTATCGTTTTCTTGGAGAAGAAGTTTTAGACTTTTATAAATAGAAGATCTTTCTTTTCGAACATAACACAATAGCATCTATAATGTAGTTATTTAGAGAGTTTCGTTTAGGGGGAGATTATTCTCCAATAAGTTTTTATGCTTTTTAGTTTTAGTTTTAATATGTAGGCCAATTGGCCAAATCATATAATAATATGGTGTTTTTAGTATGTTTTTCTTTGTCATCTGATTTATCACCATCAAAGTTTGCAATTAATAGCTTCCGCATGGCACCCTCTTAATTTCGAACCTAACAATATGGCCATTAAGAATTTATAGTCACCCACCTCACAAAATCTACCGTTCATGCTTGTCTTTACAATATCATATCTAGTGAATCTCATAAATGAGATCTGGGAGGGAAGTGTATGCAAACCTTATCACTATTTTGTGGAGGTAGAGAAGTTATTTTCAAAAGACCCTCGGAAGAAGAATACAATGAAGAAGGCATAACAACTATTAAGGGAAGGAGTGCAGACCCTACAAGAATTACAAGAATACAGTTAGTACAATGACAAACATCAACAAACCTAAACCCTCGAAAGGCAAGACGGCACACTATTACCTACTAACCTTCTACTTTAGTATGCGTCCTCCACGCTCTCTTATCTAAGATCACGTTCTCGGTAATCTAAAGTTGTGTCATGTTCTGTCTAATCACTGCTCCCCAATACTTCTTCATCCTACCTCTCCTTATATACTATATCTAACCTGTCGCACTTTTTTTGCGAGGCGTCTGCGCATCTTCTCTTCACATGTCCAAACCATCTCAATATCGCTTTCCTCATCTTGTCCACCACAGAGGTCACTCCCACTTTATCTCGAATATCCTCATTCCTAATCTTATTGCTCCTAGTATGCCCACATATCCACCTCAACATTTTCATTTTCCGCAACATGCATCTTTTGAACATAGGAGTTCTTGACTATCCTCATTTCTAATTTTATCGCTCCTATACTGCCCACACATTCACCTCAACATCTTCATTTTCGCAATATGCATCTTCCGAACATGAGAGTTTTTGACTATCCTCATTTCTAATTTTATCATAGTATGCTCACACATCCACCTCAACATCCTCGTTCCCTCATCATGTATCTTTTGAACATGAGAGTTCTTGACTGATTAACACTCCGCCTCATATAACAAAGTCGGTCTTGATCGTTCATGCTTGTCTTTATTTTATTTATTTACCCTTCTCTAGAACATCACATTTTTTTCTTCCTTAATAGCTCGAGCCCATAACCTTAAAATGAAAGACAAAAAATGCTTGCGATTTGAACAAGTCCCTCTATACCAAAGCTTGTCTTTGCTAAATGTGACTTTAGGAAATAGTTGTACTTGTACTGCGGAAGAATGTTCCATTTTCCTTACTTTTGGGGCACAAAAAGAAATTCCAGTAAAAAGACCGCGTTGATGTCATTTGCCGTAAATTCACTCAACTCCATGCCCTTTTTGCAGCCGAGTCACTCCATATCCACCGCCCTTTGAGTTTTCCCTCCTTTCCCTTCTCTCTCTACTACTATGCCTTTCCCTTTTTACAGTCAATAGAAGAGAGAGAGAGAGTGTGAAGACTAACACTAGTAGTAGTTGATTACTTGATTTGTATATACACATATATTTACTAATTTAGAGAGAGAAAGAGGAAAGTTCCGTATGATATAGAGAGAGAAACTCAACCATGAAACACATTTTCAAGAAGCTTCATCATCCAAATCGATCGAACGACGCCGCTCAATCTACTTCATCGGCGGCATCCTCATCTTCTCCGTCGTCGTCTTCATGTGCTACCGATCATCGGAATTCGAGTTCGAGTTCTCTATCACCGTCGAGTCCTTCCACGATTTCGAGTCCGTCAACGGCGACGGCGGCCACTGCTGCTCCGGGGAGTGCTGGTGGAGGAGGAGGGAATATTCCGACGATCAATCGGCAGCAGGATTATTATACTTCGGAGGAAGAGTATCAGGTGCAACTTGCCCTAGCGTTGAGTGTGTCGTCCTCGCAGTCTCAGGATTCTTTCCCCTCCGATGTTAATTCAAGTAACGGTCAAATACTCGCCGGAGGGAGAAGCGCTGCTGGCTTGGCACGTGATAGGGAGGATGCCGCTGCTGACTTGTTATCCAGGCAGTATTGGGTAAAATTTTGAGTTCTCATTGTTGTTGAATTTGCTTCGTTAGTCATGCATTGAAGATTTGAATAGCTTAATAATTTTTATACTTTGCTAGTTCTTGGAATATGTTTATGACTTACTTTATCCTCTTATCAGGATTATGGTGTGCTGGACTATGAGGAGAAAGTTGTTGATGGTTTCTATGATGTATATACTCTCTTTACAGATCCAACAAATCCCGGGAAAATGCCATCTCTTACTGAACTTGAGACAAATCCTGGGAGTTCTGACTTTGAAGGTGTGATAATTAATCGGAGAATTGACCCCTCCTTGGAAGAGTTGATGCAGATTGCGCACTGTATTTCATTGGACTGCCCTGCCAGTGAGATTAGTCTGTTAGTACTGAGGCTTTCTGAACTTGTAACTGGGCATTTTGGTGGGCCAGTAAAGGATGCAAATATCATATTGGCCAAATGGATAGAAATTAGCACCGAGTTGAGGACATCACTTCACACCAGTGTGCTACCAATTGGATCCCTGAAAATTGGGATTTCACGTCACCGTGCACTGCTCTTTAAGGTGATTATCATAATCAATTGTTATGCCTGTTTTTTTCATTGGGACAGACGGATTGAATAGCTTCTTGCAGTCCATAATAACAAGCATTGGACAGAGGCAATGTTAACTGGCTTTCTGTTGAGGATCTTTTTGTGTAAAATATTACATTTACTTCAACAGTTTAGGACTTTTGAATCATGACAATAACCCATTTACTTGCTTAACTGTTAGAAATGATGGACTCCTCCTAATAAGGAAAACTTAACGTAGGAAGCTATACTTACAATTTAAATTATTGTTCTGCCAAAATCTGTTTGATTTGTCATACTTAATATAGATAATAAGGCTATGCTCTTTATGTGAACAATTGAGGACTTTTGGATCGGGACAATGAACCATTTAATTTACCGTTAGACATGCTGGGCTAACATGGAAAACTATAAAAGTAGGAGGCTATACTTACAATTTAATGAGAGAAAGTTCTGTTTGATTAATGAGAACTAACTTGTGGATAAGTATGTTCTTTATGTAAATATCTATACAATACACTTGTTTCATTGGTTTATCTAGATCCCTAAACCATTTTTCTTAAACCAAGAAAACAATGAAGAGTAAAGAAAGTTTTAATTGACAAATTAATATTAGAAACCACTAGAATACCATGTTTTGTAGATTTCTTAAACAATTCATCCTTTATTTATCATACATGGTATCTGAGGCTCAAGCCTCTGATTTATGCTTTCTTGAGTTAGCATGTTTTGCGGGAAGAAGTAAGCACCTTTTCTAGCTCACTAGGAAGCACTGGTATCAGTCTTGTGATGACCACCTTGTAGTTGCATATCCTTAAAATGTTATTCTTATTCTGTCAAGGAGCTTTGGTAGATTTGATGGTTGGCAGTTTGGTCTTTGTTGAGTCATATAAGTTTCTTTGGATACTCCACCTAACCTTAGACAAACCCATTCTTACACTCATAAGTCCGTGTTAAATTGAATTAAATGTATGAGCCCCACTGGTTATGTGTGCAAAAGGGTGTTTGGTTATGTAAAGTCTTGGATTAGGGTAGAAGGGTAGTAGCTTAGTCGAGTGTTGTCGTACTTCTAGTAGTATGACTTAGGTATCGCGTAGTTTTTTCTTCTCCTTTCTTCCGTTCTCTTTTTTCTTTTCCTTCCTCTCTTTTTTCTCTCCAATATGTTCTAATATCGGTTGCTGCACTTGTTATATGCATTGTTATTTTGTTGTCCTTTTTCTCTCGTACTTCTTTGCTTTTTTGAGCCGAGGGTCTATCAGAAACAACCTCTCTACCCCGCAAAGGTAGTGGTAAGGTCTGCGTACATCCTACCCTCCCTAGACCCCACTTGTGTGATTACACTGGACATATTGTTGTTGTTGTTGCTTTAATGTTTTGGATTAGATGCTTATGCTCTTTGACAACTTTCAATACACTTAGCTGAAAACTGAGGAGGTGCTGCCTAATGCTCATCTTCAAGAATCTTTAAATGCTGTAAATCTACCTAGAGGTTGGCCTTATCTCCCAATGGGCCAATTTAATTTGCATCATTGATCTACAAAGCTTTGTTACCTTTATTTTGCACCACTACAATTCAGCTCAAATCACGCGCATAGTCTTCTGTACTTATGATCTCATTTTACTGGCTTTTGACTTAAAACTTTTTAAAGGTACTCTGGGAGGGGTGTGGGTAATTCTTTTTATTTTAATCAGATATAAGTCTGAAATAGTGGGAAAATTTGTATTGAAGTTTACTGACGTTATGCTCTTGTAGCATTTGAGTGATTAGTCTCTTATCTATTAAGATTTGTATCATTATCATCATTGTTGTTCTTACTTGATGCAGGTACTAGCTGACCATGTTGGAATACCCTGTAGACTTGTTAAAGGGAGTCACTACACTGGTCTCGAAGACGATGCTGTCAACATTGTAAAGTTACCAAATGATAGGTGAATTGTGAAGTTCAATAGCTTTTCTTAAATCTAACTAGGAGGGAACAATTATATATCCAAATTTGCCATGTTGCCGATAGTATTGTGCATGTTTGACCTTGTTTAATTCTGTTTACAATTCTTTTCGCTCTCGAAGCTGTTGTTGCTAGAGTGTCCTACATAAGTTGCCGAAATGAGGGTTGTCTCTTATATAGTCTTGGACAACTTTCACCTCATGGGCTAGCTTTTGTGATTGAGTTAGACCAAGTCTGTTTTCTTTAACATTTCTGCTATTAAAGAGCTATGATGATTGTATTAAAAGTGCTTATGTGTCCTTTTTATGTTTTACATGAACTGTTTTGCAAACATTTGGATACTATGTAGTCCATTGGTATTTGACAAACTATTGTTCGGAACTTTATTTCTCTGCCTTAAATTTTAGTTTCTTAAAGCATTTTGTCTTATTATTTATAAAGTTGACAGGTGTTGATCTCCTCTTTCCTTGTATTTTGTGGAGTTGTTAGCACTACTTTTATGTCTAAATTTGTTTTCCATCTTGTGCTATTTACATACTATGAGGTGAACCTCGCAATATATTAGAGAGGTCAAGTCAAATGTTGCTGTTTCATCCCAGGGTAGAATGTTATCTTTGTGAAAATTTGCTTACCTTTTGCTGTTAAAATTCTCAATACTGACTTTACATCTAAATATGTTGTCCAGTTCCCTTCATGTACTCCTGTCACAAATGAATGGCGACATTTGAATTACGATTATATATTATAAGAAGAGATTAGAATGTGTTTTTATTAACCATGGCACCATATCATATTATTTAGTTGGAAGTATGCAATAGAGAATAATCATATTTGATACGAGTTTGAAAGGTTCCACATAAAGTTGTATTATTTCTAATATTACTCCTCTGTCCCACTATCTGTTTCCTTTTTGTGTCATCGCAAAATGGTAACCTTTATCCTTGAGGTTTAGATTTAATGCATTTTCTATAATCTATAAATTCGTGTAGGACAATCTGTACTCTTCTCAATGCAATTTCTCCTCTAAACACAGTCTAACACATGGGTCTACATGTTTCCCTCACTGAACAACCCTCACTTCTAACATTTGTGTCGAACTAAGACAATTAAACTGGATGGAGTTAAAAGTCTCTTCTATAACATGACTCGATATTTTTTTTTCTATGAAGTGTAACATGATACGTTATTGCAGCGCAACAAAATAAACACGGACCTTATTAAATGGATTAGTTGTCTTCACATGCTTGCACGTCTTCGTGTAATTGAGTTAAGTCGTCATGAATATCATTAGATCGATCTTGGACTGTGGCCAAAGTCATTTGCTTTAAGTGTTCTGAGCTGTAGTCATCTATACAATCTTATGAGACATGTGATCTTTCTACAGTTGCAACTTCAAATTGTATCTCTTACTACCCGAAGCATTTGTTGCTGCAATTGCCTTATTACGTACACGTGCATGTATTGCAGCATTTGTGATTAATTCATTGTTGTCGCATACCTCTCTAATTTCAGCCTCTAAATCAATTCTTTGCCTTCAGCGAGTTTTTGGTTGATCTCATGGGAGCACCAGGCACACTCATACCAGCTGATGTTCTTAGTGCAAAGGATGCTTCTTTTAAAACATACAGTCCGAAATTGAACAAGATTCCAAGTTTGCCGCCCAATAGTGATTCTGGAGTTTCGTACCCGAGACAGAACTTTTTATCTGGTCATAATTCTGGGTTAGGAGATGATTTCTCCAATAGATCTAAGCCCGAGAAGATAGAATCAGTTCATTTAATCTCAGATGCAGGTAGTAGCTCCACTGCTGGTTCTTCTGGAATCAATAAAAGGCCATCTTCTAATCAAGTTGATTGGACTTCGCCATTAGCAATTGGAACTTCTTTGTACAAAGGGGGCCGTGGACCCAATGCGGCTGGTGATGGCTTGAGGTTGAATGTAAATGTCGTTCCTTATGATCAGAATAACCCTGAGGATCCAAAAAATCTTTTTGCTGATCTTAATCCGTTTCAAATAAAAGGCTCTGGCAACACATTGTTGCAGAAAAACCCTGCTAGAAACAAAATCAGTGAATTGCAACAGCCAAAAAATACTTTTGTCCCCGGACGACCTCCTGCCCCTATGATGTGGAAAAATCGGTATGCGCACAATGAGGTCCCCTGGAAAAATGAATCTGATTCTGAGGGACCTTTTCCAAAGAAAAATGGTGGATCTAGTGGGTATAATACATCATCAATTGCATCTACCAGCTCAAATATACCACGTAAATCTTCCCCTGATACTTCCAGGTTACATGAAAATTCACAGCCCGCTTATAGAGGAAATGATGGGGTTGCTTCCACCAGGGATTACAGTTCCAAACTATCAGCTGAGCTTGAATTTAGAAGGTTGTCTGTCGAGAACAGTCAAAACAATAATAGAGAAACAAGTCAATGGGATGGGTACAGTTTGCAGAGTGACGAGTTAAATAGGACACAATCATATGGACAAGATGTTATTCTGGAAAGTGATCACATAAGAAATTTGCAAGCTCAGTCAATAGGAACAGATATAAAATTGAAGGAGCCAGAAAATCCAACTTCTTCAGGAGATCTAGGTCCAAGTGTTAATCCTGTATTTGATGATGTTGGTGATTGCGAAATTCCATGGGAAGCTCTTGTCATTGGCGAGAGAATTGGTCTTGGTAAGCCTTTGTTTGTCCTGACTGAAAATTTATACCTAATGCTTGTCATGGAGGAGTGAATAGAGTGGATGTCTGTTAGTGTAGGTTTAATATTTTAATGGAGATTACTCAGTTGCTTGGTTAATATAGGTGAAAAGAATAAAAGCCTCAACATACTTTCTTATCTCCGTCTAGAGTAATGCAATCAAAGCTTTATCCACTTAATCATTTGTGTATGAATTTAACTTAGATACACTAACAGTGTAGAGAGATTTTTACACTATCAGTGACCTTTGACTTGTGATAGCAGGTTAGTTACTATCTTTATCAGTTTACTGGTTAATGCTCATCAAGAGGTTTACCTGTAATTACGTAATAAGAGACATGATTGTGTAAATATCTTTTACACTGTCGATGTATAGAACTTAAACATTTTGCTTACACTTCTAAATTTTCTATTGTGGGATATCTCTCTGGAAGCAATCATGATTCTAATATTCTAGGTAATATTGTTGGTTACCCTTAGAATGTTTTCTTCACTCTGAAGTTTTCTGGTCCCATTTTCAGGTTCCTATGGAGAGGTTTACCATGCAGATTGGAATGGCACGGTAAGTGATTTTATTTCAAGTATTCCTAGGAGTGTTTGTTTCATCTTCCCATTCATTAATTGTTGCTAGCCATGTAAATAGGATCAAACAATTGGTTTCAAGTTCTGAGTTCTCAGTGTGTTCTTTTTTTGCTATATTCTCTATAACTGGCCTCACATCATCACTTTACAATATTCTAATTTCTACTTTGTGTAGTACCAAATATGTTGTTATCATTAAGTGAAAGCTTTGATGTAATTACTTGACTGTATTGAATATTGAATGCTTTTGCTTGTGAATCTGTCTATAATAGGAGGTTGCTGTAAAGAAGTTCCTCGATCAGGATTTTTCAGGTGCAGCTTTGGCCGAGTTTAAGAGAGAGGTTTGGATTCTGCACTGTTATATTTTTGTACTATTTGATGCCTGCATTGAATTTTAAAAATCTAGAGTATTAGAAACATGTTCTGGTCTGCGCTATAATTTTAAAAGAGGTTATGCCAGCATAGTCCCAAAAACCTGGTCCTGTCATTTTCTGGTTCTGTCTAATCACCTCTAGAACTGTACTCCGTCATTCTCTTTTAAGATGGATCTATAACCCTGGCTGACCACAGGGAAGATTAAGTAGTTCTGTGATTTTTGCATTTATGGGGAGTATGCTGGGATAACCTCTTTTTAACAATATTGTGTTCTTTTTGGTGGAGTCCATTGTAGCTGTAAGAATCACCTTTTGTCCGTTTTCAAGAGTCTTGGATTGTCCGCCACAAGCTATACATGCTGAAGTAGATCTATCTGAAGACAGTTTAATATGTTAATTGACTTGTGTGTTATATTAGTGCCAACAAGAATCTGTAACAGCCGTAATTGCCCAATCATTTTTTGGTTTATCCTGTCGTTAACTCTCAAAAGTCTTGCAAGGCTCTCAAATTGTCCGACTGTCAGAAATTTCCGTAATCGTTCAATTGGGTCAGGCTTTATTGACCCTGAGATTGGATCTGGCCCGGGGGTGCTGTCATGAAAACTAAAATTCTGTTATGCCAAAAATAGTAGAAATACGAAGAGAAAATTAGAATATCGGTTGAAAAGTTAGTTTGATAAAGAAAACATGAAATAAAAGTTTAAAATTTTGAGCAGCTAAAAGAATTTGGATTCTTGAAAGCTAAGAAAGTTGTGTAGAACAATATCATTAGTGAATGGTGTCACAGTCACAGATTTTGTAAAGTACCAACTTGAAAAGAGAGTCACGAGAATTGGAATGAAGTACTTAAAAGATATTCTCCTCCATTCTATTAATAGAACAGTTGACTTACCATTCTATTTGGATGTGAAAATTAGCTTCACTGAGCATCTTTGTTGTCTTTAAGGCCTAATAATAAGACATGTAAAAATATTTTCCGTTACGAACATGACTTGTGTATTTTCCTTTCTTGTTTCAGCTTTAGTTTATCAGTTTCATTTTGGTAGCGTACTTGTTTGGCGAGAATCCTAGGTCTGATTTCTGGGTTAGCTGCTAATCAATTCTGTGTTTTTCTTGTGTAGCTCTATTTAACTGTATTTTTGAAGAGATGTTCCTCTCAGATGTCATGTTTGTCCTTATTCTTTTGCTTGCTGCTTACCTTTCTTCTTGTTGAATGCATCATTAATTAACATAAATGGTTCTTAATGGCAGGTGCGTATCATGCGTAGGTTACGACATCCAAATGTTGTTCGTTTTATGGGTGCTATAACTCGGCCTCCTCACCTTTCTATTATCACCGAGTTCTTGCCACGGTATGTTTGTATTTTGATTTGCTTTCCCTTTTTCCTTCCATATTTGCCATCATTAGTAAGATTTTGGTTGTTGTCACAGTCAACTTATTGTATGCTATGCTACATGGACTTTTTTCTTTGATGCACTTGTGCTGAAAGGATATGGCGTTGGCGCAAGCACTCTATGCAAATCCTTCACTATATTTTAGATATGTGTACCACTTACTTACCAACACTTGGATCTTACTCATTTTGGTTCGGCGATCTGATTAGGACTTAGTGTCCACTGGAACAGAGAGTACAGGGTGCTTTTATCATTGTACATAAATCCTTGTATTATTTTCCCCTTATGCAGCAAAATAGAAGTTCTATGTTCAGGCCTAATAAGTGTTTTTGTAAAAGGAAAAAAGGCAAGTACAGTTAATGAGTTGAGATTTCAATGATTCAGATTCAGGCCTTATATATATAAAAAAAAATTATGGTGATTCAGATTCAGACCTTATAAATGATGGCGATCTCATATCTACTAAGCTATAACATGAATATTCCTCTAGTTGTCTTTATTGCATTTTGTGGATGAAAATCAGGTTTACCATTTGGATTATTTTTTATTTATTAAAAACCTTTGGTTATCTCACCTTATAATTGTTTCCTTGTAATATGTTTTCTGAGAGCCCTCCCAGAATTTTGTTTTCTAAATTGACATGAATACTACAAAGATGAAGCCTATATTATATTGTGATTGTGTTTGATTTGTGGTACTACAAAGTGCCAAGTGTTAACGTCTCTTGCAGCCAAACATTGATTAGTTATTAAATACTATCTAATTGTAGCAAGCAATTAGTGATTCTGAATATTTTTTTTCTTGTGAAAGATGAAATTACTCATCTAAAATATCATGCTTTTCAGAGGTAGCTTATATCGGTTAATTCATCGTCCTCAATCTCAAATTGATGAAAGGAGGAGAATCCAAATGGCCCTTGATGTGGTATGATCCAGAAACAACTTTACATGATCAATATGGCATGGTGATACATTTCTTTTGCTTATGTTGATCTTAGAGGTTCTCTTGTGCAGGCAAAGGGCATGGATTGCTTACATACAAGCAACCCTACAATTGTTCACCGTGATCTGAAGTCACCTAATCTTTTGGTTGATGAGAACTGGAATGTTAAGGCATGTCTTTTTCAAATGCTTTTATCTTTTCTTGTTACTTTTGCATGAACTCATATTACTTCTGAGCGAGAAAAATTTATTATTTTTGCCCTCAGTGTTTTGGTTCAGTAGTAAGAGCGCAGTGCGTGATGTGTGGATTAGCACACGTCATGAGTTCAAACCCTGTCCTGGACAAAATAGTCGGGTATTTAACTGGAGAAAAGTGGAGGAAGTGGAGGGATGGACCTAATTTTCCACGGAGTTTCGAACTGCTCACCAAGTGTCCCTCGAGGATTTCTCAGTTATAAGAAAAGTTGATCTTAATTTTGGTTTGTAAACCCATTATGCTTCAGTGAAATGCTCACCAACTGCGAGAATCCTTGAGCAAACCATTATACTCTTTTCTTCAATTTTATAATTCAGGAGAGCAAAATGAAAAAGAAAGTAATGCAGTAATGCGATTATGTTCATTTTGGACGGGGAAGTGTACTTGGTTGTGGTTGTTCTATTAGGTACTCTGAATATCTTTCGAACCATTCCTTAATTTATCGGATGTCCCTTGGAATGCAGGTATGTGATTTTGGCTTGTCTCGCTTGAAACACAACACTTTTTTGTCATCCAAATCAACAGCTGGAACGGTGAGAACAATATATCCGTTTTCTATATTTTAGATGTGTTATCCTTACCGTGAAGTTTGGATACTAATTATTTTCTTTCTTCACTTCCTTTCTTATTTTCTAACCTGGTGTTTTTATTTCATAGCCTGAGTGGATGGCGCCAGAAGTTCTCCGCAATGAACCTTCGAATGAGAAGTGAGTTAACAGTTACTTCAACAATTCCATGTTTTGCTCATAGTCTGTGTCGAGATAGTCTTGCTGTTCTATTTTTTCCCTTACAAATTTGACCTTTTTGTTTTTATGTCAACCTTCATGTTTGGCATGCACGCCATTGTTCAACATGTTTCTATTACTTGTTACCTTTGTTAAGAAAATAGATCTTGGGTTCTTATTAAAAAATAAAAAAAAAATAGATCTTGGGTCTAACAGAAACCCCAAAAGCTAGCTCATTAGTGAGGATTGCTAAGACTATACATTATAATGAGACAACAGCCCATTCCCTTGACCATCGTGGTCTAACACTTCTTCACATGCCCAGGGCGGACATCTTGAGCGTGAACAACATAACATAGGAGCCCTTAAGGAAATAGACCTTAGGTCTAACTAGTCCAAGAAACTAGTTTATGGATGAGGATTGCACAAGACCATAAAAAAAGACTACCCCTTCACTTGATCAATGTAGGACAATCTAAAATGTTTGGTGCCTCGGATAAGATCCAAAATGGGGGAAATTTTTCAGTGAATTTCATTTCTACTTGGCAGAAGTTGAGTTTTGAGATAGTATTAATGTCCATGGAGCTGGACTGCTGCTCCATCTCTGCAGGTATGAGAAGGAATCTTTTCATCAACTGCCTGGGATCCAAATGGCAGCTTTAAGATTTTCTTATATTTTCCAAAATGGCAAGCTTCACCCAGGATAGGATTCTTGGTTATGTAGTTCCACACTTAAATAACATAGCTAATATGACCTGAAGGAATTGTAGTGGCGTAAATCTGTTTTTTTCCCCAAAATGGCAGGCGGCATCCAGGATAGGATTGTTGGTAACATAGTTCCAAACTTGAATAACATTGCTAATATGACCTGAAGGAATTGTAGTGGCATAAGCTGTTTGCTGAACTCTTTTTAACCACTGTATCTTACTTTTAAACTAAACGTGATTTCCTGAATGAATATTTTCTTTTGTGGAATTGTTCTTGATTACATAGGAGTGAATTCTTGGTCACGTAGGACGGAAATGAGTTCATAGATGGCAAAGCTTGCAACGTGCATTTATTTTTCAGCAGATTTTGTGTGTTCCTCAGCTAACTAAAAATTTTGCTCACTCGACAGGTGTGACATCTACAGTTTTGGTGTCATTCTATGGGAACTTGCTACCTTAAGATTACCTTGGAGTGGGATGAACCCTATGCAAGTAGTGGGAGCTGTTGGTTTCCAGAATAAACGTCTTGAGATTCCAAAGGAACTTGATCCTATAGTAGCAAGAATAATATGGGAATGTTGGCAAACGTAAGAGTGACACACACCTTTAATATTCTTTATGATTTTGTATTGTTTTTCTCAAGATGTAGAATGCTAATTACCTCATACATTGTATTTTCCCAGTGATCCGAACTTGCGTCCATCATTTGCTCAGCTAACAGTGGCTTTAACATCATTGCAACGACTTGTCATTCCTTCCTATGTGGATCAGCCGAGCTCCCATTTGCCACAGGAAATCTCCGTAAATTCTACCCCGTAAATTTTTTTGGCTCAAGTGCTAATGTGGACTGGTCATTTTATATCTGAGGAAAGCAAGGGTTTGGTTTTCGTTCCTTTCCTATGGAAAGACAGAAGGACAGGGGACTATCTCTTGGCAAAGGGGTAGATGGTGCTTGTTGCTCAAAAATGTTTTAGGAAGAAAAAGCATACTTGGTAGTGCTCTTTAAATGTGTCGTTACTTGTAACTCTTCTTGTATAGTGGTTATGTATAAGTTGATCCCAAAGGGAGCGGTTGTCTTTCTGAAATGTATATTCTTAGTGACCATAACATCCTTGGTTGAGCCCCCCTTCAATATAACGGGGTGGCGCCGGTAAACACTCGTCACATGATCCCTGTATAGTCTATACAACAGTGGTTAAGTTGCCACTTATATAACGCATATATGATTGCCTTCAAACTGTACCATGTCTCAGGTATTATGCCAATTCCACCTCCCTTTGGTAAGTCTGCACTGTCTTTCCCTGTATTCATATCAATTGTCGAATGTACAGTGGTTATTCACTTGGGAAGCCAAAAATATATCTTAAAGTGACCTGCTTGTGTGATCAAATTTTTTCAGAGTTTGATTGTATTTTATAAGTTTAATACCATAATAGTTCGTACAACTTTGAATCTCTCTTTTATTAAATTATTTTATATCTAAACCACGATAATCCAACATTGAATAGCTCCGTTAGTCATACTGCTTTAACCCATCCAAAGCACTTTCAAACCATTTGGCTTTAGTTCCTTGTATATCATAGCATTTTCTGTTCCATTGCACCTTATTCTATGGTCTTGAGGCAAAAACAATTTATCATATTCTGTGGCATGTCATTTGTCAAACATAATCAAACAAACAAATGTAGTAGTTGTTCAGAACTATATTACCTGATTCACATTTAACTGAGTTGATACTATGTAAAACACAAAACCAGTATAGCCTTTTATTTCAAAAGTAAAACACTGCTGAGTTCTGCTCAATACATAAAGATTTCTATCTAGTAAAGAGCAAAAATAAGATCGAGAGAAAAAGCATGTAACTGAAAAATACTCACTTCCCTTGTGGTCGCAATATGCCTTCCCTAAGGAACCCAGCTTTCTCCAATACCCTTTGGGATGCCTTATTACTTCAGGAAAGTCATTATACACTTGAGGGGTTGCCATTTTGACAGCCTTAGTAGCAATCCCCTGCCCCCAATATTCAAAAGCAATAGCATATCCTATATCTGCTCGACTTCTATCATCACCTGATTCAAGAGATTCAGATTAGTCGAGCCAGTGAATCTCAGATACTGAATGCATAAAGAGATTAAAAAAGCTCACCTGTTCCAGGAAATACCGATACAAACCCGATTGAGCGGTCATGGATGCATATTGATACACACTTCCTTGATGAAGGTCGTCAAAATGGTCCGAGTTACTCGATCATCACCTACCCATAACATCATATCATCGACGTCCGTCTCTCTGAATGGATTCTTGAGGACTCCATATCTCTTTCAAGTATGGTAGATCTCTCAATAACAATGATTGGAGCTTTAATGGATTGTTGGTTCTTCAACTAAGCTTTATATATTACAGTAGCATAAATGGAGCAGTACCTACCTTATAAAATTGTTAGTCAAAGACTAGGATTTTAAAATGTGACAATGGGCAATGGGGCATCATTTAAAGAATACCAGCAAAAACCTGAGCTTTTTACAAAGTCTAAGTAAACAATATATAATATAATTATTTTTTTCTCATCTTTACTTAACCTATTCAGTGTTTGAAATACAATTACATTCTAAAAGCCCCTCATCATATGATAAAACTATACCTACTGCCTTTTCCAGAATCCAGAACTCATAAACTCAAAATTCTAGATCCGCCTCTGGTTTCTTCCACTTAAAGAAACAAAGCTCTGCTCGTACACATATCCGTAGGAAACCACATTAACATCATTAGCAGCAAAAGTCCGGAATCCAAATCTTTGCCCTTGGTATACAACTAGTTTTCTTTCTCCATTGAATAAACTTGCCTCTAGTAAGACCTCACCATTCTCAAACAAGTACCTTGGTTCAAAGGAAACATATGGTTTGGATAGATCAAAACATATAGTTAACAAATCAGTCCATGAATCTTCAACGCTGTATTCCTTCAGTGCCCATAAATGAAAAGTACCCGATGAATAGTTACAAGAAATTCAAAGCATTTCACCGAGTACTGCCAACATGAAACTATTTGCTGAGTCCATTGCTATCACGAAGTGTAGAGTAATTAAGCTTTGGTATTTGGATCTCCCCATACTTCTCCTCTGATATATCAAGTGAAACAACTACACAAGGTCCATCCTGATAACAAGTATGATAAGCAAACCAGTGGAATGCACCATTTAGGAAGCAGCAAACAGATCCAGCATAAAGAATTGGCCGAGGTAAGTCTTGAATTTTTCTCCATGAGTTGTTTTCCAACGAGTACAACTTCATTTCAGATCTGTATTGACCTCCAAATTCATGTACCATTCTTACGACAGTATAGTCATCACATGTAGTAGAGTTGTAGCCGATTCCAAAAGTAACATGCAATGAAAAATTCTGAACTGTCTTTGGGAGTTCAATAGGTGAAGCTGGAAGTGTCTTAGATTCACCAGTCGAAGGGTTCAACAAGGAAACTCTTGCATCTGTAAGACCCCCGTAGATTTTTGCACAAATCAAGCCATCACAGAAGCCATAGAACAACATGGGGTAGTAGTAGTTAAGAGTCACTATATCCTTAATAGGCTTATCTGAAAGCAGAACAGCAAGAGGGGAGAAAGTTAAAGGACATGACCTAATAATCACATTTTTAAGATTGATTTGGTGCTTTGCTAGGCTTAGATGTCTCTTTCTGAAACCAGGTCAGTTGACAAAGGCATACCAGGACTTAGAAACGCACCCGAATCTGATCACAAATCTCACAGGAAGTCTCAACAGGATTTCGACGATGATCTCGTGTGGCAGTTCTACAACAGTAGCTTTGTTCAGTTTCATCTGTGAAGAAGCCATAACCAGAATAGAACTAATGGTGAATTTCCCTTGTTCAAGGGCACACTAGGACATGCTTCAGTCGATCAAACGAATATCTGGTACAAACTCTATTTAGAAGCTCAATTAGAAGCCAAACACAAGAAAAGTATCAGCCGGCCCATGTAAATTTAAAATGAATAAGAATTTAGAAAGAACTGCATAAATGGATGACCTTAAACTTTAACAAACAGCAGTTGGTATTTACTTTGTTAAAGCAAAGCTTTCACTTGTCCTATTATTGACATGAAGTAGCCTTATTACGAGATGAAATATTAAAAAGAGTAAAAAAAAAAAAGTATAGTAGCTATTCTGAACTGTATTACTTGATCCACAAAACCAGTATAACCTTTTATTTCAAGAGTAAAACACTGCTGAGTTCTACTCAATACATAAAGATTTCTATCCAGTAAAGAGCAAAAACAAGACCGAGAGGAAAAGGTCGTTATAACGGAGCTAGTCACTTTTCAGCTATGTAATCGAAAAAATAGCCATTGTCCTAGAGTTTCAACTTCTACAAGTGAAACTACATGACAGTATCCTGGAACTTCACCAATAGAAGTTGAAACTCTGCAATGATGGCTAATTTTCAATTACATGGGTTAAAAAAATTTGCGACTTTTTCATGGGCCTGAAGGAGTGTTATCATTAGACTCAGTGGATAAGAGACTGTACATCACCAGATCCACTATTTTCCCTTTATGGTATCCATATTTTCTCAATATCCCCTCTTTGATGAATCCAACCTTCTCCAATACCCTTTGGGATGCCTTGTTTTCAACATCAGCTAATGCCTGAAGCCTTATTACTTCAGGTCAATGCCTCTTCTTTCGAGGTTAAAGTCTTCCATCGGATGGTCCGAGTTACTCGATCATCGCCTACCCATAACATCATATCATCAACATCCGTTAACTAATTCTTGAGGAGTTCATCTCTATTTCCAGGACCAGTATGCAGATCTCTCAGCAACAATAATTGGAGATTTAACGGATTGTTTGTTGCTCAACTAAGCTTTATATATTATAGTTACATAAATAGAGTAGTACCTACCTTTACAATTTGTTAGTCAAAGAGTAGGGATTTTAAAATGTGACAATGACAGTGAGGCATCATTTATTTTTTTTGTTTGTGAAATTGTGAAATCACCATAATCTACATTCAGTGATAATTTCAAGGATTTTTATATTATTAGTATAATTTTACTGGTTGTAATACGTTATTTATCATCTTTTACAACTTACTAATCCATGCTGGTTATAAATGTAAGTTAATACTTTATATCTTAGTAAGGGCTTTATCTGTCTTATGAGTGAGAGCCGAGTGTGATTTGTTAAAGAAAAAAAGTGTAGTTCCATGAACTAAGCTCCTGTTATGCGTGGGATCGGGGAAAGGTCCGGGATTATCGGTACCTATTAGCATATACACAATTTCATCCACATTCTGTACTACAGTCGGTCAAAACAAATGAAAGAAATTATTCGTAATCTCATAACTCAAGTTGGATAACTTTCAAACAGTTCAAAGTAAAATCTTTCGGCAATTTCATTTATTCAAAGTCCAAAACCTTATGTGAAGCCTTGTTATCCAAAACAGCAAAAGGTTGAAGCTTTACTATTCCAGGAAAGTCATTGAACACTTGAGGGATTGCCATTTTGAGTACCTTAGTAACAATCCCCTGCCCCCAATAATCAAATGCAATCGCGTAACCTATATCTGCTCGATTCTTGTCATCACCTGATCCTGGATAGATTACCCAAAAGGATTCGAATCATCGATGCAAATGGATACATGCCAAGGGCGAGGTATACACACTTCCTTGATGAAGCTCAATGCTTCTTCTTTCGAATTCAAAGTCTCCCATCGCCTGCCCATAACAACACATCATCAACGTCCGTCTCTCTGAATGGATGTAAGCTAATTCTTGAGGACTCCATTGATGAAGTTCCAGTATTCTTTGTAACGGGTAAATTTTGTTGAGTTCACGTACCATTTATATAGGATGAGGTTTACATGAAAAAGTCTTTTTTGGAGTTAATGTATAAAAGGTCTTCTTACAAAAAGGTATTTTTGCCCATATACTAGCCAATATTTTTGTAATCTACAATTTGAAGTTTATACATTTCATTATAGCTTGTTTGACCAAGTTTTTGGGAAGCAAAATAGTGCTTATTTTAAAAAATTGAGGTGTTTGAAGAAGTTTTTGGGAGAAAATAACTGCTCTTCTAAGAGTCGCAGCAACTTTTTTAGAAGCTAAAAAGGTATCTTTTTCCTAAAAGCAGATTTGATAAAAATACACTTATTGAAAACATTTTTAAAAAGTTTAATCAAACATTAGTTGCTGCTCAAAAGTGTTTTTTAAAATTTATTAGTCAAACACAAATTGCTTCTCACCAAAAAATTTAGTATAAATTGCGTTACAATTTGACTACAAAGTGTTTACAAATCCTGACAATTCATTAGAACTTGCACATAAATTTCACCAATATATTTTTTCTTTAAAATTTTTCTGACTTATCCTTGATCCAAGTGAAAAAAATTGATATCCAGCTTTTAATACCAATTTCAATAATTTTAATTATTAGATTCAACTCAAATTTTTTTTAAAAAAAACTTACTTTGTTTTTTTCAATAATTAAGCTCAATAAAATTCAACAATAAACATTTTTTAAGAAATATATATAATGTTGAAGAAGGAGAAGGAGAAGGAGAAGGAGAAGGAGCATATATATAATGTTGAAGAAGGAGAAGGTGTGTGCACAATAACCACACCCTACTCTGCGTCCTCCCACACCCTCAAAATTTAAATTTAAGAAATAATATTGTTTGACTTGTCCTAGATACTTCAAGTGAAAAAAATTGATATCCAATTTTTAATATCAATTTCAACAATTTTAATTATTAGATTCAACTCAAATCTTTAAAAAATAGTAGATTTTTAACTTAAACAATCTAAACCAATCATAAATAAATAATGATGGCTAAAGAAAAAAATAGGAAAAAAAAAAAGAATCAAAAAAGTAGGAAAATGTAATATAAAAGCAACACATACACAATGCAGCAGCATCAGCATCAGCAGCAGGAGGAGGAGGAGGAGGAGGAGCAGCAGAAGCAGAAGAAGAACGAGGAGGAGAAGAAGAAGGAGGAGAAGAAGAAGGAGAAGAAGGAGAAGGAGAAGGAGAAGAAGGAGGAGGAGGAGGAGGAGGAGGAGGAGGAGGGGGAGGAGAAGGAGGAGAAGAAGAAGAAGGAGGAGGAGGAGGAGGAGGAGGAGGAGGAGGAGGAGGAGGAGGAGGAGCAGAAGAAGCAGAAGAAGAAGCAACAGAAGAAGCAGAAGCAACAACAGCACATATATAATGCTGAAGAAGGAGAAGGTGTGTGGACAATAATCACACCCTACTATGTGTCCCCCACACTCTTAAAATTTAAATTTAAGAAATAACATTGTATAAGAAATTAAATTGGATACTAGAAACGTGAACTTAAAAATAAAAGCTTTAAGATTTTAAGATAAAATTCATATATTGAATTAACTTACTTTTCTAGATAATTCACACTTGGACCCAATACTAGTTATATCATTAAATTAAAATTTTAATTTTTTTTATATATTTATTTTTATATTAAAATATATTTAAAATATTTTATCATATAATATTCATATTCAGCACCCGAAGTAAGAATCTTAGTTGCAGCAATATTCGGAGCCACGTCAACACCCAGAGCAGGAATCTTACAGCAACAGTAACAACAATAACATTAAGAACATAAATATTCACTGACTGTGTGATAATAATAATAGCAGTGCAAATGACAGTACAGATATCAAATACTATTAAATTCTCATTATCATAAGAGAACTTATAACATAAATCACAAAACAAGTGTAGCATTCCAAAATCGATAGCCAGATATCTCAAAAAATATTAAAAGGAAGAAAATGACTCATGCTGCAAACATGGAGGTCAATAGATCATTGCAGTTTTAACTTGTCTGAATGAGAAGGACAATACAACCAACGGCAATGACTCTGATGAAGTTGAGTAAGGAGCGGTATTTAGCATGCAATCAACTGTCCAAAATTTTCACAGGCAAATTTTTTCAACAATGAATTAAAGAAAAAAAAAGAGATGCAAAGTACATTGTAATAGCGAATTTAATTTTTGGGTAATTTTTTTCTTCAATGTTAATAACATAATGGATAAAATTTGATTGATGACACTCCAAAAAAAAAATCTGAGTGAAAAGATTGAAACCTTGTAAAAAGTTACTCTACCAAGATTTTCAAACTTCACGGATTTAAGGACTTTGTAATCTCTCCCTATAAAATTGACCCCGATACAGTAGGTATCATAATACACAATTTCAAAGTCAGGTATATTTACTTCAAAAGGACAATTAATTCTTTGATTCGCCCGTTAGGAATTTCACACTTGAATTCTTCAATTTTTCATTTTTAGCCCTTGTCTTGATAAAGCTAATCCATCTGAACTATTATATACCATTAGAACTTTTTTCTTGAATTTGCAAGAATCAACCGTAATATCTTTATTAATAAGATTATTTAGAGAAGATGAATGACCAAACAAAAAAAAATCTTTTCATTATTCGATTGAAGATGTCTCTGTAGAAAACTAGGGCTTCTTATGAGATGATTCTAGGAACGATGAACATATTAAAATTTGAAGAGAGACTTAACAAAAAGTCTAGACAGGATTTCTTGAATACAATCGATATTCATGGCTAAAAAAACAGAATCAAGAAAGTAAAAAAACATAATGTAGAAGAAGACCAGCACATATACACAATGTAGAAAAATAAGAAGAAGAAAAAAAAAAAAAACAGCAACACATATATAATGCCAAAGAAAAAGAAGTTGTGTGCACAATAACCACACCCTATTATGTGTCCCCCCACACCCTCAAAATTTAAATTTAAGAAATAACATTGTATAAAAAATTAAATTAGGTATTAGAAACGTGAATTCGAAAGTAAAAGCTTTAAAGTTTTAAGATAAAATTTATATATTAAAAATTATATAAAAAATATTATAAATTATAATAATCAATAACTTAAAAATGCCTAAAAGGCATGTAAAGAAATTTTGGTTAAAAAAATTCTCTCAAACTTTTAATTGTGCCACATAAATTGAGACCAAAAAAATATATTTTTTATGAGTTAAATTTATTATGTATGTCAAGGTCTGATTAAAAGAAGGGACCGGGTTAGGGGTGTTCGCAGGTCGATTTGGATTGATTATTGGACAAAATCAAAACAAAATCAATATAATTAATTTTTTAATTATTAAAATCAAATCAAATCAAATATAATATATATTTATCGATTTGGTTGTTATCGACTTATTGATGCTCTGTTTAGTTCAATTGTTCGATTATTAACCATACATACAAATAAAAAAAAAAATCATTCAAAAAGAAAAAAAGACAACAATTCATCAAAATAAATCACGAAATTACCACATGAAATAATAACATGACGTACATTTAATACAAAAAATTTAAATTATAAATAAAATTTGATGAAAAATATATAAGATATCTAAAAAAAAGAATAAAAAATACTATATTATGCATATATAATTATAAAAAAAATATAAATATAATTTGTCGGTTCGATTCGATTATTTTTTTAATTTTTTTGAACAAAATTAAAACCAAATTAAATATTATTAATTTTTTAAAAATGTAAAATTAAATCAAACCAAATCAAATAAAAATTAATTTATTTAATTGATTTGATTCGAATTTTTGATTTGGATCGATTTTTACCCAAATTATGAATACCTTTAGATCAGGTAATATAAGTGAAATGGGATAATTTTGATTGATTTGGGGACTTCATTCAATTAGGGATATTTGTATTAAATTTAGTAACGATTGGGGACGTAAATAATTATGTTATATAATGAAGAATAAAATTAACTAATAAATAAAAATAGATAGGTGTTCTTGCGATCATCCTTTCCTGCTATTATACTATTTGAAAACTCTATAAAAAATAATATTTTCAGATAGCTAAAAGAGACTTTATATTATAGAGTATATGGCCATGAAAGTGTTTGCCGGTGGACAGAGTACACTTTTTTCTTTCCTTTTTTTTCAGATTGTAATTATCACTTTTTGGGGTGATTTTTCAGTTTGTAAAGTTAGATAATGCAAAAATATCAACTCCCGACATTTGGATTTTGAAATCATTATGTAGGTGTGTTCATTCCAATTTTAATACTGTCTTTCTTAAAAAAGAAAATTAGGAGAAAAGCCTTTGAAAATAACGAAATGTCATTTTGTAGTTTAATTCCGTGATTTTATCTTATATAAAGGGTGTGTTTGATATGAAGGAAAACATTTTATGTTTTTTAATTTTTTCATGTTTAGTTGGCTTAAATATTCTTATTTTTCTTAGATTTAAGGAAAATGGCGTTCCTTCATAAAGTAAGGAAAACATTACCAACACTCTCTTTCAATCTCACCATCCGACTCCCGACTTGAGTTTCAGGTATCGACTCTTCACCTGAGACTCAATAGCCGATTCCAACTCCGAACATTGATTCCCGACCCCGACCCCGACACCAACTTTCGATTCCTAACCCAAACTCGACTCAAGGTTGTGTCCCGAGTCGAGGTCGGGGTCTCGGGTCTAATTCGGGTCGAAATCGAAAGTTAGGAATCAGGTCCTGGATCAAGATTGAGAGTCGGGTTTCGAGTTGAAATGTCAATTAGATCTGGTGTTTGGTACACACTTTTGAATAACCATAAATTAGAGAAACGAATAGAAGTTTAAAAAAACTGAACCGAAAAGTCGAATGCCAACTCTAAGTTATAAACAATTAATATAAATAAGTAAAGTAAAGTAACTCTTCCCTTCATTTACTTTTCTCATTTCTCAAATACTCCCCTTTCTCTGATCATCAAATAACAAAATTCGTGCGTTGAAATTGACAGAACAAAAATGAGTCAAAATTTAACCCGCTCATGTTTTATGCAATATACGGGTTGGATTATTAACAAAATTCAACCCGTTCATATTTTATGCAGAATAGGATTGGATTATTAATATGCGATAGTAGCAGAGTTAAAATTTTATTAAGGAGATTTTTATAATATGAAAAAAAAAACTTACGAAGAAGTTCAGGAAATTCAACATCTACTTTCTTCGTTTTAAAATAGTTTTCACATTTTCACCTAGCTTCGTCACTTGGGAGGGGTTAAAATGGATTGACCCATATTTTATAGGTTCTAGGAAAATGAATTGATTTAGAGATTTTTACCAACAATTATTTTAGCTATTTCTTAAAAGATTAGACACAAAATTTCGTGTTATGCACGGGCTCAATATATATTACTTTTTTAGTTTTAATTTATGTAGTACATATGAAATTTAGAGAGCCAATCAAATTTTTAATATAATTTTTAAATATTTTAATTTGTTAAATTATAGTTGCTTTATGGTGCTTTTTTATATAAATTTCAGATAATATATGTTATTCTCTTTGTCTCAATTTATGTGACACGTATAAAATATGGAGAGTCAATCACATTTTTTATATATCTTTTAAATATTTGAAGTTGTTAATTATTGCAATTTATAATAATTTTTATATTTTTTTTAAATAATATATGTTACTCTCTATGTCTTAATTTATGTAGCATTGATAAAATTTTGAAAGTCAATTAAATTTTTATATATTTTTAAATATTTTTTAGATAATTTTTAAATATATAATAGAATAAGAAAATAAGACAAATGGACGAAGACAAAAAAGGTACTAAAAGTAGCAATTAAATATTACGCGTGCAATGAAGAACATCACATAGGCCCCTATATACTCTCTCCGTTTAAAATTACTTGTCACTTATTTTTATTTTTTATTTATATTTTTACTTGTTATTTTTGATATATCAAGAAAAAATAATAAATTTTCATATATTATCCTTAATTTATTTACTAAGACTTTTTAAAATCCCAAATGGTCAATTTCAACTAGTACCAATTAATAGGGATAATATAATAAAATCATTATGTCAATTATTATTTTTTAATGAGTATGTTAAGTCAAAAAGTAAAAAGTAATTTTAAACGAAAAGAATAAAAGAATGACAGAAATCACATACATCGACATCGACAAATACGGAATAACTGTGTGCTTCTACACTCTTTTATTTATTTAGTAGTAAAATTATAAGCTCTCCGTGTTAGAAATTCACAGCTTCGGCAACTTTGTTGGTATTGAAATTTATAAGCTGCAAAATTTATGCTAGATAACAGTATTTAATTAATTTAATATAATTTAGTAATCCCTTTATTTCATATTAGTTGCTCAATATACTAAAAATAGTTATCTCATATTAATTGATCACCTTACTAAATAAAGAAAGCATTAATTAAATTTTTTTCATATTACCCTTGCAATTAATTCTTTTTGAAAGTGTTCACATTTGTTTGTAAAGTTCCAAATAAGTTTTTTAAAGGGTAAATTAGTAAAACAAACTTCTTATTTATGATTTCTTAATATGCGTATAAAAGAAAAGTGTGCAAATAATATGGGACGGAAGGGAGTACGTAAACTTTTGTTTTCATTATTCCATCTAGGGGTATGCATCGGTCGGTTCGGTTCGGTTCGGTTCGGTTTTGTATATTATCAGTTTGGTTTATCGGTTATCGGTTTGTAAACATGCAAAATCGATAACCAAACCAATAAGATATTCGTTATCGGTTTTCGGTTAATCAGTTTTTGGTCCTTAACGGTTCGGTTATCGGTTTAACCGATAAGAAAATGCTCCTATAATATTTTTGATTTCTCTTATTTTCTTCTTCATATATAGACTACTTTCATGCATAAACATCTATACAAATTACAAGAATAAGCAAATTCAAATACGTTATTACTAAAATAAATTTATTTTCTTTCTTATTAAGTAGAAAACTTAAATACAATAGCAACGGTAGCAATTTCTCAAAAAGAAAAGCAACACTGATAGGTAGAATGTTATCAAACTAATGACTTTAGAAAGAAAACAACAACACTAAGACAACAACTATAAAATGCAAAAAATAATAGGGTATATATTTAAAATCTAAAGCTACTATTATACAATTATGAATAAAAATATAATCTAAATATAATCTTATTGGGTTATCGGTTTAACCATTAATTAACTAAAACCTTAAAACCAATACCGAATCGATAGCCCAATAAATTTTTTTACAAAACTGTTTAAAAACCGTTAACCCAATAACCCAATATAAATAAACTAATAATAGTTTTATCGGTTCGATTTATCGGTTAAACCGATTTTTGCACACCCCTAAATTTCCATCCGGTTTACTATATTCATGTCCAAATAGTTTTTCAGGACAATATTCCGAAAGTGAAAACAATTCGTGATCAAATGGTCTTAGTAACTGTCACTTTATTTTACACTTTAAAGGAGCCATTTGGTAGGATGTAAATGGCAAAATATGATGTATTAATAACGTTTGCATTCCTAATGTTAGTATTAATTATGCTTATATTAGGTATGATGAGATTTTTTTTAATATAATGTTTGATTTGATGTATTGAAAATAACATGCATGACATAACTTTAAAAAAAAAATGTTTATAAATATATCCTTCATAAATATGATGAAAAGAAGGAGGAAATTCACGATATTAAGGCGGAATTCATCGGTGGCCCCTAAAAGTTGGCACGATTTTTAACTTAAACACCTCAACTAAGGGTTGTTCATTTTAAACACCTTAAGCAGGAGTCCGCTGTGTCATTTGACACTTTTTGCTGACATGGCAAAGAAAGTATTGCTCATCCTTAGGCGCGTTAAATGAATTTCAAACAACATTTTTCTTTTTTTAAAAAAAATCATTTTTTCTCTTTAATTAAATTAAAAAGAAACCAAAAAAAAAGTCAAGTTTGAAAGTTGTCTTCTCCGGCAACGCTACTGTTCCAGCAACGCCTGCTCTTCAAACTTTTTTTTTCTTTTTGTTTATCCCTTTTCTCTTAAATAAATTACTTAAAAATAATTTATGAGTTAAATATTTCTTTTCAATCACCATTTTTTTTGAGATCTAAAAAATACATTACGATCATTTGTTCGTCGGCAAAAATGAAAAATTCGCCGTCGATATCACCATCTCCATTGATATCTCAAAAGCATCATCACCATCATCATCTTCCTCTTCTTTTTCTTTGAATTTAACAATTGCAAAAAAAAGAAAAAAAAAATTTAATAAAATTCAAACAAGAAGAAGAAGAACAAGGTCATGAGGCGGGGGTAGCTGCTGAGAAAAGGAATGAGGGAGGGGGGGGGGGGGGGGGGTATTGAGTTGTATTGGAGAAGATGATCGCGGAGGGGTGAGGGGGGTTGGGTATGTTGGAGAAGATGAGCGGATGTGGGGGGGGGGGGGGGGGGTTGCAATTATTTTTTTAAAATGGTCTTCCAATTATTTAGGGAAATATGCCACCTGTTTTTTTTAAATTAAAATGCCACGTGTAATTATTTAATTGGTTATTTTGCCACATCATCGCGAGTGTATTACACTCTCCTTCTTATTGTTGCTGATTATTAAAAAAAATATCAAAATGACACAGCGCACCCCTACATAAGGTGTCTAAAATGAACAACCCTCAGTTGAGGTGCTAAGTTAAAAGTGGTGCCAACTTTAGGGGGCCGCCGATGGGTTCCGTCTGATATTAATTAGTAATGCAATGAGTCATAATACATGCATTAGCATGGTTAAAGAGCACTATTTATACATAAGTTGAAAAGAGTGTCAAACAAGATATTAATTATACACAAAACTAATGAATGCATTAGATTTTCTAATACACACTCTACCAAATGATTAGAGATCGTTTGGTAAAATGTATAGGATAAATAATACATGTATTAAATGTGATATTATTTAGTACTTTGTTTGATAAAAATTTTGAGGTTATGTATAACTAATACATGTTGGTTATATAAGGATAAATAATACATGTATTAAATGTGATATTATTTAGTACTTTGTTTGATAAAATTTTTGAGGTTATGTATAACTATACATGTTGGTTATATACCTTATATGATATTATAGAGTGTATAACACTATAACTAACATATTCTAATCCACGGTATAAGTAATATTATGATCTTAATGCATGGGATAAATATGGGTAAAGACAAAAATACCCCAAAGTCTCTTTAAATTTTTTTTATATCCTTTCTAAGTTTTATTTATTTTCTTAATTTTTATGCTTTTATATTTATATTAGTGTACTAGTCGCACGATCTGTGAAAAATATTTTTTTTAAAATTATCTTTTAAAAAATTATATTTGAAGACGCTCAATAAAATTTCAATTATAATCATGGCACAAAATTTTTACTTGTGTCTAAAATTATTATTGACAATGAAATTTTTTATTGCTAAAAATGTCTTCTTAATGCATAATAAGAAGACATGTATTTTCATCCTTTTGCTAACATGTAGCTAAGTTTCATTCGAATAAGTCTAAAATAATTATGAGTTATGACTTCAATTTTGTTTCATATATTCATGCTTATTTTGTTTAGCCCACTTGATCATCATTTACTATTACAATTTTCAAACTTTAAGAAAAAAAAACTTAACCATTCAACCTACTTTAATCACCGTCTAATGTATAAGCTTAAAAAATTATCACTATTAGAAATAGTCTAAAAAAATTAACCGCAACTCAAAAAAAGTTAATTTTTATTTAAAAACACCAATAAAAATTTGAAGCTCAATAATAAAAAATTATGAATAACTTTTTTTTCAATTTGACAATATACAATTTTCTCCAAATGATTTAAGTGAAAATATATATAAAAATATTTTGCATTTTTAAGAATCAATAATAAAGCTTTGTAAAGAAAGTATACAAAACTATAGATTGTGAAGGGTATTTTTGTAAATAAATAATATTTTTTTATAAATATAACATTACATGTTATTTTTAATGCATTAAATCAAAACACTGAATAAAAAATAAGCTCAGCATAACTAATCTCAACAGTCAACACTATTAATTTTAGCATTACTAATACATCCTATTCAATATTTTTTTTTTACACTCTACCAAATTACCTCTAAGATCTAACTATGTAATTATATATGGATACCAAATATCATGTCTGTAATTACATGTACTTATATTGTGACAAACAAATGTGATAATATAATTATTAACATTGTGTACTTCTTTAATCTGATTTACTTGTCGCTATAACTCAAAATAATTGTCATTTCATGAATTCAAAATCAAATTTAACTATTATTTTCAATTATATTCTTAATAATAAATAAGAATATATAGTATTTAAAAGGAAAAGTTAATCTACTTTTATTAATATAGAAATAACTTAAGTAAAATATATATTGTACTTATTATTTTTATAATGGGCGTTAAAAGGATAAAACAACAGTTAAAAATGAGATGAAGAGGGTAATTACTAATTTATGTTCATCCTCGATCGGTCCCATTTTGATTGTCTTTTTAATTCTTTTCATGCTCATTAAAAAGAAAATACAAGGTCAAGGTGCAAATAAAGGTACATAAGAAATATTTTAAGACAAATTTTATGAGCTAAAATGACAGTTTGAATGAGAAGCGGGGTGTGTTTGGTACAGAGGAAAATATTTTTTCTAGGAAAATAATTTTCTTAAAAATGAGAAAAATGCTTCTTAATGAAACTAAAGAAAACAAGTTGCATAAACCATCGACCCCCACTCCCCATCTATCCCACCTCTATAATGTTTTACTAAATGACATATAAATATTTTTAGAATAATATTTTCTTATTTATTTATCAAATATGAGAAAATAAGTGAAAAAACCCACTTATATTTTAAAAATAAAACATTTTCTAAAAAAATAATTTTTCGTGCTATCAAACACACCCGCAATGAACACTTAATTGCGGGTGTGTAGGCAATATTTCTATAAACATTAATGATATTGAAAGTACATATCTTGAAGGTATTGGATGAGTGGAAAGTAAAGTATAGAGTACAACATCCTTAATTTCACCTTTAAAGTAAAAATACTTTCTAAACATACCCTCTTTTATAAATCCAGCCTTCTCCAACACTCTATGTGATGCTTTATTCTCAGCATTAGACATTGCCAAGGATGTCTTTTGGTCCAATCAACTTTTTCCCAAGGAAGTCCCGCTCTTACCGCCCGATAACTCATCTACTTCCTTGAATTATTCGGTCATGCGATACTTATTGAATACAAAGAAGAAATATAGTCCTAATCAAAACAATAAAATATCAACCGGGAGAAAATGACTTATTATTGGATTTTCGTTCACAAGTATCTCACTTCTAATGTCATACTAATACTTTGATTAAATTTTGACGTTATCAATCTTTAGCCCAACCTCTGTCTCTCCGGTCTCCTCAACGAAGTCATTAAAGTGAGGCAACTTATATTCTCTAACTAACTTAGGGAACTTAAGCACGTCATCCCACTGTGGGCCACCAATATTACGGGATATTTGGAAAGTCATTTGATAATTGAAATTGAGTATAATTTATTGTAATTATAGGATTTAATATATTTGTTTGATCAAATAATTACTTATTTAGCACTTAGAGAGTGAAATTTGGTGTAATTGGGAGTAGTCTTCAATTCTCAAGAGGAGGTGAGAATTGATGGTAATTAGTTTTCTTATTATTATGGATCTTTAATAATTTAGTTTTCAGTACGAAAGTAGTCCGAGTAGAATTATTTTTTCAAAATCCAACCCCAAAATTACTACTTGAAACACTTTGTACTGATTCGTTAAACCCTCGTCCGCCATTCCCCTTTGGGATCTCTCATTAACACTAGTTCACAAGAAATGAGACGAAGCTTGAGCAAGCTTTCTCACTGCTCTATTGGCCGGCCACCCTCTTCCATTTCCTCTGCTTTTTCCACTTTCTCCGGCGGCGGTGGCGGTGGCGGTAGAGGCAGGGGTAGAGGTTCCGATTTCCCCAACTTCGTATTCAGCCCGGGCAAACCCGAATCCGATGACTCCAAACCCGAATCATCCCCTCCTGGTATTGGACATGGACGAGGTCGAGGTAAACCATTACCTTCTTCCCCAGTTCTTCCCTCATTTTCCTCCTTCGTCGATAACCCTAATAATCCTCCTGCTGGCCGTGGCCGAGGTGGGATCGGCCCATTTTCTCCACCGCCACCTCAGCCGCCAATGAGGAAACCGATTTTCTTCGCGAAGGAAGAAGAAGCAGGTCATTCAGATTCTAGTTCTACTGATGCTCCGAAACCGAGAGAAGATTCGAATCTGCCTTCTAGTATAATATCAGTTTTGACCGGTGCGGGGCGAGGGAAGCCAGTGGGTCCAGCTGCTCCTGTCTCTGAGAAGCCTAAGGAAGAGAATCGCCATCTCCGGGCTCGGCAGCAGAAAGCTGCTGATTCAGGGGAGAGACCGAGCAGTCCACCTCCCCAGAGGTTGAGTAGGGAGGATGCAGTGAAAAAGGCGGTAGGGATATTGTCGAGAAGTGATGATGGTGGTGGTGATGGTGTTGGTGGTGGGAGGGGAATGGGAGGAGGTTTTAGAGGGAGGGGTGGTCGTGGTGCGGTGAGAGGCAGAGGGGGAAGAGGAAGAGGAAGAGGAAGGGGTTATCGTCGTGATGAGGGGAGTGAGGATGGTAGTCTGGAGAGTGGGTTTTATCTTGGTGATAATGCTGATGGGGAGAAGTTGGCTCAGAAGCTTGGACCTGAAACAATGAACACATTGGCTGAAGGCTTTGACGAAATGAGTGCCAGAGTGTTGCCTTCTCCCATGGATGATGCCTACATAGAGGCCCTTCACACTAACATGATGGTAACATCTAGCTTGTTGAAAGATTCATTTTATTCAAGCACTTTCAGTTGCTTTATATAGTTCTCTGATGGGACTTTTATCCACAGATAGAGTGTGAACCAGAGTACCTGATGGCTGACTTTGAAAGCAATCCTGATATTGATGAGACACCTCCAATTCCCCTTCGTGATGCTCTTGAAAAAATGAAGCCATTTCTCATGGCATATGAAGGGATTAAGGATCAAGAAGAGTGGGAGGTAAAGTGGGATCCAACTTGCTTCTTCTTTTTTCATATTGCGTTCTGTTATGTAATCATTTGCTATATTTGTGTTGCCTCAACTATGTTAAGGAATCTTTGTACCGATCCAAGAAATTTGCTAGGGATCTTCACTAGTTTCTGATCCTCTAAATTAGTTTATTATGATAATCGGTGTTTCCTCCGTGGTCAATTCGTCATTCTGTAACATCATAGTAGAACTTGGAATGATCTAAATACTTGCCCAATCCTGCTAAACTTTTCCTGACATAATATTAGATTCACAAACCATATCGTCTTTTCCTCTATTTGTGATTTGATCTATCTTTGCACTATCTGCTTGTAAGATCTTCACTTTGTTTTGGCTCTTTGTGCTTTAATAATTGATTAGATACATCATACTTTTATACTTCATGTATGGCTAAGATGTTTGTGCAACACTTTATGGTACATCATTGTCTCTAGCTACACTAATTTCGTAAACTTATGGCCTAGAGGACTTAATCGATTTCCAGTTGACAATTCATTGCATATAACCCACGAATCTTAGTTGTCTTGGCTGTCTTTTGAGTGCTTCTATCTCAATTCCAGTGTTAAAATTTCATCTTTCAGTGTATGCTTAAAGTTATTTGTCCTACATGCAAAAGGAATAGGTGATGCCCTTTGGTTAGTGAAGATCTTTCGATATTGCATAATTTCCAGGTTCTCCAACTACATATGTTTTTTGAAGAAATATTGTTATACTTACAAAAAGAAAAAGAAACATTGTTATTCCTGGCCCCTCCACAGCAAAATAGTGAATTTCATGAAAATGGGTGAGAGAGAGAGAGAGAGACTGGTGCACCTGAAGTATGAACTACACTAGTATTAATGTGGTTATTGAATGTTAGTCTGACAATCTCACAAGTTCTTTAGGTCACCAGTTGTAGCAATACCAAGCTACAAGTGGAGTCTATAGTAGTATAAAGATTTATGTAGACGCCTTTTTCCAGAAATATCCGTAGACTAGGACGGTGAATGAAGGATTTAAGTACATGTAGTTATAGCAATTGTTAGACTGTTTTGTCTTGAGCCGGGGGTCTATCGGAAACAGCCTCTCTACCTCACCTCTGAGGTAGTGGTATGGACTGCGTACACTCTACCCTCCCCAGACCCCACGCTGTGGGAATACACTGGGTATGTTGTTGTTGTTGTAGTTATAGCAATTGTGCTATAGTATGGACTCTACATTCCTAAATCTTTTGGGATTGTTCTGTGTAGTGGCAGGTTTTGAAGTCTCAAAACTTTTAGATGAAGCTTTGTTATGAAAATGTTTGTGGTGGTTCCCTATAAAGAAGGATCAATTAAAAATGTCAATTTGGACTTCGTACCTAAGCGAAGATTCAGACTACATGGCCTAAACAATCCGCTAATAGGGACAGTTGTTCACTGTTGAAAATTTGATTCATACCCACAAGTAACCTCCCGCTATGAAACGTAGGAAGAAAACAACCTTCCACTAAGAAATGAAGGAAGAAAACAGCACCTGTAGTGCTAGCGCTCATCCCTTAGTTCTCCCGAGAGCGAGCTTCAAGTTGTAACATCCCCTTGCTCACTTCAACATCTGTAAAATAACCCCAGTTTTATAAAAGCGGAAGCTCAAACAGGCAACACGGTCCTTGAGGCTTGGAGTGAAAACCGAGAAATGAGCCCAAGCCTTTTTTGAGGTGAAACAATTTAAGGATTTCTTAGAATACGTAATATATAAAAACTTAGTACTATAATAATCAAATTTCAGCATCTGATATGCAACGATAAAGTCTAACCCCTCAAAGTTGCGATTCAAAGAACCGACAGCTTCTCGTGTGTATCACTTTGTACATTATTGCTTAAAACACACATTTGCATGTCTTCACCATGAAATGATAACCCTCACTTTGCATCGTTTCATCGCTTTAAGTAACAAAACAATGGAATTTAACAACACTGAATAACTTTTCCCCCTTGATAATATGGTAAGCTCCAGATTCGGCTTGATCACCCAAATACCCAATTCCTTTTTCCTTGTAATCAGTCTGGACAAAGTCCCACTTAGCAAAGAAACTACAGACATAGTCCCACTTAGGCAAGTGATTGTTAACTTAATTGGTGTTATTGCTTCTTATGAAATCAATGAAGCAGTTATTCTCTTGGTAGTTTTTTTTTTAAAAAAATCAGGTTCTCTTGGTAGCTTTTTCTTTGTTGATCATCTTCTTTAGCTGACTTAGCATCCGTTTTTTTCTTGCAGCAAGTCATCAAAGAAACTATGGAAACAGTCCCACTTATGAAAGAGATTGTTGATTACTACAGTGGACCCGATGTAGTAACGGCAAAGCAACAGCAACAAGAGCTTGTAAGGGTGGCAAAAACTCTTCCAGAAAGTGCACCTAATTCAGTAAAGCGGTTCACAGAGCGTGCCGTTCTGTCTCTACAGGTCAAGCATTTATTATCCAACAGTCATTTGCTTTTAGTTATATTTTAAGCCTAATAAGAATGAAACAGTAACATAGCATACTGGTCTAAGAATGAAAGACTTCTCTCTGAGCATTAAAGAAATGAAAAACTAACAAGATAAGGAAATCAACTATCTTCTTATTCAATTGCTAGTCTCTATTTACGTGGACTGCTCCTGTTTTCCATCATACTTAGTACAAAATATGTATCCAAAGCAATAATATTTTTAAGTGTTCATCTTATAGAAACTAATATAAAGAGCCGAAATAACAAGAAAGTGTTTTTTTAAAAATGTTTGTTGTTTCTAATGCAAACATGGGAAATTGGAATAAAAACTTGGAAACTTTGAAAAGAATTATGCTTTTATTATGTCACCATACGAGGAAATGTTGAAATTATAATTAATTAGCAAGTTATTTCGTTCCTAATGTCGCTATACAAAGAAATAATAAGGTCTTTATTACTTAAAAAAGGTCAAACAACGAATGAAAAGAATTAATAGTTTTAGAAATTAATTATTATTACAATTTTATCCACCATGGAATGCAAACGAAGGTCAAAAAAGTCTGTCAACATTTTATGTTGGAGTTTCGTGGTTCTATAATACTATTGATTAGTTGTCTTCCCACCAAGTGACTATTATCATCTTTTATTTACTTATACTATCCTCTTTAAAAGAGACTAGTACTAACAACCCATTATTTCTAATATACTTGATAATTATATCTGGACACTTTGCTCTTGTGGGAGGAAGTATATCATTTGATGTTGTGGGGGACTACGTACCTTTTTTATGGTGTTCAATTTATATTATTAGTCATTATCGTCTTTCTTTTTTCGTTCTTATGTTAAAGATCTTTGGCTCCTTTGAAAATCCTAATTTTAGCTCTATTAGACTGGATGTTTTCTTCTTAAAGTAATGATGTATCTAAAAGTTAAAAACATCTGGTGACTGTTTCATCTTTTACCTGGACACTTGCTTCTTATGTTTCCACTGTGTCGCAATATCTGACAGTTACCTATCTTACAGAGCAACCCAGGGTGGGGATTTGACAAGAAATGCCAGTTCATGGACAAAGTTGTATTAGAGGTCTCTCAGCATTACAAATAGATCACACTTTATTCTCAAGAAAATGTCTTCAATACTGAAGTTGAGATAGATGTGCTTAAACAGCGTTACTACGAGCAGGATGATGACTAGGAAATATTGCGTACAAGTTTGTTTACTGGAAATGCTGAGAGTTTGGTTTCTGTGTATGGAGATTTTGATTTTTTTTGATTTGACATGTAATGGTTGATTTGTTTTAAGGTTGTCCATTGGCATTGAGTCATCCCAGTTTTCAATAATTTGAAGATGAATTCTGGTACCTTAGTGCTTAGGAGTTCTTCTGATTTGCTTAATACTGATGTACTCCCACAGAGCTGTCTTACCTTCAAGATACGAGGATCATACTTCTGGAAATAATTTCAATCTTTCCTTTCGGAAGGCCTAATTTCTTGCAACTTTTCCGTTTTAGTTGCATGATTATTGCATTCTATTAGTATATGGCTAAAACAGTCAACTCCATTCTCAGTTTTGTCGAATTCTCTCTCATATTTACCCCCTATTATCAGATTCTCTCTTTTCTGCTGTGTAAAACCAGTTGGCCATGGAAGCTAATCTGTTCTAAGTAGAATGACTTGATTAGTAGCTTATGAAGCATGCTCGACCCAACATAATTTACAAAGGAGGGTTATTTGTAACAGATGTTTATTTTGTGAGGGTTGGGATATAAGGATACAGATCACTTTTTCATTCACTGCAAGTTTATGAGCCAGTTATGGAGCATGTTGATGAAGTTGCTTGAGTTGCAAATGTTACATGCCAAGTACCGCTGAAGATCATTTGCAGTGTTGGTACAGAAATTGACACCTGCTAATCACTTGACGCTGGAAAATGGACAATAATCCTAAATTGCATTAAATAAAATCTAGGAGCAAGAATAACAAATAGCCCATTTGCTCCATAAGTGGTCAGTAATAATGCACAAATAGCAAGATAATGAAAAAGCCTGCTACAACTAGAAGTTCAGGATACAATAGAAGTTACAAACTCAGGTATGATACAGATCAACCTTGTTTCATATACCAGCTTTTCTGCAAGAAATTGTTTCATCACATGATCAGCCCCTCTGTAGCTGATGCTCGATTCTTCAAGTATAGGAGTTAGCTTTTATGTAAATGACGATCCACCTCCATATGGGAAATTGCAGTATCTCTTACACACAAATGCTACAAAGATCTATTTCGTGCCAGAATTCCAGCAAAGAATTGCAACAAAAGAATGTATAGGCAAGAACGTGCTTCCAATTGCAGCTCCACGATAGCTTTAGACATGAGAATACTAGGTCTTCAAACAAGTTACTACACAACTTCAAGCTTTGAATCTCCTAAATCCAAACCAAATTTCATAGTGGTTGAATAGCAAACTATCATGTGTAAACTTGCCAATATACTCTAGCCCTAAATCATTCAACCTCTTTGTGCATTCTTCTCCTCTCAATCGTGAACAGAACTTGATATTATGTGACACAAAGATTCGACCTTCTAGAGGTTTCAATTTACCCGCCAACCTCTCCAAACCAACCCAAACAAGTTTATCAGGAATATGAAGAAAAACAGCACTTGCATATATCAGATCATACATAGTTCCAGATCCAAATTTACTAAAATCCATGTCTTCACCTCTAACAATAAGGGGACGCTTGTGTAATAAGCCCTGAGATGGAAGCTCATATCGGAATGCAGCCATTAAAGAAAGTTCATCTCTCTCAAGACAGTGGAAGTGTTCTGGATTCAAGTACCGGATGAAGTGTAATCCAACGCGAAGAGTCCCACATCCAATCTCAAGAACTTGGGAATTTGGGGTTAGATGGGCTGACTCTGCAAGGAATTCAAAAACATCCCTCCCTCCTGCCCATGGTTCTCCATAATTGCTATGGTGCTGTTCTACGAGGAGTTCACCAGGACAAGGAAGGGCAGTGTGATTATTTGTTTGTTCTCCTTCATAATGTGATATGCCCTTGAACCTGAAAAAAGACAGAGAAGTTATAATATGCAAGCCGAGCTACTACTGAGTGGCTACTGACACTAGCACTTGATCAGCACTTCAGATGCATCCAAGAGGAAAGCACCTAATAACAATTTCCATTTCCTGGCCCTCTTAACCAAATATGCTATGCATTATTTTTATAACAACCGCAACAACTACTACGTCTCTTTCCCAAGCTAGTTGGAGTCTATGCATTATCTTTCCAATTTCCATAACGAAAAAGAAAAGACGAGGTTGATAAAATCATGTGAACAAATTCAAACTATAAAAAATATTTATTTCTTGTTTAGAGCCTAGTTTCATGTTTATTTCTGAGAGTACTAAAAGCCCATTTTCTTTCTTTTCAAGGAAAAGAATATAAAGGGAGAGGATGGTGAAACCGTAAAAGAGAAAACTTCCAAAATAAGCGTACTTGTCTCTCATTGTTTATTACTCACACTTATCAAAGCACAATGTCTTCTTAATCATATTCTTCTTGTTTCGATAAAATAAGGTAATTTTATTTATGAACAGTACCAATGTCTTCTTAATCATCTACTTATCCTTCTATTAATGAACAACCAGCCCCATGGGAAAGAATAAAATGGAACCTTTGACACATTACCATCTTGCCCTCTATTCCCTTACCCAAGCAACTTATTTATCTTTAATTGTTTCCAGATCGAATACTGTCATCATTAGTACTCATCATATAGATTATACATTAATTCCCGTCTAGACTATATATCTCCTTAAACTAAATAGATAGTACGAATTCTCCTTATGCAAATGCATAAAACCATTACCTCATAAAAAAAATCATGAACAAAAATCTAAAACAGCACGAACAGAAGTACTTCATCTCACTATCTTTCTACCTTAACCAATGTCACTTAGTACTCTAAGAGAAGAAACAACTTCCGGTACAACCAAGCAATTGCCACGAATTTCTACAAATTTACTGAATTTACGAGCAATCACAATAAAGACATGATCTTTTGACTGCTTAAATCAAAACTTTACCGGGTTAGTTTCACAGGTGGTCACTCAACTTGTAGTATAATTGCGGTACAACAACAACAACAACAACAACATACCCAGTGTATTCCCACAGCGTGGGGTCTGGGGAGGGTAGAGTGTACGCAGTCCATACCACTACCTCAGAATATCATTATTGCCATTTTCCAGCCACATTCAACTAAATCACAACCATCTCATTAAATAAAATTATTTTAATGTTACCAACTCAAGCTTATTGTAACATTGTAGATATGAGGCGTTTAGATACTTAGGTTCTTGACCCCTGTAAATGAAGTTCCTCAAAACACAGTTATTTCCAAAACCAAAAACCTGACCACACAACATGCTAGTATCGATTGTTTGATGCTGCAGCAGTTGAATGCTATTCGCCAGAACAAATTGTTTTAATGAAGTTATTAGAAGGAAGATCCATCTTTCCAGCTGGCCTCTAGTTGTTTCTGATCAGATATTTCGCTTTTGCAGTATTTGGAAAGCTACTAAAAGATTATGCTGGAAAGTATTGCATATGAATTATACATGATTTGTTTCTTTCCAGTTCATATATTGCTGTTATCTTAATTGATCAAAGAAGATAAAGAACATTTTAATTATGAGCCATTATAAGTAAGCTCACCGCAATTATACATCCTCAAGTATACCCATACCTTAAAAAAAAGGGCAGCTCAGTGCACTAAAGCTTCCGCTACGCGCAAGTTCTGGGGAAGGAATGGACCACAAGGGTCTATTGTACGCAGCCTTAGCTTGCATTTTTGCAAGAGGCGGAACACATGACAACAACTTTACCAGTTACGCCAAGTATACCTATACCCTTGTGATAAAAATCATATTTTTTTTTAATGAAATGGTTGTGATTTCCGGTGAAGTTTGCCGGAAAATGACAAAGAGGGTATTTTAGTTAGAAAAATAAGTTTGATAATTTTATGCAATTACACTACAAGTTGAGTGACATTCTATGAAATACCCAAACTTCACCATGCGCAGAACACTACATATTAATCCAAGCATGGAAAATGTTAAAACATAGATTGAGAAAGTGACATACTGAAGAAGATCCTGGAGCTGTTGTTGGCGAGTACGAGGGTTGATCCCTTTGCGCAGCACATTATCCGCCATATGGAGTCCATTACCCTCGATCTGTTTCTTCACCCACTCTATATCATCTGATGACGTCGAGATCCGTTCTCCGGTGCCGGATCTGGAGCCACTAACGGCGGCGACGGCGGTGGTGGTGGTTGGAGTGACAGGGCAATTACACGGTGGTGGTGAGGAAAAAAGAAAGAAGAGGAATACGGCGGAAATGGCGGCGCCGGAGAGGAGTAGCACCGGCAGAGATACTACCACTCCCTTGGAGGATGATGATAGCAGAGCCATGAGAGTGGTGAGATTTCTCTGCGTTTCTCTATTTGTAGATTTTCCAATCCAATAATGGCACACAACTATGAGCTCTGCATCTATTGTACCATGTGTCTAACAGATGGTACCTTTCACTCTTTTTTTTAAAAAAAAAATTGTACTAATGGGTGAATAAGTAATTTAATTTTATGGGAGATTTGAGGGAAATAAAAAAAAAATATTAATGGTCACTAATCATGTATTTTTAGTACTTCACAAATATTACAGTGTGTGTTTATGAGTTATCAAAAAATAAAATATTCTTTAAGAGCTCTCTTATATTGCTTGTTCTCGTGATAAACTAACAGTTAAAGTTGAAATTGAA
This sequence comes from Jaltomata sinuosa, assembly GCA_003996215.1. Taxonomy (NCBI): domain Eukaryota; kingdom Viridiplantae; phylum Streptophyta; class Magnoliopsida; order Solanales; family Solanaceae; genus Jaltomata; species Jaltomata sinuosa. Next base: position 1,235,821 of record QJPP01007233.1, read on the forward strand.
TCCCTTTAGAGTTTTGAAACATAAAAGGGATCAATATGGAAAGTCCATAATCAAACCATGGATGAAAAAAAAAAAACTAACCAAAATAATGTGCAAAAAAAAATTGACAAAAATGAGCCAGAGCATATTTTTTTAGTGTGCTATATGAGGCTTAATTAACGGCTTCTTTCAAAATTCGTCATACATTGATCGTATACTTCAAAAGAAAATTATAAATATTAATTTATTTATCAAGGTTTTATTGGCTAGACAATTACATGACATTACATAAAGCTCTTTTAAAAACATTTCATATTGTCAAGATACTAGTAATTAATAAAATAAGTGATTCAATATATAAAATATGTGTGATTTTTTGTTGAAAAAAACGTTCCAATATCTTATAAAAATAATGTTGCTTGGATAGCTTAATTGAATGAAGAATATACCAAAGGAGAGACCAAATAAAGCACACTTTGCAAAGTTCTTAATGAGGGTAAGCAAATGCCCGTGGAGTTAAAGGTTTAAAGTAAGTTTGTCGAACAAGTTTAGAGGTATTTAATCACTTGAAAGTTGTTAAGGAGTAAATAAATACACGTGGAGTCTAAAATAAGTTTGCATAAATTTAGGGGTGTTTTGATATCTTTTCTCTATTTTTAAATGTACATAAAATTAGATGTGTCCTGAAAAAATAAAGTGATATTTCATCAAGGAAGGGGGGGCGCTCAACCGTTGAAGCTTCAGCTTTTCCATCGTTCTATTAACCACAAATGGTTAACTGTGCTCTCAATTTGGGCTTCAGTTTCATCTTTTAGCCCAATTTCTCCTTATCCCGATCTTATTAAAGAAGGAAGTAAACAGATCAATATTTCTACGTACTTTTGTTACGAAAGGTGCGGGCAGGGGGACGGCAGGGAGGCCGGCCCTCAACTTAGGTCCTTCCAACTTGCTTTTGCTATGTAATATGCCCAAAATAAATCTTTTATAATAAAAAACAAATACCAATATGGAGTAATTAATATCTCTTCATCACCAAAAGATACAAGAGATACAATTCCACTAAGCATATAAATTAAATAAGTTCAAAGCAATTTACAAAAACAAAGCTTGAAACGACTCAGAATCTTTAACGGAAGCAACATTCTCTCTGGTTCCTTCCAATTGCTTCTTCAACATTAAGAGTTGATTCAAATTTTGACATTGTTCAACATCTATACTCTCCACCCAATCGCGGAGACCATTCCTCTTCCTCGACGTCGATGATGATTTCGACCCCGAGGATCCGCCAGAAACAACAACCACATCAGAATTAGAATGATGGGAATTCAACCCTGACGTTGATGGTTCGGTACATCTACTACTATTAGAAAAATGCTTTTCGATAGCAGAATTAACGTCTCCACAAGTGTATGGCCTCCCAGTGGGTGAAAAAACAACAGAGGCGACACGAGAACCCGTCATTGATTCGAGTTCTTTAGCTTTTTTGAAAAGCCCTTTGCGTCTTTTCGAGAATGTAACCATTCTAGACGTTTCCTTTGTGATTTTCTGGATCTCTATCTTCTTCTTCCCAGTGCCCATATGTTCTTCTTCAAGAAGTAGATTTGGAATTATTTTGAGGTTTTGATGTAAATGTGTATTTATAGAGTAAATTGGAAATCAAATATGGTTTAGGTAAGGGATTCCTAAAGCTATTAAAATTGGTAGTTTCCTATTGAAAATGTACTCTTTTCCATAATTGGTTTCCTAATTTTTCTGTCCATATATAGATAATATTAAACCTCTTCACCGCCTTAAACAATTACACGTTTCTTTTAAATTTTTTTCCTATTAGTTCATTTTATCTTTTCTTTTCTTTAAAAGGTGATGTTGACTGATTTTATCTCCAGTAAATTTCGATTTATGTTAAAAAAATTAATGCCTTATTTTTAGTTTTAGTATATTTGGGTTTGGAATATTAATTAACGTGGTACGTACTCTAGTGTTTAATTTAGTTAAAAGTTCTAATTAGTTTCCATGTCTTGTTTTTTTCCATATTAGTTATCTTCTCCATAATAGTTTCTTGTTCTTATCGTGAACTAACCTTCTCTTTTCCATGATAATTTTACCGCCTTAAATGCGGGGACGCGTCGTTTTATTTGTCTTTTTCTATTGGTTTAATTAACTTTCTTTTTTAGGAATTAACTAATTGACAAGGAAAGTAAAAGTATACTTCACTTGTTTCAATTTATTTGATCTATTTTTTTTAGACCGTTTAAAAAAGAATGTCTCTTTTCCTTTTTAGTAACTTTTTAATTTAAACTTTCCACATGATATGTTTAAGACTATAAGATTAAAGGGTATTTTGGTACATTTGGCATACCTTTAATTTAGGACCACAAGATGCAAAAGTCTTCTTTACTTTTTTAAATTCCGTGCCAAGTTAAAATAGGCCAAACAAATTGAAACGAAGGGAGTATATTTTTTGGAGGGGTTCGTTTTCTTCTCTTCTATGTAAACTATGATTCCTTAATATGTGATCTCCTATTTAAGGTCATGTTCTCGATAAATTAAAACTGTGACATGTTCTGTCTGATCACTTTTCTCAATATCTCTTTGATCTATTTTTATCTCTCTTGAAATATCCATATCCAACTTCTCACACCTCCGTAGTGACATATAAATGTCAAAATTTTTTAAAATCACTAGTGACATATTAGTTTTTTGGTTAATCTGAACGCATAATGATTTAGTTAAGATTAAAAATTCTAATCAAATATACACATATACACATATCAACCTTTTTTCTATAACTGTGATATCCTGATCAACTTGCACATCTCACACTTGGACTAATTTTTCAAAATATGTCACCTTTCACAAGTAATGCATCAAACAATTGTGGACATATAGGACTTCTCTTTGAAAAATAATCTACATAAAAAAAAGCGGTTTTCCAAATTGGTTAATGAAACCAAATAATATTCACAAAGGAAACATCTTTTCAATTTTAAAAATATAAAATTGAATGATTCATTTCTGAAATTCACTCATTGGAGACTCGCCTTCAAAGTCTTGTGTGGTAAAAATATATTATCAAAATTTAAGAGGTAAGTTTTACAGAGTGATGGTTAAAACCAGTTTTGTCGTCTGGAGCAGAGTGTTGATCAGTTAAGAACGGTAACTAACATGTTCAGAAAATGTAAGTTGCAGAGATGAGAATGTTGAGATGGATGTAGGACAGATTATGAGAGATAAGATTATGAATGATGATATCCGGGACAAGGTAGGAGTGACCTCCATAATAGACAAGATGAAAGCAAGGTTGATCAGATGGTTTGGGCATGTGATGAGGAGATGCGCAGACGCTGCAGTGAGGAGGTGTGAGAGGTTGGATATAATGAATATGAGAAGAGGCAGATGTAGGAAGAAGAAGTATTGAAGCGGGTGATTAGACAGGACATGACATAACTTTATCTTACCGAGGACATGACCTTAGATAAGAGGGTAGAGGTTAGAAAGTTAGTAGATAATTGAGTTTTATCTCGCTTTTTGACGGGATTAAACTTGGTGAGAGTCTGATAAAATCGTGTATGTCGTAGTATTAGTTGTATACTTGTAATCTCTCGCTTTTGATATCTGCTACCATCTATTCCTTATTATGTTTCAGTTACCATTTTATTTTGCCGTTGTTACTATAATTCTTTCTTTATTATGTCTCTATTACCATTTTATTTCGCAGTTGTTATTACTATATTTTTCTTTGAATGTACTGCTTTCACAACAGTCACATTATAGCTCTTGTCCTCTATTTTCTGTTAATAATAGTTGTTTCTTGTATACCTCGATTATGGTGTTGTTTTGACAGGACATGACGCAACTTCAACTTGTCAAGGACATGACCTTAGAGAGGAGGGTAGAAAGTTAGAAGGTAGTTTTCAGCGGGATTAGGCTTGGTGAGAGTCTAGTAAGAGCATCGTGTGTCTCGTAGTATTAGTGATATACTTGTAGTCTCTTGCTTTTTATATCTGCTACCATTTGTTCCTTATTATGTTTCAGTTACCATTTTAATTTATGTCACCGTTGTTACTATTCTTTGTTTATTACATTTCAATTTCCATTTTATTTCGCTGTTGTTACTATTTATTTATTTTGAATGCTACGTAGTACTACTTTCATAGCAGTCGTAGTATAGCTCTTGTCCTTCATTTTTTGTTAATAATGGTTGTTTCTTGTATATGTCGATTATTGTATTATTATTTTTTATAGTTTTCGTTCTATTACTATATGCTATTTTGTTATTATTTATTGTTCCTTGTAATTTCGTTAGCTGAGGGTCTATCAGAAACTGTCTATCTATACCTTTGAGGTAGAAATAAGATTATCAAAAAACAACCTCTCTATATCTCTGAGATAGAAAATATGTTATATGTTATGTTGTTGTACTTAATGCTCATTCATGATTCATATGATAATCTAAACAAATAAAACATATAGAGGAGGAGGAGCAGACTTCAAATAGTCATGCACTTCCTTCACATTGTCTCAACAAGAGGTAGAGAGACAATAATACATATAAATTAAATAAGTTGAAAGCTATTTCAAACTTTAGGCCACCTATTTTATTGAGACATGCTAACCAAACAAAGCTTGAAACGACTCAGAATCTTCAATGGAAGCAACATTCTCTCTGGTTCCTTCCAATTGCTCCTTCAACATTAAGAGTTGATTCAAATTTTGACATTGTTCAACATCTATACTCTCCACCCAATTGCGGAGACCATTCCTCTTCCCTGGGGTCGATAATGATTTCGACCCCGAGGATTCACCAGAAACAACACCAACAACATCAGAATACGTTGATGGTTCCATGCATCTACTACTACTAGAAAAATGCTTCTCGATAGCAGAATTAACGTCTCCACAAGTATATAGCCTCCCAGTGGGTGAAAAAACAACAGAGGCAACACGAGAACCCGTCATGGATTCGAGTTCTTTAGCTTTTTTGAAAAGCCCTTGACGTCTTTTTGAGAATGTCACCATTCTAGACGTCTCCTTTGTGATTTTCTGGATCTCTATCTTCTTCTTCCCAGTGCCCATGTTCTTCTTCAAGAAGTATATAGATTTTGATTTGGAATTATTTTGAGGTTTGATGTAAAAGTGTATTTATAGGGAGAGATTGGAAATCAAATATGGTTAGGTAAGGGATTCCTAAAGCTATAAAAATTGGTAGTTTCCTATTGAAAATGTACTTTTTTCTATAATTGGTTTCCTAAATTCTGTGTATATATGGACTCTATATAACTTCTCCACCGCCTTAAACAATTAGACGTTTCTTTTAAAAAAAATTCCCTATTTGCTTACTTTATCTTTTTTTCTTTAAAAGGTAATATTGACTGATTCTATGTTTAGTTTGACTTGTGATTATACAAAAGGATCTCCAGTAAACTTCGATTTATGTTAAAAAAATCAGTGGCTTACCTCTAGTTTTAGTATATTTGGGTTTGGAATATTAATTAATGTGGTACGTATTTAAATTTGCTAAAAGTTCTAATTAGTTACCATGTCTTTTTTTTTCCATAACAGTTTCATGTTTTCTACTGCGAATGAACCTACTCTTTTACGTAATAATTTTCTAATTTATTTGTGTATAACTTCTCATCGTCTTTAAACGAGAAAACACGTCTTTTTATTATTTTTTTACTATTGATTTAAATTTGTATATAACTTCTCACCGCCTTAAACGAAGAGACATGTCTTTTTATTTGCCTTTTTTTCGTATTGGTTTTATTAACTTTCATTTAAAGTATTAATTTAAATTTGTATATAATTTCTCACCGCATTAAACGAGGATACGCATTTTTTCATTTGTCTTTTTTCCTATTGGTTTAATTAACTTTCTTTTTAAGTATTAATTTAAATTTGTATATAATTTCTCACTGTCTTAAATGAGGAGACGCGTCTTTTCATTTGTCCTTTTTTTTCTATCGGTTTAATTAACTTTCTCTTTAAGTATTAATATATTAACAAGGAAAGTAAATGTTGAGTTTTTTGTTTTTTTGGATTTGTTTCCTTAAACTAAGATTTCCTAAAATAATTTGGTTTCTAGAAAGCATTTTGTTTGATTAAGGAAAAGTAAATACATTGTTTAGTCCAAATTGGATTGTTATATATTTTTGACAAAATAAACTAGCTTAATTATTTATGATAAAAATTTATTCGCACTCAATTTTTATACTAATTCAATAAAACTGACAGAAAAATTTCTTTAACAAGTTTTCTATTTTTAGCTTATTTTTATTTGGTTATTTATTAACAAACTCTCCTTAAAAATCGAAGAGAAGGCCTTTTTGGTTTACTCGATCGGCTTACACGGTACAACTTAGTTAAAAGTCCTAATTAGTTTTCCTTGGAGAGGGTTAAGTCTAGGGTTAGGAAGTTTTAAGTGCTAATAAATAATAATATCCCCATGGTGAATAATACGACGTCTACAATAACAATAACATATTCAATGTAGTCCCACAAAATGAGGTCTGAAGAGGCTAGAGTGTACGCAAATCTTAATCCTATCTCAGAAGTAGAGAGCGAGGTTTTTAAGAAAAACAATCCAAAGCAATCTTAAAAAAGAAGTAACGGAAGTACAAGAAACAACGGACAATAACAAAAATATCAAATAGTAAGAGATTGAAAACTATAATAAAACGAAATACTAATCGAGGTACAAGAAACAACAGATATTAACAAAAATCAAAGTACAAGAAACTACACGAGCAATACTACGACTACTAATATGACCAGACAGCAACACAACACACTGCTACCTACTAACCTTCTACTCTAATTTGTGTCCTCCACATGACCCTCCTATCTAAGGTCATGTCCTCGGTAAATTGAAACTGCGCCATGTCCTGTCTAAACCCCTCCCCGATATTTCTTTGGTCTTCCTATACCTCTCCTAAAATCATCCATAGTCAACCTGTGACATATAAATATGAAATTATAAAAATCAACATTAGTTTATTGGTTAATCTGGCCGCATAATAATTTATCTAAAACTTAAAAGTAAGTTTTATAGAGCAATGATTAGACCGGTTTTGTTGTATGGGGTGGAGTACTGGCCAGTCAAGAACTCACATGTTTAGAAGATGCAAGTTGTGGTGATTAGAATGTTGAGATGAATGTGTGGGCATGCTATGAGAGATAAGATTATGAATGAGGATATCCAAGACAAGGTAGGAGTAGCCTTTGTAGTAGACAAGATGAGGAAAGCAAGACTGATCAGATGGTATGGGCATATGAAGAGAAGATGCACAGACGCTCCAGTGAGGAGGGGTGAGAGGTTGGATATAATAGGTATGAGAAAAGGCAGAGGTAGACCGAACAAGTATTAAGGAGAGGTGATTAGACGGGACATAACAAAACTTCAGCTTACCGAGGACATGACCTTATATAGGAAGGTATGGAGGTCGTGGATTAGGGTAGAAGGTTAGTATGTAGTTGAGTTTTGTCTTGCTTTTGACGGGATTAGACTTTGTGGGAGTCTGATAGCATCGTGTCCGTCATAGTATTAGTCGTATACTTATAGTCTCTTGCTTTTGATATCTACTACCATCGATTTTTTATTATGTTTTAATTACCATTTTATTTTGCCATTGTATTACTATTGTTCTTTATTATGTTTCACTTACCATTTTGTTTCGCCGTTGTTAATATTCTTTCTTGAATGCGCTGTACTGCTTTCAGAGCAATCACAATTTTAGCGCTTGTCCTTCGTTTTTTGTTAATAAATGTTATTTCTTGTATACCTCGATTATTATGTTGTTCTATTGTAGTTTCTCTCAGTATACACTTTATGCTCTTCACATCTTACTTTGTGGGACTAAATTGAGTATGTTGTTATTGTACTCAATGCTCATTCATATGGTAAATCTAAACTATTTATTTTTTTATATGTTCATGCACTTTTTCACATTGTCTCAACAAGATGACATTTGATGTAAACACAAAGCCAATGAATACAATTCCAATAAATATAAATAAATTAAATAATTTTAAAGTTATTTCAACTTTAGGCCACCTATTTTATCGAGACATGCTACGCAAACAAAGCTTGAAACGACTCAGAATCTTTGGAAGCAATATTCTCTCTGGTTCCTTCCAATTGCTCCTTTAACATTAAGAGTTGATTCAAATTTTGACATTGTTCAACATCTATACTCTCCACCCAACCGCGGAGACCATTCTTTCTCCTCGGGGTCGATGATGATCTTGACCCTGAGGATCCGCCAGAAATAGAAACAACATCAGAATTAGAATGATGAGAATTCACCCCTGACGTTGATGGTTGCATACATCTACTACTACTAGAAAAATGCCTCTCGATAGCAGAATTAACGTCTCCACAAGTATAAGGCCTCCCAGTAAGTGAAAAAACAACAGAGGCAACACGAGAACCCGTCATGGATTCGAGTTCTTTAGCTTTTTTGAAAAGCCCTTTACGCCTTTTTGAGAATGTCACCATTCTAGACGTTTCCTTTGTGATTTTCTGGATCTCTATCTTCTTCTTCCCAGTGCCCATATGTTCTTCTTCAAGAAGTAGATTTGGAATTCTTTTGAGGTTTTGATGTAAATGTGTATTTATAGAGAGTGAATGTGTATTAGAAATCACATATGGTTTAGGTAAGGGATTCCTAAAGCTATTAAAATTGGTAGTTTCCTATTGAAAATGTTCTCCTTTCCATAATTGGTTTCCTAAATATATGGACTCAATATAACTTCTCCACCGCCTTTAAACAATGAGGCGTCATCTTCTTTCAAAAGAATCCCTTTTCCTATTGGTTTATTTATTTTTTAAAAGAAATGTTGACCGTCGGTTCGATTTAATTTTATATATTATTGATTTGATTTATTAATTTATTGATTTATAAATTTATTAAATTAATATTCAAACTAATAAGATAATTGTTATCAATTTTGGTTAGTCGATAATAATTTAGTTTTCAATTTTATCGATAAAAAATACTTTTAAAATTGTTTTTCCTTTTGTTTTGTATTCATTTGTACGTATATACAATCTTCACAGGATATTTATTAAATAAATGTCATGAATTAATAAATATGAGATCAAAGTATAAAAGATTATTTATCAATACAAAGCTACTAAAAAGAAGCATTGTAAATGACTTGTAAAAAATTGTACTTCTAATACACGAATTCATATGCTTTCACCTATTCATTCCAAATTAAAATAAAAGATTTAAAGAGCTCAAGAATATCATTCTACCTTTTAAATTAAAGAGATGAATCCCTCTGAATTTTGATATAGTAACATTCTCTCACATATGTCTTTATTAGTAACAAATTATAATGCAAAATTGCAAGTCAAAGTTGTTACTCCCAAAATATGATGTCTAGCCTGAAAGAAAAATAGAATTAAGTAAATAAGAATATGATTTCTATGTTAACTCTAAAATCACTTTTATATAATTAGGGATTATAGTATATTTGGACAAACTTCTAAAATTAACTTATTTTGAAAAGTATTTTGGTGAGAAGCAGTTTGTGCTTGATCAATAAATTTAAAAAGTACTTTTTAGTTGTAATTGTGTTTGGCCAAGCTTTTTAAAAGTGTTTTAAGTGTATTTTTCTCAAAAGTGCTTTTCTAAAAAGTATTTTTAAGAAAAAATACTTTTTTAGCTTCTGAAAAATAGAAGATGTTACTTGAAGGGAACACTTATTTTCTCCCAAAAGATTGGTCAAACACCTCACTTTTTAAAATTAAGCACTTTTTAAAATAAAAAATAAACACTTTTGAGAAAAATAAGTTTGGTCAAACAGGCTATAAAAGAAGTAATTGTGATATGATCTTGTTGGGTTGTCGATTTAATCATTAACAACAACATACACAATGAATTCTACAAGTCGGGTCTTAAAAGGGTGGGGCGTGCAGTCTTACCCTGTCTTGTGAAGGTAGAGTAGTTGTTTTCGATAGACACTGACTCAAATCAGTTTAATCATTAACTAAAATATAAAATCGCAAATCGACCCAGTAGTTCAAAGAAAAAAATTACAAAATCATTTACACTAGTTAATCCAATAACAAGATATTGATAAATCAATTAAAAAAATCAATTGATTGATCTATCGATTAAACCGATTTTGCACACCCCAAAATTTTAGTATATTTGGGTTTTGAATATTAATTAACGGGGTACTCTAGTATTAGTATTTAACTTAGTTAAAAGTTCTAAGTAGTTTCCACGTCTTGTGGTTGACTCAATGATGAGGCTAGTAAAATATTTTGTTTTAGGTGTTAAAAAATTTTAATAGTGAATTTTATGATTTTAATTTCAGTTTAAACAATATTAAAGATTGTAAAAAAAAAGATACCAATATTTATATTTAGAACAAAATTGTCTACTTTGTCTCAAAAATACTTTAAAGTTTTAAATTACATAACTCGAATCTTTATATTAATTAAATAATATTTTTATAACAATATCCAAAGTAATGTACTATAAATAGATGGTCAACATCTTATTAACTAGAAGTATTCCTTATTTTAATAAATATTAATATTACTATGTGAAGTTAAATCATGTATGTCTTTTAAGAATACTAGAGTAGTAAGTAACAATAAAAAGACAACTCTAGATTATTAATATTTTTGTGCGTATATGTATATATTTAAGGTCTCTTATTAAATTAAATTTTTATACCACAAATTTTATTAAAACGTGTGATTTTAGGCAACTAATTTTATTAAAATACCCTTGATGTCTTATTTGTTCATATATTAGTAATCTTTTTCATAACAATTTCTTATTGTTTTTCTTTTTGGTTTCGTTTTCTTCTTTTCCACGTATAATTTCTTAAAATAATTTGGTTTCTATAAAGCAGTTGGTTTGATTAAAGAAAAGTAAATATGGTGTTTAGTCCAAATTGGATTGTTTTATATATTTTGGCTTAACAAATCGGCAATAATTATTTACGTTAAAAAAATTATTTGCACACAATTTTCAAACTAATTTAATGAAAGATAACACGCCTTCATCAGTTAGTAACTTGGCTCAGCTAGCGAGGCATCTTCATCGGTATCCGCTAATATTACTCCACAACATGGTTCTGTAAATTTGGCATTTTTATCGCTATATTGGCTGATATTGCTCCATCGATAGCAACTAATCCACCAGCACATGATGATATTGTTCCAGAAATTGTCACGAATTCGATATGTAGTTGACGATTTAAAGAAGCTGATATTAAATTCGTCAAGTTACATGTGTAGTCTTGGTGCACCAAGGCTCCAAGTGGGAATACTCAGGTAACTACTCTAAGGCAGACCGCGAACAGATCTTTACAAGAGTATGGAGTTGTTTGAAGAAGTAAGATCGTGGTTAAGCTCATTGTGTATGGAATTAAAGCAAGTTAGTTACACTAGAAATAAACTGAGTCAAAGGTCAATTTCAAATTCTTTTGATCATAACTGAATTTTTGTGGAACTTAACTGTGCTTTTTACTTAATTGAATCTTTATGGCTTTGTGTGGAAAAAGAATAACAGATTTTTTTTTTAAAAAATGTTGATGTGTACCTGACTCAAGGACACATGGATTTAAATCAATTATAATGTGATATTGAAATAATTTAACTTGATTCAATTTATGTAAATACAGCTAACAACGATTAAGAAATAAAATGAAATCAAATAATTGAGCAAGAGAATGAGAACCGCTTGAAGTCCGGTGACAAAAGCTTGTAGTATTACCAGGCTAGTTTGATGCTATTGATATTAATCAAAGTACCGAACATTTGGACTTAAGAGATTAAGAACAACAATATATTGCTAGTGAGTAAATGAATGAATTGCATATGCCTTACAACGAATAACTAAAGGATTATTTATTAGCAAATAACTAAAGGTCTATTTATAAGCAAACCCTAGGGAGCAACCTTTCGTAGAACTCAGCTCCCATGAAGACCCCACGGAATCACTTTGTTGGGCATCACGAATTTCTCGATGACAGTTGAATTTTATCCTTATTCGATGAAATCTCGTGTTGGGTTTCGCAACCCCGGGGCCAGAGCTAGACAGGCTCAGAGGTCCAACATTGAGCTCGTATTATGAGAAGGCTACTCTTCTCGGTTAGGGGATAAGACTCAAACAGTACTTACTCCATGCGTCTTTTTCCGATTCAATCATGTGCCTAGCCAGTTTTTACCCATATAAATACGACGCAATTAAATTGATCATTATTTATTGTCGGATATTTCAATCCTAATCAAGACAGAAAATATTTTTAACAAGTTTTCTATGTTTTTAGCTTATTTTATTGAGGCTTATATTTTAACAAAATCTAATTTCTCGGAATATATGTTACCTCCCACACCGGGACATATACCGAATAACTCCAGACATACAACTTACAAGACTTCTCTTTGAAAAGTAATCTACTTTAAAAAAATATAGTTTTCCATATTGGTTAATTAAACCAAATGATATTCACAAAGGAAATATTTCATATAGTAAATCTAAACTAATACAATATATATAGAGGAGCAACAACAAACTTCAAATGTCAGTTTCTGTTAATACATTCTGAACTGCAGTAACAATGGTTTATGGTTACAACATGAACCGAAAATCTTTCTGCATCCACTTTCTTCACAATGAAGATGACATTTGATGTCAACACACAAGACCAAAAAACCATTCTTTTTGCAAAGTATAAAATTAATCCTACCCCAAGAAATGTCACACCTATAACAGATGAAACCCCCAAAGAATTTCTCCCATAGTCTTGAATCACTTCCAGACCAGAAAGAAAAATAAAAACAATGGCAGTAGCAGCAGCAACACCAAACAAAAGTCAAAAACACCAAAAAAGGGGAAGAAAAACTAAAGCACCTTTGATCAACTCTTGTAATAGTTAGAGCAGATCAGACATCCTTCTTCTGTGGTGAGCTAGTGGTCTTCTAGGCTTTGGATCCGAGGGAGCGATAACTTTGCTTTGTGGTAAGACAGATGGCTTAATATCTGAATCATCACCATACTTAATATCCCCTGCTATGGTATTAGTTTCACTATAACGTGATCTTTTGTTTGAAGTCCGTAGGTGAGCTTTGAAACGACGATCAAAGCTGTTTGATTGTGAACCAGAAATTTGCATTGAGCTCCTAGCCCATGATCTCATACTTTTTGGTCTGCTATGGATTTCCTTTTCTGCTGTAGTCTCCCTTATTCTACTGGCAACCGTGGAACTCATGAATCGAGGCACTGAGCTAGTGCCATTTGTTTTTAGTCCTTTCTCAGAATTTCTTGGAGTTACTGTGATTTCACGAACGATTTCCTTTGGGGTTATAGGAAAGGTTTCTTCATCTTCAAGTGGCTGATATTTCTTCATGAAAAGCCTTTTGTTCTCGCTCAATAAAATTTCAGCCTTCTGTATTTGAGTCCTAAGTTCTGTACATCCTTCTTCGGCTTCCTTCATTTGCTCCTCAAGCTCACCAATCCTCTTTTCTCTTTGCTTCTTTGATTCCTAAAGTGATGCAAAACAATAAATAAGGATAAGTCACAAGGTCATCAAAGACAATAGGAAGAAAAAAAAAAAAAACGGAGGGGATTACTTCTGAGAGTTCTCTGTTGCATTCCGCTGCTCTTGCTCTCTTTGCGAAGGTACAGGAGCATGTTGTCTCTCCAACATCTTCTTCGTATGGACTAACATGGACTACCATCAAAACTTTTGATCTATCACCTAAAGCAGTAAGTTCAAAGAAATGAGGCATGAACAATTTCAACACATTTAGATGTCTAAGTACGAAGGTGAACAAGAGAGTTTTTTTTACAACTGCCAAGAAGTCAAAATTCCAAGATCCCTTAGAACTCCTAACCACAGAGTGGATGCAATGGAATATTGCACTATTGCAATCATAGAATTATCACCAAAATATGAAAAATGTAATAGTTCTGACATGCATACTACGAAATGGCTTTCCAGGAATGAAAGAATTTACCTAAAGAATCCTTGAGAACTTGCGTCAATTTGCTATTTCTGCAAACAAAAGTCGTAACTTCATTAGTTATTGGAAATCACACTTCCAAAATTTTAAACTCATAGCTCCTCAAGCTTTTTCTGTTGGGCAGTGTAATTAGTGGAGCAGAATAAAACTCAAGCAAGAAGAACACAAAGAAAGTACTACCTAAATGCAGAAAAGAAAACCAGATTCCTTTTGTAAACTGAGAAACTCTGTAATTTTCACCTACCTATAAGGAACATGGCCTCTCTTTCTTCTAAGAGCTGCAATAACATCACCGAGTGCAGAAAGAGAGAGATTTATCGCCCTCCCCTCGTCAAGGGTTTGTCCAGTAGCTCCCGTTTTAAGTAGGCGCTCACTCCCTCCAAGGTCAACCATCCACAGTTTGCTTGCTTCTGCTTTACCTCCCAAAGCATCCCCATAGCGATATATACTGATCCTCGTCAAGCTAAATACAAAGAGCTAAACAGGTAAAGTAACTGTTGAACCGAAGTAATCCAGTTGAAGATGGGAAAGAATTCCACAAAAACTGGATACTCACCAATGCGATCTGCTGGATGTTTCATTTACATTCGTCCATGCTGTGGATCTAACTCGCCTCCCCTTATGATACCACCATTTTGCTTTCATAAAGTTAGAGATTTCTACCTCAGTTAGACCATCGATTTCAACTGATCCTTTTGAATCTGTTTGAATATTTAGATTGCTGTAATAGAGTTAGCCAAACTATACCATGAAATTCATAGTGGGTCATCAAATTCATCCTTCTTTACAAGGCAGGACAAGATATTGGTAATTACCATCTCGATGCAGTGTATTTACGACTGGAAGGTCTTGGAGCAAGCAAATCCCTTATACTGCCCAAATAAACTTCGAGCATGCTAATCGAAAACGTAAATGAAATCGAGCTATCTAAAGAGGAAAGGTGAAAAAGCTCCTGAAGAACACGAGGAATGATCCCTGGAGATTCAGTGTTTCCCTCCTAAAAATCACAAGAAAAACACCTAGTTCATTTCTATAAGCACTCTTCATGACAATGTAACAAATACAAATTGATAAGATAACTAACCATAGTATATGTCTTGCCAGTTCCAGTTTGTCCATAAGCCAACATACATACATTGTGCCCATCAAGTGCAGATCTGATAATTGGCTCAACCTCAGCAAAAACATTTTCTACAGAATGTTCATAACAAATGCTTTTACTAAATTTGTTTGGAAATAAGATAGTCAACTTTTAGCACATAAATAGTTTACCAACCTTGGACTGATTCCTGAGGGAAAACCTTGTCAAATTCAAATTCTTTCCTGCTTCCACCAGATTTTACCACAATCTTCTCCGATTCAACTGAAATCGGTTGATGAGTTCTCTGTTTATCTGTTGGTAAAAATGGTCTTACACGAGAAAACATTCGAATGCAGCCTATATTTGGAAATATTAATGTCTCATTCAGAATACATAAATGAGGAGGATAAAAATGTCGTAAATATTCAAACTAGAAATCACCTTTAATGTCTAGTATCTTATTCAATGCTTCCCTTCTTTTTTCATCCAAAGATCTCTCTTTATGCCTCAAACTTGCAATTTCACCTGCAAAACCATAAGAGAAAAACAAAAGAAAGTTCAAATCATGAAAATTTTAGAACTCAGTCAAATTACAAACAAATCCCAAGGAAGAAAAAGCACCTTCTAAATTCAAAATCCTCTGCTCAAGTAACTTTTCATCTTCTTGAACCACATTGACATCTGTGAAAGTTGAAGGAATCTCTAGGGAAGGCTCATCATCATTGGAATCTGGATTTGATCCTATTGGAGAAGAATTCTCCAATGCTTTTCCATTTTCCAAAGGCAATGAGATATTTTCATCTTCATTAGAAATAAACATTGCTCAAGCCAATACACAAAAACAATGGCCTTTTTCCTCAAAAAAATCACAAAGTTGGGACAAAAATACAATCTTTTTCAAGAAAAAGGCCAATCTTTGAGGTTAAAAGAATCCCAGATAATCAAAATCCAATTTTTCAAGAAAAAGGCTAAATCTTTGAGGTTAAAAGAACCCCAGATACTCAAAATCCAATCTTTCTCAAGAAAAAGTCCAAATATTTGAGGTTCAAAGAACCCCAAATAATCAAAATCCAATCTTTCTCAAGAAAAAAGGCCAAATTTTGGGGTCAAAAGAACCCCAGATAGTCAAAAATTCTTCAGCACAATTTGGATTCTTGCTCAAATGACACTACAGCAGAAACCGAGCTGACCCACAAGAAGATGCTGCTAGATCGACCAACCAAAGAGCCCCTTCAGCAATAAAATATAAACAATGGTTCAGATCCTATTTATAGTAAAATATATAAAGAAGTAAGATTGAAGCTACATCCGTTAAATAAAATAAAAAGGAATCCAAAGAACAAATGCAGGAAGAAAACAAGAAAATGGGACTAGTTTTTTCCAGACATCCTAGAAGTTGTAACCATGAAAAGAAACAAGTCCAAGAATTACAATGAAAATCCTAATCTCTCTCTCTCTCTAATATATCCTTAAAAGCTTGACATAATTATGTGATTTCTCACGGCAGAAAACATCATGAAGGAGGAAAAAAAAAACAAATCTTTTTAGGTACTCTATTAATAAAAGAACATTTTTCCTTGATCTATGGGTTATCAAATTTTCTTCTTTTTTTTCCTTATCTTTCTCTTTTTTCAATTTTTCAATGATTGATCACTCCATGAGAACTCTGATAAAGGTGATGAAAAGCTTTTCAGACAGTTAGGCAGTTAATTTGACTAAGATGAACCATTTGGAAAGGAAAAAAAAAACACTAACGTGAGACAAGCTGAAGAAAAAAGTGGATTTTAGAGAAGGAGGAACGTGAGGAGCGGAGGGAACATTTAAAAGTAGGCATTGGAAAAAGTTGTACTGATTGAAATTTATTCCTTTTAATAATACTCCTTTTTTTTTTCCTATTCTAGTTTTAGTTTTTTACATTTTAGTATGTGGTGAGACATTATCCTAACTTTGAATTATTGAACTTTGACAAAAAAAACAAAGTGGTGGTGAAGACGTGAAGTGCTCTCCATATACAAAAAATAAAACCCCACCTCCCCAAAATTAGGAAAACAGAAATAAGGAAATCTTTTTTAAATTGGTTACCTTATAGGAGTAATTTTCTTTCCTATTTTCTCCCCCAAAATTATTTTTATTTTTTAGAAAAATTAAAATAAAACAAAAATAGCTTAACTGAAACTTTAATCTTAACATAAGAAAGATTAGAAACTCATTTTCTAATTTTCCGAAAAAGAAAAAAAGACTCTTCAAAGAGAAAGACAAATATGTAACGGAAATCTAACTATTTGGAGACCCAATTGGAGAAAATGATAAAAATGGTTACTTGAGTATGAGGATAGAATTAAAATAGTCCTTTAATTATATACTGAATAATTTTAGATTTTTAAGTTTTTTAAAGATTTTAAAAAATGACAGTTATTTATCGAACTCTATAAATGGTGTTTTACTTTTTTTATATGTTGTATTTGAAAATTCTTATATGGATATAATTTCTATTGTGAATTTAGAGAATTTATTTTATGATCCGACTAAAAATATCAGGTACAAGTATAAGTTTTATTTTAGATGCGGTTTTGACATTTTTAATGGTAACGGTTTAGACATTTAAATGTAAGAGAATTATAAGAAAAGAAAATTAATACTAGCAGTAGTTATATCGTTCATGTGCTCATTCTTGCATGAGCACTAGAAAACTCTTGATTTGTTATATTAATGATTTGTTCAACTTGTAGAATTAAAATTTGTATGCTTATATATGTAAATTGTATCTTTTGTATACTTAAATTATAATTTTTTCAAAAAAATATATGATCGCGCGAATAGTTTCACTAGTTAGGAAACACATATGCTATTGTTGTAGTATTTTTCCAGTCTAATGGAAGTCTTTTACAAAAACACTTGGGGGTCGTTTGGTAGGGTATTTGAATAAGCAGAATGTGGTGTATTAGTAATGCTAATGTTAGTTATGCTGAGATTTTTCTTATAGTGTTTGATTTGGTGTATAAAATAGCATGCATTGCATGATTTCTAAAAAAAAAAATGTTTACAAAAATACCCTCTACAAATATGGTGAAAAGAATGTGGAAAAGGTTTTGATGGACATTGTATCTTTAACTAAGCTAATGCATGCATTAGAACCCGTTGTAATACTAATACTTATACCATGAATTTTTATTGTATTAGTTATACACACCTTAATACCATACTCCCTCCGTCCAATTTTACTTGTTCACTATTGACTTTGCACAATTCTTAAGAAGCTACAAATAGAAGAGTAATTTTACCATATCACCATTTGAATGTAATAAGTATAATATTTTGAAAAATGTAATAGAGAAATGATTATAATTAATGATAAGGGTAAATTAGAAATTAAGTGCAAAATTATCTCTTCATTTCATAAATTGGACTAGTATTGTTGTACATCTACTTTTAGTATGACAAGTAAAAATAGACGAAGGGAGTACTAATGATATACAAAATTAAATTAATTTTTCTCAAATACATTCTACCAAACGATCTGGTAGGAAAGTGGATTAGTCTCACGTCCAGGCACAAATTTTTATCCATAATGATAATAATAAACATAACTTTTTTTATCCGTGATAGTAATTACTACTATATATAAGTATGAGTAAGCATGCAGCTCTCCATCGACGTGTGTGCTTCTTGTCATTCTTTTATATAGTAAAGGCATTTTTTTAATTCTTGCGTATTTTCTCCATTTTAATTAGTTTATCTTATTTTTCTTTTTAATCAATTATATATTTGAAAATTACGTAAAAAAATATTATAAATTACAACAACTATAACTTAAAATATTTAAAAGATATTAAAAATTTGGGTGACTCTCGATTCTATCAGTGCCGCATAAATTGAGACATATATTATTTAAAAATAACGTAAAAGGTAATATAAATCACAATAAATAACAACATAAAATATTTACAAGACATAAAAAATTTGATTGACTATCTGAATTCTATCAATGCCACGTAAATTGGAGCAGAGGGAGTAATATATATTACTTGAAAAGTATGTATTACTACTATATATAAGTATGAGTAAGCAAGCAGTTCTCCGTCGACGTGTGTGCTTCTTGTCATTCTTTTGTATAGTAAGGGCATTTTTGTCATTCTTGCTTATTTTCTCCATTTTAATTAGTTTATCTTATTTTTCTTTTTAATCGATTATATATTTGAAAATTACGTAAAAAATACTATATATTACAACAACTATAACTTAAAATATTTAAAAGATATTAAAATTTTGGGTGACTCTCAATTCTATCAGTGCCATATAAATTGGGATATATATTATTTAAAAATAATATAAAAGTAATATAAATCACAATAAATAACAACTTAAAATATTTACAAGACATGAATTCTATCAATGCCACATAAATTGGAGCAGATGGAGTAACATATATTACTTGAAAAGTATGTAAAAAGTAATATAAATTACAATAATTAACAATTTAAAATATCTAAAAATTACATATCAAAAATTTGGTTGAGTCACCAAATTCTATCAGTATAATATAGATTGGGATGGAGAGAGCAATATATATTATCTGAAAATTATGTAAAAATAGTATAAACCGCAATAATTAACACTTAAAATATTTAAAATTATATAAAAATTTAATTGACTCTTTAAATTTTATTGGTATTATATAAATTAGAACAAAAATGATAACATATATTGGGCCCGTGCTAGCACGGGTTCTTTTTTTTTTTGGTTAACTGGAATTAATTAAATCAGAATTACAAGGTAGCAGCGGGGGGTGCAAAAAAAAACCATTAAAACGGTTATAGTCAACCATCCACAAGTTCAGATTGTTGTTAGAGACTAGTCTATTACAAGTAGTTCCAGCAATGTCTTTCCAGACTGTGTTCATGGTATACACTGGTGGAACTACCAAAAAGCGTGGTGCTTCAAAAAGGCTGGCTTTAGATCCTTCCTTCGCCAGCAAGTCTGCTACCTTGTTCTGTTCTCTAAAGCCGTGCTTCACCACTGGTCTCTCCAATCTCCTCAGCAAGGACCTGCATTCCAAAATAAGAGGATTATAGCATTGGTGGCCATTATTAATCATAAGAATTACATCGGTGGAGTCTGTATTGACTTCAATTGGAACAAGGTTTTGTTGAAGGGCTAGTAGTAAGCCCTGTCTGAGAGCTAGAAGCTCGACTTTTGTATTGGTGGTATAGTAGATGTTGTGGGAGAAACCTATGATCCAATCTCCTTGGTTGTTTCTGATCACACCCCCAGTACTGCCTCTACCACGGTTTTCTAAGGCTGAGTCATCGGTATTAAGCTTGTAGCTACCTCGGCCAGGGGAGATCCAACGAAGTTGAATGTATTGAGTGGCAGTGGGAGGTCTCATATTCATGGCAATCATCTTATACTCAATGGCTAATTGGATAGCTATGTGGACAGGAATGTGGTCTTTTCTTTTGTTGAAGAGATTATTATTCCTGGTAATCCCTATTCGCCAAAGGCAAAAAGGGATTTGCTCTTTCCAGGTAAGGAGATTATTAAAGTTTTTAACTTTAATCACCTTACAAGTTGTCTCCCACAGGTCTCCATGGAACATGTGCATGGCGGGCTTGTCATGATTGTCACAGTGGTGTAGAATGCCCTGCCAGAAGGCTTTAGCAATTATGCAATTGAACCAGTGTTTTGGACGGCGAAAAGCGATAAAAGGCGACAAGGCTCTGCCTTGCCACGCGGCGAGGCGAGCGACGAGGCGCTCGTCTTTTTGAAGTGTGACGCCAATTAATACCCAAAAATTAAAATATTTAATTGCACATATAAATAATCAAAATCTCAATAGCAATAATATATTAGCAAATATTTCAATTCAAAAACTAAAAATAGATAGTTAATTACTAATTATTATATAACAACTAACAAATGAAGAGGAAAGTCAGTAACCAGAGGAGGGAAAAAACAGAGGAGAAAGAAAGAGAAAAAATAGAGGAGAAAGAAGAGAAAAAAACAGAGGTAGAAGAAGAAGAAAGTAGAAAAAGAAGTAGAAGAAGAAAGTAGAAAAAGAAAAGAAAAAGAGTTACGTACCTATGGAGGAGTCGAAGTTTCAGACTATCGGAGACTCGCCGGAGCCGGTTGGCCGGAGTTGCAGTCGCCGCCAGACTCTGAAGTTGCTGCATCATAAGGTTCGCCCGTCGCCGCAAGTCACAAGGTTCCAAGGGAAATGTGGAAACAAGCCTAAAAATATCTTTTATTTCTTAAAACCCTAATTTTTTAAAAAAAATTTAAAAGGCGTCGCCTTTTATCATTGTCGACTCGCCTCACCACATCGCCATGGCATCGCCTTTTCGATCTGCAGTCACCACAGAGCCTGGTGGTGAGATGCCGTCACCTCGCCACATCGCCAAGGCGATAAAACGATCGCCTTTAACAAAACTAAATTGAACAGAATGTGGTGGATGGATTCTAAATCATTGTTGCAGACACTACAGTTAGGATCTACTTGGATTCCAATGTGGTGAAGATGTTTACAGGTAGGGAGCCTATTGTGGTGGATCAGCCAAAGAAAGAATTTGATCTTGTTGGGGATTCTGAGGCTCCAGATCCAGGAGAAAGTTTTGTTTATCCCCCCTGAAGGGATCTATTAGAGAAGTCCAAGGAAGAGTAGGCAGATCCTATGGTGAAGATGCCACTCGAAGTGGCACCCCAAATGAGTTTGTCTTCAGCAATACCATCTTGGGGATGAAGATGGAGGAGATGTGGTTTTTTATGTCCTCAGGCAGATCAAATGAAAGCTTGTTCCAAGCCTAGGTTCCATTCCCTCTAATAGAGTTAACAGTGGCAGTATGGTCCTGTATATTGTAAGGTCCCACTATGCTGGCTCTGAGGGTGTTAAGGCTAGGGATCCATCTGTCATGGAAGAGATTAACCCTCCTACCATTTTCTATGCTCCAAATGACATCTTTCATGTAATTCTCCCAGCCCTTCCTGATGTTTTTCCAGGTGTTGGTAAATGAGAGCTTAGAGTATCTAGGCCTATTGCAGTGTTTGTGGAAAAGCACCCTAGCCCAGAGAGAGTCTAGGTTATGGTAAGTTCTCCAAGCCAGGGCAGAGTGGATGACTTGGTTCCTGGTGTCAGCTTTTTGGAGACCCATGCCTACTTTGTTCTTAGGCTTAGCAATAGTATCCCCCAGTTGAGAAGATGGAGCTTTTTCTTGTCTCTGGTGGAGCCCCAGAGAAAGTCTCTCTGAATTTTATCAACCTTTTTATTTATCTCAGTAGGGATCTTGATGTACTGCATGATGTGGCTGGGGATGCTACTGAGACAAGCCTTAGCTAAGGTTGTTCTACCTGCCATGTTAAGGTAGTTTATCTTCCAACCTGCAAGCTTGGTATGCATTCTATCCAGGATTGGTTGGAAGTCACTATTTTTTGCCCTACCATGAAAGATAGGGAAACCCAGATACTTACCAAAGATATTTTTTGGCTTGATGAGAAGGATGTCATAGCAGGATTGCTTAAGATCTTCCTTATAGTTGGATGAGAAGATTACTCTGGACTTGGAGAGATTGATTTTTTGGCCAGAGCTGAGCATAAAGCTATTTAGAGTATCCTTGATGGCTTGACAGTTTTACTTGTTGGCTCTGGCAAAGAGAGTCAGGTCATCAGCAAAAAAGAGGTGGGAGATTTTGGGTCCTAAGGTGTTGATCTTTACAGGATACCATGCTCTGGAGTGGACTTTGTGGTGGATATCTCTGGAGAGGCTTTCCATACAAAGAATGAAGAGGTAGGGGGACATAGGGTCCCTCTGTCTAATGCCTCTTGAGGGAGAGAATGAGTTGGTTTTGCTCCCATTGACAAGTACAACTATGGAGGAGGAGGACAAGCAAGACATGATGAGGGCTATGTGTTTAGTAGGGAAATTATATCTTAGGAGAGTACTCCTAATGAAAAACCATTCCAATCTGTCAAAAGCTTTTTCTAGGTCTATTTTCAGGGCCATGTTACCATTTTTCCCTTTCATTTTTCTAAAGTGGGTAATGTACTCCTGGACAATTATGGCATTATCACTAGCTTTTTTATCAGAGAGGAAGCTGGATTGGGTGGGGCCAATAATGGTGAGGAGGAATGGTTTGATTCTGTTAACAATAATCTTTGTGATGAGCTTGTACATGGTGTTGCAAAGGCCTATGGGTCTGAAGCTCTTTAGGTTGGTGGCATTTTGATACTTAGGTATAAGGCACAAAAGAGTGGAGTTAACCTTAGGATTCATCAAGTTGTCTTCAAAAGTCTTGATGCAAAAAGCATTAACCTTATCCTTTAAAATCTCCCAGTAATTTTGATAGAAATAAGGATGGAGGCCATCAGGACCTGGAGCTTTGAAGGGTTTGAAGGACATGATAGCATGATGTATTTCAGTGGGGGTGACAGGTTCCATGAGCTTAATGTGGTGATGCTCATTGAGAATGGACCCTCTGGCAGGGGAGACAACCTGATTCCTTTCAGAGTAGTAGGACTCAGTGTTATAAAGATTTTTATAGTAGGATAACACAGATGCTTTGATTTCAGAGGGATCCTGGATGGAGTTACCAGTATCATCAGAGATGGTAAGGATTTTATTCCTTCTTCTCCTATTGAGAGTAGAAGTGTGGAAAAATCTGGTGTTGGCATCACCATTAGTAAGCCAGTCAATCCTAGATTTCAGCTTCCAAAAATCCTCTTCATGCTTAAGGATGTCAGAGTATTCCTTTTTTAGATTTTCATCCAGGTTCTGGAGAAAAGCACTGGTAGGGAGGTTATTGGACTTTTGAATCCCAACAAGTCTTGCAAGAATCCTTTTCTTTTTATGGAAAATGTTACCAAAGATTTCTTTATTCTAAGAGAGGGCCTCCTTTTGGAATTTGAGGATGCATGCTAGGAGAGGTCTTCCACCTTCAAAATAAAGCCTGACAAGATTTTGGAAGGAGGGGTGACTTGTCCACATAGACTCGACCCTGAAGGGTTTTTTGAGGTCCCTGGGGTTGTTATTTGAGATTTGGACCTGCATGGGGCAATGGTCTGAGTGGGTCTTTGCCAGATGGATGATGGTGGTCTCAGGGTACAGATGGAGCCAGTCTTCATTGGCAAAGCATCTGTCAATTCTCTCCACGATGAGATCCTGTGGGTTGAAGAACCTATTGTTGCACCAAGTGTATTTACTACCAGTGAACCCTAGGTCTAACAGTTTGCAGGAATTTATACAGCTCCAAAATTTATTAGTTCTAGTACTACTAATGTTATTCCCCCCATTTGTCTTTGGCTTTCATCACTTCATTAAAGTCTCCCCTACAAGCCAAGCATGGTTCAAGTTTTGAGAGACCCCAATGAGGTCTCTCCAGAGGTTTTGGCGGGAGGCATAAGTGGAACTGGCATACACAGCAATAAACAGCCAAGGGTGTTCAGAAGGTCTTACCTTAACCATAACATTGATGCCTTGAGGGGAGATGGAAACTTCCTCAATGTTGAGCATGTCCTCATGTCACATGATGACGATGCCTCCCGAGAAACCAACAACAAAGGATTGGATTTGGTTGGAGAAGCCAAGAGTTTGGAAAATGTGCTTATGTTCAGCCATTCTAATCTCAATGAGGACTAGCATAGCAGGCCTATTGGTTTTCACCATGGCTTGGCACTGCCTTTTGAAATCAGCACTATTGGCACCCCTACAGTTCCATATGATGAAGTTCATTGGAACCTGTGTGGTTTCGGGACTCTTTCTCTTCACTCTCTTTCATTTCCCGGCTAAGGAGGGGATGTTCACTTCCTGAACCCTCTTGAAGGGGGTAAGTGCTGCTAATGAGTTCGGGAGGTTAATGAGACCTTTCACTTTGATTTCCAAAGCACACTTCCCTAGGTCCCATGGGATCATTGCTACTATTACCTCCTTGTAGGTATCCTTGAACTCTAGTATCAGTTGTTCGACTAGCCAAACTGTCTGAGCTTGCAGCATCTGTATACAGTTCAGGATGTCCTCCATTTTCTTGGTATTTCCCTTGAGCATCTCTAATGTCTGGTTTTTCAGGATGGTGAGGCTGTCTGGAGGGGTTAGCTGTGGGGGGAGTGGTTCCACCAGAGGGGTGGTCCCATGCTGATTTCAGGTGGTGGTCCCTAGCACAAAAGGTGGCTAGACCGCCAAGTTTGGTGGTGTCATGACTGGGAATAAAGGCTTGTCCAGACAAACCTGCTACATGAGCTCGTTGAGCTGGGCAGGTGTCAGTGATTCCATCGATGTTGATGTTTGTGCCTTCAACAAAGTGGCTAACCATAATTGGTTGCCAAAGTTTCCCAAAGCTCTGTTCAGGCTTTTCGTGGCTAGTAGAGCCAAGAAATGGGGGTCTTGGATGCATACCGTTAAGGGTTTGCTCAGGACCTCCATTTTGAGGGTTACCGCCGACCCCTACAGTGCTAGTTCCATCCAAGAGGTCGGGATGTGTTCCGACGGTAACGGCAGAGTTGTCAAGACAATTTCTCCGTTGTTGTTTTTCGGAACAATGTTTTCCATTGTAGGGTTGCTTATTTTTTGGGAGTTCTACAGGAAGATTTTTGAGAATTGGTTGATGGACCATGGATTTATGAACATCCATATTGCCTTGATTTGATGGGGTATTAAGGGGGTGACTGATGCTGGTGCTGCTCGAGGCTTCTAAGAGCGTCAAATCAGTCGGAGTGTTATCATTATGCCCAGAGTTGCGATCCGGGGAAAAGATGGTAAATCTTTCCTCAGGTGAGAGATGGGCGACGACGGAAGTGGAAGGGGAATTGAATGGGCTGATGGGGGGGGGATCTTTGGCCAGATTTTTTGGTGCCCCACCTAAGTGCTTGACTTTTTCCATTTTATGGTGGACCTTTTTAAGGTTGTGTTTGTTGTACAACTTGTTACTTTGTTGGGGTTAGGGGTGAGCCCCTTATTAAAGCCCTCTTCCATGTGAACATGGGGGTTGGGGAGAGGGTTTTCTTGATAGTTGCAGGGTTTTTTCCTTTTTGCATTGTTTTCTCGCGGATAATTCACCGTCTCAGTGGTGGAAGATTCCCCATGGGTAACTATTCTCGACCCAAAGGCGAATTTAATCGGTGTTTGGGTAGTAGCGGGATATTTATTAGTCGGGTTTTGGTTAGGGGACTTACCTGGGATTTCCTTGGTGTTTTTTACCTGTGTGGAGGTAGGATGCACGGTGCCTTGGACATTCCTTCTTTGGTTTAGCTGATTTTTCTTCTTTTTTGGGAAGATAATTGTTTGCCACTCCTCCTTCTTTGGTGTGGCTTGCTCCGGTGTGGTGGACTTATTCACCTGGGTGGTTGGTGGGGGCAGTATTAGAGTGCAGTTCCTGGTATTATGCCCAATTCTTTCGCAGTTCTTGCATAGGAGTCCCTCCCCCTCATATACCACCAATTGTTTGTGGTTCCCGATGATAACACTTGTTTTCACAGGAGTTTCCAACGGGATTTGAACGCAGATCCTAGCATATCTACCTCTCAAGATGGCCGATGTGCACGTGTCTATTTTTAACAGCCTTCCTATTTTCCTTCCTATTTTTTCTAGGATGACCGTGTCGTAGAACTCCGTTGGCAACTGGGGTAATCGCAGCCAAATAGCCGTAGAGGTTAGCTTAGTATCTGTTGGGACAAAGTTGGGTTCCTATTGCCTTACCGACAAAAAGAAGCTTGATATAAACTATGGGCCTTGGAGCAGCGCTTTTGACATATTTTCTTCCAAAGTAAATTTTACTATGAAGAAATCACATCCCAGATCAATCAACAGAAGTTGCTCGGTTGGTTTCCAAAGCTCAGCTAGCTTAATTTTCAGTATTTGGTGAGAGATTTTTTCCCCAAATACTTTTACGATGAGAGAGAATTTCCACAGTTGATAGAGTCGGTTTTTTTCCGAGTCTGTTAGAAGGATGAGATCCTCGTTATTTTCTGTAGATTCCGTTATGTGTGAATCATCCCGAATGGTAGTGTATAGCTTTGCCATTGACATGATCTTTTCCATGGTTGCATCCTTGTATGAATGTCTTGGTTGATGTTCTATATCCATTGATATTTCATTTTTATCCAGGGGTTTCGGTGGTAGAGGGGGAGTGGGTCTCTTCGCATCCTGCGGAGTCATTGGGAGTTTAGGGAAAGTGAGAGAAAAGGAGACCACATATAATGGTTAATTGCTCCTTTTTCTAATAGTAATAATTCAGCACGGGTTCTTGTATCTAGTAAAGTAATAGAACAAATCAATAAAATTCAAAAAAAAATGTTATTTTTTTTTCACTATGTCAATAGATCACAAAGCCTTATCCATTTTAACAGGGAATGACCAGGCCCATCCTAACCTGGACCTTCGAGGGTTAGGCTGGGTTTGATTGGATTGAACCGCCCATTTTGACCAAGTAATAGGCTCTCAAATTGTTTAGTTTTTTTCTAAAGTCAAATGGTTATTTCATTAGTGAGCAGTTTTAAAGCTTTAACAAATCAGAATATTTTATAGCTTTATTATAAATTAAACAAGAAAAATATAATTGATATTAACCTCCTATTATTTGAATTTAATATTCAAGAGGCACTTAAACTAGATAACTCAACGATTAAAAAAATTACATTATTTTTTTAAATTATGAACACGACACTCGTTGTGGTGCCCCCTCTAAAGTTGAAAGAATAATGTTACATACTCCAATGGTCTAAAAATAATAAGTGGTCAAATGACCCAAAACTAACGGTGTGTTTGGTATAGAAGAATATTTCTCAGTTTGTTTTTCAATTTTTTCATATTCTAATTGGTCAAACAATTTTTTTTATTTTTTTATGAGAATACAAATTCATTAAAATAAAGAAAATGGTTATTACACCGTGAAAGCAAGGAAGACAAATTTCATAAATAACATTAGGGGTGTGCAAAAACTGATTTAACCAATAAACTGAACCGATAAAAATATTATTGGTTTATCAGTATCGGGTTATTGGGTTAACGGTTTTTTAACGGTTTTGTAAAAAAAATTATTGGGCTATCGGTTCGGTTTTGATTTTAAGATTTTTGTTAATGGTTAAACCGATAACCCAATAAGATTATATTAAAACTATATTTTTATCCATAATTATAATAGTGGCTTTAGATTTTAAATATATACCCTATTATTTTTTTGCATTTTATAGTTGTTGTTTTAGTGTTGTTGTTTTCTTTCTAAAGACGTTGGTTTGGTGGGATTGTAGCTATCGGTGTTGTTTTTCTTTTTGAGAGATTGCTAGCGTTGCTACTACATTCAAGTTTGCTAGTTAACAAGAAAGAAAATAACCTATTAATCCTCTACTTTAATACGCGTCCTCCACACCCTTCTATCTAAGGTCATGTCCTCGGTAACCCGAAGATGCGCCATGTCATGTCTGACAATAAATAAGGTCAGAAAAATATTTTCCGCGAAAAACATTTTCATTCCTATCAAACACACCCTAAAAGGAAAAAAGAAAAACAAACCATGAACAAGAGTTGTATTGTTTGGATATAGAAAGGAAAAAAAAAGAGAAATAGGAAGCTACAAGGGAAACTCGATCAGTTCATCCCAAAGCATTGAAAGCACTAAACAAACACCCCCCCCCCCCCCCCCCCCTCTCTCTCTCTCTCTCCCGTGTACTCAATAGAGACTATACAACGCCGATAGTTATAATCTTCTTTCACTCTCAAGAATCTCAACAACGAAGAGAAGAAGAAGAGTACCCCTAATTCTTGAAATCAATTCTACCAAAATAAGGGTTGGTTTTTCGTTTTCCTCACGGAAAGCTTCAGTTTTTTCTGCAGATTTTAATGAAGTAGGTTGATATTCTATCTCTATAATCTTCGCCTATTTGTCTTTTTAACCAAATCCCAATATTGCCCACCACGTTCTCTGAATTTAGATATATGTACATATGATATTTAAGTCTTTGACTTGTCTATAAATGGAAAATTTCCTTTCTTTGATCCGATTCTGTTCTATTTCAAATTGAGTAGACTGTTGTTTTCCTGATGTTTCTTGAATTGGGTTTTCTTGTAATGACTTGTTGAGCTAGTTCATGGTGATATTTTAATTTTGGGTGTTTATGGAAACTGATAAAACATTGAAAGAAGTTGGAGAAATTCCAAGTTGAGGTTGGGCTTAAATGTGAAGGCTAGAATCTGTTCAGAATAGAGTTGTTGTGAGTTGTAGGTTAGTTCCTGATGAGAATTTTGGTATTTGTATTGTCTGAATTAAAGATTTTCTTTATGGGTTTGAGAGTGATTGGAGATTTCTCCCCCTCGAAAACAAAATATTGATGTGTCCGCATTTTTCTTGGTTAGGGATTTCTGCAATGCACCGTGTAGCAAGTGCAGGCAACACATCCAATTCGGTTCGGCCTAGGAAGGAGAAGAGGTTGACTTATGTTTTGAATGATGCAGATGACACTAAGGTGATTGATTGTTGGAAATCCTCTTTTGTGTATAAACTAGGGTGACTAACTTTAAAGCTGTCATTGACTGCTCGCATTAGTGACTTCTGCGCTTTGTTCCCTTACTTTTGTTCTTCTCCTTATATTATATGTGCATTACGTTTTATTTATCTGTTCTCAATAGCCAGAAAGCTGAACCTAGCGGAGTGGAAACTATGATTGTTTTTTTTTTTTCGGGTTCAAGCAGCACCATGTGATATTGTTACGTTCAATTGCTTTTCTCTTTGAAGTCCGAGTGTTGTTTCCAATAGACTTTTCTGAACACATCTCTAAACTATTTCCTCAACTTTGTGGATCTTTTATTGATCTGGATATGATGAGCTGTGACAGTAGAAAAGAGAATGATTTGTTGAGATATCATGTGCCAAAATACTGTCCTCATGGAAAGAAAATACAACACTAACAAGCCTTTTAGAAAAGAAGAGAAGAGAAGAGAATAAGTGTAATGGTGCAGTGCATAAGATTAATTTATTTTAATAGAAAGAAGCGGAAACTTGTGAAGCCAGGTCACGTTTAGCTTAAGTTAAAGAAGTCCTAATAAATAGTGTTTTGAAACCATGTTAGTGGTCTTGAAGTTTATGCTGCTCTTTACAAGTCTTCTGAATTAGGCTTGCTTTCTCAAATTTAAACTTAACTTATATGGCATCCATTGTTATTGGACTTCACTTGATGTGTATTTTGCATCTAATGGTATGTTTGGGGCCTTTGGGCAAGGTTAATAAGTACAAAGTAAGTCAAAGTCATTAGAAGAACGGGGAAGTTGTGTTCTGGACTGACAATTCTCTCCTTTTGTAATCTGTGCATCCACTGGATGCTTTTTAATGATAACTCACTCATTTCATCAAAAAATGATCAGGTAAGTTGTGGCTTCTTTTTCCCTGAAATTGAAGTTTGTCACTATTTATGCTCCCTCTGTTTTACTCTGCCAGTAAATGAAATTCCTTTTGACCCTTTAGATATTTTGATGCATTTTTTCTTTAGGATGCCCCTCAAGAATAATTGGTGTGAGGCTTGAATTTCACCCTTTGCTTTCTCTTCCTACACTATCTTTCTTGCCCTGCTTCTTGTTAGAGTTTATGCACTCATAACAAAATAAATAGTATTCCTGATTGCTCATCCTTTCACTGCATGTTTGTAAAGGTCTCAGTTATGTTCACTCCTAGACTCTGTACTACTCCAGTTATTACATTTCCTAATCAAAAGCACTTTAACAAGTAACATTGAAAAAGAAAATGCAGAGTACAAAGTTGGGGACATTACAAGGATGATAGGAACCAATTTAAATTTCTGCCTAGTAGATCTATGAAAAGGATATAGTGTAAGTTAAGAAGATTGATAGAAATTTGTAAGAGAACCTAGATAAATATCCATATAATATTTATTTGCTTATGATAAAGCATATGATAGAGTTCCAAGAGAAGTCTTTTGATGGGTGCTTGAAAAGTAATAAATTCATATAAATATGTTGAGGTAATAAATGATATGTATGAAGGACGAATTGCAAGTGTGAGAACAGTGAAAGGATACACAAAATGAATTTACCCAACTAGTTTTGAGTAACCAATAATATGCATAGGATGAGGTCCTATGGTGCATCCAATGATGTTGTGTTAATTTATGAAATTAGTGAGGGAATCAACCAAAAGATACAACTATGAAGAAGTTCTTCATGTAAAGAGATACAACTATGAAGAAGCACCCCCAAGAGCAAGGGTTTTACGATAATTAGAAGTAAGACTAGAGTATGCGTTGCACTTGCAACCCTCACAAAAAAAATGAAGGTGAAATATGAGTAGACGGGATTGTAGTGCCTAGCGACAAATAAATTTAAATATCTAGGTACACTCTTGAAGATGTAGTGCATATTTAATATAGGGTGGTTAAAATAGAGGAGTTTCATGGGAATGTTATGTGAAGAAAGTTACCTTTGAAGTGAAAGCCGAGTTCTGTAGAATGGTTGTAAGAGTAGCAATATTATATGAGATTTTAACGTCTTAGAGATGCGATTGTTAAGATAGATGTGTGATAATACAAGGTTGGACAAGATTAGAGACCACACGTGACAGAGGTTATGATTAGCACATGTAGAGGATGAAGTGAGATAATGTTGCCTGTGATGGTTTGTTGATGTCTGGTGTAGGTCACCTGATTGATAATTATTTTTGGGGCTGAATGGTGATATATACTGACACAAAAGCTTTCCCTTATCTATGCAGGGAACATAAAGTATAACATTTGCTTATATTACAATAGAAAAACAAATGTCTATATTTGCTCTTAAAACATCTGTGGTTGCTTTCCGGCCAAACTTTTCAGAGTATGCACATTGGCTCTGTTCTCCACAAAGCTTTGAGCTATTATATCTCTGTCTTTCCCAGTAGAGTAAATTCTTCTTCAGCGCCTGAGGAGAGGTAGGGGTAGGCCGAAGAAGTATTGGGAGAGGTGATCAGGCAGGACTTGGCAAGTCTTCATCTTACCGAGGACATGTCCCTTGATAGGAGGGTGTGGAGGTCGAGGATTCGGGTAGAAGGCTAGTAGTAAGTGTTTGCGTCTAGTCTCTCCGACTAGCAGTATTAGTATTATTTTCGGTATTTTTATTATTTTACTATTTCCGTATTTTTGTTATTTTTCGATTATTACTTGTTGTCTCGTAGTCCCTACTCTCTTACTATCCTGCTATTGCTTATATCTTCATAAATGTTATGTTTTTGCTTTCTTTGGGAGGGTCTTTCGGAAATAAGCTTCTCTACTTGACAAGGTAGTGGTTAGGTCTGCGTACACTCTACCCTCCCTAGACCTCGACTATATGGGTTCTACTTGACAAGGTAGTGGTAAGGTGTGCGTTCACTCTACCCTCCCCATACCCTGACTATATGGGTATGTTGTTTGTTGTTATTTTTGTAGTGTCTATGGCATCACCCAATGTACTCCAAACAGGTTGAGATATAAACACTACATCTGTCATGTTGTCATAGTGCAGCGGAGATGATTAGGGGATTCAGGTGCCTATTCTCACATATATCTTCTGTGATCTATCATATAACATAAGCAATTTTCTCGTATATGGAGGTTATCTTGAGTCAACAAGGCTCTTTAGTTGTTATCCATCCAAAGCAAGCTACTTTACTCTGTGTTTTTTGGTTTCCAAATCATCTTGGCCACTGTCCTTTTCTACTCCCTGTAGCCATAAGTACGTTGTAGCACGAATTCTCTGTAAACATCTCATCTTTCTAGCCTTCTAGTGCAGGACATCCTTTCTCTTGCAATTTTGTTGTGGCTTTTGTCTCTATATCAGACACAGGTAAAGTGAATATGTGATCCCCACAATGTCTTATTGTTAGTTTTACTATTTCAAGTCTAATATTATAAGTTATAACGCAGTAATTGGAGAGAGAAATAGGAGAGGTACACTTGAGGAGTAGCTACTTTTCCATATCTCTTTTTGGTGCACCCATGAGATTCCTATACATATGGTAGAGTTGGTATCTTTGTAGAAAATCATATCTTCTTGTAAGGCTTTTACTTTTTGTAATACTTCTGGTATACGCGCATTTTTGCCCTCCATAAATAAAATTTGTTACTTCATCAAAAAAAGTTACTCCCTCCGCCCCAAGGCATGGAGTTTAAGGCAAAAAGAAACATTTTTGAAACTTGTGGTCTACAATAAGCCATGAAATTATTGTGGCTATAAATCATCTCAAGGGTAAAATTGAAAGTTTAAAGTTAAATTGTTACTAAATATAGAAAGATGTTATTCTTTCTGGATCTGGCTATAAAGGAAAGTGTGTGACATAAATTGGAATGGAGGGAGAACGGAGGGAGTATAACTTAGTAATAGTAATTTTATTTTTTGGAGAATTGGTTATCAAAAAATAATACTCCAATTTTTCAATCAAGGTTTCTAAAATACTTTGTCTCATGATATGAGGAAGCTATGTAGTGTTTATCATTTTAAGTTAGGTAGCAAATTGCAAGTTCATTCCCATTTACCATTCAAAGCAATGTAGCATTAGCTTACCTTTTGTTCTGTATTAGGCTCAAAAGTTTTTATGCACAACTCCAGCTTAATTCCTGTGATTGAGTCATTAATATTTTTCCCTTTTTTATTTCTAGATCTTTGTAAGGTTATTATTGTAATGTATATCTCCTGATTCCATCTTCTCTCTTTGTAAGTCTATGCTGTTTGTTATAAAATGTTATTGACGGGTGAAGGATTCTTCTCACCTTCTGGTCTGGCAACCAAGAAAGAAATGAACTTCTTGATGTAAATTCATCTTAATTTAATTTAAGTTATATTCCAAGGTGGTTATCTTGAAGATTTTTCACCTTTCTTTTACTCTTTCTCGCTAGTACATTGTAATACTATATATTAGCAAAGTGCATCAGTTTTTCACGTATACCTTTTATTTTTTGCAGTGAAACAAATTCTGTTCAGTTACTCTGTTTTTCATCTCTGCTAAATGATCTCTAACCCTTGGTTCATTACATTTTTCTCTTTACAGCATTGTGCAGGTGTAAATTCTTTGGCCGTATTGAAGTCATCAGCAACTGATGGATGTGAATACCTATTTACTGGGAGTAGAGATGGCACGTTAAAGAGATGGGCATTGGCTGAAGATGGTGCCACCTGCTCTGCCACATTTGAGTCACATGTTGATTGGGTACTGCTCCTGTCTGCGTTGCTAATTGTTTTCCCTGGGCTCCTGCTGAAGCCTAATTTCATCTACTTTCTAATATATTTAGTATTTACTCAAGAAAGAATATCTGTATTCGCCAGATTTATTCTTCCTTAGGTGTAAGGATCACCAAGTATTAGTTCCTAGTGTCTGCAGTTGCTCCATTTTGGCATGGAATTCTGTGGTTTAGATGAGCAAACCTTCCAACCTGATGCACATTACCAGGATGTGTTGTCGACTTGTCCTTTAAATGCTTAAATTAATTCCAACCTGGTGCACATACCAGGATGTGTTGTTGGCTTGTCCTTTTAATGCTTAAATTAATACTTGGTTATGCAACTATACCCTTTATATCACGTTTATTATGAATATCACTAGTGTTGAGTTGTTTTTGGGGTTCAATAATCTACAGGTAAATGATGCAGTTCTTACAGGTAGTAACACATTAGTATCATGCTCCTCAGACACCACTGTCAAGGTTTTACTTCTCTTCTGAATCTTTTATTGTATAAAGTGCAACTTTTACAGTTTCTATATAAAAGTAATTTGGAAATTTCTTTTATCCTGAAAAACTTGTGTGGATCACTAGGTGTGGAATGGCTTATCTGAGGGATCTTGTGTTAAGACACTCCGGCAGCACTCTGATTACGTCACCAGCCTTGCTTCAGCAGAAAAAAATGTACGACTTCTCTGCAAAATCTTTTAGTATTTTTAGATCGTTTGATGAATCAAAGTTATGGCTGAAACTGTGGTTGAATCTTTTGGGTTTAATGTGAGTTTGATTGCCTGTAATTTCTGATTTTGTTGTTACCATAATAATAGAGCAATGTTATTGCATCTGCTGGTCTTGGTGGTGAGGTTTTCATATGGGATCTTGAAGCTGCACTTACTCCGACATCTAAGTCCAGTGATGCCACTGAAGAAGACTGTTCAAATGGTGTGAATGGTTCAGGAAGTTCATTGCCCATGACAAGCATCCGTCCTATCAGTTCGAGCAATAACATTTCCTTGCAGACCCAGTCTCAAGCATATATTCCTGTGACTGCAAAAGGCCACAAGGAGTCAGTATATGCATTGGCAATGAATGAGAGTGGATCCCTTCTTGTTTCTGGTGGTACTGAGAAGGTATATTTCTGTTTGTTTGGTTGGTTTTGAATATTTTAATGTGTAGTTAGCCTACTAGCAAAGAAGTTGTGTATGACAATGTTCTGATTTTCTTCTAGGTTGTGCGCGTTTGGGACCCTAGAACTGGTTCCAAGACCATGAAGCTAAAAGGTCATACAGATAATATTAGGGCTCTCCTGCTAGACTCCACTGGCAGGTATGTTGAATAAATGATGATGCTCTGAAGACGTCTTGACTAGGTTATTAGCTCAAGTTGCATCCTCTTTGTTCGTCTAAAATACCATTGCTTCCAGCCGATCTGAAGTTAATACACTTTGGTTAAGCAATGCATACTTGGCAGATACACTGAGGCATAAAGCGTTAAGGGGAAACACCCCAAGGATACTGTGCGAGTCCCACTGTTGCTTTTGAAAACATTAATTTTTTAGTCAAGAAATTGTATTTTGTCTCATCACTTCAATGCCCCTACTTGGGGCAAGCCGACACTACTGATTATAATAGATAGTTTAATATGTTGTTGGACTCTTCAAAAATGTCATTGGGTGCATGTCGAATCCTTCAAAGGTAGTGCATTTTTGGAGGATCCGACATGGGTGCGGCAACAATTTTGGAGAGTCCGAGCAACTCACTCACTTTAACCTAGTATCAGTTGCAGTATGTTAGTTGAAAACCCGAGAACATAAAACTAGTTACACTATTGCTTGATGTTCTATGCAACTGTAGAAAATTACATTTGTATCCATATCTAGATGTTTTGCTTTTGGCTTGAGTTACTATACTGGTTGGGGCGGTCTTTAATGCCTTCAGTGTATGGTTAGTGCAACCTATTAAATTCTTTTGAATAATTGTCTTATCCTCTACTTTTATGATTCTTTGAATAATGGTCTAATCCTCCATTTTTGTAGGTTCTGCATATCTGGATCTTCTGATTCCATGATTAGGTAAGTATTGATAATTCCATTACTTTGTTTCCGTAGACATTGGCTTCCTTGGCGTTGTAGGTGGTTTGGGGTTGAATCCTTAGATTCTATCAAGTTACTTTGTTTTGTGATAAGCGGTTATACATTTTTTCCAAATCACATCTTGTGTTCACACTTGTTTTGTCTTTTTTCATCTGATTAGAAACTTCACTTTACCTCCAACATTTCAGACTATGGGATCTAGGTCAGCAGCGATGTGTGCATTCTTATGCTGTGCATACGGATTCTGTATGGTCACTTGCTAGCACTCCTACATTTAGTCATGTTTATAGTGGTGGAAGAGACCTCTCTGTAAGTGAGCTTAATACAACTTATTCAATCTGGTTTTCTCTTAACCCTCCACCCCCTCCACCCCCTCCACGGATTTCTGTTCTTTCATAGCCATTGTTTCCTTGCTAAATTTTATTTGCACTTGCAGTTGTACTTGACAGATTTGGCAACAAGGGAGAGTGTATTGCTCTGCACAAAGGAACACCCCATTTTGCAGTTAGCATTGCACGATGACGGCATTTGGGTGGCCACAACTGATTCTTCTGTACATAGGTGGGCCGCAGAAGTTCGTAATCCCCAGAAAGTGTTCCAAAGAGGGGGCTCATTCTTGGCTGGAAACTTGTCCTTTTCCAGGGCAAGGGTTTCTCTAGAAGGATCTACACCTGTGAGTTTCAATCCTTTATATTCTTTGCTGATGTTATTGCTAAGATTCTTGGAACATATTTCTAATTGATGTATGGGGTTCCAAAATAGCTGCTATTTATGGATTCCTCTTGAGAAAGGATGCATTTTAAAGATGAGCTGCTTATGAGAATCGGAAACTGGATTTGTTTAACGAGTGAGCACATGAAGGATATGTCTGGATTTTGAGTTTTTATCAGTTTTTCTTGTTTCATGCGGAGTTTAGAATGTTTCTAGAAGAAATATTTACTCTTTATATTCTTTTTACTCTATGTTCTCCGGCTCTTAACTTAACCAACAGAGTTCGAAGAAAGTCTTATCAAATTCAAATGCTTATTGACTTGCTAACATAAGTTGCAATATGGAAGGCTCTGTTCGGGAACTTATTGGAGAAGGGTGGATTTGGACTGGTTATTTTTTGTGAGCTCTCCATGGATCATCGGGTTTCTTTGTCAAAATCTTTTAATCCCTTATATGGCCATATGATTGTACTAGATTCTTGTGTGGTTATCAGTTTGAAAGGACGTATCTAATCTAATTATAGTCAAGGGACAACACGGTGAGTGCAGATATAATTTGTTCTACCTTCCTTGATTACATCAAATCTTGACTAAGCATAGACTGGATCAAATCTACACCAAATTCAAAAAAATTGGACTGAAGTTTCTCCCAAGATATTTGAGGATTAATATGAAAATACTACCTGAAGGCCTTATCTAAACCAGCAATTTTGCCATTGGCAAGGATCCCTGTTCGGCGCTCAATCCCGAGAAGTCACTGTACATGAATAAAAGATAAGTTCAGAAGAAAAATAGAGGGGATGAAATGTTGACTTTAGTAATTAATTTGTACTGTTTCCAAGGAAAACTGTTCCATCTCAATAATAATACATGCCTTTGTTAATTTAAATATTTATTTCTTTTTAATTATAAACAATATCTTACTTTACTTTTTAAGATACCTAACAAATAGCAACACAACTGAATGAGGAGATGACTAAACTAGTGAGATGTTGGTATGCTGGATATTGACCACTTCATTCACAGCATTTTGATAGTGAGGTAGTTGAAGTTCTTTATTGGAGATGGGGTGCATAAATGAGAGCACAAGAAGTTTTGTTTGTAGATTTGTGAGTCTAGTTCCCATGTTAAGTTAGCAGTGCTGACTTGCTGAGATCATGTGAGTTGAGGGTGGGGAGGAGCCACTGCAAAAAATTATATAAGTTGTGGAAGCTTTCGCATCAGCAACCAGCGAAGGTGTAAATCATAGAAAAGGGCCAAAGTTTTTGGGGCTTTAAGTGTAAAGCGTATATGACTGTGCCCCCAAATTGGGTGAGTGTGTTTTGTTGGTGTATAATGCATGAACAGATCACTATGTACCACAATCATATGAGTAAAAGAACTGAAATAATTTCAATCTAAATGAATTATATGAAATAAGCCTATAAAAAAGAGTAATGTTATCTCATGTTATACTATCTTAAATTTTGATTTACATGCAAGATGCAAGTTTAAGTTTCTAATTCTGATCTACTTGCTAGTTCTCTTATACTAAATTTCGAACTCCATATCCTTAATCATTACAATAATCACCCTCAACTTTTGCATAGCAATTTAGTGTTGAGAATTAGGAAGGTTCCCTTGCAGAAAATTGTTGATATATTGCAAGAGCCTATTGTATTGGGAAATGTTTTGAATCCCTATGATTGTGTAATTAGGAATTGGGATTACTTTCTTTTCCTTTTCAGGATTACTTGTAAACACTATTTAAACACCAACATGCTTGATGGAATATTCAAGCAATTCATCCCTAATTCTCTTCTCTCTCTCTCTCTTTTTGCTGTTAAATGGTGAGTATTATTGATGTAAAAAATTAGCACTAAGAAATTGCTGGGATTACATCCAGAAAGGGAAGAAAAGCAAAAAAAGGAAAAAGGATCGAAACCCCAGAAAAACTAGGCTCTAGAGAATACATTCAGATTTGATCTTCGATACAGAGCTGATGTTTCCTTCAAAACATCTTTTATTCCTTTCCTTCCAAATGCACCACCAAATGCATGCAGGTATGGAGTCCCAGGCCTTCTTCAGTTTCCTAGTTAAGTCCTTTTTGTGCCAGCATAGTAACTGATCAGCAAGTGAATTAGACATGACCCATTTCAGGTTCAGAACATTGGAGAACATATGCCAAATCTGAGAAGTGAAAAGACAATGAAAAAAAGATGTTTGTTTGATTCAGATTCTCCTCGACGTAGTGGTTCCCCTCTTTTGCAAGTTGTTTTGAGTTAGCCAAGCTTCTTTGATAACTAGCCATGTAAAACACATTACTTCCACTGGTGTCTTAGAGTTCCAAACCTTCTTCCATGACCTATAAGTTTCTTGGTTGGCATCTTTTACTAAAGTGGAGTAACATGATAGGAATCTATCTGCTCCTTCCAATTTAAATTCTCTTCTCTTTCTTTCGTTTCATAATTAAATCTTGAAAATCTCACAATTGGCCAATAATGTAGGTGCCCGTTTATAAAGAACCATCTCTTAGCATTCGTGGAACTCCAGGTATAGTGCAGCATGAGATTTTGAACAACAGAAGACATGTCCTGACTAAGGTAAGTTTGTTTTCCTTTATAGCCATGTGGCTTATGACATTTTGTTCTTATTGAGGTAAACTGTCTTTTAACAAATATGATTCTGTAACCTGATAATGGATTGTGTCTTTAAAGGATACTGCTGGTACAGTGAAGTTGTGGGAGATCACTAGAGGCACTGTGATTCACAACTATGGAGAGGTTAGAATGTAATGTTTCAAGTGGCGTGCTAAGTTAAAGTGGCATGTTCTAAGTGAACGCTGTTATTTTATTTTCTTTGAATTATGACAATTGTCACCTTCTGCGTCTTAACGTTTTTTCTTATTGTGTCCTCTTAACTTCTTTTCACAGTTTTTTTTTTCTTTCCAAATATAGGTTTCATTTGAGAAGAAGAAAGAAGAACTTTTTGAGATGGTAAATATCTTTGTAAAATTATCCACCTTTCACATATGATTTTTCTTCTGATATGATTTGCCTCTTCAGGTGAGCATCCCTGCATGGTTCACTGTGGACACGAGGCTTGGAAG
This sequence comes from Jaltomata sinuosa, assembly GCA_003996215.1. NCBI lineage: Eukaryota > Viridiplantae > Streptophyta > Magnoliopsida > Solanales > Solanaceae > Jaltomata > Jaltomata sinuosa. Next base: position 1,275,913 of record QJPP01007233.1, read on the forward strand.
CTTGGCTGTACATCTGGATACACCACAATGCTTTTCTGCTGAGATGTACTCTGCGGACCTCAACATTCCAGGGAAGCCTGAAGATGACAAGGTATTTGCAAGGGTTATTTTATCTTCAATTTTCCGCTTGAATTATATAGTCTCTTGGCTTCTGTTTTTCTTAGGTTATTTTTCAAGATTGAATGCCAAAGAAGATAGTTTTACAGGAATTAGTATGTTAGCTTCCATTGGATCCAAGGGTGTGGCCTAGTGGTCAATGAAGTGGGTTAAGAACCATGAGGTCTCAGGTTCAAATCCCATCGGACACAAAAAACACTAGGTGATTCTTCCCATCTGTTCTAACCTTGGTGGACAGAGTTATCTGGTACCTGTTGCTGGTGGAAGGTGGCACGTATCCCGTGGAATTAGTCGAGGTGCGCGAAAGCTGGCCCGGACACCACAGTCATAAAAAAAGAAACTATATACCCAATGAAGACGAAGATATTACTAGCTTTTGGGAAGTTTATGCACGTATACAACTTAGATCTCCGCTGTTTCTTCTAGAGGGGAGTCATAAATGACTTTGCTGATCTTGTTTATTTTGTTGACCACCTGTTCAGAGAATTGGCACCCACCTTTATAATCTTAGTTTACAAGTTCCGCCGTCTCTAAGAAATCTTACTCCAGGGCTAAGTTTGCATATTGCTGTGATTCCTGACCACTCAACAAATCATCCCCTATCACTCTCCCTCCCCATATAAAAAGAAATAGAGAAAATGGGCTAATCTGTCTAAATACCATTCTACATATTCTGTAAAATGGAATGATAATATAACTGATCACATTTGATATAAGGTGCAAGTAGCAGAGGTTCAAACCCTACTGCGGACAAAAGTCTGGTGTTTAAGTGGAGAAGGGTAGAGGTGATGGCTCATTAACCACCGAGTTTCTAATTGTGTGCCACTGGTTCTCAGAAATTTCTCGGTTATTAAAAGAGGATGCAAGTAGCATATATAAAGGGAAAATAGTCAAATGCCCCCCTAACCTATTAGCCAATTCCAACTACACACTTATACTTCACGGGAGTCCTATTACCCCCTGAACTACTTTAAAATGGAATAAATAACCCCTTAAAATGTCATAACCAGTCATGTAACTCGTGGTGAAACACACGCGCTTAACACGTGTATTTCAACAAAAAAATACTCCTTCCTCCTTTCTTCCTCAATCATTTTCAAGCCCTAATTCTTTGTGAAAGCTTCAATTTGAAGAAAACTTTAGGAATATGAGTCCGCCTCCATTCTCTCCTCCGCCCCTGCAATGTAAGAAATCGCCACCACCACCTCCCCCTCCACCTATGCCTTTATTACCTCCCCCGCCTTCACCATTTGTTCTTCCACCTACTCAAAATTGCATAAAAATCATTGTTTTTGTCTTATTCATCAACCATTTTTCAATACCCACCAAAAAATCGATCAACAAGAACTTAATCCCCCCAAAAATTTCCCGTTTTGTTGACGAACTAAATACGAAGCTCAGCTTTTACAACAAATAAATCCAATCTAAACCCTCTTTAATACAAAAAAAGATTGAATTTATATTGGAAAGTAAAAAAATAATTAAAAAAGGGTGTCTTTGTTCAAAGAATTAAAAGCACTGTGCCATATAAGAGACAAGAAAAAGCACTGTGCCATATAAGGGATGAGCAACTCTCCCTTAAGCTAAGGTTCGTGATAGAAATGGGTCTTCCATTAATACTAGGTTTTTACTCCTTACTAAAGAATTCCCCAAATTTTGCCTTTCTAGAAAATGGGTGATTTTGATCAAGGGTTAATTAGGGGATGAATTCCAAAAGGGGAAGCCGAAAAAGCTTCAAAATTCGACCATGGCAAATTTCTGATAAGAAAAATAGATAGATGATGAGAAAGATAGAGAAAGAAAAGAAAAAAGAGAAGAAAACGAAAATTAAAAGAAAAATATAAGAAAAGATAGCCAAAGAGAGTGAAATGCACTCTCCGTGCCAACTCAGCATTTAAAGGTTATTTATTTCATTTTAAAGTAGTTTAGGGGGGTAATAGGACTCCCGTGAAGTATAGGTGTGTAGTTCGGAATTGGCTAATAGGTTAGGGAGGCATTTGGCTATTTTCTCCATATATAAATGATAAAATAGGAGAAGGTTGTGTAACATGGTTTAGTCAAGTTAATGATTGACGATGTTGAAAAAGGACGAGGTAGACTTAAAAACACATGGAAGAAAGTCGCCTCAGGAGATCTTATCTTGGAATCAATATGGACTTAATGAAGGACAAAGTACAATTGAAGCAAAGTATTTATATAGGCGAAACAACTAGTTGTGACTTGTAGTCAAGGTTTAGTTATTGTTAGTACACATCCACTAGTTCCGGTGTTTGCTAGGAGTCCTTTTAGTTTTATTAGCAAGTTGCATGCGACTGCGGGGACAAATGCGAGAATTAGGGAATCTATAGTTTTAGAGAACTAATTTGTCTCAAAACAAATCATTTAGTATTAGAAGGAAATGGGCCCAAATGGAGCAGAATGGGTATAGAGGATTGATAAAGCCAACCTAAATAGTTTTGGATCAAGACATAATACTTATTGTTGTTGTAAGAAGGTTCATGGATGGTTATGCAGCATGTGATATGCAGAATGTATCACAGACATGACTTTTTCTGTTGTGATGTTTTAACTAGTTCTGCGAGTTGTATTATAGCAGATGGTGTGCGTTGTAGTAATATTAACAGTAGATTGAAGACACCCAATTGCTTGATATGGTTATTATTATTAATTAATTAATCAATTAGTTTTTTTATAACTTCCTGATTCAATTCACATGATAAAACTTTTGAATATTTCTGCAAGAGATGAACTGAGTTTTATGATTGGCTTTTTCAATACTTAGGTTAATTTGGCACGAGAAACTCTTAAAGGTCTGTTGGCTCATTGGTTAACCAAAAGAAAGCAGAGATTTGGATCTCAAGCTTTAGCCAATGGGGAAGCCCAACCTGGAAAGGATGTACCTACAAGGAATCTAATTGTGTCAAAAATTGAAGTGGACGGTAATGCTGACAATGATGCTGCAGTATATCCTCCCTTTGAATTTTCAGCAGCATCCCCTCCATCAATTATTACTGAGGGTTCTCAAAGTGGTCCATGGAGGAAAAAGATTACTGACTTAGATGGAACGGAAGATGAAAAGGACATGCCATGGTGGGTAGTGGATTGTGTGATGAACAATCGGTTGCCTCCCAGGGAAAATACCAAGTAATATTCCCATATAACTATATTGTACTTTCTTCACAGTTCACAGTGCTTGACTTGCATGTTGAAATTATTGAGCACTTGTTTAGAATTACAAGAAAGTCTTTCTGGAGGCACTTACATTTCTATTAAATTAAAAGGAAGTCTTTCTGGAGGCACTTTCATTTCTATTAACTCACTGAGTTGCAGCAATGCTTGAAAAACACGTTTTAATCTTCCTTATATATGTGTAAAGTCACTTTTTCGTGACCATTTTCTCTCCTCTTCTTAATGGGTTTGCAGATGTAGCTTCTACTTGCATCCATGTGAGGGTTCTACTGTCCAGATTCTTACCCAGGGAAAGCTGAGTGCGCCTCGCATATTAAGAGTTCACAAAGTAAGCATCTTTTCCTTGAATCTTGTGGCGGAGTCAGTATTGTGGTGATCTACAGTGACCCTTGTTGGCTTACTAAGTCACTTGCTGTGTTATGCATACTACCAAGACACTTGAACGATTCTCTTTTCCTGACCCCTTATGTCTTGTGTCCCATGCATTTACATAGTAAAGAAACTCAAAGATATGCTGCAGGAATATGCTAATGAACTAACTGAAGCATTTATATAGGTTGGTAACACCTGTGTTCTTGAGAGAAAGATGGTGAGGAATATCTCCCTTGAAGTGTTGTCAATAATAATGGAAGTCATACACCTGCACAACTATTTTGTTGTGTGATTATACAACTTATTGATCCGATGAAACAATACTGATCTGCTGGTTATGCTGCGAATTTGGAATATGGTTGTTAATGCAATTGTTATAGGTGTGGTCCAAACCTTGGTGGAATGGAAAACTAAGAAATAGCCTAAATACTTTAGACCATTCATGGTACACCACATGATCATTCACTTATTACTTGCCATTTGAGGGAGCTTCAGGCGGTGGATAACTCATCTCCTTGTAAAAAGTCCTCTAAGCCGTTCATCAAGAGATTGTTTCTGTTGGAGATGGTGTGTTTTGATATGACTTTATATCCCTCAACTACATCCCTAATGTTTGTGGCTGACTAATTGCAGTGATCAGGCTACAAGCTTTAATCTTAATACAAACACAAATTACATAATCTCTACAAGCAATCGTTTGTCGTTGTGGTGCCTAGGGACATATTTCTCTGCCTGCATTAGTTGGTGTGCTCTTTTACCTGGCAGTTGCTCCTTGCTGAAGTAGTATATTTTCTAGCGAGTATTTTAAATTTCTGGTCATGCATGTATAGGTTCTTAATGTTTGGTGTCAACCTTCTTGCTGTTTATTTATGAAAACTTTTAGTATTAGTGCATTCTATGACCATAACGGAGTCATTATAAAAACTTTGCCCCTTAACTCTATGTTTGGTTGGAGTCGGAGGAGGAACGATGAGAGAGAGGGGAAGCAAAAGAGGAAGGTTGTTTGTTATTTCCCTTGTTCAGTAAAGTAAGAGGAGGATAAGTAACCGAGGGGTAGGGTATCCCTCCATGTTTAGTTTTCAGTCCCTTCAAATTAAATGGGAAGGATAACTTCTCTACATTCTGCATCATTTCAGATTGTTTCGAATTGCAGAAAATAAATTATAAGTGCTCCACCTAAAGGACTAATAAGTTTCTCCTCCTTTATCCCTCCTCCACCTCTTCATGTTACCAACATTGCGCTACTATAGTGCTAGTAGTAAAAAAAAAAAAAAAAGTCTAGAGCTAGTACTGCATTTCCATATGTCTGAGCATGTACTCGAGTTGCAATTTTCTAGGCTTTATAAATAGGAGGCTTTTGAATATAGTTTTTGTTTGGAGGAAAGGTCACCCATTACATGTTCTTGTCGAAGTTTTGGAATGTTCTCCTGGATTTTTTCTCAATATCTAAGCCATTGAGAGATATTTGTTGATGTCATATCAGCTTTTCTGCCTATATCAAACCTTTTCAGCATCTTTTCACTGTAAGACTATTTTCTTAGTATTCATTTTCCATATTTTCGCTGGAGCTAACATTATCTGCTCATGTAGAGGAACTCTCATAATATTTTTGGACAAAATACATTGATAAATAATAACCTAATAAGCGGAGAAAATGGGTCTTCCATTACTGAGATCCCGCAATTTGGCTGGGCTCACGATTTTCGTCTAGCATATTCATTTTAAATTGCTCAAGGTTTCATTGATCTGTTGAGGAGGGATGAAGAAAAAGAACAGACTAGGCGATGGAATGGTATCATACCTATTTTTCATATCATGTTACAACTGCTACTTTATGGAGGTTCCTTATTTATCTGATTAAAAAAAATGGAGGTGTTTTCCTTTCTTGGCAGATTAGATCCTTAGTTTCACAGTGAAACGGGTTATAAAGACCCATGTCATTCATGAAAGAAACAGAAGATTTTTTGGCAGTGCAAGGAGGTTAGACTAAGGTGGAAAACCGGCAGAGAGGATGGAACCAAAAAGTGAAACCATTGCAGCAGCATTAGCTGCTATACTGAAAAATGAAAAAAACCAAAACTCTTTTAAGTATAAGTTCTTGTATTATTGGCGGGTAGGCTTACCCAATTTTGGAATTGTTCTATTTGATGGCCACATACCATACATGTAAACGGTATGCTGCTAATTAGTTGATCGGAATATCCATTTTATTTTAACTTGACTAAAGCACTATAAATAAGGAATCCATACTAATAATGGGCGATAATGGTCCATACGCGGCACAAATCTTGATTAGTCAGGCTAATAGGTTCTGGATACCAAATGGTTAGATAGAAAAAAGGAATGCATTCAAACTACTGATGAACGATAACCAAGTGTAGGTGATTGACTTCATTTTTTGCACGTTCATGAATTTACTTTATTCTAGATTTGAGCCATATATGTAGCTTATGATAGATTTTAAGAATTTTGTTTAGTCCTTTCTGATGAACCGAAAAAACAAAAAAAATGCTTGTCCATCCAGCAAGACGGGGGGGGGGGGGGGATTTAATTCCATTGGATCGACAGGGGGAATCTTGGGCTCAAAATCCAAGTGGTTGAGTTGCGTCAGCTTTTGAATAAAAGAGTTTCTCGTTCTTGATGGAAATCTTAAGGATGGTTTGTTGCATAATCAGCTTTATGTTAGTGTCAGTGATCATGGAGAATTGGTGCTCTTACATACAGATTCATTGCCCAAAAACCTCCATTTTGTTGAGAATGAATATGACAAAGTTGCACTGATTTGTTTTTCAGGTCATCAACTATGTTATAGAAAAGATGGTTCTTGACAAGCCACTGGATAGCATAAACTCAGATGGAGCGGCTGGAATGCCTGGTGGACAGGTGACACACTCAGCTATTGTAGGAGACGGTTTATTTCGGACTGGGCTGAAGCCTTGGCAAAAGCTTAAGCCATCCATAGAGATCTTGTGCAGTAACCAGGCAAGTTCAGATTTCTGTTTTTGTATTGTGTGGGATGCATAGTTGGTTATGCATTAATTTCAAGCACTATTTGTTTCTTCATTTCATTTTCTTATGATGTATGGAAGTATGGATGTCAAATTTTAGCATTGGAACTGCACACAATCTGTGTATGTGAGGATGTGGCTGGATAATTGGTCGATTTGTAATATGTAGGTTCTCACTCTGGTTCCTGGTTAATGAACTCCTTTTTGTACTTTTACCAGGTTTTATCCCCTGATATGAGCTTAGCGACTGTCCGTGCGTATATATGGAAGAAACCTGAAGACCTTGTCCTCAACTACCGGGTGTTGACGAGCAGGTGATAGGATTATAGTTGTCAGGTACATTCATTATTCTTTATTGTACTTATTTTGTGTTCTGCATTTGGCTTTCAGCTTTCTACACTGTCCACCCCCACCCCCACCCCCTTTCTTTTTACAGTTCAATTTTTCCTATTTTTCCTTTGGGGCAGAGATTTTCCAGTGGGTTGGTTAGTCATTGAGTGTCAGATTGCTGAAAAATAGGCATTTTGGGAGCGATGCAGATCAAATACTCATGCTATGTGGTGACCAATTTCAGTCTTTAGCTTTATTTGGTTTAGTATGATTTGAGAGTTCTAATTGTTTTTCCTGGTTACATGTCCAAACATCTGATAGTTTCACCTCCAGCTCTGAGTTGTCTCAGAGATGCAATCATCTTTCCTACCTCTGCTTTAATTGACCTATAGTTTTCTGACTCACACTTGTCTTCTTTTGCTTTGATGGCTTGCTGCATTGACTAAATATTGAGAATTTCCTGCTGCCCTTCAAATTCAAAAGAATCAAAACTCCTGCCCTGGACTTCCAAAGGATCTGTTGACTAACTCTTTTCTCTCCTTCCATGTACTTACATTAGAGAACCTTTCTTCTTTCCTGCCCACCCCCCTCTGTGCCCATATAGTGTTCTTGCCAAAACCTAAAACCTAGTAAACTGGAAAACAATTTGGTTTTTGTTTGTTCCCTGTTTTTGCATGTTGGTGTTGGTTGTAAAATTAGGAAATGTTGGATTCCTTTGCAGTCAAGTAACCAAGCAAATTGCTGTACGTTATGTAGTTTATAGGTGCCATGATATTCTTTTATCTTAGATGATGTATGCGTAAATGTTTTCTGAAGACAAAAATAGAGAAACCAATTACCACATGGTCATTTTTGTTTGCATATAATGAAGGCATGGTTGAGCAATTCTTCTTCCACCCCCCTCGCCCCTTGTTTCTTGTAGGTTGAGGTGATTGAACGCTGTTCATCAAAAATAATTGGAAGGTTTAGCATTCAACTGGCTGCTTACTGCTGTCATGAGTTATTGCTTCCTTGAAGATCTGGAATCCAAGTGGTGGATTAATTAGGAAAATTTACACATTTGAACCACTTTGCTGTTTGCACATCGGAAGGTGGGTAATTATTGAGTTTTGGTGTTTTTGGTGCGTTTAGAAGAAATAGAAAGAAAGCTTGCATTTGCTAAAGGATTTTTGGTTTTGAGGGGACATGAGACTGAATTTTCTAGAGAAAGAGCTCGTGATGATGTCGGAGCCTGTAGATTTATATATGACACTATATGCAAAGGCAAGGGTTTGGATGTCTCAATATAGTCTTTCAAGAACTACCACACTGTCGGGCAGGTGAATAATATCTCCAGAAGAAAAATTTACCTTTTCTGGTCAGAACTAATTTATATGTTTACTTTCTTTCTGGTATCATTTAGTCTGTAAATCTTTTTCGTTATTAGTATCCTCAATTTTAGTGGGGGAAGATTTGGTGATAGGCCATCTATAAAGCCGAGCAGATTGTTCTTATATAGTTCTTACTGACTTCGCTATGGTGTCGCTCCGAATGGTGAAGTTTTCTGCTTCTGTATTTGGAACTATTTCGTTAACCATTCAAGTTTTGAATGAAATATTCTGGAGATAATGATGAAAATGGCAATGCAGTCCTAAAAAAGTAATATGGTGTTTACTGTTTAGTATAAAGATGCATTCAACAGAGACACTTCTTAACAAAAAATATTATGTGCGCACAAACTTAACAATTACTCCACTAGAGTTCTTTGTACATTTACTGCATGAATTGATAATGATGCAATGGTTTCTTATGATTTAACTAGTATCTTAGTTTTCACATACTTTCAAGAGATTATTTGGATTAATATCATTTGAAAACGTTACACATACTATCTCAATTACTACACTAGTTAGACCGTTGAAGTAACTTCTTGTTGCAAATTGTAACTAGGGTTGATAAGTTATTAAAGAAGCAGCTTTAATTTGCATTGAGCGTAACTATATAAAATGTCTTGAAAGTTGAATAAGGTTACAAAACGTATTAAAGTTGAATATGATTTGTCACATCTAGCGTATTCCCATCGTTGAGAAAATTTAGTACTCCCATTTTTATTTGTCACATTTTGCTTTACGAAAGTCAATTTGAATAAACTTTAAAGCTAAATTGAAGTAAATTAATTTAATATTTTAAATTTTAAATTTAGACGGTTGAACACTATACGAAAAATATTATAAGTTGCAATCTTTCTCATATTAATATAATGAAAAAATATATCTTAAAATATTGATCAAAATTCATGTAGTTTGACCTCGAAAAGCAAAACAGTGACAAGTAAAAGTGGACGGAGGGAGTAACTACAAGCCAGAGATTCGAGAAAAAGCTGATGTAAGACATAAAGGTGGAGCTAGAATTTTAAATACTCCTTACGTTCATTTTCTATACTAAATATAGTTGTCCAATTTTACTTGTCTAGTTTAGAAAATCAAGAAATAATTTTTCATTTTGTGTTTATTTTATAGTAGTTGTTATTAACTATAGTCATTATCCAATGCATTGAATTTATTATATTTAAAGTGTAGTATAGTAAAATAATTTATTTATATATTACTTCTTAAATAGTGTGTTAAGTCAAACATGGATAAATAAAGATGGACGACGGAGAGAGTAATTAAAATTAAAGATGCTAAAAAGGCTCAGCCTACTCTTCAGGTGAGCTACATGGGCCTTACTCATGAAGGCCCAATCTGATCCCCCAAAACCCCGAGCCCGTGCAGTATAAGAGGAAAAGAAAAGCTGAAGGTTTTTAGGGTTTATCAATCGCACAAGCAAACATGCGACCTCTGGATGAGCAAGAAACCACACAAGTGTTCGAAAAGCTACACAAATTCGTCGGAAACAATCTGAAAAACATAGTCGAAAACCCATCTCACGAAGGCCCCGACAACACTCCCGGCCGCTACTGCTTTCGTCTCCAGAGAAACAGAGTTTACTACGTATCAGAATCCCTCGTCAAGCGAGCAACAAACATCAAGCGAGATAACTTAGTTTCACTTGGAACCCAGGTTGGGAAATTCACCAAAGGAGGTAAATTTCACCTCACTGTTCAATCCTTGGGTCTCTTAGCAGCACACGCTAAACACAAAGTGTGGCTGAAACCCACATCTGAGATGAGTTTTCTGTATGGGAATAATGTGTTGAAAGGTGGAGTTGGAAGGATTACTGAGAGTATTAGCGAGCATGATGGGGTGGTTGTGTTTTCGATGTCGGATGTGCCGTTGGGATTTGGGGTTGCAGCGAAGAGTACACAAGATTGCAGGAAAATGGATCCGAATGGGATCGTAGTTCTTCATCAGGCTGATATTGGAGAGTATTTGAGGATGGAGGATGATCTTTAAATTTTGATTTTTGGGGAAAAAAGGTAATTGAAATTCTTGAGTGATTTATGTTGAGCTTTTGTGTTTTGGGAATTAGGGTTTTTTGGTGGTTTCTAATTTGTGTAATGTAATAGGGATTAACTCTACATTCTACACACAGTTGCTTTAAACAATTAGTCCTTCACTGTTTGGATGGTTGTTACCTGTTTGTATTTTGTGGTGTGATTCGTACCATATTTTTCTCGTAAATTTGTCCTTCAATCTATTCAAACCCATTTATTATCCTAATGAAGAAGAATATTCGTATATTAAAGCTTTCTCAATCAACCAATGATACTGGACCCTGGTTATATTAACACCAAACAAAGTGTTTAGAGGCAAGTGTATAGCCAGAGAAAAAATTCTTTTTTTCAAATAATATATGTAAGTTGGACCATCTACTCCCTTTGTCTAATTTATATGGAATAAATACGAATTTTGTGAGTCAAATTGCTTACTCTTGAGTTACTTGATTTGGCATGGAGTTTAAGAGAGGAAGCAAGACTTTTGAAATTTCACAGATATTTGTGTGGTTATAAATTATTTCATTAAGGGTAAAATAAGTATTTTAAAGTTAAATTGTTACTAAATATAGAAATGTGTCTTTTTTTTTAGACGAATTAAAAAGTAAAGTGAGTCATATAAACTGAGACAGAGGGAGTAATTTTAATCATGAATTTAAACATGAAATTTTAAATTTTATTGGTATTGCGAGTCACAGTAATTGATATTCAAAATATTTAAAAGATTTATGGGAAAATTACGAGCAAACAAAGATTTTGTTGAATTTCAAAAGATGCCACATAAATTCAAAAGAGGGGTCTGATATTTGAATTGGACAAAATATTCAGTTTGATTGACAATACAAATAGCAATTATTTCCAGAAATTAACTTAAATATCAAAGGCATATAAAAAACCTATGATGATGACGATCTAAAAGTATGGCCTAGTGATTAATAAAGTGAATTGAGAAGCCTACTCAAGAATGTGGGCTAAGGCTAGTGGTTAAATAAAGTGGGTTAAAGAATTATGAGTTTTGAGGTTTCAAGTTCAAATTCTAGCGGAGATAAAGGGCAGTCCGATGCATTAAAGCTCTCGCTATGTGAAGGGTTCGGGGAAGGGTCTGACCACAAGAAGGGTCTATTGTACGCAATCTTACCTTGCATTTCTGCAAGAGGCTGTTTTCAAGGCTTCAACTCGTGACTTCTCGGTCACATGACAATAATTTTATCAGTTACTCTAATGCTCTCTTTCAACGGAGATAACAAAAATATTAGGTGATTTTCTCATCTGTTCTAGTTTTGGTGGTACGATGTGCGAAATTTGTTGCTGACTCAAAGCTAACATATAACTTGGTCAAATTATATTTTGTTTTGTATGATTGTTGTCATTTCATTATATCAAGCTGAACCGCAACTCTAAATTATGAATTATTTTGGCTGATTTTAAGCATTTTTATTCAAATCTGACCTTATCCAAGGCCGATTATGCTAATTCCAAATCCATCGATTTGTTTGGTCGAGCAGAAATAGGCTAACACTATTACAAAGAAAAGTAAGTTACCGATAGGTTTATTATAATAATTCAAAACACAATAGTAAAACAGAACAGAACATCACTTGCCAAATATCACTTTTGATGATTGTGATACCCTTTAACTTAATCAAACAGAACACTAATGTAACGATTTTTTTAATTCATTATTGATCAATAATGACAACAAATCTAGACAAGATCCATCTCCACACAAATTTGTGTAATAAATATCTGAGAGGGACAGAAAAAGGAACGTCATTGTAGTAGCTTTGTCAAGGTTTAAACTTTGTGAAAGAAATGGAGAATCTGAAATTTTAATCGTTTTTTAAACTTCAAATTCTTGTTTCAAGATTAGTAGAAATAATGGACCAAATTCATGGACAAATTGATACGAGTATAATATATTCTCGCAATTTCAATTTGTTTGTCTTATTTTTCTTTTTTAGTTCGTTTAAAAAAGAATGTTTCTTCTATTTTTTTATTTTTTTTTAGCAATTTTTTAATTTCAATCTTTCACATGTGACATGACATGTTTAAAACGGCATGATTAAAGAACATTTTGGTAAAACGACATGATTAAAGAATATTTTGGTACATTCTACATGTCTTTAGTTTAGGATCACAAGATTCAAAAGTTTTTTTACTTTCTTAAACTCTGTGTTAAGTCAAAATCAGACAAACAATTTGAAATGGAAGGATGAATTTTCGCTGGAAAGTTTAATTTCAAATGGAATAAAATATGTAAAGAAAGTTTTAAGGGTCACATTAAGCTTTGATAAAGTTTGTTACAAAGTTAATTTGTTGCAATCTTTTACTTGTAAAATGCCAACTATACCCATTAGTTGGAGCTTTAGATCACTGTTTGATTTTCTGATGTACTATTTCTTGGTATTTAATTTGGCCTTCTTTGTCAGTCCTACTATAGTCTAATAGATATGTAATTCTCCAAGTGTCCTCTTTTTCTCTTGTTTCTAATTACTATTATAATTATAATACAAGAATGACATAAGTTCTAATCTTTTATGAGCAACAAATCTTTCAGTATCAAAAGTCAACAAAGACAAAATGAGATGGGGGAAAGACATAAACAATGGTAGTACGAGATAATATTATTGTTTGTTGGAAAAATGGTTTGATATACTTTTCAACTTTGCGATTTAGAGTTGATATATCCTTTTGTTACAAAAATGGTTCACATATATCCCTCTCATCACACAAATGACTCATATTTACCCCCTCTCTGCTAACGGAAACGAAAATATTGGTTTTAATAATTATTATATTATTAGCCCATCGAAATAATAATTACATATAACTATTTATAAAAGTGAGATTGCTATAACAAATCAAAATATATAAAATGTGCATTTTTTTAAAAAATAATGTCAATATATATAAATTAAATTATTTAATTTCCCGTTACGAACAAAATTATTATGAAATGAATAAAAAAAATAAGGAATAAAATGATCCAATAAATAGGAAGAAAGAGGAAGTATAATCACAAGAGGTGTCACACTTCATATTTAAAACGATAAAAATAAATCATTAAAATTAAGTTATGTGGTGGTTCTTTAATTTTTATCGTAAATATAAAAAGACTTGATAATATCTTTACATACATACAAATATTTATATCAAATCACATTAATTTACTATAATTAGCTTGTCATGGTAAGTGCAAAAAAAAAAAAATGTATGTATGTTATGCATTTAATAAATTAATATACCCATCAAGTGTGAGTTTATTGTTGTAATTCTCGTGAAAAGATTGATAATTTGACATGTAATATGCCAAAATCATATACTAACGTTATAGGGAGGGTTTTTTAGATTGCAAATTGCTTTTAGCATTGGATTAAATTTGATTAACTTCTAACTTTTGTGGGCATGGAAAGGGAATCTCGAAGGAAAAATTAGGAGTGTCAAAATCAAATTTAATTCGTCTCATTCGTTTAAATCTGGATTGGTTTATTAGCACAATTCATTTTAGTGTTACTCATTTCAACTCACTAAAAATAGGATTGATATATAGTCCAAATTGATTTTTGAAAAATCTTGACAAAATATTAAAAGAACTTTTTGTTAAATTTGATATGTTATATATAGCCATAATAAAGAAAATTAATTTTGTTAGGTACTAAAAAACTTATAAAAGGACGAATAAAGCAACTAAGACTTTGTAAAAATTGAGTGGGTTGGATTATGATCCATTACTTTGACCCATTTTTATTCAAACAAATTTGAATCGAGTTGGGTCTTGACTCGTTTATTATCTCGACCTATTTTGACTCGCCTAAATTTGATTCAATCCGTTTAATTACCACCCCCAAGTAAAATCATCTATTTGTCACATATAAGTCACAATTCGAATCGTGGAGAATAATTAGTAATACTTGTATTAAAGTAAATTATCTATATCACACATCTAAAGAGCTGATGAGCGTGGGATATAAATTCAAAACAGATATGTGTGTGGTATTTGCGTACCTCCACCTACAAAGTTGACTATGCCCACCATCCTTTATTTTTTCAACCTAATCACTCTTTTGATTTCGAAAAAAACTTTCTTTACAATATAGTGTTTCTTCTCCACACATCTCTATAATCGAAAATAGTAATAGTTAGGATTCATTAAAAAATCTGGCCCCTAATATGGAATGTTTTGTACATTTTTTTTTTTGCCAAAAAAACTTCTGTGGGGTACAATAATTAGTTAAATATTTTTTTCAAAGGGAAAAAGGAAGAGAAGGAAAATGGTCGAGACTTGAGAGTAATGAAAAAGAAGGAAACTTTTAGTATAGCATATTGTAGAATCTGCCACCAAAACAGTAACCATCAAACAATTCAAGAAGCAGATTCTACATTCACTGAAAGGTTCTAGCCTTTTACCCCATTTATTTTTCTCATTAATAATGGAGGAGTGCATCTCCCATAAAAAGCCACACATGGGTTCTTCTGATTTGGTAAGTGCCCGGCAATCCCTCCATTTTTTTTAAAAAAAATTGTTTTTGAACAGATATTATCTTGATAAATCTCCAAGAATTTTGTAAATTATTGTATTTGGATGTTAGGTTTCAATAGTTCAACTAACCCCACATGTATGTGTTGCACTTTTGTCAGACCCCACATCATGCCTTATTATTCTATTATATCTTTGCGTCTTCCACTCTCACATCTCATTGTTTTGGATTAGTTATGAACCGCTGGTGTTAAATTTACTATATTTGCAGTTCTTGAACACTTCTGTTTACTTATTATTTGTGTGAATTCTTTTTAGCCACGCATCTGGCAAAAGTTTGTGGCTTTAAGCTTCTTTAGTTGATTGGTTGTCTCAGATTTAATGTGATTAAAGGAGTTTTGCAATTTCAACTTTTGCAAATTAGGCATTCATTTCTGGTTTCTTTCACTTTCACTAGTTATTCCTCTTGTCTTTTTCCTTTGATAGTAGTGGTCGAAAAAGTGTCTTAAAAATATGAGATATTTTAGCTACTAGCTTTTTTGTGCTGTTTTCATAAACACAGAGAGAGAGGGCATATATTGTGGAGCCTAGTTAGTACTTGTTTCAAAAGTTTGAACTTTGATCATTGGTTGCACACCATGGCTTCTCTTCTGCATAATTTCTGGGCAGCCCCTCATTTTGCTCGTAGCCCAGACTATAAGCCTCAGTGTATAGCTCCTATCACGTGCTTAGCTAGCAGGGACTCGACTTTTTTGCCTTCAGATTCTGTTATAGTTAATGGTGTGTCCTCTATTGAGGAAAAGGAGAAAAGTAGCGCGATAGTTGATGCGAAAAATGGTCATCTGGCTTCAACTATTAAGGAGAAGAGCAAGGAGGATATTCAAAATAAGTTGGAACCCCTTTGGGATGACGGATATGGAACTCAAACTGTTAAGGATTATCTTGAGATAGGATCCGAGATTATTAAGCCCGATGGAGGTCCTCCACGGTGGTTTACTCCCATATCAGCTGGTCCTCCTTTGGAAGACTCTCCTCTCCTTCTTTTTCTGCCTGGTAATCTTCAAAATCAAAAGAAAAATAACACGGGAACAGAGCTTTTATATTAGTTTTGTGGTACAGATAGGGGTAATTAATATCAATATGGTAGTCCTAAATTTGAGGAAAGCCTTTGAATCAATCTGATACAGGCATGTAACGGTACATTTCAGCAAGGTCATGCATGCTGTTCCTAGGATATAGTTTTTATGGTTAAATTTGTGGAGGATTTTTCTATGCATTTTTTTGGATGACTAACTATAAAGAAATTCCAATGTATAGGAATGGATGGCACTGGCATGGGTCTTGTTTTGCATGAGAAGGCTCTTGGGAAGTAAGTTCCACACACTCTTCTATAACATGTAATAGTACTTGTTTGGTTCTGGTATAATTCCTATCGATGCTGAGCAGCAATCATCCAGATTCATGATTCCACAAGTATGACATACTGTAACCTAAGCTGGCCTCTTAAAATTGTGCTCTAGTAATAAATATGAGACCAATGCCAATACCTTTCTCGTCATTTAGCTAAGATCAAGTGTAGTACAAGATCAATCCCAATTGCTTTAGGCCTAGCTTATTTGTTCTCTTCTTACTTTTCTGCACCTTAAATGTTGCAAAAGACATCTCTCTTACAAATGTTAAAGCAGATATGAATGATTATTAATTTAAATTTAGTGGTCTGTATCTTACATTGCCATCTTAACATATTTAAAACTCCCAGTTGAGTTTTATACAGTCTGTGGCTTGTTTTTCAATGCCATTCCGTGGCTTTGAAGTAGTGAGATCCAAATAATTAAATAATCCTGAAGCTTGATATCCAAGTGCTATGATCTTTTAGTCGAAAACTATTGTTGATGCCTGTGCTTTGTAAAAAGATAGTGGCTTTCGTAATGGCATCATAAGCCTTTATTTATTTCCTTTATAAATTTCTCAATATAACAGTTGATGACTATGTACTGTTGCAAGTCAAATCGTACAATTGATAGATATTTATTGTATGGAGAAGGGCCAAAACTGCCCCTGATCTATTGGACTTGGTACAAAAAATACCCATCCGTCCACCTATTGAGCCAAAAATGCCCCCGCCATTTTCTTTTTGGTGGTAGGGTTGGGGTTGAGGTTGGGGGTGGGGTAGGTGGGGTACAAAAAAAATTAAAAAAGAAATTGGGGGATGGGTGGGGTAGAATTTTTTTTTAAAAAATTTAAAAATAATTGTTTGGGGTGGGCTTGGAGGTTGGTTTTTTGGTGGGTGGTGGAGGTGGGGTGGGTGGATGTGAGGGTGGGGAGGAGACAATGCGACTTGTTTTCTCTACCTTCATTAGAGAAGTCATTTTCCTTATTTTCAAAAAGCTTGTTTTCGTAAAGAAAATATTTTCCAATTTTTTTTACCAACCAAACACGAGAAAATAGCCAAACACACCCTAAGGGTATGCTGGCGACCTCCAAAAGTTTTCAACAGTAACTGTGAACTATAAACTAATTACATAGATCCTAAAAGGTCTACCAACTGATCTGCATCCTCTACATTTGCTTCTTTACACCAAAAATGAAAATTTACAATATAGTTCCACTTAATTTTCTGCAGAGTATTAAATCTATCCTCAAAACACCTCCCATTCCTTTCCTTCTGCACTGTCCACCAAATCCATGAAGGAATTGCTCTCCACCATCTCTTTTGAGACTTGCTACCCGCTCTCCTGATCCAACAACTTAGGATATCTGCTGTGTGTTCTGGCATAGTGCACTTGTTGCCTGTGAGACTGATGAAGAGTGACCACAGGTGGGCTGTCACTTTACAATGCAGAAACAAATGACTATTCGTCTCTGCAGCCTCATTACAAAGAGAAAACATCTCGAGGCTATTTGAAATTCCCCTCCTTTGCAGAGCTCCATGTGTAAGACATGCTTTTCTGGACACTAACCAAGTGAAGCACTTATTTTGGATGGAACCAGACATTTCCACACCTTTGTCCATGGACCCGTTCTGCCTCCAGGTTGTGCAAGACTTCCAGCTTATACACTGTTTACTGAGAACCTCCCATCACTGTTATGTTTCCACCTGATTGCATCTGGAGCTGGGGAAGTGCCTCAGAACTTGTTAACTTCATTTAAGAAGACTAACCACCCTCTCAATTCCCAGTCATTTAGGTTCCTTCTAAAGAAAATTTAACTTATTTTTTACTTCTACTTTAGTTTTGTATAATGATGACACGAGTTGAGCTTAGATGGAGAAGTAGTTGTTGTTTGTTGTGCTTACCCTGGGCCTCTTACTATGGCTATAAATACTTGTGGTAGAAAAGTCAGTTAACCTTTTATACGCTATGATGCTGTATTTCATATAATAGGGCTCATTACTCTGTGGTTAAACAGTTCAGTGACCCTTTTCTTAAGCACTTCAGTACAAATTTTTGACTGAAGAATTGCGTATTGCAGAGTTTTTCAGGTTTGGTGCTTGCATATTCCTGTGCATGATCGAACACCATTTGACGGTATAATATTCTTCCCCTTATTAGTGCTTTGTGCATATATTGGTTAGTTCTATGGAGAAGCCAATTATGGTGAACTTATATTTATATTTGCAGTAATTAATAATTTAGAAACTTTACCGTACTATCACATAGCGAAAGAGGTCATTGTTAAAAAAATCCATAGGTTTTTGTACTTGCAAGGATTATATAAAGAATTATAGCGACTACTCGAAGAAGACACATGGAAGCTGATGGAAAGAAATCAATATAGAGCAGTATTTGACATTCTGTGTCTCTCCAATTGTCTCACATATGTCTCTCTTTTAAATGATCAAATTAAGAAGCAAGCTATTTGACCGCACACTTAAGGAATAAAGATTGTGGAGGGAAGAAATTGGAGTTTATGTTTTCTTGTCTTCTACTTCTTTTCTTTCAATCTGTTGTCTTTGGGGACTTCTTAGTAGGGGGTGGGGGGCATGGAAAGAACTTGGTACAAGTTGGAGAGTTCTTTATAGTTGTCTTTGTATGGTTAACTGCCAGCCAGAGCTTTAAAAATATGATGAAATGGTGGTCTACTTTTTACTGTTCTGGATAGTGGGATTGAGGTAAGTAGAATGATGTTTTTTGTGAGTTCAGACTTGGGAGTTTGGGTTTTACTGTTCGGAAGTTTGAAATTCAGCTATGACCTCAGAACATTTACTTTGACCTATATGGATTTTATCTGAATGCATTTTGGTTATGGATCAGCTGCATGTGAGATTTATCACAGCTGGAAAAGTATAAAGTTTATGGTTATAGTATATTTGCTTAAATTTATAGAACTGGTGAAATTTGTCGAGAGAACTGTGAGGATGAAGCATGATTCATCTCCAAACAAGCCAATTTATTTAGTTGGAGATTCATTTGGAGGGTGCTTGGCTCTTGCTGTTGCTGCTCATAACCCTAAGATTGACCTTGTTCTGATATTAGCTAATCCAGGTAAGCTATCAGAAAGAGCCCTTTCGTATTGTAACTCTTTTTGGCATGCCACTGTATTAATGATCCATTATCTAATTTTTAGTTTCCGCATTTTTCAGCAACTTCATTTGGCAGGACACAACTCCAACCTCTGCTTCCTCTTCTAGAGTCTTTGCCTGATGAATTTCATGTTACGGTCCCTTATCTTCTGAGCTTTATTATGGGTATAGTTCATCTCTTTCCGAAATATATCCGTCTCTAGTTTACCAAGTTTAATCTTGGTGCATTTGTTGAGCTGTTTCTTTGATTTCTGACCTTAACACGATACTTGTTTTTGCTGTTCTTGTAATTATAGCCCTCACGTGTTACTTGATGGTTGTCATTTTCCTCTTTAGCTGAATAATATTTCAAGTGTTCAAAGTGTAGAGATTTTCTTCTATTAGAATATTGTACCAGATATAAATATCTTTATTGCTCCTCAGAGTGGTTTGGGAACTTTAGGAGAAATGATGAATTTGTAGCCATAAATCAATCCAAAACTGATTTCTTATTGAATCTTAGTTCTTGTTGGTTTTCTCCTGTTCGAAAATTGTGTCGAATAGAATATGTCTTATAACCCTTTTGTTCTGTCCTTTTCCCTTTTAAATTCATGAACAGTATGCAGTTGCAACTGCAAGTTCTTCATATTGTCAGCAAAATAATGTGTCATTTCTGCATCAGGTGATCCAATGAAGATGGCGATGGTTAACATTGATTCAATGCTCCCTCCTGGACAAATTATTCAACGTCTCTCTGACAACCTCACGGATTTGCTGGCCCACCTCTCTGTAAGTTCTGCTTGTATATGGGAGTTTTTTCCCAATGCCAATTAAATTATTTATCTTATCAAAAAAGTTTCTGCTTGCATTACTTTGATTCTTCCTGGAGGCTTGGCTTCT
Source organism: Jaltomata sinuosa (assembly GCA_003996215.1). NCBI lineage: Eukaryota > Viridiplantae > Streptophyta > Magnoliopsida > Solanales > Solanaceae > Jaltomata > Jaltomata sinuosa. The sequence continues at coordinate 1,296,222 of QJPP01007233.1, forward strand.
CTAGTGCTACAGAAAGACTTCTGTATACACTGCTTTTAGCATCATCATATAGTAAGTGCTAGTTTCAGTTCTTTTTCACTCATTCTCTAGGATAGTAACTATCAGATTAACCAAAACAGATTTTTCTAGTACAAGGTCTCAAAAAATAAGATTAACCAAAACGATAGTTCAGACAGAGCTTGTATCAAATGAAAACAAAATTCCTCGTATGAGTGACAGAACTTCTCATGACTTGACTGTAACTCACTCTCGAAGGTTCTCAACGTATATGTCCAGGACAGAGAATGGCATGTAACATCGAACTAAATATTTCAGCTAAGTACCTGGAAAAAAGTTGCTCATAATTTGTATGTACTCATTAGGTATCTCTCAACTCATTGTGGGCTTAGAATTAGATGAAAGAAGTATATGATTTGAGTTAAGACATAAATATTTAGATCCACTATATAAAAGAACTGAATCTTAAACCCATTTATTGCTGTCTTCTTTTATTATGAAGTTGAAAATTCATGATCTGTTTGACTTTTAAAAACAGTAGTTTAAAGAGAACCAAGTACAGTTCAAACAATCTCACTCTCTACTAATTTAATCGTCAGATCACAATTTTCTGTATATTAAACTACATTCCAGTAATTCCGCTCATTTTTAATTGGGCTAAATTTTCCCCTGTAAATAACTTAGATCACTACCTGGATTTTGTCCGCTCCTAGCTCTATAATTTTTTTTTGGGTATTTACTGAGCTGACAGATTCCCCCTTTTTGTATCTTGCATCTTCTGGATGCCTTAATGAAATTTCACTTACTTCATCAAAAAAAAAAAAGAATCGGTCAAGGTAATCATGCGACTCAACTTTGAGATCTCGTGGGTAAAGGTAAAATGTAGATGAAAAAAGAAGAGAAGTTAAAGGAGGTAATGAAGAGGTTTGAAGCCTTCAAAATTTATTCTAAGACATGTAGCCTTAGCCAAGGCAAGTGGAAAGGACAGAAAATTTCCCTATGGCGTATGAGTACCTTTAAATTGTTAAATGTAAGTCATTAGGTTGACGACCATATAATCAGGAATTCATTAGAGTTTGTATTATTTAATGTAGGTAAGGGAAGATCTGAAGCCAAAACTATGTCTTTTTTCCTCTATTTTCTTTTGTAAACTTGAAGAGTGTATGAGTAGGTTGTCTATTGTTTTGTGTTAGATAATATAAACATATTCAAAGATTAGTGTTTTCAAAAGCCAAATGTTCAAACAGAAATAAAAGAAGAGGAAAGCGAAAATTTGGGGATTTAAGCCAAAAGTGAGAAGTGAACCACACGAATCTTTAAAATGAGGCACACGATTCATAAAAAATACAAAGAACTACCAACTATATTACTAGTTTCAGCATCCATTACAGAATTATGACAATGTTAGATCAACAAATCAAATTACTATAAGTAGTATGAACAAGGCCACAGGAAGATAACTTTAATTGAAAATAAATGAATTGCAATGTTCAGTTGATCAGTTGTAAAAAGAATTAATTTTCATATTTTTTATGTTTAATTACTCTAGAGACTAAGAGAGTAGAAAAGAGAAGCCTAAAATTAGAAGTAGCAGAACACAACTTGCATGCTAGAAGAAGAAGAAATGTCATTCTTTGGAGAAGAAAAAGAAGAAGATAGATAAATAGAAGCAGTCAAATAAGAGTAACAAAATTGAAATAAATAAGAAAAAGACAATAATCACGATAAGTAAAATGTTGAAGCATACGTGGAGAGGAGTACTAATACTCAATGAATTAAAGCAATACTTTTTCCTCCCATTCTTTGCTTTTCTTTTGTCTTTTCTTTTAATATCAGATTCAAGGAACCCTTGTTTGATTACTTTGTGCCTCATTTTTTCATATGCATGATTCTTTGAAGCATATTGCTGCACTCGTGAAGCAATAACCACTCGCTTTGTAGCCACCCATCACCTTAATCAATACGGTGATGGCTTTTATGTAATACTGTTTAAAGATATTGGAGAGTTAATGATAACCACAAAATTCTTCTCGGGCGTGGAGGAGTATGGAAATTACTTTTCACTTAATCAACCAAAAATAAGCTTCATTTTATTTGTAAGCTGGGAGTTGAAACTGCACCTGGTGGAAACAAGTCTTAAATGGGGTACTGAGTCTTTAGTGTGATTGGATCTTGCTTTATGCTGTGATAGATAAATTCTCTGAAATTTCATGTCTCTTTGTTCTGATAGGAAATTGCATAGGGATTCATGTTACAGTAATTGTATCCCCTTCGTTTCTTCAGGGTTTAGCTGATATTATACCGAAGGAAACTCTTCTCTGGAAGTTGAAGCTTCTTAGATCTGCTTCATCTTATTCAAATTCCCGTCTCCATGCTGTTAATGCTGAAGTACTTGTGATTGCTAGGTCTGATCTCTGTCCTCTTTATATTATTGTGAGTGAATTTTCAGTGCAAGATGTAGGGTAAAGCTTTTTGCTCAATTATGAAGATTTGTATGCTAGGCCTTGTAATTATGCCTCAGAGGTCCTTCTAGACCAATAAACTGAAGAATTACTTTATGTTTCTTCACCTTTTCTTCTTTGGTTTTATTTTCTTTTTATCATTATCATCTCATACAGTACGGAGCATATGAAGTAGTATTTGAACCAAAACATCTACTTCAAATGTCTTGCACTACAGTGAAGGTGAAGCTCATGAGTACAGTCTATTATGGGTAGTTTTATGAATCACTTTATGAAATTGCAATAATCAATTTCATGTGGTTGTACCTGGGTCAATGACTTATGCAAAACTAAAGGTGAAATACACTCTCTACTTAGGCATTCATCAGTAATTTGTTAAGCTTTAGGGGTCATAATAGTTAATAAGCTTCAATTCTTTCCATCATAATTATCAATTTACGTTCCATGATGTGTTTAACCTTTCTTAGTTGATGTTCTGAAAGATAAAAAAGGATATCATGAAACCTAAATTGATATATATCCTTACGAGCATAAGTCTGCCTGCCTTGTGAGGGAAAATTGAGAATGATGCTAAAATCTTCTGTAGGATATTCTCTCTGTATTCCATGTGTGCATGAGCTTGAATTTGTTCTGCCTATTGGACAAACTTGTTTGAAGAAGTGATGGAATTGAATTGCTATGTATAGTGGCAAGGATAACATGCTTCCAAGTGGAAATGAAGCTCAGAGGCTTGCAAATTCATTAAGAAACTGTAAAGTACGATACTTCAAAGACAACGGGCATACAATTTTATTGGTAAGTGAGGAGTTCTTCTCCTTTTGGGATCTTATAATGCTTCTTGGTTTTTCTACAATAGTTATCTGCTTTCTTTGATTAGTTATTGTCCTTAGTGTATATGTAGTAAATTTAATTGGATGGTTGCTGTAGAGAGCCTCAATATTATTTTTTTAAACTTGAAATTTGATAATTTGATCTAATTCTCCATTGGTTTTCTTGTTTCTCTGGTAGGCAGTAATCCTAGAAATAGATATTGAGACAACGTTGGATTCTTACTTTTAACTTTTTATTTTTTGATGACCGAGAAATCCCGAATGCCAATGGTGCACAGTTCGAAACTTGGTGGATACTATATAATGGGCCCACCCCTCTACCCTTCTCCACTTAAATTCTAGGCTTTTGTTTGCTGCAGGGTTCGAACTCATGGCATGCGCCTAACCCACACATCACATTTTTTCGCTCTTACTACTAGACTAAAGCCCCTGGGGCTTGAATTCTTACTTTAAATTAATGAGCTGAATGAGTTGTTTGCTCAATTATTTAAACTTTATATGGACTATTCCACCTTCAATCATTAGCTGAATAAGTTGTTTGCTACTTGCACTTCTTAGTTTTCAAAGTGAGAACCATTGTGTAATGTAAAAGATTTCCATAAGCCCAAGTCTGTCTGGACATTTTAGATTTATTTTCTATCAAGTGGTGTTCACTGCTTAGGTATAATATTATTTGAGCACGCTTAAAAGTTTATCAATTTTAACAGGAAGTCTGCACTTAAAAGTAGCAATAGAAAAATAAAATAGTCCGTCTTACACAACTATTATTTATCATATAGAGGGCCTTCTTCTGTTTCTTTCTTTGTTAGTATTCTATTGTAGTTTAACTTATATATCTTGACATACTTTTTCGTCACGCTCTCTAACATTTAAAGCTACAATGGTATCTGATAGTCATGCCTGGTGAGGGTTAAGATAAGTTGGCACCTATTCCTTTTCTCCGTTTAAATTAATGTACATCCTCAATGCATGAGTGAGTGAGTGGAAAATCCTATTTTTTGCTAAATCTAGATGAAATCTATTTTTTCACCTCTTCTCTGTTTAAGGGTGTGTTCGATTTGAAGGAAAACGTTTTCATTGGAAAACATTTTCTGGAAAATGTTCATACCGAACACATTAAGCTTTTTAAAGTTATCTGAAAGCAATGGAAAATCTAATCAAAAGGCAGAACATTGGAGCTTTTTTTGGATTCTTGAGTTTTGTGGTGAGTCTGCTGACTGGTGGTTTTATCTCTGTGATATGACCTTATGCTATGTGGATGGATTCTGTTGTGGGAACTTTGTAGCAGCTGGGTTGATTTCCATTTTAACTATGCAGGAAGATGGTATTAATCTGCTATCCATCATCAAAGGTACTAGCAAATATCGTCGTTCAAAAAGGCATCATTATGTCATGGATTTTCTGCCTCCTAGTATGTCAGAGTTCAAGAACACAGTCAAGGACAATAGGTAATTTGAGCATAAGGTGAATCAGGCAAACACTTGGCTGCAGTAGAAGTCGAGCATAAGCTTATTCTATTACCTTTTTCTATCTTGCTCTTTAGTTCTTTGTTTTTTCATTCTTCCCTTTCCCTTTAGTTTCCAGTTCTGTTTTTTCCCTCTGTGGTCTATGGTGAAACACATACCTTGCCGAGCAAATGTAATTTACACAAATGCGGGTCAACTTGAAATAGAGCTTAACGTTAACCTCCTTGAAAGACTAATTGTGAATCCCTCCTAGTTAGACCAAAAAATTCAAGTAACCAGCTGCATTACAAGTAAGTTTGGAAGTGATTAGAATTTAGAGGAATGGGTGATTACAAGCAGGGGAATGCTCTAATTTGACATCCTTCCCGTTTGAACTTGTTAGTCAGAATTAAGGTTTCATTGCACAAAAAGCTCCATTTACATACAAAAACAACATGGGAAAAACCAAACCGATAAAGTTCTGCATTTTAACCTATAAGTTGTATGGCATCTATCTGTGAAAAATTCATAACAATTCTGAAGCCCACACAGTATCTACATCAATGATTACATGTTTCCACATGTATAAAGCACAGATTTGCTTCCTTAAGTATTTACCTTCCTCTTTTCCGAGGCTCTCAATCCCCTTGTCTATGTGTATGTCCATGTGAGGCAGATATGCATGTCCAACCTGCTTCAATGCTGCAATAAAAATCTATTCACTTGAACACATTTTAATTCCTTTCTATTATCTCACCTCTGTTCAGTCAACTGTCACTTGATTCATGTAGCAGGTCTTCGTCAACACTTGCTGCAGAATCGATAGACATAAATGACTGACATAGCCATTAGAAGTACTTGAATGATCTTTGGTAGTCCTTCCATTTGAACCTTCAGCATTTTTACATCTCTTTTCCCCCTTTGATTTGACCTGCTATTTACCATTTTGTTCCGTTCTCTTCTTGTGAGAGGCTTCTTGTTTCCTCCTTGAAATTTTACTCCTTTGGATGAAATACTATGGAAGTGTTAGGGGAAAGTATGTCAGTGTTTTCTTTATGCAACAGATTTTGTCAAGAATTTTCTTTGAGAACGCGCAATGTGGTATAATTTGAAACTTTATGAACGAGAGAAAGTAACATGTTAAAGTTTGTTCAGATGTACGATCTCTATTTTGTTCATATACCATCTAATTCTGTAGTATTTTTTCTTTAATTCTTAATAATACTTTTAATTCAGAAGGAAAGAATCAACACGGAAAAGGTGTTAGGAAAAAAAAACAATTTCATGTTGCACACATGTTTATACGCCCTTAGAAAATGATAAGATAATTATATACAAATTTTGAACTGCAGCCCTGCTGAGGCTGGAAGAGTCTGATCCCTTGATGAGAGTGCTTAATTGAATTCTTAACCTATAATGTCCATCACTTTGGGACGAAATCTATCATTACATCAAAAGCTCATGCTCATTTATTTGGTCAAACATGTAAAGAGGAAATTGAACTTCAGGCTATCCGATGTCTAGGAAAGTCTTAGGTCATGAAGCTATAACCTAATTGCATTAGTCTTTCTTTTTTCTTTTAATACCTCAATCAAATTCACATAGTTTCAGCTCCCTTTTTAATTTATAATGCATGCCTGTTAATAACTTGCACCTCTTGGCTAACACTATGCAAAAAACGTTATTGCAGATGGTATCTCAATTTTACTGGGCCAGTTTTGCTGTCCACATTGGAAAATGGGAAAATTGTAAGAGGTCTAGCGGGGGTCCCATGTGAAGGCCCTGTATTGTTGGTCGGTTATCACATGCTTATGGGTGTAGAAATTGTCCCTCTTGTTGAAGAATATTTGAGGCAGAGGAAAATTTTACTTCGTGGAATAGCACATCCAACATTGTTTACTCAGCTGGTTGAGAGTCAAAATAATGAGAGCTCATTCTTTGATATGCTGAGACTATACGGAGCTACGCCTGTCTCTGCCAGCAACTTTTTTAAGTTGCTTGCAACAAAGTCACATGTTCTGCTGTATCCTGGTGGTGCCCGTGAGGCCTTACATCGTAAGGTGTGTCATTATCTTCCCCTTGGTTAATTCCATCTTCTATAATTCTCAAATTGGAAGCCTTGTACTATTGCTATTCATGCCTTCACCTACACGTCTGCTAAAAATTGTTATCCACTTTAAAATCATTGTCAATTCCAATTTCTTACCTTTTTGCTAGGATGTGAATTACTGGTACTTAATACTGGAATTCTCTGCTTGTAGATACATTTTCTTTTGTAATAGAGGAATTTAACGAATAGTGGAGTCATGGGCAACTAAAGTTCATTTTGCTTGTGAATTTGATGACTACATCTTGCAATGCAAAAAAACAAAGCAATGCCTTCTTGCTGGAAAAATTAAAGATCCATTGGAAAATGAAAACGTTTATCACACTTTAACAGTTGCTGGCATTTCTCCTTCGTGTTTCTCTATAAAAGAAAAGTTAAGGGGACACCGTATTGCCTAGTGCAGACCTCCTTCTTTCTTCGATCGGCTTTGTAAGATTTTATGACGGTCTTTTGTATCTATTCCCACCCTCTCCCTAGGAAGTGATGTAATAGCTGATGAGTCAGCATCACTAATTCTTACAAATTACAAGTTTCCAGAAAATACAACAAACGACTTTTGCTAGAGAGAAACCTAATTAGTCCCAGGTTGATTTGCATATCAGATGTAAATGTTTTTAGATGGCTTAGAGAGTCCTTCCTAAGTCTTGTAGACCCAAAGTTTTCTCAACAATTTATTGATTGAGGATGTTAATTTTAAATTTTTTATTTATTCTTTCTTTTTGTAAAGGAGTTATTGTATTCCCTTTTCATACATGCTTTGTAATGCTTTCCTTGAGCTGAGAATCTATCGGAAACCGTCTCCCTACCTTCACAAGGTAGGGTTAAGGTCTGCGTACACACCGCCTTCCCCAAACCCATACTTGTGGGATTACACTAGGTCTATTGTTGTTGTTGTTTTGGAAAGGAGTTGTTATCAAAGAAAAATAGAGTATTTACTATTGAAGGTGAAACAATTGTAGAGAAAGGCACCCTAATATCAATGGAGGAAGTGTTGAATTGCGTGAATGTCCCTGTTTAAAAGTTTAAATTATTAGAGAGGAGACACTTTTATTTATTTAATTATGTCTTTAACACGTCGATGTCAGAGGCGGAGCCAGGATTTTCACTAAGGGGGTTCTAAATTTGAAGAAATAAATACACGAACTAGCCTAAGGGGGTTCAACATTTACTATATGTACATAAAAAATAATTTTCCATGTATAAACTATAAACAGTATAATATTCCGCCGAAGGGGGTTCATCTGAACCCCCTGGCCAAAAGCGAACCCGGTCGACGTGCTGGTCATATTCTTTTTCATGGACCAAGTATGTGACACTTTTTTGATGAGGGGTGTCAATGAAGCTCAAATTTCCAAGACTTTTGCTAGCTCTGATACCATGTAGAAAATAAGAAAAGAGAGATTTATAATTAATTGGCGGTATGATGAATGCATGACACACTTTAAGTGTCAACCAGAACACACATAACATTTGTCCAATGTGGGATAAGATCGTACTTAAGAATTAAATCCTGAAATATAACTCTGGACTCAATTATTTTAACTATCAATACTTCTTTCTAACAAAATAGCAAACACCTTATATTCTTCAACTTCGACTGAGCTGATCTGGTGATAGTCTCTTTTAATGGTACATTAGAACCAGTACTCCCAATAACAAAGTGAGAATATCACCTTTTTCTGGACACATTTGCTTCTTATTGTTCTTTCTTATTAATTTTCATGTGCTGTTTTTTAGCTGCTATTCACAAAGGCAAATTGAAGAGAAAAAACTGGTGACTGGCTGTCTACCAGTGTACCTTATTAAAATGACAAGAAAATAACAATAACCACATTGTCATCAAGTTAGGTTTTTTCCTTGTTTATTTTATTTTCCAATGTTCGTGGTTTTCTACTTGTCATAGGGAGAAGAGTACAAGGTGATTTGGCCTGACCAACCAGAATTCATCAGAATGGCTGCAAAATTTGGTGCGACTATTGTGCCGTTTGGGGTTGTAGGGGAAGATGATATAGCACAGGTTTGTTAATGTTGTCCTACATATATTTTCCTTTGCAACATATTAGAAGAAATAATGATGCTCTTTTGGTTCCTTGATACTACTTCCCGTAAAAGCTTTGACTTGTATCTGTTAGCTTGTTTCCTTTCATATTTGGAAGCTGCAAAGAGTTTTCTCGTCTCTCGGGTATTTTGCATTTTCGGATGAATTAATTTTGTAGGAGAAATTTAACTCGTAGAAAATAAAAGTAGAAGAACAAGCAGGAACTCTTAACTTATCCCCTTTGATCTGTATACAGTAACTGGTTCAACTGAAAATTATTATTCTGAGGAGATGCTTCTTCCCTTTTCTCACCATTTCTCGTCCAAACGGGGATTCTTGTACTTCTATCTCTCCTTTGTGCAATGAGCCAATGAAAATCTCTCTTTTTTATGAAACTGGTACCTTCAATGACAATGTCTATCTCAACCATCGGAAATCAGAAAACTAGTTATCTTTTACTTTTTACATTTTGTTTCTGTTATAACTGGTGGATACTTTCATCTAATCATACTTTCATCTGATTAGATGAAAAAATTTCTTGTCTGTGATACTTGTATCTGTTCAACACTGTTGACCCTTTATTTCATCTTCTCATTTTTGTGAGGATACAAAGATGACATTCCGATCTAGCCAGTGAGCCAGCACGTTTTCCTTTAATTCAATATATTTCTTAACTAGGTTCAACGAGTTAAAAGTCTTTTAAATGCAAAATATCTAAAGTGAATCGAAAATGAGTAGTAAAAGATATCCTTCTTGGGAGATGGATATTCTATTTCCAAGAGGTTAATCCAATGGTTTGGGGCCCAGCTTTGAGTCTAAAGTTCTAAGGTCAACTTCCCCTAGCCCTTTCATGCCAAGCTTAGCATTCCCCTGAGAAAGTTGTAGTTCTGTTCAAATAGTACAAAAATAGAAATGTGGACATTCAAATGGCACCAAATTGAATGTGTTCTATATACAGAAGTGTTGCTTTATGCATGCCTTATAAGCTACAGTGCTCTTCATTTTTCAAATTATGAGGCTGGCCTCATAGTGAAAATTGTTGGTTTTTTCTCAAGAGATGGTGCAGCAAAAAGGGTTGAATATGTTGATTGAAAATGTCTCTCAATAATTTTAAATAGCCAACTTAAAACAACAATATGCATGATTCAAAATTCAAAAATCTAAAATATCTCAACAACCTAACAGAAATTTAAAATTCAAATTCATCCTAAAACTAGGAAACTTATTATGCTATTATGCTAAAAATTACTACAGTAACTAAAGTAAATTTCAATAAAAATAGAACAGGAGAGAGGGGAGCCAGAGAGGTATTTCATACGTGGACTTGGGACTAGTTTTGTGCTATATCTCAACATATTATTGCCTGATCTTATATGTTATGATTGCAGTTAGTTCTCGACTATGACGACCTAAAAAGTCTTCCTATATTGGGTGATCGGATAAGGCGTGATAACGAACAGGCAGCCAGGAATGGTTTAACAGTCAGGTCATCTCCTAATATATTGATTTTGTCTGATTTCCTAATATTTGCTCCAAGCTCACTTGCTGCTTTCATTCTGAACCATTTATTGTTATATCCTTTAACCGTTCCATTAATGTTTCCATAGGACGGACATGGACGGGGAGGTTGCCAACCAAATGTTGTATCTCCCGGGCCTTTTACCCAAGATACCTGGTCGCTTTTACTATTTGTTTGGGAAACCTATTCCTACAAAGGGAAGGCAGGACCTGGTGAAAGACAGAGAGAAAGCAAGAGAATTATACTTGCATGTAAAATCTGAAGTTCAAAATAACATGAATTATTTGCTTAAGAAAAGAGAGGAGGATCCTTACCGAAGCGTCATCGATCGGACCGCATATAGAGCATTTTCTACAACTTTTGATGATGTCCCAACATTTGATTATTAGGTGACCAGTTAGAACAATTTATATTTTTTTGGTAAATGAATGTATATGTATGCATTCATGGTCCAATATGTGCAAGCTTTCCACCAATATAACTAAGGTAAATATCAAATCTTTATCATAACTTGCATCAGTGTCAGATAATACTTGATCAAGCAGAACCAATTTTTAGTATATGTAGTACTGCCTCTTGTGAATATGGAAACACATGCCTTATGCCCTAGGCTCCAGTCTGAAAGCTCAACTGCAGTTTACTTTCCCAGTTGACATGTGCATCAAATGCAGCTGACCCATTAACAAAACGAATTGACCAGTTTGAACGAAGGGACATGAATCTGGTCGTGTTAAATGTACATAAAGTGACCAAATCTTTTTGGGATTGTGAAAGTCAAATTTTCAATAGTAGCAAGGGGATGTATACCGTCCATAAAAAGCATAATATTCGGATTCCTGACCTAGTTGTAGGTTATCACACGTTGTATGGAGCTGAAGCTAGTGGATTTAACTGAAGAATTTGAGGGAAAGGAAAAAGTTACGGTTCATACTTCGTTGTCTAGCTCATCCAGATATGTTTGCACCAGATTCTCTTTTAAATGTCTCGTTTTTATATAACAGAGGTTTGACTGGACATGGAGTTAAAGAAAGAAAGAATTAAAAGAGAGGTTTATTGAAGTTCACTTCAAGTAAAAGTAAAGAGAATCTATTCCAATTGGAAGTACCCTTATCTAGTAGCTGGTTCTATTCTTGGATGCTTAATTGCAATCTCATCCTTTACTTGAAGTGTGAAATATTCACATTTATCTCTTATACCCTAAACTATTCTCACAAAAAATCTTTTGTTCCCCTTGTCCTGCTTGACCCTATTAGCCCTCTCATGAAGATACACAAATGGGAAATGAAAACCTCATAGGCAGGCAAAGCATATGGGGAATGTGGTTCTTTCACATAATGGACAAAGCTAAGAGAATCCAAAGATAAAAACAGTAGAAACAGAATAAAGAAGAAAAAATGGATACACATGCAACAAAGACTCTACTTCTCTATATAAGGAGAGACTTCACTTTAAACTAAGCAAGGCAAAAAAAATAAGGAACCAGTCATATTCTAAATAATAGTTATGTCTAGTTATGGCAAGAGTGGAAGTTTTAACACCTACAAGGAGGTGAAAGCATACCAAGATGATTGGGGCAAACCAATTACTACTATAAGTGACTACCCTGATCATGTTTGTCGCCCTGTGATCGTTGAACATGGCGTCCAGGGCTATGTGGTGAGAGCTCAAAGAATTGTTGAAGTTCGTCGTAGTTATGATATTCCCTTGAATGGTCCTCTAGACAAGTACAATGTGCATGAAGAATGGGACGATCATAGTCCTAGGAAGGTCAATGACTTCTTCGATAAAGTTCATAATGAAGCTAGTCGACCAACTCATCCCACTCTTTTGAGCTCTCCAAAGTTGATCACTAAAAAGCCTAGTTGGAGAAGTGAAGATCATGACTCTCCCAAGTATAGGGAGCATCACGATTTTAGTGGCAGCCCTCTTCGCAATAAGTTTGAAGGGTTGCACCTTCAAGATAATCGAGGATCAAGTCCGTATAAGTACAAGAATGATGGTTATGCCCACTCCATGGATTCTCCCAAGGCTGGCCATGTCAAGGACTATGGGGTCAGTAACACATGGGATTCACCACCAAGATCAAGACCAACTCATGAGGATTGGGATAACAGGAGAGGTCATGATGATTATGTAAAAAGCCCATATAGCAACAACAAAGATGATTATGGCCAGCCAAAATTCAATGGAGGTTACAAGACAACTAGTCCTCCACTTAGCCAAGCCACAAATGATATAGGCGCTGCCATGAAGATCCTTGGGGTAGGTAATAAACCTCTGGCTTCACATTTTCCACCATCTTACTCAACTCCACATATAAAGGAAAGTAACCCTGAGAGAACTCAAGGTGGAAAGACTCTGGCTTCACCTTTTTCTACCCAACCATCCTATTATCCAACATCAAATCCGATAACCGAAAGGAAAGAAAGTTACCCTGAGAGAACTCAAGGTGGAAAGCCTCTGGCTTCACCTTTTTCTACCCAACCATCCTATTATCCAACATCAAATCCGATAACCGAAAGGAAGGAAAGTTACCCTGAGAGAACTCAAGGTGGAAAGCCTCTGGCTTCACCTTTTTCTACCCAACCATCCTATTATCCAACATCAAATCCGATAACCGAAAGGAAAGAAAGTTACCCTGAGAGAACTCAAGGTGGAAAGCCTCTGGCTTCACCTGTTTCTACCCAACCATCCTATTATCCAACATCAAATCCGATACCCGAAAGGAAAGAAAGTTACCCTGAACCAACAAAAGGAATGAAGCCTCTGTTTTCCCCTGTTTATACACAACAACCACATTCTCCAACTACAAATCCGACACCTCAGAGGAAAGAAAGCTATCCTGATACAGCACACGGTGCAAAGCCTCTGTTTTCCCCTGTTCATACACAACGATCATATTCTCCAACTTCAAACCTGTCACCTCAGAGGAAAGAAACCTATCCTGAGACAGCACACAGCACAAAGCCTCTGTTTTCCCCTGTTCATACACAACAACCACATTCACCAACTTCAAACCCGACACCTCAGTTGAAAGAAAGTTATCCTGAGGCAGCGCACAGCACAAAGCCTCTGTTTTCTCCTGGTTATACGCCACAATCACATTCACCAACTTCGAACCCGACACCTCAAAGGAAAGAAAATTTCTCTGAAACAACACATGGTACAAAGCCTCTGTTTTCCTCTGTTTATTCACAACAACCGCATTCACCAACTTCAAACCCGATACCTCAAAGGAAAGAAAGCTACCCTGAAACAACTCATGGCCCAAAGCCTTTGTTTTCCCCTGGTTATACACCACAATCACATTCACCAACTTCAAACCCGGCACCTCAAAGGAAAGAAAGCTACCCTGAAACAGCACACGAAACCAACCCTATGTTTTCCCCTGTTTCTACACAACAATCACATTTTTCAACTGCAAATCCATCACCTCAAAACAACGAAAGTTACCCAAAGAAAAAAGGTTGGAAGTCTTTGTTTTCCCCTGCTGCTAAGCAACAACCACACCCTCCAACGTCACACTCAACACCTGATATGAAACAAAGCTACCCTGATCATGAAACGCGAAGTTTGAAGCCTTCATTTTCCCCTTCTTCTCCACAAAGGGAACACTACAGTCCACAAATGGAAGACCATCACCCCGACCAAATCCAGCGCGGTGAGTCCTCTCCATCTCCATATGAGAATACACAGGAACTGCGCTATGGTGCAATCTCCCCACCAAAAGAAACCATTGACAGCAGTGAGGCCAGGAAAAGGTATGCTGACTTAAAACCAGTGTCACCAGCACAGATGAAGTACTCAGGAACAATAGATAGCAGGGAGGCTGTGAAAAAGTACAATGGTGCATATGTTCCATAGAGAAATGCCAAGATGTTTGGAAATTTCACATTTAGCTTGCCTTGTGGAAGATGGTTTGTGCTGCAATGATGATCAAACACATCATATGTATCTTTTCGTTCTTGTTTGTGAGTGTGGTGATGTTTTCTTGAGTGTTTGTATTTGAATAAAAGCACTGAAATATGTTGTTGCTAATGTAATAATACAGTTTGTTTATGTACTTGTGATTGCATATGAAATGAGAAAAGAGTTGTGTTTATTATGTCAATTTCTTCATGGTTTGGTATATCGAGTCATTTGTTTTTCTCTTAGCTTTGTGAACTGGATGGAAGTTGGATAAATTTCTCATTCACTAGACAAAGTTAATATTGGCATGAACCATAATCTAATTTCGAGAAATACCATAGTTTACTCTCACCGTTTCAATTTGTTTGTTTTACTTTACTTTTTAATCCGTTTAAAAAAAATTCTCTTTTCTTTTTTTACAACTCTTTAATTCTAATTCAAATAAGTTGAGGTAGGCTAACTTTACATTTAACCCGGGACACAAATGGGTTAGATTTTTTCGGAGACTTTTCAAAAAAAATTCTTGAGATAATGCATAAGTACCACCCTAAACTATAAATGAAATCTCAGCGACACACCTTAACTATACAGGGGTCCTATTCTTTCCCTAAACTTTGTTTTTCTGTATTTCTTTGCACCTTATGTGCTGACCTGGAGTCATACCCAATCCAATTAGTTGTGGTGACATACACGCGCTGTCATGTGTATAAATGATTTTTTTCCATTTTTTTTGTTTTTTAAATATTTTTTTAAAAAAACTTCTTCTTATTTTCTTTGCCTTGTATTTAAAATAAGTCAATACACATGAAAAAATTGTTTTTATTTTTTCTTGTATTTAAAATTTTCTAAAAGAATGTATTTTTTATATTTTTCTTTACCCTGTATTTAAACTTTGCTCAAATACACTTAATTTTTTTTATTTTTTTTTACCTTCTTTCATTTTTTTTCTATTGCTTTTATTTATTCTTTTTATTTTCTTTGTCTTTCCTTTGGATTTAATTTCAAATGTCTTGTAATTAAATATGTTAACTTTGAACGAATACCAAAAAAATAAAGGAAATTAAACTTTAAAAAATGCAAAAAATAAAGGTCACTTTTTAAAAGAATCATTATTTAAAAAAATATATATAAGTATTTTTAAAATTAAGTAAAAGTGAAAAGACAAGAAATTAATAAAAAGAAAAAAGAAAATAAAAGTGAGGACGGAAATAAATTTTACAAAGAAAAAAGAAAGGGCAGCCCGGTGCACTAAAACTCCCGCTATGCGCGGGGTCCGGGGAAGGGCCGGACCACAAGGGTCTATTGTACGCAGCCTCACCTTACATTTCTGCAAAGGGCTGTTTCCACGGCTTGAACCCGTGACCTCCTGGTCACATGGCAGCAACTTTACCAGTTACTCCAAGGGCTCCCTTCAATTTTTTTATTTTTATTTTTTTACAAAGAAAGAAAGGAAAATAATTAAGTATGCATAAGTTTTAGGGTGTGTTCGGTATGGAGGAAAATGTTTAGGAAAACATTTTCTAGGAAAACAAATTGTTTCTTATTTATTTTCTTGTGTTCGGTACGCAAATAAAAAAAAAATTTCTAAAAGCATTTGTATATATTTAACACAAAACAATGAGAACAAATAGGGTAAGGGGGTGAGATAAAAAAATAATTTGTTTTTGGGGCGGGTGGGGGTAGGGGGTGGAGGTGGGGTAAGAAATTTTTTTGATATTTTTTAAAAAATAAATTTTAATTTTTTTAATTTTTTTTTTTGGGGGGGAGGTGTGGTGGGGGTGGGGGTGGCGGGTAGGGGCTGGGGTGGGGTAGAGGGGGGAGGGAGGGTAAGAAAAAAAATTGAATTCTTTTAAAAAATAAATTTAAAAAATTCTAAATTTTTTTTGGGGGTGGGGGGCTGGTAGGGTGGTCAGGTATGGGAGGAAGGTGGAGTAAGAAAAAAAAATTGAATTTATTTTAAAAATAAATTTTAATTTTTTTTTGGGGGGGTGACTGGTGGGGGTGGGGTAAGAAAATTAAAAAAATATTTTTGGCAAAGGGGGGAGGGGGTTGAGGGGGCTGGTAGAGGAGGTGGGGGTCGGGTTAGGGGGAGGTGTGATTTTAAGAGTGGTATGAAAATTGCAACTTGTTTTTCCTACTTTGATTAAGGAAGTCATTTTCTTTATTTTGAAGGAACTTGTTTTCCCAGGGAAAATGTTTTTCAAAATTTTTAAGCCAAACGAACATGAGAAAATAGGAAAATATTTTCCGAAAAATGTTTTCCTTCATACCAAACACACCCTTAATGATAATAATTATGTGTATCAACTAATTGTAAGATGTTCTATTAAAAAAGGACATGTGTACAATATGATCAGCATTTTTTTTATGTTTACGCCTATCACTTGCTTTCAAGAGAGTGAGCACACTCTTTGTGTCACCTTAGCACTAAAAGGTGTATTTATTTCACTTTAAAATAGTTTAGGCAGGTAATAGGACCCCTGTATAATTAAAGTGTGTCGCTGGGATTTCATCTATAGTTTAGGGTGATACTTATGCATTAAATTAGATATCGGAGAAGTGAAGAAATAAGATGAGAGGATTTTGGGTCATTGAAAGGACCCACCATCCTACACCCCTACCTCCCCCGTCCCCACTCCCGCCTTCTATAGTATTTGTCTAAATTATACACAAATACTTTTAGGATAATGGTTTTTGCTTACCTATCGAACACAAGAAAATAAATAGTAAACCCACCTATTTTCTAGAAAATATTTTTCATGGAAAACATTTTCCTTCTTACCGAAAACACCCTTAATCTTAATGAAAGTTACTAAAAACGCTTTGGGATGATAATTGTACTAAGAATTATTTTTATTCGTTTAAACTTATTATCGAGAAATCAAAATTAAACTCAAATTCACATGTATACTCGATTGTATGTAGTTGTTAATAAGAGAAAAACAGAGATCAACTACTTTAGGATGTGTCCATAGAAATAAAAACCAGGCAGAAAGATCAACAAAGAAAAAGCAAAATTGAAAAGTAAACGAAAATAAAATTCAAATATATATGAGGCAACTCATGAAAAATTGGAAAGAACAAAGTTCAAAACATGAAATTTGAGAAGGGAACAAAATATTGGTTTGCCAGTTTGAATTTGAAAAGTTTTTTTCTTTCGCATTAAAGCCCTACTAATTTAAATTCGTGTCACATAAGAATCATTCGGGGAAAGAGCTCCTACTATCAATTCTTCCTCTTACTCAAAGCTCGAAAACGAAATCTCTGATTAAGAAAGGAGCAACATCATTCGCTGCACCACATTTTTTGTGGTAATTTAGAAAGTTGAGTACACTGTTTTGCCAGGATTTTTGAGTGTGTGATTATTTCTTTGAAATATCATAACTTGTTAAATAAAATAATATACTTTCCGGTAATAATCATTATTTTATGTACTTTGTCCTTTTAAATAATACAAGTTCTCATAGTAAGTTTTAAATGAGGAAATTGTCCTTTACTTTGAAAGCTGAAATCTCCATTTGTGCAATTAATAGGATTAGAATTTGGATTATTTTTTTCCCTCCCTTTCTAGAATGATCAATTTTGAGAATAGCAACTTCACTATTCAAAGAAAGAAAGCTACTTATGTAAGGTCGAAGAAGACGTGTAAGACATCTTAGGGCCAATATTTCATTATTATAAAACGTTTGAAAACTCAATTTTAACATTTTTATCGTACTTTATAGTCATTCAAATGTTCAGAACGAAAAAGACTCTTCATGAACAGAAATTCATAATGTCTATGTTTGTATTTAACACCAAAACTGAATTTACACAAAACAGGTTGATGAAGGAAAAATATTCATAACAAAATATTTTTATATTATCAGTATATGTTAATATGGTGAAGCATATAAACACATTATTTCTAGGTTACTAATTAATGACTACCTAATAATTATCTTTTAAAGAAAACCAAACCATAAATAGTGGTTTTATTTGATAATTTTTAATTTTCATTCCACGTGTTGAAGAATGTTCAAACTGGTGGTAATTTATTCCATGTAGTCATGGTTTGAATCCTTTACCATATCTCACTTTGTTCCTCAGCTTTTTACATTTTTTTATGGTAAATGAACCAGTCGAATATTTCACATTTTTTCCTTAGTGTTTAAATTATATGTTATATGGTAATAAAATGATTCCTGATTTTTTTAAGAAAAAAAGAAAGGGAAAATGTTTTTTTTAAAATAACGTTTAGTATAATCCAAAAAAAAATGAAATTTGAAACTATAACAACTTTATAGTATTGTTTGATATATATATATATATATATATATAGTTCATAATTATATATCAATTAATTAAAAAAACTTTCTTAATTTTCTAATACCCCCTCCAACATTTCAAGAAGATCGGCAATTTTGGGAGTATAAGTGTCAAATCATTCAATATTTCCTTCAAAAACATTGTAAGTCAATATTAATAGTAAAAACATTTTTCAAAAATAGAAAATCGTCCCTAATCAAAGGAAACGGTGTCATTCTTAGAAAGTAATGTAGTGACATATAAAATGGAAAGAGAAAAATACTTCTAGAGCTATTAACTAAATTTGATATATATGAAAAAATAGAGTATTTTAGAGTCTGGGAGATTTATGAGTTTCTCTTTAGCCGAATCAGGTCTAGAGCAATCACGACTCATATTACTATTTATCATCGCGTTTTCTTTGAAATCCTAAACGTTATATATATTATGGTGGGAAAACCACCCTCATTTTTCAATATTCGAAATGATGCATTTATACTTTATAAATAAGGCTAGGAAGAGGACAGGTTAATATACTCAGGGCCGGATCTACGGTAGAGGGTGGGGGTTCCTAAATTCTATAATCATGTGGAAAAAATATTAAGAGTACAAATATTTGCAGATGAGAACCTATATAACTAAATGAATAGTTGGTTCAATGGCAATTGAGAACCCACAAGCTTAAAATTCTGGATCCGCCTCTGAATATACTAACGGATTAAGTAGCACCTCATGTGAATAGATCCGAATCAAATAGTTATTTCCAACTATCCCCTTTGTCCAAACATTCTAGAGTGTGCCCACCAACTACAACTACTATAGCAACATACTATTATTGAAGTCGATTTCATTGATAGTATTAGTTACTACGTGGCTTTACAATGTTCAATAGTCACTTTGTTGAATCTTGTATGTATGAAAAAAGAAGAAAAAAAACTGTTGATTTTAAAAGGCTATATAAGGATATAAAACCTCAAGGCAAACATCACCCATACTTCTCAGTCCTTCCCCATTACTAGTCTGTTTCTAACTTGTCCAATTTAATCGTCATGTCTGATCAATTTGTTCCAATTGATCCAAATGTCGATCCTTATGGATACTTGGGCATTATTCGAAACCCTGACGGCTCTATCACACGTCCACAAATTCCAACTCGTCCATTTCCCACCTCTATTCCCGATCATCCCTCTGTCTTCGTGAAGGATTATGTCATTAACCCCGCGAAAGACACGTGGGCCCGTATTATCATCCCTCGTGAAGTACTAAACTCGGAAAATAAACTTCCTCTTATAGTATATTTTCATGGCGGAGGATTCGTAATGGCAGTTACTATAGATACACCAATCTTACATAAATTTTGTGCGACACTCGCTGCCGAAATTCCAGCGATAATCATATCGGTCGATTATCGATACGCGCCCGAAAATCAACTCCCAGCAGCTTACGATGATTGCATCGAATCATTGCATTGGATCAAAAATACCCCTGACGAGTTGCTTAAAAAATATGCCGATTTTTCGAAGTGTTTTCTCATGGGCACTAGTGCTGGTGGCAACATAGCGTACCAAGCAGGACTACGTGTAGCTGAAATTAGTGGACACCTTAAGCCTTTAGAAATCAAAGGGTTGATTCTACATCATGCTTTTTTTGGTGGAAATGAAAGGACAAAATCGGAATTAAGATTATCTCACGATAAGATATTGTCCCTTAATGTGAGTGACATTATGTGGGAGCTAGGGTTGCCTACTGGCAGCGATCGCGATCACCCATATTGTAATCCGACGGTGGAGATTCGATCGAATGAAAACTTGTTTGATCAAGTGAAAATACAAGGTTTGAAGATTTTGGTGATTGGTTGCGATGGTGATCCTCTGATCGATCGACAGATTGAGGTTTCGAAAATGTTGAAAGAAAAAGATGTGCAAGTTGTGGATAGTTTTTGTGAAGGAGGGTGTCATGGCCTTGAGTTTTTTGATGACACAAAGTTAAAGGACATGATCATTGTTGTAAAAGAATTTGTGAGAGTTTAATTAAAGCACTTGTGGCAAGTGATCTTTAATTTGATGAAATATTTGTAACAATTATGACAATAAACCAAAAATAAAATAATTTTTACTCTATTTGCAGTTTTGCACAATATAATTTCTCCCATTGAAATGCTATTATCTTCCATCATATAGAAATTAAGACTTTTTTTTTAATGTTCACTAAAATTTAATGAACAGTCGTCTCCCATTGACCACAATTTATTGTTGTTGCAGGGTGAACACTCACCACATATTTTCTTGGTGGAAGAAGATTTGCCAAATTAAGTATGATGGACAAGTTGTATATATAGCTTTATTAGAAAGAACATATATATACCCTTTGGATCACTTTATTTATCCTTTATTAAAAATAAATGATTTAAAATAATATTTTTTTTAGAAAATCAAGATATAATCAAGTATATTCTTTTCATGTTGTCCTTAATAAAAATTATTCATGAAAGTAATAAACATTCACTAATTAGCGTAGAAAATCTAAATGAAGAGCACATATATACAAATATTCCAATATATTGTGATTGCTTAGATTAACTCTTTTTTATTTATTAAAAAGGAAATTAAAGATATACTAATATTTATTGAAGAGAGATTAATATTTTAAACTACTAAAGATATTAAATAAAAGTATGATACTTAAAATACATAATTTCTTAAAAAATATGTAAATTAAAAATATAATAAGTAAAGTGGTTGGAAGGAAGTATATTGGATGGTGACAGCTCTGTATGTATCCCAACATGTTGGCCATAAATATTGACAACCAAAGATTTCCAATTATTCATCAAACGATAAGATGTGGTTATTAATTAGGGTCCCCAAACAGTGTTGACAATATTGCTGGTCAGTAATTTGGTAGTAGCATTTAGTTGCTTTGTGTACAAGTTATTATAAATATTAAATATTAATTTATGAGTAACTGAACTTTACGTAACTCTAACCAGCAATATTCGAATGATCCTTAGTACACAAAAATTAAACTTAATTATTAAAATATTTTATAATAGACCAAATATACTAAAAATCAGGTATATATATATATATATGTTGATGTAATATCATATTAATTTTGGAAGAAATTTTGACTTAGTGACATGTTTATTTGGTGAAAATACATCTCTAATTAAAGATTTTCTAAGTAATGTGTCAGGTCAACAAATGTCAAGTAATATGAAACGAAGGGTGCAAGCGAAAGCTTCTAGTTGTAAAAATTGTTAATGCAGAAATCACTTTCCTAACATGGAATGTAAGTACTTTTTTAAAAAAAAAATTCTTATCGTTTCATGGTTTGGAGATGCAATAGTTGAACAGAATTAGCATTTGGCAATTCTTTTTTCCTTTTTTTACATTTCTTGATGACAGTTCAATGTATTTTCCCATGTAATCGTTTCTCAAAGTAAAAACACAGATATTTCAAAAGAAAAAAATAGAGAAGGAAATGTCATGGCAGTGATTCTTGGAAAAAAGAACAAAACTTAAGAAATTTAAAATTAGAAAATCGAATCCTCAGAAAAGTATTTTACACTGAGGGTGTGTTTCGTGCGAAGGAAAATGTTTGCCATGAAAATTGTTTTCCTTAAAAATAAGAAATCTTTTACTTATTTTATGGTGTTTGATAGTATATAAAAAAATATTATCACAAAATATTTATATATATTTTAGATAAAATTTACGGAGATGAAAATGGGCTGGTAGGGATGGCCTGATGGGGTGGGGCCACGAGTCGAAGAAATTTCCTCATTTTTAAAAGGAAAAAGTACACAAAATAGACCTTAAATAAAAGTAATTACACACTATTACCCCCTTCCAAATTAATTATACAAATTACCCATTCGGCCTAAATATATTACCCGAGTACCCCGTTAAATTCGACCCCTGAATCACGGCACCTCTTTCCATTTCATTTGCAGCTTTTTACTTTTTTGTCTTTTTATCTATTAACTTCCTTTCCTTTTTTGATTAGCTTCTCTTCCCCTTTTTATTCTTTTTATTTGCATATATTGTAGTGGCTTGTGTGTTTATTGTTTTTGTTTTTTCTTTTCCTACTTTTCTTGTCCTCTCCTTTTTTATTATTTTGTATTTTTTCTTTTGGAGGATAAAAATAAAAAATATATATATTAGATAATTAATTAATTTTAGATTAATAAATATAGAAGAAAATTAAATAATTAACTATAATAATGAATAATTGATAAATACTTTTGTCTTCTTTTTTTTATTTCTTTTCTATTTTAGTTACATTTTCTTTTTATTATTTTTATCTATTTATTTTTCTTTTTAAAGTAAAAGATAAAATAAAAATTTAAAGATAAAAGATATATTATAATGCTATTATGGAGGATTGAGAAGTCTCTCATTAAAGTATTGAAGTAATCTTTCGTAATACTATATTAGTATATAGATATACAGTGATAGTATCATCAAGGACTGACGGGTGTCTCGTTGAAGGATGATATCATATCAATGTATAAATATGAATATACTGTGATGATATCAGGAGGGATTGAGAAATGTCTTATTGAAGGACTGGAGTAACTCGCCGCCGATACCATGATAGTATATCAATATACTATGATGGTATCATGGAGGACTGAGAAGTGTCTCGTTGAAGGATTGAAACAGTCCTTCATGATACTATGCCAGTATCTAGATATACTATGATGGTATATCAAGGAGTATCTCAATGAAGGACTGAAGCAGATCTCAATAAGTGTGAATGAAATTAGATTGTAAAACAAAATTGAAATAAAATTAAAAATAGAATAAAAAATAAAATAAAATAGAAAAATAAAAAGAAAGGAGTTAAAATTGAGTATGAAATTAGATTATGGTAAAAAAAAGTAAATGAACGAAAAAGGAGGAAAAAATGAAAGAATAAAGAAATAAATAAGAAAGACAAGTGAAAAAAATAAAAAATATAGACGAATGTTTACTATATTAGTTATCTTTTGTTGTTATAGAGAAAAAAATAAAGAAAAAAAGTAAAAAAATCATGAATAAGAATAGATTATGGAAGAAAAAAATAAAATTAGAAAAGGAACAAGAAATAAAAAAAATTGAAAAACAAAGAAAAAACACAAAAAAGAGCCAAAATTAATTATGTTGAAGAAGAAAATAAAATATAACATGATTTGTGAACGAAATAAATAAACAATAAAGAAGGAAAAAAAATACGAAGAAAAAAGGAGAGTAGAAAAGAAAAAATAAGAAGTAGAGAAATAAAAATAAAAAACCAAAAAAGGAGAAAAAAAGAGAGTCAAAACTTAGGATGAATCAGATTATGGTGTAAAAAAATTATAATTTAAGAAAAAAATTAAAATAAACAAAGAAACATAAAAAATAAAAAAAATAAAAAATGAGAAAAGAAGAAAAGAAAAGAGATTAAAACAATGAGAAAAAAGGGAGAAAAGAAGAAAAAAAAAAGAAGTACAGAAATTAAAAAGAAAAAAAATGAAAAAGGAGCTAAGTGACTACAAAAGTTATAAGGGAAGGGGGCATTTTCTATAATTAGTTAGGGGGTATTTAGTTGTAAATAGTTTGCTCCTATGAGGCATGCATGTACTTTTCCCTTTTTAAAATAAAAATATTTTAGAAAAAATATTTTTTAAAATTTTTGATCAAATAAACCATAAAAAAATTGAAAAATTATTTTCATCAATATACCCCGAATCTCCTAGAAGCATCTACTACACGTGAAGATTATGCATTTACTAAAAATTTATAAGCAGATTAGCTCCCTCATTCTCTTATTGTACTAGCAGGCCTGGGCGAACGAGATCTAGTTTTCCAAGTAGGGAAGCCAAGATAAACATGTAATTAATAAAAATATCCAAAATATACAACTGAACTTTGAAATTTATAAGTTGAAAGAAGTTAATCTAGAAAAAAAATAGTCCAAGTCCCCTCATACAATATAATTCAAATAAGTATCGCGTTATTCTAGTTCACTCAAATAGTTCATGTTGATTGTTGTCACAATAAATGAGATAACTCTATACTCAAATAGTCATATTGCTAAATGGATATAACTTTTGAGTTTGATAATCAAAATTACATTTAAATTATCACATTTTTACGAGCTTTATGTTTTAACTATTTATTGTTCTATTTATCACTCCCTTTGTACTAAAACACATACCTCGATGTTGAGTTGGCTTACACACTCCTGTTGTCAATTGAAAATAAATATTTGGTCAAATCAACACTGAGGTGTGTACTTTTGATATAAATGGAGTGATAATTTGAGTATGTAAATGGAACAATAAATAATTGAGGTATGAAACTTTTAAAAGAGGTGATAGTTTAGATTTGTTTTTGACCATTAATCCTAACTTTTATCTCTTCTTCTCTCTTTCTTTCTGTCCTTCACCTATATTTTACTCCAATTGGTTGATCCATTTAAATTTTGGATCAACTAATTTTTTACTTTTTTTTATACACAAGGTCAGTCTCATTTAACATTCAAACAACGAAGTTAGCATTCTATTATCGGGTCAAGTATTTCTTTTTGTACACACCTATAGTTGGCTAGAATGCAACGTCTGAAAATATTATTTTGAATCATTAATTTGTGTCATTTTCTTTAACATATCATAACTTGTTAAATAAAGTATACTTCATGGTCAGAAGTAGGAAATTGTCCTTTTCTTTTCAAGTTGAAATCTCCATTAATTGTGCAATAGGATAAGAATTTGGAGTTCTCTTTCTTTATTTTATATGGTCAATTTTAAATTATATTTTATATGGTAAAATGATTCATGGTTTTTTTAAAAGGAAAAATGAGAAAGCTCGAGGCAAACTTCTCCCCATCTTGTCCAATTTAATTGCCATGTCTGATAAAATTGCTCCAATTGATCCAAATGTAGATCCTTATGGATACTTGGGCATTATTCCTAACATTGACGGCTCTATCACACGTTCACAAATTCCACCTCGTCCATTTGCCACCACTACTGCCGATCATTCCTCCGTCTTCACGAAAGATCTCGTCATTAACCCCGCTAAAGACACGTGGGCTCGTATTATCATCCCTCGTGAAGTACTAAATTCGGAAAATAAACTCCCTCTTATAGTATATTTTCATGGCGGAGGATTCGTAATGGCAGTTACTATAGACACACCAATCTTACATAAATTTTGTGCGACACTCGCTGCCGAAGTTCCAGCGATTATCGTATCGGTCGATTATCGATACGCCCCCGAAAATCGACTCCCAGCAGCTTATGATGATTGCGTGGAAGCATTGCATTGGATCAAAAATACCCCTAACGGGTTGTTGAAAAAATATGCCGATTTTTCTAAGTGTTTTCTCTTGGGCACTAGTGCCGGTGGCAACATAGCGTACCACGTAGGACTACGTGTAGCTGGAGTTAGTGAACACCTTAAGCCTTTAGAAATCAAAGGGTTGATTTTATATCATGGTCTTTTTGGTGGGATTGAAAGGACAAAATCGGAATTAAGATTAGCTCACGATAAGATGTTGCCCCTTAATGTGAGTGACATTATGTGGGAGCTAGGGTTGCCTATTGGCAGCGATCGCGATCATCCGTATTGTAATCCGATGGTGGAGATTCGATCAAATGAAAGTTTGTTTGATCAAGTGAAAATACAAGGTTGGAAGATTCTGGTGATTGACTGCGATGGTGATCCTATGATCGATCGACAGATTGAGGTTTCGAAGATGTTGAAGGAAAAAGGGGTGCAAGTTGTGGATTGTTTTAGTGAAGGAGGGTTTCATGGCTGTGAGTATTTTGATGGCATGAGATTAAAGGAATTGGCCCTTGTTTTAAAGGAGTTTGTGAGAGTTTAATTAAAGCACTTGTGGCAAGTGATCTTTAATTTGATGAAATATTTGTAACAATTATGAAAATAACAGCTTGTTTGGATGGTTGTTACCTGCTGTATTGTAATACAATGTTTGTTTCATTACTTACAAAATTAGTTTCAGCACTTGATATTAATCTGTTACATTAATCAACTGGACACACATAAGAAGCTAGAATTGCAGAAAGCAGAAATGATGAAGGCTAGCATTTGAATTTCAGAAGGATGTTCACAACTAGGAGTTTAATAGAATAGCTCAGATGTTTAGGAGGTTAAGTGAACAAACAACTCCATCTTCAGAAAAGGATATTCTACATTGGAATTCTGAGAAAGATGGATAGAATACAGTAAACTGTGCTGCAACAGGACATTTTTGAAAAATATTAGAAAAGAAAACCTTGGAAACCAAAGTTCAGATTCTAACAGAGGCAAAAACACTAGGTAATTTCTTTCCATCTGCCTAAGCCTTGGGAGGCGGACTTACCCGGTTCTTATGCTCAACAGATTGGCTGGACACCACCGTCATCAAATAAAGAAGATATTAGAAGAGGAAAATGGCATTAGAAGATGATGGAAGATAAGAGCTAAGTTTCTTGTTTTGGATGGATAGGTAGTAGAGAGTCATGGTTGACCCAAGATAGTATACAGAGGAGAATTCTTGATTTATAACAAGAGCTACATGTATGAGCAAAGCTCCAGAGAATCTACCAGCCATCTTTTACTACAATGCAAAGCATGGCAGATTTGGATTCTGTTCGAAAACCTTTTTGGTAAAAGGTGTGCAGTGGGTGATTCCAGTTTCCAGGTACTTTATAAGAGAATCTACTCAGCTGAGAAGGACAGAGAATAAGAAAGAAGCTCAGAATCTTGTGGAAGAGAGTACCACTGCCTGTAATATGGACAATTTGGCTGGAGACAATTTATTTTGAGCTTCTAGGATAAACGTTAGAAATATAGGACTCCTATCCTGGCTGGATGACGGGAGCTAAATCATTGGACTTGTACATAAATTTTCAGCACCTCTTGGTCATATAATCAATGAATTATCTTACTCACCAAAAGAAATGCTTTAGCATTCAAAAGCAAAAATATAATGAAAATCAGAGAGGAAGATACAAAGTCGTATGCTTTTCTCAAACTTAATAGACGGAGAAAAGTATTTTTGCTAACTGATTGATCAAAAGTTCTTTACATGGTGTAAATACATTCTTATAGTTGTATATCGAACAACAGGTTTAAAAATATCAGCAACAAAAACTTGAAATCAACAATTAATGCTACAGCTAAAATTATCAAAATATCTCCTTTCTCAGCACCAATTATCCCTGCACGAGCATTTACCATTTACAAAATGATGAAAACCTGAAGCATCTCTTACGTGTATATCTCTTTTGGTGACAACAGAAACATATTTGAAGAATGTATGGCAGTCACCACAGAGAAGCACATTCTTCATAACGCGAACAGGTCTTCCAGGTCTCATCATAAGAAGACCAAAGGTTACAGCTAGTTTTGCACTGTGGTAGAACAAGAAGTCTTTCTTCTGATGCTCCTCCACTTCATGAAGCACAAGACTTGTATCAGGTGCATATCCAGCTTTCAGACACTCCATAATAAGTATTTGTAAGCCACTGTATATGTCTTTTGACTGCGAATGCAATTTGTCTCTAGCAAAGAAGGAGTGAACCTTGTCGCTGAATATGATCCAACTGCGTCCTGGTATTTTTCGGATACCCTTCTCCCTCATCTCCGCCCTAACAAGTTCCGAACACTGCCATCTTCCAGATGCCGAGTAAAGATTTGACTTTAGTATGAACGTAGAAGGATCCTGTGGGACAATAGAAAGTATATTCTTCATGGCCCTTTTACCAATGATAGCATTCACATGTAACCTGCAACCATCAAGCAAAGCATGCCAAACAGAAGCCTTTGGTTCAAATGGCATTGCACTAATTATCTTTTCTGCTTCTTCGAGCAGACCCCAATAGCCTAAGACACCTACAAAACCTGCATAATGCTCCGAGGTGGGGTTTACGTTATAAGAGGATTGCATTGAGGAAAAGAACTTTTGACAACAATCAACTAAATTTCTGGAAGTGTGTCTATAAGCTGATATCACAAGGACACAGGTAATAGAATCTGGATCTACTCCTAACCTCTCCATCTTCGCCCACATATCCAATGCCCCATTGCCCTGCCTATGAAGGACATAGCAAGTCAACAAACCATTCCATGATACTAAATCGTGTGTAGGCATAGCCTCAAAGGTCTTAATTGCACTTTGCATTTCACCACACTTAGAGTACATGCTGATCATGGCATTTCCAACACCGGTATCAGACATTAAACCATGTTTCAAGGCATAACAATGGACTTGTTCCCCTAACTTTAGAATCCCTAATGTTCCACAAACACCAAGAATAGTGGCCAATGCAACTTCATCAAAAACTAGTGATTCTTCTGAATATCTGACCAAGAACAGAGAAATAGCTTCTTCTGGCAGTCCATTTCTAGCATATGCACATATCATTGATGTCAATGCAATTGAATTATCATGGTCAAGTGGCAGCTGATGAAATATCTTTTCGGCATCATCCATTCTTCCACATCGCGTGCACATATCAACCAATGCCGTCTCAATACGATCATTTGATTTTAAACCAAGCTTGAGGATGAATGCATGAATTTGTTCGCTTATCTTCCTCTGCATAATTGACCCACAAGCATTAAGGACACTAGTCAATGTACAATCATTCAACTCCATTCCTCCCTCCAACATTCTACAAAAAAACACCAGTGCCTTAAACCCTTCATGATTTTGACTAAATCCAGCCAAAAGAGCATTATAAGAAACAGAATTTCTCTCAGGCATGCTGTTAAAAATCTCCATCGCCAAATCAACATGTCCAAATTCCATATATGCCACAATCATTTCAGTCCAACTAAAGACATCCTTCACAGGCATCCTCTCAAACACATCCACTACATTTTTCAAGGTTCCACACTTGGTGTAAAAGCCTACAAGTGCATTATTCACACTCAAATTACCATGTAATCCACTTTTAAGAGCATGCCTGTGAAGTTCTTGGCCTTCTCTCACCGCCAAACAGCGGGAAGATGCAGCCAAAAGAGTCGAAAGAGTAAAATGATCAGGTATCAAGCATTCATTTCTCTGCAACTCACGATACATTTCAAATGCTCTATCATACATGGACTCCTCAACCACACATGCAATCACAGTGTTCCACGAAACAATGTCCCTTTGTGGCATAGCATTAAACAAGAGAACTACAAACTCCAATAAACCACACTTACTATACAACCCCATAAGTGCATTGACAACATAAGTATAACTCGAATAACCCAATCTGATAACAAGACCATGTATTTGATAACCCAACTCAAGATTCAATGAACGAATACAAGCAGTTAAAATAGCAACATATGTAAATTCATTTGGTTCAATACCTAAGTCCCTCATTTCAAGAAACAGCTCAAAGGCTTCTCTTTGACGATTCGACTTGGCAAAAGCCGATATAATTGCAGTGTAGGACACAACATCAGGGCTCCAAAGCGAATCAAAAACTCTCTCAGCAAGATTCAAGTGACCCAATTTGATATAAGCAGCAATTAAAGCATTGCTCAAATAAACATCCTCATCTTCAAGTTTGAGAATTGAAGAGTGAATTATCTTGGTGAGCTCAACATCACCACACCTAACAGAAATACGAAGCAAATTGGCATAATCAATCCTATCAGTGTCAGACTCTACTGACACATTAGAGTCCTTAAATTGCTGAGGGGTCAAAAGGGGTTGAACAAAATGAGATTTTGAAGAAGGGTTTTGGAGGAACAAAGAGGGCTTATGCTTAAATTTAGTTTTCTTGGTAGTTGCTAAGCTTGAAGTGCAGGTGAAAAGTGAATGAAGGTTAAAGGGTCGAAGAGGGAGAAGGGATAGAGGGATAGTGTTGTTGGGGCTGTGGATAACGGCAGCCATGAAAGAACAAAGGCGCCAAGCATAGTAAAGGGAGTGGGAATCGGTAAGTTAAGTTTGGTGTGTAGTGTTTATTCTTCTGTGTGTTTTCTTGGGGGTTTATGGCTATCCAGGAATTGGATGTCCATTTTTCCACAAGGGTTTATCTAGTTTACTCAAAATCTTCAGAGGAGGGAGCAGCTTAACTGCCAGATAATTTTGTGAAGGGTCTTGGAAGTTGTGGAAATTACACTTTGCCCCTAAAGGTTTAGAGTATTTGGACTTACGACCCTTATCCATCTATGAATTGTAGTGCATGTAATACATGGATTGTCTGTTTTTAACTTATAGATAGATCATATTCCTCTGGTTAAATGTGATTTACAAGTTGTATTTCAAAGATGCATTTCCGCGATTTAAGTTAACGTTGTCTTCTTGACCATATGTTATCACAGTTAAACTAGAAGACATATAAATAACATTTCGCATATACATTTTGCATATTTTTGGAATGTCACAATAGTGCAAATTGCACAATTTAGAACGAACTTCCTCTTTTCACCTCCCTATAAACTATACTTGTAGGGCACATTACCAACATTGCCAAAATTTGCAAGAAAATTATTTGTATGACGAAAATAACCTTACAAGGCTCACATGTGTTACATTCTTACCCATCTCATGCGCAAAAAGGGTCATATTTGTAATGGATAATAAAATTGATCTCCCCATATCACGCTGAGAACTGTATAATAGGAATTTTACAGAATGTCGATGAGTAGGGTAAAGGAGAGATGCAATTACACCGGTCAAATATAGATGTAAAATTTTCTACTAACTGCAGAAGTCGAACATACCATCACAAAGAATTAACTCTGGTAGTACTAATATACATGTAACTGGGGAGCTTCTCGCCACCACAACAAATTGAGAAGTCAAAATCCAGAAAGATCCTTCTATATTTGGAAAAGGAAAAGGAAAACAATGCTTCAGCTCTGGACAGTACTATAAACCCTTCTCCGAAAGGTGCATAATCACAAAATGCTTCAAAGTGTTGCCATGGCCAGCCCCACTTTCATGTTATTTCCAGAATAGGCCATAGAAACACTCATCTGAAGCTCTCGCTCTGCTGCTACCCAAAACGCTGTTGCTTCTCATCTTCGCTTTGTCAAATGCTTTTTGGCATCACCTGCAGTATGCTTCTTCCGCCTTCCACCAGCTGAAGCAGGCTCTACTAAAGGACCTGACCAATTCTGTACAGGTTCTTTTGAATATGTGAATGAGGTCGAACTGAATGGCACATCAGGAGGGACAAGGGATGGATCAATGTGATGTGAAGCACCCAAGGGAACACCAAGTCCTCCATCCTGGTGTGGTGGGGGGAACTTCTCACTCTTGCTCTTTGCATTTGCATGTGTAATTAGGCGGCGGCGCTGCAAAGTAAACAGATTGGCAAAATACCAGTTTAAAAAATCAAATGGAGCAACTGATAAAAGTTATGCACAAAAGGAACAAAGACTTCAAACAAGTCTCCCAGGAAGCATAACAGAGAGAACTGATGTGACTGCTCTTGATCTACTTTAGACTGGCAACTCATATCTCCCACCTTTTACATTCTTACTTCTGTTTAATTGACAGTTGATGAAAAACTTTGTTCAAACTTAAATTTTCTTGGTGACACTAAAGAACAAGACGAATGATAACGAAATAATGCACGGCATAGTAAATCAAAAGAAGATGAATAAGAAAAGAAGCTTCAACTATAACAGAACCAATAACAAAGCAGGAGACTTTTCACAAGGGCATACATCAATATTAGCTTGATTTTCTGCATTGGCATCTGGAGCAGGGCCTGCACGGGCCCGTTCACGATGGCGCACTCTCTTAGCACCATCTCCCGGAGCTTTATTAGCCGCTCTTAGCCTGCATGATGAGATGGAATGAGCAGCTTGTCACCATTTCACAAGCATCAGACAGAACCCAGAGGAATGAATATTTTATATTGTTATTTCCAATTAGGAATGGAAAAAATGAAATTTCAAAATATCAAATAATACATTGTTGAATAACTGTTAAAACCAATGAGAGAAGAGTGCGATTTCAAAAGATCAATTGCATTCAAACATAGTATAATTAACAATGAAAAGCATTGACAAGTTGACAAACAAGTCCAGTACTCTACAAATATTTTTTTTCCACAAGACACAAATATCTGACTTTATATTTCTAAACTGCAAATAACATATTTTTGCCAGAGAAAGTAAAGAGCGCGCAAAACCTCCATACCTACTTAAATTACTAGGGTCAGTAACACCATTCTCTCTTCTAGTTTTGCTAAATCGGAGGACATTCCCTCTAGTTTTAAAATTGCACTCACCTTCCCCCTATTGGGAACTGTTACATAATTAGTTAAGAGCTATTACATTTTTATTTAAGCAGGAAGGAGAATGAGGGCACTGATCATCTTTTCTTTACCCTCCTGCCTGATTGCTTCACCCTGTAGTGACTATATATAAATATTTTTTAGATGAATGTATGACCAAGACTGTTGAAGAAAAAAAAATTGCAAGTGGTTAAGAAGGCTAAGTGGTGCACTTGGTTGAATGTTGAGTTATTTACCCAGAAGACTAAGGATCAATTCCCACTTAATACATTTTAGACAAGTGGGGTTGCCCAGATGGTAAGCATCCTCCACCTCTAGCCCTAAGGTCGTGGGTTCGAGTCACCAAGGGAGCAAAAAAAGGTGGGAGCTCCCGGCAAAAAACACTAGGTGATTCTTTCCATCTGTTCTAGCCTTGGTGGACAGAGTTACCTGGTACCTGTTGCTGGTGGGAGGTGGCAGGTATCCCGTGGATTTAGTCGAGGTGCGCGAAAGCTGGCCCGGACACCACGATCAAAAAAAAAAAAAAAAACGGGAGCTCCCAGGGAGAGGTAAAAAAAAGTACCAAAAAAAAAAAACTGCTAAAGAACTCTTACAATAATGGGCTGTAAAGAAGACTAACAAGGAGAGATTGAATTGCAATCCTTGCCTGTATTTTGTGGATCTTTATGGAGAGAGATATCAAAGGTGTTTTGAAGGAAAAGATGAGATTACGCATAATTTAAAATACAAGTGCCAGTATCTAGTAGCCATGTGATTTTATCTCAAAGATGTACACGAAGTGGATATCTTAACAGGCTTTCTAACTTCACTATAGGCACAGTTAGGAACTACTTCTATATACCTCTTTTGCATATAACTATCATCATCTTAGAGATGGTTTTGCTATTTAACTAGGCTATTACTTATCAAAAAGGGAGTATTATAACTTGTTGAAATAGATGATTCCAAATGTTCTATGACATTTTATGTTGCAATACATGTATGAATTCAAATCTTCTATTGCATTTTATGTTACATTATAACACATAATCAAGACATTTGTCACCCGTCATTTATATCTCATATTTTTGTTGATAATTTATCTCCTTGGATCATATTATCATGAATCTTATCTCTCTTTTTTTAATTGTTTCATGACTTCCATCTTTTTGATTGGTAATTAACCCCTAATTTTTCTCTTTCCGTACCCCCATATTTGTTTGGATGTTAGTTCATGGACACTTGAGCATAACTTAAATAACATAAAACAGAACTTGAATGGAATGTTAGATACAGAGGGGCAAACACCCAATGAAAGCTTCTATTTCCCTTACTATCCAATGGTGCCTCAACAACTTGAAATCCTTGTACTCGAGTTCTTTGTTCTTCTATTTGTTTCTTCTTCTTTTTTTCAAAATTAAGCAGAGATAAGGGCAAAGGAATTTCTTGTAAATAGAAAGGAGATCTCATGAAGGACCAATGTTATGTGCATATTAATGTAAAATTAAGTATAAAAGAGGATCCGAGGCCAGCATAAAGACCCGAGAAAACTTGTAGATTCTACTCATCAAAGTAAAACAATTGTAAAATTTTACAACTACATTTGCATACTTGAATTTCTAAATCATGGTAGGTTCCCACACTAGAGTCAATTATAATCTCACTTCTAGATATTTTTTTTTTCGAGAACTCAAAAATTGTTGAATATCAAATTCTCAAATTTCTAAGGTGTTGTTTGATTGAGATATTGCAAACTCAGTTTTTGAGTTTTTGGAAGAAGTGTTTGTTTAATAAAAAAAAGTGTTTATTTGAGAAGTTTTTGCAAATAAGTATTTCTTCTTTTTTAAAGATATTCAAACTCAGTTTTTCAAATCTTTCAAAGACTAAAAGATCTAAAGACTAGTTTGAGTTTTTGAAAGATTTATCTTCAAAAGGGGAAGTCCTTTTTCTTTTTGGAAAACATAGAGAGTTGATTATTAATCAACTAAACATGCTGCTACCAGTTTGTTCAAGGTAAACTGTTTGTCAGAAGAAGTTAGTAGGAAATCAAACGTGATACAAGGAATAAAAAACAGTAAAAAAGGTAAGGAAATCAACCAGTTGGTTCACACTACACAACAGTAAAAAGTGCTGACCGTCTAGCTTCATCATCCCGCCGTTTGGCATCCATTTCTTTGGTCGGAGGATATTTTGGAAGACTTGAGGGATCACAAGCATATGGCTCTGTATTGAAAAACTGCAGAAATTGAACTTTATTAACCATAGAAGAAGGCAACATCATAAGAATACAAGTGAAACACGTTACTTAAAATGATATGTTCAGATTAAGAAAAGACACAGAATATCACAAAATAACACATGCTATACAGGAACACCTGCAAAAAGAATTTGAGGCAGTGCTGCACCAAAAAAGCATGACACTAGGAAAGGTAGTTAAATAGCTCATTACTATTATTTCCGTTCCTCCTTCAAGCTAAGCAATTTAATGTCTTACTTGTCCCGCTCCTCTAATTCAAAGAAACCAAAACAATTAATATTTTTTGCTTTATCTGTGAACATTAAGGATTTTCAAACACAGTTCAATTGTACTCCTTCATCCAAATCTGTTTGGCTTTTTTTGCATATTAAGGGTCAATTTGATCATTTTTGGAGCCAAGAGCCCATTCGGCCCAAGCTTCCACTGATGGATTATTCCTTGACTCTATCATGTTACATATGGGTTTTGGGGTTAGATGGAAAAGATGGGTAAGATTTGCATCTTTCCAGTGAGATATTCAGTATTGGTGAATGGCAATTTGTGCGGCTTCTTTGGGAGTTCGAGGGGTCTGAGAAAAGGGGACTCTCTATCTCCGATGTTGTTCATTTTAGTAATGGAAGCGATGAGTAGGATTGATGGATAAAGTTGTTATGGGAGGATTCTTACAGGGTTTTATTGCAGCGGTTGGGGGTGTTGGAACAGTCTCGGATTCTCACTTGTTTGCAGATGATACCTTGGTTTTTTTGTGATGCAGATGCGTCCCAATTGGATTATTTAGGCCAAGTGCTCACTTGGTTCCAGGTGGTGTCAGACCTTAAAATCAATTTAAGTGTCAAAGTATACCTGTCGGGGAGGTGGACGACATTGGTCGCTCGCTCGGGTTTTCAATTGCAGGGTTGAGGCTCTCCCAACTGCTTATCTTGGATTACCGCTAGGTGCTTCAAACAAGGATCTTCGGGTGTGGAATCCGGTTCTTGAGAGGGTCGAGAAGAGATTAGCAAGGTGGCAGCAGAGATATTTGTCCAAAGACGGGAAAGAAGTGTTTATCAAGAGCACTTTAGTATTCTTGCCTACTTTTATTCTTTGATTCATGCTCTGCTTCGGTCACAAAAAGTTGGAAAAGTTCCAAAGAAATTTTCTTTGGGACGTTGCGGACGGGGCAAGGAAGTTTCACTTGGTTACGTGAGAGACTATCATATCTCCCAAAAAAAATGGGGTGGTCTTGGTATTAAAGACTTAAAGGTGTTCAATAAAGTATTGTTGGTAAATGATTGAAGAGATTTGGTTGGAGGTAAATACTCTTTGGAGGGGGGTGATAGTTGATAAATATGGGGCATTGGAAAGGGGATGGAGAAATAGAGATGTGGCTATGCCTTATGTGTGTGGTTTGTGAAGGAATATCATGGAGAGATGAGATGATTTCGGAGCAAATATCTCATTTAAGGTAGTAGATGGGAGGAGGGCTAAATTTTGGGAACACAAATGGTGTGAGGAAATTTTATTGAAAGATGACTTCTCTAGCTTACTCAGAATCTCTTGCCAAAATGAATTGACAATACAACATATTAGGGGGTTACAAGATGGAGTGACTTTTTGGGACTTGAGATTTATGAGGGACTTCCACGATTGGGAGGTGACTGGGTTTCAAAGATTGTTGGCTCTACTCCATAAGCAAGATATAGCGGTTGATATTCCGATGCTTTGCGGTGGGGTTTCGGGAAGAATAGTATATTCTCTGTTAAGTCTTTTTATGAGAAAATGTTGGTTAGGAAAGAGGTAGTTTTCCCTTGTGACGCCATTCAGATACCTAAGGTGCCGAGGGAGGGGTGTTTTTTTTAACTTGGCTAGCTACTAGAAGGGTGATCTTGACAGCGGAAAATCTTAGAAAGCGGAAGATTGCCTTTGTCAGCTAGTGTTATATGTGTAAGGTAGCAGGAGAGGACGTGGATCATCTTCTTCTTCATTGTAGTCTTTCCATGAGGTTATGGTGGGATATGTTAGGTGGTTTGGTACTTCTTGGGCTATGCCAAGAACTGTAAAAGAGTGATGTTCAGCTGAAAGGCAGGAGAAGACAGAGCACAGAATGTGGTTCCACTAGCGTTAATGTGGGTGGTGTAGAGAGAGAAATAGGAGAGCTTTTGAAGGGGTAGAATCGAGCTTCTACCAATCGAGAAGTAGCCTCTGGTCTCTTATTTTCTTTTGGTGCACCCATAGATTTCCCAATTGTATAGAAGATTGGATGGAGTTTGTAGAGAATCATTTCTTTTTATAGATTCTTTACCTTTTGGCATA
This sequence comes from Jaltomata sinuosa, assembly GCA_003996215.1. Taxonomy (NCBI): domain Eukaryota; kingdom Viridiplantae; phylum Streptophyta; class Magnoliopsida; order Solanales; family Solanaceae; genus Jaltomata; species Jaltomata sinuosa. The sequence goes on from QJPP01007233.1 coordinate 1,333,568, forward strand.
ACCTTTGTATACAGCCGAGTTTTGGGCCATGTTTATAAAAGAAATTACATTTATTTGATCATTATAATTATCTATTTTTGGGGAAAGGGTCACTATATTCCACTATACAAATGGAAGTTGAGCAATTTGATTTATGTTAGACTTCTGGCCTAAAATTACCCATGTCATTAGAGCTAAGTTCCATTTTTTGCCCTTGACCCCTAAAGAAGCTTCAACTTGAGTGTAATTTTAAACCTTACCTAAGCTCCAGCCTGAGGGTGATTTCACTAACTATTTGGACACGTGAAGTCCATCCATTTCTCACTAGAGCTTTGTTAATGGCAAGGGCACATACGAGAACCTATTTTTATGGCAAGGGCAAGTACGATACAATTTCCAAAACACCTCAAATCTCCAAAACAGACTAGTGCGTATTTTGATACAAGTGTTTTTAGCTTCAAAGAAGATTGGCTAAACAGGCTACAAACCGGACGACGATAGTTATCTTTTAACATTAAATCTAGATATTCAGAAACTAAATAAGCCGCAGTATAAATTGAAATTTACCTCATGCCTCAAGGTTAGTATACATTTTAAAATTCCAGTGATTCACTAAGCTATGAATCTTTGCAGGCAAAGAGTGAAAACAGTTTTAGATAAAGGGAATATTGATGTTGATGGGGTTGCATCAGGGATCGACTCTTAGCCTATTTTTATTTGCCTTAGTGATGGACGTATTGACGCGGCGAATACAAGGTGAGGTGTCATGGTGTATGTTATTTGCGGATGATGTAGTTCTGACGAGACTCGCAGAGGAGTTAATGCTAAGTTAGAGGTTTGGAGACAGACCCTCGAGTCTAAAGGGTTTAGATTGAGCAGGACCAATACTGAATATATGGAGTGCAAGTTCAGTGAGGCTACCCATGATGTTGATGTGGAAGTGAAGCTTGATACACAGACCATTCAAAAGAGAGGTAGTTTCAAGTATCTTGGGTCTATTATCCAGGAAAATGGAGAGATTGACGAGGATGTCACTCACCGTATTGGTGCAAGGTGGATGAAATGGAGGCTCGCTTCCGGAGTCTTGTGTGATAAGAAGGTGCCTACTAAACTTAAAGGTAAGTTCTACAAAGTGGTGGTTCGACCAGCTTTATTGTATGGAGTAGAGTGTTGGCCAGTAAAGAACTCCCACATTCAAAAGATGAAGGTGGCGGAGATGAGGATGTTACGATGGAAGTGTGGATTTACTAGGATAGATAGGATTAGGAATGAGGATATCCGAGATAAGGTGGGTGTGGCATCGGTGGAAGACAAGATGCGGGAAGCGAGGTTGAGATGGTTCGAACATGTGAGGAGGAGAGGCATAGATGCCCAGTGCGGAGGTGTGAGAGGTTAGCTATGGATGGTTTCAGGAGAGGTAGAGGTAGACCGAAGAAATATTGGGGAGAGGTGATTCGACAGGACATGGCGCAGTTGCAGCTTACCGAGGACATGACCCTAGATAGGAAGGTGCGGAGGACGCGGATTAGGGTAGAAAGCTAGTAGGTAGGTGTGCGGCTATGCTAGTAGGTAGGAGTGTTTTTGCCTTGTTTGTCCCGCCAAGTAGTCGTAGTGCTACGCTTGTAGTTTCTTGTTCTTGGATTTCTCGTAGTATTATTTTGTGGTAGTGTTGCTCTATTTCTATCTGTTGTTTGTTACTACTTATTGTCTCTTGTACTTTTATTATGTCTTTTTCTAGACTGTTTTTAGACTATTGTTTGTCTTGAGTCAGGGGTCTATCGGAAACAGCCTCTCTACCTCACCTCTGAGGTAGTGGTACGGACTGCGTACACTCTAGCCCCCCCCCGAACCCCATGTTGTGGGACAAGGGACTACACAGGGCATGATGTTGTTGTTGTCTACATCAGCAAAGTGTTAATTACTCCGGGATTTGATACCCGCATCCGATCGAAGTTGCATTTTAGTGCTCCCCTAACATAAAGGGGAGCTTTTTCTAAGTGGGTCGCTGCAAACATTCATTAACCTTATTTACTTTCACCAGTGAACGTAAACTCAAAACAAGTGGCAAAAATAAGCCAACAGCAGATTAATCACTAAAATGTCCCAAAATACTATCCCTTGCTAAAAGTTTTCACCAGAGAACCCAAACTTAAAACATCACAAGTAGCAAATAAAACTGCAAGGGCTGTAGTGGAAGTACTGAACGACTACAGAACTGAGAGTAGTCTTATTACCAAACCAAAATTATATGGGAAGAATTTTGTAATAATAAATGTGAGGCTATTGACAATCTCTTTTACACCAATAACTTCAAGCTACAGAGCTTCCTAATGTAAAAAGCACAGTGATAGAACCCAAACCCTCTAAACTAGTTTATATCTCACAGAAAGCATAACTTTGGTACAGCCATACCAGGTAAAACTTATGGAAGTTTCTTCCACCACTCAAGAAATCATAGCAAGGACCTCTATTTTAGTATCTTCACATGATAAGGCTCTTAAACATACTAATCTCTCCCAGCAAACAGAGCTAATGACCCCAAGACATTATCATTAAAAAAACATACTAAAAATTCTGTCATCAAAAGATAGTTGGCAGTGAAAGGAGAACAAGGCAACTAAGTGGAATAAAACAATTTTTTTGAGAAAGGTAACAGTTAGTCTATATATATCCACAGGTATACTACATCTAAACAATGTAGTTCCCCTTCAATTTGGAAACAGAAACTACTCACTTCACTTAGTAATGCATCAGTTGCCGTCTTGCGTTCTGCAGGATCAATTGCAAGTAATGTATCAATCAGGGGAAGTGAAGACTGAGGAAAATCTTTAAAAGTCTCCCTAATGCATCGTCTGTAGGGTTCTCGAGGCTTGAAAAGTGTTGCATTCGGCAACTTGGACTTCTTCCAGTACTCCTCTGATGGCGAGCCACACAGTTTATATATCTTATGTAGTTGTTCTACCTTAGTGACGAAAAAAATTGTCGTTAATAACTCATGCAGGAAAATAAAAACAGTCCTGTGTATCAACACATCCCATACAAGCTTAAAGTCAATTAGTATATTTGTCACAGAAGTTCTATATTTTGTGGCCTTGAAGAGTTGAAGTATCAAAAGAAATGCTAATTAAACGATCTACCAGATATGGTATTCCTGATTCAAAAAAAAATGCAAGAGACAGTCTAAAGCTACCAACAAGAAACAGTATCAATACAAAGCTAAACACGAACTCTTCACAGTTCTCTTTCAATTTTAAAATGACATAATATGCAAATATCATCCTTATAAATGTCGTTAGGTTGTTATCCAATAAGAGTAAGTGAAAACCATTGTTCCTCACAGAATTAATAACTTTTATTCAACTTCCAAACTTAGCAATACTAGTAGATATGATATGCACTCGGCCTAATTATTCATGGATGGAACTGATAATTATAGAGAGTTCATTTTCCATGAGCAAATAGATTATCCTAGCCGACTCTGCTGAATTTCGTATGTTGATGCAATGGGCCTTGTAAATAGCAATAAGTTGCTTAGGTTCTGTTACAAGAAACCCTTGCAAACTACAGCAATTTATAACATATTAAGTCACCCGCTACCACCAGAAAATAGTTGCCTGGGTCTAGCCACCCAAAGTCCACAACCATGTCTCTAGCACATGGATCAGGGACTGTCCCGTCCTACCTTATTCACATCCCTAATGTTGGCAGTTATTATTTGGCGCTTACTTCTTCTTTTTTTCATTTTGGATTTAAGTTCTATACGTACTTCCTAAATTTGGGTCAACCATTTCAGAACTAATCGTAGAGAATCCTGGGAAATAGCGACTGATTCCAAGATTTCTCTATAATTTCCAGGATTTGGATTAGAAAGATGTCTTTGAAATGAAAAATGAGCAGCGATGGAGCTCGATTTAGTCAAACTCTACTTTCAAATCAATATATCAAGGTGTCATCTCCGAACTGAAGCCTCGTTTTCACTTCCCAAAACCAGGTTCAAGAGAAAAAACCAACAAAGCAAAAAAAAACCCATCAGCCTAGTGAAAACTTAAGTCATTAGATCTCTTTAAGGTAAAACCCTAATAAAGAAACATATTACTACTCCTGAAAGAGAAAAAAGGGCAATATAAATGACCAAGAAAAAAGGACAATGTTAACATACAAGGATGAATAAGTAGAAGATTGCAAGAAAAAAATAAGGAAATTACGGGGATTACCTCAGTCCTACCAGGCATAATAGGTTTTCCAGCCAATAACTCAGCTAAGATGCAACCTGCACTCCATAAATCAATACCTACACCATAATCAGTAGCACCTAGAAGCAGCTCTGGTGGTCTATACCAGAGAGTAACCACTCGACTAGTCATTTGATGCTTATGACAAGGATCAAAAATAGTAGCCAGTCCAAAATCAGCGATTCTAAGGATGCCAGAATTGTCAAGAAGAAGATTTGACCCCTTAATATCGCGATGAAGCACATGACGATTGTGACAATGCTCAAGGCCAGACAATAGCTGATGCATGTAGCATTTAACCTGCAATAAAAGAATAATAATAAGCTAACTCTAATTCTACAACTGAGATGGATATAATCTAACTCATATCCGCCATTCTTCAAGGAAAAACTACTGCAACTCAGCACTCTAACCTGTGCCTCCGTAAACTTGATCTCTGGACTTGCAGCAAGTCCAGCCAAATCATGCTCCATGTACTCAAATACCAGGTATAAACTACATGACATTCTTGAAGTAACCAAGCCTTCCAATTTGATGACATTGGGATGATCTAGTCGTCGCAAAATGATAATTTCTCTAGCCATGAATCTCACACTCTCAGGTTCTAGATTGTCAAAACGCACTTTCTTTAGAGCAACAATTTTACCAGTAACGGTGTCTCTCGCTTTGTAGACATTACTGTATGTCCCTTGGCCAATCTATTAAGGAAAAAAGAGACAGAATGTTAACCATCAAAAGCAGAAGTCTAATTCAGGAGAACTAGAAATGTTTTATAGAAAACAGAAAGAAATCTTAAAAGCTACCTTATCAATTTTCTCAAAAGTGTCGGCGCGTCGTGGGAGCCAACCATCAATTGCTTCACCAACATGAGCAGAGAGCCAGGAAGGCCATCCAGCAGCGACCTGCTCCCCATGTTTGTGCTTAGGTGGATTACTTAATCTTGGATCGGGCTTCGACCTTCTCTTTTCTTTCCTAGATTTTCCGTCATGCTCCGCCTTGTCATCCTTCTTAGTTTCATCACCTTCATTGGCTTCCACAACTTCATTACCAACAGTTACATTTTCAGCCCCCTTGACCTCTAAAGTTTCAGTGGATTCAGCACTAATGCTCTGACTCTTCTTCTCATGATTCACACCTTCCCTTTTCTCCTCCCTGCCGTTGTGTACTAAGCCTGATGAAACCTCACGACCCAGAACACACCCCATCTTTCAAGTCTACACTTCATAACTCAACATTCTCATCGATTAACCAATCAATTTCCACAAATCAACTCAGAACCTACAACTTTAACCACCTACAATAGCAATATGATAGTAATAATTAAATTGGTCAATGAAGAAAAAAGTGTAAATCATTTAATTGACTAAAGAAAAGGGAAAAAAAAACAGTAAGTCATTAAATTGGCAATAGTTGAGCTCCCTACTTAGCATCAAATCTTAAGTACCCATGACACAGCCCTCCAACCCTGCCCATCCCATAAACAAGAAGAACCCAAAGAACTACTAGTAACTCCAACACAAGGCAAAGTTTGGTAATTTTTTCCCCGGGGATGGTCAATTGGACAGAATATTACAGATTCAAGCATAGTCAACAAATAATCGCAAAAATTCAGAACAGTAACCCCTTGTTCTCAGAAACTTACACGCATCAACAATCAGCAAAAACTCCAAGAAAAAACAAAAAAAGAAACAACCCTTTAACTTGCTTGCACTTGTCACCCAGTTTCAGATTCACAGTGAAACCCAAAATCAATCTTTTTTTTACCTGACCCAAAATAGAACCCACCAAGACCCACACTAAGATACATCTAACAAAACGATAAAAAACCCTAATACCGAAAATTGACAAAAACAGCAACACACGTCCACAAACATGAAAATGACAGTCTATGTGGTAGTGAAAGTGAAAGAAAAGCAACAAGAAAAAGGTAGGTAAGTTGAAATTACTTGCTGGGTTGATCGAATCTGAGCCAAAAAGAGGAAAGAAAGAGAGAGAGTTATGTGGTGTCTGTAGTCTTCAACGTTTCTTTGCTGTAAGACAAGAAAAGAGTATAATCATAAAAAAGAATCAATCGGACAACCAATCTTTCAGTATATACAAATATATAAATAGAGATAGGGATAGGGGTTGGGTGGGGGGATTCTTTTACGTGGGGGGTGGATTTGTTCTGCTGCAAGTCAAAACACTCGACTGGTGGGGACGGAGAGAGGAGAGGAGAGTTTTGGAATCACGGGCGAGATTTTCTCCAACAAATAAAATGGAGAGTATATTTAGTACAAAAAAGTGGTCTTAAATCATAATTAGATGAAATGATAATCCCATTTGTCCAAAAGCCTATTCTAGCTTTTGTGAAGGAGGAAATTACTCTTAGTGTCCCTAAAACGTTCGGTTTTTGAAATTTTATTTTTCAAAGTGTCTGATTTTAAATTTTTATTTTCCTTTAATAAAAAAATTAAAAATAACCTTAACTTGAAAAATTTACTTAGAAATTAAAATAACAATCTATGCCTCTCATGAACAACCGCTAATACTGTATCACTAAATTTGCTTATGAGATACTTTGTAACTCTTTCTTAGAGGTAAAATTTAGCTTAAGGGCTTTATAAAACTAGCTTATGTCTCAGGAGCAACAGCTTATACTATTTCACTGATTCTAACTTATGGGTACTCCATAACTTTAGCCTTAAAGGCAAAATGTACCTCATGAGCTTGTAAAAAATAACTTATGTCTCACAATTAACAGTTTACACTATTTCGCTAAGTCTAACTTGTGGGATACTCTATAACTTACGCCTTATGGACAAAAGTTATAACTTATATTTGATGGGTGACATACTTAAGTTCCAACTTCTACCTATAAGGTAGAATTTTTAGTCAGTTATGCAGGTTCACTGTCTTGAAATATCGTGAACGTCTTGAAATCACTATAAAAAAAAATATTACTGTGAACAAGGTCGTCATTTAAGAAAAAAACTTTAACTGCATGAATAGTTATACTTGAAATCACAAATATTTATGTATAGATATATTTTATATAATTACATATATTATATTAGAATAATCTTAATAGGAGATCATGAATAACACAAATTCTTTCATTTATACTAGAACCATTGAATTCATTAGATATCGATTTCTATCTCGAAAACGTGGGTAAAGAGTTAGTTAGGTAGTTGAGAGTTGTGTTGCTTAGTTTTTTTTTATACTAGTAGTAGTAGTATTACTCTGAGAGTTTCTTGTTTTTTCATTTTTGTTTTCAGCTCTTTCATTATTGTATTATTTTGTGGCAGCGATTGTTTTTTTTTATTGTGCTTTGTCATGCTTTCTTTGGTATTTTGTCTTGATTTCTTCATTCTCATTTATTTTGAACTGCTTTATAATATTTTTGCTTGAGTCGAAGGCCTATCGGAACAACCTCTCTACTTTGTAGGGGTAAAATCTACATACACAATACCATCATCAGACTCCACTCGCGTTACGCTGGATATGTTATTATTATACATATATAAAATTACACTTAATTCCTTCTGGGAGAGGGTGGTAGAGATAAGGATGAGTAGAGCGTGCAACATTCTCAACGAGTCCATAAGAATCCTTTTTTTATAAACTATAATTCTTTAATAATGAACATAATAAAGAGCATACTTTTTAGTTGCAAATTTTTTGAAAGTATCAAAGTAATTGATATAATATTTCCAGTTCTTCTAGAAAGAAAGGTATAATTCTTCATTGATTCTTTTATTGCATATTATATATGTATATGACTCGTAAACTTTAACTATTTTCTCAATCTTATATGCAATAAGGTTAACACGTAGTCCAGTTTGATTGGGTTGCACTATGGATCAATATTTTTTAGCCTATTTTTATTTGTCTTGATAATAAATGCATTGACGTGACAAATTCAAAATGAGGTGACATGGTGTATGTTATTTGCAAATGACATAGTTCTAATTGACGAGACTCGCAATGGACTTAACACTAAATTGAAGGTTTGGAGACGGACCATGAAGTCTAGAGGGTTTAGGTTAAGCAGGACCAAGACAACATACTTGGAGTGAAAATTGAGCTCATAACGTATGAGACGAATATAAAAATGAGATTTGATACACATGTCATACAAAAGAGAGGAAGTTTCAAGTAGCTTGAGTCTATATCCAAAAAAAAATTTGGAGATTGAAGAGGATATCACTCATCGTATTGGTGCAAGGTGGATGAAATTGAGGCTCGCTTCTGAAGTCTTGTTTGATAAGAAGGTGCCACCAAAACTTAAAGGCAAGTTCGATAGAGTGGTAGTTAGACCAACATGTTTTATCGGACGAAGTGTTGGCTAGTCAAGAACTCTCACGTTCAGAAGTTGAAAGTTGTAAAAATGAGGATGCGATGAATGTGTGGGCATACTATGAGAGATAAGATTAGAAATGAGGATATCTGAAACAAGATGAGAATGGTCTATATGAAGGACATAATGTGAAAAACGAGTTTGAGATGGTTCAGGTATGCAAAGAGGAGATATTCGGATGTCCCAATGCAGAGGCGTGAAAAACCGGCTATGGATGATTTGAGGACAGATAGAGGTAAATTGAAGAAGATTGAAGAGATGTGATTAGACATGACATGATGCAATTACAAATTATCGAGAACATGACCTTAGATAGGAGGTTGTGGATGACACAAATTAGGATAGAAGGTTAATAGGTAGCAATGTGTTGTCTTGTAATTATTAGTTCATAATAGTAGTTGTAATATTGCTCATGTAGTTTCTTGTCCTTCAATTTACGTTATTATTTATTGTTTCTTGTATTTCGACTATTATGTTATTTTGTTATAGTTACTTTCATGATACTATTTGTTATTTCTTGTACTTCTATTACTTTTCTTTTGGACTATTTCCCATTGAGTCGAGGGGAAATAAAAAATAGCCTCTCTACCTCTAAAGTAGGATTAAGATTTGCATACACAGACCCTTCCACACCCTATTTTATAAGATCATACCAAATATATTATTATTGTTGTTATCTCTGACTCAGATAAAATATGCATGTTCTATTGATACAAATCTATTTTTGTTATAAAACTTCAAGGACCCCTTCGCTATCTCTCTCTCTTGGAACTTGAAGGGTCAATTCATTTGAGTTTATATCTTTGTCATTTAAGATAGTTAAAGCAATTATTTTAGATTTAAAACTATATCAAATTGAAAGAATGTCTAAAAATGTATATATATTTTTTAAAATAATATATAGCGAGCGATTATTCACTGATATCTTAAAAAGAGTAAGTACATATTATGAAGAAAAAGACTCTCACTTATGTGTGTTTACTTTTTGAAAAAGGATTTTTTTCTAATTTTACTTAACGAATCCTTTTTTATTTATAAATATTTTTTTTGATAATATAAAGCGAGAGATCCCAGTAAAGGTATTTTTCTTCCATTTTTTTAATTATTTTAAGGTTTTATAGCCTACATGATGGGCTAAATAACCCGTGTTGGACTAACATCAACTACAACTATTAAGACATGGTGAGAAAAAGACTGTTCCGATGTCTCTGAGGTCGAGGTAATATAATCAAGGGATAGAAAGAACTTGGCTTAGTCCGGAGTTCCTGGTTAGGCCCATGTCAGCCATGTGGAAGCGTTTATTTGGGCTAGGTTGGAACCGTAAAAGTTCTTTTCATTCTTAGATTATATGAGTCGTAAACGAACATGTAGTTACATCGAAGCGATCCTGCCATTCTTTTGGTATCAGAGCCATGTTATTGATAGTAGTAGGTGTTGGTAGTCCAACACGTCTTATTTTTATGAACATCATTAAGAAGCATACTACTGTTAAAAACAGTAGAAAAGATGAATATGATATGCCTCAACAACTGGATCTTCTTAAAAAATGGACGATTCCAAAAATCCAACCCAAGGTTATATACCAAATGGGTACTTTTGAAAAATTAGGATTTAAACAAATTGTAAAAACCACATAGGAAACTATTACGGTGGACTCTCATCATGGTACTTTTAGATTGCTGTCTGAAAGTGATTTTGCCCCTTATAGGGAAACTCATAGATTTATGCATATTGGTTTGGTACAAGTTGCCTTTAAGCCACTCACTTAGAGAGGTTTACCTGAGAGCTTCATAGCAACTCTAAGGGATGGCAGAAATCAGAACTGGAAAAAATCCTTTATAGGGACTGTTCAAACCAGTTTGGCCTATGACCCTGTTTATTTTAACGCCTATCCTAATCTGTAAATTTCTTTGAATGATGAGAATTCTCTAAATACTTTAATATTAAGTATAAAATTACATGGTTATGATTATTTGTCTGGTACTGAAGTTATATGTATTTGTTATAGAATTTACTATAAACCATTATACACTTTGAACCCCATGTGTAAAATCATGGATTTTAAAAATGAAACGATTCTTATAGAAACAAATTTTAGTAAGTCTAAAGTTATAACTAGAAGGTCTATTAAATGGGATGAAATTAATTTTCCTAAAGAGTGGGTGATCGAAGAGGCTGTTCCACCCAAAAATAATATAAATCCTGATATTTCTGACATTGAACAAACTCCTGATGGGACGGTGAGAATCAAATTCGCTGACCAAAATTTGTTAATGAGTTATGCTGATAATATAGACTTTTCTTCTAAAATGTTTAGATCTAACTCATCTTATATATCTCCTGCTGATTATATTGTTGATGTACCTTCCAGAGCGTCTACTTCTCAGATTAGAGAAGAAGATAATTCTCCAGTATCTACCTCTTCTATGAGAGAGGAAAAAAGAGTTGATAATATCAAAATTGAAAATCATATAGTTACCCCTGATATGGATCCTACTTTATCCGAAATGGACTTTCCAAATGGTTAACATGGATAAATCAGAACCTATTGATTTTAGACCGGGGTCAACGGTAAGAAAGAAAATTTCAAAAGAATTTTTTTGGCCCAAATGGGAATCATTTAGAAAATGGTTTTTCAAGAATTTTAATAATAAGCAACAAATTTATTTTCAAGAAGACTTTTATAACGATCTTTCTAAAGTAAATAAAGCTATAGCTTTTGTACCATGGTTCATGACGAAATATATTTATAACTATATTTCTATGTTAGAACAAGATTATAAATTATCTAATGGTACAATTACCAAATCTCTCCTTCCTCCTCAACAATCTTTTCAAATTGAAAAAGATAATAAAACTGTTTATTTTACTGCATTTGCAGAATTATTTGATGATAATGACACTGCTCTTATTACGTCTAAGCATGTTAAAATGTTAATAAGACAAAACAATTACACGAATGTTTATGTGAGCATTTTAGGAGAACATATTGTTTCTTTACATGATAAAATTAGTCATTTATGTTCTGAATTACAGAAGTCCAAAATCCCTGATAAAGGGAAGGAGAAGGCTATTCCTACTATCCAACCCCCTCCGGAGATTGAGGATTTTAAATTATCAAAGCTTGATAATATTGAAAGGTTGCTTCAAGAAAGGTTTGAAGGGTTAAATATTAATCCCCTTCAACTAAGTGAAAATGAGGCCACTGATAGGAATACTCCAAATGAGATTAATAAAATCTCAGAAAAACATGCTAGAAAATCAGTTCAAAGGATGTACTATTATCCTAGACCGACTCCTCAAGACATCCTTATTGAAGAGCAAGAATATTATGTCTCTAACAGTTTTAGTGGACAGAAATTTATGAATGGAATATTGATGGTTTTACTGACAGACAGATTTATACTCTGGCACACATAATTCTTATGTATAGTACGATTTGCAAGGCCAACAAGAATTCTGAAAAGGATACAACTAACATGATTATTGCTGAATTTACAGGCCAATTAAAAGGGTGGTGGGATAATTATCTCTCAAAATCCCAACGAATGGCTATTTTAAATGTTGTTAAGGACGAAAGTGGAATGATTCCAAATGTAATCTACACATTGATCCTAACTATTATAGAACATTTTTCTGGCAGATGGTCAGATAATAGTGAGACCATTAGAACTATGCTCCAAAACCTTAGATGTAAAACTCTCACGTCTTTTAGATGGTACGAAGACGTTTTCTTATCTAGAGTAATGGAATTATCCGAGTGTAATAACTCTCATTGAAAATTCAAGTTTATAGACGGACTTCCTGCTTTATTTGCAGAAAGGGTTAGGAAAGCCCTTAGAGGAGACGGGGTGAGTATTAATTACGATGAGTATACCTATGGAAAGCTTATAAGTGTTTGTACTCAAGAAGGTCTCTCTTTATGCAACGAGATCAAATTGAATCAACAAATTAAGAGATATCACTTGAATGAGAAACAACAATTAGGAGAATTTTGTGAACAATTCGCTATCGATATGCCTGAATCGTCTAAAAAGTCTAATAGACATAGAGGAAAAAGAGTTTATAAGAAAAAGCCTTATAGGCAGCACCGGAAAAAGAAACGCTTAGATAAGCGTGAAAAGAGAAAAATGAATTATAAAGGGAAAAAAGAGTTTTATAAGAATTATAGACCAAATGCTTGCCATAAATGTGGTAGAATAGGCCATTATGCGAGAGATTGTAGGGTTAAGGATAAAATTAAAAATCTTGACCTAGAAGATAATATAAAGGATTCTTTATATAAAATCCTTCTTAATTCTTCTTCGGAAAATTCTAGCCAAAACAATAGTGATGGAGAAGAATCCTCTACAAGCGAAGACCTAAAAGTTCTTCATGAAGAAGACTACATGTCCTCATCAGAAGAAGAATGTACGTCTTGCCAGATTGGCCAATCTTGTGATAATAAAGACAAGGATAAATTCTATCAGTTATATTCTCAGTTCAAAGACTTGAATATCAATGTCATCAGTAATGATAATTGGATGGAAATTCTCAAGATGATTGATGATCCAGCGCTGAGATCCCAAATTATTGACAAAATTGGTAATACTAGCACTTCCACTAGTAATACTAGTATTTCTAAAAATAATACCGCTCATCATAATGCTTATACCATGGCAGAAGTAAAGAGACAGTTAAAACTTAGGTCTCAAAGGGATCATATTCCCACTACAATTCAAGACTTGATTGAGGAGATTAATAATCTCAAAAAAGAAATATTTTCTCTGAAAAATCATAATATGGTTCTTGATGAGAGAATTAGTCATATAGAAAATAAAGGTAATGGGAAACATGTTATGGTTGATGATAACCTCCCTGATATCCCTGAAGATAATTTTTCTGATATCTCTAGTGAATTTACAAGCAATAAGAATTTATTTTTAGAGACGATCGAGCTAATTACGGCTCATAAAACCTTTGGCAAAAATAACGTTTTTTATTGATTATAACTTAAAAAAAGATTTTGTTTCTCTTATTGATAGCGGAGCTGATTTAAATTGCATTCAGGAAGGATTAATTCCATCAAAATATTTTAAGAAAAACTACTCATAGTCTTCGAAATGCTAGTGGTCATAAAATGGATATTGAATATAAAATTCCTAAAGCATATATTTGTATTAATAATATATGTATGCCTGAAAGTTTTATTTTAATAAAAAATATTTCTAACGAAATTATTTTAGGAATGCCTTTTTTCTGACATATTTATATATTTATCCCATAACTCTCTGGGATGAGACTGGAATAACAGGTACCTTTGAAGGAAAAAAAATGAGAATAGATTTTATATCTCAACCATTCTCAAAATTCGTTAATGAAGTTAAAGATATGATTTCTTTAAAAAATAAACAAATCAATTTTCTTAAGAGTGAGATTTGTAGTCTTACTATAGAAGAGACTTTACAAAATCCTGAGATCCAAGGAAAAATTGAAATTTTAAAAAATCAATTCTCCCTACAGATATGTGGAGATCACCCAAATGTATTTTGAGAAATGAAAAAACATGTGGTAAGTCTTCTTTATGAGGAAGAATTTTCTGAGGATAATATTCTCACTAAGGAAAGACCTTGCCAAATGAATTCAGAATATTTAGATTTATGTAAAAGAGAGATTGATACTCTTCTTCAAAAGGGATTAATAAGGCCCTCAAAATCTCGATGGTCTTGCACTGCTTTCTATGTTAATAAGCACGCAGAGCAAGAAAGAGGGGTACCCAGACTGGTCATAAATTATAAACCCCTAAATAAAGTTTTGAAATGGATTAGATATCCTATTCCTAATAAAAAGATTTATTAGATAGACTTCATGAATCTATAATATTTTCAAAATTTGATTTAAAATCAGGATATTGGCAAATTCAAATTTCTGAAAAAGATAAATATAAAACAGCCTTTAACGTCCTAATGGGACAATATGAGTGGAATGTTATGCCTTTTGGGTTAAAAAATGCCCGTTCTGAATTTCAGAAAATTATGAATGATATTTTTAACCCTTTTAGCAATTTTATCATTGTTTATATAGATGATATTTTGATATTCTCAAAAACCTTAGAAATGCATTTTAAGCATCTTGACCTGTTTAAGAAAATTATAATTCAAAATGATTTGGTTATATCTAGACCAAAAATGCATATTTTCCAAACCAATGTTAGATTCTTGGATCATAATATTGAAAAGGGAAAAATTATTTCAATTTAGAGAAGTATTGAGTTTGCGTCTAAATTTCCTGACGTTATTACTGATAAAATTCAGCTTCAACGTTTCTTAGGAAGTTTAAATTACATATCTCCTTTTATAAAGGATCTAGCTAAAGACACAACTATATTATATGATAGGTTAAGAAAAAGCCCTAAAGCTTGGACTGATAATCATACAAAAACAGTCAAGCATATTAAGGCAAAGGTTAATAACCTACCATGTCTCACTCTGGCTAATCCAAATTGGCAAAAAATAGTGGAGACAGATGCCTCTGATATTGGTTATGGGGGAATTTTAAAACAAATCTCTCCGGCTGAAAGACAAAAATACCTTAATTGGGGATCAGTGATTCTTCAAATTACAAAATATCAACAATAATTTTATTTCAGTACTACAAAGAGAGTAATATTCGAAGGGTTGGCTGAAGCCTGCCTTCTATATACAATAAGTAACCCTTTTATAGAAGGGATTGACAGAAAAATTTAAACTTCATGACGTAAGTGCTCACGTCATATTACATTATTGGACCTATATCGGGGTCCTCTACTTTATAAAAGTTTTACAATAATTCAAATAATTTCAACTTTAATAAAGTTGACATCTGACGTCTTGTCCTCTACTCTTTAGCAATCTCCTTTCCTTTGGATTTGTCCGAACTAGAAGATTCTTCTATCTGGTTCTTGAACTGTTGTAGAAACATTTCAATGTCCATTTCTTCTGTGCTATGAATACTCTGAGATTCTCCTGCTACACAGTTGTCTTCTTCTTCATTAGAAGTGGCCATGGATATATTATCTGAGAATTCCATACCCATATTTTTTGCTAAATCTTTTTTAACTTCTTCCATATATGAGGCAAGAAGTTCCGATTTAGAAATAGTCCCTTGTTTCATCTGTAATTTCCTGGTTATATGTTTAAAAGGACTAATATTATCCTTTTTTTGTATAACTTCTGTTTGGTTTTTGGTAGTCTCAATAGCCACATTGATTGAGTCTATTATCTCGCGTCCATGAAGTTTTCCCTCCATATCTCTCTGGAGTAATTTACTCCAAAATTTTGTATGAAATTTACTTTTTAAGTAAGGAAACCCTTCTTCATTTGTATGAACTTCTATGGTCCATTTCATTATCCATGGGATAGAAAATTGTATAAAGAAATACATTAAGGATATTCCCTTAAAATATATGTCTTCTTGTTATAATCTTATTATTTTGGGCGAAACATCAACCCATTCAGCATATAATTTTTTATAATTCTCTGGAAGGATATTCAAGGTTGGGCCATATAAAGTCCACCACTGACAGAACCAATTTGGTATATGTTGTCTGAAAACATTTGAACATATTTTGATGAACCATGAATGCTTCTTATTAGCATTCTCATATAATAAGGCTTTATTAAAGCTCTCAATGTAGTCCCAATAATTAAACTTAACAATTATTCTTTGTTCCGGATGAGTGTATTCCTTTTCCTTCATCGTACTGATTCCCCATTCCTCTGGGGTAAATATCTTTTTTATAATAATTTTTGAAAAGTTATAAACTTTCTTGGTATTTGCTGGGAAAAAATGTTGAAATTCAGCAGACCCAATAGATGAGAGTATAATCTCATAATGCATTCTATATTTATATGTTGGGACATCATAATATCTTGACATGATTTGCCAAGGATCCTCTCTCCATTGTAAACCCCTTGGCTCAAGAAGAAGTATTACTTCATCTTTCTCATTTTTATCATATACCTCAATATTTTCACCTACTTCGTCATTGACGACAACCGAATATGATGGTGGTGCATTGTTCTGAGGTTGCCTTGATTGTATAAAATTCATGAATTCTCTATACATTGGATGTTCGTTACTAATTCCGAGAAACCTGTAGAAGTACCTGTAAAAGTACCTGCAATGTTTGAGGCTATTAGCCTTTGGTTTCCAAATTGAGCCAGAATATTATTTCTGCTCATGGATGCTCTTCCTCTTCCTCTATTAGAGGAAGAACTTTCAGATGGCCTCATTATCCTGTATTCAGAAAATAAGGAATTATTAACTCAAATATTCTCTACTAAGGAAATCGGGAAGACTATTATCTTTCCCTTTCTTATAATGTATCTCAAAATCAAATGATGCTAATATTCACTGATCTCTTAAAAAGAGTAAGTACATATTATGAAGAAAAAGACTCTCACTTATGTGTGTTTACTTTTTGAAAAAGGATTTTTTTCTAATTTTACTTAACGAATCCTTTTTTATTTATAAATGTTTTTTTTTGATAATATAAAGCCAGAGATTATTCATTAATCTTTTAAAAAGAGTAATTTTAAAGAAAATGACTTTTACTTATGTGTGTGTGATTTTTGAAAAAGGAAATTATTCTAATTTTACTTGGCAAATCTTTTTTATTTATAGATATTTTTTTAATCATATAAAGTGGGGGATTATTCAAAGTACATGTTTTGAATAAAAGGGCTTTCACTTATGTATGTTTGATTTTTGAAAAAGAAAATCATTCTAAGAAAAAAGAAATAAAATAAGAAAATTAAAGAGCACATCACAAGATTCTACAAAGGGGATCAAAAGAAAATAGTAAAAAATGGGAGGACCTGAGTAAACAATTGAAACCAAAGCAGAAAGAAAGAATTTATATAAAGTGAAACATTGGTCCCCAAAATTCCAAGAAACCTTCATCTCTCTCTCCCAGTTTCCCCACTTTTTCCACCATTGCACCCACTTTCCTCTCTGTCTCTCAGGGCAAGTAACTGACATCTCTGCTAAAACCCTTTTCAAGTTTTTTTTTCTCCTTCAAAAGGGGTTAAAAGTTTCGTTCTCTCCAAGGCTGAACACTGTATAACTTCAAGAATCTATTGAAGATGGAGGAACATGGGGTAGCAAGCAATGTAGCTCGTGCTATAGTGGCTGCCCTTGATTGGAACTCTTCTCCTGATGACCGTAAAGCCGCTTATGCCTATTTAGAATCCGTAAGCATCACACAACCCACTGTCTTGTATTTCTAATTCTTGAAAGTACCTATGAAAAAAGAGGAAGGAAGAAAATAATGGGTTTGTTTTTATTTTTTTGCTCCATTTTGAATTAGGTTTTGCAAAAGTTTGATTCTTTAATGGAAACTTTATGTAGGTGACTTGATTTTTGAGTCATATGGGTCTGTTAAAGGTAGGAGAACTGTGATTCTTGATCATCATATTTGAGTGCTTCTGAAAGTGTTGGGGTGTTTACTTGCTAAATGTTTATGTGTCTGTGGTTTGTAGCTTCATCCTATGGGAGTTGGAGTTGATCTTTTTCTTGGTATTTCTTGAAGAAAAGGTATTATAGGGTTTTTGTTGAGTGTCTGGTTTAAATTTGAATATAAAAAGAGTCTTGCTAAATGATATATGGGAGTTCTGCTGATAGAAATTGCTTGGCTTGTATATGGGTATTCAAAGTACCAGTTTGCTCTTTGAATCATAGGGTTTTGGTTGAGGGGTTTAGGTTCACGTGGAACCGAAAGGGTAGTTTTTGATCGCCTCTCTTTTTCTTTCATTATTCTTATTTGAGTTGTTGAAACCAAACCAAAAAATCAATCCAAATTAGAATCCGGTTTAGTTTGGTTGGTATTTCGGTTTAATCCGAATAATGCACACCCCTAAGTTAGAAAGGAAAAGCAATAGGAAAGTGTTCAAAGGTTCCTTTTCTTATTCGATAATCAGTAAAGTTTTCGAAAAGAATTTCTCACAACCAAAGTAGATTGTAGATACAATCTTACACATTTTGGAGGATTACAGTTGAATTCCTAAACGTTGGAGTACATTTCTTTATTTCGGCAAAAAGATCTAGAAAATCAAAGTGGTATATTTATAGTAAATTTAAAAGTTCTAACTTCTAAGTATTTGGACTCTTTATCTAATTCTAATAAGGAAGGACTTAGTAACCAAAATGTAGTGGATTCTAAAGTCTTAAATATTGAAAAAATTATTAAATGACAATTCAGTCCAATATGAAATCTAATTTTAAAGGGTAAAAAAGACGAACGGCATTTCGCTGAGGGTCTTTGTGCTTTTAAATATGTATAGATATAGACTACAATACCATTAAGGCAGAATTCTTATTGTATTCCTTATTTAAGAATCTATGTTTCTGATAACTTTCACCAATAGAAAGAAATGATCCTGATTAAGGCAGAATTCCTTATTTAAGCATCTATGTTTCGGATAACTTTCACCAGTAAAAAGAAATGTTTCTGAAACTTTCTATTACTTTTGCAGATAAAAGCAGGGGATGTACGTGTCTTGGCAAGCACATCATTTAATTTAGTAAGAAAAGAATGGTCTTCAGAAATACGACTGCAAGCCTACAAGATGCTCCAGGTTACATTATAATAACACTGCATTTAGTTCTTACCTTTTTATCCTTAGCCTACAAGATGCTCCAGGTTACATTATAATAACTCTGCATTTAGTTCTTACCTTTTTATCCTTAGTTAGGCCACCCAAAAACTTCAAAATGTTCAACTGTTTCTTTAGTGGAGATTTGATAAGGTAGAACTTATTTTTCTACCAATAGAATTGTTCAGTAAGGGCTTTATTCGAAACTGGACGCAAATTTACAAATTTACACTTTCAAATTTCTATTGTTCAAGTAAAGAGAAAAAGACACTGTAATTAGCTTTTGTCTTCAGTACAGAAGTGAATAATTAAGGTTTCAAAGCTCCACTATGCCCTCTACCCCAAATTTGTACTCATGGTATCCTTCTCCAGAAGATTTGAGAACACATAGTGTCCTGTTCTAAATGGGCATAAAGTACTTGACAACAAAACACCAAAATCTGTAAGAAAGTGGCCGAGCTTCTTTGCTTCAATATTTTTTGTGGTTGAGTTCTGCAAAGAAGGCATGGCACTTATCTATATAAGGGATTTGAAATTTTGACTCAAGTGTGTCCTTTACACACTTCTTTTTGAAATTTGTAAATGTCCCAATATGCTTGAATGACTTAAAAATTGAGCTCCTTCTATCCATTTCTCAAGTTTTATTAATTTTACAGCATTTGGTGCGGTTGCGATGGGATGAATTAAACCCTGATGAGCGAAGGAACTTTGCAAGTGTAGCTGTTGATTTGATGTCTGAAATTACTAATTCCAGTGAAGAATGGGCTTTGAAAAGTCAGACATCAGCTCTTGTTGCCGAGGTATTTCTGCTGTTTCTTCCAACTTCTTCTTTTTAAAACAAAAAAAGATTTGGTCAATTCATTTGATAAATTTATAGTTCTTAGGACCATGCAATTGTATATGTTTCAGATAGCTAGGAGAGAAGGCTTAAGTTTGTGGCAGGAGCTTTTTCCATCTCTAGTATCTCTTTCTAATAAGGGTCCTGCACAAGTAAGTATCGTCTTTCTCCTGTTTGGTTCTGCAGTGTTTCTTTGTTACACTTATTTGAGGTCTGCATCAGATAATGCAGCTGGGTTTTCTTTCTCATTGCAGGCAGAACTGGTCTCAATGATGCTAAGGTGGCTTCCTGAAGATATTACTGTCCATAATGAAGATTTGGAAGGTCTGTGGTTTAAATGCACAAATTAGTCAGTGCTATTCTGTAAACTGGAATACAGATTCACCAACTTAGTTTATTGCGAGAAAAGAGGCAGATAGCATAGTACCATTATTTCTTTGATAGTGGTGCTTAGGTGAGAGAGACTCACGGTTCAATGTTTTAGAATGTTGTTGTAACTCAACTCAACTCAGCTGCGTGCCAATACCCAAACTAGTGTCGGCTATATGAATCCTTGGAATCCATTCTGCTCCATATCCTATGCATCCACTTTGTATTATAAAGATTGATCATAGTTTGATGCTTTTTACATTGACAAATAACCTACAGTAACCTGTCTCCTTTACCCGGGCTTGGGACTGGCTATGCTTCTCATACTGGCAGAGTTTAGAATGTTATAAAATTTAACATAATTTGTGTGTTTTCATGCTGGAAAGAAACGTGATTCTAATTATTTCGATTTTCTTATTACCTGGTACCTTTTTGTTGATTCAGGTGATCGC
This sequence comes from Jaltomata sinuosa, assembly GCA_003996215.1. Lineage (NCBI taxonomy): Eukaryota > Viridiplantae > Streptophyta > Magnoliopsida > Solanales > Solanaceae > Jaltomata > Jaltomata sinuosa. The sequence goes on from QJPP01007233.1 coordinate 1,354,393, forward strand.
CGTAGGCTATTATTACGTGGACTTACCGACTCTTTGCCTGAAATTTTCCCCTTACTGTACAGTGTAAGTTTTTGGTTGGGACTTCTTGTGTTGTTGTGATATTTTGCATCATTCTGAGTCTTTTTCGTTTAGCCAGTTACTAGAAAGGCACTTTGGAGCTGCACTAACTGAAGCAGGAAGACAACAATTAGAAGTTGCAAGACAGCATGCAGCAGCTGTAACTGCCACTCTAAATGCTGTTAATGCATATGCTGAATGGGCTCCCTTGCCAGATCTTGCAAAATATGGAATAATACATGGGTATGCTCTCCGTACTTGCAACTGTATAATATGAGTTTGGTATAGTGTATTTACTCCTCTTTTGCAAATAGTTGTGGAATCTTGCTCTCCTCTCCGGACTTTCGTCTTCATGCATGTGAGTTCTTCAAGCTTGTCTCCCTTAGGTATGTTGCACCAATGATATCTGGTAATGTAAACATTACATTCTTAGGTCAAGAAATTTTTAAGTCATTTCCTGAAACTACTTTCAGGAAAAGACCAACTGATGCCGCTGTTGAGTTTGATTCTGCAATGAGTAACATTTTTCAGATTTTGATGAAAGTCTCTGGAGACTTCTTGCAAAAATCTGACTCTGGTGCAGTCATCGTTGAGAATGAACTTGAGTTTGCTGAGTACATATGTGAGAGCATGGTTGCTTTAGGTTCTTCAAACTTGCAATGTATTTCTGGTGATAATTCAGTTCTATCATTTTACCTTCATCAGGTGATTAGTTGTTCCTTTTATTTTACCCTGACCGCAACATATCTTGAACTCATTTTCTTTCGAGTATAAAGAAAGGTCAGGTGTGGGACCTCAATAATTTGTTCTCTTAATTTTCTTTTGATTCACCGGGCGTGAACTTGGTTTGGCTTCCCCAATTCTGGATCATCTTCTGAGTGTTGGAATTCAGACATGGGCTTGAGCTTGGGATCACTTAGGTGTGAGGTTAACTTGGAGGATAATTTTTTGAGGCAACAGAGGATATGGTTGCTATGGAATATGAATAATATCTTTGAACACTATTTATAGGGAAAATAACATCTTTGAATTTCTTTAGCGGAGAGTACAGCCTATTCTCTTACAATTGAAGGGATTCACAGAGAGATTCCTGCCTTCGATGATTGGACCGCTAGGTATTAATCACGTTGAATAGAGTCTATAGGCCCTTTTCAGATAGTGAAGAGTTGTCTTCTTATCTTCCTGCAGAATGGTGCTACGTTCTCGTGCAACAAGTTAGTCGGATAGATTAAGGATATGGTGCAAGGCAGTAAGGCGCCTTAGGTTTACTTCAGGGTTAACATTTGTCACAATTGACAGTGAGATCTAAAATATTTTTGATATTCATGGAACCTTCCACATGAATAACAATTTCCTTCTTGCCTATATCATACATTGGTGTCTTCTCAGTTAAAAAAAGAGAAACTGTGTTCGTATTTTACGGAATCTTAAGAGGCTCACATATGGTGGATTTATCTTCGTTTACCTTGTGTGGTAGGTAGACGCCTGTGGCGGAAAGTTTTGAGATGGTTTGTGCTAGGCAATGCTGGGACCTTGAATGAGGCACTGTTTAGCTGCATTTTTAGATAGACTTTATACAGTTGAGGGTTAGCCTCTTATCCCTTATATCTTCTTTGGTCACCCATGGGGTGTCCTTCCTAGAGACTCATATGTTTCTGTAGATCTTGTACTTTTTGGTGTACCAATTGTATATGGGAGATCTCCCCATCTTTAGTAGAATTAATTTTTTTTAAAAAGGAGACTCAACTATGATTGGTAGACTGAATGATTTCTAGGAAATGTCTTCTGCTGCTATTTAACATCATTTAAGGCACTGATAATGTAGCATGTTTAAGTCTTTGGTACTTCTCTAGCATTCAACAAGAGTCTTTGATAGCTTGATATTTGCTTTTGACCATTGGTATGTGCATGATTCTGTGAGCCCTGATTTATTTGGTTGTTTAAGGGAATACCTACTGTTGCAGGCCTTCGTTCATTTTGTTAAATGAGGTGAATACTTGAGGTGTCCACGGCTTCAAGTGTTCGTGCATAAATTTGAATGATTTGTTTTTATGTGTCACTTGACTTTGCATGCTTATCTCAGCTCATTTTATTAGTATTCACTTAAAATATCTGAATCTTAGTTCAGTTCTAAAATCTAACTTCTTGGGTACTTTTCAGATGCTTGGATTTTTAAAGCACCATAAGCTTGCTCTTCATTATCAATCTCTACTGTTTTGGCTGGTGGGTACCATGAGTGTATTTGTCACTGGTGTATGAAATCTTTGTACAACTTATGTTTCTCTGACCTTTCACATTTCATTCCCTTGGTAGACGCTTATGAGAGATTCGTTGTCAAAGCCAAAGATTGTTGGGTCTGGGGAAAACTCAGCTACCAATCCCGCAGTGGGATCAGGACAAGATGCTGAGAAAAACAAAATATTGGCTTTTGTAAATGATGAGATCTGCAGTTCTATGTTGGATGTATCTTTCCAGCGATTACTGAAGAAGGAAAAAATTAATCCTGGAACATCGCTTTCTATTGGGACATTAGAGTTGTGGAGTGATGATTTTGAGGGTAAAGGTGATTTTGGCCAGTACCGTTCGAGGCTGGTATATTCCTGTGGCTATTTCAGTTTTTCACTGTTCTATGTTTTTTTTTTTGATATAGTACGAAATCATCACTGTTTTATGTTTCCAAATGAGTCCAAGCCTTTGATGTCAAAAGGGAAGAAAATTATTAGGAACAATGATACTTTTCCTTTCCAAAGTTTTTCCTTTCAAAAAAGGGTAGAAACTGATATGTACCATGCAAGAAGGTTACAATGAATTGCTTAAGTTAATGCTTAAAAACTATGACTATCGTCATTTTGCTCATGAATTGGTAAACAATACACCTACAGCTTGATGTTTGAAAATAAGTCATCTTCCTTCCTTTTTGGAGTTAAAAATGCTTCAGTTGAGAAAAGTGACATTTTTTGCATTCTGAGAGAAATGTCTACTCCGCCAGTGGGATTTTGGTATATGGACTGGATTGCGGACGACTATAATTGAATGTAGTAAAAATGGGATAATGATGGATTACTTGGAATTATAATACAGGGTTATGAATGTCTCTCTCAATAATAATGACAATAATAATAATACAGGATTCTGGGTATGTTGTTGTTGTAATAATACAGGATTATAGAATTTGATTAAAATACAGTTGATTAATGACGGATTATGATTGGATTATAATACTCATTAATTGGTAGGGATTTAATGTGGCTAAATTAAGAGAATTTAACGTCATTGTGGTTGCCTAATGCTCGAGAAAAATGTGTAGATGAATATGCCCAACTCCTTTGTTTTTTCAGGTTTAATTGTCTTGTATTATGCTTGGCTTGGCAGATCCTTCATGCTGATTTGGCATCCCCGATTACTTTGGACCCATCAATATAAAGATCTAACAATGTTTAATCCGCCTGCCTTGTAGCCATGAGTATAGGAAGCATTCAATCAAGTGTCTTTTTTTAATTAGATAAGTAATATTCAGCCAAGTGTCCTTAAAGTTCCTCTCAATTTATTGTGTATTGAAGAGGGTTGGACTCTTTCTCATGACTTGTCTTCTTCTATTGTATTGTGCTTATTCTATTCTTCATAAAAAGAGAAAAGAGATCTTTACCATTGAAGGGTTTGGATAATCCCTCCATCTGACACCCTTAACCTTCATGTGCTAATGTTTTCCTTTCATAGTTGCTCTCTGCTCTTAACTTTAAGGATGCAACTTTTTGGGATTCAAAATATAACTGACTAGTTTTAAGTTTCTTGAGAGCATCAGTGGTGACAAAGATTATTGTCTTCTGAAACACAATAATGGAGTTAGACATCGATAAAACTATTTTTGTTGGGTGATTATTCAACTTATGGATCTTGAGAAAACAAAAGTTAATTGAATGGTTTGCTATGCATGTTGCTACAAACGCAATTGCTGTAAGTGCGGTCCAATCACTTGATGGGATGATATCTAATCAATAGCCTAAAATACTTTAGCCCTACCACAAGTTGTAATATTGCGTTTAGACCCCATAGTCACTCGCTAGTTAACACTTCACGGAGCCTTAGACTATTGATGAAGTTTTTCCATGTAAAGCAACCCTATGATGTGCAAGTGATCGACATTTTTTTGTTTGCCTACTATTCATTTATTTAATATTCTAGTTATCTAACACATCATTGCTGTTTACTTACCAATTCCTCCATCATAACTAGTTAAAGTTGGTGTTTTGTGTACCTTTACGTTTCAACCGGTAAGTGTGCACAATATTGAGTCACTCTCTTACTCTGCTCAATCATGAACTGCAGTTGGAGTTGATCCGTTTTGTTGCAGCTGCCAAGCCTATGGTAGCTGCTGCTAAAGTTTGTGAGAGAAGTATGACTATTATTAAGAGTCTCTTCCTTCCTCCCTATCCTGCTCAGGTTGGTTCATGAACTATTGTCTTGAACTTGTAATATGAAGCGAATGATGTCACTTGTTTTTCCCTTTCCAAATCTCTCACATCCTTCATCCTAAATCCAGGATTTGGTTATACTTGAGAGCATGCAGTTGGCTTTAGAAAATGTTGTAAACGCAGTCTTTGATGGATCAAGTGAAACTGTAAGGAGCAGTTCTGAAGTTCAACAGTCATTGTGCAGAATGTTTGAAGGTTTTGTGTGATATCCACCTCCTTTTTAAAAGTTTTTAACTTAGTTTTCTCCTTATGCTGAGAAGCCGGGTTACTGTGAACTTAAAAGGTCTGCTTCAACAACTTCTTTCTTTGAAATGGACTGAACCGGCGCTTGTAGAAGTTCTCGGCCACTACTTAGATGCACTAGGGCCCTTTCTGAAGTATAATCCAGATGTTGTTGGCGGTGTTGTTAATAAGTTGTTCGAGCTACTGACCTCACAACCCTTTGTTGTCAAGGTCACCTACTGAATGCCGTTCAATTTATTTAATTGTGTGATCTTATTTCCCGTCCTACCATGACAATTTTGAGTGAAATTGGCAGGATCCTGCTACAAGTGCTTCTCGACATGCGAGATTACAGATTTGCACATCATTCATCCGAATTGCAAAAGCTGCAGACCAGAGCATTTTGCCTCACATGAAAGTAAATTACATTCTTTCTCTTTAGTTGGTCATGACACTGGATTTAGCCTGAATTTGCAAGTCAATTGCATTAATAGTAGCGTGTAAATTGTGTCTATGATTTGAATAAGTCTCGAATTTGTGCACTGATATTTTATGATTGAGGGAGAAGGAAATATTAGAGTAATGACATACTTTTGACGAAGGGACTAGGTAGGGTATCTCAGTTTTCTCAAAGATGCCTCTTGCAGTATGTGTCACTTGAATGCCAAAATCACATCTTGATGCATTTTTATATGGAATATTTTAGACTCTGTAGATATACAGTTATCTCGGTGACAAATGGAGTTTCTACATTTTGTTTTGTGGAAACAGTGTGTAAATCGTTGCAATTGAAAAAGAGAGCCTTGAATGTTTCATTAGTTATTATCTTAATTGATCAGACTGTTTTGATGATACAATCTTCATCTTTCATAATGGAACGGGTTCTAGGAAGCACAGAATGCCACATCAATTTCTATTCCTGGTTATTTGCAATTATGTCCTTTGGCTTTTCAGAAGCTATTTTGTATCAGTGGCATATTATAAATCAAGTTCTGAGATATTCTAGATACTCGAATCCATATGCTTATTTATCTTTGAAATTGTCTCTTCTTGTTATATTTCAAAGGCAGTATATGAAGATAGTTGCTCACCCTGTGGAAAATGAAAATGTGGGTGGGTGGAATAGTTTTACTTGGCACCGAAAATTTTACCAACACAAGACACTCTATGATTGTCATTGTTTTGATGTGTGAGATGTTGGTTTTTACATTTAGATGTTTGTTTGGTTGCCTTGGAAAGTGACTACATTGTCTCTGTTGCTTTTCAGGGAATTGCTGACACTATGGCATTTTTACAAAAAGAAGGCCGTCTACTCCGTGGGGAGCACAATCTCTTGGGTGAAGCATTCCTTATTATGGCTTCTGCTGCCGGGTAGCTACTGGTCTTAATGAGTTTCTATTGTATGTCTAGTTATCATGAGCTCTGACCTTTATGTGTTCTCAAAATTGTTACAGGGTTCAGCAGCAACTAGAAGTTTTGGCCTGGTTACTTGAACCATTGAGCAAACAGTGGACACAGCTTGACTGGCAAGATGCATATCTCTCTGATCCGACAGGTTTGATTCGACTGTGTGCTGATACACCATTTATGTGGTCCATTTTCCACACAGTTACATTCTTTGAGAAGGCTCTTAAACGGAGTGGTCTAAGGAAAGGCAATATTAGTGTACAAACCATACCAACATCTGACAATTTGCACCCAATGGCATCTCATGTCTCGTGGATGCTTCCTCCTCTTCTTAAAGTAAGCAGGTTCTTAGGAACTGTTTTGGTTAATACTCGTTTCCTTAGTAAAGAGTAGTTAAAAGATGTAAATGTCCTCATTTTGTCAGCTACTCCGTGCCATACATTCTCTTTGGTCTCCACCTGTTAGTCAAGCATTACCTGGAGAGATAAAAGCTGCGATGGCTATGAGTGATGTTGAAAGGGCCAGTCTTTTCGGGGGAGGTAATGTTAAATTGCCTAAAGGTACTCTAAGTTTTACTGATGGATCTCCATTCGATGTGAATAGAGAAGCTTATGCGGAGCCAAATGAAGCTGATATCCGCAACTGGCTGAAAGGTATCAGAGATAGTGGGTATGTTGCTGCTATTCTGAATCTCTAAAACAGACAATGAAAATAATGTCTTTCTGAAAGCTGTCATGAAGTTCTACCTTAGGTGACATGGCAATTCTCATTTAAATCTGTGGACAAGCGACTGGTAGAGCTTTGGATAAGCTTATTTTAAGCTGTTTTTTTTAAGTTGGAAATTTCAGCTTTTTGCTTTTAACTTTTTTTTTGTTATTTTAGCTTAAAATTAAGTGTCCAGAAGCACTTTTTTACCTTACCCAAACACTATAAACAGCTTAAAAGCTATTTTAACTTAAAAAGCACTTAAAATAAGCCAATCCAAACAGGCTCTTAACCTTTCTTAGGTTCTTCCTGCCTGCAGCTCTTTTTCTGATCTTATGACAAGAGAGGGAGAACCAGTAAATGCATCAAGTTCCAGTCCCTCTCTTCATATTAGTAGGAAAAAAAGATGAGAAAGAACATTGAAACGACATTGCATGTTCTGTTAACTTCTTCTTAATTAAAAGGAAGGCACTGCATTCTTATCTATGGACTATTTAAAGCCAATCTCTAATCACTTTACATTGTATTGATGCTATATTATCTTTTGCCAGTAGATTAAAATTGATGTCTTGAATTGCACTAGCATCTGTACTAATTTAAATTTATATTGAAGTGTCTTGTTGTCCAGAATTCTCCCTTTTTATTTAAATTTCTCACTTCTCTGTGAAGTGCCTATAAGATCTATCATAAACGATCTGAGATCTCTAGTGTGTGAGAGTATTAAAACTATTGATCCCCTCCCCCCCTCCCCTCCTCTCTCTCTCTCTCTCTCTCCGATATACACCTTTATTCCATGCTCTTGGGAATTAGTTTCATGTTTCCACTTGTTGAAATGTGTCACCATCTCATCTAAAAGCTTAAGCTGTTAAAGATAACACACTTTATTTACTTTTATATTCTCAACACGTCCCTCACGTGCGGCCTGATTCTTTGTTCTGGGTCAAGCACGTGAGAAATTCTTTTCGGTAAGGTTGGCGGTGAGACTGCTTTGATATTGTGTTGAAATGTGACCATCTAAAAGCTTAAGTTGTTAAAGAGAGCACATTTTTATTTACTTGCTTATATTCTCCACACCATTTAGTAGTCTGGTTTTGTTAATGTTTTTTTTTTTGGCTTTAGGTACAATGTACTGGGCTTATCAGCAACCATTGGGGATTCTTTATTCAAATGCTTAGACCCTCAGTCTGTTACTTTAGCCTTGATGGAGAACGTACAACATATGGAGTTCAGGCACTTAAGGCTGCTTGTTCATTTAGCGTTGATCCCCTTGATTAAAAATTGCCCTTCAGATATGTGGGAGGCATGGCTGGAAAAGCTCTTGCACCCATTACTTGTCCATTCTCAGCAAGCTCTTAGCTATTCGTGGTCTAGTCTCTTACAGGAAGGTAGAGCAAAGGTTCCTGATCTGCATGGAATAGTTGATGGCTCAGACTTGAAAGTGGAAGTAATGGAGGAAAAGCTTCTGCGAGATCTAACTCGCGAGACGTGTTCAATCCTCTCAGTTTTTGCTTCACCCATACTCAATGCTGGACTTCCTTCATTGGAGCCATCTGGCCATGTGAGCCGAGTGGATGAGTCATCACTTAAAGACTTGGCTGCATTTGCCACAAGCTCCATGGTTGGGTATGTGGAAGTTGTCAGTTTTAAGTTGCTTAGTGTGTGGATGAGTAGTTCTCTAATCTACATTCTTCTGTTCTTCTCAGTCTTGACCTTTGTGATGTATGCACAGATTTGTATTGATGCATAAAAGCATAGCACTTCCAGCCTTGCAGATCAGTTTAGAGGCTCTAAGATGGACAGATGGTGAAGCTGTAACTAAAGTTTCTCCATTTTGTGGAGCTGTAATCCTCTTGGCCATTTCAACAACAAATATGGAGCTTCGGGATTTTGTTTGTAAAGATTTGTTCCCTGCAACAATACAAGCTCTGGCTCTGGAGTCAAATGCTTTCATCAGTGCTGATTTAGTTGCACTTTGTCGTGAGATTTTCATTTATCTTGCTGATAGACACCCAGCACCACGACAGGTTATTTGGATCTCAGGCTTTTCAGTTGCTTATAATATCACCCTATGTTGATGCAATTTTCTTTCTTTTCATCTGGTGTTTTTAAGATAGAATTCTAGCTATTATGCTTATCCATTTGCATTTATTCTCACCTATAATTATAATATTATTAATAGAACTTTTGGATATGACAAATTGTCTTGTTACAGTTTTCATAAATAATGGCAATAGTCAAAAGTTAGCAGTTCCCATGCAAGTTTTACCCCTGGTATATTAAGAATAAAAACACAATTTTCAATTTATATTAACCAAATATTTTTCCAGAAGTTCTTAAAATTGCATCTTATCTTTTCTCTTTTTCCCTTGATGTATTGGAATTGCGTGTCTGCGTACACCCATAACCAAAAAAATATATGTCACTTCGGGATACATGCTCATAGCCGCGTGTGGCTAAAAGTCAACAAAAAAAGAGCTCTTATATTCTTAGTTGTGAAGAGTTTTTGCTATCTTCAATAGCAAGCATAATGAAGTTTACCTTGGTGAAAGCACACCTATCTTTTGATTTAGCAAAATCAAAAGATAGGTGTGCTTTCAGCAAGGTAAACTTCATTATGCTTCAAAAGATTAGCATACCTATCTTTTGTGTCCTACTATTCAATATAATTCATACAAATTTTTGCCTGCAGATTTTACTCTCTCTCCCTTGCATTACATCCCAAGATCTTCTCGCTTTTGAAGAAGCATTGACCAAGACTGCTAGTCCTAAGGAGCAGAAACAGTACATGAAGAGCTTCCTGCTGTTAGCAACAGGAAACAAATTAAAAGCTCTCGCTGCTCAAAAAAGCGTTAATGTCATCACAAATGTTTCAGGTGAGTGCACTTCAATCCAAGGCTTTGTTTTTTCTCCTGTCTTGTGGATATAAACCAAGAATTTTAGTTTTTTACGATGCTAATTTACTTGTGATTCTGACTCATTTCTTCAGCAAAACCTCGAAATGTAACTCCTGCTTTGGAATCCAAGACCGATGATGGAGATGCTATCGGATTGGCGGGAATTGTATAAGGACGTTCGTTTGGCATATCAGTGATCATTTCTAATATAATAGAAAAATCATGAGTTTATTACCGGAAAGGTCCCTAATGTCCCAATGTAGTGGTTTAGTCCTCGATGTTGATGTCGTTCTTATTCTGCCCCCAATCAAGAATACTGGTTCTTAAGTAGTCCTTTAACCTCATCGTTGGTGAAATCCAAGGGCAATTTCCCCTACCTCTTTTTACAGGTAAGATTGCACAATATACAAAAAAGCAGTATACTAACAACAGAAGTACGTTTCTTGTTTTGAGTTTGATGTCAATCATAAAGTATTTGGCCTTTCGTACCGGAATTGCCCTTTTCCATTACTGGTGAGGTTGGGAAAATTTGAAAACAGTCATCAACCATTGAGGATGTAGTAAAGATACTGAGGACTCAACAGATGAAGATTGCAAACGTCACATGAGAGCTGCAACGAGAGGCCATCTTTTTAGCTGAAAGGTTTGTTTGGAAGGCCATTATTCATCTCATTTTGGTATCATATTTTCTAGACTCTGTAAAGTTGCTCTTTCTTCTGTAGTAGTCATGGCTATGAGCTGGTGTTCCATGTACATTCTGCCTTCTTTTGGCTCCTGCTTTTTGACTTTGTGAATCTGAACCATAGTCAAGTATGCTTTTCGAGTTATTGAGTATTGGCCTGATGCAATGGATACATGTCCTGTAAACCTATATAAGAATGGTTGAGGTTTTCAGATTATTTTGTTTGTACTTGACAGCTTCTTAACTCTAATTACCAACTCGAGACTGAGACTACATTAGTTAAAAGCAGTGTTGTCCCCTGACTCAGTCCTCCGACGAGCTGTCCACTTCAGCTTCCAGTGTTCAGCTTTTGTTTTGAAAAAAAAAGGGAACGGAAGGAAAAGCAAGGGGGAAAGAGTTCAATATTTCACCTCAGATGTGTCTTTTCTTTTTCAAAAATAGCTTGATGAATACAAATTTTTGTACATGCCAAATAGATACTAACATGAGGCAAAGACAAAAAAAGCAGAAAAATACAGGAAGAGTAAATCAAGGTACTAGTCACCTAGAACTCTTGAGAAACATTTGGTCAAAAAATATCAGTATGAAGCTCCAAAATTTTGCACGTGAGAGAGGAAGAGGAGCTCAACATTTTACCAGTTTGACTAGTAGCATTGCAAGTTGGTGGACAAAAAATGTTAAAATGTCCAAGGAAATCATGGAGGTGAACAACATGAAGTTGCCTGTTGTTACCAATGCATGGATAGCCATGGAGGGGGTGGTCCTCCTCTGTTCACCTAGCCACGGAGGACCACCTAAAAAGGGGCCCAAACCTGGCTTAGAAGAGCCAGGAATAGATGGATATAGCAAGGCACGTAGTGGTTGTTACCACGTCCTAACCTGTTGGTAAAAGCATATTCAAACTGAATTATACTCCCTCCCTACCTCCCATTTTACGTGAAGGTATTGGTATTTGGGGAGTGAAACAGTTTTCCTTTGAACTACCTCTTTTCAAACATTTCTTGAAAAATTTGAATCATTAGCTATGTTCACCTACAGTAATCTTCTTGGAGTTTTCAGATGTATAAATATTTACTTTTAAAAACTTGAAAGGATCTCCGACCAAATAAACTTTTTTTTACCTATCGCAACCGCTACCAAACACTTTCTTCAAATGTTAGTCCTCAAAGGAAGTAAATTGTATAGCAGGAAAAATAGAATACACGAAGCGTAGTCTTCCAGGCAAACGTTCCTTGAAACTTGCATACTTGGGTTGAAACTCGTTGCTATGTTATGAAATTGACATTTTAGAGCCAGTTCAGAAGATTTATTAATTTCTTTTCCTTCTCATTCTTGGATCATATAGCTAATTGTGTTGTTTGCCCTGGTGCAGCCTAAACTTCTTTTGCTATTGCTGGAGAGGTCAAATGGCTGCTTTGCAAGGATAAAACATTTTGGAAGCTAATTTTAGCTGCTTTGATCATGAGGGTGGGGTGGGGATACAAAAGAAAAAAGAATATAAGAGAATTTTAGCAGGGTAATGAGACTTTCAGAAAAGAAAATTGAGAAGCTATAAACAGAAAAGGAAAAGGTTAACATACAACAGCAATAACATAAAACAAGCTCTTGTGAAATACTCATGAAGACACCAAAAAGTATCATAGTGAAAACAAAGCAGTTCTACCGTTTCAGTGAAAAATCAAATATATAGAAGCTCAAGCGTTGTTTTACGGCATAGAACTGCCAATTACCTAGTACGAACAATAGTCTCCAACATCTTAAGCTTCATTGCAGCTAATCCTTCACTATTCGACATTTCCACTCAAAGATGACAAAATTCTATTGAAACAAAACTGGCCTCTGCAATTGCTACAGAAGAGACAACAGACTAAATGGGACCTCAGTTTCACTATAGATGAATTATTTGATGATTATACAAGTGATGAACAAGGTATAAATGACACATTTAGGTTATGCAACGGACTTTGTTATGGTTTGATGCACGTTTCTGAGTGGTGAGTAATATGTTCATCCAAGGACAAACTATGAGGTAGCTATAGGTAGTTGGAGCAGCTTTAAATTTACGGTCTCCATTACTGAGTTAGTCCTCGTCCTCTTCTTCAGATGCTTCTTTGAGCCACTGCAAAAAATTTCAGAGTTCATAATGTGCATGCATGATTAATGCACGATTCAAGTAGTAAAGCAGGCAACATTGAAAAGACAAAACTTTGCTTTTCTTCCCTTGTTTACAAATTTGCAAATTACTTGTTCATTTTTCCTGAGCATTGGGGATCAGGGGGTGGGGGGAGGTTGGGATGGAATGATAAGATAGGTTTAAGTAGATCAATCGTCGCAAATATACCAATCAATCTTCGAGGTTACTGTGCAATACCGGCAGGTCATCTAAAGCAAAGTTATAAGTGCTGTAAGTACAAACCTGGATAAATTTTTCTGATTGCTTGACAAAAACCTTATCTGACTCCTCTGCTCCTTCCTTTTCAGAAGCCCAGTCAAGAATTGCCTCTTCTTGTATAATGTCCTGATCGTACAGATGATGCAAAATCTGTGGAGGGATAAATAGAGTAATTATATATAGGTTAGATTGAATAAGGGATATTTAAGTAGGTCACATATACGTGATCAAACGAGAGTAGTTGTGTGATAGCACAAAAAGCGTTTGAATAAGGGAAGGGTGTCCTGATTCTCGCTTTTCTGGCGAAACTGTGATGTGAACTAGGTGGGCCTCCCGTCCATCTTTGGCAGAATGTGCGAATGTGCGAGAAATGGCAGAGGCGACCCTACCCAAGCTGTTCGCACTCCAATTCTCTCTCCCTCCACCAGTGTCGCCAACGCCAGAAAGTGGCTGGAAACTAGTCAATAGTCGGGAGCCTCCAGCATTGTATAATAAACCTTGTTACCACACCAGTGGGTGTCTTCATGTCTACTTAGTTGTATGCATTATGTAATTCCTTGTCATTAGAAGTTTCATGTTCATTGTGGGTCATGTAATTATGTTCAGAATACTATCGTGTGTATTTCATGGATTAGTATAGAAGTTCTAAATTATTTCAAGGCTAATGAGCCACAAGTTTTTACAAATTCAAGTTCTGACATTTCTGTTATCATGATGCATAGCACTGTCTAAGTCTAAGCATAGAATGAATGTTGGTTTGCTCGATGGAAGGATACAGGCATAATGTGTTGGTCACGCTTCTCCAGATTTGGGGTGTGACATCAACCGCATATCTTCATAGCCACTTACCCATCAATGGTCCTTGTTCTCTTAATTAATGTGCGGAGGCAGTAAATTGCAAATGGAGACTAAGGTGCAAAGCTTTGTCGGTGAGGGGACAAAAGCAAGGTAACTTCAACTCTTTCCTTGACAACATTTTCAACTCTCTTCTCAATAATAGTCCAAATAAAGCAAGGACATTCAGCTAGCAGTGGAGTATTAAGGCTCTTTAGAACACCACACATCATGCCAACACAGCAAAAGCAAATGTATTATCACAATCTTCTGTGATAAAAAATATAGCTTTCCCAAATGCAAGACGGTATCAGTATTTAAACATATGCTACTACAATAATTCAGTGAATTAGCATTATAGATTGCGTAGATCTAACCCTTTGCTTCAGATATCTAACAGCCAAACAACTGGATAGACTAATTCAATCATCTGACGGTTGACTGCAAAACTGAAGCAACTTCTAAAACGAAACAACATACCTGTACAAATAATGGAGAATACTCCCTGGCAGACTCCAAGCACATTTCTTCAAACTTCAATATTACTTCAATCTGACGGATCCAAGTCAGAATATTCATGAGCATCAAACACGTGAAATAGTTATCAAACATCTTAACTGATGGAAAAACATTTACCACTAAGATTTCTAAGAACCAACAGTTTTGGGTAAGATAAAGAACCCACAGATAGTTGTCATGTTAACACACCTCTGATCAAATTTAATTACGTAATTAACTCACTATAAAAAAAAATTGTCATTACTTTATTTTAGTTTACCTGTTTTGAGGGGAGAGGGGAAATTTCTTTACCTACAAGCCATGAGTAGCAATATATAAATGAAATACACTAACCTCTTCATCAATGCTTGGCAAGTAATATTTCATAAGCTTTTTCCATTTTCTAACCGTGGAAACAACATTCTTGTACAATTCATCTGAAAAAAGCACATATATATATATATATATATATGTGTGTGTGTGATTACTATACAAACCATATAACATAAGCAGACAAAAAAAGCATAAAATATTAGACAAATAATATAGCCATCTCCAGAAAGAAAATAGTTGGGAAAAAAAACGGAAGAAAGTGAATCCAGCTAAATTCTTTATATCTTGCCAAGATATCAGTGTCTGAGATCAAGAAAATGATGAAAATGAATACTTAAAACTCAGTATCTAAACCATATCATATTTATAAAGCAAAATACAGCAAATAAGTACAAATGCACATGCACAGCAAACAACAGAACATCAACAAAGAGTAGAAAATTGATCTCAGTAACTGGAAGTGGAAGCCAAAAGACAAAACCATGTTGTTATTGACCTTAAAAAGCGCTATTTGTAATTGGTTTATAGCTTTAAGGGCATATAGCTTCAATACTTGACATGCATATCAAATGATCTTTCAATTTATGCAACAGATCTCTATTTGGTGGACATCCAAGTTGACAAAGTGAATATGAATCTACACTTTAGAAAAGAATTTCTCTCTTGGATGAAGAACAGGAAATTAGCACCGCTCACCACAAAATGCCATAAATCCAGCAATCTGTGTCAAATTACAATAGAAAAAGCAACCTAACAGATGATTACAACAAACTGGGATATTGTGAAATACAAAAATAGAAGGAGAACTTACTAGGCGAGTCATGTGGAGCATCCAATGCCAATTTCATCACTGAATAAAATAAAGCACCAGCACAGTCTGCAGATGCCATATTGTATGACAACCTGCAATGAAGTAGAGAAGGACGGCATAAACAATCTGAACACAGAAGATTGCAAAATAGAATTTTTTTTTTGTGCAAGACGGACAACAAGAGAGATTTGGCATTTGAATCACATTTCTCCAAAGCTTATTTAGCACTTAAGATTCTACTGTCTTAACATTACACTAAGCGCTCGTTTGGTATGCTGGACAAGCAAGCATAGATAGTCCTGGGATAAAAATTTAGTACGGCCTTTAAATGTGTTTGGGTTTTAAGCGTCTATTCTGTCAAGATATCCATGCCAGATCTCATATCCTGACATGGTAGCTTACTTTTATGAGATGTAAGGATATAGGTTTAGCTAAAAGTATTATTTTGATAGACTTACACCGAGACATTTTCCCCTGCTTCATTCACAACTCATTGTACTCTTCCTATCAATTAACTGTACCTCAATCCCAAATTAATAGGGATCTGACTGTGAGTCATTTGTATCCGCTGCACTTTACTTGGGTCTTTTGTCATTCCAATCTTAAATGAATTGCCTTGAGAGGAAAATTAGAAGTTCTCTAAAACTAGAGGGTCTTTAAATCACACTTGGTTATACGAGCATATATGTCTTTAACCAAAATAAACAAACTCCTGAACAAATAACAGATCGTGCACGATCTTGCGAATTACTTCTGAATGAAGTCAGAAATTAAAATGCAACAACTCAATTCACTAGTCTTTCTTCCTGCAACAATATGTTTCTCCTTCCACCATCAGAAATAAATAAGGATAGTGCAAAGTGATAGCAAATGTGAAAATACCAGAGATAAATGCAGGTAACGAGGTGAAGGCAGGAGGCCACAAATTTCCTCAGCACTATCTACAAATAATCTGGAGGTTTCCATATTTATGTTTACCTAATACTTTCTAGAACTCAATCAGCCTCTTATGTACTTTCAATTGCCCTCCAAAATTTAGGGTCTAACCAGAGTAAGACAAACAACATGAGACCAGGGAATTCAACCACAGTGAGTCTGCATATACAGTGTAGAGGAGTACAGTAATGAAAGGAAAGGTCAAAGACGAGAGAAGCAGAATACTCTCTCGCAGGAGATAGGCAACAAAGTAGGACCGCAAAATACGAGCGAAGATGGTAAGATGTAAAAAAATACCCTACAAGAGATGTGATGGAATTTAAAGAAAGAAATAGAAGACGGAAGGAGGAGAGGTAAGATGCTGCTTTAACTTTGCAAAGATAAACTAAGCCAAGTAGCACTTTGACCCTCTTTGGTAATAGAAGCAGAAATTAACGAACTACTCCAAAGGGCAAGAGATGGAACTTTGGGGTGCACACTTATCACCCTACAGAATATACAGAAAGTGGAAATCTTGTAGTAAAACTGGCATGAATTAAAGCAGCAACTGGAGCCAACAGGAGGGAAGAGCAAAACTTAATTCCATGTAAAAAACTTTTCCGAAGACACCATATTCAAGAATACAAGATATAGATTGAATTCTAGTTAACATACCGCAATGAATTAACTTCTAAGATTACATGGTCGTCAGTTACATCTTCCTCTACAGCCCTTAAAAAAGTTGCTTCAACCTGTAATGACAAATGGAAAGGAGATCTTACTCTATGACACAGTTCTACAAAATGATCATAAATACTCCTACCAAAACCTACTTCTCTTTCAAAAATCACGGAGTCATCTCTAATGTCTTCAGCGTCTTCATTAGAATCATTAGTTATAGAGTCAGGTCCCAGCTCTCCAGAAGGTGGAAGAAAAGCACCATCTTCATTTGGTATATCCGCTTCATCATTAGTGATTTGCATGATCGCAACAAGTTTATCCACAGGTATTGGTGCAACAGAGTGTCTCCATTCTTCTTCATGTCCACCCTCACTGACTAGCCATACAAAACCTACTCCACCATCACCAACCTGGAAAATAGGATAAAGTATAAGAAACAAACAACTAACGCATCATAACAGCTTTGGCTTTTCAAACTGGATATGGAATTTCAGACAGGTGACTTTCGTTTTTCTTTTTTCTTATAAAGAACTTCAGAGAGGTGTTTTAGAGTACCTCTTCCCATTTGTTTCCTATCTTGGGCACCTATGAACAGAAACTCAGACTGTATTACACTTGCACGACTTCATAGCGTAGCTTCACGCACCCGATCAGTGTCACAGATGAATTGAAAAGGCACTAAAGGAACTTCCTAAGGGATTCAACAAACAGGGTAGGAAGTTTCACTTAATCGGCGGGGAGGACGTTACGTCTCCAAAGAAATTGGTTGGAGGGGAGAAGAGGGACATAAGGTGAAAGATCTCTGAATTTTCAACAAAGCCCCATTAAGAAAGCGGAAGACTTCATCGGCAACACAACTTTCAGGGAAGAGAATGACAGTATAATCAATTTTTGGACTCACAACTAATTATGAGAAGAGATGTTGAGACTCACATTTCCGAACATTTACAATATCTCAGAGCAGAAAGAGATGAATACAACATATCCGAAGATTACAAGAAAAACGAGTCCATCAAGACATAAGGGTTAGCAGGAACCTTATGGACTAGAAAGTAGCTAACCTAAAGTCTAGTTGAACTGCTATACAAGCAAAGTACAATTGAAGCACTATAGTGAGTTATAAGGATTTTAGGATAAGTAAAAGTACTACAGAATAAGTGCACTCAAGTTTAGCCTCCATAAGAAGAATAAAGTTGATGTAAAATTAGATGGGGCTGCGGTTCCTGAATGCAGACAACTAAGATATCTACGCTACAATCTTCCAGGAGAATGACATGAAATATGAAGATGTAACACATCAATTCTAATTAGAAGGTTGAAATGGAGAGAGTTAAGGTTTTTTCCCTTAAAGATGCTAAGAAATTGAAAGTAAATCCTATAAAACAATGTGACACCAACAATTCATATGGGAGTGTCTATTGGTGGACCCTAGAGGCCCAACATATCCCCAAGATGAGTGTCGTAGAAATACATATGTTAATATGGATGTGCGGACATACAAACCGGATAAGACTACAAAACGATCACATCTGAGAGGGGTGCAAGATCGCCTGCAATGTCAATGTCCTATGTAGACCTCTAAATTTGATCAAATACATGTGCGACAGTATGATGACTAAAAGCCTATTTGGACAAGCTTCTAAAATTGCTTATTGAGAAGCACGTTCGTCAAAATAGCTTTTCAAAGAAGAATTTTTTATGTTTGATCTATTTATTAGAGAAGTAATTTTAGCAGCAAGCCTAAAAACTTACCTCATACTCTTGTGAATCAGGTAACTCAGTCCTCTCTTGCTCATTCAACGTGTCCAAAGTACCAGAGACGGCTGAGTTAAATCAATTTAAGGGTTGTTAATTCATAAATTATAGAGAATCTTAGAAAAACCACATAATAATAGTAATAACAACAAATTGAAAAAACACCAGAAGACATCATTTACCAACAAGCAAAAGATGCACATCTTAGGACTCGTAGTTTACTGTCTAGCAGACAGGAAACTAGTTTGACTCCGCAAAATTAAGAATTGCAACATTTCGACTCAATTTACTCCTCCAAAACCAAATAAGGTAGAACTTTATCTATAATGGGCAGGCCAATAGCCCCAAGGCAATTGCACACCAACGAGAAGGCTTTCTTCCAAGTCACACCATAAGATAAATAAATACATATATATATATATATATATATATATATATATATATATATATATATATACACACAAAAATTTATTTAGTTAATCACAATAATATCTATAAATAATAATCTCGCAATATATTAATTACAAAAATACGATATGTAGTCACATACTCAGGAAAAGGCTAAAAAGAAAATATTCTAGTGTGTACAAGACAATAATTGAAGGTTTTAACATGCGCAGGACTCTTCTGGGACGTACATGGAAGACAATCCAAGCCTAAAGCCTGCATGGAACAAACATCACCTACCAAGGTGCTTTCTGTAAATACATCACCTATCAAGGTGTTGTTACATCTATTGAGGTGGTAGGCCCATGAAACATTATCCTCCATGATTGTCTATGGGTGTTTAGAAGCACATCACCCTGTTTCAGGTCTCGAAATGAGTCCAAACTATTAACTTTTATAGCATTGTCCCAAAACCAAGATAATAATAATAAATGGATTCCACATTTAAGTGTAGTTTTTTTCTTAATTCTCAGTTTCAAAAAAAACATTTAAGTGCATTATATTGATTTGATTGTCTTTCCAAATTTTAAGCTACTTTATAAACATCCAACTTAAACCTCATAGCATTACTAGACTCCTTTGTGGTGGGCCATCTAATCATATTTCTCCAGTGTCGAATTACTTGCCCTAGTTTCGTTCCTAAGCCGTCCTAAATTTGAGTTTTGTCAAAATTATGGAGAATCTGAACTTCCCTATTTTGGGAAAATCTAGAATTTAAGATTAGGAAAGAAACTAGGTTAAGTAATTTGGCAGAGGAGTCTATGATGTTTATTTGCATAACCGGGAAACCATTCTCAAGCATAAACAATAATTGCTTTTTTCCACCACACTTCAGATCTAAGTAACAGTTTTCAAGAGTGCATATTTGTGTGGAAGTCCTCCGAGGAAATCAAAATTCAAAAAGTGTAGATGAAGAGACAAGAATGCATAAAAACGCAAATATCATTTCACCTATGTGTCTATCATCTATGGTACAATATAGAAACATACAAGCCAAATTTAATATCTCACTGCACCAAAATACAATATTCAAAAGTCAGAAAAGTTACATGGACTTTCAGTGATCCCACTACTATTGTCAGCATATTCCAGTTCCTCATCACTATCTTGTTTTATAGGTTGCTGAAGCAAAGATACCTTGGAGTAAGCAGGCACAAGGAAATTCCTGCCAACCACAACCTGAGGAGCATAGATGCTATGATTAAATGATTTCAAATTATAAGAAAAGGGAAAGGCTGGAATTATTAAACAGACAAACACGTTAGTTAGCCTAAAAGAAAGGAGAACTAAGTACGTGAGTGTGCCACATTGGTGTGCAACAGTTATTACGTTCAACCAAGAACTGTTACCAGGGGGCAAAGGGCAAAGGCAAATTATACAACAACATACCAGTGTAATCCCACAAGTGGGGTCTGGGGCAAAGGCAAATTATACAACAACATACCAGTGTAATCCCACAAGTGGGGTCTGGGGCAAAGGCAAATTATGAGGAAAAAAACAGCATATATTATTGTAAGCAGAAACAATCTAAAAAGTGACTGAGTGATTAAGAAACATTCACGTCTAATCAAGAATTCCAATTTGACATAAGATCTCTGCCTCACTTTATTTTGCAAGGCCTAAACCCTTTAAGTTAGAAGTGCTTCTTCCATGTTCAAATGGAATAACCCTCTATGCCACAACTCATGACTCAGTATATGAGTTTAGCATAAGATAGAAGCCTGATCTTAGGTGTCAAATTTCTGCTTTCAGTTTAATATATATCCCTTTGACGATGAGGATTTTCCATGGCATTGAGGAAGGCTGGAACTCCCTGATACGATTTACCATAGATTCATTCGAACTGACCAATTTATTGACAAAGAAATGCTTAAAGAAGCAGAACTGGGACTAGATCTTAGTCAAAAGCAAGAAACGTATAAAAGGTAAACTGCCTGTCCGGAAAGAAGCGCCAAGAAAGCTTAACATGAATAATCTGGTCTCCGCCTCCTAAGAGATGATGTCTTCATGTCTTAAGGCAAGGTTTACGATGTGTGAATTGCTTAATTGAAACTCATCAAAACCAGGTCTAACTAATACATCCAGAAAAAAGAAGTGTGTTTTCTTGTTTCTTTAATGGCACTTACCTTAAAAGACAAGACGACACCGGGCTCTAAAGCTGCTCCAGACTTCATTGTCACACCGTCACAAACTATTGAGTGCTTCAATTTGCAGCCATCTTCAATTGTGACATTATGCCATATGTAGCAACCTTCTATAGTGACATTTGACCCAATTGAGCAACCTTCCCCAACAACTGAATTCGAAATCTCTGTGTTGTTCCCGATACTGGTTCCAGTCCCAATGACAGTAAAGGGACCAATTTTCGATGAGCGGGATTGCTTAATTTCTGAGAAATGGCAGGTAAACAACAATGTCAAAAGAGTCCAGAAAAAATGACAAAATTTACATCACCTATACCATTTTTCACAAAAAGGTCCATCCAAGATGATATGAGCATAAAATATCATGTGTGCACAAATATCAATCACAAATAGTGAGTGGACACAACCAAACCACGTAGTTTCCTTCGTATCTTTTTTATAATTAATACCTTTGTATCTAGTAACACACCTATTCTAGCTTGCTTTATTATATAGAATGTGTTCTAGCAGCAAAACCTCGCATCTTACAAGGACATCAGATGCTATAAGAAACACTACTAGACCTCAATCGAAAACTAGATGGGGTCAGCTACACGAATCCTCAACAACAAGCACATCAGATATTAAAGCAATAAAAGCTAATTCCTGTGAACAGCAAAACCTGTTAGATTACCACATTTTTTGAAGCCATTACATATCCTTTAAATTTCCATCCATCGGTCTTTCTTGCTCAGTAGCTAAGTTAGCTGCAGTTTGGAAATTGATATTCAATATTTCTTTTGATAAGGTAAATAATTTTATTAATGTGGGAAAAAACTCATGTATATAATCCATCTACCAAAAAGTAGAGAGTACCAGAAATTGATATTCCAAAATTTCCATCTTCAAAATGTCAATCCTATGTTAATCCATTAGCAACATGTTCTAGTATGCGAGAAGATAAAATGGAATCGGTCCTTACCAGGTGCTCGATACATTCCCTGCCTTTCCAATTTAGTAGTAGAATTTCCAAAAAACTGGACATCAGGCACCAAGGGATATGTCCACCGCTGAATTATGTCCTTGCTAATGGTATCGTAACTTCGGTAGTTGTCAATTCTAGCCGCATAACTTGAATGAATTTCATGAGTGTAGATTTTATAACCCATTATCTGAAAGAAGAAGTTGAGAATAAGGAGAAGGATGTAGGAAGCAGAAGAGATGCTCAGCCGTGCAAACAGGAGATAGATTTCAATTTATATATTTATAGCTAAAGAAACTGACCACGAAAGATGGATAATACCATGTCACTTGAACTTGGCGGACTTCCAATCTCCTGATTTTATTATATTTTTTGAGAAATGTAACAAGTATATTCATCGGCACCAGGGTGGTGCTGGCACTTCCAGTCTCCTGATTTTAGAACTCTCTTTTTTATTGTTTCCTGAATTTAGCACTCTTTTGATTCTCCAGCAACAAAATTTTCTTTTTCAATTGAAGGAAATCGTATACTACACAGGTTCGATTTTCTAACTTTTAACTAAACGACATCATGCACATTATGTATCTTATATGCTTAATGCAAAGAAATCACACACATTTACACCTTACCAAGAAAAAATGGGAGAAATTTAGGTGTATGAGAAGGAAAAATTGAGTATCATGAGCCTCCAATTTCACCGGACTTCATAGTTCACACGCCAAAAGACAATCAGATCATGTTTTCAGGTCCAACATAAGATACACTAAAACCACAATGTGTTTTGAATTGTGATCTGTGAGAGGGACAGACATTCTGCAAGTGAGGGAGATATATTTTTTTATAAAGTAAATAATTTTAGTTGGGACAACTCTCGTATAAAAGCAGGTACACCGAAAGGTAAAACCTACACAAGAATGTGATCATCCACAAATGACACACTATCTTTCACATAAACAGGAACTTCAATTGGTGCACCACAAGCTAACTAAGAAAAATAGCCTATTTCACGAATGTACAAAATCATTTCTATCCTTTTAAAAGATTTCATGTTTCTCCTTCCACAAGACCCTTATGATGGCTAAGCGGACAATTTTCCGTGTTCAGCATTTTCTCTTCCTTCTTCTAATGGTCAAGCTATGTAACATGTCCTTCACCGAACCTGGCATCATTGATTGTACCCTGAACCAGTAATACGACCCACACAGACGAAGAACCGCTTAGCAATGTAATAATAGGTTATGCACATTTTCGCTTGAACATCTACACATAAAGGACGAGCTAACATACATATCCTCCTTTTCGTCAAATTCTCATCTATCAGAATCGCCCTCCCCTTGCTTCCAAACAGGCGAAGAAATACACCTCCTAGCACCCTAGAATCCAAATTGAAACATGAGGGAAGTTTGACTCCTTCCTTGCCAAAAGCTTGTGGTAGTATGATTTTACTAAGAACGCACCATCACATCTAAGACCCATATTCTGGCTCAATTTCCACTGAATGAATAATGGATCCGGATCCTAAAAATAATAATGGTTTGGAATAAGCATGAGTAATCAAATGAAATAAAGAGCTTCGATAAGACCCCATACCTAGAGCTAACATCATATAACCCAATTGAAACATTGTGGAATAGGCTAAACCTCTCTTAATGTCTTTTTGAGCAAGAGCTAAAGTAGCTCCTAATAATACTGTTATTATAGTACCGAAATCTTAAAATATTTACAGCACATTTATTTATCTAATTACTTCTCCAACACGCCTCCTAACATGCGGACAGGATTATTCTCAATCATTCCATACACATGAAAGGTATCGGTGATACTCAAATACAATACCTCTACGTACTTTCATACTGTGTGAAAGAACATAAGAATCCAACTAAACTTTAACAATGGGTCATTATAAGTTCCTAACCTTGTCCTCGTGCACGTAGAACCCAATTTTAGGAATTTTTTTGCATGAACTGAAGTGGACTTACGGACAAGAGAACGGGTTCTCACCAAAATTGTAATGAGACGAACATATCTATTTTTTTACTTAGGTTCAACAGAGTGCAAAAATTATTTCACATAACTAATTCATTCTTCTGGAATCTCCATTATACATGGCGAAAATTTACGAATAAAGACATCGACGACCATACACAAACCATTCAAAACCAGTAGCAAAATTTTAGGGTGGAACCACACTAGGAACATTTTTTCGATGCACACTTGGAATTATCTTTTCGCTTGACCGTCTCACTTTTTCTTGGGTACCCACAGCATTCGTCAAGAGAAATACAAGATACAAAGGGCTATACATACATCATCGACGAGCAACCCCTTGACAAAATCACGCCGCAAATGCTGATAGTCAAAATTATCAGTGAAAAGACTCAAAACTTCTGGGGAGCAAATGTCAATGTAGCAATCCTGCAACCAACGCTTACCAATCATTAATCACAAAATAAACAGAAAGAAATGACAATAACCAGGAGCCTTCTCCAAAACAAGATCATGGAAGGAAGAATAGCATCAGATGCGAAGAGTAAGCAATAAAACCCAAAACTACAAAATAGACAGGAAAATTTAGCTACAAGAAACTAGGACTTATCTTATTAGTCCATGTATTAATGAAGGTTTTTACTAGGAAAGAAGAAATGATAGCATTTAAAAACATGAGTAAATAACAAGTTAGTGAAGTGAACAAAGGAAAGTAAATAAACCTCACCAGATGCAATACCTAAACTATGTTAAACTCCGCCAGTTGTTACTGAGGCAAAAAAAACATATGAACCACAAATACTTTGACTATTGCAAAACATTTGCATTGAATTCGAAATAAACATTTTGTTTTGGCAGATGTAATCTGTAAATAGCATTGTCAATAAATTCAAGCAGGAAAGGAAAAGAAAAGGCAACCACTCGCACAGCTCATCAGAGGACTTCATCTTTCTCAAGTAATTAAAACAAGATCATGCAACACACATTATCAAGAACATTGCTCAAACTAGTAGCAGTACTAGCAACACTAGAAATATTGTAACAAGAGTAACAAAACAAACCTGTTTGTCATTTTGAAGGGAAATGGAAGTATTATCAGTAAGCAATGCCTTGTCAAGAGACAAATATCCTTTTAAATTATCTCCTCTGTCTTCATAATACAGAAGCTGCTTAGTCTCTGGATCAATTACCATAAACAGCTCTTCAGTTCCAAGACGAGATTGGTGAATTATAGGTGAAGCCTTTGATTGTTTAATGACCATGGTCATTACAGCATTGCTATCCTTTCTCCGCCTCTCCTTATGTTCCTTAAGTGCCTGTGATAGTGACATGTTGCTCACAGTATCTCCACTGACAAGGATAAAATCACCGCGTATCTTCAAAAGCCCAAAAGTTGAGTTAACTAATCACATTGACAAAAGATTACTCCAAATTCAACAATATTAAGTCTACAAATTTAAGCACGCGGAGTGCAGTGAATGCAAAGAGGAGAGGAGAACATCTTCCTCATCTCCGAAAACAAACATGGACTGCACAAAATGTTCAATGCCTACTTCGATCTTTTCTCTTTTCCATTACGGTGGTGTTCGGACCAACTTGTGTGTACATCAACTATTTTACCAGGTACCTACTACCTCCACCAGCACAAGTATCTATCCACCAAAGCTAAGATAGATGGAAAGATATCACCTCGCATTTTTTTGCCTCAACTAAGTTTTGAACCATGATCTCCCATGGTTTTCATCCTTGTTTGATTCATTTTACAACTCTATCTCCTAAGCAACAATGTTTGCATCACGGATTGCCAATACACAACATCATAATGATTAATCTAGGAATCCAACCACAAATCCTGCTCGGATAAAGTCATGTTAGATTATGCATTAATAGAGCTATCTTAACAGAAAAACTTTCCATATGCGTCCACTCGAAGAAAGGGAAAAACATCATGAAGCAAGTGCGTTGATGCCTTTCTATTTCCCATTTCGGAAGAAGTTATTAAAGAGGAAGTAATGATAGAGTTTAAGGAAAATATGTTCATTACAATCTTTAAACCACTTGTACCACCAAAATGGGCACCAAGAGGGTGACAAAAATACAAAGACAAGAGAATCAAGAGGAGTCTTTGATCTATGATTTGCAATCCTATGGTTGCTTGTTCCCAATGATTTGTGCATCATGTGAAAAAGATATTCCCTTTGTCTCAAAGAATGGCGATATAATTATTTGGGGAGTCCAAAAAAAATTTACTATAAAATTTCAAACATTTATAAGTACCTTTAATATGAAATTGTGATTTTTTTTAAATGTCAATTTTAAATATGTAAAAAAACATTTTTTAAATGATTTGTGCATCATGTGAAAAAGATATTCCCTTTGTCTCAAAGAATGGCGATATAATTATTTGGGGAGTCCAAAAAAATTTTACTATAAATTTTCAAACATTTATAAGTACCTTTAATATGAAATTGTGAATTTTTTTAAATGTCAATTTTAAATATGTAAAAAACATTTTTTAAGATCATGAATGTTACTCCTCTTGCTCTAATGGGTCATTTGGAAAGAGAGAAATTCTCCTTTGCATGGGTGGAGATGAGCTTTTCTCAAATGAGGAGTAGTCTTTGGCTCTCTGATTCCTTATTTTCTTTTGGTGGACTCATGTAGTTTCTGTTTGTTTAGAGGATTGGGTGTCTTTTTGGAAATAATCATATTTTGTAGGTTTCTCCTTTTTTGGTATATCTCTTGGATACGGGTATACGGCCAAGTTGGTCTTGTTATTATCAATGAAGACCTTACTAGATCAGGAAAAAAAAATCATGAATCGACATAAATATTCAACAACGATAAGAGTTGACCCGCGTACTCTGGACGTGGCCAATTTTAGTTTTGGACGGAGGAAGTACTATAATAATTACACTTCTATTAACTTAGGCATCTTAGAACAATTACTGAAGCAAATTGCTGTGTTAGCTAACTGGGAGACTCAGAGCATTTTTTCCTCAAGACAAAAGCTAACGTGCAGTATTAAGACAAAAAACATCACTGAAGCTCAATTCGTTAGAGAAAAATTGAATAAGGAGCTGAGACTCAAACTAACAAGTTAGAGAGTAGAGACTACCTTATTTGCTCATGTCACATCAATGTAATGATGTTAACTAGTAATAAATTTCCACACTCCTCAAATGCACAAACAATAGTAGGACGACTTATCTTACCCTAAGGCATCTACATGGTACTAAATAATGACCAATAGGATGTCAATTGCGTGATAAAGTCTAAGGCATTAGGATCAAAGTTTTCTTTTACTATTTTCCTGTGACTTTGTTAATAAAACCCATTATTTCCATGTGATCCTAAAAAGATCTAGAAAGATCACTGATCATATACTAAAATAGAAAACCATAGGATAAAATGTACTCTTTTTTGTTCAATAAGTACGATAAACTGCAACATCCACTAACTGAGTTTTAATTTGAGGGGAAGATGGCAACATGATAAGCAAATGTCATTACATACCACGTGTTGCTCATAGATCAAACGCAAAGCATCTCCTGCACTAATAGCATTGTGTGATTCAATCGTTGTGACTGAAAAGTTTGGTTGGCCAAACCAATTGGACTTATCCAAGTAATCAACCACTTGCTTTGCATGAGCACAACAGAAAACAAAAACTTCTTCAACACCAGCAGATTCAAGCCACGCCAAGGTATAATCTATCATAGGGGCGTTGACCAATGGTAGCAGTACCTGCAATGCGAAAACCATTAAACTGTATTATACACCTGCAACACTACATCTGCCAATATATATACTTGGAATAGGCACATTTCAAATTCGTATTAACAATTAACACTATTCGTACAATTAGCGGTTGTAAAAATTCCAGGGCACGCAACTTCATTTCTTAGATTGAAAATCCTAAAGCAAGTTCTTACTCAATAAAATAAGACAAACAAACATGACCAATACATCTGACAGGTACTCCTGTACACGGATTCCTCTTTGATACGGTTGCCAGACCAGTGCCACTTGTACTACTTCCCGTAAGGTGTAATGTTCGATGCAGATATAATTAGAAATTTAGAAACTACAATATTGAAACAAATGTTCAAGATAAATGTGGTCAAATTCTACTACTGGGATAAAACAAAGATTCAGATTGCCTGGGACACTTGTAGCAGTGGCAAACCACACCTAAGAAAAATCCCCTATGTATGAAGACACTAAACAATGACAACTGTTGATATAAAAAAAAAAACAAGTTTTGGAAACCCATAAAACTTTTAGAAACAGCTATTAATCACGAGTATTTATCATCAACCCGATGTGATATATGGAGAAAAAAAAAGACGATAGAGGAACTTACTTTAGGGCGTTCAAGAGTGATGGGTCGGAACTTTGTGGTGAAACTATCAGCCAAAATAATAGCCTGCAAAGGAGTACGAGCCAATTCCTCCTCTGCATCTTCTGCTACCCCCATTCCTCCTCCTCCTCCTCTGCTTCCTCCCTTCTTTGCCACCATTTTTTTGCGTTCAAGAATATCTGTGTATAAGAGGTTTAACAATAATTCTTGCTGAATGGGGTTTTTTGGGGTGATTCTGAAACCCTCTTCAGTTGCATAGGATTTTGAGATGATTCGGGTTCACTGCTGAAAGGCTGGGTCGGGTTAACCGACCGTAAGCCAATCGGCCCGGGCTATTGAGAATTTTTGGAAGGGCTTGCTTTAGAGTAAAGCCCAAAAAGAGTGTCAATAATGTAAAATGAGTGGTGAAATTAAAAAAGTTCCTTTTTTTTTAATAGAAAAAGGCATTGTTCTTTTCAAATAATAATATACCCAATATAGTTTTGCAAGTGTGATTTAGAAAAATGGGGTGTACATTCTTACCTTCATGGAGTGAGATTCAGGATTTAAAATTTATGGGTTCTTAACGTTCTCAAAATTAAAAAGAATAAGAGAAATAAAATAAAAGTTTGCACGATTTTCATAAAGAAACGCAAAATTGAAGTTATATTATATGCCTAAAGGTAGTCAAATCCTCGTTGAGGAGGGCTGCAAGGCTTAAATTGATGTTGTCTTTGCCGTGGAACGGGTAGATCACTTTGATACTGAGTTTCCAACTAAAAAAATTATATACAACAACAATAATATACTCAGTATATTTCCACAAAGTGGGTATAAGGAGGGTAGAGTGTACGCAGTCCATACCACTACCTCAAAAGTGAGGTAGAGAGGCTGTTTTCGATAGATCTCCGACTCAAAATACAAATGTTGGTGTAATATACCACAATAATTAAATTACAATTGAATATAAAATAAACGAAAATGAATAAATAAGTATTCATGCTGAGGCGTGGATATCTCGCTCTCTTTAAAGAGTTTCAAGCCGACTGCGGCATAATCTACAGTTCTACACCGATCCAGCAGTATCACTCTTGACTTGTCTCCTCCAGGATACAACAGCCCAACAACGTCGTGTGACTCAAGCAACTCCGGATTAGTTGAAGAGTCCAAAGCTCCACCATAAGAACACCTTCCTTCAACATAAAAATTACTCTCTTTTATATAGTGAATATAGTTGAAGACTTAGAATATATTTTTTGTCTCAACTCTCTCTTTCACTATTCTCACCTCATTACATACTATATATTTTCCCACACTTCACATAATTCTCATCTTCTTTCACTATATTTCTTGTACTTTTTACATACTACAACAAAAGGAAGAAGACATCCTTTATATAAGTGTAGAATTTTTCCCACAAATAAATGACAAGAATGTGGATAGTCATTTGAGGATTAGTGGAGCAATTAGTAGGAGATAATGTCATTGTGGTTACATGAGTTATAAAGAATTATGACACCACTTTCTCCACTTTATGCCTACTAATTATCATGCACTTAATATTTTAATTTCTAATATTAAAATGCACAATATACACCAACAACAATCAATCTAGAAAAAAGGCATAATATAAGAACAAGAAACAATAGGCAGTTTCAAAACAACAAATGTGACAGAAACTAAACTACCACCAAATGCTACTACAATCGATCTACCGGCAACAAAAACATCACCAAAACTCCAAAGCAAAACACTACCAGCGTAGCACTATGACTACTAACCCGGACCACAAACCCAAACACTCCTCCCTACTGGCAAGAACGTATCCCTACCTACTAACATTCTACCCTAGTCTACATCCTCCACATCTTTCTATCTAGGGTCATGTCCTAGGTAAGTTGTAACCGCTCCGTGTCATGCCTAATCACCTTCCCCCAATACTTCTTCGGTCTACCTCTGTTACGCCTGAAATCATCCATAGCCAACCTCTTACACCTCCGTACTGGGGCATCCGTGCCCTTCCTCATCACATGCCCGAATCATCTAAACCTCGCTTTTCGCATCTTAACATCCACCGAAATCATTCGCACCTTGTCTCGGATAACCTTATTACGAATCCTATCCTTCCTAGTAAACCCATACATTCATCGCAACATCCTTATCTCCGCCACCTTCAGCTTTTGGATGTGACAATTCTTGACTGGTCAGCACTCTGCCCCATACAACATAGCTGGTCTAACTGTCACTCTGTAGAATTTGCCTTTAAGTTTAAGAGGCACCTTCTTATCACATAAGACTTCAGACGTGAGCCTCCATTTCATCCACCTTACCCAAAATACGATGCGTGACATCCTCATCGATCTCACCATTTCCTTGGATCATAAAAAAAAAAAAATCTCAATATAAAAATGGAGTTCCAGCAAAAGTTATTGACTTTTCGGGAACCTACAACTTATACCCTATATGTGCACTTGTTTTTAATAGACCTTCAGCTCAAGAAATTTATGAAATTGAAGTCGAAGATAGAATTGTGTTTGATTATACTATTTACAATGAATATTTAAAATACGAGTGTTCAGGCTTGAATGCACTCAAATACAACATTAAATAGGCTATTTTCTAATTTTGAGATATAACTTCATAGAATTGGATATTGAATTTTTATAATTAAACACTGATTTTTTAATAAAGTGTTTTTTTTTCGAAAAAGATGAATAATTGTTAGGTTAATTATTAGCTAGCAAAATAGTACGATGGGGTCAAGGGTGTGCTCAACACAACGAATCTACATCATTTAATAACCATCACATCAATTACTAGTTACTAGTCAAATAATTGTGGCCAAACAACGGTAGTGGTAAATTAAATTACTTGATCAAGTGTCACACTTACTTAATCAAAAGAAAGTTTAAGAACTTAAATATATGAAACCAGATTCATTGAACATTAATATTCTATTTGTGAACAAGTGGAGATCAATGAGCCACAAGTACAACACTTTTTTCTTGTAAAATTCACAAGAATCTGATTGAGGAAGGCAAAATGAAAAGGATAACATTAATTTCATCCAAACTTCTACTCTTTTACGTTTCCAAATGGATCACCTAGAATTAGAGATACTCTTAGAGGAATATAAAAATTATAATCCTAGTTTAGACAACTAATTAATTAATTTAGTCGAAGTTGTTATATTAGAAAAATATAATCATTTAGGAGAGGGAGTGGAAGAGAATTTATAGTTTTTCGTTGATTTTCTTATAAGTTTATCGCTTAAGTACTGATTTTCTTGATAATATTTTTAAAATTTACTACTAAAATAATTACTATATCAAGAATTCCACAAGTGCCACGTGAATTTTGATGCATTAATCTGTAGCTCGAACAACTTTTCACGTGAATATATTTCAACTACTAGCAAATTGAGTAGTTGCAAGTTATAGAGTTGTTATTTATTATTTCCTTTTTTTGACTAAATTATAATGTGGAAAGTCATATTATTTGTGTTATTTTTACTTATCCACTATTTTAATTTTTAAACATAGAATTTTTATTTTTTATTTGTTACTTTTAACATATTAAAAAAGACAAATGTTTTTGTCCATGTTTTACTCTTAACTGTTGTAAATAATTGTGTTACCACACAATGTTGTCATCTTGTATTGTAGATGTCCATTCCATTAGTATAGTTAATCCTCCACTACTCCACACACTATTATGAGTGTAACTCCCTCTCTCCATAACCTTTTCCCCATAACCTCCATAGTTAATATCATGTTTATGACAACCTTTAGGATGCCTCTATGGACACTACAAATAGAGGCACAATGATTCATATTGTATACACTTGAACATACTTGGAAGAATAAGAAAGTTCTCATCTTTTGTCTCTCTAATTTCTTGTCTATTTCATGTTCATATTATTACTCTTTTAATTTTATTTTACAACACGTTATCAGCACGAGACTCAAAACGTTCAAGCCTTTCAGGAGTAACATATGCTATTGCGACTTTGTCAAGTGATAAGAAAAGGGTTTGCATTTTATATTGTCAGGTAACCACACTATATCAAAAGGTGAATTCTTGGTAAGTTTGCTAAATACAATTATATAGTAAACGTATACTATTTAAATGATATGTGATAATGAAAAATAAATAGAACAGTAAATATTGTGATGAATTGTGCTCAATGACATAAAAATCAGTATGCATATCTTTTTCTTAAGAGGGTATAATAAACTATTATTTTGTGGAGAAACTATTTTGTGAAAAAAAATAGTATTTTGTGAAAAAAAGAAAAGAGAAGGTTTTGTTTACATAATTGCATATTAGTGGAAAAAGAGATTTCTTAGTATGATAATTGAGATTAGATATTGAAAGAAGAAATTTATGAGGATTTAAGTGTCTTTAAACAAAATTTAGAACCTCATTTAAATTTGTGACAACATGGTCATATTTTATATATATTCTTGAAACTTAATTTACTTATGTATATGATCACAAAAATGATAATATTTTTGAAGGCTCAAAGGTGAGTCATGTTACACTTTGGCCTATTATGTCAATGATTGAGGGTAAGTCGATGGATTCAAGTCCTATCACACCAAGAGGGTAAGGCATCGGGCTAAAGTCTCGATACACAATGATGATAAGATTTTTTGGTTCAAGTCCCATTGATTTATGGCCTAAAACGCCTTTATATGGGTAAGGCATTGGTTTTAAGTCCCTATGCACTATATTGATGATGACTAAAGAAAAGTAATATACTTTCGATTAAAAGTCATAAAATCTGCCCAATTGATTTGCTCCATTCTTTTATGTGAATGTGATAACAACGCATAATATGTCTGAAAAAGGACAAGTGGCTGAATGTATGAACATGGGCGTGAAGAAAAAAAAATAAAAAGTGATCATCATTGTGGTAGTTGGGTTCAAATCCCATCAAATATGGCCAAACATATGGGTAAGACATTTGGTTTAAATCCAACACAATATATTTACGATATGATGATGACTGAGCAAATTGATATGCTCTTGATAAAAATTGTGAAGTCCGTCCCATTGAATATGCTCCATTCCATGAATTGAATGTGGTAGCAATATATGATAAGTCTGAAAGATGACCAAATCGCTATTATTGTTGTATAAATGAATGTGGACGTGACAAAGGACAAAACTTTGATCATCCTTGTGATTATAATAAAAGGAAAGAACAATATGGGTTATGTTCTCCATTTAGTCCTTCAAAACGTGAAGGTACTTTTTGCCATCAAAATGATATGAAATGCCATTTGACATGCAATTTTTGTGGACCTAACTATTTGGTAAATTTTATAAATCCTCCATCAAAATAAAAGAAAATAAAGTGGTGGTGCACTTTACCTTTTAAGGTGATGTTGAGGTGGATCATATAAATATGATAAATGTCAAGGCATGACAATGAGCTTATAATGCAAATTTATGAAGCACATATATATGATTATAGTCCATTTGTTGAAAAGAATGTGACTTGTAATAAGAATTGTGAATGACTGCCCATTCTTGAAAATAAATATTTTCAATGTCGTAAAAATTATTGTGTTAAAGATGTGCTTATATATGGTTGTGAAAATACCAAAACTCATCTCAACGAGATGTTCACCATACGTGTGGTGTATTGGAATATGAGGGTAGTACACAAGTATTTGATAGCTTTGAAAAAGCTAATGTGTTACTACACGATAAATTGTTCATGATATTGGGATTGTAGTAAGTCTCCAAAAGAAATTTTTTTAAGTTTCGAAAAAAAAAATATTATTGTTTTGAGACTATAAATTATGAAAAGATTTTATATCTTCATATTACTACAATCGAAACGGTTATAAATATTTATGTGAAAGGCTACCGTTTTTCTCCTATTTGTTGATACAAATATGGGCATGGTGATGGAATCACATGCGATAGTAAACTAAAAGTTTACAAGAAATATATAAGTTGGCATGACCGGTTGACCATCCCGATTCAAATGTGATGCAAAAATAAGTGAGAATTCATGTGGTTATACATTGAAGAAATAAAAGATTCTTCGAGAATTCTCATGTGTTGCTTGTTCTCATGATAAATTATTTATCATACCGGTCAAGATTGGAATTGTATCCCCTAAATTTTGAAACGTATAAAAAGGTGAATATGGGCCCGTTCACCTGCCATGTGGATCATTTACTATGAAATGAGATGCATCTATGGTTTGTCACATGCGCTTTGGTATCAACTTGTAATTTAATATTTGCAAGGTTGTTTGGTCAAATTGTTAAATTAAGAGCATAGTTCCAAACTATAAAAGTTGATAATGTTGATTGGTTTAGCAGAAATTGTATGCCTCCAATTATAGCTAAACCTGTTGGTTATGAGAACAAATCTCCCAAAAGAAATTTGGTATGAGATGTTATTTTAATGCAACAACACTTGTATGCATCGAGCCAATAAGGTTCCCCTATATTGTTGGTTCAGGGTCAGGAGCCAAATATTCCATTTAAAAATTTAAATGTGCGGTATTTGATTTAATTGCTCCACCACGCACAAAGATGAATTCCCAAATAAGGTTGGGGTGAATGTTAGATTTCCTAACATTAGGAAGAGATATGATTAACAGCTGAAATGGATGGAATGAATTATCTAGATCCTCGTAAAAAAATAAAATAAAATAAGAACTTAATGTTCAAGAGATAATTCAGTTGCAAATTAATTGTCGGATGTATTTGCTGACCCTATGCTATAATTCAGTTGTAAATGCTTCAATGAGAAGTCCTTGGAGAACAGGGTCTATGGCATGCCTGAAGCGTGATAGACTAATCGATTCCAAAGGTAAAACTCCTTAAAAAAGGAGAGGAACAAATGATAAAAATGGTCATGGTAATGAGGCAAGTGCTTTAAAAGAGCACCATAATATAACTCTTCATAAAATCTTGACAAAGGTTCAGGTACCTGGAAATGATGAAAAAGAAGAGATCGATCTCGATATGTTATGTCATAATGGAATCGATATCAAATGACCGTCGACGGTATCTTTGATATAATGTAGCGCTCACCATTATAAATGGTAACGAGGATCTTGAATTTAAATCTGTCAAACAGTATGGACAGATAAAATACGCAATTCAAGTATATTTTAAGTCACTTGATAAGTGATGGTCTGGACTTAGTCTTTAGACTAAAGTATAATGCTAGTGGGGTACAAATGAATTATTATGCAAAATGTAAAATCGTAAGATATAAAGTACGTCTTGTGTCTTGAGGCATAAAGATTTTTCGCAAAAGTCCTGGCATTATTGTTTGGAGATGTATTCTCTCGTTGGTGGATACAATGAGGTTTCTTTCAATCTAACAATACATGAAAGACTTGAATGCGTATAAAAAAAAGATTGTTATGTCTAGCTAGACGGTAAAGATTGTATGAAAATTCTTGAAGGATTCAAAAAGTTTTAAAGTGATTTCATTGAGTACCCCAATGATTGTGATATCACTAGAAATAAAGCAAGATCAATTTTGATTTCAAGAAAATGGTTAGAAAGTATCATGTCTTAGTGCAATTGGTGCGCTTATATATCCTGCTATCTATACATGAAATAATATTTTTGATATGCAGGAAATACATAATTTCACTTTTATGTGAAAATATTTGAGCGAAATTAGAAATTGGTATAGATGATTATTTCTAACCAATATTGTCAAAAGTTTATTGGATATGAAAATGCAAGAGATTATTTGATCTACAAAACGTTTGATTATACAGAAGTTCTCTATTTGCATGTGAGGTCATTGTCATATTATTATATTCAACAAGACAGTCAATAATTGACATTTATTCAAGTCAAGTAAGGCTACTAGCAACTTATAAAGCAAGTGACTTTACACATGAGAAGATGTGTGATTTTCTTTGAGATTGAGGTTACAATACTATATGAAATGATGCTTCTTGCATAGTTTAATTGAAAGAAGAATATAGAGAAGAGGACAAAACAAAGTATATTTCAGCAACATACTATTTTGCTCAATTTTGGTGGAATATTTGATGGAGGCATTGTCGATCCCAACACTTTGAGAAGCTAGATTAGAATGTATCATCTACAAGATTAAGTGATGTCTTTGTCAGGGAGAGTAAATACGTGTTGTACTCTTTTTTCTTTGACCTAGGTTTTGTCCCAATGGGTTTTCCTGGCAAGGTTTTTAACGAGGCAACAAATAATGCGTATTACAAGATATGTGTACTATTTTTCCTTCACTGAGATTTTTTCCCACAGTGTTTTTCCTAGTAAGGTTTTAACGAGGCACATTATCTATCAATGGACATCCAAGGGGGAGTGTTGTAAATAATTGTGTTACCACACAATGTTGTCATCTTGTATTGTGGATGTCCACTCCATTAGTATAGTTAATCCTCCACTACTCCACACACTATTATGAGTGTAACTCCCTCTCCCCATAACCTCCATAGTTAATATCATGTTTATGACAACCTTTAGACCTTTAGGATGCCTCTATGAACACTATAAATAGAGGCACAATGATTCATATTGTATACACTTGAACATACTTGGAAGAATAAGAAAGTTCTTATCTTTTGTCTCTCTAATTTCTTGTTCATATTATTACTCTTTTAATTTAGTTTTACAACATTAACATAATTATTTATTCTTTAAATTATTTTTCAATATTCAATACTAAATATCAATTAATAGGGATAATATGATAAAATAATTATGTCAATTATTATTTTATTAATGGCGTGTCAAGTCCAAATATGACAACTAAAAGGAAACGAAGAGAGTATATTATAATCTTTAATTAAGTACATTAAAGAAAGAAACTAGTTGTCTAATCACAATAAAATTGACATATTTACTAGGTTTATTTCGGCATGCTATCTTAGGAAAACGTCAAGAGACATTTTATCATAATGTCAGCAGAAAATACCATGTATGATGAAAGTGGTTTGAATGTCAATTTTTTAGACAGTCTTTCCATTAAAGCTTATCAGATACAAAATACGAAACAAAAATCTGCTCACTTTTAATATTCTTATAACAAATATAAATAAATTCAACATATACGGGTGTATATAAATTATATTCATATTTTAATTTGTAGTTTTATTAGGTATAGATAAGTATCTTTCAGAAATCTATTAGTAGGGCCAGCTCTACACCTTATCTGCAACAAAGTGATAAGCTAAACATAATAATAACAAATGGAGGTGATAAGACAATACGACATTTAAACTTGTTACACTTGTGATGAAAAGACAGAGAGCAACAAATCATCATCATATAGATAAGAGCAAATACATTTCGTGTTGAACCCTCAACAAACATCCACATGTTGTTTCTATTTTCTCTCCCTTCAATATTATATTTTTTTTTATTTCAATTATATTTTCATATTTTAAAATAAATCATTTCTTTTATGTTTACGTAATCATCACATATTATTTATATTTTTCTTAATCTTCATGTAATATAAAATTATTATTAACCTCAAATTTTTAAATAAAATAATTTTTAAGCAAATATTATATAAATTACATATTAATGGACAATTCAAATAAAAGCAAAATCATAAATGAAATACAATTAAATAAATATTACATCTTAAAAAAAATATTCAACTTTTAAGATTATTACGTTGCTCCCATAAATGCTCTACTAATGCATTACGAAATTCAAAATGAGCATTTCTGTCCTTAACTTTTTTATGTCTGCCTAAAAATTATTCAAATAGATTATTTTCATCTATTACCATTTCTATCGTTGGTGTTGGAGCTTCCGAAATATTTTGAATTGGTGCGTTAAGAGCACGCTCATCCTCGATTATCATGTTGTGCAATATAATACACGTAGTCATTATATCTTAAGTAAAAATATTATTTATGAAAATTAAATTAAAAATAACATAAATTAATATAAATTTAAAATTATATTAGAAAATAATTACGAATATTAGGGACTTAATTAATGGTCTTATATAATTTAAAATATGTAAAATAAAAATCTTGAGTACTAAAAATAATAATAAAATAATGAATAGTGAAATAGAGAGGATAAATAGTAACTCTCTATATTTAGAGAACTACTATTCATCCTCTCTATTTACAGAGAGAGTAGAAAGTAATTTAGAGTGTGGTTGGAGATGACTTAAGTAGAGCAAACTGGAATTCTTATACTAACAGTTAAATATTTTTTCTTTATTTTAAAGTATGAATTCTAGAATTTAATTTGACTTGACATAAGATGCCTCACACAATACATTAACATCATTTTAGCGTTTGACACATAACATCACGGGTCAATTAATTTTATTACGAATTAGTTTTATTTTCTTATATATTTTTTGTATTTTTATTTTTCAACATAATTATTTTCTTCTATTTAAAATATAAGCGATCAATAAATGAACCCATTTTTTGGATCACCATCCTAAATTTAGTTCCTAAAGTCAATTTTTAATTAATTTTATTTGGTAAAATTTTAATTATCTATAGTAGTAATTAAATGATACAAACCTAAAAGTGAAGCCTTTTTTAATCATTATTACAATGAAAAATAAAAGCCCGAAAATAGAATAAAATAAAATTATACACTCCGTATGATACATATTAT
Source organism: Jaltomata sinuosa (assembly GCA_003996215.1). NCBI lineage: Eukaryota > Viridiplantae > Streptophyta > Magnoliopsida > Solanales > Solanaceae > Jaltomata > Jaltomata sinuosa. The sequence continues at coordinate 1,393,562 of QJPP01007233.1, forward strand.
ATATAGATAAAAGAAAATAGAAAAAGGAAAAGTCACGTTATTCCCGGAATTTTCTATTTCTCTTTCTAGAAATTTCGCGCTTCTCCTCTAATCACTCTCTCTCTCTCTCTGCTCTGCTTTTTTCATCCAATTTTTTTCTCCATTTTCCTCCGTGAGGAAGCAAATTCACGACGAAAACTCGAAGCAGAGAAAATTTGAACTTTATTTTTCCACTTCTGTCTTCGATTTTTTTTCTGTCTTCAGAAAGTTTTGAGGATTTGTAATCTCTTTTTTCTGCTCTGTTTTTCGGCGCCTTTCAGAATGCAATTGCATTGGTGAGTATATCCAAAAAATAAAAACTGAGTGTTGAAGGTTTTTATTATTTTTTTCGTTTCTTTAATGCTTTTCTCTGAAAATATTTGTGAAACCCTTTAATTTCATTGAAAATCATACGTACTTAAACTTTTTCGCCGGAAATGCCCGCGCTAGAAATGATCATTGTAGCGTAGGAAATTCCATAATTGAAGATTATTGGGTTGGAATTTTAATATAGGTGATCATACCCTTGCTATTTGACAGAGAAAATCATGAAGAAATTGGATACAAACAGTACAAAGCTATCAAAAACCTGAAAAGGTTTTTTTTTTCCTTTGCATTTGGTGAGAATCTTGATTTCGTAGAAAAGAATTGATTTTTTTAAAATCTTTGTTTGCTTAGAAAATCAGACAAAATTTGGAAATTAAACTGCGCAGGCTTGTAGGAAAACATGAACGTTTGGTTCTTCGTTAAGTTCGTTTCTAACAAGAAGCTTTTTCATTTTCCTTTTTGTTGTAATTATAGGTGAAAGGCACTGGAAGCTTTTCTCTTTGCAATGGTGAGAATCTTTATGTTGTAGAAATGATCTTGTTTTCTGTTTGGGGTATTCAGTAGATTGGGCAAACAATTGAGGAAAAACCGTGGGAGTTTTCTGAAACACAAGATTCTTTTTCCACCTTAAACTGTTTTTTGATGGAAGCTGTTTATTATTTATGAAAGTTTTTCGTAGCGTTGGGAGTATGGTTTAATATACTAGTTGGGACCATGGCGTAGTTGTTGTTATTCCATACACATTAAGAAGTGATTTAGTATTGAAATAATGGGCATAAATAGAGTAAATAAGAGGAACTGATTGATGAAATTTGTTTTTTATGGAAGCTTTTCCTTTGCATGGTTGAGGTTTTAATTTCCCAGGGATATTGTTGTTTTGTTTGGTTACTATGAAGAATTTTAAATTACATTTGTCTTGTTGATGAAAATCATTCTCTTCTGCTCATAGTTATATTGTTTTGCTTGGCTACTTAGATTTTGATTTATGTGGGATATTCTATTTCATGGAATATGGTATTATGCAGAAGTTTTTGTCTTTATCTAGGACCGCATAGAGAGATGAAGGGAGCAAATCGTGATAAAAACTTGGCTAAGTTGAAACAAAGTTGGTGAACTGCGGTTGTAATACGAAGTGGCAAAAAAGATGGCTTCTGTGCTGGCTTCTCTGTTACCAAAACTGGGCTCTTTGGGTACTTCAGATCATGCTTCTGTTGTATCCATCAATCTCTTTGTGGCACTCCTTTGCGCTTGCATCGTCATTGGGCATCTCTTGGAGGAGAATCGCTGGATAAATGAGTCCATTACTGCCCTCATAATTGTGAGTGTCACTCCTTTTATTCTACATAGGGGTTTCCGTGGGAAGACAAGTAATGCAGATGGTGTAAAAAATTCAAAATTGAAATGAAGTATCCGTGTTGCCTTTGAATGTGCTTTTACTTTGAATTTGATTCAAATTGCCAGTTTGCTATTTGTGTTTCTTACATTCTCTGATTTTTTTATAATGTTTACATTTAGTTTCATGTTTTATATTGCAGGGTTTGGGTACAGGAGTGGTTATCTTGCTCGTAAGTGGGGGAAAGAGCTCACACCTTCTGGTGTTCAGTGAAGATCTCTTTTTCATATATCTACTTCCTCCAATCATATTTAATGCAGGGTAAATATTATTATCTTCTCTTGTTACTGTATTTTTGTGCTTCATTGCATATTTAGAAGGTTTGTCAAGAGCTTTCTACTTTACAATATATTTTTTTACTTATTAAAGTTTGCCTTCTGGATGTTATGTTCACTGACAAGGATGCATTAAAAATATTTATGCTGTCTCGCTGTTATAGAGTATGATCTGATGAGATATACTATCCAAATAGATATCCCTGCCTATAAACAATAGGGAACAATACAATGCCGTTTAGGTCAGCTAAGTTATCACAGTAAAGTAGTAAAGATTGGCAATGCAGTGTAAATTACTAGCGCCAGATAATTATCAATAATGAAACTAGAAACATTAATTGGATGAAGAGGAAGCTGAACACTGCTTCATTGAGTGAAGATGGTGAAGTAATGGAATCAAGAACATCTACGCGGTATGAAACATTCATTGAAGCAGTTCCTGGAAATCATGTAGGAGCTTGTTGATTTTCCGGCTAGTATCAGCTAAGCTATGGTTTCCGTGGAGTATACTTGATGAAGCCAGGTGTGCTGTACCTAAAGAAGTTTCCATTATTTTGTAGCAAGGACTACCCTGCCAAAGTGCTGATAGTTTTTGATTGTGACATGATAAATTTTGTTCTATGTCATTCTTAAAAGAATCTTTGATTGTGACATGATAAATTTTGTTCTATGTCATTCTTAAAAGAAGCACAGAGAAGGGGATAAAGCCCATATCTGAGACGAGAATCATCTTATAGTTTCATTTCTCATATTAAAGGAACGTGTCTGCGGGTCCAATCTGGAGGGTTATACTTGCAGCTTTTGGTTAGTATGTAAACAAGAATAATCAGGAGGATTATTTCATCATGTTCCATAACTCTGTTATTGATGTTTGATGAGCCTACATGGTAATGTATTCTGTCAGATGTCTTCTCAAAAGTTTTGGTAGATATCTCTTCTATCAGTCCTACTATTGAAAGATATCACCAGGTTGGAGAGTTGCTGTGACAACTTGTTGACCTTGCTCATTAAAAATGTAGTTGTAGAAGTTCTCATTTAAGGAGTCATGGAGACAGTTAAACTGAAAGATGGGAGTAGTGTTATGGAATCTTATGGATGATTAAATCATGAATGGTCATAAAAATGGAAGCGAAAGGTCTAGAGAATTTAGAAAACAACAACAACAGCACACCCAGTGACAAGTGGGGTCTGGAGAGAATTTAGAAAATCCTATAGGAAAATAATCGATAGAGAGCATTGAAATGTTAGTAAATGTCTGGAGTTTTCTATTGCATTAATATTCTTATTGACCATTTTCCCATGTTTGCTATTGTATCTTTTTTCTCTTGCATACGGAAGTCTCATACGGATATGTGTACTAGTATTGTTCTCATAAAATTTGATCATTACATATGTAAATCTTCAATCTTCTCTCTTTCAGGTTCCAGGTAAAAAAGAAGCAATTTTTCGTGAACTTCATTACTATTATGATGTTCGGAGCCATTGGTACACTGGTCTCATGTGCCATTATTTCATTAGGTATTATTCTAAGCATTGTTTCCATCATATGCTTCAATATTATTCCAAAAGCTCATTTTGTAAGTTTTATTGGTTAGAGATGTCCTCCACCAGAGAATTATTCTGCAATTGGGGTACCTTGTCAGCAGATTGATGCTTGTTGTGGTTTTATCATAACACCACTAAAGGTACTTAGTTTAAAGATTAGAAATACGACCAAGCCAAAGTTATGTCCTGCAAGTCTGCTTTGAGATGTTCTCTCCATGTTGTACCTGATCTCTTCTTATTTTCCGATGTCTTCCCTACGAGTCATGAAATAATGAGGGTTGAAACTGTAATGAGTTTAATGATTTGTAGTGCCTTTTTTCTTGCTAAAACATGTTCATTTGTCAATGTGCCTGTCCCTCAAGAGGAACTTTTCATTATTGATTTTCATATGCTTATCCACATATCAAGCTGCCTATGTGGCGTGCATGATGTCATGTCCATGGCCTTGAAAGTGATGGTGAACAAACATTCATACTCCATATGTTCTGATGGTGACGAAGAAGGTGATTTATACCTTCTTTCCATCAAGTAATGTTGCAAAGCTTCTCTATTCATAATGACCGGGACTAGGGTAGATGTGTTTGATACCTGAAGTTTTGAGCACTTTAGTATGTTCACCTAATTTTTTGCTGTGGACATGCTACTGTGTCCTTGTTTTTTGGTAATGAATCATCCCTGTTATATCCTGATCTTTGAATAGATTTCAATTGTAGTATGTGTTAGTTCCTCTCAAGTTTTTTTAATTAGTGTTTGCTGATATTTTTTCTCTGTCATGTGAAGGTGCCATTCAAGCTTTCAAGAAGTTGGACATTGGATTTCTAGATATTGGGGATTATCTTGGTACTTTTCGAAACCGTTGTCCTGTTTGTTTTGTTGCTGGTTGCTTGTGTTTCTACCTCTGACCGCCCTTATTTCTTTCTCTCCCCATTTGTTAGCAATTGGAGCAATATTTGCTGCCACAGATTCCGTCTGCACATTGCAGGTATAGAAGTAGTGACCTCATCATATGTGCCGATGCTAGTGACCCAATATAACGCCCTGAAGTACAAGTTTTTGCTGCTGCAGGTCCTACATCAAGATGAGACACCCCTCCTTTACAGTCTTGTATTTGGAGAAGGAGTTGTAAATGATGCTACATCGGTGGTGCTTTTCAATGCTATTCAAAACTTTGACCTTTCGAGCGTGAATCCCACTATAGCCCTCAGTTTTCTTGGCAACTTCTTCTATCTGTTCCTTGCTAGCACTTTACTGGGAGCAGCAGTAAGCTTCACTCTCTCTGTGTGCGTGTGTGGGAAATGCTGTGTCCATGGTGCCTCATTCGTTAATTCTTTGATATTGACTTCTAGTTAGGCTTTCTCCCTCCAGTTGACATCTTTTTCTTACTGCAGACCGGTCTTCTTAGTGCTTACATTATCAAGACGCTGTATTTTGGCAGGTAATGCCTCAATTAAGGAGTTTGTGGTAGCACACATTTCTGGTTTTCCTTCTGCAATGATGTTACAGATATGCTTTGATTACAAAGAATTCCGTCCTTAATTTGTGAAGTTAGGTAACTTCGCAAAAACGTTTTTTTTTGGGGTAACTAATAAATGGGGTCTTCTTGCAAGCTTGACTGTACAAATGTGATGCTTTTCCTTAGGATATCACTTGACTCTATATTGTACTTAACTATAGTGGAGTTAGACAATCATGGCCTGTTAGAAATGTATTTTCCTGATTGTTTTGCTGTAGGTAGATGTGAAATTTCTGGCCTCATTTGCATATATATCTATTTGTCGCTTATAGCAGACTAATAGGAACTTTCAGCAGTTTGAGATTGAGCTTCTGAAGAAGCTTGAGAGAGCCAGGACATTTTTTAATAAAACTGTAAACATGGTTCATGTAAAGCTAGTCATGTTAAAGTTTGTCATGTTTCATTACAGTTTCCTATTTAGTGAAACTTCGCGTAGTACCTCTCAAACTTGATGGAAAAATTTCTTGACCCATTATTTCTTACTTCCCTACCTTTTCTTATTGCAATAATAGTAATGACAGTTACTTTTACCTTCTCCAGGCACTCCACAGATCGCGAGGTTGCCCTTATGATGCTCATGGCTTACTTATCGTACATGTTAGCTGAAGTAAGATCTTCGTTTTAGCACATTGGCACTTGTATTCAAACATGTTTTTCATACTAGTGACATAATTATTCATCCTTTGCAGCTATTCTATTTGAGCGGGATTCTCACTGTATTTTTCTGTGGTATTGTAATGTCTCATTACACTTGGCACAATGTGACCGAGGGTTCAAGAGTCACTACGAGGTACAATTTCCTACTTTTCTGCCATGAGGTTTTCCAATTTATTCTGCTTGGTCACCCGAGATTTGTGCATTTTTTGTTAAATTTTTTCATCTGCAACCTGCAACCTGTTATTTAGGTCATAACTGCCGAAGCCTTACAACAACTAAAAGTAATAGCTGATCTGATTAAGCTTTGACAAATAGACGAACCCATTTATGTAGCTTATCCAAATAATCATTTATATAAATGATCACGTGTCAGCTACTACTTGTGGTAAAGAAGTGAAATTTATGTCCACATTTTTCGACTAAATGTTATTGTGCTATGTTTCTGTAGGCACGCTTTTGCTACTCTGTCATTTCTTGCTGAGACTTTCCTCTTCCTCTATGTCGGTATGGATGCGTTGGATATCGAGAAGTGGAAATTTGTTAGTGACAGGTATTGCATTTTTTTTTTCTTTTTGAAATGATTGTTAGTGATATTGCGGAAGGAGGAGTTTGTGTACAAAGTAGGAGAGAGATTAGTATCAACTCTTACATGGTCAACCTTCCTCCCTTTTGATTGTTGTCATACAGTCAGTAGTCTTTATTTGGTGGTTCTTTTATATCTTGCAGTCCTGGATTATCAGTTGCCGTGAGTTCGATACTGATGGGACTAGTCTTGCTGGGGAGAGCTGCCTTTGTTTTTCCATTATCATACTTATCCAACTTAATGAAGAAATCCTCTGAGGAAAAAATTACCTTTAGGCAGCAAGTGAGCAGTGGCTTGATCAAATTCTCTTTTATTATCCATCTCATATGGATATCGGTTACTAACTTGGTTTTTTAGGTGATAATATGGTGGGCAGGTTTGATGAGAGGTGCAGTGTCCATGGCACTGGCATATAATAAGGTAAAAGTGCTAATCATATACTAGGCCCGTTATGCTGACATTGTCGGTATAGCAACCCTTATATGCATACATCATGTTACTTATTTTCATATCCTTGTATTCTTTTATGTCATGATATCATGGATCATTTGGTCATGCAGTTCACTCGTGCGGGACACACTCAATTGCAAGACAATGCAATAATGATTACCAGCACCATAACCATTGTTCTTTTCAGCACAATGGTATATACCTCCTGCCTCTGCCTCGACATTCTTTGTCAGTTGAACCTTGTTGTAACATCATTATCCAACTATCCATTCATGTGCGAAATCCAGAATGGTAAACTTGTTTGGTATTTTCTTTTCAGGTATTCGGTTTAATGACAAAACCTCTTATAAGTCTTCTGCTGCCACCACAGAGGCAGTTGAGTACAGTGTCATCAGATGCAAATACTCCAAAGTCTCTAACAGCCCCACTCCTAGGCAGTCAAGAGGACTCTGAAGCCGATTTAAATGGTCATGATCTTCCTCACCCACCCAGTTTGAGGATGCTACTTACCGCACCAAGTCATAAAGTGCATCGGTACTGGCGCAGGTTTGACGATTCATTCATGCGCCCTGTGTTTGGTGGTCGGGGGTTTGCTCCTCCTGCCCCTGGTTCTCCAACGGAACAGGGTCCATGATGACGTGCACGAGAGAAATGAAATTGATATAAAGGAAATGGGCCAAAGGACTTCCAGTGGATCCTTAAAAGCTGTGTGGACGGATTACTGACAGCATTATGAACTTCACCCAGGTCCTTTCACATTTGGTACTGCTGTCACTGACATTGCTATTGCTTTCGCAAATTCTATAACTGATTAGATGTTCATAAATTCAAAGACACAGCAAAATCATCTCGTTGGCAGTGGGTTTAGAAACGTCGACTCTGGCTGACCATCGCGAGTGTGTTTGTAAGTTAATTTTGAAAATGGTCTCCTAGATGGTGATTTATCTATTCAAACCTATTGTAAATTTTGGCTACTGAAATGTTGCCATCTTTTTGTTTGGTGTTATTTCCTGGTGGTATTATATGTAGTATCCCACTTGTAATGTTTTATGAACTTGAGAAATAAATAATTGTCAGAAAGCAAGCGGTAAATGAAATCTATATATCAATTTGAGAAGATAGCTTTTCCCAAAATCGTTTTCATTTCCCTTTCGCTCTTTTGTTTCCTAGTATAGTATCTCATCTTGTACTGCATGTTAGAATTGTACGAATATGTTAGGACATGGACATCATCACATCACTACGTATAGTTACTAAATTGTGTAGTTCATCTAGGCATTTTAAAATGTATATTTTTTGTTGAATTTTTTTTTACAAAATGACAGTTGGGTAAATAATGTTTACAGGATATAAACTGTATTTTTCAAGAAAAAAAAGATTGCCAATTTTAATTTCTTTGAACAAACTCATGCAAGTATAATGTGGAAATCAGGATACGTTTTATTTTTTCTGAAACAACTAAAGGATGGATGAGAAACGTGGAAATATATTGGTAATAATAAATATTGATATTGATGAATAGAAAATAAAATCAGTCAAAATACGAAATCGTTCATTTTCATAACAAAATATGACAGGCTGGAATTGAGGATCGAACCTATGAGATTTTCACAACGATGAATGGCTTTTTACGGTCTAGCTGTATCTATCATCTTTCTTTTGAGATCAATATCAGCAGTTCATCCAACGTGAAACAACATCCAAATTATAAAGCTACGACACAATGAAACCCAAACAAACAAAATGTTAAATTTCATTGTACCAGTCTCGAGAGCTTGTGTAGAACCTTTTGTTCTGACGTAACAGCGGTAAAACATAACAAAATATTACAACAATTTTATGTCAGCCGATGCACGAAGATGATGATGATTCATTCTCATATATTGCAAGTCAATTTTTGATATTAGACGACTCAAATCCTCATTATCACACGCTCTATGAGCTATTCTCTTGGTTTTCTTGAACAGCCAAACAGTTGCACCATTCACAGTTTATTGGAAGATTTTACAAGCTATTCTTTTGGTTTTCTCTAAAGCCAGAAAGTTACCAAGCTATTTTCTATGTTACAGTTCAAATGGGATGCTTTCCTAAATGACAAAAATGGTCCCTTATGTTTGAGGGTAGGTTCAAAATAGTCCCTTAAGTATGCATTTACCAGTTTTGGTCCTTTAAGTTTACCACAAAATAATAAGAATGGTTCTTCAAATATGCATTTACCAGTTTTGGCCCTTTAAGTTTACCACAAAATAATAAGAATGGTCCTTTAAATATGCATTTACCAGTTTTGGTCCTTTAAGTTTACAATTTTATGTTAAGTGCACATTTAAGGGACCATTCTTGTTAACTTATGGTAAACTTAAAGGACCGAAATTGGTAAGTGCATACTTAAAGGACTATTTTAAACCTACACTCAAAGATAAGGGACCATTTTTGTCATTTTCTCCTTTCCTATTATCTCTCTCCACAAATTATTCACCAAGGCAAGAATTCGCACTCTAGTCACTAGAGTGCAAATATACTTGCTTTTTATTAGCTTTCAGGAATTATAGTACAAGCATGAGAAACGTACAACACTGATATTAAACAGGTACACAAGGCATCATCAACTCAAACCAAGAAATATATTAAGGAGTTATGAGTTAGGGAGACGTAGTACAATTGCTCCAATGGGAAAAGAGATGTTTACCAAGAAAATATTCCTTGATTGAACAACCTATCTGATCTTTTCCTGAGAAAACTAAAATATCTTTCGCTAAATGAAAGAAAAAGAAAATGTAAACATTCTTTTTGTTCATTGGTATTCACAGTAATCGCCAAAAACCTCTTCCATACCCACCGTGACTATCTCATGCACTGATCCACAACCAAAGTTTTGCACATGAAATGTAAAAAGCACTCTCACAAAACCATCAATAGAATCAACACTTTCAGCAAAAAGATACTCCAACTCCTCCCCCTGCCAGGATGGTGCAGGCTAGAGTGGTAGACGGAGATTATTACACTTTAATCCATCTAAAAACAGCATTTACAACAATTGATATACTCTATTAGTCGATACAACAACATATCTGATCCTCAGCTTTAGATAGAGGAGATAGGGCTTTATGAAGGAAAAGCTGTCTATCAAGACATAGACATAACTATTTTTCAGTCATAGCAGCGTATAAATGCTTCGATCAGTAATGCCAAAGGTAACCGAACACCATACTAATAAAGGCTACAGTAACAACATAGAGGAGAGGAAATCCAACCCGGACTTTTCTTCCGCCTTTCTTACTTGTCAACATGACCTGCAAAGCACATCACCACAAAAAGAACACAAAAAAAAAGAAAGGGTTAATTAGGGACACTTCTTATTGAGCATAAGATCATGTCACAGGAGCGTCGTGACTGAAATACAGCCTTTTTTTTATCAGGTAAAATTTAGGGTGAGAAGCTGAAACACATTTCTCCCTCCGTCACTTTCACGGGTGAACATTTTGTAAGACTTATCTGGATCCGACCAATCTAGGCAAGACCACAATTTGCTTGAAGTAAAGCTAGATTAACATGGACTCAGAACATACGCAGCATTCTGGCTATCATTAACCCAAGAGAGATTTAGTTAAGATAGCATCCCAAACTTTTGAGGACTTCTACTGAGGTCGTGATCTTAAATTAATAATATTAACAAGATCTTGATTAAACCATATAGGAATAAACGGAAATACCAATTCTCTTTGTAAGCTATCTCTTTCTTGAGCAGTAAATTTCCTCTCCTCCGTTAGCCTTGAGATGGTGTCTTTGGCCTGCAAGAGGGTCACAAAGAGTGAGAAACAGCATTTATCCAAAATAATTACAGACACTAAACCCAATCGACTCATGTTTGAACAAAAGCTTCCATCCGCGGGAGGGAAATCTCGAACTCTATGAAGTGCTCCAGAAGACTAGAAAAATCTTCAGTAAGAAAGGTCAAGGTTGATTTGGTTTCCAGTTCTTATTCTTTTGGCATTGAGTCCATAAAAAATGACTAGACAAGTCAGCAAACTGCGGTATAAACTAGACCCCTTTAATTTCATCAAGTGATCAACCTGACCAGTAGATGCCAAAACTAGTACAAACTAAAATCCTATGATAAATATGAGGCACACTTAAATAAGAGAAATTCATCTTGCCTGAATCCCAGTATTGTCTTAAGTTCCATAAGTTCGATCTTACTATGTACTTGCCAAAAAGGATCTTATGCAACTACTCTGAACCTTATCTGTATGAGATATCAAAAAAGAAGAAAGTATTTTTGACATAGTTTGAGCGACGTATTACCAAGTTTCTGGAAGGAAGAAACCGCCCTTTCATAATTGCAGGGAGCTGTAACAACTAACAAGGATTGATTCAATATTGCTAGATCAAATGCACTGACGTTGAACACAGACTGTGATTAGTGATTACAGAAGTTAAATCCAGGTCAGAAGATACTCTGCCAAAGATGATAATTTGGAATCCACTTTACTCTGCTATCACAATTATACTTTTAACTAGCTTAGGACTAATCCTTACTGATGTATAGTTGATAGTGCATTTTAAGAGCTCTTATTTTAAAATCACCCAGAGAGATAATTCTGAGCAGCGGATACTAGTCAATATACTGCTGACTGCTAATCTCATGTGTCCAGGACTCCAGGTCTGACAATTCCCAGCGGCTAAACTGCTAAAGTAACATATTTGAAACAGCAGGAGCACAACCTCGCTAAGAGATATAATATCTGAGGTGCCCTGTTATACATAGCACGATAGCTCGAAAGCAAATTGGATTCCAAGGCATATTGTCATTCGTTACTTGGTCAAGCTTATACTCTCATGATAAGAAAGGGACTGAATGCTCGAACAATGACCAAGATGAGCTTCTGGTTTTTGTCACAAGTTGATTCCACTGGTCCACTCTCGTCGTATGGAATGAAGTACTGGGCCATTGGGGTCCTCTAGAAAGTGATGAAAATAGGGAAAAAATTAAGAGAAAAAATAAAAGCTACTAGGGAACTGTATCAAAGTTTAGTGTAAACCTAACTGCTTTTGCTGCCATCTATTTTATGCAGATCACAAGGAATTAGACAATATCCGGACATGAAGAGGAAACCTTGCACAATACAGAACCTAGTTTAATGTTCTAGAGGCCATTAGAGGAAAAGCAGATTCCAGGTACTGAACTTTTTGAAATTGTGAGCTGGCCACTTGTCGGAAGTGACCCAGCATATTTTGTACAATCCTTTCAAGTTTCATACCTGTCTTGATTGATGGAAGGTATGCCTTCCAATTTCTACATGGGTTGGTTCTACCCCCTTGATCGCAAAAAAATGATTCTTATCATCAGCAGTGAATGGCTTCTTTTCAAGAGGTAAAAGAATATTTACTTAAAAAATAAAACCAGGCAACTCCTCAGCAAAGCTGTATCCAGGTACAACAACAACAACAACAACATACCCAGTGTATTCCCACAAAGTGGGGTCTGGGGAGGGTAGAATGTACGCAGACCGTACCTTTACCTGAGATGAAGTAAAGAGGCTGTTTCCGATGGACCCCCGGCTCAAGACCAAAAAGGACCATAAGAGGTCGAAATAAAAGTACAAGAGATATACACAGTAAAAGGACAACAAGTAATCACAGAAGTATACTATAACAAAATAGTACTACACCCGAACCACATGAAACCCTAAGAAAGAAGCAAAACTGAAGAACAAGAAACTACAAGAGCAGACCTACAACTACTAACTAGTGCACAAGACACTGCAACCCTACCTACTAGTATGAACCAGACCTACCTACTAACCGTCTACCCTAATCCGAGCCCTCCACACCTTCCTATCTAAGGTAAAAGAATGAAAAGGGAAGATCACAAAGCTGTATCCAGGTAAAAACTAAAAACCACAAAGGAAACTGACTACATATGGTTTTTGCAAATGACAGAACAAAAGTTGTTCCAGGCTCAATTGAAATAAAAAATAAAATGAAAAGGGAAGATCAAAAATTCTAACCTCACTTAATTTTCGTTCAAGTTCATTTATTTTGGATTTCATGCTCGCAACATCCTTAAATAATTCCATCTCTTCACCATGCTTCCTCGTCTCCAACTGCACATGCTTTCCCTCCATTTGCATGTTAGCATTTTCCTTTCTGAACTCCTTTACATTCTCATCCAGCTGGAGAAGCGTATTAACAGATAGATAAAATATATTACCAAACAGCTAATTCAATGTCATAATATAGAGTAAAACACCGGAAACTCAATCAGTATAACCTTATCGAGCAACTATTGAAATAACTGAGAGTTTATTTAGTTATATGTTAGTATGTTCTAGATTTTTCTGTGTGTTTAGGTTGATAGTATAGAGTACTCTTCATAGTTCTGTCATAATTAGGATATCAAGATTTAGAAAAAAAATCCTTATTTAATAACTTCCCTCATTTTATGCAGTCTAAACTTGTTTCGAACTCCCATGTAAGGAGCTTTTTTGTATTGTTGAACAACTAATTCAAGACAAATTCTTTCTTCTTTTTTTTGCCATATATTTCAGATGGTTCAGAGCCTCTACAATCATGTTACCAGGCCTTATTTTTACAACCAAACCCCATTGACATCTCTGAACATACTTGGCATTACTCCACGTATTTTTTTTTCATTTATACCAGTCTCTAAATTCTGGTTCAGAAGAATAACTTACTTCTTTCGGTGGATTTTGATCGAGGGGGTTCAGAAGAATGGCGTGATCTCTAGTCAACGGTTCTTCGTAACTTCCATTGCGGCTATGTACTCCATTGACATCTCCCTGGAAAAGATCACCATTATTTAGCTTGTTGGCATTACCATATCAAACCACATGGTCTACAAATTCTGGTTTCTGAAGAATATAACTAACTTCCTGCTGTGAACTGATATTTTCATTATCATGTAATTGATCTTCTCGTGGTGAATCTTTGTAACTTGGAAGATCACTGTGTACTCCAACGATTGGTGATAAAACAGGCGAACCGGGTGGACTGACAAGAATCACTCTCATCTTATTTTCTTGAACATATTTGCCATCATCTTTCGAAAACTACAGTCACAGCAATCAGAAATTGTGTCAGAGAAGTGCCCTTTGAGAAATAATATAATCCACTGAGAATATACCATGGCTGATGTAATATCCTCCTCAACGGTCTCCTCTGCCACAACTGTGCATTGAACCAAGAACTTGTCCTTGCATGCCATATCAGGAGGAGGTGCCTTTTGTGCCTGCATGGTCACTGCATAAGCAAATGTTAAAAACCCTATATATTGCCTATGATAAATAATTGATCACTATTGCTAACAGAAACAGTATATTTAGACAGAGGATTATTTGTAATAAAATTTTCTCCATCAGGAAGAATTGATGCGTCAAAATATCTGTAATATATATCATATCTAAACAGGAAAAGGTCTTGCAGCACAACAGTCTGTATTTAAGACGAACGATCGAAACAGGTACAACATGAGTAACAGGTTGAATTAAAATAGCACGGAGAAGCCTCTCCGATCCAGATATTATGCTCACACATCATTAAATTAACAAACAACATGAGACACAAAAAGAAGGGAATGTCCCAAATACTAGCATGGAACACTACATAACCCACACCGTGATTGGAAGTGTTAAAACAAGAAACTGAATAGTGTCTCAAAGACCTACAATCACTCAAAATCCATGCAAGAGCAAGAAAGTGACAACACCTTGGAGCTTCAAGCAAGAAGAGAGGAGTGCATGCTTGTTTGAACTAAAGCACATATTTTTTTAATCAGCAGAAAAAAACATATTAGTATGGCTTAAAACATCAGAATTACAATTAACATTACTGATTATGCTATCCAATATATGATCCATGACAACATTAATCCCAACAACTCAAACTAAATTTCATTAAATGTTAATTCAACAACGCCATGAAAGATAACTTCAAAACGCTACCTTCACTTATCAATTAATTAGTCATCACAATCAATTTGCAACATAATTCCATATGGCGAAGAGCCCTTGTATTATTCTCCTAAAGTTCAGCTAGACACTAAGAGGTGGAGAATATAAGATGAAATAAACAACAGACAAGAAAAGGAGAAAAATCATTAGGAGCAAGAGAGTAGAAGAGAGAAACCAAAGCAAAAATCCGAAAGCACAATCGTATAAAAAGCTGACTTGTACAAAGAACAAGAAAAAGAAGTATGAATCACATGGAAAAAGAAAACAATATAAAAGAAGCAACCCGAAAACCACAGAAAAATAGCAGAAGAGCAGCAGCAAAGGGGAGAAGAATAAAGAGAACTGAAGCATATCTGAAGAAGAATTCGAATACTCCGATAACCCAATTATATCCTCTTTTATTCTATTTTTCAATGTTAACGTCAAATTCAAATAAGCAACGGCTTCTGGCTAAATTTGCTTTGCATTCTCTTATTTATAAGCCAACAAGACCAAGGACCATCACAGCATTAACAAATTGTACCACAAGCAATCTAAGTGGTACTATAAATTGGTACTTTCTCCTCTCCATGGAAACATGTGGCAACACCAGTATTAAGCACGTGTGTTACAAAAGTGCACAAAAAATAGCTCATCTCCCCTTTGCTTCACAAATGTACGCAAATGCCACCAAAATTCGATTCCTCAGACTCTTCGTCCGAGTCACTGGAGGTGAATTTGGAGCGGCGAGTTCTCTGCTAAAAGAAAAAGAATCGGTCTCCCCAAAAAAGAAAATCAGTGAAGATATTGCAAAGGATTGGAAGGGTCACCGTCCAAAATCTCTAATTTTGATCGTGTAAAAAAATCCTTCCGTTTGAAGGTGGAGATTAAATTCTGAATTTCTCTGAAAATAGTACCTTTGCTTCTTTTTTTCTTAGAGATTACTGGTTTAGACATCTTTATCTAAATGGATTTGAGTCTTTATTCGTCTTTTCTTTTCAATAAAGTGTGCCATTTAGTATTGTTTTTTGTCTTTCTTCATGGTTCTTTGTTAATTTTGTACAGAAATTTGATTGTTTGTTCAACTACCTCTTATGAAATTCTTTTGCATGGGGGAACATGTTCTACTACAACACCACTTATACTGATGTAGTTAAGGTGTTTGATAATATGCCTAAAGTAACAACAAGTTTCTGTTTCTTTTTCTTTTTTTACACAGGAGTTCTACACCTTGCATATCATTCACCAGTTCAAGAGGTATATATCTATTACTACTAAAAAGTTTTAATAAGTAATATGTTGTTATGTTCAGTGGTGGATCTAGGATTTTAAGGTCGTGGGTGCTCCCTTAGCTTACCAGTGACAACTTTTTTTTCACTAAGGAGATTCAAAATGTAAAACGTAAATACACGAAAAAGCCCAAAGGTGTTCAACATCTAATATATATATAATTTTAACCATTTATAAACAACGTAATTTTTCGTCGAAGAGGATTCGAATGAACTCCCTTGATCCTGCCTGACTACGCCCCCGCTTAGCTACCAATCACAAAATATAAGTGCATAAATTTAATACTTGTCATAAAAAGAACAATCATATTTGAACTCTATAGCACAAATAATTAATAAAAAAGTTACAATAAATATTATCTTGAATAAAGAAAAAAGAAAAGTTTTTTTGCTTTTGTATTCACTGTTTTTTCAGGAAAAGTAGCAAAAGAAGTGAAAGAGAAAAAAGAACAAAAAAGCGTAAAAGGAAGTCTGTTAATAAATAAAAAGGGCAGAAGAGTTGGTTTATCAAATTAAAGAGAATATAATATGTGCTTAGTGGGATTCGAACCCGGGCGCAAAACGAAACAAATAACCATAAGCACCCACATACAGCCACTGCACCAATCAAGACATCTGTTTCATGGGTGCTCGCCATTAAATCTTATGCGATTGTTCTTAATTTCCATATACATATATATAGTCCGATACAAGGTTAATGGGTGCTCGAGCACCCGGAGGACACTACGTGGGTCCGCCCCTGGTTATGTTGGAGAATTTCTTTTGAACAAATTTTCATTTGCTTTCACATTATTTTGATTTCAATAAATGAATTGTCTTGGACTATCTTTGAAGTCTGCCGAAAACATAGTTTGTTACATTTGAACTGGATATTTATTCATGAAGTTAAAAGCTATTTGTATGTATAATATTTTTGACATTTTTAGCGATTTCATCATGAATTTGGCTTAAGGTTACTCCATCCATTGTTGCCGCTACTTTTCAAGATTCTGACATTTAATTGTTCAAATTTCAGATGTACAGCAAGTGAGAGGAGTTGCTCTGTTTTTGTAGGTAACATGCTTTTCTTTTGTTTCGTCAGGAAGCATGGCATGATGGTTATGTCTAGCAAAGATAAGAGTCCTCTACGTAGTGTAATGATATGCATCGTCCATTTGAGACAGATTTTTCCTTGCTAATCCTATCCTTAAATTGCAGATATAGCAGATTATCCTTAGTATTTTATGAAAGCAGTCTCGAACGTGTTTGTCATCAATAGAAATGAGCGTGAAGAGACCACAATCAGGGTCCCTGATGGCTGTGAACTCTGCATGGTAATTTCCAATTCTGTGTACTGTTTTTCGCCTAGGTATGTTTCTGGATTTTTTCATTTGTGTAATTCCAACAATTCTGATTGCCTGATTCTGTGAGAATTCTTTTTGCACATGTTGCTTGGTATTAAGTTCCTTTAGGCCATTTTCTTTTTTCTGATATGTGATTATTTCTTTTACTTGAAGAATTTTTGACTAAAGGGTATATGAAAGTTTTACTGCTTACTCAAGAATAGTGATTTGTCAAAAATAGCTTTACTATTTATAATTCTTCAAGTTATGATGAGTATCTCCTTAAAGCAATTACATGCTAAAGGGTCTTCTTTGTCGTGACAAAATATAATGTGTTCAACTTCTTATTTTCTTTACCATATTGCCTATCCAAGCTTAGATGATTTATCCAATTATGGAACAATCTGAGTATGAGCAGGTTAGTGAAGTTGCGCTTTGGTATGGACCCCAAAAGAATAGCATGTCTTTTGTGGAGTTGACATTGAGCTATCTTCAATCGCATTCTTTTCCATTTCTGTTGAGGACAATGAATGATGATGAACCGAGCTGAGGGTCTATCGGAAATAACCTCTCTACCTCCTAGGTAGAGGTAAGTCTACGGAATAGTGACTTTTCAGGTCTTCTTACTAAAGTTTCAGCTATAAGCCTTTTCTTTACTTCATCGAATGCCTTCAACCTTTCATGATCATTCACAGAAAGCCTCATGTAGTAGAAGTTGCAATAGTTAATGAATAAAAATGGCTTAATATTTCATGATACATGAACACATCAGTGTCTTATATCATTTTCTCAGATACCAAATAATTAAGATGTAACTAAAAAGGATGGTTATGTTGATACTGGAAGTTTTTGATCGCCTCAATGTTTTGTATTTACAGGTAAAACAATGTATCATTTTCTTTCACCATTGTTCAACAGAAACATTTTATGTGTAAAATTTCATTATTCTCTTTGTATGTGTCTATCAACTAGAATAGAGAATAGATGGAATAAAATATAACTTCTTTTAAATGACTGATTTGATTAACTGATTCAATTTCCTTGAAAGCAGGAGGAGGGTCACACATTAGGACTATCAACGAGATAGCCTAACCATGCCCTTGCCCTACTGGTAAAGTATTAATTAATATGATTGAAAGTTTATACTTGAGGTTTAAAACTTTATAGATATTACATTTATCTTTATCGGCATAATACAAAAGTTTAAAAGCTTTATAGATATCACATATTTTTATAGGCATAATACTAGAATAGAGAATGGATGGAATAAAATATAACTTCATTTAAATGACTGATTTGATTATCTGATTCAATTTCCTTGAAAGCAGAAGGTGAGTCACACATTAGGACTATCAATGAGATGGCCTATCCATGCTCTGCCCTACTGGTAAGCATTAATATGATTGGAAGTTTGTACTTGAAATTTAAAAGCTTTATAGATATTACATTTTTCTTTATCGGCATAATACAAAAGTCTAAAAGCTTTATAGATATTATATTTTTCTTTATCGGTATAATACAAAATAACTTATTTGTTCGAGTTTGGACTTACTGCATATCTATAGTTTTTACACCCACTGTTGAATATCTTCAATCACTATACTTATAATTTCAACTTTTTCCTTGGGTTAGTACTTTTAATTACGTTAGCAATTCTTGACATTTATGCTTTATGTTCACATGATTCTCCCGTCTTATATAAGATTGTTTCAGGAAAAACACTTGGTGTTTGCTCTGCGCAAGGATGAGTTTTTTTCAGAATAATATCATTTTTAATTCTGCTCTATTTCACGCCATCACATATCAGTATGTTCTTATTGTTCTTATCTTCCAGATGGTCTTCATAAAAAATGCAAATTATTGGGTAAAAGAAGAATTTTCAGCAGACGACAAATTACAGAAAGTTCGGATGGTTCTTATACTGAAACAAAAAAGTGCGTACTGATTTGGCTTCATTGGATGATAGCTTGGTTTGGGTTCTAACCAAGCAAAGGAGATGTTGGACCATCTCCCATGTGTGCTGGAAACATGGTCTTTACATTGTGAGTGGACAGCTCACATGGAAGAGTAGCCAGTGTATTTTCTAGCTAACATGCTTTTTTCATGGCTTGTAAAAAATTGAAGTGTGTTTAAAAGAATACCCGTGTCATTGCGAGAAGTTTGTGAAATGAGAAAAATTAATTGTACTTTTGCACTTTGAAGTTTATATGTCTTAGTTTATTAAGTTGAGAGAAGAAGTGGGAAGACTTCCCTACCCAACCTTTGTTATTACGGGTAGTTCCTACAAAAGATCGAACTAATGATGTATACAATACTTGAATGCTCGAGGTAGATGCTACATAGTTGAACTTTTTGTTTCAAGTGTATTGGTATGACTTTCAATTTCAATTTGCATGAACAGTTGTGCAATTGTTTGGCTCGAGGTAGAATAACAAATTAATTTATTGGGCCCGTGCTCAGCACGGGCCGTGCCTCTCTAGTTTTTAAATAAAATAAGTGTGTTAAGTTGGCTGGTTTTTGTTGAGGAACACGACTTAGCCTTGGTACTTGCACCGAATGCTACCTAAGCAATGCAAAACGTCAAAGCTTCACAGCACTGCCTAATTTCAGCACTTAAACATGCCTTTAACTATACAAAACATTGGTTTTTCTAATAACTAAGAATCCCCGAGGACCATCGGAGCATGGTTCAAAACTCAGTAGACAATTGGTCCGTCTGTCCACTTAAATACCAGGCTTTTGTCAAAGGCAGGATTTCAATCTGCGACGTACACCTAACCCACACACATTAACTGTTGTGCTCTTACCACTAGAACAAAGCCCAAGCCCTAAAGACCAGAACATTGGCTGGTTTGAATCCGTCGCGTACACCTAACCCACACATCACATGTTGCGCTCTTACCACTTAGACCAAAGGCATGAGGATCACATTGGTTGGTTATTCTTCTTGATTATATTTCTCATGTTCAGTCTATCTAGCAATTTCTTTCTATGTAGTGCATGAGCTTTCTCTAGTGAACAAAAGCAAGGACACCTCCTTCAAAATCAATCCCATGTAAATTCTCAAAGCTTATTTAGTTTAGCCTGACATTAGCATCCACCCTTACCCTCTCTTCCTCACTATTGACCCTAATCCATAACACTGAACATTTGATTCTAGCTGCAAAATCCCTCTATTATATAAAGGACTAGGATTCTCTATCCATTAGATATCATAACGACAAATAATTAACAATGATTTATGAATGACTCTTGCAATACATTCTATCATTCCAGGCCATCATCCAGATAAGTGATCATATTGAAAAGGTTTAGCTAAGCCGAAGTGCTGGCTAATCTTCATTACAAGCAAAATCATGCACCAGAACTACTACTTGTACCAAGAATAATGCGACTTTCTTAAGTTGCATTTACTAGTACAAGAAATTTAATGATTTGTCATATCTATGTCAAATTCAAAACACAGACATGGATATGCATATGCTGCCATCACAAAGAATTGTTCTTACCTGTAAAATCACAGGATGCTCTGGGCTTAATAATTCCTGTATTTGGTCGAACACAGTATTTCTTTGGACTAGTAGTCTTGACCTGTAAAAATGAACCTCTTCTGAGTAAATATAATTCCAAAAAAGTACTTAACTGAAACAACAAATATCGATACCTTAAAAGCAACATGATTTTGGGACTTATTAATTAGTCGAATAGTGCAAGAGCTTTGCTTCTTCGGTTCAACTGCAAGGAAAAAACCAATATAACTAAATACCAATTCAGTTATTACATCCTTCTCAGAATTTATACAACATAAAAAAGTGGCTTGCACGCGAGCACTAGACCATAACAACAGTAACAAATATAAATCGAAAAAGCCTCCGGCTCATTTATCAAAAGCTCTTGTTAGAATAAATCTGTCTCTTATCCATACGAATGCTCGAGTCTGATTAAGTTATAGTATGATCACACAGCTCATAGCCACTGTTTTTTATTTTTTCAAACTAACTTTCATGCAGCTGGACACAAGTAAGCAGCAGTAACTGAAATATGGAAAAGCTTACATATGAACTTGAGTTCCCTTGGTGCAATTTCCACCAGGTCGGAATACATGGCTATATTGTTTATCTCAAAATTCAATCCAAAACACACAAACTGTAGCAGATACCACTTCCTGCAAGCAAGAGAAAATAAAAGTTAGCTAAAACATCAATATTTAAATCCAGACTATGCACGCGTCTCTATTCACCTAAAAGTACAAAAAGATGTCAAATACAACTACTGTGTGTCCCTGTAAAATCTCATAAATATATGCATGTCAGTATCACACCAAAATAACATTACAATTATTCCAAAATAGAAAAAGGAATAGGAAATTTTGAGTTTAACTAAAGGTAAACGCACATCAAATCCAAAAAAAAAGGGTTGATCCGGCGATTTGATCTAGGAAAGTGAAAGCATGATATTCGGAGACTCATCACGCTCATAAGTCTCCGTCGATAGATACAAACGACATCGTTTGGAAATAGGAATTGAGGAAGAGAGAGAACTCACCGGAGCTTCCAATGGCGAAGGAGACGAGGGAGAGAAATTGATAAGACAGAATTGAATGCTCAGAAGAAGGAAGAGGAATCTTGGAATTGAATATAGCGTAAATATACCGTTCTGATCAACGGTCACTTCTCTCTCTCTCTCGCTTTCTCTTAGAGATAAACAAAGGATGCAGAGAGAGAGAAAGCAACGTACATTGAATGCATATAATAAATCGATGAACCCTAGAATATGAAGGAGAGAGAGAATTTCTGTTTGTTTTGTGATCAGAAGCAGAGAGAGAGAGAGAGAGAGTGGAGAGGGGGGAAGTGTGAAATGCGTTAAAGGGTTCACCGAAAGGGTCCGAAAGTGGGGCTTTCAATCGAACCGGACCGCCTCTCTCCATTTATAAAGATTCTACTGCACTCTTTGTGATGCAACCAAAAAACGAACCAACCGACAAAATACTGTACATGCCCATATTAATGTGTATATTTTTTTTTATATTCGATCCAACTCATTACGAACGAAACACATATTTAGCGTAATCTCATAAATGAATACAACACATATTCAAGAAATATTTTTTTTTGGTATACCTTTATTTCTCCTTATAACCATTATATCCAATCTCTCGTATTTTTTCACTGGGACATTTGCACATATGCTCTTCGCATGTCCAAATCATCTTAGTCTCGCTTTCTTATCTTGTCCACTACAGAGATCACCCCCACTTTGCTTCAGGATATCCTAATTATTTCTAATATTATCGCTTTTAGTATGATGACACATCCATCTCAACATCTTCATTTTTGTAACTTGCATTTTCTGAACATGAGAGTTCTTGACTGGTCAGCACTCCAGCCCATACAACAAAGTTGGTAAATAATATTGGGACAGAAACTAGACAACGCTCGACTACCTGCTAACTTTTAACCCTAATCCTCGACTTTCATATATTTCTATCTAGGATCATGTCCTCGCTAAGCTACATGTTAACTAATCATCTCTCCCCAAGACTTCTTAGGCCTGCATTGTTGGAGGTTCTCACTTTTTTACAATTGATTTATGAAAAACTTGAATAGGATCGGAGTAATAAAATTAATCCATGAAAATGTGATCTATCCAACTCTCTCAAATTTGACCGTGTGAATGACCGAATTGTATATTAACTCAATTCATTTAAATTTGTCAAAACAACACATCTAAAACTTGAGTTAATATGAAATTCAAATTGATCCATGAAAAAATCTTGTCAAAACATATTAATATATTTGTTTGTTACATATATTATATGCATCCATATATAATAAAATGTTTTGTTAAGTAATTAAATAAATTATAAGAAACAAACAAAGATATTAAATTGATAAGAGTTAGACGAGATGAATTATAGTCCATTATAATTTGTTGGTGCATTTTAATATTATATTTATATATTATATTAAGGTGCATTATATATTCATGAGTTATATTTCTGCTATTTACTTCGATAGAATTTGATGTCTCATTACTCACATTAGTTGGTGAAAATGGGATCATTATCTTCTTATGTTAGTGGCATAAATTGGCAAGAATGTGGTCATTATTCTTGATGTAACTTGTGTAACCACAATGTCGCATTCTACCTCATTATGTCTTGTAACTCTTGTAACATCCAAGCCATAATTCTCCTATAACTCACCCACTTTACTACCCTACATTCATCCCATTGATGACTGATGTGCCCGCATCCTACGGAACATTTGACTCCTTTAACTAAGAATAATCGTGAGTTTTAAAGCAACCGTTGTTGTTTTGGTGGTATTTGTGTTGTACTTGCAGGAAAAGTGAACGAAAATGGAAAAAGGGAGAAAAAGATGCTGAAAATGGCTCAATTGGTTCCTTGTGACGACTCACATGATGAGTCGTACATAAAACTCATTTGTCAAATGCGATTTACACTATAGTCGTC
Organism: Jaltomata sinuosa; assembly: GCA_003996215.1. Classification (NCBI taxonomy): domain Eukaryota; kingdom Viridiplantae; phylum Streptophyta; class Magnoliopsida; order Solanales; family Solanaceae; genus Jaltomata; species Jaltomata sinuosa. Next base: position 1,417,358 of record QJPP01007233.1, read on the forward strand.
AACTTGAAACAGAAGGACGACAAGTATTGGGAGATAAAACGGTTAAGACAACATACCGTTGTCCAGAGAAACGAACCGTTTCTTTAACCGTTTCCAGAAGCAGAATGTTGGCTAACTTTGGGAGTTACACTGGTCCGTTGTGGATCAAAACGGACCATTTTGGAATCCGTTTTTTGGACACGACTTTTCTTTCCTAGACCAATCCGAATTTAATTTCTAATTGCCTATAAATAGGACTCTTAGGGTATTTTTTCAGTACTTCATTTCAGCGTATTTTTGAACAATTGTAGCGCTTAAAACACAAACAATACGTTGCTATTTTACTCTTGCTTTTTGGGAATTTTTTGCTCAAGTTCTATTGGAGAATTGAAGTAGGTTTTCATATCTTGTAAGGATTTTTCTTCTATTATGAATATCATTGCTTTTTATTCTTCTTTATTCATGAGTAGCTAAAACTTCCACAACTAGGGTTGTGGGAGCCATGGCGTAGTAACGATCTAAGGTTCTTGTGAGATTGGGTTCAATACATATTGCATAGTACGTTGTTAATCTTATGTTTTTAACGTTTTCTAATGATTGCAAACATTAGAACAAGTCTAGGTTTGATTTGCTTGAACAAAGGAATAAAAACTCAAAAAATTAGATTAACAACAAGGATTCGGGACTACTAACTCCCGTCTAATGATTGACGCTCGAGCGAGGTTAATCTACTTGGGGTATAAATTGAGTTTTGTAATTGTAATCCTTTCAAGTTCGAGAGAATTGAAAAGATAATGCATCTATTTGGTTGAGAAACGTTTAGACATAAGAACGATTTCAATTACTTCGTATTAGGCATATAAAAAGAACCCGGTTGAACTCTAACTCGATGTTGTTTGCGAAGCCATAGTGAACACATCCCTAGTTCACCTCTCATATTGATTTTTTACTCATAAAAGTTCGTTGTTTACTATTTGAAATATTCAAGTAGCAATTAAAGATTGATCACTAGAAAAACCCCCATTATCGAAAACTATTGATTATTAGTCATCTAATTCACTAACGACTTAATTTGCACCTTATTCCCTGTGGGATCGATCCCAACCTTTGTTGGATTCTATATTTGACAACGACCGCTTATGCTTCTTAATTGAGGTGTAATTTGGGCGTTATCAATGACAAAGAAGATTTCCTCACTTATAAATAGCGGTGTCTTGCATTATATTGGGTACAATAAAATATAGTGAAAAAACAAGATGAAATATGAGAAGTGTGGGAAAGTATTATAGTGTGTAGTAGTGAAAGAGAGAGTTGAGACAAAGAAAATATTCTATGTCTTCAACTATATTCACTATACCAAAGAGAGTTTTATATGTTGAAGAAATGTGTTCTTTTGTGGAGCTTTGAACTCTTCAACTAATCCGGAGTTGCTTGAGTTATACGACGTTGTTGAGTTGTTGTATCCTGGAGGAGACAAGTCAAGAGTGATATTGCTGGATCGGTGTAGATTATGCCGGAGTGAGCTTGAATCTCCTTAAAGAAAGCGAGATATCCGCGCCTCAGCCTAAATATTATTTATTCATATTTTATTTATTTTATTTCAACTGTAATTTGTGGTATATTACACCAACATAATTCAACACATTTCAATCTAAATAGACCTCTGAATGAGTTAATAATTCATCTATTTATTAATTATTTTGACCAACCTAAATTTAATTCAGTATGTCATTTGACACCCTAAACTTGAATATCACAAGCAAATTGATAATGGACCTTGAAGTTATACAGTGCCTTCTTTAACTGGATGAGTTCGATTTCAAAATTTTTAATATTAAACTTATTACGTATTTTTAATACTGTTTGTTTAACTTAATAATTATTAAAAAATACTGTAAATTTTACATAAAAATTTATGTGTCGCATTGAAAATATATTACATTTGAATTAACGCGATATCAAAGCACTGGATCCGCCTTTGATTGTACGTGCTTCCAGCTTAAAGGACCTTTTTTATACAATTCATAAGCATACTAATAACGACATATAAACAAAAATAAAGCAACGATTTTTTTCCCACTATTTGATGACTTTAATTTATTTTTGAACTTTTTGTTCCACTTTGCAGCATAATAATAGTCCCTTCTTGATGAATGTCCTTTCAATATTTTGTCTCTTTGACCATCTTTTTAAGTTGAAAACTTTAAAATAAAACAAATAATTAGAAGGGAAAAAAAGGGTTGCCTTTGATTGAGAACTTTTAGTGTCATGGTGCTTCTATCAACCAAATTCCAAATGTTCCTACCACAAATTATTCAAACTTTCACCAAAAGAAAGGACAAAAGAATATTGTTATAAAGCCTAATTATATGACCTTTTCCCAAGTTTGAAGTTTGCCTAAAAGTTAAAGTACTACTAAAAGTGATCACATATTTTACTCATTTGGTTCAAAGTGAAAAATGTAGATTAAGAACATGACAAAGAAATTACTATTCTAACTTTTTAATAGCAACTCGATCGAAATGAGTAAAAAAAAAGGCTTATTTATTTGAAGAAAAACTAAAGCACTTTTTTCAATTTCATCTAGTTGATTTATTTAACAATTCTTTTTTAATCGCTCGTTCGACTAACAGTTGTTGGAGGAGCAATTATAAAATGAAAATGGATGTAATTAAGTATTTTATACTTCTGAAATGCACTTCTACATTGATAAACAAAATGGCTTTATAGGTATGTGTCTTATTACGATATTATGATGTAGATCTATGTAATGATCTTGAATCGCTATTAGAAATTAACTTACAAACTACAATGAAAGTAATTATTTAGTATTTTTTATCAAAACGTTGTTGTACTTCTAATACTTGAACCTTAGACCTCTAGTTGAGAGGAGAAAGATCTCAACCGTTTCGTTGCTCCTTCGATAATAATTAGTCTAACTTAAAAACAAAGGGGAACATAATAGAGTGCACTCAAGGCTATGCTCTACTGGTCAATGAAGTGCATTGAGAATTTTGAGATCTCGGAATCAAATATTACGTGATTTTTTTCATTGCCCAAGCCTGATGATATTATTGTGTTATAGTTACTATCCTGATACTATTTTTGTTATTATTTGTTATTTCATGTACATCTGCTACGTACTTTTTTCTGGACTGCTTCGAACAATTTTTTTTGAGTCAAGGATCTATCTGAAATAATCACTCTACCTTCTTTAAATCACACTTTATGAAATTATATTAAATATACTATTGTTATTATTGTCCAAGTCGTGATAGATAAAGTTAACCAATATTTGTGCTTGTGAAATTAGTTGAGGGCGGAGAAAATAGATCAAGAGGGTGGTTGCTTGGCTCTTGCTGAACCATTAATCAAGTATGAAAATAAATGGATATAATTACTTCTTTAGAGACTATTATTCTTCGGCAATCAAAGATTGGATTAATATTAAGGAGTCATTTTTGTCTGTTTTTACAAATCTTTTATAAGTCTGCTTTGATATAATCGACATAATATTCATTAGACTAAATTAATTATTCTTTTCATTCCCTTTTCAAATTTCCATCAAAAGGTTTTTTCCCCCAGTCCTTTTCCATAAGCCAGACATCATTATTCATCTAACATGACTCAATCATTTGATTGAGCAATTAAGAAAAAAAAACAAAGAAAGAAACTAAAGATGCAAAAGTATATTAATAATATAGGTTTAATGAAATTAAAGCAATGTTAAATTATTCACTCCAAATAAATTAAAGATTAAGAAACAAATACTTTCTCTCCGTATGATTCACTAATCAAAATAATTAACACCCTTTGAAAAGAAAAGGAGCCAATGCATGATCATCATAATGATCACCAACAACTTTGATGCAAATTAAATCACCATTTGTAATATTTGTTTTTGATTGCCTTTTGCATAAACACATTAAGCAAATGTAGGTGTGGGGCAACTTTGCTTTAAATTTAATAAAATAGTGATAGTGAAATATCACCATGGAGTTGGTTGGAATTTATGGAAATTAAAAAAGCTATACTGACTTTTGCACACATTATATAAACAGAATTGATTCTTGAAGTTTCCTCTATCTCTCTTTTCAACAGTATGGATTTAATTCTGTATGGGCCACCAAACCTTGAGATGCTGCATTTTTGTTTTGCCTTTTTAATAATTCGATATTCGAAATTCACTGTTCCGATTAATTCAAATTTGCGTCATAAAATATATACTATGAGGAATTTTAGTGCTCCCTATCATTAATATGGACTCCATTCTCACACGAGATTTCTGAATGAAGGTGAAGAACCATTGACCATTTTATCACACTTATGGCTGACATACATTTTATTTTGTGACAATTCATAATTTCATGCTCAGGGAGGAATATGGAACCAATAGACAGAGAATATATATATCTGGTAGAATAATTGCGAGAGCCATATATAAATAAATTCGAATGTTAGATTTTATTTTTTATTTTTTTTAAAAAGAAGTTATAATCGAATCATACAATATTTGATAATTTAAGACTAACAAACCTAAATCATATTCTGAATCAGGGTGGCATATAAACGTAATTTCATATAAAAGTAACTTATTTTTCGAACTAATTTAACATTTGAAAACATCTTTTTCTTCATTAAACCTAAATATGTTGAAGATATTATTATAAATTTTCTGCCAACCTCATCAGAGATGCATTATAAATAATAATTAGTAAAGCAGTTTATTCTAATGATTCATGTTTTAGTCTACAACAGAGAAATCGTTGGAGTACAGAAGGAGTATTTCCTATTGGGGAAAGTAGACGTTGATGATTTCTTGTAAAGATGGTTATTAATGATTACTCGTAGTAGACTCCTTCGGTGAGAAATTAATTCACAAGGAAAATTAATAAAAATTTGTTAAATGGAGGATAATGAGGTTAGTTGAAAAGATTGATATGTCTCCAAGTTATATCAAGAGGCAGTTGAGAAATATGTTACGAAAATGCAGACAATTCTTTTTTTTTTCTTTTCAATATATCCTTTGGCTTTTGATTGAAAATGACTAATAGCAGAGATCTTTTCATTTTTATTCTTTTCATCACCCATTACTTATGTTAAGATCGTAGTAACACCAACATAAAAAAAAAAAAATCAAATTTTGTCCTACCGATTCAAAGAATAAGCTGCTTTACTGCCAAACTTCTTGTGGCTCCCAAAGTTCCTGTGATATAGACTTCAAAATTATTGTCATAGCCACAACCACAGTACTGTTGAGAAGGTGCGCCAAATTGTTACGAAAATTGGGAAGTCATGGTAGCCCACACAAATTGTTACGAAAATTGGGAAGTCATGGTAGCCCAGTTAGTTAGTTACCTTAACTTATACGTTTCTGGGCGTTAGTTTTTTAATACCGAAACAAACGATGAACACCATTCTACCGTCTGCTTTTATATCCTAAACTATAGATATGAAAGAAAAAAGAAAGATAGATATTCCCATGGTAGGAATAGGGCAGTTGCACTAAGGAAGAGAGCTAGGGATTTGATAAAGGTGATAGGACAAGGTTCCAAACCTGCCTTAGTCTCAAATAGGGCGCAAGCTAGGGACATTACTATATGAATGAGACTTCATCCTTATTACAAGCGATACCTCAAATTCCTAAAATGCTCCTCTAGTCCCGAGCTTGGTAAATAAGGCCGTGGTAAATTCTTTTCTTCGTGTTAGTACCAATAGTTTAGGAACTTATTCCACGTTTGCATAAAGTATCTTATTGCTCCAGTAGCATCGAACAAATAGTGGTTAAGTCGTTGAGAAGTAATATATAACATGAAGGGAAACCAATTTTTCATTTTCTGAATTCTCTAAAATGGTTACTCTAATACATATTTACAAATTTACAGCATCAAATTCACCTTCATTATTCAGAAGCGCCTGCTGAATTATTCCCAATCGACATCAAAGAAGCCAGCATCTTTCATTTCTGAGTAGTATACGCTCTCCAGATGCAAGTCATCCTCCTGCACACATGATTTAGAACAGTGTCCAACAATGTAAAGATTTTAGATAAATATATTTTAAGTTCTGTTTGAGCTTTGCAGGTCAAGGACAGAGATGGAGGGAAGAGGATGAATGATGAATTTATGATACCTGGAGAAAGTCCGCCAGAAAAGTAACATACAGAAGAGGAAGGTACATGGCATGGTAACAGATGACCGTGATATTGTACAACCTGTAATGCAAAATGAGGATCTCCGAGTAAACTAAAAGTAGCTGAAGCATACACTATTTAGTGAATTTTACCAATTTGATTTGCAAGATCGTTATTAATAGCATGAAAAAGACACTGCAACTTGATCTCAGCTGCTTCATGTATAAAAATCAGTTTATGTCAATTGAATACAACTGTTTGGATGTGATATAGCATGGATTTCTCCATTGAATATGAAATTAACACCAACATACCCGGTGTAATCCCATAAGTAAGGTCTGGGGAGGGTAGGATGTACGCAAACCTTACCGCTACCTTTGTGGGGTAGAGAGGTTGTTTCCGGTAGACCCTCGGCTCAAAAGAATTGTAATCAAAGCAAAGTGTAATGCTCTCAAATAATCGTTCGGAAAAAATAAAGAATGCCCTTAATAATCGCATTAGAGAAGAAAGAACATCAAATGACAAAAACTATAATCTAAATTCACTAAAGACGGTTTACCATAATCCAAATCCAGTTCCATGTGCCGCAAGTGCACATGCAAGCAAAGCAGTTGCATTTACGCAAAACATGATGGAAATGTAGTTCTGGAATGCAGGTCTTGCTGCAATGAGAGAAAGATATCAATAGTAAGGACACAATAGTATAAGCTCATAAAAGACACCAACATAAATTCATAAGATGAAACTCACCTGGCAACCTTTCTCTCCATCTAGAATGATACATAAAAAAGATGAGACCATACACTCCAGTTAGCAGCAACTTGTGAATAACCCATAAGGCCCATTGCGAGCCATTGGTGCTAACATCAAACAACTGAATACCAAATCCAAATAGGTAGATCCCCTGGGAGAATGAATAGCACGCATCAATACCCCTAGTATAATATAATTCACATAAATAAGGCATACTACTTTTAATAAGGATAAGGCACATAAGAAGCATCGCAGAGGTGCTGAATGCTGACACGAGGGTCCCTGATCCTCCTAGGACATAAAACAACTCAAAAGCAACTGAAATAATTTGGAACTAGGTCAATTCATCTAAAAGTTCAACGAGGATATAACCAGCAACATGACATGCCACAGAAACTTCCGACTTTCAAACTCATTTTGTGCCAGATAACTCCTCTTCTTTTGCTGTTACAACATAATTAATAATAATAGTGTCTCCCCTCTATCAACTTAAGCTTTCGTATGAGTTGAACGTGAACATGGTACCAAAGCATATAATTTTTTTTGGTTCAAATCGTTTTTTTGAATCTGGTAACATTACTTCTATATATCCACAGGTATACTACCACCAAAGGTGTAGTCCCCCTTCAAAAGTATTACAACTTACATCATATTGTTTACATCTGCATTCATAAAAAGTCTAAAACAATAGAGCACCTATTTCCCCATTGCAGAAGAGAGGTTTTGACCTATGTAGTAGATGCTACCTGTGTCAAGAAGATCAGTAAACAATTGAGCACCTATTTCTCCATTGCATATTTTCTAGGGAATGTTGGGAGTTATTCCTAAACCTTTGTGGTACTACATGGGAGATGCCTCAGAATATGAAAAGTTTACTGGAAGGTTGGCAGCAACAGGTGATACCAAAGGAGATAAAGCAGATATAGAGAACTATTCCATTGTGCATCTTATGGACAATATGGCTGGAGCGGAATAAGACTTGCTTTGAAGGGCAGAGAACTCACATTTCTAGCATTAAGAATAGATGTTCACAAAATCTGTACTTCTGGTGTAAGAGTGGCTCACTAGATAGTTTGAACCAGTATATGGATTCCTAGATGAGTATATTCTCATTCGTAGTGCTTACCTGTTCCCTCTTCCCTTTCCATGCAATATTCCTATATCCTCAACACTGGACACATCAGTTTCCGCATCCCCACTTCCCTTTCCCCTGCAACTTTTCTATTTTCCCACACAGGACACATCCTTTTTCCTCATAACATGATAAGAAAATGAACATTCGATTCTCTTTTTCTTCTCCTTCTTACATTATCCTAGCAGAAAAACCATATATGTGCCTCTAAGTCGCATAACTTGGCTTTAAGCTATTGCATGGACATGGTAACTGCAAGGATAAGCTACAAAAAAGTGAAAGTTCAGTGGTTAAACAGAACAAGATCACACCTTCAGAAATATGTCTAAACCTACTACAAGTGCTGAGATTAGGAAAGTCTGTGTTAGCGCTTCACGTCCACTTGAATGGTTCCCTTGAAGTAGAAAGGCTATCAAGCTTACTTCGAGAAATAGCATGCCAGATGTTGTGAACAAGGAGATGACACTCCACATGAATTGTTTCCCTGGAGCACACTCCCATGCCTGTGAGAAAAGTGGGTTAAAGAAGATAATGATAGACAGATAAATCAATTTAGCTTAATAGCAGGTAGATCTTTAGGCAAATGTGCACCAACCACTACAAATTGGACACCCGGAAGCATCCATACCAAAATCGAAATGACACATATGGTATTGAAATGGAGATACCTCTTCACGAGAACCAAAAGAACACATGTTTTTAGCATATAAAATAGCATCTTTGGAAAGCAAGAAAGAAGCTCTTTACATGGTCAAGCCCGTAAAGAGAAGCATATAATACATTAGGGACCAAAAACAACTCAAAAAATTGTCAATGTCATATATAATAGGACATCATATACGGCACCAACATCCATTGAGTTTGGGATCATTATGTATAGAAATGCTTTCCGAACAATTTACAGCCCCATACTGGAAACACAGTTGGACGATAACAGTCATCGCGTGAAGTCTTTTGCGGTAAGATAATTCTACATGACCATGCCATAAGCAGGATTTACTATCTTTTCTTTTGTTTCTTCGTTTTTGTTTTATTATTCCTCAGGAAACACCACTAGTAGCGTTGTGTCTTTACAAGTTGAAGGAAGCAGGAACAGACATACTGGCAAAGGAGGTCACCATAAGTAAGTCCAGCAAAAGCTGGAATACCATTCTCTGACAATTAGCAAGCAAGGGTGATCATAGGCACATTTCTCAAAGGATCAATCACATCTTTGTGGACAATCACTCACAAATCATAGCTAGAAACAACTCACTAACCACTAATTATACTCCCGCCGTTTCAATTTGTTTGTCTTACTTTCCATTTTAGTCCATTACACAAAGAATACCTCTTTCCTTTTTCGGCAACTCTTTTAATTCCAACTTTCCACGTGACATATTTAAGAGCACGAAATTAAAGGGCATTTTAGTACATTCTACATATCCTTAGTATAACACCACACGATTCAAAAGTTTTCTTTACTTTCTTAAACTTCGTACCAAGTTGAAACAAAGGGAGTAGCTAGAAACCAAAGTTCCATTTAGAGCAATAGTAAATGACGAATGTATTTTGTTTTTTAAAAAGGAACATTGCTTTGCTGCAACTTTATCAGGGAAAAGTAAGAGCAATCCATTGGCCGAGATAGGACCCTAGAAAGTTTTACATTTTCCTTTTCATCATAATCATTAGTGCTAATTTACTAGTCTCAATCCTAATTTCAAGACGTATGAACATTATTCCAGGTAGTACAAATCTCAAAACCAAGAATTACAAAAAGTTAGTACTTTATTACTTAACAGATTCAGTACCTGAAGAGAGCACCACGCCAAATTGAAGATGCTAACAAGCCAGAGAATGGCATAGAGAGCAGCTACTACATGCGATCTGCTATTGGAAACCTTCGAGAAGCTTCTCTTAGCTTGGGAAGCCAAGTATAGAACAAACAGTAGTGAAGGCACTATCATCAACACATTATGCCATAAACCATGGCACTCCACCAACCAACCGTACAACCAACCGCCTCCGCCGCCATCTCCGACCACCGCTGTTGCGGAAGAAGACGGTGGTAGCTCCGCCACTATGGATTCAACAGATCTCATTTTTTCAATCAATCATCAAAAGCCCTATCTTTAGCTAACTCGCGTAATTATCAGATGAGCCAAGTCTTGTTAGAAGAAAATTGATCGGGAGTTTGGAACCGGGTTAGGTAGAAAAATAGAATCGGATTCTTTTTTGCTCCGGTTTTTTTAATTGGAAAAACAAAAGTAAAAACTATTATTGCATCCACGTGTCAATCGCATTTCTAACAACTAAGCGAAATTATTACTGCTCAAATGAAAGCAAAATTATCGGTTACATCCTTTTCAATTTTGTCATTGTCATTCTATAGTTAATTTGTTAGTTGTTGTCACTCAATTTTCCTATTATTTACTCGGTCTCATATTATTTGTCTCAAATTATTTATTATAATTTCTATGTTTAATTGTCTCAAATTATTTTCATTTTATAAATTTAAGATAATATTTTTTTATTCTTAATAGTAATTGTTCTTGAACACTACAAACATTTCAATTATGAGATGATAACATATAATTAAATAGAGTAAATATTTAATGAAAAAAGATTACTCTCTCCAGACTATTTTATTTGTTGCATTTTTAGTTTACACGCCCTTAATTTGACTATCATACTTTTATTTATTTATTATTTTTAATCATTTAAAATATTAATCTCTTTTCAATAAATATGCTCTCTTTTATTTCGCTTCAATAAATAAAAGAGAGTTAATCTAAGCAGTCACAATATTGAAGTATGTGTATATATGTGCTTTTTACTTAGATTTTCTATGCTAATTAGTTAATATTTTTTATTTCCAAGAAAAACTATTACTAAGAGCAAAATGAGAAGATTTTCTCAATTATATCTTAATTTTATAAAATAACAACTACTAAGTATTATCTTGCACAATCTATTTTTAATCAGAAAGACACGCAAAGTGGTTCGAGGGTATTAAATTTTATTTTGTAAGACATTATTGTGGGTCTTCACAACCTTATCCCGGGTCTTTAACAAACAAGATCAACCCTACCGGTTATGCTCACGCGTTAGATTCAACGTCATCTCTGTTGAGTCGTATTTAATGTATCCCTATATATTTGTCATGCGTCATCTTCTGACTTATCTACCTGTTATGATCTATAATTTTTACCCCATATACAAGAATCTTCTTTTATTTGAAGATGAGCATGAAATATGCTTTGCACCCCTCATTATTTTCGTGCTAAAACACAACAGTAATCTACATTAACTAGTAGAGTACCATGAAAATAAAGTGTTTAACTTTATATTCTATCAGTGTAAACAATCTCTTAATCCAAAGATTTTTACATGTCAACCTTTTAAAAATGTGGATTTAAAATTTAGAAAATAAGATATATTATTTGTTATAGCGCGGATCTAAGATTTAAATTTCATAGATTAAATTTATAAGGTTCTTAGCGTTGAACTCATTGTATTCTTAAAAGGTATGAGTTTATATATCTGTTACTTTTGCCATTTTCGTAAACTTTTACACATAAATTTATACTCAACATTGAATACTTAGTTCAGATGAATTCGATATATATCAGTACCTAATACCTTGCAACCGCCCCTGAGTGAAAATTATTTACACTAACCGTGTATAATACCCAAACTTGAAAGAAAAAGTTAAGCAATTAAATATTTACTACTATATATATAGTTAACTTTCTATGGACATGACAATTAATTAAAACAACTCAATTATTTGGTATATATAACAAGACTTTTGAAGAAATGTAAATATATAGTGTGATTTTATTTTTTCTTAAGACAGTAGTTTATAGTGAATGAAACATGTGATTAGTAAAAGCAAGTGGATTATGGCTCTCTTCCTCCTCCTCATCCTCGTCATGGAGTTGATGAATTGGGTCAAAACTTGGAGAGTTATTAGCAGTACAAGTATCTGATCCATGCAGTTGTTGATGATGATCAAAAACAGTAGTGTTAGTGGAGTTATTGAAATTGCAGCTGGCACTGTTGATGAGGTTAATGTTGTTTGAAATAGAAGAATTGTTTGAGTAACTTGGCTGCAGAATTGCAATGTGGTGTTCTTCTTGTTGTTGTGAAAATTGAAAGGCATTTGCCATTGCATATCTGCTGTTCATTACCTGTGTCTGCACTAATGCTAGCTCTGATTGCAAGGATGCCACCTATAAAATAAATTTCCAAAATAAAGAATATACTAATATTGTAGTATTTTAGTTTGTCGCAAGATGTAATCTACTTTATTTTCTAGGTTACTATATCAATCTTTAATCTGTATTTATCTTTTAGGCGATCTTCTGACCATGCGTATGTAAAAGTTAAAGTACTCATCTAAGAATCGAGTAATGACTTCATAGTTCAATCTTTTAGAAACTTTATTATTTTTTCCTAGTTAAAACTATGTACATTACATAAAGACACAAAATCTCACTTCTTCAGCTTAATTAGTGTTGAAAATGACCATCAATTTTATTAATTCATCCACCTTATTTTATTAAAATATATGCTTTAATAGTTGTTTAAAATAATACTACTACTAATATTCACCGCGGCAAAGCCAGGAATTAACTAAGGGTATTCAAAAGAATCAAAAGTTACTAATATTAGATCGACATATGTAATTTTTTGACGAAGAATATTTGACTTTGACATTTTCTCGACATACGTAGTAGGCATTAGTAATAATTCTACCATGATATCAAAGCGACGAAGTATGTAAACCTGTTGTTGCAAAGCAAGAATGGTTGACACACAACCATAAACAGGATCGGAGAGCCTAGCCTGAGCTTCATAAGTTATAGTAACCACCGCGTCTTGCCTCCGGTTAGCCGGAATGTGCAACAATAGCTTAGACACATTGCTGGCTCCGAACACCTTGTGCACGGCTGCAAATCGAGCCGCGCCTTGGTCGGAGCCAAAGTAGGGTGCGAAAACGCACCCATTGATGCATTTCCTTCTCAAGAACTTACATGCACCGCATGGGGCCGTGGAAGCCACAATAGTCGCTGAGGCTTGTGGCTCCACGGCACGCTTTTCAGGACCCTTACGCTGGTTCTCCGATGCGCCATTACTTGGTGGCACATCCATGTGATGGTTTTTGCTAGAGGGAGAGTGAGAATTTACTAAGTAGTAATTAAAAGAGAAAGGGTGTTTAAAAGACTTGTGTTTATAAGGAAAAGAATGAACAAAGGCATGTAACTCTCGTGAAGAGTTGGCAAAGGTAAAGACCTTAAGGTTGGTGAGGGGGAAATAGGAATGTACTTCTTGGGTGTGAGGGGCATGTGCAAAGAGAGTGTCATGCATATGTACACTTTTTGGTACAATGTTTTCAAGAGTTTTCCAAGATTTATATTTCAGTGAAAAAATATAGTGAAGACGTAATTTTTATTAAGGTGATACAAAATATATATAAAAAGATATATACGAAAAACTGAGAAAACAATATATATATAAGATAAAACTATATATATTTCAGTTAAAAAATATATATATATATAATGAGTTATCTAATGATTTTTATTTTATATAATAGTATTGACTTGGGACAAGTTTAACTAAATAAAATAACATAGATAGTGTGTGTATATATATATATATATATTACATAAGACCGACCTAACTAATTACTTGGGATGAAGACGTAACTTTTTTTTTAATGTTTGAGTCAATTTGAGCGCACCTAAAATAATTTCATGGAATATCTGTTAGCTACCGCCTCCCGCTCACCATCAATATGTATCAGGTAACTCTTACCACCAAACTAAACTTAGACATATGAAAGAAAAATTAATGATCACCTAAGATCTCGTAGTTGATGATCTCCTTCACTTCATTGACCATTAGACCATAAATACCTTTGAGTACACGTAATTGTTATGGTTGTTGTTGAGAAAAAAATAACATGGGGGTTGGTTTGTGGGAGGTTGGGGTGTGTGTGGGGGGGGGGGGGGGAGTTTAAATTTGTTATGATTGAAGGGGCTGTCTGTGCAGGGAGGACACAAGATTTATGCTGCCCGTGGCGTGTGCGAAGGTGGAAACCATACAATATTTAGTTAATGATGAATATATCATGAAAACAATACTTATACTAGTCTACTATATCATGCTTTCTTTGCACTTGCAAACCTTTGCATAATCAACCTGTAGGCTGTATACTAAATTCTATTTCTCTCTCTCAAAGATTTCCTTCTATGAGGATGCATGTGCTCGGTAGGAAGGAAATGTTTTTCTAAAAAAATATGTAAGTGGGATTTTTATTAGTATTAGTTTTCTTGTATTCAGTACATATGTATATAAGCAGAAAATATTATTTTAAAAATATTTATATATAATCTAGACAAATAATATGAGAACGTGGGTAGATGCATGGTGGGGTGGGTACGAGTTGGGGGCTCTGGGTGGGGGGGGGGGATTAGAGTACTGAAGATAAAGTGTGTTGGATGGTGGGGATGACACAATCAATGTGGATGTCACTTGACGTTGTTTTCATTACTTTAATCGGAGAAGTCATTTTTCATATATTTAAGAAACTTGTGTTCTTATAGAAAATATTTTTAAATTTTTTTGACCAATCGAACATGAGAAAATTAATGAAATACATTTGCTACTCCAGGTCGAACACGCCCTCAGTTTCGACTATTTTTTAAGCATGTGGTACGGATTCAAAAAAATTAACCCAATAATTTCATTTCAAATTCTATATGTATATTGAGAAATATACAAAACATATTATACTATGTAAACTGTGAACCCAATATCACAAATAAATTGTGAGTTAAATCACAAGCGATAAAATTATAAAAAAATTATAAACTTTAAATTTTGAATACACATAAAATCAATTACATTTGTAATTGAATCAAAACGTTGTCCAAGTCCCTTAAATAACCCGTATACCAACCCAAGGTATTTAAACAGTTTCTATGATCCTAATACTATCATTGGATTGTGATTTATGGATAGCTTCTCCTATTTCAATTTTGAATGTCAAATGCTTAGCCCCCCTAAAATAAAATCACACACACAAATACATTTTAAAATCACACATTGAAACTCTTATATAATAAAAATCTTATAGTCTGTGATATTGTAATTTACTTTAATTATAATGGAATTTTAAGACTTTTATTCTACAAAAAGGTAATATGTGGTTCTCAAAACTAGGGTAATATGTGGTTCTCAAAACTAGATTTGTTAAAATATCTAGATGAAATTTATAAATATTACTATATTATATACATAACTAGTTGGCTATTGTCTGTGTTATGCACAAGTACGATATTCATACTCAAAAATTCTAGGATATGTATTATTATTATTTATAATTGAAAATTTTCATTTGTTTAGTTGATAATTTATATAAAAATATTTTAAGTTATTAATTTTGTAATTTATAATTTTTTTAAAATATATAATAAATTAAAAGAGAAAGTAATACAAACAAATTAAAACGAGGAGGGTTACAAAATTTGCTGAAGTAGTAAAAACTACTTGGGGTTTATCGTGCGGCCCAAACAAGTCCTCTAGCATTAGGGCAGGAACGGAAGAAAGTGCTTACGACAGACCTTCGTTTCCTTCTTCACCAGACCAAAGACACAAGAAAATTTGTAATATTTCTTCATAAAATCAGGAAAAAGGGCTGCAAATGACCAGCAGAAAGATTGTGCGGGACTTGTTTATCTCCAAACAGCCTATTTTCCGCCGAATATTAGCACCACAACAGGTTCTTACGGGGGCGGGGATTTTGTTATTTGCTTTCTCTATTGTAAAGCTATTGAATTTGTGCTTATTAGGTTCTATTGGTTCTTTAATAATTTGTTTTTTTTGTTTTTTATGTTTGCATTAGGTGGTTTCTGGTAGAATTACAACAAATTTGAGGTTGTTTGGAGCAGATAGGTATCTGGGTATTCGTCATTTCGGTGTGTTCAATGAGTTCTCCGACAAGGTTAAAGGCGAAGTAGGCAGGTATTTGCTATTTGGTGTTGCTTTTCATTTCAATGCTAGTTGAAAGACTATAGCTTTACCTATTTTTTCCCTTGTTAGTAAAAGAAGAAAAATGGATTTCGTGTGAGCTGGGAAATTTTGTTTCTGAGAATTAGAATTCCCTTTTGTACCTTTTTATTATGTGATCAGATGTGGGATTGCTATAAGTCAGATATCGTTTTATTAATTCGCTAAGATGCGCCAAAAATATGTGTCCAATCTGGGTATGTAGGCTACTTTTGATCTCCGTTAAAGTGTAAAGAACTATCTATACAAAGGAATTCTTTATGCCAAAGTATATGTGAAATAAAAACGAGATATTTATGTATCTCAAGTATTTTCTCATTGCTTTGAAAAATCCTACAGTTTCTTTGGTTCCAAATATTCTAGAAAAGAACATAGTGGACACATGGTTGCAAGCTTCTATAACCTTCATATGTCCATAGCCTCTAACATTATCTTTGGGATGCTCAATGCCTCAATCAATGTCACGTTGAGAGAATTCCACTGCCCAAATTATGAAGCTACTCTATAGTGTCACAGCAAGTGATCAACGTATGCTCGCGCCCTCTGCACTTAAATCTCCCACTTAATGTAATGCGTTTCTTCTTTATCGTATTGTATTTGTAAGGATTTCACTCCACGTGACACACCCAAGTAAAAGGAGCAACTCTTTTTGGTACCTTAGTATTAGAATCTCCTTTTACGATGTCTTCTTTTCTTCTCAATTAATTAGACCGAATGAACAAGATTTTAATGAAAATATACACACACTGACCCTCTTTATACCATCCTATCCTTCCCACATTCCGCCTCAATGTAACGGTAAAACTTTTTCTGGGAACTTCCACTTCTTCAGATACTCAATTTGAATAGCTCCCCAAGAGCTAAATTCTCATGATATTCCCTTGAATGATTTCTAACATCATGTCATCCACCAGCCCATAATTGCATCCTTGCTAACACCACTGAATAAAGATTGCATCTTCATGCCACATATCCAACCAAACTTTGCCATTCCCAATGACGAAGCCAATGAATCTCGTGAAGTCGTATTTTCTTTATAATCCCTTTTCTCAGGCGTGCTCGGTAAATGGCTAGTCGCTTCATTTGAAAATCATCCATTCAACTATCACCTTCTTCATAATTCATCTCTTTATGTGTGTATCTCTACCACCATTTCCGTACATGGCCATATTAAATACATTAGTCTCCTGACCTTAAACTTCCCTCCCTAACGGACATTATTTTCTTTTGCTCCATGAAATGATGTTTCTTGTGGCAATGTTATTCTTCCTATAGAAGATTCCTAATCATTTTTTCCAATGTCCGAACTATTGTCATACAAAGCAAGGATACACACGAAATATGTGGAAATGCTAGACAATGTAGTTTTTTCGAATATCTTAGGTCTATTAACCAGGGAAATGGAGAGATTGACGAAGATGTCACCCACCGTATTGGTCCAGGGCGGATGAAATGGAGGCTCACATCCGGAGTCTTGTGTGATAAGAAGGTGCCTACTAGACTTAAAAGCAAGTTCTACAAAGTGGTGATTAGACTAGCGTTGTTGTATGGGGTGGAGTGCTGGCCAGTCAAGAACTCCCACATTCAAAAGATGAATGTGGCGGAGATGAGGATGTTGCGATGGATGTGTGAGTTTACTAGGAGAGATAGGATTAGAAATGAAGATATCCGAGATAAGGTGGGTGTGACGTCGGTGGAAGACAAGATGCGGGAAGCGAGGTTGAGATGGTTCGAACATGTAAGGAGGAGAGACACGGATGCCCCAGTGCGGAGGTGTGAGAGGTTGACTATGGATGGTTTGAGGAGAGGTAGACCGAAGAAATATTGGGGAGAGGTGATTCGATAGGACATGGCGTAGTTGCAACTTACCGAAGACATGACCCTAGATAGGAAGGTGTAGAGGATGCGGATTAGGGTAGAAGGTTAGTAGGTCGGAGTGCGACTATGCTAATAGGTAGGAGTGTTTTTGTCTTGTTGTTCGTACTAGTAGTCGTAGTGCTATGCTTGTAGATTCTTGTTCTTGGATTTCTCGTAGTTTTATTTTGTGGTAGTGTTGCTTTGTTACTATCTGTTGTTTGTTGCTACCTGTTATCTCTTGTACTTCTATTACGTCTTTTTCTAGACTGTTTTGTCTTGAGCCGGTGGTCTATCGGAAACAGCCTCTCTACCTCACCTCTGAGGTAGAGGTATGGACTGCGTACACTCTACCCTCCCCAGACCCCACGCTGTGGGAATACACTGGGTATGTTGTTGTTGTTGTTGATTACTGCATCTTTATCATTAAAATCTCCAACAGAAATGGCTACCTTTCATTCGTTAGTTGACAAGATCTGTCGAAATGCAGTATCACCAACCTGATTCTGGACATTTCTTTTTGTTTCCTTGGGGGTGGGTAGTATGGGGACATGTTGATATCTTTTGAAGTGAGAAGGTAGAGAATGTGACTATTTCTCAACTTTATGACTATCAAGTTTCTAGCTGTTTGTGTTGCCCTCTCCATCTATTTGTTTCTAAGGTTTTGTTGGGGGTGTCTCAATGCTTATGGCTGCAGAAATCAAGAATTCCAACAGTCAGTCAAGGTGCTGAAGGAGAAAGCAGAGGAGTTGAAAGGAGTGAAAGAAGATCTTAAAACAAGGTGCCTTTTTAATTCCCTTTAAATGTAATTTTAAAGTGGCTTTAGCCTTTTCTTTAAGGGGCTGAGACATACTGTTGTATGTCAAGGCTGGCAGAATTACCAATGACGACCCTGAAATGGTGAACTGGCAAATGCAGAACGAAGCAGACAACTGAGCAGCTTTACAAGCATGTCGATGGTGTTTGGACGGAAGCTGAAGCTACGGCAAAAAAGGTAATAGTGCACCCTCCATCAGTCTCTCCGGTGCTGGTCTAATATTTCATTGCTGAATGAGATTATCCAAAATGAATGCTGCCAAGCATGTATTTTTCCTCAAGACTGTTTTTGTAGATGTTCATGGCTGTGCAAAGCTGCTTCAACTACAAATCACTCCGTGAAGGCTAGATGTTTATTTTGTATCTTTGGTTGGAACAAACTGTCCTATGTAAATAATGCTGATGGCTGATGCATAGCTAGCCTTTATTTACTCTTGTATATAATGCTTTCCCTTGAAGCCAGTAATAAAACACCTTCATTAAGAAAAACATTGATCTTTCAATCTCCGAATCCTGAAAGTTCCTTAAAAATTGTCAAGTTTAGTCATGCCTTTTGAGTTCATATAAATTGTCTTGTAGGTTTATGCCAATGTGGAGGAAAAAATATCTGCTACTAAAGAGGAGGTTGGTAATTTTTTACTGCTCTCTTTAGCACATGTCATTCTTTAAGGAAGTGACAGTTAACCCTGATTCGTATTTAGGTCAGGGGAAGTTTTCGGACGGGGAAGGAAGAAACTCCAGGATCAAGTGGTCATTCAGATACTTCTGGTTCAAACACCAATGGAAGTAGTGAGTCTGCATCAGCAAAAACTCAACAGGAGCAGCAGCAGCAATCTTCTTCCAGTGATAATGCAGAAACCGTTTTTAGCAAGGTTAAGTCTGCAGCTTCATCCTTATCATCGAAAGTCTCACCAGCCTTCCAGAAAATAAAAGGAGCAAAGCCTGTTGACTTAGCCAAGAAGGGATATGGCATCATATTGGATGAATTGAAAGGTACTCCAGGTAAGAGAAAGCGCCTTGAACATTCTTCTCCCTCACAAGAAACTTCATCAAACTTTGAGAGGAGCTCAAGGACTGATGTTGCTGTCTTACCGTCAAAGCAATCGAAATGGAATAAGAAATGGGAGTCATTCAAGGAGAAAGTAATTTTCTTTCTTATTAGTCCCTGTTGAGATGTGATTGAACATGTCTTTTTCCTCTCATAATCCTAATGCCCTGACTTATTTCCAGATGCAAGGTCACCCTGTTTTTAAGCGCTTCACTGGCATGAGTGAACCTGTTGTAACAAAAAGCCAGGAGGTACTTCCTTATTCTCAGTAAAATTTATCTTTTGTGCTGGTATATATTTTCATTTTCAAACTTTGTCATCTGCTATTTAACCCAATGAGGATATACATTCATTGATCTAGAAAGCATTTATAGGTGAGAATTTTTAGCATAAAACCGTTTAGCTGATAGCAGCAGCAGTGAATTTGGATTGAATTTAATATGAAGTTATGAAATATTTATGTGGTAGGACAGATTGCAGAAGATATTCGTGAGAGATGGGAAACAAGTGATCATCCCGTTGTTCATAAAATCCAAGAGTATGGTTATACATTCCAATTTTATTGCTGTGTCCTGGATATAATTCAATTTATGATCAACTTATAATTTCCATCTTAATGTTACAGTATAAATGAAACGGTGTTTGGAGAATCAACAGCTGCTTTGTCATTTAAAGAGATCCGTCGCAAAGATCCGTATGATTACAGCCTTTGTTTGCTTGATTTTTCATTATCATTTTTGGCTTGTTTAAGAAATTTGAAGTATTTCTTGTGAAGGTCATTCTCTTTACCTGAATTTGTTGCTGAGGTTCAAGAAGTGATTCGACCAGTTCTTGGAGCTTTCTTCAAAGTAAGTATTCACAAGTTCACTATAGCTTATGGACACATGCACACTATTTCTCGTGTGGGGTGAAAATGGGGTATGGGTTAGTCATTTGCTTGGTTCACGATTAGTAGTGGGTGGTGCAACCTCTCCATGTCTAGTTTTCAACCCCTTCATAGTTGGACAGAGAGGAGAATGCATGTGTCTTTACCATATAACCCTAACGGATGGATAAGTACCTCAGAATTAAATCAGTAGGGTCCATCTTTACCTTATCCTCCCTTTGCCTGCCTTGATCCGAGCTCAATTTTATCTTCTCACGTTGATATACTTAAATATGTTATTTTTTCATCTTCTTTCAATGATGTCTTGCCCTTTGGGTCGTCAGGGAGATACAGAGGTGTTGAAGAAATATTGCAGCAAAGAGGTAATTGAGCGGTGTAAAGCCGAGCATCAAGCTTTTGATAGCCAGGGTATCATTTTTGATAACAAGGTAAGAAAACTGCAAGTTATGGTATTGGCTTCCCTTTTGAATATTTATTTACACTGAAGGGGAATAACAATAAATGAAGAGTGCTGTTCTGCTCAAACTTCCAGTGTTATAATCTATACTCAATGATTTCTATTAGCATGTCAGACAAGGTCAAAAGTTAGTAAAAAATTGATAGAACTAAAATTGTTTCGTAATTTTGAAATAGCCAGGACACTGTAGATGATTACATTTTTATGCTGATCCCATGGGCTTATTCTGTTAATGTGAAGATACAAATTTGTGAGTTCTGTGCTTGTCAAGTTAAGGTCATTAATCCTTGAAACTTTTTATGTTTAGATGCTATTGTGGTGATAGATTCAGAATTGTTGACCCTGACTAAAACTATGTGACTTCTGTCATGAAACTTGTTCAACAAATCTAAAACCTTGTAGAGTGGTATTGTTTTTGTTATTTTTAAATGCTCTGTTTTTGTTTCTTTGGGGGTGTAGGGCGTCATTAGTTACAGTTTTTGTTCACACTGCATTCAGCTATTTACTGTTTCTCATTGGCCTTGATCTAAGCATTGGACGCTGCATTTGCTGTAGTCGTGGCCTTGATTTAATTCATCCCAGATTTCCCACTTTTCGCTGTAGGAAAGACGCTCAAACTGAAAATTCGGCATGAAACTTGTGATCTCTCATTTTGCATCTCATGGTATACTACATTAAAGGGGTTGATTAGCTTGGGTTTAGTACTAATTGGTTTCTCTAGCATCAAATTTCCCTTTTCCTCTCCTGTGGTTTCTGTCCATGCTACTAGGAACCTGATAATCCTACTGAAAATGAGTTCTTAACACTCCCCACCAAAGAAAAAAGGGTGGCGGCGGACAGATCCAGCCTTTTTATTTCTGCGCACTTCTATATGCACGTATAAAATGTCTAAACAATCTATATGGTTAACTGCTCTCTCTCTCTCTCGTTCTGCAGATTTTACATATTTCGGACGTTGAAGTAAGGGAGACAAAAATGATGGGAGACAGTCCCATAATCATTTTGGCGGTAAGCATCTTTCCTCATTCTTTTTGATGTCTGGACCAGTGCAC
The DNA here is from genome assembly GCA_003996215.1 of Jaltomata sinuosa. NCBI lineage: Eukaryota > Viridiplantae > Streptophyta > Magnoliopsida > Solanales > Solanaceae > Jaltomata > Jaltomata sinuosa. The sequence goes on from QJPP01007233.1 coordinate 1,439,526, forward strand.
CTCCTGAAAGGGCTCTCTGCCTAACAAAACTCGAAACATATTATATATAAATGATGGAGAAACCCTGAGTAATCTTTCTTTGAAATTTTCACAGTTCCAGACGCAACAGGTCTACTGCATACGTGATAAACTTGGTTCAATTAAAGAAGGGGGACAGGTAAGATATTCTTCCCCCGTTTTAGGTTGATATTATTTAATGTCCTGCATTGGCTATTCAATTAATTGACCCTGCTGGTAAATGTGGTATTTTATATCGAATTGCATCATGTACAGACTTCATCATATCAAATTGCCTTCTTAAATCTTTGTGGTCAAATTGTCATTTTTCATACATAAAAGCGTGTTACTAGAAAAGGTTCGTCCTTAGAAAAGCTTCTTTATTGAAACATCTTTGTTGCTCTATAGAATGATCCCAATCTACAGTAGCTCATCATCAAGGCTAAGACTTCTGAATTTGAATTTTAACCCTGGTACGGCTAAATCTTGTTACTGTATTTAGGATACGATACACACGGTATACTATGCTTGGGCTATGCAACTAGTAGAAGCAGAAGAACTCGGAGAAGGAGCGATCCACCCTATATGGAGGCTTAAAGAGATGCAGCAACTTGGTGTTGCAGCCCTTATCTAAATCAACTCATCATGGTGGGTGGATAATGTTGCTGTCCGCGCCTTGTTCATGTTCTTGCACTTAATTGTGCAGAAAATTTTTGCAATAAATTTTGCCTTTACCTCAGTTGGACTGGAGGCATTATTGTATTCAAATTAATTTAGTTAGGAATTTTTTTTTTTACCATTCTTGTGAATGTACTTGAGCAACATGGCACGAAGTTCCAACCATGAACACTGCATAAGTAGAATATTCATGTTATGGAGAAGAACTATATTTGTTACCATTTAAGTTATATATGGACTGACTGTATAAAAGTTTATTACACTACCAGAGTGTAGTTTTTCTTGATATATCGAATAACTTACCAATCATAGAGATGTCCGTGCTAGCACATGTCAAATATATATTACTTCGTGGCATTGATTACAATTTTGAAAGTCAATTAAATTTTTTAAGTATATTTTTTAAATCTTTTAAGTTGTTAATTATTGTGATTTATAGTACTGTTTTTTCTGTCTTAATTTATGTGTCACTGATAATATTTTGAGTTAATTAAATTTTTATGTCAATTATATAACAGATTAAAAAAAAAATACAAAAAGTATAAAAGAAAATATTTAAACAGGTAGCACAAGCAGACATGGCGCCCTTAATAGGTAGGTATGTAAAGAAATATCCAGGAAGTTGAAATTAGTGCTAATAGGGCAAATTACACCAAAAGTTCCTTTAAATGAGTAAATGAAAAGGAAAAAGGATCCTCTTTTTTGTGTGTGCTTTCTGCAAATAAAACAACTTTAGAGGGCATTTTGGTAAATGACTTTTTGCCTCAAAAGCAGAAGTGTCAGTTTTAGCTTACTGTTTCCTTTATAGTAGCTTCTATACATAGCTCTGGCATTCAATCTTGAAGATATTGCGGATCTTTAATTTATGATTTCAAATATGATATTTTCTAATTTTTGCTTTTGTTACTTGTTTAATGAAATCATGTGGATCATTTTATCTATCTTAATTTATGTGACATAATTCTAATTTTGAGGGATAAATAATTTAATTTTGATCATAATTTTGAACTTAAAATAAAATTTACATATTTAGAAATTATATAATAAAAAAGTAAATTATAAGGTAAAATAATTGACAATTCAATCAAAAGAAAACTTGTTTAAATTTTGAAATTCAAAAGGTGCCCTTCTAAATTGAGATAAAGGAAGTTATTTCGTTGACATAAGTGTAGAGAATTTTTATCACGTTCAATATAAGTTCTGTAGAAATTAAGTTATCTGACATAAATTTATCTAATATGAGTTCCGTAGAAATTAAGTAATACAATATTAATTGTGTATTATTTAATTTGTTCGACGGAAGTTTAGAATTTTTTTTGTCTCACTCTATATAAGTTCTATATGATAAGTTATGCCTCTGACAACATGATTTAGGGTTCTAAAATTGAATTTTATCTCGCTCGAAATAAGTTCTGTTGAAACTAAATTATGCTTTATAGACATAATTTGTGAATTCTGAATTGAACTTTTTAAACTGTCTTATCGGTACTAGTTTTGTAGTGAGGGGTAAGTTATGCCAAAGTTATGTGTGTTATATTATAATACAAAATATGAATTTGTGTGGAGCAAAAATTATTTATTATTTTGATATTAAAATATTTTCAGATATTATTTTTTAGTTAAAGTGCTGAAGAAACAAATATTAAAAAATCATCAAATAATTTTTAAAACTTTTGATAAAAAATTAATAAAAATATTTTTTAAATTAGTTAATTAAATACAAATAATTATTACCTAAAAATATTTTCGAAAACCTTTGATAAAATATAGCTTTTAAAAATTTGGCCGAACATATTATGAGTTAGAGCCAAACCAAATGAGAAGGGCACACGAAGCTTAGTAGGCGTTTGCCCATAAAAATTAAAAAAATATATTTTATTTAAAAATTTTAAAGCTGAAATTGTGTTTGGCCATAATTTTTATAATAATTATCTAAATTTCGAATGTGCTTTTTTAAAAAAGCATAAAAATATAATTTAACATGAAATATAATTTAAATAAGATTATTTTGTGAAAAAAATTTAAGATTTTTTAAAAAGAAAAAGTGAAAATAGTAAAAAACAAGTATTCGACTATTTTTCTAAATTTGAATATAACTTTAAGTTGTATTTGTAATTTTCATGATCAAATAAAATTTTTAAAATAAAATAAATTATTATTTTTAAATAAAAATAAATAATATTCATGATCAAATAGCTCCTCAAATTGTTGAAACAACAATAACAACAACAATTTAGTTAGTATAGTGTTACAATTGAAAAGAATAAATACACATAAAATTTATCTCTATCTCGTAAAGGTAAAAAATTATTTTCGTCAAATGCTTAGATTGTTGGGAAAAAAAGAATACTAAATAATATTTAATTATTAAAAATATAAATAAAGTTTGAGCCATGCTAGACAGTGTCTTAAAAATTTATCTCCACAAGAGACTCAGGTCTCAGGGTGTGGAACAATCGAATTAAAATAACAAACCCAATAAATATGAAAGAGGATAAAGTATGATGAAAAGATTGTTAAATTAACTTTTCTTTGTTCAAACAAGAAAAATATTTTTAAAAAAAAATTAAAAAAAAAACAATTTATCTAGCTAACGCAGAAAAAATATAGTAAAATTTATAAATGACATTTCATATTAAATATGTATTTTTATTCTTTAATACATCTTGTATTCACCTTTACTCGACATTCCCGTCCTACCTTCACCTCTTATTGTATTTTTGTTTAAATTATATACAATTTTTCAAAAGATTAAATTAAATCCTACTTATTTTCTTGAAACATTCTTCGTAAAAATAATTTTTTTTGTATCAAATGCAAGTATTAGAAAAAAATTGTACCACCAAAGATATCGACCCATTTGATCGTGAATATTATTCACTTTATTTCAAAATATTTATTCATTTTATTCTGAACATTTTTTTGGCTATAAAAATACCAAATACAACTTAAAGTTGTATCTGGAATTTTAGAAAATCACTTTATTTGGACTCGCTTTTTAATTATTATTTTTCAAAAAAAATCTAAATTTTATATTTTCATAAAAAATTAGATTTTTTATTTTCATAAAATAATTCCATTTAAATTATATTGCATGTTCAATTTTTATTTATTTATTTGAAAAATACATTTGAATTCTAAATATTAACTCTAAATACTATGATCAAACATAACTCTAAACTTCAAAAATTTCGAATAAAGTGAATATGATTTTTTGATTTTCATAGCCGAACGCCTATTAAATGTGTCAATGACCTCCAAAAATTGCCAATGAAACATTGAAACCTGTCTCTTGTGCATGAGCCATGAGTCAATGTGTGGCTTGATGTGGCAATTAAATAGTCATTTGTGTATAACTTTTCCATGAAGCTAAAGGGGTCATTTGATAGAGTGTATTGGAGAAAATAGAGAAAAGATATTATTTTCCTTCTTAGCTATCACAAAAAGTTGATAACATACTTTAATTATTGATGTGACCTAATACACATCTACACTATATAAAAGTGAATTTATTTACCCCTTCGTTGATTCAGACCCAGATTTAATGAATTACGTGTATACAATTCACCCCCTCGTGATGCCACATAGGAAATCAATAACTAATTAATTTATTTACCCTCAATTTAAATTATTTAACCCTAATCCGACCTAAACCCTATACTTTTCACCCAAATTCATCACCCATTTTATTTTTACCTAAACCCATCCTAACTCGTTTTATTTTCACCCAAATATCTGGGAAAGAGTAAAAGACTCATCAGATCCTAATCAAATCAATGAAAACACTTTAAATCTTATTCGATTAGATAGAAATTTTTCAGTAAATCTCTTCTTTTACATCTGTAATAGAAGATTTTGCTTTATTTGAAAAATCTGCTGGTGTGGGGTTATAATCGTGGAGTCAAGTTCAAGAAATTTTGTAGAGAATCGTGCAACATTGAGTGTGATTTTGTGAAGAATAAGTGTTACTCATATCAATTGTTAAAAGGTAATCCCCATAACTCATTAAATATGTGTTTTTCATGCGATTTGAACTAGGGTATTTTATCTGTTCCTTAAATTTGTTTCGATCTTTCACTGTATATGCGTGGGTAAAGACTTCAACATGTAACAAACTAAGTGTTTATACTAAAGATTATAGCATAGTATGAGTTTTTCATGCGATTTAATCTAGGATTTTGTAAATCGTACTTAATTTTTACAATGTAAATGATCGGTTAAAGACTTCAATATATTGTTACACTAATAATTGTAGCATAGTTGATTTTGGTATTGTGAGATGTATTATTATTTTAATCGGGGTAAAGGGTTCAAAATTGATTTGTTTAAACTATTTTCAGGTGGTTAAAATGTTTGATTTGATTAGTTTGAGATTTTACCATAATGGAGTTTTAAAAATAAATAAAGGGTATAAACCAGAATATTATGAATGTGGTATTGTAACTGAGTTTTTGGATGTTGATATAGATGTTGATATAGATAGATTGTCTTATTTCAAAATACTGGATTATGTGAAAGAATTAGGGTATGACCCTGGACTTTGCTTAGTGTATGTGAGATTGTCTAGTAGTGCAATTTTTATAGAAATTAAATAAGGCAGGGATGCTATTGAAATTTGTGAATGTTTGAGTAATAAAGATTTTTTGGATGTTTTTCTATATCACATGGTTGAAGAGCCTCGGGTGGTCCCACTCCCACTTTTATTAGAATATAAGAACCATGTAGAGAAAAAAAGTGATGATAAAAGGACTGGTCAAGCCAATGAGAGTGTTGAGGGATCATCTTTTGATGCTCAAAACAATGTCCCATCTTTCGAGGCTCCAACCTCTCCTTCTGTCCAGCCTGCAACTTTTCCAAATATTCCTCCTCCTTTTCAGCCTTCCACTGCTCCCCCTTCTTTTGTCCTCTGTCCCAACTTCATCAACTGCTGTTGCTCCAAGAGCACCTACTGTTGGAAGATGAAGGGGTAGAACAAATGGTTCAGCTTCAACTGGAAGAGGAAAGGGTAGAACAAAATGATTTAAATTGTGTTGCTCCAACTGGAAAAGGAAAGGGTAGATCAAAAGGCTCAATAGAAAAGGTAATATAATTTGACTTCTCTTATATGTTGTAAATTAGTTATTTTACCTAATATTTTTTTAACTTTTTTATGGTGGTGCTACTAGCAGCAGATCAAAGATGGTTGAAATGGGTGTACTTCCCACAAAAAGTGAATTTTTTATTCTTAATGTAAGTTGAATTTATTATAATGTGACCTAAGCATTTTTTAATTTACTACAATTTAACATTAATTATTTTTATTTGAGCAGCCTGAAATGCGCAGTGAAAGATTTCAAAATGTGAAGTCTTCAGCAATTGTCACTGGAGATCTTGGACATACACCAGAAAATGGTGTGAAATAGAAGGGAAAACAAGCTATGACCTCTAGGTAACTTCAAAAGATGAGGAGAAAAAAGCAAATGGAGACAAGGTCCACGACTGCATATTTGAGTCAAGAAAGTTCTAATGCTCACATTTAATGGTATTTGCTATGTTTTTGACAGTTATGACTGCAATATAAATGTTGGTGTTAACTAGTTAGATCATAGTACTGATTTGACAGTTGTGACTGCATTTAAGACATGCTTTGATAGTTGAATAGCAGTTGTGACTGCATTTTAGACAATGTTTGATAGCTGAATTGAATTGACAGCTGTGACTGCATATTATTAGTTAATGTTGGTTGTTCTATGTAACTATGTAGGCAGCTGTAACTGCACTTCTTTTGGTTAATGATTATGCAGCTTTGACTGCCACTTTATTTAATATTTTGTGTGTTTATGATTGGTAGTTGTGACTACTTATGTCACTGCATTAGTGCAGTAAATATGTGTGTACTTATTACAGTAATGTGTCTGGTTAGTGCAGTAGTTATGTGTCTACTTGGTGCACTTATGACTATACTAAATGTGCATTAGTTGTGACTACTTGTGCTACTTGTTATTTTATGACTAAACTGGAGTGCATTATATGCACTAAACCTGTTGTTACTTGCACAAAATGTGCAATTTATGCAGCATCCAAAAGAACTAAGTTGCACAAGGATATAAACAACTAACAAAAGAAAGAGAGACAAATGAACCAAAATATTACCAATTCATTGCATAAGAGTTCATTACAACAACAAAAAATCATCAATTCCAACCACTTGCAAAATGTCAAAAGCAATTACATTAACAGCTTATGGCAACCTCCATAGATTTTCTTTCAAGTACATACTTTGAAATACAAGACCTATACCTAAAATACAAACACACAAGAGAGTAATTCAAAGTTGTTTCTCCCTTTTCTTGGACTTAGCCAACTTGCTTTTCCATTTCTTCTCATTTACTTTCATCTTCTTCAAATCATCTTCGAAATTGTCCAGTTGCAGCTCTATTTTATTCATATTTATTTTACTTTTCACAAAATTGGTTGTCCTAGTATGCTTGTCATCAATCTTTTCAGAAGCTTCAATTCTTTGCTCAAGCTCACCTATTCTTTTCCATAGTTTAGGAATCACAAATTTGAATCTAGAATCAATATAGTCATCCTTCGAGAGCCAAAAATCGCATGATTTAGCAATCTAAAATGAATAAAAGTAAGAACAAAATGAATTAATGTGACATTTCTTCAAGATCATCCATTGAATAGAGATTCACTTACACCATAGTATGGACAACTCCAATATCTTCTACCAGGATTTCTTGGGGTCCAGGAGGTCATCAATGACAGAAGAAATCAATGTTTGCATCGCACTTCTTTCAACTCATGATCTTCCTCTTCCTTACAAAGTTTACTCAAGCTTATTCTAGCCATTATACCTTTGATTAAAAAAATTAAACATGAAAATCTAATCAGACGAAGAATTACAAAAAAATCAAAAAAAAATTTGGGGAAAAATCATCAAAAAATCTGGAAAAAAATTCGTTGGGAAAAAAAAGAGAAGATAAAATTGTAAAGGAAGTGTAATTTAGTTACCTTTGCTTCAAAAGAATGGACCTTGAACTTCGATTGGGGAAGAGAAATTGGGGGGAAAGAGAAATTGGGAAAGAATTAGGGTTCTTGAGAATGAGATCGGATAAAAGAGAAGTGATTTGGGTTAATATTACCGTTGGGTTAATATTTGTAGAGAAATTCTTTTTTTTTTTTAATTTTTTTAATGGTGTTGACGCGCTCAAAAACACTGAGAAAAATGCGCCTGGGTCTGGGTCAACGAAGGGGTAAATAAATTCACTTTTATATAGTGTAGGTGTATATTAGGTCATATCAATAGTTAAAGTGTGTTATCGATTTTTTCGTGATAGTTTAGGGGGAAAATGATGTCTTTTCTCATTTAATATATGCATTAATTTTATGTATTATAATACTCTTATTTGATAGTAGTATATTTTTTAGTTTATGTATAACTAATGATTGTATTATTAATACACTCTATTATATATTGAAGTATGTATTACTAATATCATAGATTTTTATGTATTGAGGTAATTTGATAAAGTGTATTTATAAAAATAATGTATTCATTATTCTTGTGTATTATTAGTATCTTGTTTAGTACTGTATTTTTTTAACTTATGTATAATTAATGTTTGCATTAGTTATACAGTTTATTGTGCATTGTGGTTTGTATTATTAATATCTCAAAATTCATGGTATTAGTAATACAATGAATTCTAATGCATGCATTAGCATAATTAAAGACACAATTGCTCCTTAAAACTTTTTCCATATCCTTTTCATTATATTTGTGAAGGATATCATTTGTAAATATTTTTTTTTTAAAGTATGTAACGCATGTCATTTTTAATACACCAAATCAAACACTGTATAAGAAAAATCTCGACATAACTAATGCAAGTATAACTAATACCAGCATTATTAATGCAAGCATTACTAATACACCATATTCTACACTATTTTTATACACTCTATCAAACGACCCTTAGTGATACAATGAGTTCTAATACATGCATTAGCATAGTTGAAAATATAATTGTCCCTCGAAATCCTTTCACATTCTTTTCATCATATTTATGGAGAGTATTTTTGTAAACACATATTCTTTTAGAAAAAATATACAATGCATGTTATTTTTAATATACCAAATCAAACACTGTATAAGAAAAATCAGCATAACTAATACTAACATTACTAATAGAAGCATTACTAATACACCATATTCTACATTATTCTTATACACTCTATTAAATAATCTCATAATTTTTGAATAATTATTGATTGATAAAGCGTATTAGAAAAATAATGAATACATTATCTTTATTTATTATTAATATCTTGTTTGATACTCTATTTTTAACCTCTATGTATAACTAATGTAAACATTAATTATGTATTCTATTTTTTGTATTAAAGCATGTATAATTAATATATCAAAATTTATGATATTAGTAATGCAATAGATTCTAACGCATACATTAGTATGATTAAAGATAAAATTATTCCTCAAACCTTTTTTTACATCTTTTCGTCTATATTTGTGAAGAGTAATTTTGTAAATAAAAATTATAGTTTTTTAGAAGTTATGTATTGTATGTTATTTTTAATATACTAAATTAAATACTGCATAAGAAAAATCTCTAACTAATACTAGCATTACTAATACACCATAATATACACTATTTTTACACACTCTATAAAATGATTCTCAATATACTGTCATAAATGGGGTCTGAAAAAAAGAAAGAAATACACAAATCTTATTTCTATCTTGTAGAAATAATAAGATTATTTATAATAGATCCTTAGCTTAAAATGAAGCTTGTCAAATCGTATGACAAAGGAGATATAAATATAAGATCAAAACACTAACGAATTTATGCAAAACAAAATACACAAATCTTATTTCTATCTTGTAGAAATAATAAGATTATTTATAATAGATCCTTAGCTTAAAATGAAGCTTGTCAAACCGTATGACAAAGGAAATATAAATATAAGATCAAAACACTAACGAATTTATGCAAAACAAACTATAACGAAAATGAATAATGAAATAATCATAGTATAAAAAAATCAGTAAAAATCAAGATCAAAAATCAAGAAACTACAAAGAAGTATTAATATTACTGATAAAAAGGATGGTCCGAGTATGAAATATAATTTTATTTAAAAAAATTGAAATAGTATTGATAACGAGCTTGAGCAAATGGTAAAGAGTACTAGGGTCTTTTAAATATTAATCCGTGTATTAAATAATATCTATTGTACTATTATTTGATGTTATATTAAGTAGAAATACATTAGTTGTTACGTAATTACAAAATACAAAACAATATTAAATAAAATAATGTATCAAATTCATATCATATAAATTATTTCATTTGATACATCGCATCAAACGAGTGGGTTAAAAAAATAATAATCAAACGAGTGCTATATATTTGGAAAATATTTGATTATGATTGTATCAAGGAACAAGCAAAAGAAATAATAAGTATATATAAATCATTTTGGTAACAAGGATTTTTATTCATTAACATAATTAAGAGTTACTAAATAAAGAGTTTAGCCTAGGTAACGTAGTATTCATCTCGTCACTTTCAAAAATAGAAATAGACAATAGTAAATTTTGTCATACTAGTAGAGATGGAATGAAGTTAGTCCAAGTCAGAAGATTGTGCTGACAATGAAATAAAGAGTTTAAATTATAAGAAATTATATATTTATTTATTCATTGGTACATTCATGAGATTTTAAATTTAGTAAATTTTATATAAATGTTTAAATTATTATACATTTCAATTTAACCTTTAAATACATGATAAAATATTTTTATTAAACACTCTCTATTCATATTTTGAACAGTTGTTAAAGTCTTACAAGTCTTGATGGCATAAATGAATTAATCAGATAAAATATAGTTCCTTCTTTAATTATATATTACATTAATTAAAATATTTTAAAAAAAAATAAGTTCTTAAAAATGAGAAAATAATTTTTTAAATAAAATTTAAAAAATAAAATTCACAAATGACATTTTACATTGAATGTCTCCGCTCGCCAAGACATTCTACCTTCACCCTGTGACCCCCAATCCCACTACTTCACTCTCTTGTGACTTATCTCATTTTCACTTTTATATACTTCAATATTTATTTAGATTATATATAAATATTTTTAATATAATATTTTTTTTATTTAAATACCTAATGCTAGAAAATAAGTTAATTTAGAAAATATATCTTTCTTTAGATTGAATATATCTTAAATGATAAAATTATTTAAGTACATAATTTTTTATAAAAATAGAATCAAAATTATTTAATATAAACACTTTATCGCATATTCAGATGTTCAATCAAAAAATTAAGGGTCGTTTGATGGAGTATAATAGAAAAAATAATGTATGTATTAATTTTGTATATTACTAATACTTATTTGATATTTTTTTTTCAATTTATATATAATTTATGTACACTTTATCTGGTGTTAATGCGTGTATAACTAATAAATAAAAATTCATAATATTAGTAATGTAATAAACTCTAATATATGCATTAGTATGGTTAAAGATATAACTATCTCTTAAGAGATCATTTGATTGGGAAGAAGTTATCATGAGATAATTAATCTCGAGATTGACTATTTCGGGTTTAGTTGTAGGATAACCTATCCCATCACTATGATATAAATAGCGGGATAAATAATCTTGAGGCTAACTAATATCTCCAATCAAACACAAGATCGAGACTATTATATCTTATATCAAACAATTCCTAATTTTTTTTTCACATCCTTTTCATTATATTTATAGAGAGTATTTTTATATAAAAAAAGAATTTGTTTAGAAATAATATAATGCATATTATTTTTGGCATAATAAATCAAATATTACATAAAAAAAAATTTCAAATATAATTAATACAAATATAATTAATACAAAATATCAACTTTACTAATAAAAATATTATTAATATACTATCATATTTTACGCTATTTTTATAAGCTCTACCGACGATCCCTTAGTACACTTTTAAAAGGAAGATAAAAAAGAAGAGGAGAATTGAGAGGGACCCACGTCAATCATCTTCTAAAATCATGCAAACTCTCTGTTCTGCCTTTTTGAATTCCACTTCCTTTTTTGCCCTTTTCCGGTTCCGTTTCCTTTTACTACTCCAGAAGAAAAAAAAAACCTAGTTTTTTCTGTTCCCAAACTCTCTGTTTGTCAAGAAAACTTGTGTTCTTCAGTTAAATTCTGGGTTTTTATTTGCCATTCTGTATTGTACCGTTCGTTTTCTTTGTTCTTTGTTTTTTTTTGTATGTATGCTGGTGAAAAAATATGGGTTTACTGGAAAAGATATCGGAAGCATTGCATAACAACGAGGAGAAGAACACAGTTGAGTTACGTCGAAAAATACTCGAGTTGATTTTGAAGGAATGTTTCGTTCAAGAGTCAACGGCGGAGAGGTTGAAGGAACTCAATGATAAAGAGCAGGAGTTAGAGTTGAAATGGAAGGCTTTGAGTGTGGCAAGAAGAGGGTTTTCTGACACTTTCAAGTTAAGGGAGGAGAAGTTGAATGATCAGGAGAAGATGGTGGAGAGACTATGGGAGGAGGTTGAATTTGAGAGGAAACAAATAGGGGATGCGGAGGAGAAGTTAATAGGGATTAAAGTGAAAGAGAAGGAGTTGAACAAGATTCAGACTTGGATTCGCCATGAAACAAATGCCCTTGAGTTGAAAGATCAAGAATTGGCTGCAAAGGAACTTAATTTGCAGAGCATGAAGAAGGAACTTGAAGTTGAGAAAATGGAGAATGAAAATATCTTGGAATCTGTGAAGAAGGATGTCACTGTCCAGGAAAGTAAGTTGGATAGTACAAAGAAAGAGTTAAGAGCAAAGGAAAGTAAATTGGAGGTTTTGAAGGAAGAAATTGGAGAAAAGGAAAATAACTTGGAATCTGTGAACAAGGCACTTTCTGTGAAGGAAAATAGGTTGTATGCTGTGAAGAAAGTGTTAAGAGTGAAGGGAAGTAGGTTATATAATTTGGAGGAGGAACTTAGAGAAAAGGAAAAAAAGTTGGATTATGTGAAAAAGGAGTTAAACGAGAATGAAAATAAGTTGAGGTCTGTGAAGAAGGATCTAACTGTTATGGAAAGTAAGTTGGATAGTGTGAAGAAAGAGGTTGGAGTAAAGGAAAGTAAATTGGAGATATTAAAGAAAGAACTTATAGAAAAGGAAAATAACTTGGAAGCTGTGAACAAGGCTGGTGTGAGGAAAGAAATAACAGTGAAGGAAAGTAAATTGGATTATCTGGAGAAGGAACTTAGAGAAAAGGAAAAAACAATGGATTATGTGAAAAAGGAACTAAGGGAGAAGGAACTTGCTGTTAAGAAAATCATGTTGGATAGTATGAAGAAAGAACTGACATTGAAGGAAAGTAAGTTAGATATTGTGGTGAAGGAACTTAGAGAAAAGGAAAAAAAATTGGACTATGTGAACAAGGAACTAAGGGAGAAAGGAACTAACTTGGATTCTATGAAGAAGGAATGTTCTGTTACGGAGAACATGTTGGATAGTATGAAGAAAGAACTGATATTGAAGGAAAGTAACTCAGATGTTGTGATGAAGGAACTTAAAGAAAGGGTAAAAGACTTGGATTTTGTCAAAACAGAGCTGAGGGAGAAGGAGAACGAATTGAAGTTGGTGAAAAACGAAGTCAAAGCTGAAGCAGATAACTTGAATGCTCTTAGAAAGCAAGTTGAGTCTAATGAGGAGATCTTGTCCTTAATGAAGAAGGAACTTGAGCACAAGGAGAAATTTCTGGGTGCAATGAAGAAGAAACTTGAACTCCAGGAGGAGCACTTGAAGTCATTCAGTGAGAGACTCCATTTAAGGGAGAGAGAGCTTGATTCTACTAAAGAAGCAAATAGGCAGCGTTTTGAAGAACTTAATTCAAAGGAGAAGAAGCTGGATTCAGCAGAGGAATTTACGAAAAAAAGCTATGAGGGGTTTCAATCTGAGAAGAGACAATTCCTGGTAGATCAAGGACTTTTTGAGCAACGCATGAAAGATGTTATACTTAGAGAGGAGAGGATTAAGGATAGTTTAGAAGAGCTTGGATCAAGAGAGAAACATTTTGAGGATCGTTCTAAAGAGCTCAGAGAGAAAGAGAAGCAGTTGCGTGCTATTCCTAGCGCGCACATAAAGACAGAACCAACTGAAGATGTAGCAGTTGACAGGGTCAATACTATTGTAGGTAATTCTGCTGTTACAAGATCTGTTGCGATAATGGATGGGAAGAGTTTACAGATATTCTTGAATGAGCATGATAAGGAGCTGGATTTGATGTCTGATGATGTTTTTGAGGCTCTTCAGATGTCTCCTGACCCTGCAAAATTGGTGCTTGATGCAATGGAAGGGTTCTATCCTCCCCATTTGAGAAAGGGAGAAACAGAGTTTGAGGGTAGTGTTACCCGACGGAGCTGCATTCTTTTGTTAGAGCAGTTAATTAGGGTTTCACCAGAGATTCGAGGTTCTGTAAGGGGAGTAGCAAGATACATTGCAAGGGATTGGAAGGTTAAAATGAAGGCTACGAAAGGGAACCAAGACGAGATCTTGGGTTTCTTGTATTTCTTGGCTGCGTACAATTTGGTTTCTTCCTTTGATGCTGATGAGCTTATGATCCTGCTGGAGATTGTTGCTAAGCATGACAAATTTGCAGAATTGTGTCGTTCTCTTGGTATGAAACAGAATTTACCTTGTAAGTATATTGTGTTCTCTTTTTTTTTTTTTTTTTTTT